>OX336390.1:475992236-477242236 GCA_946902985.2 Meconema thalassinum | reverse complement strand
CAGGGATTTTATGCTGGCAGATGGTTTATCTCCCGTGCAGCTACCAGCAGGTGTACCCGGAGATGGCAGAACCGGCCCTAAGAAAAGAGGGGTTCCCGGTAACAAAGGACGATTTGCAAAATAGCGTCCAGTGCCTCACAAAAGAATTGAAGAGGGACTCTGCTTTCAAAGATGGGCGGCTAGGGAGGAAATGGTGTGAATCTTTCCTAAAAAGAAATCCAAGCCTGTCTTTTTGAATCCCTCAAAATTTGACAGTAAACCGTGCTGCAATATTACAGAACATCAAATTAAAACCTACTGTTATTTGGTGGAAAACGACTTAGGGGTCATCTTGTCAGACCCTCAGTGATTGTTCAACGCAGACGTTATGTTATACCAGGGTCTGATCTCACGTTTTATGTGACTACACCTCCCGTCCCCCATAAAAAAAATAAAGGTCGCGGCATAACAGCCCGGAAAATGACCATTCGCTCTTGAACACCGGTCGGGGAAGCCTATATCAATACACGTTCTTGTGGTTATTTCGTTTGAATTTCAATTATTATTAATATTGCACTTTAAGTTAATACAAAAATAACTTCTAATAAATGTGTTTAGAGCAGAATTATAATATTTTCATGCCTGTGTGTCTTCTACCCACCATTCCCGCTTCCCGATGCAGTCTTTTTTAATATTTCATTTTTTATTAAAAATACATAATTACTGGTACCGGTACTGGTTTATTCGTAAATGTTAGCCTCCGAGTCTATAAATCGGTGTCTTACGCAACAATTGACAGAAATTCATTATAAACAGCAGACTAGGAAAACTAACAATGTGACGGCAATTGGTGCAAACGGATGACGAATATAACTTAGATAAAATCCAAAGACATCTTGCCGAGGACTAGGGCAAAAACACACTTTTTTAAGTACGTAATTTTTACAAAAACAAATATTTTTGATATTGAGAGTTTCCTAGAGTTTGAGGTTAGTGCTTTAGTTGATTGAATTTACCAAAATGTATAAGGTGTATATAATTTCTTGACTAAATCTGTCTTAACATGACGACCATCGGTGCATTTACCTTACTAAATTATGTAAACATGTGTTTTTGTTTCTTGCTCATTCGACGACAATTGCTATGTTTGTTTGGTGCATCAGGTTTCTTCAACCATCGCCGTCTGCTATGCTCTATCGCCTCCCAACTTCACTCCAAACAGCGAACATGCAGGAGTACTGAGATTCTCCACCACTTCCCTCGCAGCGCTAGTAGGTTAATCAGTCGCTCGTATCTATCGTCATCTAAACACAAAGAATCTTCCGACTTGTTGGCTTTGTGTTCAGGTATTTCAAATGTTCGAATCGCTCTGTCATTTCACACCGGCTTTGTGTTCAGGTATTTCAAATATTTGAATCACTCTGTAATTTCACACGCGATCTTACCAAGAAATGCTGGTATTGCAATTTTACAAATCAACTTACTTAGCACTTCGTTGTGGCCCCTGTCAGACGACGATTCGCACTTCGTCAAGGGGACTTACTCAAAGCAGGCAGAACAATTGCAGTCATGTGTTCACATATTCGGATGGACATAAACTTTACAACAGCACACACGAACTAAAAAATTGTTGTCATAATCCACACTAGTTGTTCACTCGGATAATGCAGCTTATCAGAAGTGTCCCTCTTGTAAATTAAATCCGTCAGTGGGGAGCTAAATTTCCTTCTCCCAACCTGTCGGTAACATAATTTACACTGAATTTAGTTTTGAACTGGTTGCACTATAAATCCACCGATGTACGTCATCGATGCTTGTTCCATTGTGACAAATCCAAGACCTGAAAGTTTATGTAAGGTACAAAAAAGGTCCTGTATGGGATGGTAAAAAATAAGAGGCGGAAGGATCCTACGGATTATGTTAGAATGGTGAACAAAAGGGGACAAGAGATAGAAAATAGGGAAGAACTGAAGAAAATGAGGAAAGAATATTTTGAAGAACTTCTGAACCCAAATGGAAAGGATGGTGAGGAGGAAGAAATCGGGGAAGAGGAAGATGAACTGCAAACAGAAAGGGACTTAACATGGAAAGAAGTGGAAGATGCAGTGAACAAGATGAAAGAAGGGAAGGCACCGGGTGTGGACGAGTTGAGTGTGGAGATGGTGAGAGCAGCAGGAGAGGTGGGGATACAGTGGTTGTACCGAGTGATGAGGACAGCATGGAAGGAAAGGAAGACCCCAGAGGACTGGAAAAAAGGAATAATTGTCCCGATCTTCAAGAAAGGTAGTAGAACAGATTGCAGTAACTATCGGGGAATAACACTGATGAGTCATTGTGCAAAGATCTTCGAGAAAGTTTCGGAAAAGAGAATTAGGACAAGGATAGAAGGAGGGATGAGGGAAGAACAACATGGCTTCAGAGCAGGAACGTCCATGGTGGATTTGATTTTTGCTGTAAGGCAGTTACAAGAACAGCACTATGAGTATGGAACAGATCTACTGACGGCCTTCCTGGACATTGAGAAAGCATATGACAGTGTATGCAGAAACAAAGTATGGAAGTCCCTGGAGGATAGAGGAGTAGAGAAATGTACTATAAAGAGGATAAAGGAGATGTACAAGGGAAGCATGAGCTGTGTGAAAGTGGGAGGAGAGAGATCAGACTGGTTGGAACAGAGAAACGGCCTGAAACAAGGAAGCGCACTGTCACCGTTACTTTTCATTGCGGTGATGGATGACATAATGACCAGGGTGGCACAAGTAATTGGGGAAGGAAAGATGAAAGCAATGGTGCTTGCAGATGATTTGGGGAAACAAGGAGAGGAGGTACAGGAACAGTTGGACGTGTGGGAAGGAATAATACAAGGATATGGGATGAAATTTAGCATAAATAAGAGTGAGATGGTGATCACAACAAGGAAGAAGGAAAGAACCACAACGGGAATAACAATTGGTGGGGAACAGCTGAAGAAAGTGGAGAGTTTCAAGTATCTGGGAAGCCTGATACAAGATAATGGAAGAAACGATAGAGAAATAAATGAGCGGGGGAGGCAGGTAGAAGCATTTCGGAGGAGTGTGAGAAGCATATTATGGAGCACGGATGTCCCTCAGAACAGCAAAAAGATCATATATCGGACGTACTATGTCCCTATCCTGACGTATGCCTCGGAGACCTGGGTTATGAAAGGAAGGGAGAAGAGCAAAATACGGGCCAGTGAGATGAGGTTCTTGAGAAGCAGTATTGGAGCTACAAAGATGGACAGAATAAGAAATGAGAGGACCAGAGAATTAATGAAGGATGAACCATTACAGGATGGTATAGAGAAATCTAGACTTAGATGGTATGGACATGTAAAACGAATGGAGGAGAAGAGGATACCCAGGAGAGTACACGAGACGAAGTGGGAAGGAAAGAGACAGGTGGCTGAAGGGGGTGGAAGAAAGCGTGAAGAAGAGAGAAGACTGGACAAGGGTGGAGGCTGAGAGATGGTGGGAAGATAGAAGACGTTGGAGAGGCTTGTGTTCCAAACAGACCCGGCCAGTGGCTGGAAACTCTGCAAGATGATGATGATGACTATCCTCCTTCATCATCTTTGTCCACTCTTCCATCCACTTTCTTCTCTCCTCAGCCACTACTGTCTTCGCCTCCTTCTTTCTTTCCTGGTACTCTTCCCTTGTCTCTACCGTTCTATTTTGATACCACCTCCTAAAGGCTCTATTCTTTTCCCTTACTATATCTTTTGTCTTCTCATTCCACCATGGTGTTTCCTTCCACCTCTTCTTACTACTTGTCCTCCCACATACTGCTTCTGCTGCACCTACTAGTGTCTTCTTAAATCTAGCCCATTCCTCTTCCATCCCTCTTTCTTCATCGGTTGGAATTCCTTCCTTTACCATTTTGAGGTACTCGACTCTTTCTTCCCCTTCTTTCAGTTTCCATATCATTATACGTCTTTCCTGGTTCTCAGTCCCTTTCTTCTCCTTACTCCCTCTCAGGTTCATTACCAGCAATCGATGGTCGCTATCCAGGTTCTCCGATGGTATAACCTTGATGTCCGTGATGTTCTTATTTAGTTCTTTCCCCCCCAGGGGCTCACATCTAGTGGGTTGTGGGTTGGCGACCACGGGGCCCCAGCTGAGTCCGGCATTGCTTCCACTTACTTGTGCCGGGCTCCTCTCTTTCTTCTTTCCTGTCGACCTTCCTTGGTCAACTCTTGTTCTCTTCCGACCCCGACGGTATTAGGGTATCCGAGGCCTAGGGAGTCTCTTCCTTTCCCGCCTTAATTGGCCCTTGTCTCATCTTTCCTGATACCCTCCTTCTGTGAGGGGTCAGCCTTCTTGTTCTTTTCCTTTTACCTCCTGCCTTGTGCTCAAGGCCCTTAAGGAGGCAGGGTGTATGTAGCCCCACCACTTCTGGTGCACCGTCGATAATGCTACACCCTCCGGGGCTCACGGCTGGTGAGTTCGGGCGTTGGCGACCCCGAGGGATCCTGAGCTGGGTCCGTTTTCCCCTTTTGTCCCTTCCCTTTGGGGCGGACCTTCTCCTCTCTCCCCTCCCCTCTCCTCTTTTCCTTCTATTTCCTTTTCTCTTTAAGATTCCCGCACTGTTTTTGTTACTCGAATCACCGTGTATCTAAATTCCCTTTTATCGATTTTTAAGGCATTTTTGATCTATGTTGCATTTTGTAAGTTTTTTCGATCTAAATTACATCTCGCGATTGTTTTCAACCTCAATTGCATTTTGTAAAGATTGACAATCTAAATTGCTTTTTAGTAAGTCTTTCAATGCAGGTTGCGGGGCCTTTTAGTGAGTATTTTGAATTTCAATTGCATTTTGTAAGTATTTTCAACCAAAACCGCATTTCGCACGAATTTTGAATCTAAATTGCATTTTGTTTGGGGGCATTTTGCACATATTTTGATTCTCAATTGCATTTTGTGGGTATTTTGAATCTAAATTACATTTTGTCAAGTATTTTCAATCTAAATTGCTTTTTGTAAGTATTGTCAATCCACATGAGTCGTTGGAATCACCGTACATTTTGTAAGTATTTTGAATTTCGATTGCACTTTGTGAATAATTTGGATTGGAACTGGGATAAGGCCTATTTCAATCTGAATTGCATAGTGTATTTGCAATTTCAATTGCATTTTGTAAGTATTTTGAACCTCAATTGCATTTTGTACGTATTTTCGATCTCATTTGCATTTTGTAAGTATTTTGAATTTCAGTTGCATTTTGTAAGTATTTCGACGCTACATTGCATTTTGTACGTATTTTGAACCTAGCCTTCATTTTGTGGGTATTTTTCAATCTATTCCTTTTGTGAATCTTTTCGTTCTAAATTCCCTTTTGTAAGAACATTTTGTGAGTCGTTTCAATCCGAGTTCCTTTTTGTAAGTATTTTCCGTCTCACTTAATTTTCGTTCTGGTTTCCGTTTCATTATCATCTTCGCTATCACCCAGATCATTAGGGGCCGATAACCTAGATGTTAGGCCCCTTAAAACAACAATTATCATCATCATCATCATTTAGTTCTTTCTCATACAGTATATAGTCGACCACCGACTTCCTGGTCAAGTCATGACTGTACCATGTGATTGTGTGGCTCACTCTTTTCTTAAACCAGGAGTTCCGTACTATACCCCACGTCAGGTCAAGACCTGAGGAAAATATCCCTACGCACATCTTCTCTCTCTGTCCCTCCGCACATCTTCTCTCTCTGTCCCGTCTTGTGTTTCCAACATGGCGCGCATCTGTTCGAGTGTTTGAATCTACCTTAACCACAAAGACTTTATTGCGTTCGGACCTTTGATTCACTTCAATTACGAATTTATCTACGGCATATTCACTGAACCAAATATGTTTTCCTATCGTGTCGATACACGAGGCTCTGTGTTAATAAAAAAAAGGATGCTTGTAATTTTATGTTATCGTGCGATTATTTAAAAGATTATAACATTGTGTTAGGCGAGGAATGACACATGAACGATGAGTGATATAAGAAGACGAAATGACATGTGTCCTTGAACCCTATGAACCAACTAATTGCTTATTTGTCATCCGTCACCATCTTATCTTGCAAAAGATCGAAAGTTGCCGGGAGAAACAGCTGCTTCCTTGAAGGGTTACGACACGTACTCTTGAGAATCAGAAGGCAGAATGATCTACTGTTAGTACAAAGACTTAACTGTAACGTGAAGTGGAGGGTAATTATAAAACAAAATAATAATTATACCGCGCATAGGAAAATAATACTGTCAGGTGTATATGCGTATTAGCCATCATCAAAATGTCATTACAAAACATGGCGAGTAGGCTATATATTTTCGGTTGAGCTGACATAGGCTACTAAGAAGTAAAATCTCCTATAAATAAGATTAAATGTTAGGATACAACATGTGTATATAACTTACAGATGTTGTCGCTAATCTTCCTCCATTGCTTCTATTCCACTGAGACCGCCGTCAGATGATTCACTACTATTACTATCACCATTAACTTTCACTGTCACTTTCGTCACAGTTGGAATTTCATTCTTGAGAAAAAGAAGAAAGCACTTTCCTACGAATTCCACACAGAACAAAATTCTAAATACTGTGACACATGAACCCCCTTTCCTTGTGACGCCGGCCGACTTCTCGCCGGAGACTCACCATGAGCTTTGAATTCAGCGCGCACCGAGTCAACACTGTATGTCGAAACGCCAGTCAAGTATGCAGTCTTCTTCACCAACTCTTCTACTGTCCACTCTGGATTGTCATCCCTCAACCTACTACAGTATATACATTTAAAATCATTTGTTTGTACCTTTTACTGAACTTCTCCCCACTTTTATTATTTTTGAAGTATTTTGTTGGTGATTCAAGCTTTACAGCTGCAGTTTGAACACGTTGTCTACTTGAAGGAGCCATCTTGAAGTCCGTGCAATCATAACAGTATTGCCAACGTTTGAACCTGATTTGCCACAACATTGAATGAGTCGGTTACTCTTTTGCAGCTCAAACAAGGTTTATACAGAACGAAATATAATATAATATCAAATTCGTACCGAATTACTCTGCCTATCGTATAAAATACCACTACAAGCAACATTCGCGCACACAGTTAATCACATGAAAAGCAAGGTTGGTGCAGCTCCCAGTTAACGAGAAAATGATTAATTTATTCATAGATTTATACCAAGGAATTTCTTAAAAGTAATCTAGCCAGTTTATCGAAACATAGCAACATGCGCTGAAACATCTTGTACTGCAAAAACAAGCAGAAAAATTGGGAACTATTTCCTTGCGCGTTAGCCTTTTCACAGACCAGAACATCAAAGGGACCGCTTAGGTCTTGACCTGACGTTCGGTATAGCAGGCTGTTCCTCTGGCAGAAGTCCAACTGTATATTTCCTTTCTCATTTCTTCCGCCCCAACCTTCTGGTCCTAGAACACTCTCATAATCTTGTCTTTCTCTTCCTACATGGGCATTGAGATCCCCCATAACAATCATATTTCTTCCTGCCAGCTGCTTCTGCAATTCCTCTTCAAACTCCTCCTTCTCTTCAGAGGCGCAGCCTACTTGTGGAGCATACACTTGCACTATTTCTACGGTCTCTCCCCTCAGTGCTACTTTCACTTTCATCATCCTATCACTTATTCTCCTCACTTCTTCTTTTAAACCATCTCGTACTACTACTCCCACTCCATTCCTCTTTCCCTCTTCGTTCCCACTCCAGTACAGTCTATAGCCTCTTCTCAGTTCTCTCCTTCCTTCCCCTTTCCACTTTGTTTCTGCCAATCCCAATAAATCCAACTTCCTTCTTTCCATCATATCCACTATCTCTTCCACCTTCCCCGTCAGCGTTCTTAGGTTTAAAGTTCCAAATCTTAGTCCGTGTGTACAGCCGTGTCGTCTATTAAATCCATCATGTCCGAGGCTCGTTCCATTTTTGAAAGCATTTGGTTTCATCCACTACTGGCTTGCTGGGTTTATGTAGCATCACCAGAGCCCCATTAGCCGTCACTTTTCAGGGTTCCTGTAGGTCCTTCACAGCTACCGTAACGGTCCCGGGGCACACGAAGTCCCCACTGTACTTCGCCCCTACAGACGATCCCCTACTTTGTGCCGTTGCCCGTCTCCCACGACGTGGACGAGGGGTTGGACTTATGCATCAATGCATTCAAATTATGTTTCAATATAATAAAATATTTATAAGCTCAAGCACCTACAAGAAAGCAGCTGCCAAACCCACCACTCAGAACACCAATCGTGGCAAACACAGACGATGACAGTAAGAAAATACAGCTAAAACACAAGCATCATGGTCCATAGATGGCCCTAACTTCTTTCGCTCTTTTTACGTTAATTTTCTCAAAGTTGCTAGGTGCAACATACTTTCTTGTAAGGAAGGGGACTGGTTTAATTATTTCCTTGGACTGTAGTATATATACATTTTCTACATACTCCTGTTATTTCTTCATGTCCATCTTTCATGGTCCTTTCTAGGAGACTGTTTCTTACCTTCTTTAAAATGTGACACTGATCGAAAGCCAGAAGTAAAGGCCTGTTTTGATTTTCAGGATGGCATATCTGTGGCTTTATTTCTTTTCCACACGACAGTCTGCTCATCATACCTTATTTGCATTAGTTTTATGATTGTCAGTAACTAACCCTAAAATTACAAAGCCACAAGTTTCCACCTCTTTTATTACTGACAGAGTTAGTGTTAAGTTCCATTCCCGAAAGTATTTTAGAGAAGAAACTAGCAACCCGACCCGGCTTCGCCCGGGAACAGTTATGAATGCATTACGTCAATGAACAACGACCAATATCCATTTTACGTCTCGGCAGGATGGGTTAAAATCACTGACTGAACTATTAATTATATTATCATGGAGATGCATGCGCAACAAATTCTTGTCAGACGTAATTTAAGAATGGCGAGGTGCATGAAACACAAATCACCCTTCCGTCTAATCTTAACTTGACTGAATTTTGCGGAACGAAAAGTTCCCAGGCGAAATGACGAAAAGCCGAGTTGCACTTCCAGGGAAACTCCAAACACAACCACTCTTCTCTAAAGTTTTTAACTCAACACGACTCGACAGTTATCTAGGGTGGTAGACTCGCCCCTAGCTAGCTCGTAAACTGTCGCCTCGGTAACTGAATGGAGATTGTTGAAAGGAATTAAAACGTAAAAACACTTATAGTGGGCTATGTATTGAAGATAGACATATGCTCTCGCGGACTTTTTTTGTAGAACTTTTCCTGCTGAACAATTCTTACACTCATAGTATTTAGATATTTGTAACGGTTTGCCCAGCGTAAGCTTAAAAAGCGCACGGACGACAGTTTTTTTTTTTCTTTTTTTTCGACCTTTTCACTGAAATTGTTAGTGCTTGACTTCCTTTGGTCATAAATAAATTATTTTCTACGGAAATCGTCCTCAAGATATCCTTTACAGAATGGTGAAAACCGCATCAAAATCCATCCAGTGATTCTCGAGTTTACCCGTAACATCCAAGAATCGGGGACTTTGTCTTATACTAAGTAGAGATATGCCGCAGGAATTCTGTAACTGGTAGATAAGCCACATATCAGGAAGCACAGTAAGTTGTTTCCAAGAACTCCGAATTTCTTTTGCATCTTACGGGTTGGAACTGTTTTCACACCTGAGAGCTTCGGCAGGAGTAGAGGTGTCCTGGCGACCGAAAAGTGTGTCTAGTTTCTTGTCGTACTGCAATTGCTGCTTGATTGACATCTCGTCAATAATAGAGAGCACATTTTTTCGACTTCGTTCAGCCTTTCAGACACAAGCAGAAGCCTGTTTTTTACTAAATCTGTTACTCCTGCTTCACATGAAGTGTGCCCTATGTAACGGCTCGGTGTGCTCTTCGATGGTAATTTAAGTAAATTACTTCCGGCGAAATTGTATCCCTTAGGTGAAATGAATTCACATATTACTGAATTTACTGAATCTTCTGTCCAACTGGGTGATTTGCTCTAAAATGAATGAACATTTGGAATTTGAAGGGTCATGCTCGTTAATATTTAGTATACATTTTAAAGATGCATGTGGTTATCATACTGGTGTAGTTGTCTCTTTTGGGATTCAGGGGCAGGACACCTCGTAGTTCCGCCCCATAAAACAACTGCCACTTCTGTCTTAATTCTTCACCACACGGGAATTCATGAAACTAAATGCCTTTCAATTTCCCGCTCTTACTCTTGCAGTATGGATTACAGCAGTATACCATCATGGCTAAAAATCACCTACGACAATTAAAAGTATTTCTTCTCTTCGACATGGTTATCAATTATCACAATACTGAATACTGATTCATGCTCTAGAGACTATACATAACAAGAGATTACGCCGGCACAACATTATTTAAATTAATTAAACATAGCCTACCTGTCTGTATGCCGGCCCCGTGGTGTTGCAGTAGCGCGCCTGCCTCTCACCCGGAGTCCCTGGCTCCGTCAGGGTTTTTAGAAACTGACGTGAGGGTTGGAGCGGGGTGTACTCAGCCTCGTGAGGACAATTGAGTGGCTGTCTGACAGTGAGGCAGCGGCCCGACCACGAAAACCAAGATTAACAGTCGAGGGGACCTGATGCGCTGATCACGCATCCAAATGGCTGGGCAGCGGTTGCTTGGTTGGCCTACGCCTTTCATGGGCTGTAGTGCCAGAGGTTATTATATATATATATCTGTCTGTATATTCCATAGGCATGACAAAATTATGGAACTGTAGTGAAAATGCTTTAACTACTGTAAGTAATACAAAATATCAACACTTAGTGAACACCACTGTACTTCTCACATTACATAACTCATGTGACAAAGAACAAAGGTGTCAGATATTAATATTAGAGACATAAGCGGAATATTGCGCGCTTGGACAAGCTCTCAATCGGTTCAACCTAGCAGCGCTCCTGTAGGGAAGATCGACAAGTACTGGATGTTCGTTGCTTAGCACACAATTCGCGCTGAATGGGAAGGCGTTAGAGCATAGCAGACGGCGATGCTTCAACTGTTACCGATGCGCACAATTTGATGCCTCATTACTGTTGCCAACATATGGGATACGAAATACACCTTGTACTTAATTGAAAAAGTATTAATTGGCAAAACGTTTGGTCTAGAAAGGTTATTTATACGCGAGTACTGCCTCTGTGCGTGACCAAAACTAGGGATGTATCGTGCAGCGCTACCTAGCAATTATTGGTCTAGGTAGACACCATTGGTCTGGATAAAGGTTATTGATGAGTATGCCTAGTACCTTTTGGGCGGGGTTGGTATTAATTTATTTGCATCATTCTTCATGCGAATTATGGCAGACACAACAGGAATTTCACTATATACGAGGGTAATCCCAAAAATGAAAAAATGAAAATCCACTGCCTGCTTCCAGTCTCCGACCGGGTCAGGAATGGAATGAACGAAGCCCCCATCTAGCGGCGAGGATATGAACTGTGCCGGCTGCCGAGGCCTGACGCACTCCTCTGGGGCAATGATTAAATGAATGACAGATGAAATGATAGTGGAGAGTGTTGCTGGAATGAAATGTTGACAGGGAAAACCGGAGTACCCGGAGAAAAACCTGTCTGCCTCCGTTTTGTCCAGTACAGATCTCACATGGAATGACCGGGATTTGAACCACGGACCCAGTGGTGAGAGGCCAGCGTGTTGCCGCCTAAGCCACGGAGGCTGGTAATCCCAAAAATAAGGTCTCCTATTTTTTTTTTTATAAATACAGAGCTCTGTTCATGTGGCTGTTGGTCACAATATTGTGAAGTGTTTCCCACGCTCACATATAAACATGCGCACGCCACGCTGAGGCACTCAGTCTTGGCTTGGCACCGTTGAGAATGGAGCTCCCGTTGGATGTTACCACCAAGTGTGAAGTACGCGCAGTTATTCGGCAAAGTGTACTGAACCGATTGAAATCCATCGCCAATTGACGGAAATGTATGGCGAGTCGTGCATGGATATAAAAAATGTTCGTAAGTCGTGTAGAGAGTTTGCAGCCTGTCGGACTGAAATTCACGACGAACAAAAGAGTGGCAGACCGTCAATTTCCGACTAGACAGTCGTGAAGGTTGAGAAAATCGTGCGTTGACATCGGCAGATCACCCTGGATGGTCTCTGCACTTTGGTTCCTAAGGTTTCCGAAGCGCTAACAGAATTTTAACGCAAAAGGTTTCAATATTCTCCACGACAACACTCGTCCACACGTCGCCCGGCAAACCGTTGCTCTCCTGCAACAGTTTCAGTAGAACCCAAACACACACCCACCCTATAGTCTCGACTTGGCGCCCAGTGACCATCACTTGTTCGCTAAGTTGAAAGAACATTTGGCCGGAAAGCGATTCAACACAGACGAGGAGTGAAAGTTGAGGTTCACAACTGCCTGAAAAGCATGGCAGCAGGGGCAGATGACCTCGTAGTTCCGCCCCTTTAAACAACAATAACTAAATAGCATGGCGGCGAGCTGGTATTACATGGGCGTACAAAACATGTCGCAGCGTCTACAAAAATGCATCTACCGAAATGGTGATTATGTAGAAAAATAAGCTAAATGTACAAGCTGTAAAATGATGTAAACCATTGTAGAAATAAACAGGTCTGTGTATTTATAAAAAAAATAGACCATATTTTTGGGATTACCTTCGTAACTACTGAATTTAGCCGAAATACCTTTTGCAATGATGAATAATAATTGTGGAAATAATGTGGTTATACAGGGTCTTGATATTTGCTTGGCAAGGAAATTCTTGCTTACGCGCTCCGCCAGTGACAGCTCAGTTGCCAGTTACCGCACACTTATATGTATAGCAGAATACTGTGCTTGAAATCGGTATAATGCATTTTTACTCAGTAGATGCTGAAAATGTTCCCCATCCCCTGCCAAACATAATCGGCATCTCCTTATGAAGCTTCCGGAGCTTCAGTAAGGATATAATGACCTTTACGTCTATTTTTATTGTTTACTGAAGCGTTTAAATCTCTTAGCCAGTTGTTTTATTGTCAGATTTATAGGAATGGGTCTCCCTGGAAATTTCACTCAACTTTTGTCTTGTTCTAGCGCACGATTTCCTGCGCTTTATGTACCGGTACGCATTGTGCAGATATACATGTTCACGTAACGAATATTTCACACAAGGCATTACAGCACTATACACAATCACAATAAAACACTATACAGTACGCAGTAACTTATGAAACTCCCAATTAGCTCGGAGCTCCCACGTCTACCACAGGAAGAACGTGGAAATACGGGCGGAGACCGCGCGCGCCAACCTGTTACAGCCAGCTATTGGCCAAGGACCGGCGGCCAAGGTTGAGCGGAATCGCCTTGCCATGCAAAAATAAAGACCCTGTAGATTTTTTTCTCCTCGGCTGTCTATAGGCACCGTGCACGTCACTCGAGCGGAGCACAGTGACACTAAAGCTGTGAGACGAGGCGGGAGTACAGCGTATAGCAGTGCATAAACGCAAGAGAGGATAATCTTCTATTCGGTACTAAACACAAATGTGAGATTTAGCAAGCTTGTCATTTAAAGTTTTTAACTTGTTTAAAATACTATATCCCGAAAACCTTAACGGGTGAAGTGTGTCATGAAAATCACCTGTTGATATTTTGAATGAAGATGAAGACAGGACTGTCTCATTCTGCTATGAAAGCTTTGTTCGGAGTCCATCGTACAACTTTGTCACATATTTTTACCACTACTGCAATGCTTCCAGCTCTCGCAATGTCACATTTCACGTTCTGGCCCAGTAATGAGTGTTCAAAAATAAATTCCTGAAATGCAGATTGATTATTGATTGTACGGATATTAAAGTTAAACAACCTCCTACGGTAGATCGTTGAATGTTTCTCTAATCCCATTGCAAGGGAACATATACTGTGAAATGTTTAGTTATTATCACACCCAGTGGTATGATTAGTTTTACGTCCAAATGCTATGCCAGGAGATGGAGTGACGCATTTATCACAAACGACAGTGGATTGTTGACATTGTTAGAACCTGGTGATGAGATCATTGCTGACAAAGGCTTTCCTGGAATAGCAACAAGCCTTTCCAACCGAGGAATGATTGGCGTAAGCCCTCCTTTTCTTCATGATGGCAAGCTGATAGCTGACAAGGTCAAGAGGAGACACAGTGTTGCAAGTGTTCGCATTCATTTCGAAAGATGAATTCAACGAATTAAAATATACAATATTTTACAGATGCTTCCGATTGACATTGTTTATGTGTTCGTTGTGAAAAATTTGCAGTCCCCTGTTATCCAAAAATAATAATTTAAAAAATGAAGGCAAATATAATACCTTGTCAATAACTAAATATTTTGATTGACAATACCACAAACCACGGTCGATTTTAGACTGGTTGGATGGTTTGATCTGACAACACTGTAGCCTTGTTATATGCTCCTTGACTGTAGCTACGCTTGTTGTCAGTCACACTTCGTCGCAGGCGCCTGAACGGCTGTTTGCTAGCAAGTGAGGCGACAAAAACTACGGAATTAATATTGGACAAACATATGTACATGTTTAGCAAAACATCTGGTTTTTTAATTTACATATGACCAGTGTTACAATCGGAAATAATTGAATAACGTGCATATGATTGTGAAAAGTGGTTATAAGAGCCAAGCAGCTGTGAATGACAGGGAAATAATTTACCAACATAAGAGTGTTTAATAAAATAAAGAAAATTCTTTTAGGTTTCTTTTCGTATTTCACTACTCTAAAGTACGGTAATAAAAAATTGGCGGTGTTAATAATAATAATATGGTGTAAGTAGATGCAATTGAGGGTTATGTGATGCAAAAATGTAGGCTATCTCCCATAACATCTTTACACTGTAGGCTTATGAACCCTCAATTCCACCACACATGTATGTACAGGGTCATTATCTTTGTGCGGCCCGGTAAACACAGCAAGCTAAGCTGGTGTTGACTGGCGCTGATCACAGGCGCGCGCATACTGTTCAGTCGGTGGTTGGCGCGCACTATAACACTGTTACCAAACATATTCAATAATATGTAGCCTACTTACAGTGCTCATAGTCGATGCTGAAAATGTCCTCCCTCTCTTGTAACACTCACCTGACATCTTCTGATGAAAGAATGGACAACAATCTCATCTAATTTTTGTTCTGTAAGGACACAACGTTGTCTGTTAACATTTTTATTATTTACGGAGCCTGTTTTCTTGAATCGTTTAGCGAGCCTCCTAATTTTACTGGCATTAGGCACAGGTCTTCCTGGAAACTTGATTCAAAATTTTCATCTTGTTTCAGAACAAGACTTTCTGCTTTTCATATACGAATTATGGATATACGCACGTTCGTGCAATGTGAATTGGTGTCTAGGCATGACCAACAATCACAGTAATCCCAATACTCACTAAACGTGCAACACTATCGTCTAAGTTTTACAGATACACATCCATATGAATGACAAAGGACGTGTAAACTAACGATATGAGTCAGCGGAGCGGGGTATTGCGAGATCCACTCGCTCCGCACCTGACCAGCCAAATGACGCCATAGTTTGCCACAATTTCCGGCGTGCTCCAAGATAATGACCCTGTAGATAATTTACTACCATTATACAGTAGAAATACTCTGTTGTTGCTGCTGGTATTCCATAAATGCATCAGACTACTTCTGTTTCCTTCCCAAAGTGTCTACAATTTTCTCTTCCCATAACCAAGTTTGCTGACATCAACAGCGTCATTCCTTTCCTGTGAATAATTGTTTACCAATACATTGACAATAACTCAAAGTATTTTTACACTTAATAGACTAATTTCCACTCCACAAAGGCACACATCATTTGGGAAACCAGTATCACCAGGGAAAATTGTTTTGGACTCAACTACTAACATCCTCTTTTGATCTTGACACTTTAAGAACATGTCTTCATTAGCATCATTGGAGATCGGTGCACTTAGGACTCAGGTAGCTGTGTCACCAATGTGGTACACTAGGTCTGATGGAACAGTGAGACCAACTCTGGTAAGGGTGTGAAAGTATCATTGGTAGAGGCTTCTTTTCCTACTAAACAATCAACACAAAGTGAACATTCTAGCTTTGAGGAGACCTGGAATGTAGATTAACCTGATACATACAGAAGACAGGAAGAGTCAACTTGAAAGTCAACAATATTTGTTCTGATTCACACATACTTCACAAGTCATGTCATTGTGTATCTTAACACTCACTGTTATCTGTGGAATCTTTTGAAAGTTGCACCGATAAATTACTACACTACCGTATCATAACTGTTATAAATACACCAATCCTTGAACAGCTGTGGTTTATTGTGAATGCTAGCAGCAAATGAAGGAAAATCTCTAATAGTGTCCTTCACCAAAAATTCCTGTGTTTTCAATACAAGAGCTTCACCCTGCTTGACTCTTCTGCCCTCAGGTGATCCCTTCACTTCTTGGTTTCAGGAATAGACAAGTATGACGGCAAATCTGGAAAAATAGTAGGCAGGGCTCCTGATGCCAATTTCAATCTGTCCATCGGGCGCTCCTTCCATTCTCCAGACAGTGGCGTAGCCAAGGGGGACTTAGAAACACCCCCATCGGAAAATCGGCAGGTTGTGATTTGTGTCTGTGGTGATGTACTGTTGTCGCCTTTCAGCCCGGGTCCCCATTTGTGGCTACACACGTCTTCATGACAATGTATAACCACAGTCTACCTACAGATCGCGAAGCTTGGCTAATATTTTTCTACCGCCAGACAATAATGCTCTCATGCAGCCAGCAAGAAAGTGTCGACTGCACTATGTTGGTGTATGTTATTGTTGCTGGATTTACTGTATGTGAGCATTGTGTAAAGGTTATGTCTTTAATTTAACATGTGCTTTACAAAATGAGATATGCAGTTCAATAAACAGATCTAATATTAGAAGCAATATTTCAGTGTTGCTAAGTAACCTATATGATCGCTTTTCAGTCGGTCAACACGAGTGTGGGCAGTGACAATTTATCTCCTAATGCCTGAAATGAAAATACATGAATCGTTTATACACTTAATAAAACACTTCTCACATAAAGATGGGGGGGGTGTTTGTATGAGAAGCGTTTTATTAAATGTATAAATAATTATTGTATTATGAATTACACAGGGAAATTCATTGTTACTCCTCGCCCAATCTAATTGGGTGTATTCGTGTTGACCGACTGAGAAGTCAGACTGTTCAAATAGCAAGACGACACCCGAGTTTCCAAAGGACCCTAAAAGGTAAGATTTGATCTATGGATTTTAGGGTAGTATTGTAATGGTTTCCTTAGGCTGGTATGACAAGTGAAACGGTATTTACTTTGCTCCACGTTGAGCGTACAAATGTAACAGTTTCGCTAGCCCACACTGTTGGGTGATAAATGTAACTGTTTACCTTTGCCTAAGCTATGTTGTTTTAATGGGCGCCAAGACCTCAATGCAATGTTGAAATCTAAATTTGTATTTAACAACGTCTAGCTCTGGTAGAACACCGTCAAGAATCTATTCACTCAGATCGTGGTATGATTTGATCATTAACCCAACAAACAATTGTATCAGGAGAAGGAATTGGTCTATATCTAATGCTACCTACTGAAAGCAAAGATTGCATTGTAAAAGAAATGAATTTATTATATAAAACAAGTATAGCAAAATTAATAATAATAAGTACAAAATTTAAATTGGAGCGTTGTGATTTGAATATTACCGATAGAAAATTACGTGAAAACGGAGTCTGATAAATTGATTTTACTCTTATTTCCAAGCTATGAAGTTACTGAATTATGAAATATAAAACAAAGAAAAATGAGAGATTGCGTATTTCTGCGTCATTTGCGCTTACCATTGGAAATTGCCAAGGCATTTCCCTCGTACTTGCTGATGCTGTGTGCTTCCCACAGTCTCCTGGACGTCGTCATCTCCGTCGGAATTTGATGATATGCTGGTAGATTAGATAATTCTATGGTCCGTACCTCGGACCCAAACACTCGTACAACCAAGTTTTACAAAAGTTCGTCGCTAACTCCACTGAACATCGGAGCGACACGCACTTGCGACCGTACTCTGCAAGTTCTACACAGATAGTCCCTAACTCCACTGAACATCGGAGCGACTCGCACGCGCATCCATACTCCTCAAGTATTTCACAGATAGTCCGTTCCACGGAACATCGGAGCGTCCCCCGCGTATAACCATACTCCGCAAGTATTTCACAGATAGTCCGTTCCACGGAACATCGGAGCGTCCCCCGCGTATAACCATACTCCGCAAGTATTTCACAGATAGTCCTCGTTTCACGGCGCGTCGAACGATATATGCACACGTTGGCTCCCCCACTCTTCAGCCGGCTTCAGCTTGCGTGGTCCTCACTGATTGGTTGACCCACCGCTAGTTCCCCTCCTCTGGTTTCTTTACACTCGGCGCGCGAGAGGGAGAAGTCGTTTTCCGTTCCAACAATTCGCCTTTTCTAGACCTTGCGACCCAACCTTGCGCAATACTTCTCGACAGGAATCAGCTTGTACTCGAATTCCCAGTGAGTCATGTCTCTCAAATACCCTAACTGACAAAACTCCGTAAAATTCCGTAATCACATAATTTTCTATAATATTGTCGTTCGTAATAATTTGCTTGATAGCGTTTTCTAAGACATAGAAAACCTATCTGAATGCTAATAATTTTTATAAAATGCTCCGAAAATACCTTAATAATAATTATAATAAATTAATAATAAATTACCATGAAAAATTCTCTTGGCTGAACAATTTGCCGCGTAAATAAATATAGAATGGCTTCCTACTGACTTATGCCAGTTGCATAAAACCCCTCGAAAAACACGTTACATATTCGCCTCGGATCATCGGATGATTTACCGTGACGACGGTCCATTATCCGATTATCCCAGACACGTTAATAAACCCCATCCAAAATACATATTACATAAATGAAATCACCCTAAATCACAGATATATACACTCATATTTTTTCTTCACGCACTTTGCGTCAAAGTTTGTTGTCACTATGGATTGCACTTTGCAACCAGTCCAATGTTTTACATATGGAATAGTGTTCCACGGATATTTCCGCCTCTCAAATTTCTCTATGTTGGAGAAATAGACATAATTAATGTGTGAGCACTATGTATTTATGATGTCATATCACACGCATTGAAGGTGTTCTGATATATTTATATCACCATAGAACTTCCTAATTTCACTGGAGGTCCCCTCCTTATGGTGAAATTTAATCTCACTTATCACTGAGCACACGATCACACTATTGTGGCAGCGCCTCGTGACCATAATACTTAATCTCTCTTTAAAGTAGATTAAATTAATATTGACTTCTGAAAAAAAAACAGTAAATGCGCATTACATATAACACCAAATATTTCTGTGCCGTAATCGCCCTGTCTTGTTAAGTTCCCGTTAACCATATTCTACTTAATACTAGCTCTCAACACAGACCATTTCTCCTCACACAAATAATACCATTGTACAGATTATCTTAAATTACACACTTACAAATCTTACATGGCGAGGCCGTAAACAGAAATCACGTGTGCTGATATGTATGAGTTTCATGAAGGACTGTCTCGCATTCTGATGGCCCATCTTTTATCTCGTGGACGCCTTAAGCTAACAAGCCCTATTCAAGCGCTCCCCCATCTCTTGGAGATAAATGGGAACCCATCAGCGCTGCCAAAAATGGCCTTGGTGCATCGAGACAATTTAGTGCTCAACAGCATCCGACAATCCCGTCATATTTCCTTGTACCTTAAAAACTCTCATTTACTTACATACTACCCCCCTGTGTGACTTCTGATACGCCTGCCTTAAGACCAGATCTTCCACGCACCAGACACCACACTTACTCATTTGATAGGCCGGCTCGCCAGCTAAACACACTCACTTTATGACACATATTTTCGTAGACTATGTATATTATACGTTCCGTATAATCTGTTTCCCTCACTATTCTCCAGCACATATGCTGTTTTCCCAATACGTTTGGAAACTATAAATGTTTCTGCGTCACCTGCTTCCAACCTTGCAAGTGGCTCCCTTTAATGAACATCATCACGTTGCTCTACCTAGCATCTTTCTCAGTGTCTGTAACGATGCCCTGATGCTACTGTCCACACATGCTAACCCTACTTTCCTTTGGTGTTACACCTCTACTCGACACTCTATGACCTAAAAATGTCACTTCTGACTGACAGAATGACGACTTAGACAGCTTCAAAGTGAACCCTGCCTGATCTAACTTCTGAAAAACTATATTTAAATGACGTAGATGCTCCTCAAAACTGCGTGAACTAATTACCATATCATCTATGTAAATGGTTACAAACTCTCCTGTGTCATCCCCTAATGCGATGTTTAAAGCCCTAATTAAAGCTGCTGAACTACTCTTTAACCCATAAGGTGTTCTACAAAATTGATAAAGGTTATATTTATGACTAAAAGCTGTAAATGGTCTATCTTCGTACATAAGTGGCACTTGCCAAAAACTGGAACTCAAATCTACACAAGTGAAATACTTCTTCCCCTCAAATGTTTGCATTAATTCTTCTATTGACATAGATTTCAGCTGATCTGAACTAATTCTATTGTTAACCAAACGAGCGTCTAAACAAATACGAACAGTGCCGTCGGTCTTGGGTACCGTTATCAAAGAATTAACATACGGACTGTTAGAGTGCTCAATAATCCCATCTTCAAGCATCTGATTAATTTGTGCCTCAACTGCACTCTGATAAGCGAAAGGTACAGGATATCTATGTCCTGTGAATACTGACCTATCAATAACGTTCAATGAATGTGTATAGCAATTGGCCATACCAATGCGATCCTCAAAAACTCTCCTATTACACCATAACACATCATAGAGCCGAACACACTGTTCATCCTCTATATTTCCCTGAAATGCAGCCTCACGTAACGAGTCCTCTAGACTTCCGTTCGTAATCACACTGCCCACAAAACATGGAGAACCCCGCTCTACGGCTGGCGATATCTCATTTAAAGTACAAATCACACCTACAATACTACTCCTCTGAATACGGTCATTGAACGCTACTTCTACTTCAGAATCTCCCCATTTAAATTTCAAACTCCCTACATCATAACATAAGTTACCAGACACTCTACTTAGCCACTCTGAACCCAAGATAACACTGAATACTAAATTTGGAATTACAAGGCAAATCTGCTTCTCTACATGATTATTAATTTTAATGTCTACTAAAACTTGCTTAGAAATTACTTTAGACCTCTTCCCAACAGCTGTGATAACAAAAGTGCTTTTAATTGGCATCTCCTCAAAATTTGCTCCAGTTCCTTTCATTTTATCATAAAATGCACTACTTATGCAACTCTTCATACAACCACTATCAATTAAAACATCTGTGTACGCCTCGGACACGTTAAATTTAACTATGGGGCTCTTACTAACCACTTCCTGAATAATACCTTCATCATTTAGTTCATGTAATAATTCATTTCTCACATTTAGGTCATAGGGTTCCTGTATAATTGTATGGACAGGGCATGCTACAGACTGAGATTCTGACCTTACTTCGCAGCCTGGTTCGCGTTTAAAGAACCGCTACAGCTGGCCGTAGTACTACTAACTACTAAACTGGTCTGGTTGTTCTGGGCTGTGTTGTCATTGTTTGGCTGTATATTACTACCACTAGGCTGTCCTCTTCCTTGACCCCTATTCTGGTTGTAATTATTGTCATTATAATTTCTCCCTTGATTTCCCCTGAAATCATTGTTTCTCCCTTGATTTCCCCTGTAATCATTGTTCCTCCCTTGATTTCCCCTGAAATCATTGTTCCTCCCTTGATACTGATTACCATAGCCATTTCCTCTGTTCTGATTTAGCTGATTATTATTATTTCTATTTTCAGCGTTGGCCCCTTCGCCACCGTTCCCTTGAACTTCTTGATGCCTGGCTTCATTAGGTCTATTATTATTATTACCCTGGTTCCGATTGAACTTGTCCTCATAACCCCCTCTCCCTAGTGCATCAAATGTGCTTAACAAATTTTCTACTTGTGATATAGTCTTTACATTCTGGATACAAGCAGCCTCCTTGATCCTATAGGGAAAGTGCCTAGTAGCAACCTTACCACATCACTTTCCTCCTTCAAGCCATCCAGATATTTACACACTAATACCTGCCCTAAAAAGTATTCGGTCATGGTGGAGCTTCCTTTAGGGTTATATTTACCACACACTACTCCCTCACGATGCTGCGACTGAATAACCTCATTCCAGAACTTTTCACAGAATTTCATTTTAAAATCATTAATATCAGTAAACTTGTCTCTGTAGACAGCAAACCAATTCCTCGTTTCCCCCACAAACACTTGTTCTAAAATTTCAACTACCTGGCACCACTCAATACCACCATTTTCCAACCTCTCCCCGAATTTATTTTCTATAGTGTTCATGAACTCCATTGGGCACCCCTGTCGATTGCTGAACTTACCCAGTTCTACCTCCCTGTGTGTGCTATTCACCAAAACTGGCCTATTCTGACTATTTTCTTGCCTGATCCTAGCTTTTAATTTTAATTCTAATTCTGCGATTTTCTCCTCAGCCTTCCTCTCAATACTGTTTACTGTTAATTTAATGTTTCCTTCTGATTCTTCTACTTTATCATATAGCTTTGCTTGTTTCTCCTCAATCTTGCTAATGCTCTCTCTATTACTCTCTCTTAAATCATTTACTTCTGCAACTATTTGTGAGTGGACTTTCTCAATTCTACCCCCCAGCTGTTCCTTAACCTCTTTAGTAGCTACCTGAATTTTGTCAATTTCTCCCCCCAATTGCTTTTTGACCTGCTGTGTTTCCAGTTGCACTAGTTCTTTTAAATTTTCAGCCTGTGTACTGATTCTAATTTCCAACTCCTCCTGTACTTTTCCTAATTTTCTGTCTACATCTGCAATAATCTCTTTAGCCTTTTCTTCCATCACCCCCCTGATCTCGCCTCTAATCAGTTCGAATTTGTCACTCATTTCCCTACTGTTTTGTTCTAATTTAGCATTTAAAGTTTCAGTACTCTCTCTATTTTCCTTACTGTTTTGTTCTAATCTGGCGTTTAAAGTTTCATTACTCTCTCTATATTCCCTACTGTTTTGTTCTAATTTAGCATTTAAGGCATCTGTACTTTCTTTATTTTCCCTACTGTTTTGTTCTAATTTAGCATTGTTTTGTTCCAGTTTTGCATTGTTTTGTTCTAATTTAGCATTTAAGGCATCACTACTAACTTTGTTTTGATACATAAACTCGAGAAGTAAAGTTTTTAATTCTGGTTGGCCGCCTACACTCCCTGTTTCAGTATCGGGATTTACCTCCGCTACCCCGGTACTACCATCACTCGACATACTGCTCGTATCATCACTCTCCCGTTGATGACCACTACGTAACCTCATCTGTCTTTCTTTCTCATCCCCCATAATGATATACACTGATAAAGACAAATAACCCCCAAAATACAGGCACAGAAATATATACCCTTCTCCTTCCACAAATGTTATTAGGTTTTCAGCCCCAAGTTGTCGGCGACAAATGTAATGGTTTCCTTAGGCTGGTATGACAAGTGAAACGGTATTTACTTTGCTCCAGGTTGAGCGTACAAATGTAACAGTTTCGCTAGCCCACACTGTTGGGTGATAAATGTAACTGTTTACCTTTGCCTAAGCTATGTTGTTTTAATGGGCGCCAAGACCTCAATGCAATGTTGAAATCTAAATTTGTATTTAACAACGTCTAGCTCTGGTAGAACACCGTCAAGAATCTATTCACTCAGATCGTGGTATGATTTGATCATTAACCCAACAAACAATTGTATCAGGAGAAGGAATTGGTCTATATCTAATGCTACCTACTGAAAGCAAAGATTGCATTGTAAAAGAAATGAATTTATTATATAAAACAAGTATAGCAAAATTAATAATAATAATAAGTACAAAATTTAAATTGGAGCGTTGTGATTTGAATATTACCGATAGAAAATTACGTGAAAACGGAGTCTGATAAATTGATTTTACTCTTATTTCCAAGCTATGAAGTTACTGAATTATGAAATATAAAACAAAGAAAAATGAGAGATTGCGTATTTCTGCGTCATTTGCGCTTACCATTGGAAATTGCCAAGGCATTTCCCTCGTACTTGCTGATGCTGTGTGCTTCCCACAGTCTCCTGGACGTCGTCATCTCCGTCGGAATTTGATGATATGCTGGTAGATTAGATAATTCTATGGTCCGTACCTCGGACCCAAACACTCGTACAACCAAGTTTTACAAAAGTTCGTCGCTAACTCCACTGAACATCGGAGCGACACGCACTTGCGACCGTACTCTGCAAGTTCTACACAGATAGTCCCTAACTCCACTGAACATCGGAGCGACTCGCACGCGCATCCATACTCCTCAAGTATTTCACAGATAGTCCGTTCCACGGAACATCGGAGCGTCCCCCGCGTATAACCATACTCCGCAAGTATTTCACAGATAGTCCTCGTTTCACGGCGCGTCGAACGATATATGCACACGTTGGCTCCCCCACTCTTCAGCCGGCTTCAGCTTGCGTGGTCCTCACTGATTGGTTGACCCACCGCTAGTTCCCCTCCTCTGGTTTCTTTACACTCGGCGCGCGAGAGGGAGAAGTCGTTTTCCGTTCCAACAATTCGCCTTTTCTAGACCTTGCGACCCAACCTTGCGCAATACTTCTCGACAGGAATCAGCTTGTACTCGAATTCCCAGTGAGTCATGTCTCTCAAATACCCTAACTGACAAAACTCCGTAAAATTCCGTAATCACATAATTTTCTATAATATTGTCGTTCGTAATAATTTGCTTGATAGCGTTTTCTAAGACATAGAAAACCTATCTGAATGCTAATAATTTTTATAAAATGCTCCGAAAATACCTTAATAATAATTATAATAAATTAATAATAATAATAAATTACCATGAAAAATTCTCTTGGCTGAACAATTTGCCGCGTAAATAAATATAGAATGGCTTCCTACTGACTTATGCCAGTTGCATAAAACCCCTCGAAAAACACGTTACAGTATTATAAAGCTTTTCAAGGGGAGCGTGATGGTGCAGTGGCTTAGCTGCTCGTCAATCACCCGGACGGCCGGAGTTCCAATCCCGGTGACAGTGGGGTGGAATTTTCACCTGAAAAATTACGTGGTGCCAGGAAGGACATCCGACCTTAAATCCCTGGCCAAAACCAAAATGAGCCTGATTGGCTCCGGCGACCTCAATTAATTGGGATACTCAGTAGAAAGTATTATAAAGCGTTTCAATCAAACAACGGAACTAGGTCTTTAACTGGTTATAAATCAATAATAATGTTATTGGTTTTAGGTCCCTTTTAACTACTGTAGCTTTTAGAGACACCGGGGTGCCGGAATTTTTCCCTGAAGGGGATCTTTAACGTGCCAGTAAATCTACAGACACGGTTCCCTCGCATTTCTGCACCCTTAAATGCCAGCTGACTGCGCCAGGATTAGATCCTGCAACCTTGGGGACAGCAGGCGAGGAAATTACCGCTGAGCCACAGAGCCAGTCGGTTATAAATTTAAAGCATGTCTCGGTAGGATATCTATGCGTGCTGATATGCCCAAGTTCGCGCGTTCAAACCCAGTCAAAGTCGTCGGGCCCATGTCATAGATTTATGGCATGCAAAAGAACTTACAACTACAATTAGTAGTGTGTAGGCTATTGGGTTAGACACGCTCTATCGGGTTCAAACGTACACCGTTGGGTTTCAGTGACAGTGGCGTCTGGTAGCTTAAGTTGGAACTACTTGACATTGAAATTGGGGAACCTACGGGCGTTCATGTGAAATGTCCTGCTATGGCCATTGGCTGCAAATCAAATATAAATATCTATGCATTTTGAAAATTAAAACGTACGGTTGGCTAAGTAATCGTAAAAGATGTCATCTCAAACGCATGCCGACATGTTAATTTTCATTTGTAGAAAATGGCTTTTTAATAGTCAGAGAGCTGATTTAATGAATAAAGATTTTGTACAATAATATAAACTTATTCTCGAATCCTTTGGAAGCAAGCCAATTTATGTCGTCAGGATAATGCTCACAAACTTAGATGTGGTACATTGTTTGTTAATTCTCTTATCAAATACCTGGTCTCCTACATGGCTGCTGTGAAGGTACGGTACACAATTGTTATTGCCGATATTTTGTAAAATTGGCATTGTATTATTTTGTCAAATTCAGGAATGAAAGGTTTCAAACCCACAGAAAAAATACGAAGTACCTACAATTGAGCCATTTAAGACCGTTTCGTTTCACAAATCACACTGGTATTTCTACTAATTAACTATAATGTTACTCAATTTTACGGAATAACTAGCGTTTGATACGGTTAAGAATAAGATATATTTTATCCATACTGAAGCCTCCGTGGCTTAGGCGGGAGCACGCCGGCCTCTCACCACTGGGTCCGTGGTTCAAATCCCGGTCACTCCATGTGAGATCTGTGCTGGACAAAACGGAGGCAGACAGGTTTTTCTCCGGGTACTCCGGTTTTCCCTGTCAAAATGTCATTCCAGCAACACTCTCCACTATCATTTCATTTCATATGTCATTCATTTAATCATTGCCCCAGAGGAGTGCGTCAGGCCTCGGCAGCCGGCACAGTTCATATCCTCGCCGCTAGATCGGGGCTTCATTCATTCCATTCCTGACCCGGTCGGAGACTGGAAGCAGGCTGTGGATTTTCATTTCTTATATCCATACTATCAACCCGCCCCGGCTTCGCCTGATATCTTAAAGGGCTCACTCAGCGTAAGCTTAAAAGGCGCACGGACGGTAGGTCTCAGACGCAATTCAGAATAGCTGAGGTGAACAGCGAAACTCCAAACACTTATAGTCTACTCTTATCCGAAGTCTTAACTCGACACGACTCGATAGTTAATGCTGGCTGAAGCTGGGGTGATGGGCTCGATTGTAAACTCGCTCCGAAGCTAGTAATTTAAATTTCTACTGATTGGAGATAGTTGGAAGAAATTGAAACGTAAAATCACTTATAGTTGTCGATGAATTAAAGATAAAGATATGTTGTCGGGGACTTCTTTGTAGAACTTGTCATGCTGACCAATTCTTACACTCATAGTATGTAGATATTTTTAATGGTTTACCCAGCGTAAGCTTAAAAGGCGCAAGTACGGCGGATTTTCCTTCGACACGATTCACTGAAATCGTTACTGCTGGGCTTCCTTTGGTCATAAATGAATGTTTTCGTACAGAAACCATCCTCGAGAAATTCTTTACTGAATGGTGAAAACCGCATCAAAATCCATTCTTTGGATTTAGAGATTACCTGTTACATCCAGGAATCGTGGACTTGGTTTTATGTAGAGATGCCAGCGACTATCATTAAAACAAATACATGAATTTTATAACTAGTATGGACTATGATCTCAACGTAAGACTTATTAAATAGGTCATACAACTGTACCTACGAATACTTATACAGGACTGAACTAATAAAAACAGAGCATTCTTTTTATGTTGCTATGAATTAAAAGTGTGAGTATATCAACATTGTGGCTTTTTTCTGTAGTAGTTGGTGATTTAACGTGACTTATGTTCACAATGGAAATAATCACTCAGTTGAGTTAAAATTCAAAATACCCTTGCAAAAGTGAAATCATCAGTCCCGTGAATAACGTGCTCAAGGCAGTTGCCAGCTTGCTGGCCGCCGCGAGCGCTAGTGTCGCTTCACCTACAAAGAGGATGCAATTTCGTAGCGCAGCGAGCTTCGTGACTGTGTATTTTAGTCTGTGGTAATACAACTCCTTCCTCCCAGGGTTGCCAATCTAACTTTTCCCTCGCGAAATAACTTATAGCTTATTTCAATATGAGGCTAGCGCCAAATAATTTTAAATCCCACACAGCGGGACAATATTAGCTTCTTTTTTCTTTTCTTGGTGGGAGAGAAGTTATATGTACATTAATCTAGTTTTTATAAAAATAACGTGCTTTAATAAAGACTTAGGCAATTCTATGGGTACATTAACACTAATTTTGGGATCATTATTAACATCTTGAGCATGAGATAACCGTCAGCCGAGTTGCTTCATATTACGTAAATATATGTCCAGCAATTCCCCGAATTACGGTTATCTCCCAGTTACGAATGAGTGAAATTTGACGCCTGGGTAGTGTAAGCAATTAATACTTTTTCCGGCTGCATGTAGCATTTGTAAGGTAAGAAGGACCTTGGTAGGTGACAAAACTCTTCGAAAATGGTACTTTAGGCATTCAGGGCTATTTGCAATATATAGCTCAGGATCTTGTTGGAAAAACTGAATAAACATAAAGATGAGGACCGGTATTGAATTACTCATAAATCAATATCATACATCGTGAGAGGACATGCTCACTTTTGCTGAGACCTCTGTAAATAATTTCTCTTGTTGAGGGATACGCAGTCTTCATGTTGGTAGCACAGATTTATATATTTGAGTTTATTTTGTTCCTGTCAGGGGAACAGGAATGTTCTAGATTTACCATTGAAGTGATACATTTTAGTCAAAAATTAACTTAATTTTTTAAAGAACTGATTTTTTTTGTCTTTTGAGCATTTTGTATTACTCGAAAAATTCGGGATCATAATACATGAAACTTTTCTTGTGTAATAATATCTCATAGAGAAATGGAAATAATTGTAGAGTTGTTGTTAATTCATTTGAGGGGCTTGAGACACCTTGGTCATCAGCCCCGAGTAGTTGGGAGTGTGTTGAAGCTGTCTGGTAACCTGTATTGCTGTGATGATTGTAGTTGTGTGTGTTAATGTATTTGGGACAGGGATGGAGTAGACGCTCCGGGACTTGAGTAAGGCACTATCCTGGCAATTTCCTGTAGGGAGTGTGGCAAAACCCGGGGAAAAAAACACTCAGAATAACCGCTGTCAACACCGGGATTCGAACCTACAATATCCGTACTTATCACAGCTGCCCTCGCGACCATGGTGCACGTTTGACGAGCGCGGCTATGCCGTGGGATGAAATGCTTGTAGAATTTGGCTTGAGTACCTATAACCCCCCATTGGTCGATCCTAGCTACGCTACTGTCTCCAGATGAGTCCTTATATTTCTCTGCTTTAATAATATCACCTTCGTGAAAATGATTTATGCAAACTACAGACCATTTTGAAGGTTACCAGTCCTTGCGAGGAATTTTCCTCATCCAGGCCTGGCACAGATTTTCGTCACTTGGGAACCTAAACACTGGTGTGTAGCCTCCCTTACTTGAATAATTTGCGTTACAGTTGGGGACACAACATTTATCTGGCATTGTTACGGTGCCGAAACATTCCTGGAAAATCAAAGTTTAAAACAGGGCCGTCCAGTCATTGCTCTCTGGGAGCACTAGGCAGTCAGACTAGCGCTCCTTCCCCTACCACCACTACCCTGTGGCAGCAAGAAGAACTGAGACAGACAGACGATGTTCCGATCGCACTGGCAATTTACGTACGTACAGTCGTGCGGTCGACGGCTTATGTGGGGTTGTTGACATATTGATAGGGCTGTTTTGCCATAAAAATATACCTCATATAGGACTACAGGGTAAGATTTTTTCTAATTTCTCAATTAGGTTCGTAGGACGAATACATGCCGCCGCGTCCATTAGGCACTCCTTTGATTAAATTCCCCTCCGAGAGGGTTTCCCAGCTTTGGCAATTCTCATCGAACATTTGTAGCTTTCTCGTAAATTGGCTCAACCAACTTCTATCTCCTGTTAGACAGAAATACGGCAAGTAAAAATTTTATTGTTCTTCAGTTAAGTCGTTTATTTGTAAACAAGCATTTGAAAATTAAAACCATAATACTTACAGAAAAGTGCCGCTTGAAATTTTCTTCCAAATTCGATTACCGACTGGCGTCTGTTAAATCACCGTAACATCCCTGTGGTTGGCACTGCGGTGCCGTTCCAAATTCGGTTCCTTTAAACACATTAAATCTCGGTGGCGCACTAAACATTTGGCATGCCCTTTATAAGCTGTACAGAAACATGAAATTTCCCATTCTGCTTTAAGGGCTGCTGCTTTGACATTCCTTTTTTTAATATGATGTTCAGTTATGACCACTGCAAAACTGACTTACTTACAGGCTGTCAATAAAGCGCATTGGACTAGACGCGCTCAGCCAGCCAAGCTCCTCCCATCCCTAACGAACCTATCTTCCACCAATGCACTCGGAGCACGGACTTAGAGCGTGGCCGGAGCGCTAGCTTCGGGGAGCGCTGTGTGGATGGCCCTGGTTTAAAACATGAAGTGCATGTGATAATTCCATGTATCATATTTAAAAATACTGGTACCATATTTGCCAGATACAAAGCACTCTCTCAGTGTGTCCTCGATTAGGGATTACAGTTAAAAAACTCACCTGGAAGGGTAGTATAAACTGTACTATAAAGCGTATAAACGTACAAAGCGTAAGAAACAAAATATAGAAGGAAATATCCCTGTGAGATAAACAAAAACACCTGCCAGAGTGAACGTTCCTTTCGTGTTCCCGCCTGACAAGAGTAGGCCTGTGACTGATGAACATGTTGCCAAGTCTCAGCCTTCCAAACTGTCTAGAGTTGACCGTGCACCCTTAAACTTTAATACAAACACATGTAGCAGCGATAATTCTTGGCTGTCGCTCCAGATGTCCGGGTTCAATTCCCGGCTCTACCAAGAAGTTTAATTCTAGTCTGATGGCTGGAACAGGGTACACTCAGCCTCGTGAGGCAAAACTGAGTAGAGGTGGGTTCGATTCCCACCTCAGCAATCCTGGAAGTGGTTTTCCGTAGTTTCCCACTTCTACCCGAGGTAAATGCCGGGATGATACCTAACTTAAGGCCACCGCTGCCTCCTTGCCCGAAGTACAAATAAACACCACAATAACATAGGTTATCAGACAAATCCTATATATACACTTAAGTACATGGGGCTGAATGACCACAATGTCCAAACCCCTCAAATGAAACAACAGACCCAAAAGGATACATTAAATATTTGTCAGATGTGAGGGGCTCTAATTTTAATAGAATGTTCATAAGCTAGCCTGTATTAAGTTTGGGTTCTTTCATTGTAGTCAGCCCGAAGGCTGGTTGGATCCTCAAAAAGTACCGCCGTTAGGTTATGTGAGTAGATACCCACAAAAACCCAAGGCAGCGCTAAATTGAGGCGTACTAGGCAAGAAGAGGAGTGAGGTAGTTTGCCATTGCTTTCCTCACTGAGTCAGAACGGTAGTACTAACCCTATGAGTAGAACTTTTCACAGAAAATACATTAAAAAAAGCTGTTCAATTTTATGAATGTAATTAACGAGTATATCTGGAGTCATTCTCTAAGGTTACATACAGTTGATGATATAAACTAGAGTCCTGTTAAATGCATTAGTAGTTGTGTGGCACTGAATTAAGTACATACTGGTATGAGCTTTTTTTAAATCTATTTATTATTTGTTTCGTCTAACGTAAATTTTACTTCTCTTGTGTCTTCCTCTATTCCCCTATCCTTACAATAGGTCAGGCCGATAACCTAGATGTTAGGCCCCTTAAAATAACAACTATTACAATAGGTCGGACATTTCACATCCAACAGTCTCTGTGTCCTACTGTCTTTCACAACGACTCTATCTGGGCTTCCACAACATGGTTGCAATTTATGGACAATTAAATCACTACAAACTACTTTCACACTAACCATCATCCGATAGAACGAAATAGCCAGTGTTCCATTTCTTTCCCATATGAAACATCGTGTAGTGAACGCCCCCTGAGGTTAGTCAGTTATCATAGAAGATGCTAAATTTTCAAAAGTTTTCCCTCCTGGTTTGATGCGATGAGCCACACTACTCGTCGATATTCTACCTTTTCTTTCTTGGTACCTGTACCATTCTGTGGACTCTTCCCTGTTCCCGAGTTGTCACGGAATTGTGAAGAGCATTGTCACTGTTAAGTCTTTCTAAATACCCACTGTTCCCTCTCATTCAAAGGTCTGAAAAGTATTTCTCCACGTATGTCACAATGATTCTTGAGCAATTCCAAAGTAACTTTATCACACTCCTCTTTCGAAATGAAATTCTCAGCAGAATTTACTACAAAAAATTACAGTACTCCAAGTGCATTAGACTTCTGATTTGCTTTCTGCCTGAAACATTCTCCAATATTCAGTGATGTTCTCAATCTGTAGATTGGTCGGCAGCAATCCTCCTCTTTCATTCTTCCCTGTCGCCACTCAGTCTCTTCGTGTCTCCAATATAGGACAAAGTATTTTTGCTATGGAGTTTTGCAAATTTTTTCAAGGATATAATTCTTTAGTGCGCTTCCCGCTTGGATATTTTTTCTTTCACAGCATTTACTGAACTGGGTTTTCCCCAGGCTTGGGGCACATCAGTGTTGATGATGATAGTTTTTGTTTTAAGGGGCCTAACATCTAGGTTATCGGCCCCTAATGGTCTGGGTGATAGCGAAAATGCCAATGAAATGGAAACCATAACGAAAAACTAAGTTAGACTGAAAAGACTCACAAAATGGAACTTAGATTGAAAAGACTCACAAAATGTAGAGTGGAAATACAGGGAGTTCTCTTTAAGACTTCGTTTTTCAGGCAGCGATCCGTGGGAGCCCCCATTTGTGGTCCGCGGGATTCCCCTTGTGAGACCATACGACGAGTGTCGATAGCAGGCGTTGATGGGTGAGACAGCTACAGATGGAAGTGATTACCGTACTCAAAGCTCAATCTTCTACAGCAGTTCAGTAATAACCCAACTATTGGACTTGAAAGGTGTATAGTTGTGTTGTAAGGTTTATTATGTAACCTAACTTTTCTAGGTTACAGAGACTCCTTTTAGTTTCTTTTAGGTATTTATTTTTATAGGGTTGCCAGCCATGGACATTTATTTGGTAGACCACCACAGAGAGTCTTATGAGTTCAGCGCCTTAGAGATTCTTGGTGGTGGTCTGGCCTTGGCTGATTGCAATGGTGCCTTGATCTTATGGCAGAGGTAACCATGGTGATGATGTTTGTTGTGGTAGTTTTTGTGGCAAGATGGAGGCTGCTATATGATAAATTAGGCCTAGTTGGTTCGTGAATGGAAATATTGATGTGGTTGCTGCCAGGAAAAATGGAGGCTGGTTGTTTTTAAGTAAAATGTGATGCTCTCTGATTTGAAAATTGGAACTTATGAAGAAATAAAGAGGTTGTCTAAAAAAAAAAGTGTGGAGGAGAAGAAATATAATAGTTGTTAATGCTGCACAACAGATGCAGGTTATGGTAGCTGTGCTTTTATACAAACAAGTGATGTGGGAATTGGTCTCTCTGGTCTGGAGATTAGTGTTATAGTACAAGAGATGCAGGTAGTGAAATCCTGCTTATGGTATTGACAATGTACTAGAAATTCAGGTAAATGGATGCTGGCCTACATGTACAATAGAGAAAGGTAATAAATGCATTGTTTTTCTTATATTCCTTGCGTGTCCAACGCTAGATACACCCCGGAGATTATTATGAGAATGGTGATACGCTTATAAATTTGGAAGAAGTAGAAGAAATATGATTCAGATTTATTTCATTGGTTGCCCAACTAGGGGTATGATTTAGAATTGTTTCATTGGCGCCCAACGTATCGGCACGAATAACGAAATAAGAAATATGGAAGCTGAAATGATGGCCATGTTGGAGACGCTTTTACTCCGCTACAAAAAGTATGAAGGGATGGAGGAGAGGATCACCTCCCAGGTTACCTCCCAGATGACCTCCCAGATGACTAGTTTAAAAGAGGAAATGTCTGAGAAGCTTGACAAGGTCAAAGAGCAGGTGGCTAGCATATGCATCGTAGATGAGAAAGTTGAGATGGTAGAATTTGAGTGCGTGGTTGTGAAGGAGAAGAATTAGAAGATGGAGCAGGAGGAAGAAAAAGGGAAGTTGGAAGAACAGAGAGTGGAGGTCATATGCATTGTGGAAGAGAAAGTTAAATTAGTAGAATCTGTGAGTGTGTCTGTAGAGGAAGAGGAGAAGATCTATGAAGTACTTGATGATAGGGGGCGCAGGAAAAATAATCAAGAACTGGAAAAGATAAGGCAAGGTTGTAGTGGTATATGTGGTAGAAATAATAGCAAGTGAAGAAGAGAGAGAAGTTGTGGAGGTAGACACAGAGGTCGCCGCCGACGTAAAAGAAGAGGACGTCAAATGGAGGAAGGGAATAAAACTGAAAACAAGGAGGAAGATAAGATAGAGCATAACGTGAAGAAGCGTAGGAGGAGAAAGATGAAGATATGCAGGAGAACAAGTTGGAGGAAGAAATGGACCAGATGGAAGGCAAAGAGAAGGAGTAAGAAGAGGAAGAGGTGTCAGGCAGATCGAGATAAGAGACTGAAGGATCAGAAGAAGAAAAAGGAGAAGATAAAAGGGATAAAGGCAAAGAGAAAAGAAAAGATGAGAAGAAAGGAATTGCTACGCAAGATAAGGCAGATGAAGAAAAAGAAGGGAAAGGAGAGACTGAAGGCAAGTGGCTGACGCACATGCAGAAGACAGACCGTGCGCATGCTCAGGCCCTGCTACAGGTTTGCAGGGCCCAAGGCATGGAACTGCCTGCGGTGGACGACCGCAAGCTTTCTCGACCCGGTACCAGGATACGGCCCAACAAGACCAAGCAGCAGCAAGCGACTTCCGACCAAGAAGGACAGAAGGTGGAGGTGAAGAATGTGGACCAGGTCCCCCTGCCGTCAGAGGGCAGCACGGAACTCGAGAAGGATGAGGAAGAGAAGGATATGAAGGACACCGTAGAAGTGGTAAAGGAAGTGTGGGAGGCGGACGATACTGACGGTGAGGAAGTGGAAGGAAGTACTAAGAAATCTGCGGCGCAGAAGAACAGAAGAAGGAAGCAGCCAAGATTGAAGCAGGAGAAGCACCTACAGAAGGAGACGGGCTCTGGAGAGGTCGGAAGGAAAAGACTTGATGATGATGAAACAAAGAGATTTATGATAACGGCACAGACTGGTCTGATGACGAATCTGCGGTTTCTTCTGACTATGATGTTGTTGTAGGATTTTTCTGAGGCTGCAGGAGTGTCTGATAGACTCGATGAGATGGCTTCGGCTGCTATATTGGAGGAGAATATATTTGTGCTGGTGATTCTGGTTAATCTAGAATGGTTGTTTCTACGATGATTGTGCCAATGGTTTTTCTGGCTATGATGTGTGATTTGTTTCTGTTTGTGATTTTTGTTTTTGTTAGTGTTTGCTTCATGTATTTCATTTATGTTTTTGTTTTGAGGGTTGAGAGTGAATTTCTAACCTTCAGTTAGAAATTCCCTCTCAAAGGGGGTGTCTGCAACCTAACTTTTCTAGGTTACAGAGACTCCTTTTAGTTTCTTTTAGGTATTTATTTTTATCGGGTTGCCAGCCATGGACATTTATTTGGTAGACCACCACAGAGAGTCTTATGAGTTCAGTGCCTTAGAGATTCTTGGTGGTGTCTGGCCTTGGCTGATTGCAATGGTGCCTTGATCTTATGGCAGAGGTAACCATGGTGATGATGTTTGTTGTGGTAGTTTATGTGGCAAGATGGAGGCTGCTATATGATAAATTAGGCCTAGTTGGTTCGTGAATGGAAATATTGATGTGGTTGCTGCCAGGAAAAATGGAGGCTGGTTGTTTTTAAGTAAAATGTGATGCTCTCTGATCTGAAAATTGAAACTTATGAATAAATAAAGAGGTTGTCTAAAAAAAAGTGTGGAGGAAAAGAAATATAATAGTTGTTAATGCTGCACAACAGATGCAGGTTATGGTAGCTGTGCTTTTATACAAACAAGTGATGTGGGAATTTGTCTCTCTGGTCTGGAGATTAGTGTTATAGTACAAGAGATGCAGGTAGTGAAATCCTGCTTATGGTATTGACAATGTACTAGAAATTCAGGTAAATGGATGCTGGCCTACATGTACAATAGAGGAAGGTAATAAATGCATTGTTTTTCTTATATTCCTTGCGTGTCCAACTCTAGATACACCCCGGAGATTATTATGAGATTGGTGATACGCTTATAAATTTGGAAGAAGTAGAAGAAATATGATTCAGATTTATTTCATTGGTTGCCCAACTAGGGGTATAATGAGAATTGTTTCAATTATCATAATGGTCGAGTATACTATAGCCCAGAGAATATTCCTAGTTGAGTGTTATTTGTACAAAAAGAAGAAACCAGTTAAAAGGTACCTTCGAAAATTCAGGAGACAGTTTCCGGGTTTTACCGTACCATCAGTGTTATGTACAACTACTCGTTCATAAGTGGCATAATAGCGGTTCTGTACATAATAAGAAAAAACAGTGAAGGAGGACAGTTCTCACACAGGAGAGGTTAGACTATTTACAGGCAAGACTGCAAGTCGGTCCACGTAAGTTGCTTCAAAAATTAGCTCAGGAAACTGGTATTTCACGTAATTCAGCTCTTAATGCAACAAAATGGTTACATTTACGATCTTACCAGTATCATTCAGTCCATAACATACAACATCTTCTGTAAATACTGGTCAGTTCAGTTTCATTTACTAGTTATTTGTTTGTTTGATTGATTTATTTATTTGTTCTGAGCGCGTATAGAACTAGTGATTTTAGTTTCATTGACTGGTTTATTTGTTCCGAGTACATACAGTATATAGCTGATGAGTTTGTTTCATTTAGTTTTTATAGGCGTAATCATGCTGCTTATTTGAATCAATAACGTCCGCTCACCTTTGCTGGCCACTGTGCTCTCTGTCTCTGCTTGAATGCGCTCCTATTCCTCGGTACTCCATCACGAAGCTTTTAAAGGGCCTCCCTGTACCTACGAAAGGTAATTTACATGGAAAATATGCACAAAAGTAATTTAGGTTAAAAAAATATGCACAAAATGTAGTTTAGGTTCAAAATACTTATAAAATGCAATGTAGATTCGAAATACTCATAAAATGCAATTGAAATTCAAAATACTTACAAAATGCAGATTGAAAATACCTACAAAATGTGGTGGAGATTCAAAATACTCGCAAAATGTAATTTCGATACACAGGGAGCCAATTCACAAAAACAGTGCGGGAATCTTAAAGAGAAAAGTAAATATAATGAAAAGAAAAAGATGTCTAATTCCTAGAAGAATGAGGGATCAGGAAAGATGAGAGAAGGGCCAATTAAGGCGGCAAAGGAAGAGACTCCCTACGCCTCGGAAACCCTAATACTGTCGGGGTCGGAAGAGAACAAGAGTTGACCAAGAGAGGTTGACAGGAAAGAAGACGGAGAGGAGCCCGGCACAAGTAAGTGGAAGCAATGTCGGACTCAGCTGGGGTCCCGTGGTCACCAACCCACGTTCCTGAGGGGAAACATCAGTTTTAGAAACACAATAATAAAAAGAAGAAATCACCCCAGCAATATGCTCAGAAGTATTTCAACGACCAGCTGAACAGGGGCAAAGCGCACTGACAACATTTTACTCGGTGCCATTCTGTGAAATATAATGTGTAAGTAATCTAATAAACATGTAAGATTGTAAACTTTCTACAATGGATGGGAACACAGCATAATATAATGATACTTGGTAAGACAGAAGCGAAACAGACGTTCTGCTTTCAGAAAGCATTCATCTTCTCGCTTCAATTTTCCCACTTTATTAACATGCCCACTTAAGAGATTTCTACCTCTTCCAACAATTGATTCGCCAAAATTCGGGTGTCTAATCCAGTGGCGGCCGGTATATAATAAGGTTCCAGAGTTGCACAACAACCAGATTAATTCAAGAAAAACAATTAATACCGTAATAATACTTTCAGTAATAAAAGCTGTAAGTTTCCTTTTATATGTATAGGAATTCATAATTTTCTTCTTTAATAATTCAGGAAATCTTATATGAAGTTACTGTGAACTGTCTGAGAAAACAAAGTGCGCCAACTGTCTGTAGCGCTCGTCCGTTTGGTCGTTGCCAGGCCTGAGCACTGATCAGATCTCGATAGTGAAGGGTATGGCAGAGATGCTAGACCGAGTAAGTCCTATCCCAACAGTTAACTCGCCTGGTTGTTGCTTGCTAATTGCAACAAGGGAGCCGAAGTGCGGATGGAGACATCTAAGATGCTCCGTCAACTACCGGTGTCTTGCAATGTAATTTGCACGTACTTGTGACACTCGTGGTTGTTTCTCGCCCTCATATATAACTTACGTTGTTTTGTTCTCGTGAAGTTTTTCATGTAGACTAACTTATAATCCATTTAATCTGTAACATTATGGTTACATATTTTAGCAAATGTTAGGTTAAGAAAATGGCGCTTGCTGGGAGTGCTATCCATTACCCAAAGGTAGAGATATCTAGTTTCTGGCAGTGGGGTGATGGGGGGCCTTGCCAGTGAAGCATATTTTCTAAGTTCTTTTTATGATGCTTGTTTGTTTTCTATTAGTTTATTCCGTGATTTTGATAGATTGTTAGTTCATTCCTTGAGTATGATTATTGGGTGTGAAAAGAAAAATGAGTCCATGCTGAAAGATTTTGTATGAGAGTATCTGTTGTAATGTTCTATTGAGATGGCTGTTGGTTATACATGAGAGGAACGGTTACAATATTGCGCCTCAACGTGGAGCTCGATAAAGGATCATTTTAATAGCAGTGAAGTACGGCCTTATCATGCACAGTAGTACAGATAGTCTGCTCCAAATGCTGCTTAGCCAGATCAGAGGGATGGAAGAGTCTATGAAGAAGCAGGAAGAATCCTTGAAAGAGTTTTTGAATAAGGAAATAGGAGGTGTGAGAGAGGAAATAGAATCTTGGAAAGTGTCTGTGAGTGTGGCTGTGGAGGAGGAGAAAGAGAAGAATGAGCAGGAGGAGGAGAAAGGGAAGTTGCAAGAGCACAGAGTGGAGATCATATGCATTGTAGGAGAGAAGTTGAGTGAGATAGTATGTGATGCTGGGGGGCGTGTAGAAGATGGTAATGGAGAGGATGAAGGAATGAAAGATGGACAAGAGATTGAAAGGGAGATGTGTGAAGTACGTGATGGTAGGGGGCGTAAGGAAGGAAATGGACAAGATGAAGAAGGAGAACGTCAAATGGAGGAGAAGGATAAAACTGAGGACAAAGAAGATGAGTTAGAGGACACGGTAGAAGAGAAAGGAGAAACGAATAACGGAAGAACGAAGGAAGGCAGGTGAAGGAGAAGAAAAGATAGAAGAGAAACTACTAGCAGATGAAGTTGGTCATGAGCAGGACAATAGCAGCCAAGAAAAAGAGGTTAAAGATGAGGGTGAAAGTGTAAGAGTGAGTCTTGAAGAAGACAGCATACTGGAAAAAGATAAGGTGAAGAAGCTTTGGAGAAGGAAGATGGGGATGAAAAAGATGAGATGTAAGATGAAGAAAAAGGAGTTGTTGAATATTATAAGACAGATAAGAAGGAAGAGGAGAAAAATTAAGTATGGAAGGAGAGAGGAACGGTGGAGATGGAAGATGAGGAGTACAAGGTACGGAATGACATGGCGGATGAAGAAAAAGACGAGATGGAAGGTAGAGGAAGAAAGAAGAAGGAGAAACAGATGAATAGGAAGAACGAAAAGTGGAAGAATGAGAATGAAGATGGATATGAGAGGTCTAATGTAGAACTTTATATTTCTTTAGAGTCAACTGAAGAAGATACCGTTATGTTTGCTGGAGGTATTTGTTCCAGTATACGTGTTGACAAATACGACTATTCGAGTGAAGGTTACTGCAGATGACGTGTTTCAACTTATTGAGAGATTTGAGAACAGTGGGTTACGGCATTTTGTACTCGATAATGTAAACAGAGTGTATATCTGAAACTAAGCCCATTTCAGAAGCATGTGATTCGTATCGTGGTCCAGAGAAGAGATATTGTGCCATGTACTTGGACAGGCTCAAAGAGGGCAGTGACGTTTCATCTTTGCAGTGTCAATGTGTTGTTGAATGATCTAGGAGACTTGATAGTAGCATCCGATTGATATGAACATAATATTTAGGTATAACTTTAGTTGGTGTGTTTGGTAATACTGTGTATATGTGATATGTATAATTTTTATTTGTATAGGTTTTTTATTTAAATATATATGTGAATCTCACGTGCTTCTCACGCGTTAATAACATATATATTAGGGGGTGAATTGTAACATATAATTCGGAAGGGTTGGCAGGTATGTGAGAGCAATCAAGGGAATTACTCGCTTGTGGCGGAGCTCTTTCCGGTCACGGAGAGAGTCCGTCATTTTGTGCAGGCTAAGGATAGGTCATACAAGATCCACCCACTCGTACCTAATGAGAAGGGAAGAACCCCCAATTTGTACCTGTGTAGCCGTTTTCACCGTGGCCCACATTTTAACCGAAAGTGTGGATCTTGCAGACTTACGAAGAAACCTTGGTTTGCAGATGACACTCAAACTTATATTAGCCGATGATGCGGTGGCTGCTGATCGCGTTATCCGCTTTATAAGTGAGAGTGGGTTAGGGCCAGCAATCTAAATTCTCCAGTGAACATTGACCCAACGACTTGTTCGTTTTTGAATGATGATGTTTTTGTTTTTCCTTAATTTTTGTTTATTTTTATATTTATTTATTTATTTTTTAAATTTAGGTCTCTTTAAATTTAGGTATCCACCTCAAAATTTTAATTTCAATTCCAAATTGGTATTCTTTAATCTGTGTTAAGAGGGCAGATGACCTCGTAGTTCCACCCCTTAAAACAACAACTAACTTACTTTTCTGATGGTTATTGATAAGGTGTGCTTTGGTGAAACTAGGGTATAAATAAACAATGCTAAAATTTAAAATATATTTTAATAAACTGAAAAATTATTGGTTTATAATTTATTCAAAAAACCTATTTTCACCATATAAAAACCTAAGTCATAGGTGTGTGGCCTAAAATAAGAATAAACAAAAAAATATTGAAACAGTGTTAGTAATAATTAACCATAAAGAAAACCTACAAACTTAATGGTATAAAAAACCTAAAGTGGAAGCTGACAGCCCTAAAAATCTGGGCCCTAATAATGAGGTATCAGGTGATAATGAAATTACCTGTTTTAACCCTCCCTCTGCACACGTCTATAACGATTACATACTCTGCACACCAGGGACAGGGTGACCCTTTCATAATTACTCTAATTACCATGTATGCGTTGCAGTTTTTTCCTTTAGCACTCATTCTGTCATATTCTGGGATGAATATTATACGATCTGCTACAACAAATAAACATTTCTAAAAATTACAAATGCGTTTTAATCACTGTTTTTATTGCACAGAACGTCTCTGAAAGTAATTTTTGAACAACTCACATCATAAAGTTAAAATGTATTCTACAACCCTAATAACAGCCAACATGCAATGCCAAAACATAAATTAAAGTACCTTGAATCCAACAATCCATGTTATCAACACTAAACAACAATGAAAACACACCAAGTCTCTGTTGACTGCTTATGTTTCACAGTTTTCACAAAGTTTTGCTGCATGATCGGGACAGTAAAACTTACTGCAACTATTGCACACTAAGCGTGTCCTCCGGTCTTTTGAGTAGGGACAAATAGCATATCTTTTCCTTTTTGAAACAACAGGTTGTGTTCTTGCGCCCAATGGTGGGGGTGTCAAATCAATTCCAAGTACATCAGCAATGCGACACTTCAAGTTTCTCTGGCTGTTTGGATTGCTCAGTCGTCTTTCCATAAATGGTTTGCACAGCAATCTGGACAAATCTTTCATAACTTGCCTTCGGGGACACTTCTCTTTCGGATTCACAAAAAGGAACAGTACCATGGCATTGCTTCCTGCCTGGTCCATGATTACAAACCAGAAACGTAAGGGACCATCACACTGTCACTCTTGCAACTGAGTATGTGTGACATAGTTGGTCAAACGTATCTGTTCCACCCTTTGTCATATTATACGTAGCTTGCCACGGTGGGTGAGTGGTCAACGTGTCGGTCTACTAACCCCAAGCTTGCAGGTTCGCTTCTGGCCGTGGTAGGTGATTTTTGAAAGGCGGAAAAAATTACGACACCATGTCATACAATATTGGCATGTCAAAGAACCCATATGAATTCAGTAGGCCGTGTTCATAATGGCAAAATTAATCTCGGGAGTTTCCGCCAACACAAAGTTCCTCATTTCTCTACTAGAAAGCGCTATAGTGTTCAAGGAGCTTAGATATCTAACCTTCTTGGCTTTCATAGTGCTTCAAGGAACAACAAAATTCGACATGCAAGCTACCCTTTGGGTGTCAAATAACAAAGCTTGCACCCGGCACCCGAGGCCATACGATATTATTATTATTATTATTATTATATTGTACGTGAGAATCATCTGTGGCTTTTCTGTTTCTGGATCTATGGAAATATCTCTGTGCATGGTGGAGAGTACGAGTACATTTTTTTTTTCTTAGGCGCAAATGACAGCATTGTCATTGATCTTGAAAAAGCAAACTTCGCCGTACCAACTGGATTTTTTACAATAAATCTAGGCGGTATCTCTGCCTTGTTTTTCCTAAGAGTTCCCAAAACAGTTAGCTTGTATGAGGTTAACATCCGTTCTGCGACAGGTATGGAAGTAAACCAATTGTCCATAGTCAAAGTCCTGTTCGTACCATGCACAGGTTCTTATGATGTGCAGTTTTTAATGAATATATCCCATACTTCCCATATAGCGGACAACTTGTCAGTTTCCTTTCTAAGTGGCCTCGTTGTTTTGTCGTCAAATCTTAGGCATGAAGATAGAAACTGAAATCGTCTTAGACTCATAGTTGCTCTGAAAATATCAACCCCGTAGTCGGTGGACCAGAGGTCAGAAAGATTGACATGGTTGCTTTTAAGGACACCTGCTGAATCCTAACAGAGCATGCAATTCACAGTCATCAATCAAGCCAGTGTAGCTATAACCAGAGTCAATAACAGCCCTTCGGTTAATTTCTTCGTTTGTGTATTGCACTATAATGTTTCTTATGTCAGCAGAGATAAGTAGATCCCACGCTTCGAGGACTGTTTTGACGCGTTTTGCCTCCCCTTTAACTCCCGGTAAATGAGTGGCGATATTATCACGCACTGGTCGTCCCTGTAGGCTTGGTGGTATTGAGCTCCATCGATACCCATTCTTCCCTCTTAGTGTGATGGATTGAAGATCGTTGTCGTCTTCTATACTGCTCTCGGCACTTCCTTCAAAATCCGTATCGTATACGTGTTCTTCGCTAGCATCATCAATGTCTGTCAGCTCTTCCTCTTGAAAGTCTTCCTTATCTGATATATCAAGTTGTTGTAGTATAGCAGCCATATAATTCGCAATATTTCCATTGTGTGCCATTTGTTATATGGAACTGAAAACATATACCAATGAAAACATGCTATTAGATTACGAAGTATAAAATATAACCTTCTTTGATGTACTTTCCCTGATAACAAAGTGACCAATTCAACCAGTCTGGTCGAAATAAAAATCGAGAACAGTAAGAAAAAGATACTTACTTTGCACTCCAGGGTCAGTGTGACCCTTCCAGGAATTAAATATTGTTGTTGGTAAGCGCTGTACGTCACTGAATGTGTGTCTACTATCACTTGTGACTCTACACTGAAATTGCATCAAGGCCACAAAGATCCTTCTGTTCTACTGCGCATACACGGGAACTTAAAGAACCTTGCAGGGTCACCCTTACCCTGGTGTTCAGAGCGAGGGTTAAAAATAACCTTTCTACATGTTCTGAAGGTACTGCATATTATGGCCATTTGTGGTAAGTTAATTCCAACTATTGGTTTATTCAGTTAAATAGTTTGAGTTGCCAGTAGGCCTAATTCCCCATGCCATGTCTGGGGAGTGTATGTCAGACCCATATAGACCGACCGGCACGAAAAACGCAACACACAATAAATGATGTGTAATTATCTATGTAATCAAAGTGAAGCACTAGAACCTAATTTTTTAGACGGGGTATGTTATTGTTGCTTTGCGAGCAAACAATAAAGTGTCGATTGTTGATTGCACTAGCATCAATTGTTTTTTCCCACGCAACCTGGAAAACACATCACTGGATGTGAGCCAATAATGTGTTCCCGCTCTTATAGCGCTTATTGTTGTACTTGGTATTGTTCCCTTTTCAATCACACGTATTTGTAGGACCTTTCTGAGATTACCGTAATCAGCTTTCTGGAGCAAACATGCCGTTATGCCCTGAACAAGCTGCAAAAGCTGTTTGGAAGATGGTCGCAGCATGCATTACGTTGCAGAAGTGCTGAGAACTACCGTACACCTTCCACGATTTCCAGAATCGTACGAAGGTACAGGGAAACTGGAGGCTTTGCAAGGAGACCAGGAACAGGCCCGAGAAGAGCAACATCGGAGAGAGATGACCGCTTTTTACAACTTCAATTCCTCCGCGACTGTCACACCTCTGCCATTGAAGCATGAAATCGACTCGACCAAGTTCGAGGGGTCGATGTTAGTGAGAGAACAGTCCGAAGAAGATTGGAAGAAGCCAATCTTCAATCCAGAAGACCAGCTACAGGCCCAAACTCACTAGAGAACATCACACAGCTTGACTACGTTTCGCAAGGGAACATCAGGGCTGGACAGTACAACAATGGGAACAAGTGTTGTTCACCGATGAGTCGTTATTTGATCACCTAACGGAAAAGAGAGGGTCTGGAGAAGGCCAGGGGAAAGGTATTTCCCTTGCACGTTCTCGTTCAGGGTGGTTCTGTGATGGTGTGGGCAGGAATCACTACGGCTGCAAGAACGGATTTGGTCTTCGTGGAGCATGGGAGCCTTACCGCACATCGGTATGTGGAGGAAATCCTTCTGGAGCATGTTGTGCCTTTCACTACATTTTTTTTGTGTTTGTTTCCGACTTTGGCCAACTGTGGACCGCATGGAATCTAAGGCTTTCTGACCAATTTTTTCTTCTTTTCTTCCCAGAACCTCTTCATTCTTTAACTTCTAATCTTTCTCTGCTCCTCTGTTATTACCAAATTTGTTGTGGTGGTTTTTCTTTGAATGTCTTGATATTGTCAACTCGGCTTCGTTTTCCTATCGTGAATGACAAGTTCAGTTAGTCCAACTTCAGTGGCGTCTCTTTTGACCTCTTCTACCCATTTTGTAGTAGCTTTCAACCCTGTGATGTATTTAAAAAAATTCTTTGTCAGCCTGTTCCCGTCCATTCTTGTCAAATGCCCATAAAATTTTAGCCTTCTTTTACTTATTGTGACCACAATGGTTTCTTTCCATGTTCCGTCATCATCTTTCCACGGTCCCGAGAATTTTCCTCAGGGTCCTCGTTTCCTTTATCTCAAGTTCCTTCAGCTCCCCTTTTTTGTTCGGGGTTAGACACTCGGAGGCATACAGACCCTCTGGCTTTGCCTACATTTATTGGTGATGATTTCACACTAATATAAGACAATGCACGCCCACATGTTGCGAGAGTTGTTGGAGAGTTCTTGGGTGAATCAGGGATTCATGCTATGGCTTGGTCTGCTCGAAGCCCTGATTTGAATCCTATTGAGCACGTTTGGGATCGGCTGGGGAGTAGAGCCCGCCAGCGCTATCCAGAGACCCTACAGGACCTACGGAACGCCCTCCTGACTGGGAGATGATTCCTCAACAGGACTTTACAGCATTAATCAAGAGCATGCCTGAAAGGTTGAATACCGTTATTGGTGCAAGAGGTGGCAAATCACGCTTTTGAATATGCGAACAGAGGTCTCCGAGGTCTGTGAAGTAAAGTGTGAAGTTTAATAGTGGCATAGAAAACAAGCTAACATAACAAAGAAGAAAATTTTTGCACCATTTTTTCTGTGCGCCAAAAATAGGTGTGTTGCAAGTAACCCCATCAGCGGGGTTACTTGCAACAGCCATTTAAATTTCATACAGTGTGTGAGTTTGTCAACAACTGGGGTTACTTGCAATATTCATTTTTTTTTAAATATTCTGAAGGTCTTAAGTAGTTACAAGTGTGAAGTATATAAAATCAAAACAGAAGTGCATTACCTTTATGAGCTTAATCGAAATTTCCTAATCTTTAGGCGCTCTTTCCTTGAAGTGTGCATCTCTGGCTTAATTTATTAAATTTGTTTATAATTGTCTTTTCTTTTTCATTGTTAGACACCTACATAGGACTGTACTACAATTTTTCATCATCATATAGTAGATAAGTGTCATCAATTTACAATAAATTTCAGTTTTTGTGAGAAATTGAAGTGTTGCGTTTTTCGTGCCGGTTAGTGCAGCTTGCGTATAGCTCACAATGTGACTGCTTGTAATTGATTAGTTTGATCAGCATATATTTGTGTGCTGTGGATTTTTAAAGCACAAATCTGCTGGGAGAAAGAGAAGAGAATTTTGCAAACAATTCCCTGGACTGTGAGTGCCAATGAACTATGGAATTATGAAAATTGTGAATAAATTCAAAACTGTGGGTTCACCACTAAACAAAAAATTGAACAACCTTAACCAATGAACAAATTCAGGATATTTGTGAAAGACTTCAGCAATTGCCCCAAAAATTTCTAAGAAAACTGGTTCAGTCAAGTTAGACTGAAATCTAAGCCTTACAAAGTGCGAAGTCCAAGAGATCCAGCCGCAAGAAAACACTGTCGTTAGTGACAAATTGAATCCTAAATGAGTACTGTTTTCTGATGAGGTGTAGTTTTGTGTAAATTTACAAAATAACTGGTATTAGTCACATGAGAATCCAAGAATAATTCATGAAGCTTCACTTCATGACCTTAAAAAAGGAGTCTGATGCACTATTATTGCTAAACGAAGTGTAAGGCCATTTTTTTATGACACCATCAATTCTAATCGATACAATGAATAATACTGAACATGTTTTTTCCCTCAATTGATTGAAAAGGGAAGGTCGCTCGGATATTATTAGCAAGACAGGGCTACAGCACATACCACTCATAATTCAATGAATGCAGTGTGTGATGTTTTCGTGGACAGAATAATTAGTGCAGGAGTATGGCCAGCTCACTCTCCCAATTCATCACCTTGTGATTTCTATTTGAATTAGGGGCCGATAACCTAGATGTTAGGCCCCTTAAAACAACAATTATCATCATCATCATCATTTCTATTTGAGGTGTAACGGCTACAAGAGCTTTAGGAATATCGTCCCATTGTTGGGCGTCATTTGTAACGGCTACCTTTGTCGTTGGATATCGCTCTACAAGTTGGGCGATCATTTATAACGTTTCTACAGATATTACACTCAAGACTCCTTAAAACCACCTCATCGTTCTTATTTAGCATTGGCCTGTCTAGACAGACGACATACACTTTATTAATTTAGATTTACTGGGCGCCAGTTATCGTAAAGATAACACATTAAAATTTTATTTAGCCACGGCCGCTCCCTTCCTTGAGCCAAGATCTATCATCGGAGCGTAGGGCAATAAACTTGCTCTATGAGATACTCTTTGCATTCCAACTATCCTATATATTCAACTCCCAATGAACAAGACATTTTAACTAATACTGGTTTATTTACAACAAAATTATTAACATTTGATCTGAGGTTTCGAGCTGTGTACAATATGTGCATTAATATTCCCTAATTGCGGGGCAATATTGACTGTCTTCTCGCTAGCGCTGATCTTCTGTGTTGATAATAACTCGGTCCACATACCTGGTGCCTTGGTTCAAAGTCCATCTCGTTGGTCTGCTTGCAGTCTAATTTGAGATCTTACGCCAACACACGTTTATTGACCTTTGAAAACATATGTTTTCTTCTTCTCGTTGTTGTTGTTGTTGTTGTTGTTGCTGCTGCTGCTTGTTTCTGAGTTTGATCACCATGGTAAGCAAATTTGAACAAACCAGGCTAATTGAATTCACTAAGTCCCATCTTACTGAGGGACTGGCAGAGTCTACGACTCACAAAGTCAGTGAGTGAGTGCGTGATCGAATATGTGAATGACAGAATAGAATCTATAGAATAGCCAGTGCTGAAGTCGCGCTGGGCTTTTATACACTCTGAATGGTCCCGATGTTTCGCGGCATAAATTTGCCCGCGACCCATCAGACCAATTATAGCAAAGCATTTCTCAGTCCTCAAGCGACGCTAAAACTTCTCCGAGCGGGAATACAGGCCCGCGTACTTCAAATATTCCACTCAGAACCCGCTATTCCTCTCGTTGCGCATCTATATATTCCGCCGAAATCTTTCTCCAAACCCTTGTCTCCAGTCAGCGTGGCTTCGTTCCAGAAATACATTTTCTTGCAATATGTTGCTTCACCGTCCGTAACTTCTTCCAACCATGCCCGTCCTGTCTTTACAATTTAACTAATAAAACAGCCCTAGACCTCTATAAAAACCCTGTTTCTTAATCTAAGCACTTGACAATATTATATATGACTATGGTAATGACGTGAATATGGTATGGCCCCTCCCTTGATATTAATGGGTGAATAAAACGATATAACTTTGATATTTCAATAATAATAATAATAATAATAATTTGTACCGTAATCAAGATTACGTTACAGAGGGATGGTTTGAAAGATAGAGAACAACTGTCTGAAAATGCAATTCACACTGAAATTGTGAACATTTAAGAAGCTGAATTGCAGAAAGTGAACCAGAATATCGTCACGCGTCACAACATTTGTCTACAGACTGAGGGAGAGCATATTCAACATTTACTGTAATGGGGTTTTATTTTTCAATCTGTTTTGCAGTCTGATTACCCATTCATCAAAACTGATGATTTTTCGACAGGCGTATGGAAATGGTATGACGGTGACCACACTCTTACTGTTATGTGGCACGTTGGAAGGTTGGCAACACTTGTGGGGGCTACCCTATACAAAGTTTCTTGTAGACTGTTAAATTTTTCATTCACCAACTGAGGGCCGCCCCACACACATGTAGTAAAGAAGATGAAAAGATCAAGATACGAGTGCATATAAGAGCACTGAAGATACTCTTCAACCTACCCTATCTTTTTCTTAACAGTAACCAAACAGTTGTACCTATATTGTAATGTTCTGTCACTAAATAGTCTGTGATAATGCTTCTGCTACCATGCTGTATAAACTGGAAAGTTTGCAATCTTGCCCTACCATCACGAACACACTTTTGAAAATCTTGAAGTATAAAAAAAAATAGTAGGCTACCTGGGGCTGCTTACCACGATATGCCAATCCCCTAAATTAAGTAGCCTACTGTCAAACGGGGTTACTTGCAAGCCTTTTCAAATTCAAAGCTGTGTAGCATAGAAACTAAATGGGGTAAGTGAAAAGTTATTTCACACAGTTTAATAGTGGCATAGGAAACAAGCTAACATAACAAAGAAGAAAATTTTTGCACCATTTTTTTTCTGGGCGCCAAAAATAGGTGTGTTGCAAGTAACCCCATCAGCAACAGCCATTTAAATTTCATACAGTGTGTGAGTTTGTCAACAACTGGGGTTACTTGCAACATTCTTTTTTTTTTTAATATTCTGAAGGTCTTAAGTTATTGCAAGAATATTAATTTAAAAAAAATGATAAATTATTTTTGTTAATATTTGAAAGAAAAATAGCACAGTAAAAGACGAGTCAGTGCAAAGTCTGTGCGTGTTCGCGTGACATGTGACAAGCATCTCAAAAGATGGTTTGTATTTTGTATTGTATTTCTCACTTGATAAATAAAGGTTTACATTAAAACTAACAATTTTAATGTATTTTATTTGATAGTTGTAATAAAAATAAATTTTAAGTTAACATTGGAAACCTGCAAAACCCTCAAACTCTACTGTACGGTAATATGAAAATATTCATTGAAAGAGTGATGTACCGTTAAGTGTTGGAGACTTCAAAAATTTTACAATGTTTTCCAGTTTCACGTCCATGACGTCATCAACCAAGGGAAAAATAAAATTGTTCGCAACCTTTGTACTTCTTCTCAAAAATGAACACGTAATGTTCTCCTTGTCTTTTACATCTCTCACCTGAGCCACGAACCACTTGAATTCCTTTTTGTTTCTTCTGACTTCTTAATCTAATTTTACAAGAGCAGGATTATGAAGTCAGAAGAAACAAGAAGGAATTCAATGGCAATTCTGCCTACTTTTGTAATGTACGCTCGTGGCATGGTACATGATTACCAGCAGATCTGCAAATGAATGCAAACGATCCGTGTTACTAGTGTTAGGTATCGGTATTGTACTATTTTGATAAATACAGAGCCGAAAGCTCCTAAATTAAGGACATCTATGTTGCAAGTTATCCCATACGGGCACTGCCAAACAATAAAAAAATATTTCCGTATGAAGTTTCAAAAATTGTTTAATTTCTTTAACGCCATTTTGTCAACAACTAAATGGTATAGTAGGTCATTACCCAGAAAAAATATGATAAGCAATCGTTTGAGTAGGATTGATGACGATATTCAGGTCAGTTTCATCTCTAGAACTAAAGAGCAACTTGCCAGTATTAGAAAAACACGACAACAGGATAAGACATCCATTAGAAGCACCGACATAAGGTGTAACTGGCCAACAACGTTTTCAACAAATCTCACTGAATTGTAAACTCAGTCTTGTCAGTGTGAAAAAAAAGAATATGGCGGGAAAATGTTGCAAGTTTGATGGTATAAGTTATATGATTCCAAAAATTTATTTTGTGAAATAACAATTGGGGGATGATGGTGGCCGTGATTCCAATCTCGGTCAATACAGGAACTTTTACTTTACTTTTACTGCAGGAAGAAAAAAAAAATCAGATGATGCAAGTGGACAGTATATTTTATACACAGTGGCGTACCGACGGTGGGGTTTAGAGTTTAACTCCTCTCCCAGAGACATTTGCTTACTTGAATCTTTATATTGTCCTATTCATCACCTATTTTACACTACTGTTAGTGAGGATTCTTAACTTCTGTATATATTTTAAAAGTGATCACGTTCATCTCTAGGTAAATGTCCTGCACTCTACTCGAAGCGAGACGACTCCTTCATAGTTGGTGCTAGCCATGGATCAGTTTTGCTGTTGAAGTGTGCGATCAGTAACTTTTTCCAGGTCGCTTTGGTTTGCTTTATTTGGGTGTGCCCGTTTCTTTAAAGATATAATTCGGTACATGAGGAGTTTCTGCAATTTATTCCTATCAATGACGCAAATAGGCAGATTTTGAGAGCCAATAGTAATTGCAGTAAGAACATGGACAGCAAAACATTATTTTTCTCTTACATAATATCAATATTATAAGCAATCACATATGGCCATGATGATACCACTGCATCATTTCAGTTTTAATATTTAGTTGCTGTTTTCCATATTAAAAAATTTAGCCTATTTTTGTGATGTGCTGAAAAAATAATGAGTCCTAAAGTAGTTTTCATGCAAAGAGAGAGTTTATTTAATTATTGTTACTTAACATTAATCGAAAAATCATTTTAATAATGTATGATGATGATCAAGATGACTGTCGTTTTAAGGGGTGGAACAACAAGGTCGTGTCTCTTCAATAGTATTTTTTGTTGTTGTCGTGTGACCTCCTGTGAGGCCGAGTGCAGGTCTTTCTAGTCGACACCCGTGGGCGACCTGCGCGTCAGGATGTGAGATGGAATGGATGAAGATGAATGAATGAAACTGGGCAAGGATGTGGAAGGAAGCGGCCGTGGCCTGTCGGAAGGTACCGTCCCAGCATTTTCCTGGTGTTGAAAATGGGAAACCACGGAAAACCATTTCAAGGACTGCCGACGGTGGGGCTCGAACCCATGCGTCTACCGAGTCAGCAGAGGGCTTGGCCCCATGGTCTAATACCCCAGTGCAATTAGAGTTTAACCCGGAAATTTAGAATAACAAGTCCGGATATGAAAAAATAGTTGTAAGTACCTTTAAATAAGATAATCCTAAAAGTCCCACGGCCTCCTTGATGGGATACCTGAAATATCCTGGAAAAACCTGGAGAAACCTGGAATTTTCCTCAAACGCTTATAAATCACGAACCAGTGGTCAGAATCTGGTTGTTTTTGGCTTATTAATATTTATTTGTATGCAGAATAATATTTTAGGTACCCAGGGAAAACAAAATTGGTACACTGTAAAAAAAATGTTTTTTGGCGCTTTTTTAGATAAAAAATCCGAATTTTGACAAAATATGATCAGCTCCATGCCAAAATGCAGTCACATACACGCAGCTAATTATCAGCGATGATAAAATTAATTATTCACTGTAAAAAAGCCTAAAAAGTCCGAAAACACTGTGTTCGTTGCCTGGACTATGACTACGATGGCCATAAATCGCATACCCCGGAGTTACCGAATTTATCTTGTTTTTGTTTTTCTTTTCCTAAAGATGCTTAGTCATGTGTTAGACCTATGATTTTTTTCTGTTTTCTTCACAAATAAGTACGGCACTCTATCCCAACTCATCCATCTCCCGCCCCCCTCAACCCTGCCGCCTTTGTTCTCAACACTCAAGTCCAATCATTGTATACTTCTTACGACAATTTTATGTTAAATAAAAAACAAAAATAAAAATGATTTGATTTCTTTTGTAGGATTTAAGAAGCAAATAATACACTGAGTTGTTTTAAATAGATAGCTAATATAATCAAGTTAACATTATTTAGAAATACAAATCTTTGGTTCATTTTCATTGGCACAAAGGTGTACTACCGTAATGAGGTAGACACTTAAAGAATTATATAATGTGGAAAGAATAACTTATGTATATACGTACATATTGTACGTCTTATAAAAATTAGAAGAATGAACAAAACATATCTGTACTGCTAAGACTAGGAACGAACAAGTATAAGGAATACATAATTATCGGAGACGTTGACGCGTCCGTGGTGGGGCCTCCTCAGGATCGTCGATGAGCTCTGCAATTCAAAACGAGAGGTCTCAGCATTTTTTAAGACTAAAATCTACAATAAGCCTATTGAAGTTGCAAATGTGTATCTTCTGGAAAGTCCTGTGTTTCTTCTTCTTTTCTCTTCCTCATCGGAGTCTTCACACAGATTACTGCAGCCGTGTCCAGCACAATATGCACACATATTTGTACAGTCAATGCGGTTCTTTCTGCAGCTTCAGTTTAATGTTTCGCATCTGGCCGCACAGTTGCATGATATAAGATTGAGGAGTTGAGACAGTGCCAGAGGCCTTGTGTTTGTAACAGCGACCAGGTTGCCGTTTTCTTCTTGCCATCCCCATTGAGTTGGGGGCAGCTCATTTCCCAACCACGCTTGGACCTGGACATATAAAGCAATAGCTTACAGAAAAGGGCACGCAAGAGAAGGAATCAAGAAATAGGACACAGTTGCTGGTGAACTTACCTGGTGGTAAACCCGAAATGAGTGTTGTTGGGCAGCCGAAGATGTTGGGGGGTAGATGGCAGATTCAAATTTCTTTTTCGGTGGAGTTTTGGCTACTAATCTGGTGTACTCATTGAATCTCTTTTGATCCAACGATTCCTTGCTATTTCCAGGATATACAGACCGTAAGAACTTTTCACCAGCTCTTGTTACCGCATCGCGGTCGTGAAAGACTTCCACTTCGCGCTGTACTTTTTCATCCTTGAGTAACTTTCTGAATGGTTTTATCTTGCCAAGTTTAAAGATGGCTGATGTTTGAAAAGAATGTTGCTTTTCATGTTGTCCACCTCCTCCTGGCACTGCTGACTGCTGTAAGTCTTGATAGCCTTCCCCCATACCTGGAAATGAATATCCAAACTTGCAGGAGTGAGTGTGATGAGTAAAACTGCGAGGTCAGTATCTTGGCCAATCACGCAGGCTTTCTCTCCATCTCTAGCTGCGTCAATAGCAGTTAGAACTATTGACCTTTCAGCGTCTGCCGCTGCCTGGACTGCACCAATTCCAGCTTCTTCAAGGTATCTCGAGAGGAGGCAACTGAAAAATGAAAATGAAAATCCACAGCCTGCTTCCAGTCTCCGACCGGGTCAGGAATGGAATGAATGAAGCCCCCATCTAGCGGCGAGGATATGGACTGTGCCGGCTGCCGAGGCCTGACGCACTCCTCTGGGGCAATGATTAAATGAATGACAGATGAAAGGAAATGATAGTGGAGAGTGTTGCTGGAATGAAATTTTGACAGGGAAAACCGGAGTACCCGGAGAAAAACCTGTCTGCCTCCGTTTTGTCCAGCACAGATCTCACATGGAGTGACCGGGATTTGAACCACGTACCCAGCGGTGAGAGGCCGGCGTGCTGCCGCCTAAGCCACGGAGGCTTCAGGAGGCAACTGAGACGCATTTTATTTCTCCCGTTGGTGAGGAAGACGTCTTAAGCGGCTACGGCCTGAACATGCTCGTCCACGATGGGACCGACATTTTTAGAGGAATGTACAGTTACCTACCATTCGTTGCTCGTCTAGCTTGAACTGCGTCCTTTGTTGAAGATGTTTCGTATCCATCGAAGACAATGGTCGTCGGCTCGTTGAACCGTTTCTTCAAATAAGCCACGTACTTGTTGCATAAATCTGGCCGTAGGTTTCGGAGCGAAACCATGGAACTTGGCACAAGAAGAACCCTCCATCCAAGATGTACTTGGTACAATTATTCTCTGCTCTATTGCCGTCTATGAAGGGTAGCGCTGTCATTAGTGAAGACTTGTTGCCTTGTCTTAAGGAAAAGTTGTGGAATAGGGCAGCTGGTGGCTCACGCAGCTCGTAGGTGAGATAGTCGGCAAGATCTTCGTCGTTTCGCTTGATCACCAGCATGTGGTGGAATATATAGTTGCTCTGGATTCACATCGACAACTTTGTCCCATACGATCAATCCACGTGCACCACCAGCGAGTGATACGACACAATATTTTCTCTTTAAGTGAAGATCACTGAAGGGAACCCCTATCATGGCCTTCATTGCAGCTGCGCCAACAGCCCGCGCGTCATCATAGTTAACATTTTTACTGGCGACTCGTCCGCTGGACAATGATAATAGGAGTGGCGTGCTCTTGTTGAAGGGATTGTGAAGCTTCAGCCAATCAAGCATTTTCTGGGCATCTGCCTGATCTCGCTTCTGGTGGGACTCGCGCAAATCAACTTGTTCGTGTACGTTTCTCTGTGGGAAGTAAAAGGATGAGGGGGGGGGCAATTGTAAAGGACGTAAAGAAGATGCAATATACCACAAAAGTAGCGTTCGTTTCAGCATATAAGACGACAATTAAAACTAACACGAAAGAGCGATAAATTGAGCATTTTTCGGACTTCGATTTACGCCCATTGTAGCCATATTCCAGGCAACGAACACCATGTATTCGGACTTTTTAGGCTTTTATGCAGTGACGAATTAATGTTATCGCTGATAATTTTTTGCGTGTATGTGACTGCATTTTAGCATGGAAACAGGTCATTTCTTTTTGTCAAAATTCGGATTTTTTACCTAAAAAGTCACAAAAAATCAAAAGTTTTTTTTTTTTACAGTGTACCAATTTTGTTTTTCCTGGGTACCTAAAATATTATTCTTCACACAAATAAATATTAATAAGCCAAAAACATCCAGATTCTGACCACTCTTTCGTGGTTTATAAGTGTTCCAGAAAAATTCCAGGTTTTTCCAGGATATTTCAGGTATCCCATCAAGGAGGCCTTGGGACTTTTAAGATTATCTTATTTAAAGGTACTTACAACTATTTTTTCATATCCAGACTTGTTATTCTAAATTTACGGGTTTGGCCTTTTTTTCGTCTAATTGCACTGGGCTATAACACTGCGCTTTAGCCAGCGTAGCCACTACCGTCGGTAGTATATTAATGAAACCCCCCAGAAGAAAATCCTGCGTACGCCACTGTTTATACATTAAGAAACACTTATTTTGCTTATTTCCATTCATACTTAAGATATGGGGTCATATTTTGGGGTATGTTGCCAGATGTACTAAGCAAGTTTAGGATACAAAAGAGGGCGATTAGAATTATGGCAAATGTAAACACTAGAGAATCATGTAGAGCTCTGTTTAAAGATTTAAACATTCTCCCACTGCCCTGCATATATATCTTTGAAAGTATTATGTTTTTTAAAAATAATTTAATGAATAAGGATGTTTTTCTTAAAACAAACAATGATGTTCATAGGCATAACACAAGACAAAATCAAAACATTCATATTTCACACACACACAAGCATATATCAAAAAGGAACTTTTCACATAGGAGTTCAATTATACAATAAACTACCCCAGTATATAAAACTTGTCCCAAAAATAAAAACCTTTGATAGAATGTTGAAAGCTTATCTGCAGTGCCATTGTTTTTACTCTGTAGATGAATATCTTAGCGTATAGGAGCGATGAAATCTACAATTATATTTTACTTTCTATTTTAATTGTAATACCTAGCTGTAAGTTGTTGTATTTATAGAATTAAGTTTTCATATTATGATAATCAAGTAAGGTGAAAATAGTTGTCCAATAAGATTGTATCTCTTAAGATCTGTTATTATAATAAGTTATAAATAGTTATAGTAGGCCAATTAGTATTACAGTATATAGGGCCTACCTATTAGTACTTTTATTTTATAGATGTAAATTCTGATGTGTCCTATATCAAAAATGTATTGTATACATGTATTTGATCAAATGGAATTAATAAAAATCTATCTACACTAGCACATCCCCCGCACCGGAGAATGGAGTGTTCCTCATATTTTGGTGGTCAGGGGGTCAGGCTCGCCGGCCTACTTCGCGACCAGTAGGCCTAAGTTACTGTTATTATTATTTAATTTTTTCGTTAGGCCTACGGTAATTTTAGTCTTTAGGACTACTACGATTTTTCTCCTCGAAATTTTGCAGAAACGAATTAAAGAATGTCTTTTGAGATGCTCTATCCCGCTGTTTTACAATAATTAAGGGACCAAATGTGGGAACAGGCTTGACTTGAGTTCACGTGCGTGTTACGTAACAGCTGCTAGACGACTGACTGGCAAGTTTAACGCCCCATCTGGTCTCGCACATTCATTGTCAAGGTCAAATTTGATAGGGCGGGGGACACATTTATAAATTAATTACGCTTGCGGTTTAACAGCTTTCATTTAAAATAATGACGAACATAAGCTGAACCTATTGATTGCCTCCCATATCAGATGAATTGATAAACAAACGACTGAATAAATAAAATTAATCAAACACGAAATTTCTGACATGTAGGCTAGTAGTCGTCAACATATTCTTTGATCGCCTAGTAGCTGGTGTATAGGACGACCCTAACCTTATTTACGTAAAATGTGATGATAACCATAGCTCTTGGTGCAGCACGTGATTGTTCTTTGTGTTGGGCGACCTTCATGCAAATACAGTACCGTAGTTTGAAGCCACGATTTCCATTTCTGTCACGAACAAGGTGGTTTGTTATTGTTGAGAAGACCTGTGGATATAACACAGTTACAGGTAAGTGCGATCAGCCGAGTTCTTCGAATTTAGTAGCCGATCAGCCAAGGCTACCGGAGGTGTGTTCATACCGCACCACATCTTATAATACCGTGATAAATGCTTCAGTGACGAGTTCAGTCTGCAGAGGTTTAGGCTACAATAATGTCCTCGACATATCCAGTTTTCGGGGGCGGGGCACTTGGCAATATTGTCACAGTTGCAGTACAAATGTTACCCAGAATATTAGCCCATCATTATTTGCACACACTATTCTTCTAACCTGCAGCAAGTTAGTTATTGTAGAACAAGGCAAGATATCACAAATGATATAACTTACGATAGGCATACTGTGGCTGGTAACCGTACTCTGTCGAAGTTCCAAAATTTCTGGTACCGTACCGTAACTTAACAATGCTTAAAATTATGAGAGTAGCCTACCGCACTGTACCAGTACCGTAGTACATAACATGTTTCTTGTCTTTTGCAGCTTTTCAGTTGGTCAACGCGATTGTAGTTTAAAGTCACGATTTCCATTTCTGTCACGAACAAGGTGCTTTCGCGTTGACCGACTGAAAAGCTGCAAAATACAATTTGAATAGGCAACACTGAAAAAAGAATGATTTCAAATCTCCACATAACATGTGTCTCCCATAGGCCTAAGGATATAAGTGGAATAGACATAAAAGACAGCCACAGCCGAAGACCACCTCGTGGTGTGGCGAGTAGCATTCTTGGCTGTCGCCCCGGAGATCCGGGTTTGATTTCCGTGGCTCTGCCAAGAAATTTACTGTAATTCTTATCATCGGGTTGGATATGTCCAGAATAGCCTACACCATATTGGGGTGTTCTAGTACCTATTTCCAGCTAACATTTTATGTTACATTGCTCGACGAACAGAGACAGGAATGCGGAGGAAATGCCAATGAGGATAAGAGATAACGAGACAAACTCAGGAAATTCATTCCCGTTCAGTGCAGGCAGCAGTGAGAGGAGCTGCGCCGGACCAGACCAAAGAACTACCCATTGCTCAAGTTCGCAAATCCACACCAACCTGACCATTTAATAACATCACACTAAGCAAAGGGGCAGATGTCCTCGCAGTTCCGCCCCTTAAAACAACAATAACTAACACTAAGCAAGCAAACTTGCAGGTCAATCACCTATCTTAAAATATCGGTAACTAACAAATCTTGACTAGTTGTGGTAGTTTAACTGCAAATAAATGTATATATATTGTAGGCTAAATGCAAGCACTCATACTTGTAGACATAGATTTAAGTTAATAGCCTTTAGTGTAAAAGATCTGATGATGATCGCTTGACGATCGAAACTGGTCATCCACGTGTATTTATTAATCTCTTAGTTTTTTCTTCTTCGCGTAGGGAAACACCCATTACAATTAAATACAATCGTGTTGATCGGCTGAAAAACATTATAATAATAATAATGCATTTTATTAATCCCTTAACGAGTCAAGGACTCGTATACAAAGGAATCGTACAGTTTTATCTTGTTGGCGACAAATTACAATTCAATGTTTAGTTTACAAGTTTTCAGTATGAAAATATATACAACATTTTGTAGCTTTCATAAGTTTTTGTACACAATGTAGTCTTCTTTTGTTTTCTCAGATTATGGAATTTCTTAAACTGACATTTTATAATCATTCCACATAAACTGTTTTAGCCTCCTTTTAAAGATTGGTAGGCTAGGTGCAATTTTTATATTTTCTGGTAGTCTATTGAACTTGACAAAGACACTATACTAAATGTTATTACTGCCATATTGTTTGGAATTGATATGGAAAAGTGATATGTCATCTGCATGTCTAGTTTTGTAAGCGTGTAAATCAGATTGTTTAGTGAAGTTTAAATTTGTGTGGATACCTTTGTGTAGGATTTGGTACATCAGGACATTTGATTTGATTTCTGCATTTAGGGCTACTGGTTGAATTTTACTCGTAATATAAAGGTGTTTGGTAGGTGTTAAAAAAAGGGTAGTTATACATATTTCTTATGGCTCTATTCTGAATTACCTCAATTTCCTTTTTTAGGTAATTTGAGCATTTTATCCAAATTGTATTCAAATATTGTAAGTGGCTATGGATTAAGGAAAAATACACTTTCCTGAGTAGGTATTTTGGGATATAGTAGCTCAATTTTTTATCATCCCAGCAGCAGGTGATATATTTTTAACTAATGCATCAATGTGCTTTTCCCAGGAGAGATGTTCATCTATTATCAGGCCTAGGTATTTGACAGATGAGACCCTTTTAACTGCCTTTCCATTCAGCATTATATTCTGAGTGATGTCTAACTTTGTTCTACGCTTAGATATTATTAAATAATTTGTTTTACCTTCATTTATTGTTAATTTATTTGACTGGGTCCAGCCAAGTATTGTATTCATGTCCTCCTGCATGTGTGTAATCAGCGTGTTGGTGGTGTACGCATTGTAAAAGATGCTTAAGTCATCTGCAAACAACGTTATATTACCATGGAAACTGAGCGTTGCTATGTCATTAATATATACTAAGAAGAGGGAAGGACCCAGTATTGATCCTTGGGGCACACCATGGGTAATATTTACCTCCTCACTTCTGTAGCCATTTATTTCAACATACTGCTTACGATTAGACAGGTAATTTTTAAACCATTTCCAAGCTACTCCTCGGATACCTGCTTTATCAAGTTTCCCTAAAAGAATTTCATGGTCAACAGTATCAAACGCCTTTTTCAGGTCTATGAAAAGACCACTCGCTGTCATCTTATTGTCTATGACATCCTGCAAGTTAGAGATTATATCAATTGTGGCTATTTCTGTGCTTGAGTTTTCTCTGAATCCATACTGCCCTTTGTAGAAGTAATCATTTTTATTTAAAAATTAACAATTCTGTTTTTACTACTGTTTCGAGTACCTTGGATATGGGTGGGAGGATGGAAATGGGTCTGTAATTGTCTGGATTGCTTTTGTCACCTCCTTTATAGACTGGTATGACTCGTGCTATTTTTAGATCATCAGGTACCAGGCCAGTCTCTAACGATAAATTAATTAAAGTAGTTAGTTGGCTATTTAGTATGTCAATGGAGTTTTTTAACAATTTTACTGACATACCATCTTTGTCTTGGCTACTTTTCATTTTAAGGCTTAATATAATATTGCGAATTTCCATCTCATTAGTCGGGGTCATAAATATGGAATCTGTGTTGACATTAATTTCATTAACTTTCTTCCCTGGGAGGATGTTTTTGGCTAACTTGTGTGCTATGTTTATAAAGTGAGTGTTTAGAGCATTGCAAATATTGTCTTTTCCTGTGAAAGATTTACCGTCAATTATTATCTCACTGGGACCATCTTTGTTTTCAGTTGTGCAGTTGTAGATCATTTCATTGATTACTTTCCAAGTACCTTTTATGCTATTGGCGTTCAATGTTAATTTATGTTCATAGTATGAGGATTTCAGTTTCCATTTTAAAGCTGTCACTTTGTTCCTACATATTATGTGCTCTTCCTTTAAGAGGTTGTTGTTTCTGTGAGTGTGAGTGTGAGTGGGTAGTTTTAAGTTTAGCATGTAGTAGGTCCCTTCGTTTTATTAGCTGAATTAATTCTGTTGTTATCCATGGGTTATTGTGGTTCTGGTGTATTTCCTTCAAAGGTGTGTCAGTGTTCTCTTTGTTGGGTGTCTGTGTCAAGATTTTGTGTTTCATGGCGATGTAAGTTTCATTTACATCATCTAAACAGTCTATTTGATTGAGATCATTGGAGAATATGTTTTTGTTCACGTAACGGTAATTTTTATTTACGTTTTTTGAACTAGTCCTTTGCTTGTTGTGGGGGTATTTAAATGTCATGTTCGAGATTGGGCTTTTGCCTGGATAGTAATTTGACCAGAAAATCTCAGTTACAAGAATATTATGATCACTAATATCACTATTTATATTGCTTATCCTATAGGTATATTTACAGTTATTAGTGGCTACCTGATCAAGGAGTGTACTTGTTGATTCACATATTCTTGTTGGATACCGAGTATTGCATTGTGTGAAACCATAGCTTGATAGTAGATTGAGGTATGATTTGGTTACATTATTTGTGTATAGTAATTAATATTTGTATCACCAATGCATAAGCAAAGATTGGCATTATTTTTTGAAAGAATGTGCTGTAGAGTTTGAATGAAATTTGTTGCGTTATTTATGTTAGGATTATATACTGCAATTATATTAATAGTATGCAGGTTATTGAAACGAACAGTATCACTTCTTATAAGCTCTAACTGGATCAAGCTATGGTTACTCTCAACTAGGTTAAGAACTTTTATATTCCATTTTTTATGGACATAAACTCCCACACCTCCACCGTCCTGATTGTCTCTGTGTACAAAAGCAACAGAATAGTTGTTTCGGTTGAAGTATTTAGCTTCATTACTTTTTACCCAAGTCTCGGTTACCACTATGACATCTAGATTTTCAACAATATGAATTAGTATCTCGATATCTTCTAGTTTATTTTTGATGCTTCTGCTATTTAGGTAAAGACACTTGATTTGGCTAACCTTATTTTTAGTGTCTGCTACGTAGTCGTGGATACAGTCATATTTACGCTCATCAATTGATGAGTGTAAGTCAACATCAACTAGTAGGTCCATGTCTTGATTCATTATTATTTCTGCGAATGGGATGGCTGAGCCTTGTTGATGGAAGAGTCTCTTACTAACCTTTCAATGTCTTCCGGTGAGCTGATCCTGACAGCCTTGTCACTATCTGATTTACGGACGAATATTTTGCAGTCCCGGGTCCAGACGTATTTAAAACCTAATTTACGGAGATCTCTTGCCTGTTTGTGGAGTACTTTATTAGCTGGCGTCAAATGCTCGTTTATGTAGATAGGCCTAGCCCTTGCATTGATTCCAGCATCACTTGAGTTCAGGTTGGGTTTGGACCTTTTGCCTTTTAAAATTGCCTCTTTTTTTAGCCGGCTGCAGAATTTGACTAGTAAAGGAGGTGGAAGACCTTCTCTGCTTTGTGGTAGCCGATGGCAGGCGTCAATATCGGACTCAACAACTGTGACACCCAGTTGGTCAGTTAATTCTGGTAGGTCTATGAGGGCTGGAACGGAGTACACTCAGCCTGCAGCCTCGTGATGGAAAACTGAGAAGAGATGGGTTTGATTGATTCCCTCGAAGTGGTTTTCCATGGTTTCCCAGCTTCTAGGCCAAGCAGATGCCGGGATGGTTCCTAACTCATGGCCGCCTCCTTCCCGATCCTCAGGTGTTATACACGCTACAGTAACACAGGTTCCGGTTATCAGGCAAATTATACACACCATGCCCAATCCCGTGGCCTACGTTATATACAAGGCCTGGAAATGAGGCGCCAGACAACATTGCGAGCGATGGTTCGAACTTGTTCCGAATTTCGCCGCTAGGTTCGCTGTCTGGCGCCCTTAATCGTACCGTTTGCATTACGTACAATGTGATTAGTGGGTCTGTATTTGGCGGTAAATAAGGTGTCCTAATGAGTGAGAAAGCTAAGATGAGTTTAAAATTGCCTGTCGAAGCGTGTCGTATTATAGTTGTGCTTTCGTTAAGAGCAGTAGACTGCTGCTTGCCTGATATTGAGATGGGTGCTAGCTAAGAGGTCTTTATGAACAAGACGTAGTGAAAAGCAAGTTTTAATCCAGTGTACTAGCGTAAATGTGACATGTATGTGTGATAAATACTTTAGCTATAAATCACTGAATTATTTATTTATTTATCGTTTGGCAATACAAGATTTCAGAGTGTTACAAAGAAAATCACTTTAGAATCTACTGTACATTATTTTTACTGTTTACGCTATTATTACAGTCTCAGGTCTAATGAGTCTATCCATTGGACCACGTCAGGTGTCGCCAACAGGAAGTCGATCCAATCCCCACCATATGCCCTCAGAGGACAGTCAGTTGTAATGTGTTGGATGGTTTGATTAGGAGCACCACAATCACACTGAGGAGACAAAAATTTTCCCCATTTGAACAAAGTTCCATTGCATACTCCGTGGTTTGTCCGAATCCTATTGAGAGTTGCCCAGGCCCTTCTAGGCAGATCGGAACCTGGAGTGGATGTTCTTGTAGGGTCCAGGAAGGAGCTCGACTCAGGACAAGCTTTTAGTGTCCATTCACTAATCCACTGCATGCTGGAATCAAAATGGTTTCTTACAAGCCTCTGGGCATGACAAATGGGTGGCTTCCTGGATTTGAGCCTGTTCATTTGAAGAGAGGGGATGTCTTCATGAATAGGTAGTGTAGGGTGATCCATGATCTTGTAGTACTCCCGTAGCAAGGCAACTTCTCTACGAAGGTGGGGTGGAAGAATATTGCTGAGGGCTGGAAGCCAATATGCTGGTGTAGTTCTTATACAACCAGTGATTAGTCTCATGGTGTTGTTCAACTGGGTGTCAACGAGTTTGACATGTGGGCTATTGAGCCAAACTGGGGCGCAGTATTCAGCCACAGAGAAGGCTAGACCTAAGGCAGAGCATCTTGTAGTAGTGGCAGAAGCTCCCCAAGATGTTCCACATAGCTTTAGCAATATATTGTTGCGGCTTCTAATTTTAGCTGCTGTGCTCTGGAGGTGTTGCTTGTAAGAGAGTGTTCGGTCCAGTATTACTCCTAAGTACTTTGGGAACTTGTTATATTTCAAAATCTTCCCCTCAAATTTTACATTGAGTTGGGTATTAGCCAATATGTTGCTCAGGTGGAAACAAGATACCTCAGTTTTTGTAGCACTGGGTTGGAGCCTCCATTTGTGGAAATATCTTCCAAGTTTAGCCAAATCATCTTCAAGTACATTTTCCAAATCTTCCATATTTTGGTGTCTAGTGGCCAATGCTATGTCATCAGCATAACAAAACTTTCTTGAGTTTGTTTCTGGTAGATCCGATAAGTACAGATTGAAGAGGAGAGGAGCCAGTACTGAACCCTGTGGGAGGCCATTAGTTAGTTTCTTTCGTTTGCTGATTTTTGATCCCAAGACAACCTGGAAATGTCTGTTGTTAATCATATTGTCAATAAGCTGGGCCATAGATTTACAGGGAATCACTTTTAGGAATTTATACAGTAGACCTTCTCTCCAAACTGTATCATACGCAGCAGTTAAATCTAAGAAGGCAACGGCTGTTTTCTGGTGAAGTTGGAAACCAGCTTCTATGTGAGATGTAAGAGCGAGGACTTGATCACTGCAACTTCGATTTTTCTGGAAACCAGCTTGCTCAATGGGGATGTGTTGGGTGATACTGGGGCTGATTCTGTTCAAAATCAGTCTTTGAAGAAGCTTATAGGTGCAGCTAAGTAGGGCTATAGGTCGATAGCTCTGAGGCAAATCTTTTGGTTTCCCAGGTTTTAAGATGGCAATTATTTTGGATTTCTTGAACTGCTTTGGGAGTATTCCTGTTCGGAGAATATCAGAGAGAAGAAACGAGCCAGCCATTTTTTTGCATTGTTTCCCATATGTATGAGGAACTCTGGATGGATACCATCAAAGCCTGGTGCTTTTCTAGCTTTCATGTCCTTCAAGGCAATGTTGATTTCTTCATGAGTGAAGGGTCCAGAGTATGCAGAATGAGTTGGTGAAGAGGCTTTGAGTTGTTTTAATTTTCTTTTCACCAGTCTTGTGTGATTTACATCCTGAGTGATTCTGGAAGTTGAGACAATGTGCTTAGCAATCTCATCTGGTGTAATGTTAGATTTCTCTTTTATTATTGGTGTGCTACCCCCAAGTTTCCGCAGTAAACTCCAAGCTTTTCTACTGGAGTGACGAAAATCCATCTCTTCAACAGTCTTGGACCATTTTTCCCTGCGTGCCGCATCTAAGCTTCGTAACAGTTCTTCCGCTACTTCACGGTCTCCATTTCTTAGATATTCATTGTAGAGTGTATCACTCTGCTGATTCCATCCTGGAACATACTCTTTTCTGAAACCTCTTGGAACGTATTTCTTTGCCACAGAAATCACCAGGCCAACAAACCTTTGATAGCAACTGCTTTTTGCCGGAATAAACCTGATGCATTTATCTAAGTCGGTTGAGAACTTCTCCCAATCTGCCTTCAGGAAGTTCCAGCGGGGATGAGGAAATGATGTAATTAAGTGGATAGATAGCCCTACTTCTATAAGTACTGGTCTATGTTGGCTTCGTGGAAAGTCAGCTATTACTCTTCTTGTTGTAGGTAGGAATTGGCCCTTGTTGTCACTAGAGACAAAACATAGATCTGGGTTATGTTCATTCTTCCAAGCAGCAGATCTGAATGTCCCTCGATCTTTTGCATCAAAGATAAGATGTAGGTTGAGTTCATCAGCCCAGACAGAAAGAGCAACACCGCAGTCATTATTCTTGGCGTATTTCCATTTTTCATGGTGACTGTTGAAATCACCAGCATAAATTGCAGGATGGTTCGCAGGTGAGAGAACAGTAGCAGGCCAAGGAATGTTGTTGTCAGAACAAGCAGAAATAAGATGGATATCTTCCAGATTGTTACGAGCTACTCCATATGCGCTGTGATAAGTTGCACCAACCATTGTGTACCCACAGATCTTGCCTCTTTCTGAGTTCATCCTCACTGCTAGTGTGGGTTTCCTGAATAAGCGCCAGATGTATATTATTCTCACGGAGAATCCGAGATAGGTAGTCACATTTGGTTCGACTGATACCTTCAATATTTAATTGGCATATTTTAACACCTTGTCCAAGATTTCGTGTCAAGGAGTTCTGAGAAGAACTGTTTGGTACAGTAAACTGTGATGTATGCATATTCAATTTTGTCAGGAGATCTATAAGATAGTCTGACGCCTGTTGTTGTTGCTTACTTAGCACCACCCGGGGATCACGTGTAGGGCACTTTAAGGGTAGAACCTACGGACGTGAAGCAACGTTGATCCCCAATCACTGAATGATTTTAATAGAGTAACTTATGTGTAAATATTAGTGTTATTGTTGTGTTCGTCAAAAATGGTGTACTGTAGCGTGCCGTATTGTCAAGTTAAAGGCAATGGACTTTGGTTTCAAAAATTTCCATTGAACAATGACATACTTAAACAATGGGTTCTAGCTGTTTTACGTGATGGGGTAAAGCCAGGGTCTTTGTGGACACCAAAACAGTCATCTAGAATTCGTAGCAAGCATTTCAAGGATTCTGATTTTAGTATAAGTACTACAAAGAGAACGCTCTTACCGAACGCATTTCCGACGGGTTTTGAGGACTACCCCGAACATAAACAACACAAATAAATAGAAATACGCCCAAAAGAGCACGTGTCGATAGTCATACATATCAACAATAAAATGAAATGTTCAGGTAATTTAAATTTTACGGAATACTATTTTGAAGAACGAATTGAAGAAAACCATGATCTACCACATGTCAGTGTAGGAACGCAATGTTCTACAATCAAGCAAACTCATTGAAAGTCAACAAAATTAAAATTAAGGAGGGCACAAAGAACAATACAGTATACAGAACTACAATTAAGTCATTGAATCAGAAGATAATTTCATTGAAACAAAAATTACATTCAGTGCAACGTCAGGACAAACTCGATGTCCAAATATCGAAGCTCAAGAGTGAAGTGGATCGTGGGGACTTGAAGGCTAATTTCTTACTTGAACAAATTCGAGTTTTCACGAAACGAAAGTGTAAATACAATGAAACAACAGTAAAAATATGTGTATTGCTCTTTAATAAATCACCGTCGGCTTACCGCTTACTGAGAGATATAAATATTTTACAACTTCCTCATCCACGAACACTGAAAACGTACATTGGGTATACGAACGGAGAGACAGGTGTCACGTCATTAGCAAAAGCTAGGTTGACAGCTGAAGAAAAGTCACTGACTCACGATAATGATGAGGTTGGTTCATTAATAATTGATGAAATGGCTATAAAGTCTAGACTACAGTATGAAAAGAATTTAGACATGTTTCTCGGCATTAGTGATATTGAGAAAGATGCAATTGTAATCGAACATAAATTGGCTAATAAATTATTATGCATACTGTTCAAGGGCCTGTCATCCTTCTACAGGATACCTGTTTCGTTCTACTTTACATGTGGACTCACAGGACAACAGTTATCTAGGTTAACACTGGACGCACTGATTGCGGTTGGGAAATGCGGTTTCAAGGTCATCCGAATAGTGACGGACAACTGGCAGGTGAATGTGTCAATGTTTGATGCGCTGTGAGGCGGATGTGTCACTCATGAAATTCGTCACCCGAAAGACGAGCAGAGGCCACTTTTTCTTAGTTTCGATCCGAGTCACATCATTAAGAATGTACGAACACAATATCTGAGTAGGAACTTCTATGTAGATGACAATTTAATAACTAGTGATCATCTCAAGAATCTGTACCACTTACAGAAAACGCTAGTAATAAAGCCAGTTAAAAATTAAGCAGGAAGGTTGTATATCCAAGCAATTTAGAAAAAAGTAATGTGTCAAGAGCCAAATTGGTGTTTACTCCAGAAACAATAGCTGGGCTTAAGAGCATGGAAGTCGTGTGCCCAGAGAAAGTTGAAGGTAAGGACAGCCTACACGAAACAACAAAATGCTTGGATATTTTTAGAAAATGGTTTGATATACATGATATCTGCAATACCACACACGGACTTCATTCCAGAAACACGGACAAGTTTATTTTCAGTGAAGTTAATGATGATAGACTTTCATGGCTGACCAATGAATTACTGCCCTACCTGTCACAGATTCAAAGTTATCCCGATAAAAAGTTGAGACTTACAAAGGAAAATTATCAAGCTTTGGTGCTAACAACTTCATCAACCGTGTCCTGCATACGATTTCTAATCAGTATCGGCCTCCATTATGTGCTTACGCGGAATCTCTCTAGTGACGATGTAGAACTGCTCTTCAGTCACCTGAGAAATAAGGGAGGTAACAATGGCATGATGGACGTGAGATAATCCCTGCATGCCATCGAGTCAACACTTAGCACAGGAATTATCGCATCTTCTAGAAGTGGGAATGTGGAGCTGAGGGAAGATGCAGTCGAAACAGGCGCCTTGACCAAGTTTCTGAAGCCTAAAAAATCGCGGAAGGTGCAAAACCCAGCCAATGCTAAAGAAACACCCCAGCTTCCGGCACATGTGTGGGAGATTCTTGAAAGCCCTGTTCATGGTAAGAATATGGGGCATATAGCCTATATTAAGTTCATTGAAATAAAACATTATGATTGACATTTTAGCATTAAAATCTCTATTTATGTTTTCAGAAAAGCCAGCGTCTCTATCTTCTATTTCAATTGCAATGGTAGCGGGATTTCTTGTAAGAGTGGCAGATGAGAAAACAGACTGCGAAGGTTCCTTAGAGAAAATATCAGCTCCAGCAAATTCAAGCCTGCCATTTATTTTAATACATTTTCAAGATATCCCAAAGCTTCTTTTATTTATCTGTTGGAAATTTCTCACTTTGTCACAACAGCCGTAAATTGCATGTCCCGAAAATATTTAGTACATCAAATTTCACAAATATTTTAACTGAAACGTTTTCCGAACACACAAAATGTGAAGTGTGTATTGACAATTCTCTCTCCGTAGTTCTGCAAAAGTTCTTAAGGCCACTTTTAAAGAATATTGGTGTGAACCACAGGGCAGTAGTACAACGTTTCTGAATTGAAGAAGTAAGCCCCTTGACAGAAAAATTATTAAAGTGAAGTGAAATACATTCAAGAGTGAGCACTATTCATCATTTGGGGGAAACTGGAGGAAAACAGGTAAGAAGTGCTAAAAAACATGTATTAATTGTACTTGAGTTGCATGTAACGCATAGTCAAAAGCAGACAACTAGGGCGCCGGACCACGATCCTAGTGGCGTAAAGTGGAACTACCAGTCTAGCGCACCAAGTCTCGGCTCTATTTCCAGGCCTTGAGTATAACGTAGGCCACGCCCAAGCCCCTCAAACGAAACAACAGCTAGTCGTATAGAACGCGGGGTGGCGGCCGATAATAAGGTTGCATTGTTGCACAACAACGAGATTTTACAATAATTTTTTTTTTAAACTTATAGTACGGTAGGTAATATAATAGTTATAGGCCTACCTTTCCTAATACATGCATACGAATTCATAGTTTTGTTCTTGAATTACTCAGGAAATCTTGTAGTACCGTGAACTGTTTGAGAAAGCGAAGCGCCATATGGTCGAGCTCGAGCACGAACCAGTGCCGTAGAGAGCGGCCACAGGTACCCAGATTCTTTGGTCATGGGCTCTAGGACAAGGTCAAAAAGTGACGTAATTTTGGAAACGGGATTATGGTAGCTCGCAAATCTTTTATGAAAAGAAAGCTCCGCGGAATTTAGCTTGCCCAACTGAATACCGGTACTATTAATTTACTTCGGTTTAAGTTATTCGGCCACTCTCTCGTTGGTTGTTCTTTTACGGTAGCTTACTTCAAGATTTTGATCTCTGTGCATTAAAAAATCAATTTCCGTTCTATCTGAACGTGTTCAGGCGCCACAAGAATAAACATTTCGAAAATTTAAGAAGTACCGGTAAAGAGTAGTGTTCATTTTTGTCAAATCCCGTTAGAAATTCCCCCCCCCCCTTCCCTGGAATCTTAAAAAGTAAAACGATTTGAAAATCAGACTGAGAACAAACTTTTTTTTTTGTTGCAAAAGTGCTTGCAGTATTCTTATTAATTTTGTGCTAATCTTCCGTCGGGCACAACATTAAATATAGCGACATTGGGCGCATTAATCCTGTCTTGCACACCTCAGAAATCTGATTTTTTTTAAATTACAATATTTGCTGAAGAATAGCTTTGCTACAATAGTGAATTGACTTATTCATTCTCCGTTAGGTTCACTTCTAATAAATCACATAGAATCTTCCAGAATACATATTTTATTATTTGTTGTGGAAAGGTTCACAATTCACACGATACACACCATTGTTTTAGGTAGATTTCATTAGAAAGCTAACTATTGCAATGGGTACCACGTTTCGACTTTCGTAAAATTTCGACATATCTTCGCGTTTCACATCCCCTAGACCACAAAACCACCGTCAGTTCAAAAGTTTATATATAATTTATGTATATATGTATGTATATATGTAGGTCTACATATATCTCTTTCTTGTGGACACGATAACTACCGCAATATTGTATAATATGTATCCCTATAAAATCTCGGTCGAGTTCGTTAATGGGCACAATCGGTCGAAGGGGATGAAAATTGTTTCGGATAAGGCCCAAACATGTATGTTTGAAATTTTTTTCGATAGCACCAACCATTGACCAAAGGGGTGGGAAAAGTGGGTTTTTTTCGGGAAAGATTAATCATATCTCTCTTAATAGGCACAATATCAAAACCGTACAGAATGGACAATATTCCCCTAATAATTACCTAAAACTTTTGTCTGAAAGAATTTTTGATATGACCCACCATTACGCCAAGGGATGCGCAAAATGATTTCGGAATTAGAAAAAAAAATGCCAAGAGCCATCAGAGGATGCCATGACAACACTAGTAAATTGATGAGGGATGAGCCATCAGACGTTGCCATGACAACGCCATTGCACGATATCATATCACTAGGCCTAGTAGTCGTTGACGGTGGCGTTTGACGGCAAAAGTAGGAACTATTTGAAAAATTCAAAGTTGCAGTCCTTGAATTAAGAAACAGATACATACACTAATACAGCCATCACAATTAACACCGGTTATCGGACAGATTCTACACACACCCAAAGTTGTCGCAGCCCCTAAACTGAGGAACCAACCAACAGTCCGTTTTCCATCTGACTCTGTGGGAAGTGGCTTCGGTAACGTAACTGGTAGCATGCTGAATTTCTATGCCCAAGGTCGCGGGTTCAAAGCCGGCCGAAGTCGTCGGATATTCTAAGAGCGCTAAAAATCCCTTTGGAGAGGAAGTTCCAACGTTAGTAGGATATAAAGGGCGGTTCTGGCGCAGGGGCTAATGGGCAAGATGGCCGCCGCGCCCAACCAGCCTTATGTTATTCTTATGGAGGGGTCATTCAGAGCTGGCGCAGTGGCTAATGGGCAATATGGCCACCACGCCCCGAGACCGTGAATGATGTCACAGGGAAAGGTTGGCCGTGTAGTTGATAAATGGAATATTTATTATTATTATTGTTATTATTATTATTATTAGGTAATTATTAATTGATCATGTGTAATCCAGAACAGCTTTATATTGTCAACCACTTGGTGTAGTGGCTAGCATTCTTGGCTGTTACTGCTAAGGCCCGGGTTCGATTCCTGGCTCTGCCAAGAAATTTAATTTCTGGTCTTACGAGTGGAACGGGGTACACTCAGTCTTGTAAGGCAAAAGTGAGAAAAGGCGGGTTTTAATTCATACCTCTGCCATTCAGCCTAACCCAACTTCATTTAACCTCACCCAACCTAACCTAACCTAGCCTAACCTAAACCTAACCTAACTTCAAAGTGATAGCAAATATGAGAGCAAATGTGACAGCACAAATAATAAACTAAGTTATAACCTAACCTAACTTAACCTAACCTAACCTAACCTAACTTTAAAGTCAGAGCAAATATGAGAGCAAATGTGAGAGCACACATAATAAACTAAGTTATAACCTAACTTAACCTAACCTAACCTAACTTCAAAGTCAGAGAAAATATGAGAGCAAATGTGAGAGCACGCATAATAAACTAAGTTATAACCTAACTTAACCTAACCTAACTTCAAAGTCAGAGCAAATGTGAGAACACACATAATAAACTAAGTTATAACCTAACCTAACATAACCTACCTTCAAAGTGAGAGCAAATATGGGAGCAAAAAGTAAGAGCAAAAAGTGAGAGCAAAAAAGTGGGATCAAAACAAGTGAAAGCAAAAATTGGGAGCAAAAAGGTGGGAGCAAAAAGTGGGAGTAAAAAAGAGGGAGCAAAAAGGTGAGAGCAAAAAGTGGGAGCAAAAAAGTGAGAGCAAAAAGTGGGAGCAAAAAAGTGGGAGCAAAAAAGTGAGAGCAAAAAGTGAGAGCAAAAAAGTGGGTAGCAAAAAATTAAGAGCAAATGGGAGAGCACAAATTATAAACTTAGTTATAACCTAACCTAACCCACAGAAATCTCATTTAAAGATTTTAGATTTTACATTTTAACATTTTAGATTTTTGATTTTTGAATTTACATTTTTCAGATTTTACATTTTTGATTTTTTTTGTATTTTAGATTCTAGTTTTTTTTTTAGATTTTACATTAAAATTTAAGATTTTTTGATTTTAGATTTTACATTTTCCGAAAAGACTAAACTACAAGGTCACATATCTAACCTAACCAACCCATAACTTAAGCTAATCCAAAGGCTAATGCACATACACAAAGTATATAAGGGCACATGCAACTATCCTTATGCTAGTCTTATATGCTACTGTACAACATGATCACTACCCCAACCGGTTTTTTTTTTCATTTTGTTGTTTACACATTTGTCAATTTTCCAATTTCCCATTTTTAGTTTTTTTAATATCAGTTTTAAGTTTTTCAATTTCATAATATGGAAACATGGAATTTGCATTTTGTTGTTTCCACATTTGTCAATTTTCCGTTTCCCCATTTTCAGTATTTTAAAAATGTTAGTTTTTAGTTTTTCAATTTCATAATATGGAAACATAGATTTTTGCATTTTGTTGTTTACACATTTATCAATTTCACAATTTCCCATTTACAGTTTTTTTAAATGTCAGTTTAAAGTTTTTCAATTTCATGATATAGAAACATGGATTTTCCAATTTGTTGTTTACACATTTGTCAACTTTCCAAATTCCCATTTACAGTTTTTAAAATTTCAGTTTAATGTTTTTTTCTATTTTATTAATATGGAAACATGGATTTTCCAATTTGTGTTTTACATGTTCATTTTGCATTAGGAGTGTGGAGAGGTGGGTAGTAATGAGAAATGTACAAGCAGTGTCCATACAATATTTTTATTTTAAATACATGTACACAATTTACACATAATACATTTTTATATATATTCTTTTTTATTTTGTTTTCTATTTTATTTATTTTTGATTATGAATACCATTTTTTATTTTTTTTTATTTTTGTAGTGCTATTGTTTTATTTCCTAAATTGTTTTGTTTTATGTATTTGCTAGTTGCAGGCAGAAGATTTTGATATTCATAACTTAACTCTTTAAGCATGGTCAATGATTGTGTAATGACCATAGGCATGTGTACCTATACCATCAGCGTCAATCACTCTTTTATCATCACCAGGACACAAAGCAATTTTGTTTAGTCTTATAGATGACATGTCATGTTGTTTAGAAGCGATAATGTTCATGGGTATTCTTTTTACATTGTTTTTCATGACACAATCCTTATAATCTCGAAAGCTTATACAATTTTTGACAACACCTCTGCTAATACCTTTAATCTTTTTGATTTATTTACCATTTATGTCTAAAGCGTACATTTTAGCTCTAAGTCCAACAAATGCTTTTATAATTTGTCCACAAGTCTCGTCTTTAAATTTCCCCCAACGTTTTCTTGTTTGATGTAGAGTAACATATGTGATTAGTAGGATAATCTGATGTGTCCAGGTGTTCTAGGAAATCCAACTTGTCTTGATATACATCTTGGGTGTTAACCAAATAAATGAACGAGTCGGTATCCATATACATGAGTTTAAGATTGTTCATTCCATAATAGGGTAGCAGGACATCATAGTGGTGGGAATACATGAGAGTTTTTGAAATATCCAGTATACACAGTCCAATATATATATAGGCTTATTGAATACAATGTTACGTTTAGCCATGTGGAAAGCAGCTAGGTTAGGACCATAAATTGTTCTGTCAATAAATGTCGGCATTGCTATTAGCTTTTCTGCCTTTTTGCTGTCAGTCACAAGACGTATGTCTATTCTTTTACGGATATTTTCCATTGTTTTTCCAAAAATGGCATTGTTGAATAATTTGTACAGATTTTTCTCAAAATCATTTTGGCTTGTTTTCGAAGGTTGTTATTAAAATCAACGTAGGCCTTTAACCAAGGTCTTTGGTTAAACTTTAACACACGGTGAATTTTTATCAATTTTATTCCGTGATCTAAAGCCTGTTTTAATGCCATGTAGTGAACAACATATCGCCTTCGATTTCCAAGATGAGGAATTAGTTTTTTCAGAGACGAATCCTTAGGTTGTGTACACTCTGGTAGGAAAGGTAAATCGTTGTGTAGATCATGAAGGTCAGATGGGTGATCAACATCAACGTCTAGAATGTATCCCACAGGATCGTCTTTCTTTAGTTTTTCTAGATCAACGGTATCTGGAGAAACCCACTGAAATCCGCCATAAGGAAGAGAGTGGCACATAGCTCACCCGTATTGGTTGTTGGCATCATCATAGGTAATAAACTGCGATGGTTTCTCAGAAGCATAGGCTTCCATGTATTTATTGTTAGCTTCAGCATACCGATGAGACACCTGGCATATGCCTCCACGTATTCCAGACTCGATTAGAAGAATCTGATCGTAATCCTGTAGCAATTCCAGTTCAATTCCTGTGTAAAGGAGCATTGCCTCAAAACGTAAACCAGGCGAAGTGAAAAAGTGTGCAGCATCCACTCGGTGTGTTTCTAGTGTTTTGTTTCTAAATGTTTCAAAGTTGGCTGCAAGAAGGAGTACATCTGAAGTTAGGTAGAGGTCACTATATTCCCCTAGACTTTTAATGTTGAACCGATTCCAGACATTTTTGGCATGTTCATAGTCTTCTTGACTAACATCGTCTTGACTTAATTTGTTAAAGAATGCCTCTTTTGGAGGTAAACACGTTTCACTTAACTTTTCCCATGAGTCAATGTAGTCATAACAAAATACCCCTTTACGAGTCATGAGCATTGCATTTTCTTTTCCAAAGTACTTGCCTGTTTCAGGGTATAATGTTAAGTTGGAAACTAAGTTTTCCAACTACTCGGCATTAACCGAAACGTGTCCACAAATCTAAGCTTAACATTTCCTACATATTTGGTAAAGGAAATGTACTTTTCTTTGGAGTTAGCGATAACATCCACTCTCTCAGTAGTACATCCTAATTGCTTTACAATGAAATTTGCGTCGTAGCCACTCATATTATGTAGAAACACAGGAACGGGGTTACGTGTTTTACACTTCAAATTACAGTTATTGTGAGCACTTCCACGGTATTCCCCTGTAACATGGCAATGGTCTCGAACTTTCCAGTCCTCTTTGGTAAATGGTTTTTGACACAAATAACAGGCTTCAGAACATTGGAACTCTGCTTCTTGATCCTGAGTTAAAGCCTTTGGAGTATTTAAGCTCTAAAGGTGATCGATTTCATTAGCTATTGAGATCAAACAGTCCATAAACTTTTCTGCAGCATCAGGTCCACGATAAATAACAGGTTGGCTTGGAAGGTTTGTCTTTATGTGTTCCACGGCCGGTGAAGGTTTAACGTATATACCAAAGCTCATAGGAACATGACTCTGGTATGGCACTGTATACCTTGCCTCAGGATTAGTTGACATGTTTGATAGGGTAACAGTATACTTTCAAAATCTGCATAGATAACGTAAGGTATTCTCAGCATTTTTTCAACATTTAGGAATTTGACAATGGGAGTTTTACTAGGCATTTCAACCCTAGCAATGTCATGCTGGACACACAAAGCTCTATGTTCTTTCAATTTTTCCATTCCTTGTTGACCATATCGATTATCAAAGTGAGTAAAACATCGTTTACACGTATATATCTTATGTTCATGGTGAGTAATCTGAGGTCTTACTAGTTTATCAAAATCTTTGATAAAGACGTAGTGGTTCTGTCCGGATGATGAACTTAGCAAAAGGAGGTCGCGATGGTCTTGCAGCTCTTGATCCACAACCTTTAGAGGGAACAGTTTACTGTCTTGTTCCAATCCAAATACATTAATGGATATATCGTTGGCTTTTTCAAATTTGGGAATGTCAGCTAGCGATGTAGGAAACGATATTACTGAAAAATCATACTTGTTTTCCAGATCCTTGTATTTACTAATGCGTTGAGCATCCTTTTTAACCAGTTTTGCTAATATGGCATACATAAAAAACTTTTCATCTTTCAAATTTTCAGGATTAATGCAGGCTTTTCTTGCTTGTATAGCTACTGGTAATGGAATATATGTGCTACCACGCAAGGGATTGTACTTATTTATTTTCAATCGCACTCCTTCCACTGCTAACAAAGCCCAATTACTGCCTTTTAGCTCAGATTCCTCCATTTCCGTAGTTAACTTTTAAAATTGTGTTTCCAAGAAACTACTTAAGTCCGTTTCCAAAAATAGGGCCTGATTTCGTGTTTTAAAAGCACGATCTGTAATTTCGTTGGTGGACGTATGAATGAATGTACATTCAGCCACAAGATTAACTTTGATCGACTTGTGCATTGCTAGTTCTTTCTCCATAGCTTGAATTATTTGCGTTTGGACTCTTTAAGGTATGAATTTAAATCCCTACACGTATCACAACGTATGAAATAGGATTTAAGTCGACCTTCAAAAGATGTCTCATATTCAATAAGTCCATTTTTGTCAGGGACCAGTGACAGTAGGTAATGTTTTGTAGGCTCTGCTTTTTGTCTTTTAGCTGCCGACACAACATTACAACATTCTTCATGCCGACGTCCGTTGTACACATTGTTGAATGTACTACCACACGTTTTGCACTCATGGAATTCACCACACGATACTTCATGTCGCTTCCTATGATAGTCTCGAAGAAAAGCTTTTCCACACTCTTTACACATATAGCTAGGAATGGGTTCTTCCATCACGAATGTTGATTTCTGCAAACAACAACTTACTTCGTATCACAGGGCTAGAGGTTAATCGGTGGGACAGTCTTTCACGATGTGAACACCGTGAGAGGTAGTAGTCAACTGGTGATATTCTTGTTAAGGGTCCTCTAATGTACCCTAGTCTAGACCAACAGCACTTTACGGCGTATGACAAGGCTGTAGACTGGACAGTGAGACGGTCTTTCACGATGTGAACACTGTAAAAGATAGTAGTCAACTGATGATATACTTGCTAAGGGTTCTCTAATATATCATAGTCAAGACCAACAGCTACTTACTGAGTAGTACAAGGCAGTACACTAGTTGTTTTGACAGTCTTTCATGATGTGGTCACTGTGAGTGGTGGTAGTCAACTGATGATATTCTTGATAAGGGTCCTCTAATATACCCCTAGTTAAGGATAACAGCTGCTCACTGCTTATGCCAAGACTAAAGACTGGTTGTTTCAACGGTCTTTCACAATATAAACACTGTGACAGGTAGTAGTCAATTGAAAATATTCGTATGGCCTACTCAAGGTTATCGACCGCTAGATAGCATGCTGGTCGTTCAGTGAGCGAGAGTTGAAATGGAGCGCTAGGTAGCATGCTGGTCGTTCAAGTAGTTCTCATAGTCACCGCTAGATAGCGGAAACATACTTTGCGTGTCGCATGTAGCTATTTAACAAAGTTTTACCTCTTGAAAAAACGTGCTTGTATAAGCTTTGTATAAAAATGTATTATACAATTAACCACTAAGTGTTCAGAACTAACATGTATAGCCTTGTGTAGGGAAAATTGGGGTCCTTAGCAAGAAAGAGTGCCTAACACACATGAGTGTACAGCCTTTTGATATTCAGTAAGTACCTGATAACCTTGAGTAGGCCATAAGAATATTTTCAATTGACTACTACCTGTCACAGTGTTTACATTGTGAAAGACCGTTGAAACAACCAGTCTTTAGTCTTGGCATAAGCAGTGAGCAGCTGTTATCCTTAACTAGGGGTATATTAGAGGACCCTTATCAAGGATATCATCAGTTGACTACCACCACTCACAGTGACCACATCGTGAAAGACTGTCAAAACAACTATTGTACAGCCTTGTACTACTCAGTAAGTAGCTGTTGGTCTTGACTATGATATATTAGAGAACCCTTAGCAAGTATATCATTAGTTGACTACTATCTTTTACAGTGTTCACATCGTGAAAGACCGTCTCACTGTCCAGTCTACAGCTTTGTCATACGCCGTAAAGAGCTGTTGGTCTAGACTAGGGTATATTAGAGGACCCTTAACAAGAATATCACCAGTTGACTACTACCTCTCACGGTGTTCACATCGTGAAAGACTGTCCCACCGATTAACCTCTAGCCCTGTGATACGAAGTAAGTTGTTGTTTGCAGAAATCAACATTCGTGATGGAAGAACCCATTCCTAGCTATATGTGTAAAGAGTGTGGAAAAGCTTTTCTTCGAGACTATAATAATAATAATAATATCGTATGGCCTCGGTTGCCTGGTGCAAGCTTTGTTAATTGACACCCAGAGGGTAGCTTGCATGTCGAATTTCGTCGTTCCTTTGAACGCTGTGAAAATCAAGGAGGTTAGATATCTAAACTCCTTGACACTACAGCGCTTTCAAGTAGAGAATGGAGGAACTTTGTGTTGGCGGAAAATCCCGAGATTAATTTTGCCATTGAATACGGCCTACTGAATTCAAATGGGTTCTTTAACATGCCAACAACGTATGACACGAGTGTCGTGATTTTTGTCGCCTTTCAAAAATCACTTACCATGGCCAGGAGCGAACCTGCAATCTTGGGGTTGGTAGTCCGACACTATAACCACTCACCCACCGTGGCAAGCTTCGAGACTATCATAGGAAGCGACATGAAGTATCGTGTGGTGAATTCCATGAGTGCAAAACGTGTGGTAGTACATTCAACAATGTGTACAACGGACGTCGGCATGAAGAATGTTGTAATGTTGTGTCGGCAGCTAAAAGACAAAAAGCAGAGCCTACAAAACATTACCTACTGTCACTGGTCCCTGACAAAAATGGACTTATTGAATATGAGACATCTTTTGAAGGTCGACTTAAATCCTATTTCATACGTTGTGATACGTGTAGGGATTTAAATTCATACCTTAAAGAGTCCAAACGCAAATAATTCAAGCTATGGAGAAAGAACTAGCAATGCACAAGTCGATCAAAGTTAATCTTGTGGCTGAATGTACATTCATTCATACGTCCACCAACGAAATTACAGATCGTGCTTTTAAAACACGAAATCAGGCCCTATTTTTGGAAACGGACTTAAGTAGTTTCTTGGAAACACAATTTTAAAAGTTAACTACGGAAATGGAGGAATCTGAGCTAAAAGGCAGTAATTGGGCTTTGTTAGCAGTGGAAGGAGTGCGATTGAAAATAAATAAGTACAATCCCTTGCGTGGTAGCACATATATTCCATTACCAGTAGCTATACAAGCAAGAAAAGCCTGCATTAATCCTGAAAATTTGAAAGATGAAAAGTTTTTTATGTATGCCATATTAGCAAAACTGGTTAAAAAGGATGCTCAACGCATTAGTAAATACAAGGATCTGGAAAACAAGTATGATTTTTCAGTAATATCGTTTCCTACATCGCTAGCTGACATTCCCAAATTTGAAAAAGCCAACGATATATCCATTAATGTATTTGGATTGGAACAAGACAGTAAACTGTTTCCTCTAAAGGTTGTGGATCAAGAGCTGCAAGACCATCGCGACCTCCTTTTGCTAAGTTCATCATCCCGACAGAACCACTACGTCTTTATCAAAGATTTTGATAAACTAGTAAGACATCAGATAACTCACCATGAACATAAGATATATACGTGTAAACGATGTTTTACTCACTTTGATAATCGATATGGTCAACAAGGAATGGAGAAATTGAAAGAACATAGAGCTTTGTGTGTCCAGCATGACATTGCTAGGGTTGAAATGCCTAGTAAAAATCCCATTGTCAAATTCTTAAATGTTGAAAAAAATGCTGAGAATACCTTACGTTATCTATGCAGATTTTGAAAGTATACTGTTACCCTATCAAACATGTCTACCTAATCCTGAGGCAAGTTATACAGTGCCATACCAGAGTCATGTTCCTATGAGCTTTGGTATATACGTTAAACCCTCACCAGCCGTGGAACACATAAAGACAAACCTTCCAAGCCAACCTGTTATTTATCGTGGACCTGATGCTGCAGAAAAGTTTATGGACTGTTTGATCTCAATAGCTAATGAAATCGATCGCCTTTAGAGCTTAAATACTCCAAAGGCTTTAACTCAGGATCAAGAAGCAGAGTTCCAATGTTCTGAAGCCTGTTATTTGTGTCAAAAACCATTTACCAAAGAGGACTGGAAAGTTCGAGACCATTGCCATGTTACAGGAGAATACCGTGGAAGTGCTCACAATAACTGTAATTTGAAGTGTAAAACACGTAACCCCGTTCCTGTGTTTCTACATAATATGAGTGGCTACGACGCAAATTTCATTGTAAAGCAATTAGGATGTACTACTGAGAGAGTGGATGTTATCGCTAACTCCAAAGAAAAGTACATTTCCTTTACCAAATATGTAGGAAATGTTAAGCTTAGATTTGTGGACACGTTTCGGTTAATGCCGAGTAGTTTGGAAAACTTAGTTTCCAACTTCCAAGCCTCCGTGGCTTAGGCGGCAGCACGCCGTCCTCTCACCGCTGGGTCCGTGGTTCAAATCCCGGTCACTCCATGTGAGAACTGTGCTGGACAAAACGGAGGCATACAGGTTTTTCTCCGGGTACTCCGTTTTTCCCTGTCAAAACTTCATTCCAGCAACACTCTCCCCTATCATTTCATGTCATCTGTCATTTATTTAATCATTGCCCCAGAGGAGTGCGTCAGGCCTCGGCAGCCGGCACAGTTATTATCCTCGCCGCTAGATGGGGGCTTCATTCATTTCATTCCTGACCCGGTCGGAGACTGGAAGCAGGCTGTGGATTTTCATTTTTTCAGTTTCCAACTCAACATTATATCCTGAAACAGGCAAGTACTTTGGAAAAGAAAATGCAATGCTCATGACTCGTAAAGGGGTATTTTGTTATGACTACATTGACTCATGGGAAAAGTTAAGTGAAACGTGTTTACCTCCAAAAGAGGCATTCTTTGACAAATTAAGTCAAGAAGATGTTAGTCAAAAAGACTATGAACATGCCAAAAATGTCTGGAATCGGGTCAACATTAAAATTCTACAGGAATATAGTGACCTCTACCTAACTTCAGATGTACTCCTTCTTGCAGACAGCTTTGAAACATTTAGAAACAAAACACTAGAAACACACCGAGTGGATGCTGCACACTTTTTCACTTCGCCTGGTTTAAGTTTTGAGGCAATGCTCCTTTACACAGGAATTGAACTGGAATTGCTACAGGATTACGATCAGATTCTTCTAATCGAGTCTGGAATACGTGGAGGCATATGCCAGGTGTCTCATCGGTATGCTGAAGCTAACAATAAATACATGGAAGCCTATGATTCTGAGAAACCATCGCAGTTTATTACCTATGATGATGCCAACAACCAATACGGGTGAGCTATGTGCCACTCTCTTCCTTATGGCGGATTTCAGTGGGTTTCTCCAGATACCGTTGATCTAGAAAAACTAAAGAAAGACGATCCTGTGGGATACATTCTAGACGTTGATGTTGATCACCCATCTGACCTTCATGATCTACACAACGATTTACCTTTCCTACCAGAGTGTACACAACCTAAGGATTCGTCTCTGAAAAATCTAATTCCTCATCTAGGAAATCGAAGGCGATATGTTGTTCACTACATGGCATTAAAACAGGCTTTAGATCACGGAATAAAATTGATAAAAATTCACCGTGTGTTAAAGTTTAACCAAAGACCTTGGTTAAAGGCCTACGCTGATTTTAATAACAACCTTCGAAATCAAACCAAAATGATTTTGAGAAAAATCTGTACAAATTATTCAACAATGCCATTTTTGGAAAAACAATGGAAAATATCCGTAAAAGAATAGACATACGTCTTGTGACTGACAGCAAAAAGGCAGAAAAGCTAATAGCAATGCCGACATTTATTGACAGAACAATTTATGGTCCTAAACTAGCTGCTTTCCACATGGCTAAACGTAACATTGTATTCAATAAGCCTATATATATATATTGGACTGTGTATACTGGATATTTCAAAAACTCTCATGTATTCCCACCACTATGATGTCCTGCTACCCTATTATGGAATGAACAATCTTAAACTCATGTATATGGATACCGACTCGTTCATTTATTTGGTTAACACCCAAGATGTATATCAAGACAAGTTGGATTTCCTAGAACACCTGGACACATCAGATTATCCTACTAATCACATATGTTACTCTACATCAAACAAGAAAACGTTGGGGGAAATTTAAAGACGAGGCTTGTGGACAAATTATAAAAGCATTTGTTGGACTTAGAGCTAAAATGTACGCTTTAGACATAAATGGTAAAGAAATCAAAAAGATTAAAGGTATTAGCAGAGGTGTTGTCAAAAATTGTATAAGCTTTCGAGATTATAAGGATTGTGTCATGAAAAACAATGTAAAAAGAATACCCATGAACATTATCGCTTCTAAACAACATGACATGTCATCTATAAGACTAAACAAAATTGCTTTGTGTCCTGGTGATGATAAAAGAGTGATTGACGCTGATGGTATAGGTACACATGCCAATGGTCATTACACAATCATTGACCATGCTTAAAGAGTTAAGTTATGAATATCAAAATCTTCTGCCTGCAAATAGCAAATACATAAAACAAAACATTTTAGGAAATAAAACAATAGCACTACAAAAATAAAAAAAATAAAAAAATGGTATTCATAATCAAAAATAAATAAAATAGAAAACAAAATAAAAAAGAATATATATAAAAATGTATTATGTGTAAATTGTGTACATGTATTTAAAATAAAAATATTGTATGGACACTGCTTGTACATTTCTCATTACTACCCACCTCTCCACACTCCTAATGCAAAATGAACATGTAAAACACAAATTGGAAAATCCATGTTTCCATATTGATAAAATAGAAAAAAACATTAAACTTAAATTTTAAAAACTGTAAATGGGAATTTGGTAAATTGACAAATTTGTAAACAACAAATTGGAAAATCCATGTTTCTATATCATGAAATTGAAAAACTTTAAACTGAAATTTAAAAAAACTGTAAAAGGGAAATTGTGAAATTGATAAATGTGTAAACAACAAAATGCAAAAATCTATGTTTCCATATTATGAAATTGAAAAACTAAAAACTAACATTTTTAAAATACTGAAAATGGGGAAATGGAAAATTGACAAATGTGGAAACAACAAAATGCAAATTCCATGTTTCCATATTATGAAATTGAAATACTTAAAACTGACATTAAAAAAACTAAAAATGGGAAATTGGAAAATTGACAAATGTGTAAACACCAAATTTAAAAAAAAAAACCGGTTGGGGTAGTGATCATGTTGTACAGTAGCATATAAGACTAGCATAAGGATAGTTGCATGTGCCCTTATATACTTTGTGTATGTGCATTAGCCTTTGGATTAGCTTAAGTTATGGGTTGGTTAGGTTAGGTATGTGACCTTGTAGTTTACTCTTTTCGGAAAATGTAAAATCTAAAATCAAAAAATCTTGAATTTAAAATGTAAAATCTAAAAAACTAAAATCTAAAATACAAAAAAAATCAAAAATGTAAAATGTAAAATCTGAAAAATGTAAAATCAAAAATCTAAAATGTTAAAATGTAAAATGTTAAAATGTAAAATCTAAAATCTTCAAATGAGGTTTCTGTGGGTTAGGTTAGGTTATAACTAAGTTTATTATTTGTGCTCTCCCATTTGCTCTTAATTTTTTGCTACCCACTTTTTTGCTCTCACTTTTTTCTCCCACTTTTTTGCTCCCACTTTTTTGCTCTCACCTTTTTGCTCCCACTTTTTGCTCCCACTTTTTTGCTCCCACTTTTTTGCTCCCTCTTTTTTGCTCCCTCTTTTTTGCTCCCACCTTTTTGCTCCCAATTTTTGCTTTCACTTGTTTTGCTCCCACTTTTTGCTCCCACTTTTTTGCTCTCACTTTTTGCTCCCACTTTTTTGCTCTAACCTTTTGCTCACACTCTTTGCTCTTACTTTTTGCTCACATATTTGCTTTCACTTTGAAGTTAGGTTATGTTAGGTTAGGTTAGGTGAAGTTAGGTTAGGTTAGGTTATAACTTAGTTTATTATGTGTGTTCTCACATTTGCTCTGACTTTGAAGTTAGGTTAGGTTAAGTTAGGTTAGGTTATAACTTAGTTTATTATGCGTGCTCTCACATTTGCTCTCATATTTTCTCTGACTTTGAAGTTAGGTTAGGTTAGGTTAAGTTAGGTTAGGTTAGGTTATAACTTAGTTTATTATGTGTGCTCTCACATTTGCTCTCATATTTGCTCTGACTTTGATGTTAGGTTAGGTTAAGTTAGGTTAGGTTATAACTTAGTTTATTATGTGTGCTCTCACATTTGCTCTCATATTTGCTCTGACTTTAAAGTTAGGTTAGGTTAGGTTATAACTAAGTTTATTATTTGTGCTGTCACATTTGCTCTCATATTTGCTATCACTTTGAAGTTAGGTTAGGCTAGGTTAGGTTAGGTTAGGTGTGGTTAAATGAAGTTGGGTTAGGCTGAATGGCAGAGGTATGCATTAAAACCCGCCTTTTCACACTTTTGCCTTACAAGACTGAGTGTACCCCGTTCCACTCGTAAGATCAGAAATTAAATTTCTTGGCAGAGCCAGGAATCGAACCCGGGCCTTAGCAGTAACAGCCAAGAATGCTAGCCACTACACCAAGTGTTTGACAATATAAAGCTGTTCTGGATTGCACATGATCAATTAATAATTACCTAATAATAATAATAACAATAATAATAATAAATATTCCATTTATCAACTACACGGCCAACCTCTCCCTGTGACATCATTCACGGTCTCGGGGCGTGGTGGCCATATTGCCCATTAGCCACTGCGCCAGCTCTGAATAAGGCTGGTTGCGCGCGGCGGCCATCTTGTCCATTAGCCCCTGCGCCAGAACCGCCCTTTATTTCCTACTAACGTTCGTTGCGAGTAGCTAGTTGCGGTGGCATCTAGTAGCCAAGTTCACAGCTAGGTGTCGTTTACGGTAGTATTTGGTAGCAAAATTAGATACTACTACTTGAAATTGACCGTCTGCAGTCCGTACCTGAATTACAGACTAATACAGCCATCGCCATTAACACCGTGTATCAGACAGATTCTACTCACACCCAAAGTACACGGGTCTACATGACCGCCTTGTCGCAGACCCTAAACTGAGGAACTAACCAACATCTCTGCGGGAGATAAGATTTTGCGTGAAGAAGTAACAGACCGTTAGATAGTTACACATCAGTATCGAAACCTTGCATAAGGACAGTGTGACCACAAGTATAAAAATGTACCCCAAATGACGAGAAGGTTACCGTCCCCATAAGACAAAATGTTTAAATTATGCATAAAATGTCGAAAAACAAAGTTAATTAAGCTCCAATTATAAAATACTTTCTAGCAATAAATGAGGTCTGGTCCTTCTACGAAAATCTGCATATTCTGCCTATTTTCGCCTATCCCCAAGTTTGCCCGGTGAAATCTACCTCCGCCTTCCGGCGTGCCGAGAGGAAATTTTTGACACTGATCCTCACTATTATCAAAGAATATGTGAAAGATACTGCACTTCTAACTCTTGTGCTTGCTGCCAACTCAACATTCTCCCACCTTGAGTTGTGGAATCTACTCAACAAAACAATAAAATAACATACACACATCAAAAAAAGTTTTGCATCACCTCGGTTCCCAGATCTCCGGCATATAGACGTTGACTGTGTATATTGTATCCAAGATACAGTCTCTTTGACTGTTCATAGATGTCACTAAAACTGCTCAAAGATGTAAACAACCATGCATGAGCAGGGCCTATTAGACGGATGGGGTACGACAGCCGATCAGTTCCAGTCATTCCACCAGGACGAAGGTACGCTGCTCATGTTGTCTGTAGTTCTACCATGCCTAGAAGGTCAATACCGCAGTTCGATCGCGTCCGCATTGTTACTTTGTGTCAAGAAGGGCTCTCAACAAGGGAAGTTTCCAGGCGTCTCAGAGTGAACCAAAGCGATGTTGTTCGGACATGGAGGAGGTACAGAGATACAGGAACTGTCGATGACAGGCCGCCCAAGGGCTACTACTGTAGTGGATGACCGCTACTTACGGATTGCCGCTCGGAGGAACCCTGACAGCAATGCCACCATGTTGAATAATGCGTTTCGTTCAGCCACAGGACGTCGTGTTTCAACTCAAACTGTGCGCAATAGGCTGCATGATGCGCAACTTCACTCCCGACGTCCATGGCGAGGTCCAGCTTTGCAACCCCGACACCATGCAGCGCGGTACAGATGGGCCCAACAACATGCTGAATGGACCCCACGGAATTGGCATCACGTTCTCTTCACCGATGAGTGTCGCATATGCCTTCAACCAGACAATCGTCGGAGACGTGTTTGGAGGCACCCTGGTCAGGCTGAACGTCTTAGACACACTGTCCAGCGAGTGCAGCAAGGTGGTGGTTCCCTGATGTTTTGGGATGGCATTATGTGGGGCCGACGTACGCCACTGGTGGTCATGGAAGGCTCCGAAACGGCTTTACGATACCTGAATGCCATCCTCCGACCCATAGTGCAACCATATCGGCAGAATATTGGAGAGGCATTTGTCTTCATGGACGACAATTCTCGACCTCATCGTGCACATCTTGTGAATGCGTTCCTTCAAGATAACGACATCGCTCGACTACAGTGGCCAGCATGTTCGCCAGACATGAACCCTATCGAACATGCCTGGGATATGTTGAAAAGGGCTGTTTATGGACGTCTTGACCCACCAACCACTCTGAGAGATTTACGCCGAATTGTCGTTGAGGAGTGGGACAATTTGGACCAACAGTGTCTTGATGAACTTGTGGATAGTATGCCACGGCGAATACAGGCATGCATCAATGCAAGAGGACGTGCTACTGGGTATTAGAGGTAGTGGTGTGTACTGCAATCTGGACCACAAATGCTGAAAGTCTAGCTGTATGATGGTACAACATGCAATGTGTGGGTCTCATGAGCAATAAAACGAGCTGAAATGTTGTTTGTGTTGATCTCTATTCCCTTTGTATTTAACGGTTCCGGAACTCTTGGAACCGAGGTGATGCAAAACTTTTTTTGATGTGTGTATTTTTTTTCTCCAAATAAATGAACACAAAAATAGGTCAGTCAAAATATCTCTTTGGTTTTACCACTACTCTCCCACTACTGGTTTTGATGAGATCAGAAGTATTAGTAGATGGTTTAACTGTCTTGGGATTTTTCTCGTTCTTCTCATTTTCATGCCGTTCAACTTGCAGTCTTAAAGCATGATCTTCTCCAAATGTCACTTCAAGTGGATACACCCTCTGTAATGGTCTCAGTAGCTCTCTCTTTGTAGACGCCAAGCGGACAACTCTCACGTCACCACCTTTCCCAAGGATGACCTCTGTCACTCTTGCCAGCGGCCAGTCTAGTCTCTTCGTGTTGTAACTGGCTACCAGTACTACTTCACCTACGGGTCAATCCAGGCCAAGTGGTCCAATATAAAAATAAATGGTTGCTTGACCATTTCAGAAAAATTTGATACTTGCTGGGTTTGTTCCTTATCATGAAGTGAGCTTAAAAATAATTTTTTGAACTTTTTTTTGAATTACCGTTTATATATGGCGGCCATTTTGTTATAGGTCGATCGTGGTTTCTTCGTGTTTGTAAGCATCTGCGGTTTTTTAAATATCTCGGCAATGGGTTGCTCTAGGCCTATCAAATAAAAAGCATTGCATTCAGTACACTTTGGCCAGGGGCGGATCTAGAGGAGGGCGACCGCCCAGGGCCACGCGTTTCTGGGGGCCCCGCGCCATGGATTTTTCAAAATTTAATTAATTAACTAATTATACTTTTCAAACTATTTTTTTAAATTTATTTTTCAGTGCAGCTATGACGTCCCTTGACCGTTTAGCAAGTTTAGATTTCAGTGAAATAATAGAAGACTTCAGCCGGAAAAAAGTGGCAACGTAATATTTTAATATTTTATCGTTTACATACGGGAAGCCTCCGTGGCTTAGGCGGCAGCACGCCGGCTTCTCACCGCAGGGTCCGTGGTTCAAATCCCGGTCACTCCATGTGAGATCTGTGCTGGACAAAACGGAGGCAGACAGGTTTTTCTCCGGGTACTCCTGTTTTCCCTGTCAAAATTTCATACCAGCAACACTCTCCACTATCATTTCATTTGTCATTCATTTAATCATTGCCCCAGAGGAGTGCGTCAGGCCTCGGCAGCCGGCACAGTTCATATCCTCGCCGCTAGATGGTGCTTCATTCATTCCATTCCTGACCCGGTCGGAGACTGTAAGCAGGCTGTGGATTTTCATTTTCACATACCGGTAATCTTCTTCAAGGGGACTTAAAGGTTTCTTTCATATTTAAAAAAAAAATGAAATGTAGTGTATTCAAAATATTGTAACTATTCTTCATTTTATTATTATTACATAACTGTTGTTGTTGTTTGAGTCTTCAGTCTTTTGACTGGTTTGATGCAGCCCTCCATGCCTCCCTGTCCTGAGCTAATCGTTTCATCTCTACATAACTACCACACCCTACATCTGAGGCAATCTGTTTAACATATTCTAACCTTGGTCTACCCCTACAGTTCTTGTCCTCGACCCTTCCTTCCATAACTAAGCTTGCTATTCCTGGGTGTCTTAGTATGTGTCCTACCAACCTATCTCTTCTCTTCATTAGCAGTCGCCAGAAACATCTCTCCTCTCCCACTCGTCTTAATACCTCTATGTTTGTAACCCTATCTACCCATCTGATCTTCATCATTCTCCTGTAACACCACATTTCAAATGCTTCTATTCTCCTCTTTTCTGCTGCACCAATAGTCCAAGTTTCACTTCCATAGAGCGCCACGCTCCAGACAAAGGCTTTCAAAAATGACTTCCTAATACCTAAATCTATATTCGATGTCAGAAGATTCCTTTTTTGTAGAAAAGCTTTCTTTGCCTGAGCCAACCTACTTTTTATATCCTCTTTGCTTCGTCCATCACTGGTTATTCTACTTCCTAAGTAACAGAAGTCTTCTACTTCCTTCAGCTTTTCACCTGTCAATTTGATCTCCATAGAGGTTTCTGATTTATTTCGGCTGCATTCCAGTATTTTTGTTTTACATTTATTAATTTTCATCATGAATTCTTTCTGTAAGACGGAGTCCATACCATTCAAAAACTCATTCAAATCCTCAGGCTTGTCGGCCAAGATGACTATGTCATCAGCAAATCTCAGAGTTGAAATTATTTCTCCTTGAATCTTCACTCCCACTTTAAATTTTTCTCTAATTTCCTTCATTGCTTGTTCAATGTAAAGATTGAAAAGTATGGGTGATAAGTTGCAGCCTTGCCTTACACCTTTCTGAATACCAGCTTCTCTCTCATGTCCTTCAACTCGAATGACTGCTGTCTGGTTTCTGTATAGATTGTATATCACCCTCCTATCCCTGTACTTTATTCCAATCGATTTCAAAATGTCAAACAATTTAGTCCAATCAACGTTATCAAAAGCCTTTTCTAAGTCTACAAAAGCCATGAACGTTCTCTTATCTTTCCTTATTCTACCTTCCAAAATCAGCCTAAGACTTAGTACAGCTTCCCTTGTTCCTACATTTCTCCTGAAACCAAACTGGTCTTCACCCAACTCCGTTTCTATCTGGCTTTCAATCCTCTTGTAAATTATCCTAGACAGGATCTTTGAAGCATGAGTAATCAAGCTGATTGTACGGTAATCTTCACATCTGTCAGCTCCCACTTTCTTTGGTATAGGGATGATTACATTCTTCTTGAAATCAGGGGGTACCTCACCTGTCTCATAAATCCTACACACCAAGTGAAATAACCTGATAAGACCTTCATCTCCTATGCAGCGTAGCAACTCAATCGGTATATCATCTATGCCTGGTGCTTTGTTCCTGCTTAAGTCTTCCAAAGCTCTATCAAATTCTGATTTCAATATTAAATCTCCTTTCGCATCCTCATCAATTTCCTCCTCCCTTTCCATTATATGATTCTCAATCTCCTTTCCCTTATACAAACTCTCTATGTAAGCTTTCCATCTCTCAACCTTTTCTTCCCTATCTGTTACAGGCTTTCCATTTGTGTCCTTAATATTACAGCACTTAGTCTTCTTTTCCCCAAAAGTATTCTTAATCCTTCGATAAGCTGTGTCTACTTTACCTAATTTCAGACAATTTTCTATACCTGCACATTTCTCTTTCAACCATTCTTCTTTCGCTTCCTTGCACTTCTTGTTAACCTCATTTCTCAGACGTCTGTATTCTGCTTTCCCCTTCTCATCTCTTACATTCTTGTGTTTCCGCCTTTCATCCATCAATTCTAGTATATCCTGAGTGATCCACGGTTTTCTACCTATTCTTTCTTTCCTACCAATGTTTTCTTCTGCGGATTTTGTTATTTCATTCTTCAAAAGTGCCCATTCGTCTGCAATTGAAGTTTGTTTAGGGTTTTTCATTAGTCCTTCCTTTATACTCTTCTTGAATCTTTCGTTTACATCCTTCTCTTTCAGTCTGTCTATTGCCCACCTTTTTGGCTTTTGACTTTTCTTCAGTTTCTTCAACTTTAATCTGCATTTCATTACGACCAGATTGTGGTCAGAGTTTATGTCAGCACCAGGATATGCTTTACAATCCAAAATCTGGTTTCGAAACCTCTGCTTGACCATAATGAAGTCGATTTGGTAACGCCCTGTATCTCCTGGTCTCATCCATGTGTATATTCTTCTATTGTGGTTATTGAATAAGGTGTTAGCTATGACCAACTCATGCTCGGTGCAGAATTCTACCAGCCCGCTTCCTCGATCATTACTTTCACCTAATCCGAAATCCCCTACTATTTTCCCTTCTCTCCCTTTTCCTACCACAGCATTCCAATCTCCCATTACTATAACATTTTCATCACCCTTGATATACCTCAGAATTTCGTCTATTTCTTCGTAGACCTTTTCAACATCCTCATCATCAGCTTGACTGGTAGGCATATAGACTTGTACCACTGTGGTGCAGGTAGGTTTAGTATTGATTTTTGCTACAATAATCCGTTCACTATATTGTTCATAATATTCCACCCGCTGTCCAAGTTTCCTACTCAATATGAGGCCAACCCCTGCTTGGCCATTGTTTGATTTAGTGCTAATGACCCTATAGTCTCCTGACCAAAAGTCCTGTTCTTCCTGCCAGCGCATTTCACTAATCCCAACCAAATCCAACCTCAACCTATCCATTTCCCTTTCTAAGTTTTCTAACTTTCCACTTCCTAGCAGACTTCTAACATTCCACGCTCCGATCCGTAGAATGTCAGATTTCCTCTTTGTCACTTCTGTGATGTTAACCCCCTCTCGAGTAGTCCCCACCCGGAGATCCGAACGGGGGACTAGTTTACCTCCGGATTGAAATTTTACAAGGGAGGAGGCCATCATCACATGTAATTATGCATAGAGAGGTGCATATCCTCGGGAATAGCATACGGCTGTAGTTTCCCGTTGCTTTCAGCCGTGCAGCAGGACGCAGTGTAGCCATTATTTGGCTTATATTATCAATATCTTAACCGTCTATAAGACTAGTAAAGAATTGATTTATTCTGAAAGGCTGCTACTCCCTTTCAGAATAAGTAAAGAGCAATTCTACTAAACAAAAATACTAACCTTCTACCGTACTAACAATTAAATACCAAAATTCTACTAACGAAAATAATACTAAAGTTCCACCAACAACAAATACTACCACTAAAACAGTCTGTCACCAGGCACACTCACATGCACCCTCACACATCACAGTCTACTGAAACAATGAACTAGAACTAATAAACAATGCAACTGCTAACAGACACACTCACACACCACAGTCTAATAGAACAACGACATATATCTAATAGACAAACTAACTACCTACTTACAACTAAAACTAACTACATACGTACTGTACTGTTATTTGAATTGACAATATTTACAGTAATAATAATAATAATACTATTACATTTTTATTAAACCCGAATTTATGTAATTAAGTACAGTTCACCTTAATCAGTCGACTGTACTATACCGATAATGTATTGAGACCTATATTAGACGAGGTGTTTGCAGTATATTCAGCTATGGTAGCAAAATGCTCATTAAACATCTATTAATTTTATTTTGGGACATTTACCTCTTATGGAGTTGATGCGAATGTTGGCACCAAAATTTTAAGAATTGTCTAAAAACATTTTTTTTTTGTATTTTTATTAAAAAATCTTATAGATATTTTAAGCCCATCACCTCCATGATAAGTTAAACATTACAGCTTCTATTATTTTTCATGCTATTGAAGAAACTCAGCACTAAGGTAGCAAACAGCTGACTGGTAACTCGGCACTTAAAAGGTTAATAACAGAACTGAGCGGTAATTTTACATAACTACTTTCCATTTAATTTGATATTTTTTAAAATTTCCTATTGTTGTGGGCCCCACCTTATCATATCGCCCAGGGCCCCGCAAGGCCTGGATCCGCCACATTAAACCCATTAACACTAGGGTTCATGTGTCGTTTTACAGATTTTTAATTACTCAAAGATTTTGTTTTGAAATTCAAAAATCTGAATTTTCAATCAATAATTTTTCTAAAAAAGGACAGTTTCTCATCCCTAATATTTTTTGTGCTTCTACACTTCATAGTAGTGTAATTGTTTATAAAGTTTCAGTGGAGAGAAGTTACCCCTTAAAAAGTTGCAGGCTTTTAAAAAACTGATTTTTGAAAAATTTTCAATTTTTGACCTGCAATATTTTGGAAGGGGGACCAGATAAAAATCTGAAAATTTCACATTTTAAAGATCTTTATAGTAACTTACGGTAGTAAACTTCAGTATAAATCTCAAGTTTGAGATTTAATTGGAAGTTAGTTTAAAAAAAATCACAAATATGATAAAAAGAAGGTTTTTATCATTCGCAATACATCTAGTCTAATGTGGGTAAGTATTTTCAACTTAAGATCTAAATACATTCAATTTATGTAAACAATATTTAGGCCTTATTTGTTGCTAAACATTTCTAAATAGAAAACTGAAAGAGGCTGTTTTGCAGCATGTGCAAGTCTGTACAGGCTCACTGACAGACAATACACCACGAGTCTCAACATGTCTGTGAGTTACCTAGTCAAACACTGCAAGTCTGTGAGCTAGTTATCTTGTTTCCCCTTCGATTCAATCTGTTCTCTCCCAGTTAGTTGTCCATGAGCTTTTACAGTGAGCAGTTGTATTATTGTAGTTAAATGGAGCCTCAGTGTTCAATTGGCATTTTTACTAATGAAGTATGTCACAAAAGTGTTTATGGAGTGTTTTCTAAAGAAATTACAGTGATTGAAAATTACAGTGAAGAAGAAAAAATGTTGTTTCGTTTAAGAGTTCACCTAGATGTCAAATCAAGCTGTAAGAACCATGAAGTAAAATACTTGAACAAATTTCATCACCAATATGGACAATCTTGTTTGGGCCCATTGTAGAAACACAAGAAGCCTATAACTAAGGGACTGAGAGAAATAACTTTAGATCAATACTATAAAAATGAAAATCCTGTCATTAACCTAATATCAGGGAAATCATTATGTCCAACCTGTTATACAAAGGTACAGGCCGGACGTTTGTTTTAGACGATTGCCCTTGACCTTGAAGCCTGCGGGTGAGCCTGTATACAGTCACTCTCTCACCCTATCACTTCACATTTGTCACCACCGATCTGATGTAATGGAATTCCAGACTTGAGCAGACAGTACAGTCCACGTCGAAGTATTGTGTGACACGGAAGTACACGTTACGTAGTTACGAACAGAACGTCATTATATTTGCCAGTGACTATACTTCAGCAATAGTGTGAAACAGCGTTATCAATCATCGGAGCGCTTGGGACAGCTGATAACAACACAGGTTCTGTAGTAACTCGCCTCCAGGCTTCCATTAAGATTTTCACTCGTCTAAAACAAACGTCCGGCCTGTATGTATGTATTTGTATTTGTGTATATGTATTTGTGGCTATTGATAGTTCTGATGAAGAATTTTGTAATTTAGAAGAAACAATAACAAAAGTAGACTCAGCTTGTAAAATCCTTGGTGTATCTCCTGCAAGTAAAATGAGGAAATTAAATGAAGAGCAGAGACCGTCTGCTTTGAAAGCCAAAATTGAGAAAGTTTCAACTTCAATTAAAAGAAATTTAGAAATCTACTTTCAAAAGGAAATTAGTTTAAACCCAGGAACTAGTTCACAAAATTTGCCAGCAGAATATGAAGATTTGATTGAAAACCTAAAAAATAAATGTGAGATTTAAAATAAAGAAGAAAAGATTATCAGTTTACTGCCAAATTCTTGGAGTAGGGCAAAAATAAGTGATGCATTCAAAGTGTCAGAACGCTTAGTTAAAATAACAAGGCAATTAGTACAAGAACAGGGAATCGTACCTGTTTTGCAAAAGAAAAATGCAAATAATTTGATAGATGCTAGCATAATCAAAAAGGTCATCATGTTTTACGAAGATGACAACAATAGCCGTTAGATGCCTGGATAAAAAGATTGTGTTCCTGTGAAATAAAATGGTACTAAGATTTATAGAAAAAAAGAGGTTACTTTTGTGTAATTTAAATGAGCTTTTCAGTGAGTTTAACAAAGAAAATTAAAATTGGAAGATCAAAGTTTTGTGAGTTGAGACCAAAATGGTGTATTATCGCTGGAGGATCTGGCACTCATAATGTTTGTGTTTGTTTGTACCACCAAAACGTAAAATTGATGATTAGTGGAGCTAACCTTAAAGTAGACTACAAAGACCTCTTAGAAATTCTAGCTTGTAGTATTGACAGCTATAACTGTATGATGGGAAAATGTCATGAGTGTCCTGGCAAACAAGCGTTATTTGACATATTTGAAGAATCAGAGGAGGAAGATTTGATGCCAGACAATATTGAATATAAACAATGGGTAACTCAAGGCAGAACAGAAATGGTAACAATCATAAAACCACGAGAAGAATTTTTTGAAGTGTTTGTAGCGAAACTTGAAAATCTTAAAATGCATAATTTTATTGCAAAAGCTCAAGGTAAATATATGAAAGATAAAAAGCAGTCTTTGACAATTCATGAATGCTTAGTTCTTGCAGAATTTTCAGAAAACTTCTCGTTTGTTGTGCAAGATGAAGTGCAAGGACACCACTGGGTAAACAAACAAGCCACAGTTCATCCCTTTGTGTTTTATTACAAAGATGGACTAGACTGCTTAAAAGTCACAGTTTCTGTGTCATAAGTGACCACCTTGAGCACAACACTTCAACAGTACATGCCTTCCAAGTTCAGTTAGTTAAATACATTAAAGAACACCACCCGTCCATTAAAAAAACTGATTTATTTTTCTGACGGGGCTTCATGTCAGTATAAAAACAAAAAAAACTTTGTTAACATATGCTACCACCAAGAAGACTTTGGTATGAATGTAGAGTGGCATTTTTTTTTTTGCATCATGCCATGGAAAGAATGCGTGTGACGGTGTCGGTGGTACAACAAAGCGAGCTGTCACAAAAGCAAGTCTTCAGAGAGCATATGAAAACCAGATTCTGACTCCTCAACAAATGTTTGAATTCTGTAAAGATAAGATCAAAGGTATTACTTATGTTTTTGTTAGGTCAGAGGAAGTCCAAGAAATGTATGTCAACGTCTTGGAGGAAAGGTTCAACACCTGCAAAAAGATAAAAGGTACTCGATCTTTTCATTGTTTTATACCACAGTCAGACAACCTGCTGAAGTGTCAGTTAACATCAACATTTCCGGACAGTGTACTCCACAAAACTGGCAAAGCTGTGCTACTGACAATTCAAAATAAAGACATATTGGCTTGTGTCTATGATGGTCAGTGGTGGATTGCAGAAGTCGACAATGTTGATAACCAAAACCAAGATTTGCACGTCATATTTTATCACCCCCTAGGACCAAGAATTTCATTCAAAAAAATGAAAAAGATCAAGTTTGGATGCCAGTTAAAAAGTACTAAGGAAGCTGTCTGCTTTGGAGTTTATTACTGTGACAGGGCGAACATTTAACTTAACTCCCAAAGTGTGTGAAGAAATCTCCCAGATATTCAACGAGCTACTAAGTAAATAAAAAATAACTGTCAGTATAGCTATTTATAAACCTATAAATGTTGTTAAATTTCTTTTAAAAAGGTTTAAACTTAAGAATTGACATTCAAAGTCTTGATTGTTTTTTATTTTACATTTTGTATACTTTATTATTTCGTTTAAACGACACATACACATCATTGCACAACTGTAAATAAGAATGGTCTAGCCAATTTTTTACTTAAAATTCTTTATTTAATTAGTTCTAACGATTAAATACAAATTCATTACTATGCAACTTGTGTATTTTATTCACCCTATATTTTGTGCCTCAAAAGTAGAGTAATTGCGAACGTAATTTTACAAATATTTTTTTTACTGACTTCTAATTAAATCTTAAACTTGAAATTTATACTGAAGTTTACTACTATAAAGATCTTTAAAATGTGAAATTTTCAGAGTTTTATCTGGTCCCCCAACCAAAATATTCATTCCTGAATCTTACCCGTAATGTTTCCTTTACTTTCTGTCTGTACCTGAATCTTTTGTCAAATGTTACGTCCTCAATCATGTCGATATCGGGCATTCCAATATCCAATTCCAATTCCAATTCATGACAGCTTCAATGTCACACAGTACAGTTATCATTTTTTTGGTACGATAGACATGAATTTCCCAGAAATTTCCTGAGCATTTGTTTGAGGACACCAATCAGCCTCTCCCACCATCCTCCCCACCATGCTGCAGTGGGAGGATTGAATTTCCATTTTATTTGGTGTACAGAACTATATTCAGCAATTTTATCCCACTGAATTGTCTCCAACTTATTGCAGGTGCCTTGCATTGTCACTGAAGACAATCATTGCCCTTCCACGTCTGGTCACGAAGCGCCGAAAAGCTTCGAGGAATGTTGGAGTAGCCAAAGATGTTACTAGCTCCAGGTGGACTGCACGAAAAACCGCACTCGTGAACGGACATTCAACTCATTTTTGTGTCTCAATTCACTGTTTATTCAGTACGGGTTGGGCTAGATCGAGACCCAGGCTTTCTCTCCACCTTTCAAAATCAGAGGCCCGGCAAAGTCGACCCCTGTTATTTCAAAAATTGAGGCTTCTCTCACTCTGTCTTTGTTCTGCTTCAAGATGTTTTCCATGGCATCTTCTGCAAACAACACATGTTTTAATTACGCCCTTCTCCGTTCTCCTTCCTCCAAGGATCCAATACTTCTGTCTGAGCCCGCTGAGCAGAATCTGGGTTCTAGCATGACATAATTCTCTGTCCTTCTCCCTAATGAGAACGTGAACTGTTGTATGCTTCGCAGGAAGGATAGCAGGACAACGAAAAGCATAATCATCTTTGCGCGATATAATTTTTGTTTTGAGTCTCATCACTCCCTCATCATCCATGAAAACACATAGTGAGTTGAATCTTTCATCCTTTTCACCAACAAAACACTCCTTTTGTATGAACTTCATCGCGACATTTTCTGCCTCTGTGGTTTCTTCGGTGGATAGTTCGGCAGTTCTTCTCATATTTTTCTGTCGACAATTATACAGAACCCTCAAGATCCATCCTATCATACGAACTGTGCTACGGAATTGAGAAATAATCAAGGTGCCATTCTTGGGTATTGGACTTGTCATCTAACACTGTCATAGTGTTGACTTTGTTTTTTCTTTCTTGGAAGACTTTATCATCGTTTGTTGCAATTTCTGTGCTAGGCCATTGTGTAGTGGATTGTTTTAGCCATCTCTGCTGAAGTAACTGTTTTGTGCTACATCCCCTTGATGCCAGGTCAGCCGGATTCATGGTTCCTGAAACATGCCGTCACTGTTCTGTTCTGGACAGTCTTCGAGTTTCTTGTACTCTGTTCCACACGAAGGCCCCCCAAGGTTCGTCTAACTTGATCAAGGACAACACTGTCGACGAGTCACTCCAATAATAAGTGACGATTTATTTTGAGGTTAATGTTGGCAGTACTGACGTTACTAGTCGAATCCCTATTGTAGCTGCTAATAATTCCTGGCGTGGTATGGTGATACTCTTCTTGGGTGCCACTCTTGTCTTGGCTTGTGCAAATCGTAGCTCTATATTCAATCCTCTGTATTCGCAAGAATATAACTGCAGCATACGCAGTTTGACTGGCGTCGCAGAACACACGAAGAGATATATCTTCAACCGACTAGACACTACAGATCAAACATCTGGGAATCTTAACCTCAGGCAGCTGAGGTAGTTCTGCCAACCACTTCATGAATCTTCTCTTTGTTGTTTCATCTACTTCAGTGTCCCAACCCAACTCAGTGGCCCATAGTTCTTGCAAGATTATTTTTGGACAGAGAAATACCGGGTATGAGAAGCCAATAGGGTCAAACACTTAACGTGCAGCTCCTAGTATTGCTCATATTTGAAATCGATAACATGAGTTAGATTCAGTTCAATGGTATCTTCTCCTTTATTCCAAATTAGCCCTAGCACATGAGTAAGATTTTCAGCTGTACCATCCTGAGAATACTCCCACCCTCGGAGATTGAAAGATGCCTTATCCATTATTATGCTTGCCTCTCGCATGAATGAATGAAGGTCATTTCTGTTTTTAACACTAATAACGCAGTTTTCCACATAAAACATTCTTCCAATCTTTCTATTGTTGAAGTTGAGTAGGAACTATTATCAACTGTGTGTCTCTTCAACTCGTTCAAGTGGAGTTTTATGGTTGCTGACAATATGAACGGAGAACAGGCAAGGCAAAGACAACTCTGCACTTCTATCTTCCCTGTACTTTCCTCCTCCCACCAAATGAATCTCAGAAAATCACGGTCTCTAGGATGAACACTTATTTGAAGAAATGCTTTTTCTACATCTGCAGTTACACCAATCTCATTTTCTCGGCACTTCAATAGTGAACTAGCGATCAACTCTGTAAGGTTAGAGCCTTTCTCAATACAGTCGTTTAGAGATGGAGCGTTTTTCTGTTTCGCCGAGGCATCAAAACAGGCCTTATCTTGGTGGTGATGTTTTCTTTGAAGACAGGTCGGTGAGGTTGATAGTGTCCACCATTCGTCAGTTCATCTTCAGGTACCCTCTCGATGATTCCTTGCTCCAACCAACTTCGTAAGACGTTATCGTACTCCTGATAATGTTATTCAGCTTGTAGTTTCTTTGTAGTGCTCTCTAATCTGTGCTGAGCAATTTCTCTGTTGTCAGGGAGAGGTGGATGTTGTTCACTCCAAGACAGACACATTTCATATATGTTATCTTCATTTAGTCCTGCAGTCTCAAGGAAGTTATTTCTAATACGCTCATTCCTCTCGACGGTAGATTCTTTCTCAACAGGGTCAGCGATTCCAAGAATTTCTAGTCCCAGAGATCTGAAATTCGTGTATGTTGGGAAAACAATGATGACACTAATATTGATGCCGAATCCCTTTGGGCCTTGCTACCTACAATTTTTCCCATTAGTATCCACCCTAGGGAAATTTCCACCAAACCTAGGCCACATTTTAGTTGACGTTTCTTCCCAGTGAGCAGTTCACCCACCTTATCGGCCCCAATCAGAATCTGCACAGGCCCTCGCTCTCGTACATGAGTTAAACATATTTTCAGATCCCTTATCTCCTCACTCGAAGAACCATTCCTATTAAATGGGACATCTTCACAAATGATCTCTTGGCTTAAAACTTCCAGCTCCTTGGAATAGTTCCCCTCAAATCGCTTTAAACTTATTCTGTAACAGTCGTGTTTTGCTTCTCGAGAACGTACTCCACCAAACAAGGAATGTATTAAAGTTTCATTCCTGATTGTCTGATACCCCATTTCTTCAGCTAGGTCACGCGCAATGTATGATTTATAGTAGACCCAGTATCGATGACAGCTCGTAGAGTTTTTTGTTTACTAGTACCCATTCCTTTAACGACAACTGACAGGGTTTGCAAATACACCTCAGGAGAACAAGACACATTAGCTAAAGCCTTATCTGCATTATTGCCATCCTGGTGAACCTAATCCCTGTCTCCCTCCTAATTCTGTTTAGACACACTTTCATGTTCTTTGTCACGTTTTCCACCACAAACAATGTATCTAACAATCGATTTACAAGCTCTACTAGCATGGCCCTTCTTTAAACAATTGAAGCAACAGTGTTTATCGGTCAAGATTTTCTTTTCTCTCCTACAGTCATTTTTTGAGCTTTAATGCACTCTGGACTGGAATGATGTTTAAGACAAAAACTCATCCTGTCTCTTAGAAACATCAGCAAACAAAGCAGAAGCAGTAGGTATATTTGGTTCAATGACATCCCTTGGTTTCTTGTGTCCCTTAATCTTAGATCCTTGGGATGAGCTAATACTAAACCCTTTCATAGCCAATGAAATTTTTTCTTCACTTACTACTTCATTTTGAAGAAAAGTCATGAGCTGTTTGTTGCAAACGATCTTTGGGTACGGAATCACACCTGAAGGAAGTATTCCTCTGCCATGCTTGTTCACTTTTCAGTGAATATTACAAAGTTTAGTTATTTGGATTTATAACATAACCTCTTACATGTCATTCCATTTTTTTCCCATTTGTACTTGCTCGCACGTTTTCCATGATACTGTAAATGATTTCCGGAAGTAATGTTGGTCACGAGGTTCATTTCAGTTGGCCCCTTACTGTGATTGACCTTCAGCATCGTTCGAGAATTCTCCACGCTCTCGGATTGGCCGACGTCACCTGTCTGCATCACGCAACCCGCTTGATCGCCGGTATAAAGCCTGAACGCTGCCTACATCAATTGCCATTTCTTCGCCATTCACTCTTCAATTGTCTCGGCTGTCTTCACCATCTGCGTGAAACTACGAGAAACTACGTGCAGAAATTGGACCATGCCAGTGAAAGAACGACTCGGCAACCATCGCTATCTTCAAATATGACAACATACTCCAAGAACTTCTCAAAATAAGGGTCATGAAGATCGTCTCTGCACAAACTCTACAAAATTGCTTCTCTGCTGAAGTGCTCGCACATTGCCTTACATCGCTAGTCCTACTCAATTTGTCATCGCTAGCGAGTTCTTCTACATCGACAACGTCGATATTTGGCCTACTGCAATCATCGATTTTGACAGCATCTACTCAAGGTGCCATTTATCTTCAGTGCTAAACAATCTCCAACATTTCGAAAGAAACAAAAGTGTTCAACAAGTGTTCCCGTTATGGAAATCTCTCAAAGAACTGCCCAAGCAAGTTAAGTGCAAACTCTAACATCCAAATTACAAAGGGTATCTGCCATGTTCAACTTAACCTAACTTATTTGTTTAGCGTGGCCGCAAGTACTTTGCCTTTTTAAAGTGAAAACTACGGTATGTTAAAACAATTACTTTTTGTTTTCTTGCATGTTTGTTATAACTTATTTAAACAAATTCTTTTGTTTGAAACGACTTGCGGGTTGTAAGTTACTCCCCTGGTGCTTGTTGATCTTACTGATGGTTGACGATGGTTGACCAAAGCATGCTAACCAGGCATATTTCTATTTCTAGTCACTCTTTGAAGCTCGTATTGAGCAATGAAGTTATTATCCTATGACTTTGGCCCTGCATTTGCAAGCAGCCTTAATTTTGTACATTTTGCAAGCAGCCTTAATTTTGTAAATTATGCTAGGATTATTCTACCTAGCGACCTTCAACCATAAAATAGTTAACTTATTCTTATCTCTTGTTAATTTGTTAATTTATACTTCATTAGAATTAAAAGTCTATTCATTGTTTTTCAAATGTTGTTGGCTGGTGCCTATAGAGTTTCTATTACCTGTTTCTAAGGTTGTTGTTATTGTTGATCTTTATACAAATTATAAATAAAGATCGTTGTTATTGGGCAAACTGTTTCTATTAGCTATTTTCGTTTTTGATATCCCATTTGTCTCTACCTAGGCTTCACCTCTAGTTCTGTCTGAAAGGAGAGGTCTAGCATCGACGGATCCCCAATGCTCTTAATAGGTCTTCTGGCAAAGATGATTCAATTAGGGGATACAGCATTGCAGTACATTTCACTGTAGTAATTCCTAAACTTTCCAGCGATCTGAGATGCGATTCTAATTTATCATACAAGCTACTCAGTGTTGGCCTTTCTTTGGAACTGACTGCGTTCGTCAATACTAGTTTGAGTAATTCACGAACATAAACTTCCATCTTCAAGTCCTCTCTACCGAATCGAGCTTGAAGACTCTGTATAGCTTTGTCATAATTTTCGGCAGTAAGAGCGTTATTGACTGCCGGAGCAACACGCAATGAAAGAACCTGGCTCATTCCTCGTTGCATTTCAAAAATGACCGGAGATTTTACGAGAAAGAAAACAGAAGAAACTTTAACTAGTAGTTGAAAATTCAAGAAACAAGGGGGAGGTTTTGATGTGTGCACCCTTAAAAAGGGAAAGAAGTTTTTGACATGTGTAGCCTGTTATAATTTAGTACATCCACATCCTAATTTAAAAAAAAAAGTTTTTTAATAATAATAAAAAACATGTAATATGGAGTGCTTTTTTAATGTAGTAATGCTTGGTGATTGGCAAACAGTTGAAGAACATGTAGGCTACTGTGATTTCTTGTCATAATTTGATATCTAATATGAATGAACATTTGGAATTAGGTCACCCGCAGGGTGTCTACGACCCGGGAAAACCGGGATTTCTCAGGGAATTATGAATTTCTGGAATAATCAGGGAATTTCTTTGTTAATCAGGGATTTTTCTCCGTTTGGCTATATCCCGTAAAAGTGGAAGCAATACTTTCGAATTTCGCGGGAAGTGATCTCTCGCTACTGATGACAGGGCTCAGCCAATAATGAGCAGTGCCTTCTCAAGTTCAACTGAACGCATGACGTGGCAACTTTTCCGTTCGCTTTCTGCTCAGGAGCTAACTACGCCATTTTTTTGGGCCTGGGGCATTTTGTTCGTGGCGCTCAGTATTGCCAATTTAGCGATTTTGTCGGCAGATGTAGCAACTTTGGCGACAAAATATTTTAAATTTAGTGTTGTTTATGGCTTAGCCCGGAAACAGTGACAAGCGCTTTTTTTTTTGATGTCAATGAACTACGATCTAGGCCTATATCCGTTTTACGTCTCGGCATGATGGGTTATAAAATCACTGACTGAAGATAGCATGTGCAACATGGGCGCCCGCAGGGAGGGGCAAGGTGGGGCCGTGCCGCCCCTCCCCCCTGGAATTCCGAGAATGTTGATATTCGATTGGTCATTGTCACCAGTTATTTCATAAATTGAAGTTTCTGATAATCAACTGACAAATGTCACAATAGAAAATTTCTTTAATGTTGCTGACATAATATGTAGCCTATTTATAAAAAAAAAAAAATATGATTCTAATGATGTCATGCACTAGACCACCAATGGAAACATAGCTCCATTTTTCAACAGGGTTATGCCTAGTGTAAATACTGTCCTAGGCGAAACCCCACACAAGACACGGCACAAACCTAGAAGAATTGCTGAGTTTTAATTCACCGGCCGTGAAAGCCAATATGCCATCTTTTTGGAAGCCTTCATAGGGAGGTTAAGGCTGCTTGAACTTTTAGTTCTCGTAGTCAAGTGGTGCAGTTGCACCTTATATAAAGGGAGGTGGCGCGCAGTTCGTCACTCCTGTGGGGGTCCGGGCGGGGACACCAAGAGCCCGCCGATGAGCCTAGCTTGGTGTCCTAGGCGAAACCCCACACAAGACACGGCACAAACCTAGAAGAATTGCTGAGTTTTACGGTACCGTATGTTTACCCAACACTATCAAAAGTGGGTAGGCTGGCTACTACTTTCGCTACCTCACTTTGGCAGTGACGATATGAAAGCACGTTCTGGAGATATTTTTATACATTGCAACACCGATAGCGGATTTCAGCCCCTAAAACTAGGTTTTCTTTGCTGACTAGTAAATCACTGGTCCCTTAAGGTCGCGCTTACAATATAGGGTAATTTACTGTATTCAGGCCCGTAATTACGGGGGAACAAATAGGGCAGCTTCCCAGGGCGGCAGGTTTTAGGGGCGGAAGAAAATCGGGCAACTGTACAAAACCGCTTGGGCATTAAATGCCAAGTTATTAAAGTTTAACCCCCTCCACACACACACAAGATAATTATTCATTGTCGCACATTTGCAATGTTGATTATTTAAGGACACACAAAACGGGATTGTGTTAATCATCTTGGTGTTCTTGGTTTTGAATCTGACTTGAAAGTGAAATTGGACTAATGAAATCGTAATCTTGTTTGCAATAATGACAAGGCAGGAAGGAATCCCCTTGTTATTTAAATAATTGGTGTTCCTTTTTTTCACGTATGGCTTTTAGTGCCGGGGTGTCCGAGGACATGTTCGTCAGAGTTTGTAGCTGCTTGTATGCGGACACCCATGGGGTGAGCAGCAAGTACCGCCGCGTGTGGAGTGTTGTCTGGGGAAGAAAGTGTGAATATAAGGACGAGGAATTGGAAGGTAGCGGCTGTGGCCTACAGTTAGGGACCAACCCCGGCATTTGCCTGGAAGGAAGATGGGAAACCACAGAAGACCATCTTCAAGGTTGCCGGCGGGGGGATTCGAACCTCCTCGCCTCCCGGATGTGAGCGACTGCCTGTAGCCACGCCGTAACGACCACGGCTAACCCACCCGTTCTTTTGCCATTGGTTGTGTATGAAGTCTTGTAAAATGTAAATTCTTTGTATTAAGTTCTTTTTCAATTTGTAATTTTAGTACACACATGTTTATAGTGTTTGCCAATCATAGTTAAATATAAGGTGCGTTCAAAAAGTAACGAGCCGGAGGCTAGAATGCGCAAACCGGTGACGACATCGGCTAATCGTGGCGTGTGTAACGAGGTGTGGTTCCGACCAGAGCGTGGAAGGTCACAGCCCGTCGCTAGAGGGCACGCGTGCACGTCACGTGACGATACAAAACAAGCAGCAGCATGCATCAATCGTCCAACGTTGCCAGTCGCATTGCAAAGAGTGACATGGAGGCGTCAACCGAAGAGCAAAGAGGTGTTGTTCGGTTTCTGACTGCGTAAGGAATAGGGGGAACGGACATTCATAGCCGAATGTCACAAGTGTACGGCGAACACTGCATGTCCCTTGCAAGGGTCAAGGCGTGGCACAAGCGCTTCGGTGAAGGATGGGTGTCGTTAGCCGATGATGCCCGGTCTGGGGCAACCCCCCCCCCCCCCCTGCATTACCGATGACAACGTCCAGCTGGTTGATACACTCATTACCCAGGACCGCCGAGTGACAGTGAACGCCATAGCCGCCGTGGTCGCTCCACGACAATGCACGACCTCATACGACCAACACAGTCGCGGCACTCCTGCAGAAATTCAAATGGGAGGTTCTCGGCCACCCACCATACAGTCCAGACCTCTCTCCCTGTGATTACTCCATGTTTGGTCCCCTGAAAAGGGCTCTGCGGGGTCAACGATTCACCTCGGACGCCGACGTTCAGTTGTACGTGCGGAACTGTTTCACATCGCAGCCCAGGGAATTTTATGAGACAGCCATTCACCGCCTCGTGTCACATTGGGACAAGTGCCTCAACAGCCAGGAACAATACTTCTAACATACAGGTACTGGTTTCTGTAATTATGCCACCGGCTCGTTACTTTTTGAACGCACCTTATACATGCTCATTGAAGAAACAGCCCCATATGTTAAGGACACTTCTACATATTTTAAGTTGGGGCTAGCAAAGATTTTTTATTTTTATATTTTTCCCCATGGGATTCAGGAGCCCTAAATACGGGCCTGACTGTGTTTTACACTCGTCCAAATTTGCGTTTTTCTGCCTTACTGCGATTGTCATTCGTGCTGCAAAATGCCGTATAATTTTATTCGGGGTGTGCCATAGTACCGTGGTCCATTTCTTGAGAACAGAGCAATTATTGCTACAAATGAACAGCAATCTACCATTGTTGTAGACTCTTAACCTGTAGTAGTATGTATTGTACCCATGTGAGTAATCTCCATGGAAAATATGCTTCCGCCTCCAGCTAGCGTCAGGTCTCAGGCGTGTACCGTTCCCCCATTGAGCAGTTGCATATTTTGGATTTGAGACTAAAAGGTATCAACTCTACAATGATAAGGCACAACTCTATTCTAAGGATTTTAATTCAGTACTAAAATCATGGCTTCAAACATATAAAAACAATCCCAACAAACATAAAACAAAATCAAACAAAAATTACTTCCACAATCCACTAATATTAACATAATATCATCATAATAAACTCATATCATAACTCAAACCTTTACCCTTATATTGACTTCACACTCCACTCTAGTGCGCTGATGCACATACAACTTTCATAAACAAAACTGTACTTTTACTCTTCTGTCATCTAACGTGACTTCTTTAATTTCACAAAATTACTTGTTTCTTAAACCTTGTCTTACTTTGACAATTATGTGTACCGTGTGTGTTTGATCTCTCTCTTCCCACCAAATGCTTATCAAGCATTAGCCTATTCAGGTGTTGCACATCAAATCTACGTGCAACTCCATAATTATGTAAAGCTACCCCTACACTTCTCTCTATTTATATAGTTCCACTGCATGCCGTTGTGATTTCATCTTCAAAACTTTCGTTATCGCTGTGTCGGATGGTATTATTAAGCTACCCTTGCGAGCGTAGCCCGTGGCGTCAAGTGCCCAACTTCTGAAATCCGTGTCAGTGACAGTAAAAATGCAACTTCCAACCATTCGTTAGATTGCTAAAATCTTAAACCATCAGGGTGATCTATAATTACCAATGTGTTCTTAAACCACATGACTTCATTACTCAATATAACAATGTTTCCCTTCATGTCACTAACAGGGTCTTAAATCTGCGCTTTTCTTAAACCTTAACTTTCACGGTTCGCTTGACAGCTCAGCCCCCTTCCGAGCGGCTTGTATACAATGGAGTGGAGTGAGGTTACCGCAGTAAACCGTCCCCCGCCTTCCTGCCTCATGGCTTATATCTCCCCAAGCAGTAGTACGATTTTAAAGACAATACCGTGGTCACAATGACGCACATATCCCAATGGATTTAAACTGAATGGTATGCAAATAGGTACTGGATGAGCTTAACATTTATTCCTACCCTGATGATATAATAATAACTGGCACCAATAGGTCTATTTCAACATGAAGGCACGAGATTCATAAAAACATTGGTCAATCTGGATAACCGGTATCTTAATAAATGATGCGGTCAGCCACATGCTGCCGTCCATAAGATTCGCTTCAAAAGAGCCGAATCATTCAATAATAAGTTCTCGGGCGATCAGATAGGGTGCAGAGGTGTCCATTGTTCTCCTCTCACCTATCACAGGATTCGAACCCGGACCATTCCATATCCATCATCAGAGTTAGGTCCAATCACTAAATACACTCTGGCACAAAGTACATATCTCAGTATGCCCACGGCTATACGAGATTTCATACGTCGAATAGATTACCTGGCTCCCTGACCTGATATTATGATCTTCGTCCTTTGATTATTAAGATAAATCTATCAATTACTCTAAGCTTTTACACAAGCTGCAAATTCAATTCACTAGAAAGCTCTTCCATTTCCTTGCATAATTATATTCCCATTAACACAATATATTCTGATATTAAACTCTTTTCTCATCCCTTAATGTAATCTTACTGCTTAGATCGATAAGTCTTCCAATTAGCGTAAATATTTCTTGCTTACAACATTTTACCTGATGTATTCATACATACCTTTTATTATTTATTATTATTATTATTCTTACTGACATAAATTACCATAATCCGACACAACATAACCATCTTAAAAATCGAACATCCGTGTTCGTTACGTTAAGTTTACACAACTGATTTGCCATTTTATTAATAGTGGTAACGATTAATCCACTCACTGATGTATAACAACATCTCAACTCTACTAAAATCAACACAACAACAATTGAACCTGGAGGGTCTATCTCCTAATACTGATTCTTACTGGCATATTTATAATTCTGAAATCACATTACATGCAGTGGGCTATACTTCTATAAAATCATAATTTGTGGGGTACTCACATATCGGCTTATCCTGGTGGCTCCAACCACTCATATTCTCCAATGTCGCCTGCCATTTGCAGAGTTGACGCGACATTTGCATACTGAATATACACATTTTATAATACATTTCCTTCACCAAGCACACGGCACTTTCCATTTCTATGATGAAGCTATTGCTTCCAAAACACATGACACTTTATAACACTTATTATATCATTAATTTAAAAGATATTTCACATATGATTTCTACATAAAACACGTCACTTTTTACACTTTTCATTGGTTGAAATTCCCTGGCAAGATATCAGAATTACAGGTATTGACGGCATACTCCATGCTCCTACCAACTCCTGATTGAAAGTCTGGGTCATCTGCCTACGGATTCACCAACAATCTATCAATTATCCTACGATAAACTTCCTGTTTTGCATAAATATGCTTACTTTTGTCCTGAGCATTACTATTTGGTATTCTTAAGACATTTCACCAAATGCTTCATAAAGTTTCTCCCAGCGCAGTCCGGCGTAATAAGACATGTATAACCAATCCATAAATTACACACTGCGCTTAACATTGTACATAGTCTTTACACAAATTATTACTTTCAATGTTCTGCAACTTATATCACACGGCACCTCCTATGTGAACATTGACAATTGCTCGTACTGCCGCCTATACACATGCAGCATGACTGTCCTTAATAAAAGCCTTCTAAACGTTTTACTGCACGGCTTCCCAAACTGAAGTCCGGGCCTCCTTCATTGACTTCGGTAATACGCATTTCACACAATAAAGTTCGTTCATTACCGTACTTATTATTACTTCATGACCATGCATGATTATATTATCACTTGGTGCATTACACTGCACGGCGAATATAATGATTAACACTAAAATGTTCAAGTCTTTGTGTGAGCGTCCTTCCCTGAGCCAGAGCGACATACGTTCCGCGCTCGAGTCTGTTCCAACTGCAAGTTCCAACTGAACTCCTGACTGGGTCCACACCCTTATATCCGTTTCACACGAAAAAGTAGACCTAGAATTCCCGCGCTATAACATCTCCTCTCCCAGGATGATTCTGGTCTCGAAACAATGCTCATCGGGTTCCTTTTTCTTCACCGGTCCCAAAACTATCTGCGTGCTGAAGGATCGATTGGCCAATTAATTAATATTAATTGCCTTTGCCATAGCGTGGGGACGCGGTTTCCAGTGGAAATCCCCTGTGTCATAGTCAAACCATGCCGCGAACACCCCTAGTCCTGTGTTATTACGCACTCCATTAAATATGCCTTGATTTCGCAGATTAATGGCTCTAAAATTAGCCTCCTGGCTAAAGATTCATCTGTGTGCAACTCTCATGTCATTGCGTTGCTCCAATCACGAGTAATCAATGATTTTCCTTGGGATCTCTCCCCTCTCTTCTCGGTTTTATTCTCAAACGGGGAAGAACTGGGTCATTATTCAACCCCCCGACCTCTTGCAGACGACTTAAGTAGGTCAACGAGATTGACAGGGCTCCATGAGTCTCCTCCCACAATTCTGGGGCTATTAGTAAACTGTCAAACTCTGGAACTTCTGTGTTCCAAGCCAGCATAGCCTAGTCCATGTAGTCCACTAATGCTATAATCCACTCATTTCCCTGCATTATTTCACTAAATAATGTCCGTATCAACTGATATCACACCAGTGATTAAACATGTACTTTCCTCTAGGGGTTTTTACAACGAAACTCCCTCAACAGATCTCGGGTTCGTTCCCTAGTGGAACCTTCCTTCTGAGCTCAACTTATCTCCGAGATCCACTTTCGATACCAGTCAGCATGACCCCCTCGGGTTCAGTATGTATGTATGTATGTCTACCCCTTATTATTCCCGTTTTCCAACGGGGTCGGGGATGAGATGTGATGGAAGTATTTGTGGCGATGGTTTTTACGTCCGGATGCCCTTCCTGACGCCAACCTCATGAGAGGAGTTAATGAGATATGAAATGAATGATGGTGAATGAAACTGGGCAAGGATGTGGAAGGAAGCGGCCGTGGCCTGCCAGAAGGTACCGTCCCAGCATTTGCCTGGAGTTGAAAATGGGAAACCACGGAAAACCATTTCAAGGACGGCCGACGGCGGGGCTCGAACCCACGCGTCTACCGAATCAGCAGAGAGCTTGGCCCCATGACCTAATGCTGCGCTTTAGCCATCGTAGCCACTACTGTCGATCTTAACCTGTAGATTAGTGTTAAATCTTCTACGATCGAAGCAATTTACAGGCTAATAGTTAAATAGTTCTGCGGTGTTTTTGTGCCGTTCACACTCTCAATCGAATGTAGACGGTAAATCAGTTGAGACAAAATGGTGAATTCAATACTGATAGACTTCGTAATGTTGTAGGCTATATGATTCCAATAGAATCTTCTTGCAAGGCAATTTCCGATGCGCAACATGTAGCCTACTTATATGAGCGGAGAAGATAATTTAATCCTAATTTAATTGGGCTCATAGTCGTATTGACCGACTGAAAGTTACAATTCAATATAGATCAATTAAGTGATAAAACCAAAGTTCAAGGGGGGATTGATAATGATGTGCTTCTGAAAGAAGAAAATTACAGAACAGACAATTGGCAGGTTCTTAACTCAAGGAATATTTATGTGACATTCTTAAGTAAGAATATACCGTATAATAGTTAAATGATCCTGCGATGTTTGTCGTTATCAAAGCGATTAAGAAGTACATGATTTAGTGAGTTTTATATATTTTACTTAACGGTCAACAATAACAAAATGAAATATTTTCTTTCTAAAACGAAAATTTGCTAAATCCATGGGCGTCACAAGTACGAGTACCGTACAATACAAATTTATCACTTCGCACAAAATTCATTATGCTAAGAAGAGCAATGCGAAGTATTCCTGATAGCTTGTTAAGAAGAGGATAAACGTAATGGATCCGCTGTAACGGCCAGTACAAACTTGATATTTGGAAACAGTGCTATTTGAATTATTAGGCAGATTCATATGTAGGGGGAAGGGGGGCGATAACCTAGATGTTTGGCCCCTTAAAACAACAATTATCATCATCATCATATGTGGGGATAGTTCCACAGTTTAATTTAACTCAGTAATTTGAAAATATCTGAAAATAGGCTATGTCCTCCAGTTACTGGATTGACATTAGCATTTTAATGAACTGCTTGATTTTTATATTACTGTCGATACATGATGATTCTACTATTTTTACCTGTTTTTAAGAACTGAACATTATGACAAGGAATTACTAGGGATTGGAATTTTTCGGTGATTTCAGAGTGAAGAAAGCGGTATTTTAAAGTGGCAAATTCGGTGGTTTCAAGTGCACTTTTCGGTACTTTCAAAATCATAAATTTTAGGCGGGATTTCTAAATATCATGGATAACCTGCTAACAACACATTTCAGTCATCCTTCAAAGTATACTTCAGTGAAGAGATCCAAATTCTCTTGTGACAAACGGTGACGCATATCACTTAACGTGCTAGTGTAAACTGAAAAACAAAAGTTCACAGCGTTTGAACAGGGGATCCAAATGGTTTTCAACACAGATTCTGAGAACTTTGGAAATACAAATGTCATTCCTTGCAAAACTCCAACAATGTCTGTCTTGGTCCGGTCATGCATCTGCTTCTTGATTAAAGTTTGCAGTTCTTTGTATCCTCTTAACACCTCACTTTCTTCGAGTGTTCCACAGAACGGCAACTTCTTAATTTTCTTTGCAGTGTCCTCATTGATGTTCATTGGCACTATTTCTGCTGGATCAAACGCACACATTTGTAAATCCTGTTCCCAGGGTCAACGGATCTCAAGCTGATTAATTTTCCAAGAGCATGGGACACAGCATTTACTAAAACTGAATGTGTTTTCCCTCTTTTTAACACATTTCCACAACCCTCCAACTGCTCCTTAATGTTGGTACCATACTTTCCAGAAACAGCAAGTTTAAGGGCTTGCTGAATTGTCTGTAGATGTCCATCAAGAAGGTGAACAGTTGGATGTGGCCTTCTAATAAGGGGATGAGTTCAATGATGTTTGTGCCAAATTCCTTGAATCTCAAGTATTTCCTCATGTGAAACATTGCTGAGAAAATCAACACCAGAGTTATCAGTCCCTACTACTTCACTCATAAATTGCAAAATATCTTTCAAGTACTCTGACAGGCACACTACAGAATGAAACCAAGAAGACCACCTGACTAATACTGGTTCAGGAAACAGTGGCACATTTTGATCTGGATACTTGCCTTCTAGATATTCATGTCTGAAAGGCGGACTATATGACGCCACGCGTCGAGTAGATACTAGGATGAAGGGGCAGATGACCTTGCTGTTCCGGTCCTTAAAACCTCAATAACTAAGTACTGTAACTTACTAGATTGTTAGAGATCGCTGTATGCAGAAAGTGAGGCCCGCTATCTACCGTTAAGTTTCCAATCTTTCTGTGTTTGTTGGATGCTCTCCATGCAGTCAAGTCATGGGAGAAGATTACTGCTACTACACTCACACAAAAACAAGCATTTGTCGGCTCATGTGACGACGATATTTTAAACAGGCAAGGTGGTCTCACTACAATGACGTTAGGGCAAAACCTGGATGAATGTCAAGATGCAGAAGAAAGTGACATCCAGTTGTAGACTTCGATAAAGACAATCATGGTTTCAGAGATGAGGATATTGACGATATTGTATGGAATTCGACTTGTCAGTGAGGTAAACCGAGATCCAGTACATATAGAATGCGTAAGTGATGCAACGGAAATCCCGAAAGTTCCCACAGTCAAGCTAGTGTTTCTATAGTCACACTTATCTCTTATATAGAAAATCAAGATGAATTTTCGTTCTCATATATTGTTTTCTTCAGAATTGTACAATCTAAGATTAGAAAAAATAAACCATCTAAGAAAAAAAAAGTGATGACAGTCATTTTTCTTAGTTTTTAATAGTGGTAAAATCCACATAGTGTGTCTTACAATTGGCAACTCCAGCTATCTGATATGACATCTAGCGGTAAAAATTAGAAACTTACCAAGTAGGGTACATTTTTCACGTGGTGACTGTTTGTATATGGTTTCTTGTATTGGTAAACAGATCGTGGTAAATTGTTCGTGTCTTTATACATAAGTAATAAGTTTTACTCGTTGATAGAGTGAAAAATGAGTAAAAGCAAAGTGTATTGCTCAGTTTACGGCTGTAAGTCGATGTATAAGAGGGCTGCGGATATACGTTTTCATCACTTTCCAAAAGATGCAAATAGCAATAGCCGAAATGTGATGATACCTAATAATACCTAATACCTAATAATAATACCTTTCCACCCCGGGAAGGATCTAACACTTGTCGAGGTAGACAGACAGAAGACCTGCGACGTAAAGCCAGCGAAGGTTAATCAGTTTAAAAACAGCTGTTACGATGGGCGCGCTGGTAAGATGGAAGTTACTTGAATAATTAATTAAATAATTAATTATTGGCTGCTTGGTAGGGAGAAGGGATGAGTTTAACTTGTATTAAAACTCGGGGGGCGACAGGAATTGCTTGATTTGGATGGTTAAAAGGTGGGTTAGGTGTTGAATATTTGAATGGTAGCGGAGTCACTCATTCTACAATGCCCACGGGGAGGCAAATTAGGCCTATATGACTCGTAGTGGAATAGCTCGAATATCGAAGAACTTAGCGATTACGAGGTGTAGGCTTGGCGGAAAGGCTGGCGGATCATCAGTTTGACATCAATTCACGATATAAATCGGAGCTTGGAACAGTGGCGTCTGGTTTGCGTGGATGCTAGTCTCGGAATGATAAAAGTAGCACAGCTTCGGTGTGTTATTTATTTGTTTATGTACCGTATTTCTCTATTTGAATGTCCTCGGCGTTGACTCAGGATCGACATTTACATTATATTGCGCATAATAGTACCGAAATAATGTCCGAAGTGTAGCCCTGTGTAAATTTGAATCAGCTGATCTACATCAACCATAAAAACTGATGCTTGATAATATGCAAATGACACCAAAAATCCAGTGGAACACACAAATTAGATCACGTGTATCGCACAGTTATACATATATACAATTAAAAATAACACTGTCATTACTTTAGAGACCACATTTACTGATTATTGTTAATATTTGAAAGAAAAATAGCACAGTAGCGCCACCTGGTGAAATAGACATGTACAATAAAGAAGAGAAAAAAAAAAAAGACGAGTCAGTGCAAAGTCTGTGCGTGTTCGCGTGACATGTGACAAGCATCTCAAAAGATGATTTGTATTTTGTATTGTATTTCTCACTTGATAAATAAAGTTTTACATTAAAACTAACAGGTTATGGACCCAGGCCACGTGTAAATGGTATTATCTCGTGAGTGGATCCGAAGCTGAGCGCCTGTGGAACACGTGCTGTATTTTTTGTGAGTAAGGATAACCTCAAAATGGCAGCCGGCAGTGACTACAAAGTTCAAGTGGATAAACTTGAAGGACCTGAAGACTGGGCAAAGTGGAAATGGCATGTGTTGATGGTTTTGCGGTCGTATGAACTGGAAAATATTGTTGATGGTTCGAAAAAGTGTCCTGTGTTGCCGGCAGATGCAACTGCGCAACAAAAAGCGGCATATAAGCAGTGGTTGAAAGAAGACGCGAAAGCGGCCAGTTTGCTAGCAGGTGCGCTAGGAAAATCTGTTGCCGAGCTCGTGTTGACGTGCACCAATGCCAGTGAAATTTGGACAAAATTGAGCGCACGGTTCGAACGAAGCAGTACGCAGCGACTGAACATGTTGATCGAGTCATTCTTCCGAGTGACACGTGACGACAAGGAGGACATCAGCACCCATGTCGCGAAGTTACAGAAGCTTTATCAGGATCTGAACGACGAACTACAAAAGCACAACGAAAACACGTTATCTGAAAGGATTTTGAACGGTCGAATTTTATCCACGCTGGGAAAAGAATATGATAATTTCAAGGATGTGTGGGACACGATTCCGACGGAAAATCAAACTGTGAACTTGTTGATTGAAAAATTGTGCACGATTGAACTGCGTGACCAAGGAAACGTGGAATCGACTGCGTTTGTGGTACGTAGTGCTCCCAAGAAGCATTCCCAGTATGGCAGTGGCAAAGGCAGTGCTGATGACAAGTCGAAGAAAAATGTTCAACGAGTAAAGCAGAAGTTTCCATGTTTCAAATGTAAGGAATTGGGCCATTGGGCAAGTGAATGTCCAGTGAAGAAGAAAGAGGGTGACACTAGAAACAAAAATAAGGAGAACAATGCTTCGTTTCTGACACATGCGATGAGTGCGTTAGACGGCGACTTTGTTCAAGCCGACGAGTGGTACTGCGACAGTGGCGCCACAAATCACATCACCGCGAACAAACAGTATTTTACAACATACGTCAGGTTTGCTGCTCCAGAGAAGATTTTGCTAGGAAAACGAGGTGTGAGCATGCTAGCTCACGGCAAAGGAACTGTAAACATTCAAGTGCGGCTGAACAACGCTTGGTTAAGTGCTGAGATGACTGAAGTTTTGTATGTTCCCGATGCAATGGCTCATCTGTTTTCTGTGAAAGCTGCTGCAAGGAAAGGTTTTTGTGCAAGACTTGACGACCTAACTGTTAGAATTGAAGACAAGGTTACTGGAAAGGCGATGATGGCTGGACGTGTGATTCATGGTCTGTATGTACTTGACATGCGCGTCGTGAAACCGGCGCAACCCATTCAAGTGAATTTAGCTACATCGTCGGACAAACTGCAGATCTACCATGAACGATTTGGTCATCAACACAAAGCGCATGTCAAGAATGTACTGAAGCAGATGAACATCAATGTAGACATGTGTAAAGAGGATTTCTGCGATGGATGTGCACTGGGAAAAATGCATCGACTGCCATTCAAGACACGAATGAATCGACCAACAGCCACCGGTGAACAAATCCACGCCGATGTGAATGGACCAATGTCTACTGAATCTCTTGGAAAGGCACGCTACTACGTATGTTTCAAGGATGATTTCAGCAAGTTTCGACGAGTTTTCTTTTTAAAGCACAAAAGTGAAGTGTACACCGTTCTGGAACAGTTCCTGAATGAAGCCAAAACAAATGGACACGTCGTGAAGCTGTTCAGGTGTGATGGAGGAAAAGAATTTGATAACAAGAAGGTTTCTGAACTACTAGCAAGCAGAGGCATAGAACAAAGCATTACTACGCCATACACACCACAACAAAACGGAGTTGCGGAACGTGAAAATCGGACGATTGTGGAGTGCGCAAAATCTATGCTGAATCCCAGCAAGTTAACGAAAAAACTTTGGGCTGAAGCCTGCAACACTGCGGTGTACCTCCTGAATCGCACTGGGAAGTCATCGATTGAAAACAAATCTCCCTATGAATTGTGGTATGGACGACCAGTGGGAAGTTTCAGTCATCTGAAGATCTTCGGAACAGAATGCTACGTGCATATCGACAAGAATTTTCGCTCAAAGTTCGACGACAAAGCTGTTTTTGGACATCTGGTTGGGTACGTGAACGACAGGGATGGATTTAGAGTCTGGATTCCAACTCAGGGAAAGGTTGTTCTAAGCCATGATGTGAAATTCAAACCTGAAGTTGTCTGCAATCTGCGCGCCAACGCCGGAAAGGTTGAAGTCACGCTTGAAGAACGTGTGGAGAGGAATCAGTCTAATTCATCGTCTGATGTAGGCCTACAGAGGAGGTCAGAGTCAGATGAGAACTTAAGCGAAATTGAAGATTTTGCTTCGGCATCCAGTTCCGGAGGAAGCGAAGATGAGGAAGAAGGAGAGACTGAAGAAAGAAGGAAAAGCAAACGTGAAAGTAAGAAGCCATCGTGGATGATCAGTGGAAATTACATGTACATGGCTGGACCATCTATCGCTGAAAAGAATCCTGACTCATACTCTGAAGTGCTGCAGTCTAGTGATAAAAATCAGTGGCTGAAAGCAATTAATGAAGAATTGGAGTCCTTAAAGGAAAATGATACCTGGAAATTGGTTGAGCGTCCAAATGGTACACGGGTCCTGAAAAATCGGTGGGTTCTTCGACAGAAGACAACGGACAGTGGAGAAGTTCGCTTCAAGGCACGATTGGTAGCCAAAGGCTATGCGCAACAGCAAGGAATCGATTATGAAGAAACATTCAGCCCTGTTGCACGGTATGATACCATTCGAGCTCTGTTGGCAATAGCTGTTGAAAAGGAGATGAAACTTGGTCAATTTGATGTCAAGACGGCCTTCTTGAACGGCGAGCTTGAAGAAGATGTGTTCATGGAACAGCCAGAAGGTCATCAGGACGGTACTGGCCGAGTGTGTCATCTAAAGAGAAGCTTATATGGTTTAAAACAGGCTCCACGCTGCTGGAACAAGCGTTTCAAGAAATTCATGGAGAAAGCTGGATTCAAAAACAGCAAAGCTGATCCTTGTCTCTTTTACAGCAACAAAAATGGAAAGTGGTTGGCTGTTGTAATCTTTGTGGATGATGGTCTGGTAATTGGCAATGAAGAAGACATCGAGCAGTTCATGGAAAAACTTCAGCAGGAATTTCACACGACCAGAGGATCTCTCAACAATTTCCTGGGCATGAAGATACAAGAAAACCATGATGGATCAATTGCAATCAGTCAAGAGGATTACACGAGGAAAATCCTAGAAAAATTTGGGATGGCCGAGTCAAATGGAGTGTCTACCCCAGTTGGACGCGAAGAAAGTGAAGACGGAGAAAAGGTTTCGGCCAGGGTTCCTTATCGTGAGGCGGTGGGATCCTTGATGTACCTGACTACTGCTACTCGTCCAGATATCGCATTCGCGGTCAACAAAGCTGCTCGAGCCATGGAGAATCCTACAGTTCAAGACTGGAGTCAAGTGAAACGGATATTTCGATATTTAAAGAGCACAGTGAACCATGGAATCGTCTATAGGAAAGAGGACGTTTTGAAGGTCTACAGTGATGCTGACTACGCCGGTGACAAGAGGACGAGACGTTCAACGACGGGTGTCATTTCGATCTACAATCATGGAGCTGTATCGTGGAGAAGTCAGTTACAGAAGTCTGTGTCAACATCGACAACTGAAGCTGAAATTGTGTCTGCAAGTGAAGGAGCAAAGGAGTTGATTTGGCTGAAAAGACTGTTTTCTGAATTACTGGGAACTGCTGACAAACCTCCAACGCTTTACATCGACAATGCTGGTGCAGTTAAATTGGCTAAAAATCCGGAGTACCATCGAAAATCGAAGCATATTGAGGTACGTCATTTCTATGTGAGGGAAAGATTTTTGGACGGAGACCTTGAGCTGGAGCACATCGACGGGACCAATCAATTAGCTGATCTTCTAACTAAACCTCTGGAGAGGGTCAGATTCGAGATGCTGCGTGAGAGGATTGGCGTGCAGAAGATGACATCTTAGAGGCTGAAAAGTGTTCAATAGTTCAACTTGTTTATTTTTTTTTTGTATTTGATTTTTCTTTGGAGGAAGTGTTAATATTTGAAAGAAAAATAGCACAGTAGCGCCACCTGGTGAAATAGACATGTACAATAAAGAAGAGAAAAAAAAAAGACGAGTCAGTGCAAAGTCTGTGCGTGTTCGCGTGACATGTGACAAGCATCTCAAAAGATGATTTGTATTTTGTATTGTATTTCTCACTTGATAAATAAAGTTTTACATTAAAACTAACAATTATAACCGAAAAATAAAAAGTGTTCCATATCAAACGCGTGTCATTGAGTATTTTAAACCCTACTTATCCCGACCGACCGCAGCGCCCCAAGTGTTAGTTTGAGTTGCCAATACTATGTTATAAAGTATTATATTTATTTCTTTGCGTGTTCATAAAATACATTTCGATATTTTTAACCAATAGTTTTCTCTTTGCTACGCTTAAAAACATTACTGTAGATAGTACGCAGTTTTCAATATTTCGCGGAAATTCGTGCATTAATGCCGCAAATTATCGGAAGTGCACTGTAAAGAAAAAAACGAAATAAGCTAAAATTCGCGTTTTCATGCAAAATTCATGCATAATTCGCGAAATTCCGCGACTTCAAAAACCATTTTTTTCGCCATTTTTAGGGTTATTAAAACACATTACCATCTGTGTATTACTTCCTTTAATAATTCGCGAAATTCGCGATCGCGAATTTTTCCAATCCCTAGGAATTACAAAAGAAGAAACGCGAAGAAAAACAAAAACTGTGAACTAAAAACGAAACATTCCTCCCAATCTTGCCACAATGAATTTCACGAAGCAAGTAAGAAATGAAACGAGAAGGGGGGGTGTTATGAAATGAAAATTATAACTTGGCCCCCCTCTGGAAAAAATCCTGCGGGCGCCCATGATGTGCAACGAATTCTTGTCAGACGTAATTTAAGAATGGCGAGGTGCTTGAAACACAAATCCCCATCCCGTCCGATCTAAAAGCACTTATAGTGGGCGATGCTCAGCGTAAGCTTAAAAAGCGCGCGGACGCGAGTTTTTTTTTCGACTTTTTCACTCAAATCGTTACTGCTTGGCTTCCTTTGATCATACATAAATTATTTGCTACAGAAACCTTCCTCGAGATATCTTTTGTAGAATGGTGAAAACCGTATCAAAATCCATCCAGTGGTTCTCAAGATAACACGTGACATCCAAGAATCGGGGACTTTGTTTTATACTAAGTAGGGATTTAGGGAATATTTAAACTCCCGTTAGCGATCGAATTTTGACTACTACTGGGTGATGATGGGCTACATTAATTTACGTAGGTTTGTATTGGTGCGCGACTTGCTACGTAAATTAACGTTTTCTTACGGTGCTTCATTCGTGTGTAGTTTTCTCCTCTCTGTCGTTCATTAATAAAAATACTACGTGTTATTTACGAACTAAGGTCTTTGTTGAACGAAATGCAGATAGTTATATTGTTGTCTCGATAATGCTTTCGGTACAGGAAGTGAGGTTTTATAACACTCAGTTACCGCGTGTATTGGCAAGTGTTAGCATGGCGCGCGCGGATCTGACAGTGCGATAATCAGTTCAGACGATTCCGTTGAGTGAAATTTACAATGATAGCAGTGGAAGTAGTGACGATGAGGTTGATGGATGAACAAGTAAGTAAAGTTACACGTATTTATGTTTCATCTTACTTCTCATGCTAGGTGTACTCTAGTTGCCCGGTCCGCAGTAAGGAATAAAGTAGCGCGCGCCCGGGCAACAATGTGTTAGACCTGGGTTGACAATACTGTTTGCGCGGCTTTTCTATCCCGGTATTCCTTGATTATTGTCTGCTCCTACGTTCCTTGGCTAGGCTAGAACTTATGTGCAATTTTGGCTTTAATTGCGCCCAGGAAATGTTTTGTAACACCTGCCTTGTATTATCAAGCAGACTTGGTTAAAATATTTTAGACTGATAATAATGTGTTTTGGCCTGCTGAAACATCATTTATATTGATTTCCTTAATTTAAATGTACGGTATTTATAAATTACCGGTACTAAATTGATTAACTCAATTACGGTAGGCCTACTTCTGTCATGACGAGCTGGACCTAATTGAGAGTGAGAACTTGGAATATGCCTCCTTTCATCCCCCTCGAAAAAAAGTCAATAAATATTAAGAAAGTGCTGCTTTGGTAAGAGCATAAAATAATTGTAAATTTGGTTGTACCCTAATCTTAACTTATCGGCTAAGTTATAAATAATATTTAAATTGAAATTATACTAACTCGTGGTGTAGTGGGTAACAGTCTTCGCTGCCGCCCCGGAGATCCGAATTCGATTCCCGGCTCTGCCAAGAAATTTTAATTCTAGTCTGAGGGGCTGGAACGGGGTGCACTCAGCCTTGTGAGGTAAAGCTGTGAATTCCACAGTATGTTTTTTGAGAATTACATGTAAAAAAACTGTTTACCTTTCTGCTTAGTAAATTGACAAATATTTAGATATTTGCCATGTATACTCCATAGATCATAATAGAAAATTCATTAAGTATAAAATTTTATTTGTGTGTTGTGTTGTATTTTACAACTTTTTTGTATTGCCAGTAATAATTGTAGGCTATATAAACTTTGAATCTTATCTAAAATAATTACACAAAGTTATATGCTCTAAGGTATTGGTTGATATTTCTGGGTATTTTGCAGTGACAATCCCCTGAGAATACTCACAATTTTCCAGGATAGTCAGCCCCCCCCCCCTTTTTTTCTATATACGCCCCTGATCTCTTGGATATGTGTAAATTACAGTGTAGGCCTATATTCACACTTATGCTACCGAATATCATCATTCCTGCGACATAGGATTAGTGATTTCAATGGCAATATAAGGTTTTACAAAAGAAATGTTGGTCTAAGATGATCACACTCATATGGTAACACCTTGATGTGTGTGTTCAACCTCCCATTGTCCCTTTTATTGGAGACATTTACTGTAGTGAATGCAGCATGACTTAATAAACCTTGCTTATTTTACCGGACAATAAGTTCACTTATAAATTTATTTTCACAACTGTTTCCCTTGTGCCGCCATTGCTCACATCTGTTTGGCTCCTGGAATTTCCGAGAACAGGAAACATAAAACTTTATCCTATTTTCCATTTGCTTTCCTGGATTACATTTTGCTTCTAGTCCCTGGAGAGCGCTTAAAACCAACCCAAAAATAGCGTGCATTTCATCACACTTCCTGTTCCCAGGTGAATGTGTTGCAGTCTTTACTCAAGGAATTCTCTCATTAATCCTGGAAAAATCAAGGAATATTCAGGGAATTCTTTTAAGATGAGTTGGTAGACTCACACTCACACTCGTTAATAGGTACTGTTTAAGGTTAAAATTTTAATTTGTATTGGCAAAGGCAGACAAGCAGTGAATATTGTGTGAATAAGCTTTGCTATAGTCAATATGGACCAAAATTGATAAACATTGTGTTATCTTATCTACTTTATAGAGTATTTATTTATTTAATCGTATGGTAGTTTATACAATATACAATTATACATAACAAGGTAATATTCAAACTTTAAAGTCCACCCTTCTCAACCATTCGGTTAAATCGGGTGTGAGAGCGAACAAATCGTCAGGAATGCCAGGGTACGAATAAAGAGGACAGCGTTGGACCAGATATTCGATCGTCTGTTCTTCCAGGTTACACTCACACATTGATGAGCTGATCCTGCCCCACTTGTACCTGAAATAATTGCAGTAACCATGTCCAGTCCTCAGCCTGTTGATGCGACACGAGAAGTACCTCGGTAAGTCAAAGCCGCTTGGTTCTTTGTGGGATCAAGATGCTGGGCACTTGTTCCCAATGTTTTAGTTGACCACTCATGCTTCCAGCTTTCATTTAGATCAAATCCAGCAGCAATGAATTGCCCCGCAGTGACACTTACTGGTCTTCTAGATTGCAGTCGTTGCTGTGATGGATCGCAGAATTCTTGGTGCAATGGCAAAGAGGGTGATGCAAAGATTTTCCCAGCTTATAGAGTAAGAGCGGAAAATAAAAGGCATTTCACTTCATGAATAGCTTGCCACGGTGGGTGAGTGGTTAACGTGTCAATCTACTAACCCCAAGCTTGCAGGTTCGCTCCTCATTTCTCTACTAGAAAGCACTATAGTGTTCAAGGAGCTTAGATATCTAACCTCCTTGTTTCATAGTGCTTCAAGGAACAACAAAATTCGACATGCAAGCTACCCTTTGGGTGTCAAATTACAAAGCTTGCATCCGGCACCCAAGGCCATATGATATTATTATTATTATTACTTCATGAATTCCCATGTGATGCAGGAATAAGACTGAAATGGCTTAAAACATTTATTGAGATAGTCTTGTACCAAATTTTGAGAGAAGAACTTTGCACATAAGTTGGTGGCTTATTCTTGAATCTGATATCGCCTGGGGCTAAAAATAAAGTTATTGAAGGACAATGTCTTCCCCGCAGTATTTGAAGATTTGCCTGCGCATAAATTACCTAAACCGACCTTAGAGAGAAGAAAACTCACGAAACATTACGGAAATCATGGTAAAAGGAAGATGACGATATCGTGGGAGATTTTTACGACAGCAATGACGTCACTCTTATAGCTGACGTGGCCTACTTAGCCAAGGGAGCAAAATCATTCTATAGTCTTCATGATTATCAAGTTTCTGGTTTGCAAGGTCTATCGAAGGTCAGATAGTCAAGTACACAATAAATTTGCAAACGTTGGGAGACTTTAAGTCATGTCAATAACAAAATTTAAAACATTCGATGGAAATAAAATCCTCAAAAGAACAACTAGGCTACACCTGTATGACAATCTGTAAAATCTTCAAAATCTATGAAAAATACTAACGAGTGTGACCCACCTAATTCCAAATGTTCATTCATATTAACTTAGATATCAAATTATGACCTTGGAGGCTGGATTTAGACAGCTCCTTAACCCGGTCCATGAGTCAATCCTAATTGGCTACATGGATAATTCTTGCCAGACGCGTCCACGTCGCGGGGGTGGGCAACGGTACTGTAATATACCATGGAACTACAGTACCGGCTAAGTTCTGGTGAGGACCCAGTCCTATGGGGTATAACATAGGCCCCGTGCACAGGGTTACGTGCGAAGACCTCAACGGAATCTACAGCGGAGAAGATGGACTTCAGAACGGTGGAGATTGCGGAAGAGGCAACCCAGTACTCAGGGAATAGTATGAGTAGAGCATCAATCGGCAGCGTCTGTTTCCCAGGTTAGGGGCGGCTGCAAGGGCGTCTGTTCTCCATGTTAGGGGCGGCCTGAATAATAGCTGGCAGTAGCTTCATAAAATGCCTTTGGGAGTGGCGACCCCATCGTAATAATAGCCTAAAATGGAAATGGCACTTCCAATGATTCGGAAAAGGCTAGGGCGTACCCTGCAGGCGACGCGCAGTTCCTTTGGTACTGGGGGAACTGTGAGAAATGGGCGACCAGTAACCGAAATGAAAGTGAGAATCATGAATGTCATGACCCTGACAGGCAAGGTGGAGGAGGTGGTAGACTTCATGGAGAGGGAGAAGGTTGGAATGATGGGGCTGAGTGAAGTGAAATGGAAAGGTAAAGGAAGGAAGAAATTGAGGAAAGGATATACATTATACTGGAGTGGTGGCCAAGAGGCAAAAAATGGCGTGGGACTGATAACCTCGAAACAACTGGAGGAGTATGTTGAAGTGGTAGAGTGTGTGAGTGACAGAATAATGAAAATTAGAATGAAGATGAAAAATGACGTGATGGACTTCATACAAGTGTATGCACCACAGACTGGAAACAGAGAAGAAGATACTGCAGTATTCCTGGAGGACGTAGAAAGAGTAATCTCAGATGTAGAACTGGTGATCATGGGAGACATGAATGCACAAGTCGGAATTGAGAGACAAGGAAAGGAAGAAGTCGTTGGACCATATGGATATGGGAAAAAGAACCGGGAAGGAGAGGAACTTGTAAACTTTTGTGAAAGGAATGGACTGATAGTGGGTAATTCATGGTTTCGGAAGAAAAACAGCAGGAAAATTACGAGATATGGGTGGGGTGATAGAAGAACAAAATCAGTAATTGACTACTTCCTGGTGGAAAGGACAAATCGCAGAAAGCTGATGGATGTGACAGCTTTACCAGGAGAAACATTTGATGGGGACCATAGAGCTGTGGTGGCAAAATTTAGATGGGGAAAATTGGAAAACCTAAAGGAGATCAGAGAAAGTAAAATAAAAGTATGGAAATTGAAAGACAAAGCTGTACAGGAAGATTTTCAGGAGAGATTGAAGCAACAAATCCCAGTTACTGAAGTGGAAAATGTAGAAAAGGAATGGTCCCACTTTAAAAAGGCATTTGCTGGTGCAGCAGAGAGTGCTTGTGGTAGGACGTCAACAAGAGTGAAAGAGAAGGAGACACCGTGGTGGAATGAGGAAGTGAGGAAAGCAGTGAAAGAAAAGAAGTCTGCATGGAAAGAATGGAACCGAGATCAAACAGAAGAAAGCAAAAGGAAGTATCACGACAGCAAACGGAGGTGTAAGAAAGTGGTAGGAGAAGAAAAGAAGAAAAGTTGGGAAGAATTTACACGAAGAATGGAAACAGATGTAAGTGGCAGTAAAAGGATGCTGTATGGGCTTCTAAGAAGTAAGAGGAAAGAAAGAGTTACTACAAAGCTGGTGAAAAAGGAAGATGGAGAGTTGTTAACACACCCAGAAGAGATAAAGGGACGATGGAAGGAGTATTTCGATAAGCTATTGAATGTGAGCAATTGTACTGGTGAGATCGAAGTGACACAGCCTGACGACTCTATAACAGAAGATGATATAACAATGCTGGAGGTGGAATTAGCAGTACAGAAAATGAAGATGGGAAAAGCAACAGGGGTGGATGAAATCAGTGTAGAAATGATAAAGGCTGCTGGACCTGTTGGTATGCAATGGCTGTATCGACTGCTAAAGTGTGTGTGGAAACGGAAATGTGTACCAGAAGACTGGGAGAAAGGGCTAATAATACCAGTGTTTAAGAAAGGGGACAAGAAAGTGTGTGATAACTATAGAGGGATCACCCTCATATCACAGATAGTAAAAATACTGGAAAGGATATTAGAAAGAAGAATGAGAAGAAAGGTGGAAGGAGAGTTGCAAGAGGAACAGTATGGCTTCAGGAGTGGAAGATCCACAGTGGATCCAATCTTTAGCTTGAGGCAGGTGATGGAAAAGAAGTGGGAATATGGAGAGGATTTGATCATGACTTTCATAGATCTGGAAAAGGCATATGATAGTGTCCCCAGAGAGAAGGTATGGGAAACCATGGTTAAGAAGAGACTGGGAAGAGAAATGTTGGAAATGGTGCAAGCAATGTACAACAACTGTGTTAGCAGGGTACTGACCCCAGTTGGAAAGACAGACTGGTTTAGGAACAAGACTGGACTAAGACAGGGGAGTGTGCTGTCACCTCTTTTATTCATAATGGTAATGGATGAAATTGTAAAGGAAACAAAGGAAGCATATGGACATAAAGAAATGAAGTTACTATTATTTGCAGATGATATTGTGGTCTGGGGAAGGAACACCGAAGAAGTGCAAAAACAACTAGATGCACTAAACGAAAATATTCAGAAGTATGGCCTGAAAATCAGTATAGAGAAAAGCAAGACCATGGTGATGACAAGAGGGGAAAGACAAGGAAAGGGCACTGTGAAAATTGGAAGTCAGAGTTTGGAAATTGTGGACACGTTCAAATACCTAGGAAGTGAATTGATGCAAACTGGTAGGTTGGACATGGAGATTGGCAGGAGGGTACAGCAGAGCAATGCATTCTATCAAAGTGTAAGAAAACTTGTTTGGGATAACGAAGTACCAAGGAAAAGCAAGGAGGTAATGTATAAAATGTACTATGTACCCATATTAACTTATGCAGCTGAGACTTGGACCCTGACAAGCAGGCAAGAGAGTAGAATCCAAGCCAGTGAAATGAAATTCCTACGAAGTATGATAGGAAAGACAAGGAAAGACAGAGTGAGGAATGAAGATGTTAGGAAGGAAGTTGGGATGGGAAAACTAAATGAGAGAATTGAGAAGAATAAACTAAGGTGGTTTGGACATGTAAAGAGGATGGAGGAAAATAGAATACCAAGACAGATGCTGGAGGCGAAGTGCAAGGGTAAGAGAGCAAGGGGAAGACCTAGAACAAGGTGGATCGATTCAGTGAAGAACAGTGTGAGAAAAAGGAATCTGGACTGGGACAAGATCGTGGAAGAAGAATTGTGGAAGGAAAGTGGAGAAGTGCCATAAATACCCCGACCCGGCAGGAGCTGGATAAGGGGAAATGATGATGATGAATATGACAAGAAATCACTCAGATGATCAGAAGATTATTAAAACAATGTATAGTATGGGAATTCATTTCACTTCAGCGATTCAACTTTCCCATAAATAATTTTCTTTAAATTGCTCCCCGAAGAGCATGTGGCGCCGTTACATAGGGACACATCATGTGAAGCAGAAGAAACAGGTTTTTGCTCGAGTCAGAATGGCTGAAGGAAGTCAAAAACATGTCCTCTCTAATGTCTATTAAGTAGGAATGCAGTACAAGAAACTAGACACATTTTTTGGTTGCAAAACAATTTGCTCAGGACGGGAGGCATGGGGATCTGCATCAAACCAGTCTAAAGACTGAAAACTCAAACACAAGACACTTCCACTCATGCCAAAACTGTCAGTGTGACAGCAGTTCCAGTCCACCAGAACAACTTACTGAGTTTCCTTATATATGACTTATCTAGGCTACTAGTTACAGAATTTGTTTGGCATATTTCTTCTCTAGAAGACTTTGGTTGGGGATTGAAACTCACTCTAACTCTGCCAGTAATAAATGAGGTGGAAACCTGTGGCTTTGTGATTTTAAGATTCATTGCTGGCAATCATAAAACTATTGTAAATATGATGAGAAGACTGTCGTGTGGAAAAGAAATAAATCCACAAATGTGCCACCCTAAGGATCAAAACAGGCCTTTATTTCTGTCTTTCAATCAATCAACGTAAGAAAAATACCATGACAGATGAACGTGAAGAAATGACTGGAGAGTATGTAGAAAATAGGTCCAGATGACCCCGTAGTTCTGCCCCTTAAAACAACAATAACTAACTATGTAGAAAACTAAAATGGGAGAAAGAAGTTTCTTTTTTCATGGAATGCTTTGGAATTCTTAAAAGTCAATTTCCATTTTAAAGCATGAGACTTTCATAACTGTTGTGCAACTAATACTTATTTGAAAGTAATAAATGGTTTTGAAAATCATGATGTCAGTGTTACAAACCCAAAACAGGATCGCAAAAAAAGAAGCACTTCTACATAAGCGATGAGCCATCATTATTATTAAGCTCATTATTAAGACTCATTATTAAATTTATTAAGCTCTGAATTCCCTAAATAATTTAATAATATTAATAAATTTATTAATCTTATGTAATTTTTTTCAGGTTTAGGGAATAATACTCACTACAATTGGGTACAATCAAGTTGAATGACTGAAAAGCAATTCAAATTTTGTTTATAAGGCAACACTGAAAAATAGCTACCAACACAATAATATTAAAAGCTTTTAATTCAGGAGTTCTTGCGACTAATAAACAGTGTTACTGGTTTCTGATGGAATAGAACTAGTTCGATTAAAACTGACCTTGCGATTGAGCCTAAGGATCACGCATGTAAAAGGATGATTGCTGACCACCTCATAGCCAGTGGATTATAGGGGATGCGTTGCTGATGCAACAACACATTAGCGGCATGACCGTGTTAGGTTATGAAGCACTACTTCTCGTATCAAACAGCCACTCAATTTTCTTCACATCAGATTTCACATTTCTGGTGGAGGCATGGTCGTGGTGCCAGACTCTATAGTTAATTAACTTAGTGTTGTAGTATTAATTTTAGAAACTGTTTTGGGGAGAATTCAGGGATTTTTAGTTCTGAATACCCTAAATAAATCGAACTATAAATGTATGTACGGCAGCCTAACACCACATGGGCTCAAACTCGCGGCATCCTTATGTCCAACCAGGTTGTAAACCCTTCACTAGTGGGATGAACACCACATGGTGTGAACTCCAGTGGTATCCAGGAGATTTTATGACGATGATGTCAACTAACCAAAACTCTTAAATGAGCTGTGCTGGCCTTTTCTTCTCTCCCTTCTGAGGAGGGAATCTTGATGGAGGTGCTGGAACTCAGACGATTGTCCCCTTTGCCCAACCTACAGAATGGCCCTGACTTTATAGCCCTTATGGCTTTCACGTCCCAAAAAAGCTGCTGTGCTCCCATAATCAACATGTTATGGAGGGTACCAGGGGCGTAAAACTCCTCGCAAACGTGGGGGTTAAATTTATAAACTGCGTTGCTTACCTAATGAACGTACGACCCTGGAGAACAGCTGTCCAAGATTGAGATCGATGGAAATCTGTGGTTGGGGAGGCCTACATTTTAAAAATTACGTTAATTTTATTCATTATTTCTAAGTAACCTTTTGGATGCCAAGCTAACTTTAATGAAATCACAAGATTTTGATCAACATTATGTCCTACCTATAATTTGTAAGATGTTAACATTGGACTGTAGGAGGCAAATATAGTATATGAGTTGCTAAATAAATAAAACAGTGTATCATTTGTTTCATTAAAAGATACTTTTTTAATAATTTGAAATGGACATTTTTCAAAGTTGTCGTTAATGAGTCGAAAACGTACTCTCACATGCATCACTGAGCGTTAAAACCTCATTTATGTCTCCATCGTTCAAAGAGTTAGCCATACTTATCACCACAGCTCCGAGTAAGAATGTAAACAAACATAGTTTAAACAAAGATCACACGTGCTGGTAATCGGCTGACTACAGCATGTTCAAAGAATACTTATTATTAGGGCCCGGATGTTGATGACATGTCATCTTTTTACTGAACTGTCTAAAACAATGCTGAAGTACATAGAAACTTCGGACGGGCCACCCCGTCTTCAAATATGTTATTTTTATTTTGCATCTTTTTGCATTTTTTGCTACTTTTCCATTTTAAGAGAATTTTTTTAAGTTTGGTAGAATTTTTTGGTCTTATTTTAGAGAAATCGGCCTTTTAAGGTATTTTTTTCTAATTTAGTCATGCCACAGCTTTATAAGAGGGAGTTACGGTACGTCTCTCATAGTTGAGAAGAAGCTAGTAGCTGATACAAGATAATTTAAAATATTGAAATAAAATATTTCCATATTGCTATTAGTAGAAAAATATGCCCATGTAGGAAGAGAAAGACAAGGTTATGAGAGTGTTCTAGGACCAGAGGGTTGGGGTGGAAGAAATGAGGAAGGAAAGACACTGTTGGACTTCTGCCAGAGGAACAGCCTGCTAGTTGGGAACTCCTGGTTTAAGAAAAGAGAGAGCCACACAATCACATGGTACAGTGATGACTTGACCAGGAAGTCGGTGGTCGACTATATACTGTATGAGAAAGAACTAAATAAGAACATCACGGACATCAAGGTTATACCATCGGAGAACCTGGATAGCGACCATCGATTACTGGTAATGAACCTGAGAGGGAGTAAGGAGAAGAAAGGGACTGAGAACCAGGAAAGACGTATAAGGATATGGAAACTGAAAGAAGGGGATAGAAGGGTCGAGTACCTCAAAATGGTAAAGGAAGGAATTCCAACAGATGAAGAAAGAGGGGTGGAAGAGGAATGGACTAGATTTAAGAAGACACTAGTGGGTGCAGCAGAAGCAGTATGTGGGAGGACAAGTAGTAAGAAGAGGTGGAAGGAAACACCATGGTGGAATGAGAAGACAAAAGATATAGTAAGGGAAAAGAATAGAGCCTTTAGGAGGTGGTATCAAAATAGGACGGTAGAGACAAGGGAAGAGTACCAGGAAAGAAAGAAGGAGGCGAAGAGAGTGGTGGCTGAGGAGAGAAGGAAGTGGATGGAAGAGTGGACAAAGATGATGGAGGAGGATAGTGAAGGTACAAAAAAGGTCCTGTATGGGATGGTGAAAGATAAGAGGCGGAAGGATCCTACGGACTATGTTAGAATGGTGAACAAAAGGGGACAAGAGATAGAAAATAGGGAAGAACTGAAGAAAATGTGGAAAGAATATTTTGAAGAACTTCTGAACCCAAATGGAAAAGATGGTGAGGAGGAAGAAATCGGGGAAGAGGAAGATGAACTGCAAACAGAAAAGGACTTAACATGGAAAGAAGTGGAAGATGCAGTGAACAAGATGAAAGGAGGGAAGGCACCGGGTGTGGATGAGTTGAGTGTGGAGATGGTGAGAGCAGCAGGAGAGGTGGGGATACAGTGGCTGTACCGAGTGATGAGGACAGCATGGAAGGAAAGGAAGACCCCAGAGGACTGGAAAAAAGGAATCATTGTCCCGATCTTCAAGAAAGGTAGTAGAACAGATTGCAGAAACTATCGGGGAATAACACTGATGAGTCATTGTGCAAAGATCTTCGAGAAAGTTTTGGAAAAGAGAATTAGGACAAGGATAGAAGGAGGGATGAGGGAAGAACAACATGGCTTCAGAGCAGGAAGGTCCACAGTGGATTTGATTTTTGCTGTAAGGCAGTTACAAGAACAGCACTATGAGTATGGAACAGATCTACTGATGGCCTTCCTGGACATTGAGAAAGCATATGACAGTGTATGCAGAAACAAAGTATGGAAGTCCCTGGAGGATAGAGGAGTAGAGAAATGGACTATAAAGAGGATAAAGGAGATGTACAAGGGAAGCGTGAGCTGTGTGAAAGTGGGAGGAGAGAGATCTGACTGGTTGGAACAAAGAAACGGCCTGAAACAAGGAAGTGCACTGTCACCGTTACTTTTCATTGTGGTGATGGATGACATAATGACCCGAGTGGCACAAGTAATTGGGGACGGAAAGATGAAAGCAATGGTGTTTGCAGATGATTTGATGATTTGGGGAAACAAGGAGGAGGAGGTACAGGAACAGTTGGACGTGTGGGAAGGAATAATACAAGGATATGGGATGAAATTTAGCATAAATAAGAGTGAGATGGTGATCACAACAAGGAAGAAGGAAAGAACCACAACGGGAATAACAATTGGTGGGGAACAGCTGAAGAAAGTGGAGAGTTTTAAGTATCTGGGAAGCCTGATACAAGATAATGGAAGAAACGATAGAGAAATAAATGAGCGGGGGAGGCAGGCAGAAGCATTTCGGAGGAGTGTGAGAAGCATGTTATGGAGCAAGGATGTCCCTCAGAACAGCAAAAAGATCATATATCGGACGTACTATGTCCCTATCCTGACGTATGCCTCGGAGACCTGGGTTATGAAAGGAAGGGAGAAGAGCAAAATACAGGCCAGTGAGATGAGGTTCTTGAGAAGCAGTATTGGAGCTACCAAGATGGACAGAATAAGAAATGAGAGGACCAGAGAATTAATGAAGGAGGAACCATTACAGGATGGTATAGAGAAATCTAGACTTAGATGGTATGGACATGTAAAACGAATGGAGGAGAAGAGGATACCCAGGAGAGTACATGAGACGAAGTGGGAAGGAAAGAGACCGAGGGGAAGACCGAGAGACAGGTGGCTGAAGGGGGTGGAAGAAAGCGTGAAGAAGAAAGGAAGGAAGGAAGCTTGTAGTTTAACGTGACCGTTAATCTAGAGATCATGAGCCACGGGACCTCCTTTTTACGTGGAATCCGAACCACAGGACGTGGCATTTCACTTCGAAAATCTCACATGCATTGACCGGGAATCGAACCCGGACCGCCTTGGTGAGAGGCATACAGCTAGACCGCTGAGCCACCACGCCCCCTGCGTGAAGAAGAGAGGAGAAGACTGGACAAGGGTGGAGGCTGAGAGATGGTGGGAAGACAGAAGACGTTGGAGAGGCTTGTGTTCCAAACAGACCCGGCCAGTGGCTGGAAACTGTGCAAGATGATGAGAAAAATATATATCTTGGAAGCACATGAACGGTACCGTAGGTATACAAATGCTCTTGTTTTCGTCGCAAACCAGTTACCTATTACCTGCTCTCTTGACCAAGGTCAGCTGTGGCGGGGTAGAAAGGGGAAAGGGTGTGTATTCTTGTCTCAGTTCCGCATAGTTCACGGCGTGAGAAATCGTTCATTGCCGCGTTCTCCATTTTATAGTGCATTTTTCGAATTTTTGAAATATTGGTGAGTTTATTATTATAAGATCATTTTCTCCATTTTATAGAGCATTTTTCGAATTTTTAGGTCATTTATTACAGTCATTTTTGAAAATTATAAATGCATTTTTTAATCATTTTTTACGGCATCAACATCCGGGCCCTACTTATTATCAGAGGCGTAGCGCTATAATACGCCGATACGCCGGGCGTTCCCTTATTTAAAAATTAGAATGTGTATTCTTCAGAGAGTAAAATATAACATTGTTTTTATTTTATATAAATGCGGCGTTAGCATATTACATGGCACTTAGTTATTTTATATCCGCACCCCCCATATAATTAGTCTTAGCCGACCACGGTCTACTGCTGTGCTTTGCTTTTCTTGTCTGTACGCCAGAGCTTCTTGGCGTCAAGAGCTATGTACCACCCTGGCCAAGCCACGTTGCAGCGCATGCGCGAGTTCGTGCCTGTTTCTCGGAAGGGAAGTGTTTCCGTACGCCGGCGTTTGAATGGCGTGTGGAGTCAGCTCTGTATGATTACTGTTCTTTAACTCAATAACCCAATCACTGGGCTAGTGCTAGTTTGAACTGTATAAGTGTAGTTTCTTTTAATTGTGCATGTGTGTATTTAATGCTGCCAATATGACTGAAGTAAGTTCACCTGACTAATGTTTTTTAAAGGCAACTCCTTTGAGCACTTTATCATATGAACAGCGATGTGAATTAAAAACAAAAAGACCAAAGCCAAATTTATCAATTAAAGAAGTCGGTAAAAATCGCACACGGAGTTTTCAGCTTTCTTGGTATGACAGGTTTTCCTGGCTAACTGGGTGTGTTGAAAAAAAACAAAATGTTTTGTTACGTTTGCCTTATGTTTGGGGAGAAAGACACTGAATGGTGCACATAAGGAATTTCGGACCTGAGTAATTTAACTAAAAAGGCTGTAAAACACCAATTGTCACATTGTAAAGCATTTCATCTGCTAGGTAAAACTCGCATTGAGCATGCATTATCTGAAGCTGCTCGACTACAAGCAGTAAAACATAATGAGATCGTGTCTTCGATCAGGCAGTATGTGCGACGACTCATTCAATCAGTAGTATTTCTCTGTACACAAGAACTAGCCTTCCGTGGGCATAGAGAAGATGAAAGTTCTATTAATAAGGGGAATTATTTGCAATTGTTGAACCTGCTCGCTCAAAATGAATCTATAGTTAGAGACCATTTACAGTCATCATCATTATTAAAAGGAACATCTCCGGACATTCAAAATGACTTGATAGAAGTTACAACAATTGCATTAAATGAAAAATTCAAATCAGAAATAAATGAAGCCCCCTTTCTCTCCATACAAGCAGATGAGACATTAGACGTGTCGTGTAAGAGCCAGATGAGCATAATATTTAGATATTGTGTGGATGATAGAATAGAGGAGAGATTCGTCGGCTTTTATGACGTTTCCAAGAATAAAACAGCTGCAGGATTGTCAGAAGTCGTGCACAAAATTTTACTTGATTGGGAAGTAAATGGAGAAAAAGTCGTAAGCCAGACATACGATGGCGCAGCTGTAATGGCAGGCAGACAAGGAGGAGTTCAATAGCTAGTGAAACAGTCTTGCCCATATGCTCTTTTCGTCCATTGTTACGCCCACCAATTAAATTTGGTACTTCTGTATGGCTCAAAAACAATAAAACAGGTTCGTTTGTTTGTCTGTTCCTTGACTGCTTTTCACAGTTTTTTCAGCAAGTCTTCAAAAAGGACAGTTTTGTTGACCGAAAGAGGATTTAAGCTTCCAAAAGCTAGCAATACGAGATGGCATTTTCATTCGAGGGCAGTTTTCACCATTATGAAACATTTCCAAGGATTGTACGGTATTTTTGATGAAACTATTGATGATGAAAATTGTGTATGGGACGACGACTCTGTGAACTGCGCCATTGGTCCCAAAAGACATATGGATGACCCAACCTTTGTATATTTGCTATGTGTATTCGAAGCGTGTTTCAATTACACTGATCATCTTTTCAAATTGTTACAATCATCGACAGTGAGTATTGTAACTTGCCATAATGAGATAGAGGCTGTCGTCAAAAGCATAGAAAACTTAAGAAATGAAGATTTCACTGACAGATGCGTAAAAAAAACATCCAGTTGAATGAAAACGTAATGTATGATGGCAATAAAAAGAACACTTTGAGAGTGCTAACTTTTGAAATAGTAGATTCACTAACAGCTCAAATGAAAAGTAGATTTGAAGATCTTACACATCTGAATTTCATTGAGTTAGTACAAGAAAAGAAGTTTAAAGAATACACTGAAAGATTCCCCCAGAGCAAATTAGATATTTTTGGTAAAACAGTTTCCATTCTTTAATGTTAACCAATTACTAAATGAACTTCACATTGTTTATGGAGATCAGACAAAGCATTTAGCTCCAAAAGAGCTTTTAAAATTTGTTGCCAACGGTCTCGACTCCATCTATCAAGAAGTAACTAAATTACTACGCTTAGTACTGACTATTCCAACTACTACAGCTAGTAGTGAACGCAGCATGAACACGCTGAAAAGAATTAAAACCTACCTTAGAAATTCTATGAGCAACAGTCGCTTGTCGTGTTTAAATTCACTGGCTATTGAAAAACAGTTATTATGCGAGCTTTCATCAGAGCCCGCATTTCTTGAACATATCATAGACATTTTCGCACAAAAGAAGAAAAGACGAATGGAGCTGATGTACAAGACTGTGTGAGGTATGTGACACTATCTTTCATATTAGTTTTTAGATTTGTTCCTTAGTTTAACTGTTGTTATAAAATTTGGCGTCCCCAGCTCAAAAGTTCACGCTATGCCACTGCTTATTATGAACCCAGTTATTCACGGAACACAAGCATATCGATATCCAGAGAGAATAATTACTACATTGTCTTGGTTACAACAGTGATAGCACTGTTTGGCTAGAAGTAGTAATCTAATAACACATCTACCACCCATGGCATATTTTTGCAGAGGCGTCCGTGGCCGATATAAAGTAAGTCCCTGTAAGTAATAGAAATAAACAGTATTGAAGGCGGAAAATCTATTATTCTTTCAAAGTTATAAAATACAAAGTACAATCAGAATATGAATACAAAACATAAAACAATTGTCAACGTCGAGCTAAAGACCCGAACACTGACTGCCCGCTGGGGCGCATATAGTTTTATTTGGGAGGGTGGGCAGGGGGTTGGGGGAGCAACGGGGAGTTTGGTGGCATGGAATAGTCCCCAAAGAAATGGGGGTCCGGGCTTCCTCCCCGGGAAACTTTTGTATAATTTGGTGCAAATTGATGAGTTTTAAGGCTATCTGGCATCACTTTGTGATGTTTTATGTTTAATTAATGTCAAACATAACTATGACAATTTCATTTTATTTTTTATTAATACAGTCATCTTGCTCACTTTATAGTATTCAGGCCCTTTCTTACAATCTCCGGTTAAATCTTTACTGGCACTTTTACGGCAAGTTTACCGGAACTTGATTCTTAAAATCCCCGGTTAGCGACAATCTGACAGTAAAATAAGCCTTAACAGGCAGTGAACTTTACCGGAGGATTCTCCTCCCGTAAACTGCTTTACTGCCAGATTTTCTATTATAATCTCAACGCCAGCTGATTACATACATCGTCAATATGCCTAGAATTATCCGTAATTTCATGGGTTTCGTAAATGCTGATGCTGTTCAAAGAAGGAGACGAAACGTATATAAGAAACGAAGTGATTATTACGAGGAGTTAGATGATCAAGACTGTTTTAGAAGATTCCGTTTGACGAAGCTTTTCCTCTTGAGGCCTTTATTTGTCTCATTTGGAGATAATTGTCCATCCATATCTAATATTTATCTTTATAATCTTAACGTAACAGATTGCGCCAAGAACACAGATCAAGATAGGGAATATAAAATTCATATTTATTATTTACTCATGCCAACTATTGAGAGGTATCAAGAAATCTGCAAATCGAACCAGAAATATGTACCAACTTTTGAAAATTATGCTCAGATCTGCTAACCTACCGTAAACATTAACTGGAACATGGTAAGAAGGATCGAATGTTTACCGGGACTGTACTCCAACCGTAAAGCCAACTGTCAGTTAGAGTTTACTGTCACTTCACTGGAGATTGTAAGAGCAGGCCTTAGATAGAAAGAATGAACATTACTATTTGGATTTGGGGCATATGACCTCGCTCTTCCGCCGCTTAAAACTCACACTATAATATAAAGTCAAGGTTTCTTGTAGCATTACCAAATTGGTTTATAAAAGTCCTCTCGGCACGCCGGAAGGTGGAGGTAGATTTCACCGGATAAACTTGGGGATAGGCGAAAATAGGCAGAATATGCAGGTTTTCGTAAAAGGATCAGACCTCATTTATTGCGAGAAAGTATATTATAATCGGAGCTTAATTAACTTTGTTTTTCGTCATTTAATGCATATTTTAAACATTTTATTGTCTTATGGGAACGGTAACCTTCTTGTCATTTGGGGTCCATTTTTATACTTGTGGTCACACTGTCCTTATGCAAGGTTTCGACACTGATGTGTAACTACACACATCAAAAAAAGTTTTGCATCACCTCGGTTCCAAGAGTTTCGAAACCGTTAAATACAAAGGGAATAGAGATCAACACAAACAACATTTCAGCTCGTTTTATTGCTCATGAGACCCACACATTGCATGTTGTACCATCATACAGCTAGACTTTCAGCATTTGTGGTCCAGATTGCAGTACACACCACTACCTCTAATACCCAGTAGCACGTCCTCTTGCATTGATGCATGCCTGTATTCGCCGTGGCATACTATCCACAAGTTCATCAAGACACTGTTGGTCCAAATTGTCCCACTCCTCAACGACAATTCGGCGTAAATCTCTCAGAGTGGTTGGTGGGTCAAGACGTCCATAAACAGCCCTTTTCAACATATCCCAGGCATTTTCGATAGGGTTCATGTCTGGCGAACATGCTGGCCACTGTAGTCGAGCGATGTCGTTATCTTGAAGGAACGCATTCACAAGATGTGCACGATGAGGTCGAGAATTGTCGTCCATGAAGACAAATGCCTCTCCAATATTCTGCCGATATGGTTGCACTATGGGTCGGAGGATGTCATTCAGGTATCGTAAAGCCGTTTCGGAGCCTTCCATGACCACCAGTGGCGTACGTCGGCCCCACATAATGCCACCCCAAAACATCAGGGAACCACCACCTTGCTGCACTCGCTGGACAGTGTGTCTAAGACGTTCAGCCTGACCAGGGTGCCTCCAAACACGTCTCCGACGATTGTCTGGTTGAAGGCATATGCGACACTCATCGGTGAAGAGAACGTGATGCCAATTCCGTGGGGTCCATTCAGCATGTTGTTGGGCCCATCTGTACCGCGCTGCAAGGTGTCGGGGTTGCAAAGCTGGACCTCGCCATGGACGTCGGGAGTGAAGTTGCGCATCATGCAGCCTATTGCGCACAGTTTGAGTTGAAACACGACGTCCTGTGGCTGAACGAAACGCATTATTCAACATGGTGGCATTGCTGTCAGGGTTCCTCCGAGCGGCAATCCGTAAGTAGCGGTCATCCACTACAGTAGTAGCCCTTGGGCGGCCTGAGCGAGGCCTGTCATCGACAGTTCCTGTATCTCTGTACCTCCTCCATGTCCGAACAACATCGCTTTGGTTCACTCTGAGACGCCTGGAAACTTCCCTTGTTGAGAGCCCTTCTTGACACAAAGTTACAATGCGGACACGATCGAACTGTGGTATTGACCTTCTAGGCATGGTAGAACTACAGACAACATGAGCAGCGTACCTTCGTCCTGGTGGAATGACTGGAACTGATCGGCTGTCATACCCCCTCCGTCTAATAGGCCCTGCTCATGCATGGTTGTTTACATCTTTGAGCAGTTTTAGTGACATCTATGAACAGTCAAAGGGACTGTATCTTGGATACAATATACACAGTTTGTGTTGATCTCTATTCCCTTTGTATTTAACGGTTCCGTAACTCTTGGAACCGAGGTGATGCAAAACTTTTTTTGATGTGTGTACATACATAAATTATATATAGCCTAAACTTTTGAACTGACGGTGGCTTTGGGGTCTGGGGGATGTGAAACGCGAAGATATCGAAATTTTCCGGAAGTCGAAACATGGTACCCATTGCAATAGTTAGCTTTCTAATGAAATCTACCTCTGGTTGGTTCCTCAGTTTAGGTGCTGCGACAACGCGGTCATCTAACCCCGTGTACTTTGGGTAAGTGTAGAATCTGTCTGATAAACGGTGTGAATTGTAATGGCTGTATTAGTCTTAATTCAGGTAAGGACTGCAGACGGTCAATTTCAAGCAGTAGTTCCTAATGTTGCTCCCAGGTACTACCGTCAACGACACCTAGCTGTGAACTTGGCTACTAGATGCCACCGCAACCAGCAACTCGCAACGAACGTTGGAACTTCCCCTCCAAAGGAAAGCATACTGAGGGATTTTTAGCGCTCTTAGAAAATCCGACGACTTCGGCCGGCTTTGAACTCGCGACCTTGGGCATAGACATTCAGCATGCTACCAGTTACGTCACCGAAGCCGCTTCACACTTAGTCAAATGGAAATCTGAATGTGATCTCGTACAAGTGCGTTATCTTGGCAACGTCTGATGGCTCATCCCTCATCAATTTAGTAGTGTTGCCATGGCAACCACTGATAGCTCTTGGCATTTTCTTATAATTCCGTAATCATTTTTCTCATCCCTTGGCATAATGGTGGGTCATATCAAAAATTCTTTCAGACAAAAGTTTTAGGTAATTATTAGGGGAATATTGTCCATATTGTACGGTTTTGATATTGTGCTTATTAAGAGAGATATAATTAATGTTTCCCGAAAAAAACACTTTTTCCCACCCCTTTGGTCAATGGTTGGTGCTATAAATAAACTCTTCAAAAAAACATTTTGGGGCTTTATCCGACACATAGTATGAACGTTGAACGGATTCGATATTTCACATATTAAGAGAGTTATAGCAATATTTCACTTTTCGAAAAAAGCCCCCCATTTTCACCCCTTTCGACCGATTTAGCCCAGTAACGAACTCGACCGAGATTTTCTAGGTATACATATTCGGTAAAAAATTCAAAGTGATTGGTGCAAAATTACGGCAGTTATCGTGTCCACAAGAAACTGATATACATATATATACATACATAAATTATATATAGCCTAAACTTTTGAACTGACGGTGGCTTTGGGGTCTGGGGGATGTGAAACGCGAAGATATGTCGAAATTTTCCGGAAGTCGAAACATGGGACCCATTGCAATAGTTAGCTTTCTAATGAAATCTACCTAACTTCATCGTCAGTGATTCATATGTCTCTGAGAATAGATAACAATGCTAGACCGATGAGTCTGTTTTCGGAAGTAGATTTTCTTTAAGTATGTTTTCAACCTACTCAAACTCCAACTCTGTTCGGCGGTAGCTACAGAGACAGGCAAAATTGCCAAAAGTTTGATAAGGGTATACAACTTAGGGGGAAGAATCTTTTATCATGTGCTTAAAGGGCACTTATTGCTGTTCTTGGTAGGTTCTTAAGAGCGAAGGCACTGGAGAGTAATAAGAGGTTATGTTATGAGATCAGAGCAAACTGATATCACACTGTGTCTGTTTCGTACATCGCGCTATCGTCGTCTCGCTTTGCTACGTTGCCATATGTCGCTTAGTAACAATAGTACATGATAAGTATATTCAGGGCCGGCTGCACCTTATGTGCTGAAGTGCTGCAGCACATTCTTTTATTCGAAAATTCATTACTTTAATAATCAAATACAGTGCATTCAAAAAAACGTCAGCCAAAGAATAAACAAGGTATCTAGTCGTGTGCTCCACAGAGCGTGTGGCATTGGCTGTGCAGATCGCAGCTCAGCAAGAATTTCAACGTTTATTGCCAGTAAACATGAACTCGGCATTTTGTGCATGCATGCTCAACTTTTCCGTTGTGCTGTTGGGCCAACAGCCAAGACCAAAGCAAAGACACACAGCGATCCTTCATTCGACCACAGAGCGGCGGCATTGGTCACACGAAATGAGAACATGGCAATTTCTACACTCTGCAAAAGCATTTAAAGGGAATTGATCGAAGCAAACAACGGAGAAAAAAATAGAAGAACCCAACAGCTGTTCTCACCAGAATATATTTTAATACTTCCAACTTAACTAGTCAGATTTTGTAAATCGATGAACTATAAAAATTATAATTTTTATGTTGTCAATATTAGGACATGATATTGCGATTTACTTTAATTACAAAAAGTCTAGTTTATAAATTTCACTAGCAAAATAACATGTAATTTTGCATTACGGCATTGTGGTTTCATTCCAATGCTTTTGGTAACAATGAGAAGTTCTGTTTTTTTCAGGCTCACACAAGTGTTTATGTGTTGAGATTGTTCAGTATGAAAAACTCTTGAGTGTTTCTGAGTGAGTATTTCTATAAATTTTGTTTCTAAATATTTTTATTCTTTGGAGGGGGGACGGGTTCAAGCACACAGCTGATTTTCCGCACCAGCCGCCACTGAGTAGCCTATATTAGTTTTTAATGTTTTAATTCGTAAACAAATATCTTCTTCTTCTTCTTCCTAGCGTTTTCCCGCTGCTGCAGGGTCCGCTGTTTTGGTCTTGGCTCGCCATTTTGCACGATCTTGGGCATCATGAGGTCTTAGATTGAGAGCCTTCATATCCGCATTTGCTGTACCATGCCAGCGCTGTTTTGGGCGCCCACGTGGACGGTGCCCATTAACTTCAAAGGAGAGAGCGGAATTGGCAACAGTTCCAGGTGCAGCACGCAAGACGTGGCCATACCATCGAAGCCGTTTTTCCCGTGCCTTCTCAGTGATGGGTGCAACTCCTATTTGCTGGCGAACAGAGTCATTCTTTATATGATCTAGGAGTGTGATGCCCATCGACCAACGGAGCATACGCATTTCCATGCTATGTAATTGGCGCTCCGTAGCTTTGTCAGCTGGTCGACATTCAGCACTGTACAAAGCAACAGGACGTACTATCATGCGGTATATTTTGGACTTAAGGTATAGTGGCATCCTTCTGTCGCAGAGTACGCCTGTAACTTCCCTCCATCTCATCCATGCAGCCTTTATCCTACTTCGCACTTCATCACCTATCTCACCATCAGCTTGTAGGCGAGATCCTAGATACCTGAAGCTTAAGGTCTTCGTCAATGTCTCTCCATCAACTTGGATGGATCCGTTGGTTGGGACAGTTTCAAGGTATTCGGTCTTCTTTTTGTTCAGTCGAAGACCGTATTGTGAGAGACGGCTGTTCCAATTTTCAACTTGACGCTGCAATCCTATCCTGGTGGTATCAGCAAGTGCGACATCATCAGCATATAAGAGTGTCCAAGGGACATTCCTTTGCAGATCCCGTGTGACTGTGTCCATGACTAGGACAAAGAGCAATGGGGACAGTGCAGATCCTTGGTGTACACCGACTTTCACTGGGAAGCTCTCCGAGGTGCCAACAGCACAACGTACACAACTTGTGGTGTTTGTGTATAGCATCTTGATCCAGCTGATAAGCATTTCTGGTACACCATGGTTACGAAGTGCATACCAGATCACACGATGTGGAACACGGTCGAAAGCCTTTTCAAGATCAAAATGTCGGGGAGGGAGCGCCCCTTGACTGCCGTTGATCTTCATTTACAAACTCTTGAGCAAGACGCGTGTCATTGAGCTTGTCAACCATTTCTGAGTAGGTGGCCAGTAGACAGCAATGATTCCGTGTTCCGTCTAATTTGTCCCATTGTAGATCAGAGGTGGTCTCATCACCAGAACATCTCTCTGCAGAACAGTTTGAAGCAGGTACGCCGAGCAGATTCACGGTCATCACAGTGACAAAGTACAGTACAAACTTCACAAATTTAAACGATGTGATCAACAAAGTTTAGACTTAAACTTTTGAAATGCTGGAGCTCCACCAATTTGGATAAATACGGGACAAGTGTAGCACCAAATGCCGAACTTCTAATGTCACGTGCATCATTGCTTTTCAAACTTTGTCGGCTCAAGAAGAGGTTTTTTAGTTTTGCGTGAAATATTTTTCTTTGTTATTAGGAAACCTGACTTTTCGCGACACGTTTATTCGCGAAAACTTTCAAAACAAAACCTCTCATTTCTGTTATTGACCTCTAAATTTGGAGCCTCTCAAATATAAGCCCAGAAATAATGCGAATTAATTTAATGTCGCAATCTTGCGAAATGATATCGTTTCGAAAAAAATACAAAAAGGTTCCAAAACCCATTTATTTTAACAATCTATCCGTCTCGTAGGTTTGCGACATCCAGTATGGTTAATTCGGAATTCCGTTATATGTCGATTTTTCCTTCGAACGTTGGTTCCATCGGATATATAATCTAACCGATTATCTCGAAAACTTGTATAATTCGTGAATCGAATTAGAAAGAAAAGTGCCCTCTTGTATTATTCGTGCAATCCTCTCAGAATAATTCATCAAATTCGATAGGCCTACCTACTTCGAACATTCATCCTCAAAAATAACATACCGTACTAAAGACGGCCGGCTTACCACATGACTTGTTTCCGGGAATCTGGTCAAACGGACCGAGATCGACACCAGTTGCGTAAAATCATAAAACCCGTGCCCAATCGCGAACTTGCGATCACGAGGACGGCCAGATGCGGCGCCGATTGCATGGCATATTATCGCGTTCTCAGAGTCCAAACTCGAGGACAACGTGAATCTCGTAAAACGGTTGAGAGCGGCAGCGATTGCGATACATCGCGATATTTCGCTGCATTCGATGGCGAGGTCAACTGGATTCTTGTCAAACGGATAGTAAGCGGCGCAGATTGCGTATTAATGCAATATTTTCGCGTGCCCGATCTCAAGGACAATGGATATCTCGTCAAACGACTAAAAGTGACACTGATTATGTAAATCGCAATTCGCGATTTTTCTCCGTGTTCTATTGTGAAAACTACGAGAATCTCGTCCAACGGCTGAGACCAACGCCGATCGCGTAACATCTCCATATTTCTCCGTACTTGACTGCGAAGACAGAATGTGAACGAATTTTTAGCCTGATTAAGAAGAACGGAACTCAGTTCAACTCTGGAAGCCATTTCCATTTTGAAGACCAGAAGTTCTGAAGCAATACAAACACATATTCTATTGACTTTCTGAAGAAAAGCAAAGCAAGCCACAACTTTAGCTATTAAATCATACCCTTATAATGTCATCGGTAACTGTAGTGTTTTATATTAATTCTGTTGAACTCTTAATTTTTCGAAGTAAAGTTACATGAATTTTGTCCTGAATGAATATCTGGAGTCTATTTCTATTTTGAAGACCGGGAGTTCTGGCCCTTGTATGCCAGCACCCTGTTCTCCAGACTTTTTGCAGGAAGCTCAAAAAGACACAGCTATGAATTTAAAAGTACAAGTAATTTCCAGTGAGTGATGAGTATATTACCTAGGTATATTATTTCAAGGAAGTCCTGTTATATCTATGCTTCAAACAAAAATTCACCACACCCGCTTCTCGAGGGTCATGCTTGTCTACAAATAATTGGTGTATGATGTAAGTAGATAAGATTTCAATGAAATATCCTGTTCAAAGCATGAATTACTGTATTTTGTAGCCCAGGAGGATTATTGTTTCAAGCTGGGGTATGTCGAAATTTGTTAGATTTTATGGCACGCGCGAGTTTTACTGGAAGCCCTTTTTGAAAGTTGGCAGGTATGATATTAGATGTTTATTCTAATTAAAATACAAAATACAATCAGAAAATGAGTACAAAACATAAAATATTTGTCAACTTGTAGCAAAAGGCCCGAACACCGACTGCCTTCGTTCTTTGCTTACAAACTGTTGAGCAAGACCCGTGTCATCTATAATTGCTTGTCAATCATTCCCGAGTAGGTGGCCTGTACTCAGCAATGTTTCCATCTAATTTGTCCCATCTTATGCCGGAGGTAGTCTTTAACCTTTCTCATCACAGAGAAACTTCTCTCTGCAGAACAGCTTGAAGTAGATGCGTTGAGCAGTGACAAAGTACATTCTTCACAAATTTGAACTTCCGGCCCCATGGCGAATTGGTTAGCGCGCTAGGCTTTGGCCCAAAGGGTCCCGGGTTCGAATCCCAGCCGGGCCATCGGTGATTTTCATCTCCTGGAGTTGTATCCCCTGGCCCAGGGACTGGGTGTATGTGACACCTTCATCATCACTTCATCATTCGGACGCGCAGGTCGCCCATGGGCGCTTACTTGAAAGACTTGCACTTGGCCTCCCAGGAGGTCACACGATAAAAAGAAAGACAAATTGAAACGAAGTAATCAACAAAGTTTAGACAGAAACTGATGAAATCCTGGAGGTCCGCCGATTTGGGTAAACACGACACAAGCGTCAAACTTCTGTCACTCCTTTTCGAGCTCTGTTGGCGCAACGCAGGGTGTGCTTAAAACGTGAGATGTCCTAAGGAAGAGTCGTGTTATTTTACATTGTTTGTTTCAAAAGAAGAAAAAGTCAGGCGCGCACATGCTGTTGTTTCTCGGCAGGAGTAATGATTGTGTGTTGTGTGTCATAGTATCTTACCTCAGTTTTAAACAGGGACTCATAAATAATAGTTCGAAAATGCACCTTTACGGATTGTCGTGGTAAGGGGACAAAGCTCAAAGCGCCTCGGCAGGAAACGGGGGCGAAAACAGACTGCTTGTTTGTAGAATAAAGAAATTACAACCAAGCAAGGCAAGATGGCTTTTCCGATTTTCTGCCTAACGTAGTATTAAATCATTCATAGAATAGTTTCGGGTTATTTTACATTTATTTTTTTAAGGGTACTGTACTTATAATTTTTGTCTTGCAGCAAAAACTTGAAGGGCAATGCCCCGCACTGCTCTCCCTGTGTTTTACGCCCCTGGAGGGTACGTGAGCAGCACAATACTTCCATAAGCCATTAATCTTGGTTTCTAGATCATCGACGCTACCTCTCATACCAGACAGCATCCTCCTACTCATCTAGAATCATTACCAAGATTAATGGCTTATGCAAGTATAGTGCTGCTCAAGTACCCTCCAGGGGCGTAAAACACAGGGAGAGCAGTGTGGGGCATTGCCCTTCAAGTTTTTGCTGCAAGACAAAAATTATAAGTACAGTACCCATGAAAAATATCTTCAGGTGTTCGTTACTTGCTATATTATTTGATCAGTCTGCTTTACTTCTTTTAAAATCAATGTATAACAGTTTTTTCAAATAGTTGCTACAGGCAAATTAGTGATAAGTCAAGAAATCTAGAAAAAATAATTTTTAACAGCTGTTTTATTGCTCCATTTCCCGGCCTTGTGTATCTCATAGGCAACGACTCTATACAGAAGTTAGGAGAGGAAGAAATGTAACCCACTAAATGTACAGGTGGAAGTCTCTGAATGGAGACATTGACAATCATTTAATGACATGCTCAACGATAGAGATCAATTAATACAGTTGTGTATGACATCAGATTAACACAGGCAAGTGTTTGTATAGAATATCCCTTCTCAATTAAATTTGTCCAACAGTCACTTTCACTAATTTAACAGTTACATGTGGTTCCTTCAGGCCAAACATAAAACAACTTCATGGGCATTAGAGCAGGAGGGAGAGCCAAGTAGTCCCCTTCCTCCCATCGATTTGTAACTTCCTATAATTTTATTTACTGGTCACGTTTTTTTTTTTTTTTTTTTGTTCTTTCTTTTTCAGTCAACTTGCATTTATATATAAGTTGGCATTTCTAGATTTATACTCAAAAATTATTGAATTCTTTTGAAAAAAAAAAATCTGACCTTATCTTTCAACAAGATTTTAGTGTGGTTTAACCCTCAGACCTGAAAACTAGTTGCTTCTCCTTAGAAAATTGTCTGCAGGAGCCGATGATTGTCAAGTTCATTGATCTGAGATAAAGATTCTAATTAATTTATACACAAACATCTTAAAGTGCTTATCCACACATAAGTAAGGAAAGAGGAAGGTGTCCTTTGGAAAGTTGTCCACATTTGGACACACATCTGGTGTGAGAAATGCACTGTTTTGAGACAATACCCTCGACGACCTATTTAATGTATTTCCTTTTCTGTGACATTTTTCAAGATCAGTTTTGTATGTGTGTAATTCTGTAAGGCAGGCCACAGGGTCAAATGTAGCGCTTGGGCTGCCTATTGAGAAGGCCTGGTGTTGACCAACACAGAATTAAGTTACAGAGCATAATGTAGAATTATCACTATTCATGATATCCATCTCACCAGGAATGGGAACTAGGCTATATAATGCAAAGGTAAGTGTGATCTATATAGCTGTTGCTCATGATGTCCATTGTCCAATGTATTACATGGTATGAATGACTTGATCAATGATCTGAATAATAACTTCCTATGTTGGCCTGAAACCTGCTAACCCTAACCAATCAACTGAAAGTGAAGCAAGGGAGGAGGCAACCCTTGCCCCCACTTGCAAGAAAATTTGACCATTCCTAGCAGCTGGTCTCTCACGTGATCTGATACTAGATGCACTGGGAAATATGTTGCTCATAAATGTTGTGTAATAATCTTAATTACAGAGATTAGCAGCACCAAAACAAACGCTCTTAAAAATTGCACTTGTGTAGAGAACGAACAGAAAAGGGGACAGCTCACAATCCTTGGTGGATTTTCATGGGATGTGTCATATCTATATATACCTTCATGCTAGTATAGTAGTAAAATGTTTCTCATGGATGTTTCATAGGAAGCATAGTAGTGAGCAAGGAAATCATAATATATTGAAACCTACCTCTTCTAGATCACATAGAAAGCTGCAAGTTGACCAAACTTCACATTTTTTGCTTTATACTTTCAGTACAAACAAAGATGGAGGACAACCATGAATCTAGAAGTCATCTCATTGCACCGGATGTGGAGGTCATTCCTCATAAGAGTTATCATCAGTGGATCACAGTAGAGCCTTTGGTGTTGCTTGTGTTTTTTAGCACATCGTTGTCTGGGGCTGTACTTACGAACTTGTACCTGTATCAGACATGTCGAGTCACTCTAAACTTCAACCATACAGTGTGTGCCCATCTTGGTAATCATGGTTCAGATAAACAGTTACATGATATAGAGACGCTGGTGCAGCCTCACACTACAATGATTCTGTTGGGCAAATCTCTTCTGGAATCTTTCGTACCTGCAGTGTTATCATTCTTCCTTGGTCCATGGAGTGACTTATATGGCAGGAGGCCATTACTCATGTGGTCTGTTCTAGGTAAGGGCAAGTCATAGTTATACCATGTTGCCATGATATATTGATACAGACTTTCATAGATGCTGGTGGCTGGCTCACGGATCAATTCAAGATAGGGAATGAATTTCGGTTCAGAATCACCTTCATCGCCTTGCAGATATCTGAATGTTTGTGGAATACAATGTGTCATGAATCTGAGTTTGTGATTGCAATATGTGTATTTTACCAGAACTTCATTCTCATGCTACATGAAGATGTTTGCAACATCTGTTCAAACTGGTATCCCCCATTCTCAATGCAGACATGATAATGTGACCATTGTGATCTGTTTCATGTCCAATATGTGGTGCATGTCATCACAGAGTGTGAGTCAACAAGAACAGAGAAGAATAGAGAGGGCAAAGGCGACTCACGGCTGAAGCAGGCTACCTACACTCCTACGTTATCGCCATTCAAGTCTGGCCATTTCCCGCAGTGTTGACTCACTGTGTATTCTGCAATTTGCAATAGTGATTGACAAATTCCTGTGCTGAGTAGTGTATGTTAACGTGCCAGTTCTGCATAAACGAAAAGCTATTCAAGCTGGGGAAGCACTCAGGTTTAATAACTAAACCAAACGGAAAGCCAATGCTGCTGAACCATGTAATCATCTCGTGTGTGGGCCAGAGAAATCTGTTCAACCAGGATCATTTTCTATTTCTTTCCTTTTTCTTGAGGAAAACCATTTTAATTGGTTAATCAGAGCTGCGGCCAAGAAATATCTTGACATTAGGTTATATCATAATTCAAGATGCACTAATAGTGCAATGCGCTCTGAAAATATGTTCGTCAGCTGTATAACAAGCTCGTACGTACTCTATAATGGCCAGTAAATGATCAGAAGTGACAGTTCATTCATGGTCATGTGTGATGAATTTATACTGTCGTGGTTTTTAAGACGACTTACATACAGTGTGTCACAAAAATTAATTTCCTTTATGTCGATTTTGTCAAGTTCTTTTGGATATTAGGGTAATTTGTCGAATTGAAAATAATTCATGAACATGAGGACAAATACGAAAGCTACATCAAATATATGCCGAGTTTTTGTAAGAAATAAACAAAACCTCCAAGGCATTTCGGTTTAACTATAGAACTTGTTAAAGGCAAGTGCCTGAGAATCAATCGATCGTTATTTAAAGCAATATAACTATTCTTGAAAGGCAAAAGCATGTAGACAGTTGCGTAATTTATGTTTATTACATTTCATGAATATATATATACGTATTACTGTACTCGCTAATATCTTTGGAATCTAAGTCAGGGATTACTAAATGGAAAATAAATCACTTAGAGCTTAATGCTTTTTTTTCTTCTTCAAATGTACCATTCTCTCTCTATTCAAACACAATGGCTTGAGTCTTACATATGAAGCAGTTATTAGTGCCAATACAGTTAACGTATAACAGCAATCATAGCAGTAATACAGCATAAACTTGATTGCGGACTATGAATGTGGCAAGCACTTCACTGCTTGTTCGTGTAGTGGTGGGGAAGCAGCCTTCTCGCTGCTTCACGCGCCGCACAGTCACTCGCTACTCCTTGCCGTCTCTATTCTTCTCTGTTCTCATTGGTGTGGTGCAGGTAAATAACAGTTTTGCACAAAATGGTTATATCTCATACACCCATTCAGGTGTCTGCCTGATGATGGAGATGTTTCCATACTATCTCCAATCCTTCTGTGCATCACCAGTTTCTCTGAAAGTGTGTATCATTATCTGGAAATATTTTGTATAAGCATCTTGGTAAGAATATTCTATGAACTCTTTATAACTATTTAATAAAAATGTTGTTATTATATACTGCTGTGACTAACCCAGTGAAAGATGTCAATTATTGCATTTATTAAGCTAGAAAAGGAAAAATCGAGGGGAAGATTGACTCACTGTGGTGTATTTATGGTAGACACACATACAGTAGTACAGTTTGATGTTACAAATGAAACAAATATTTTGAACATGTTATTGTGAATGTAAACAGAAGGAGATACAAGTCATAAGGATAGATGAGTCGGCCTGGGATTGAAGAAATGGGGAAGGTTTTGCAACAGAAGTGTAGGAAGTGAAAATTATCTATGGTACCGGTAATGTTAAGACCAACGAATTGGAGCACAATGTGACACTTGTCAAAGACAGTATTATGGGATTGAGCATGAGTAGTAGTAGGAAGACAGTTTAGTTCCAATCAGGGTAGACAATAATGATACCAGTTTATCATCTTGGCTTACAGGATTGAGCCGCGTTGTATATCGGTGATTATTTCCTGAAGTTTCAGCTGACATTGCAGCAGCCTTAATCATGGGTAGGTACGAGTTGGTGTCCGTACTCAAACTGACGGTTATTGCCAGTCAGAGGTGCTTGCTTGCCCTGCATTGTCGTCACGCAGCTCTCTGATTGGTCCGCGCTTATGGCAGTCGCGCTCTAGGAGAACTTTCCAAATGTTGCTAAGTTTGAAACCATCTTCGCGATTGAAAATTATTGGGATGCTTCACGAAACGTCGGGAAATAATCACCGATATATGACGTAGCTCAATCCTGTAAGCCAAGATGATAAACTAGACACCGGCTACGAAAGTCTACGATCTAAATAATGATACCAATTTAGAAACAGAATAGTTTCATCCAGTTGTTAGACTATATTCTTGGAGGAGCAGTTACTTAAAGACTTTGGTAGCTTAAGTTCTGTTGTGGGTAGGTGAAGTGGATATCTCATGCTTTACACTTTGGTCATTCACTCTGGAAATAGTTGTGTGAGAATGGAGGTTCGTAGAGCTGGTAATGAGTTATGATGTTTCTGGGATTATGCAGATGTCTGTAGGTAATGGTAAGGTGTTGGGGTAGCAGGCAATGGAGTGGCTGACTTGTGAATACCATGATGGCACTGGGATTGTACAGTGAGGACCCTCCCTATAGAACGGAGCCACGTTATGGGCTGGCACTGGTGCAAGCAAAGCGGAGTGCCCAACTAGTTTAACACATCTACACTTTTTAACGTATTTAATAATCATATTTTTGGTGGCTTTGGTGGCATAGTTGGTAGCATGCCGAGGGTCTATGCCCAAGGTCGCGGGTTCAAACCCGGCCGAAGTCGTCGGATTTTTTAAGAGCATTGAAAATCGCTCAGTATGCCTTCCTTCGGAGGGGAAGTAAAGCCTGTGGTCTCATGTCATAGATTTATGGCATGAAAAAGAACCTTCCACTAACTACACTTGTGTGAAGCCAAAATTTGTACATTAGAATTGATAACGCTCTATTAGTTCCAACGTTCACCACCAGGTGCTGACTGCAATGCCATCTAGTAGCCAAGTCCACAAGCTAGGTGTCGTGGACGGTAGCATTTGGTAGCAAAAGTAGGAACTACTTCAAATTATTGTCTGCAGTCCTTACTTGAATTAAAAAGCAGATAACGCACACTAATACAGCCATCACAATTAACACCGGTTATCAGACAGGTTTTACACACACTCAAAGTACACAGGGCTACATGACTGCATTGTCGCAGCCCCTAAACTAAGGAACCAACCAATAATCATATTTACTTACATGAATTTCACAGTACTGTAGTTGCTGGAAATGCTGTCCTTTTTCTTGCACTGACGTAGGAAGTTTTGGTACACTCTCTGTATTCATCCTCACTGATGTTTCGTATCGGTGCAGTTATTTCGCTCTCAAGTGCCTCGAGAATATGAAGATTGTTTCTGTATACCTTTTGTTTGAAGCTCCCCCAAAAGTAAAAATCGCACGGCGCTGAAATTTGACAACAAATTTGCTGTGCCCGATATTCCAACCGTGGATTGCGTGGCCCGATGCATCGCGATCCCAGGTTGAAATTCGAAACAACATTTACCAGAAAATATCACCAAGAGAAAAACGTGGATGGTTAGACATACGCCGACATGAAGTAAGACAAAGAATGAGACCTCAAATGACCTCAGGGCGTGACTATGGACTGGGGTTCTAACGTCATCTCCCATCCACGTTACGTTGCGAAGCCACAGAAAGGATATGCACAAATAAGATAAAACTTCCACATTTTATTCACCTCAGCAATAGTACAATCAATAAAGAAAATAATCGTTCTTAACCCCCTCCACTTGGAGATTGATTAAGTTAAGTCTTGATGTGCAAAAACAAAGAATATATCAAATGAAATTAACTCTTAATCGGGACAAAATCTCCTTGTGTCCTATCTTTAGATATAATCAAACTTACGGAGATCCCGCATATGGATTTTAATGGGTTAAATTTTAGTTACACTGTTGCACTGATCATCCATTTCTTATTATAGAGTTCATATTTGGATGTCTACAAAATTAACTGCATTGTAAAAGAAAAACACAAAAATATATCACTGTAATTATTCCATTTGATCTCCTTCTAATTAAATTGCGACTGGTGCATAGTGGAGATTCAACTTACTCTACTAACAAATTTACATCGTATTTACATATGTGAATGTTCACATCTCGTTATATCAACTTTCCTCTTAACTCGGAATTGCAACTTTCCTTCAGCTTTGCAATGGATTCAAAATATCCTTATCTCATTAAATATATTCATAATTCAAGCTCTGAAATTTCTCACCATAGATTAATACTGTCTATATCCGCACTGAATCACTTGTAATTAAATCATTTCACTGGTCTCATTGACTGGTATAAATCTCAATGATGTTAAATGATTTCACAAAGCAATATAAAAATTCATCAGGCAAAAATTTACTGGCTACAACATTGATATAGTGATCCTTTCATTAACTTCACACACATATTAAATGGCCCTCATGGCTCCGTTGAATTATTCACAGGCTTTTCTCAACTTAATTATTTGCCTCATTATATCACAGTGACCTTTTAAATCACACTATTATTTCTCATTCTTTACATCGTTGGTAAACTTTGTTCACCTTATTAAATTACCACATTTTACCTGCATTACATTTTGTCATCCTAATTACATTATTGCAGCATTATAATTACCTGTCATTCATTCTTATTACTTAAATCATTGAAGTTTGTAACATCACGTCGTGACTATCTCTCCCATTCTAAGCTCTCAGTGTATTTAAAGAACAATTTAATTGCTTTATTTAGGTGTTTATATTGTGTGGATTCTGCAGTATTAGTTAGCTCTCATTATATTCTTTTTAGTTTAAATGATTATCATCCACCACCTGAAAAATTTACAAATGTTACTGTGTAACTGTGATTAAGCTTATAAGTGTTTTATCAATATCATTAATTTAACGTTACATGTTTAATATAATCCACTTCTTATCTAGCATTATATATCCACTATATCTGTAAAAATCAGTCGTTTCTAGAAAGCATAAAGAAAAATGGTTTAATGTCACCTCTTAACTCGTGACTATAGATCCCACTTAAGTTGTCGCAATAGAATTTGACATGTGCAATCTAGACCACAAAAATCTACTTCACTACCACTCTAGTTATAAAGAGTCATGGTGTAGTCATCTGTACCTTGGACTTCTTCTTGGGGAAGTATGGAGTTCCAGTAGGACTAACGGCGATTCCCCTCGTTCTCGCCATTTGGTCTTTATCCATCTCCAAGACTCGGTGTCGGTTGTGGGCCTCCATCTTCACCTCCAGGAACGTCATCCGTACCCTAAATCTCCCATGACATGTGTATTTTAATGTGCCATCTTACGGTGTTGAAAGTTCCTCATAAGATAAAAGTAGATGCCGTGTCTGATGACCATCATGTCCAAAAATTTCCGTAAATTCTGTCCATCTAATATAATAGTTTGCAGACTCCTGAATACACTCTCGCAAACCGCACTTTGATAGACTTATAGGTTCACGAATTATAACAGTTCTAAAAACGCTAATTTCGTAAGGAATCTGTCAAGATTGTCGTCTCTAAGCTTGGCCTTCAAACACATATGGGTTGCACGTCACAAGCGGTTGGCCTTGGCGTGTCTACTGTCGCTCGGCACAACGACCTCGCCTCTCCGTAAACAGAACATAGCTCCGAGCCGCTTACTCATTCACTGCTCGCATTGAGTTCAATAACCAGCCTGAATCTAACAGCTTTCAAAAGACAGTAACTACGTGAAACCATACAGGCTTTCACTGTACACGTACTGTTCGCATCTTCACAATATGAAGTGTTATCGTACTGCGTAAATGTTCGGTTTTGGTAACTCGTTCCGACTGTGTGAATCACATGGAAAGTTTGCCGTACTGGCATAGCAATGCTACACGTCTTTCGCCACTAGACTTGCGTTGAGTGTTACACACGCGCGCTCGCGGAACTGTCCTTACTGCTCTGCGTGTAAGAATCAAGTGAACGACCTCAGGTCATCTCCTCACCTTGAAAACTCGCTCCGTGAGTACAGTGACCTCTACAGCGTATTCTTGATCACATGTTCCGCTTCTTCCTTACTGGTCCTTCACGTTGCTACGTCATTGAAGACATCCACTAATCCTCAAATAATCATATTAGAATAATGAGTGTTGTACTCTTACATATTTCAAGTTCTCTTAATATCTTGGAATCTATGTGGCCATGGCAGTGACGTCACAGCTATCATGCACGTCATCTGTCCTTCCTTAGATCATGCGGTGGGATCCGACCTCATGACACATGACGAAACGGGGACAATACTGTGAACTACTTCTTAAGAATATTAATTTCCACGAGGAAAATTCGATGTTTTGTTCCATACCTAACCATGTTCACGTGATACGAGGTAGGCTACAGTACTTAACAGCAAGTCTTAATTATCACAACTAAGGTATCTTGCCAACTGTGTATGTAATAAATGCTATGGCAACATCCAGGGCTTTGGGGCACGCTGTTGTAATCGGCACATGCTATAAATGTGATGGCAGTGGCTAGGGGGGTTAGAACCCCCCCCCCCCATTGGAAAATTGGTATGTTGTGATTTGTGTCTGTGGTGATGTACTCTTGTCGCCTTTCGGCCCGGGTCCCTATTTGTGGCTACACAACGTCTTCATGACAATGTATACCACAGTCTACCTACAGATCGCGAAGCTTGGCGCATATTTTTCTATCACGAGACAATAATGCTCTCATGCAGCCAGCAAGAATGTGCCGACTGTGCTATGTTGGTGTATGTTATTGTTGCTGGATTTACTGTATGTGAGCATTGTGTAAAGGTTATATCTTTAATTAACATGTGCTTTACAAGAGGAGATGTGCAGTTCAACAAACAGATCTAATATTAGACGCAATAGTTCATTGTTGATAAGCAGGGCCGGTCTTAGGGGTGTGCGACATGTGCGGTCGCACAGGGCGCCATGGGTTTGGGGGGCACCGAAGGCGTCCCCTAAAGATAGGCAAATTTCGATTTATTTCCTATTGGACAAATGGCAAGATAGGTAAATGCGAGTTCGTCAAACAAATAAGGGAATCAGTATTTTTTTTTAGTTCAACCGTACGCACACTTTAGACCGTGACAGACCGAAGTTAAACTGGGTGAAATAGTGATTAGCAAACACTACATCTTTCTCTCCCTTGCCTTGCCTTTTCACTATCGCGGAAACGCAACCCGGCTCGACTCCCGGGCCCGGGATCAACCAAATCGCCCTTCGGCAGCGCTCGGGCATTTCCATGATATTTCGGTCCGCTGTTGTAGCAGAGCTGTAGCAAGGCGAAGGAGAGAGAAAGAAAGCAAGGAAGGCAGGGAGACAAAGGAGTGAGGTTGGAGAAAGGGGTGCGGGTATGGCACGAGCTGGAGACAGAGGCAAAGAAAGAGAAATCATAACAAATGGCACGTGTGGCTGGGCGAAGTCCACGTGGACCCGCTCGTAGGTGGCAGGACGCATTAGCAGAATACACGGGAGTGTTATGGCCCATGCTAGTTGACGTTCATTCGAGTGCGTGTGCGGATGGTGTAAAGTCGGGACGAAGAATGAGAAACCCTACAACAATGGCCTCCTTCGGTAAAGCTAGAGGAGCTGCAAACAAAAAACGAAGGTTGCAGCATGCAGAAGAAGACAAGAAGGCAGCAGATGCTTAAAAAAATTTGTCCGACCTTCAACATCAATGGACGGGAAATCTTCTCAAACAAATCCCACTGATCAGTCCAATAATGTACCCGTCAATTTGCAGAGCAAGATGAAGGTATATATTTTAATCTCAAGAAGAACATTTCCTTACTCTCATAAAAACGTGTTACACTGTAGGCTATATTTTCCTTAAAAGGACATTCCTCATTGGTCGTAGTCTAGGTCATGGTCGTAAGGTTGCAAAGACTGTTTTAAGCACTGCTTGTGCGGATAACGCTAAGTAAACGCAGACTGCTATGTTATTTACCTTCTAAAGTGTGCTATTTTAGATTTATTCGGTAATTCTTGTTTAAGCAATCATAAAAACAAAGTAAAATTACGTTTTTAGACCGGTCCTTAAAATCGGAAACAGTTCCCTTATTACCACCAAAACCTCCAATGTTGTTGTGTTGTTGTTTCCTATGGCTAGCCCGGATTCCAATCCATCAGCTTTCTTGCGTTCCAATAGAGTTGTGTAAGGTTTCCAGAAGTTCTAGCAGTCACATCAAGTTTGTTGCAATGTAGCAGGTGCCCCTTATCCATTTTACTTCCAGGTTCGTGACAAAGTGTTCATTCTTCAGATCTCAGGATGTTGATTCGTTTCAGATGAGCTGCAAGGCAGTCGTGGCCAGTGTTAAGTCTGAAGAAGGCTACAGCTTCTCTTCTTGGTGTTAATTTATATTGATCCCATTTAGCATCAATGTCTTTCCATAATTTGGTTTCTGCTGTTTTCTTTGCCATTTCTTCATACCTGTTTTTGATAGTATTTTTCAAGATCCTTTTTGCTGAGATAGAATCAGTCTGACTGACAGGTTGTTGTAGTGTGGTACCTTTTTTTGCTAATCTGTCTGCCTCTTCATTACCTGCTATTCCAACATGAGAAGGGATCCACTGAAATGAGATCTGTTTGTGGAGTCTTTGAAGGGTTTTTATCATACAAAAAATTTCTTTCAGTTCTTTATTTTGGGGCTTATAATTTGACAAGATGGCTTGGATGGCTGCTTTTGAATCTGTAATAATAACGCATTTTTGATAATCAATGTTTCTGCCTAATAACTGATGGAGTGCATGTGAAATTGCTCTTATCTCAGCATCAAAGTTTGTTTTGCTTTGGCCTACTGGGAAGTAGAGTGAGAAGAGAGATGAATGTATTCCTGCTCCAGTTCTATTTTCTTTGTCTTGTGAGCCATCTGTAAATATTCTTAGCCATTGATTAGATGGATATCTTTCTTCTATTGTTCAGAGGGCCAGTTGTTTTAGATCTTGTGGTGAAGAGTCTTTCTTGCAGACCTCTTCTAACAAAGTAAGATCTGTAGTCACTTGTATATATTCAATGGGGTTGACTGGCATACAGAGTGGTTCAAGTTTTATTTGCAGATTGCTCTTATTGATATATTCTTTGGCAAGACTTAAGGGATCTTTTTGTGTTTTCAGATTGGGGCTAGAAACTGGTTTTTTGATCCATGTCATTTGAGGTAGTCTTTGTATACTGAGATATGCATTGGCTGTTTGATGTTTCATCTCTCCTTCTATTGGTAAGTTGTGGGTATATAATTGCAAGGCGGTTATAGGTGTGGTTTTTATTGCACCTGTTATGATTCGTAGGGCATTATTCTGACACCTCTCGAGGCGATCAATGTTTGACTGGGGTGCTGTAGAGAGTACTTCACTGCCATATTTTATGATAGGTTTGATGTAAATATTGTAGGTTTTGTTGAGAGTGTCTTGAGTGCTCCCCCAAGTAGCTCCTGCTAGTCTCTTCAGTAATTTCATCCGTTTGCTTACCTTATCCTCCACATGTTTTATGTGTTTGGTCCAGTTCAGCTTCTTGTCCATGATGATACCTAGGTACTTTGTACTTTCACTTTTTGGAAGGTCTTGATTACTAAATTTGAGACTAAAGGTTGGATTGTGGTGTCTCAGGGAGAAAAACTGGTATATTGTTTTGAAAGTATTGATTTCCATATTATTGTTTTCAGTCCAGTTTTTGAGTTTTATAAGTGCCTGGCTCATTCTGTGTTCAAGAAGCATTTGCTGATTTGGGCTGTTACGTGCTGTGGTCCAAATGATAACATCGTCTGCAAACATGCTGATATTCCCATTACCTACTTTCTTTATTGTTTTTGGAAGATCGTTGATGTACACATTGAATAAAGTTGTGCTTGATACAGCTCCTTGTGGGAGGCCTAGTTTTGATTGCTTGCAACCTGAAGTTTTGTTGTTGTAACGAACATTGATCATTCTTAGTGAAAGGAATCTTGAAAACCAGTTTAACATACATCCATTTACTTTGAAGTTGATAAGTTTCTTTAGCAGCATGTTTCGCCATACAGTATCATAGGCTCCTTTAAAATCGATGAAAACTGCAAGAACACTTTCCCTTTTGTTAAAGGCTTCTTTAACAGCTTGTGTAAATCTCATTATTTGGTGGGAGGAGGACCTGTTTTGTCTAAACCCTGCTTGTTCTTCTGATAGAAGAGATTTTGTTTCCAAGTACCAATTGAGTTACTCACGTCAGCAGCACACCTTAAGCTGTACGTGTCCCCTGGGTGGTGCTAAACGAGTAACAATTTTGGCAAAAACGTTCCAAAATAGAGAAACATGAGCAAACAAATGCAAACAAATAAAACTGCTCTTTTCAGAGCAAAACAACACGAAGTAAGAATACTGCAATGGAACGCAGGTGGTCTATCAACAAACCTCCAATGTAGAATGGGCTTAATAATCCGTGTAGGCAGAAATGCATTTTGACTTGGTGCCGGCCTGATTGTTGATCTCTTTTCAGTGCGGTGACGGGTGCAAGCACCTTAATAGGAATTGACTCTGACTGAGGCCCTGCTGGTGGTGGGGATGGTGTTGGATCTTGTGACAGGAGTGAAGGCGGGCAGGATTCGAGGAAACCTTTCGACTCTGGTGATTTTACTGGTGATGGGCATACACTCGAAAGTGGTGAACGTGGTAGTTGCGGTGCTGATTTAACTTGTGACGGTGAAGTTGGTGAAGGTTCTGGTGTCGGTTCTGGTGCTGGAAATGGATTATGCATTGTGCCCTGCCTATTGGCCTCCGGTCCGAAGCATGGAATGTACTGATAAAATTATCGTTCAAGGGCCAGATAAAATAAAAGATTCGAACCTTAAAAAAGATGCTGGAGGTGGCCGTCATTTTACTATGTGTCATTGTTATCGCGAGTTACCAAATGGCGAAAAAGTACTAAGACGTTGGCTCCAATATCCTGACTCATTAAAAAAAAAATGCTTTTGTTGTAAGCTCTTTGACAGAAAGTCTACAGCAGCTCTCGTCACTTCGGGATTCTGTGACTGGGCACATCTTTTGCAAGCCTTAGAGTCTCATGAGAGATCCTCTTCTCATTTTAAATGTTCTCAATTAAGGGCCGAAACAGACTTGCGTGTATCCACGAAAAAGGTCGTTGATGATGCTAATCAACTAATTATGTGTGCTGAGGTAGAACATTGGAGGTCCGTACTCGAACGATTGTTATCGATAAAAGGGCGTGGTGGCTCAGCGGTCTAGCTGTATGCCTCTCACCAAGGCGGTCCGGGTTCGATTCCCGGTCAATGCATGTGAGATTTTCGAAGTGAAATGCCATGTCCTGTGGTTCGGATTCCACGTAAAAAGGAGGTCCCGTGGCTCATAATCACAAGATTCACGGTCACGTAAAACTACAATCTTCCTTCCTTGTTATCGATAACAATGTTTCTAAGTAAAAACAATTTGTCGTTCAGGGGTTCATCTGACAAATTTTTCGTGAAAAACAATGGTAATTTCCTTCAACTTGTTGAACTTTTAGGCAAATACTATTCGGTTATGAAGGAGCATTTACGAAGGGTGATGGGTTCTGAAACAAGTAATCACTACTGCAGTAAAAGAATCCAGAACGAGCTCATAAATTTGCTAGGTGGTGCGATTTTGTCGGATATTTTAGCACAAGTGTCTAAAGCTAAATATTTCTCCGTTATTGCCGATTGCACACCAGACCTTTATAAAAAAGAACAAATGTCGATCACTTTACGGTTCGTTCAAACATCTGACGACGGTGTAAATCTGACCGAACACTTCATTAGTTTTGTGGTGGCCGAAAAAACTGATGGTGAGGCGCTTGCCGACCTGATCATTAATACTTGGGCAGAAATGGGGTTAAAGCTAGAAGACCTTAGAGATCAAGGCTTTGACAGCGGTGCGAATATGAAAGGTAAACATAAAGGAGTTCAAGCTCGCATTGTAAAACAGTTCCAGCGCGCAAAATATGTTCCATGTGGTAGCCATTCCTTTAACCTAGTTTTATCTGACTCAAGACGAATGCTGCACTTACTGTGTTACTCTATTTGGCATTATTCAACGCATTTTATTTTCGTCGTCTCCTGGCCAGTGGTCTATTTTGTTGGCTCACATTTGTAATTTGACTCTAAAAGATGCACTGAGGCCTTTTAGATACGATACGAATAGGGTAGTGGCAGCCTAAAGGCCATTAAAGAGAACCCTGCTTTTGATTCGGGGCTACGCCATGAAGCTGAATACGGTACTTGGCGGAAAAAATTGTGACATTCGAATTTGTCGTTGCTGTTGTAGTATGGCACGACATTTTGTTTCAAGTAAACATAGTTAGCAAAGCCATGCAAGCAGAAGCAATTGATATACAAAATGCATCTTCTTTCGCGGAAGGTTGTATGGCGTACCTTGAAAAATTATCCCAAGAAGCGCTATAACTTCGGCTAAAGAAATCATTGCGACAGTGTCTCTTGAGGTCGAAGAAGGTAGACGGAAAAGGAAGACTAGATCCCCTAAACGGTTCATTGAAGAAGATGACTCGGACTCGGACCGAGTCAGGCACTGAGAGTGACAGTTCTGAGTCGGAGCCGGAGCTGACATAGGCTGAAGCTCAGGCTAAGGTTAAGCGCAAACAAGTGAAGCTACAACGATGCTTCAGAAAAAGTTTATTTGACAAACTCCCTAACAGTAGCTTTAAAGTCTGTAAGGAAGAGATTCTTTTTCTTTAAAGAGCATTCCGATACGTGGGGATTTTTGTACGATCTGAAGGCACTGCCTGGGTCTATTAAAGATAGTAGTCCACTCATGGATCGTTGCTTGAACTTGCAAAAGCAGCTTTCTAGTGGAAATAATGAGTCTGACATAAGTGGGAAGGATCTATGTTCTGAGCTGCAACATTTGAGCCCATGCCTACCATGAAACGCAATAAAAACCCTCGCGCTGCGTTGTATTTCATTTAAAGTACCGGTACGAATATGATTGACATTTTTCCAAACGTCGATGTAGCTTTGCGAATTCTCTTAACCTTGCCGGTAACTGTCGCTTCGGGTGAACGTAGCTTTTCAAAATTGAAGTTGATTAAAACCTACCTGCGTTCTACAATGGGCCAGGAGAGACTGTCAAAACTTGCTCTAATTTCAATAGAGAACGATGTTGCGCGTTCACTCGATTTAGTCCAGTTAGTACAACAGTTTGCTTCAGTCAAAGCACGGAAAGCTCCCTTCTCATAAGGTTTTGGGTTTTAGTGTGTTTTTTTCTGTGTGTCATTGTCGTTTGAATTAGTAAAGCTTGTATTTTTCCAGTGATTTTGCTATGTTGGCAGTTTGCATCACAACTGAAAAAATAGTTATTTTAATATGTTACGCATCACCTATTAGATAATAAAGTCCAGTATTTTTGCATCATGCGAGCGTACAGCTGATATTATATATGTTACCTTGACTATTTTCTTACTACAACGCAAGTAAAGCATGTTCAAGTAATATAGTAAATGTACCTTAGGTTCATTTTATTTTATTTCATCCGATAACTCGGTGCCTTGCCTTTGCCTGCATTTTCTACTTTATATTTTCAAGATTCCTCTTGATGATACCGCATAATTTTTGCCAGAGTTAGGCAACCCTCCTCACACAGAGGGGCGCAAAATCGAATTTCGCACAGGGCGCTGAAACCCCTAAGACCGGCCCTGTTGATAAGTAACCTATTTGATCGCTTTTCAGTCGGTCAACACGAGTGACTGTACCCAATTAGATTTGGTGGGTGGTGACAATTTATCTCCTAATGTCTGAAATAAAAATACATGAATCGTCAAACACTTCTCACATTAAGGGGAAGGGGGTGGGGTCGGTAGTATGAGAAGCGTTTTATTAAATGTATAAATAATTATTGTATTATGAATTACACAGGGAAATTAATTGTTACTCCTCGACCAAAATTGGGTGTATTCATATTGACCGACTGGGAAGTCAGACTGTTCAAATAGCAAGACGACACCCGTGTCTCCAAAGGACCCTAAAAGGTAAGATTTGAGCTATGGATTTTAGGCTAGTATTGTAAAGCTTTTCAAGGGAAGCGTGATGGTGCTGTGACTTAGCTGCTTGTCAATCACCCGGACGGCCGGAGTTCCAATCCCGGTGACAGTGGGGTGAAATTTTCACCTGAAAAATTACGTGGCGTCAGGTAGGACATCCGGCCTTAAGTCGACGGCCAAAACCAAAACGAGCCTGATTGGCTCGGGCGACCCTAATTAATTGGGATACGCAGTAGAAAGTATTATAAAGCTTTTCAATCAAACAACGCCACTAGGTCTTGAACTGGTTATAAATCAATAATAATGTTATTAGTTTTAGGTCCCTTTTAACTACTGTGGCTTTTAGAGATCTTTAACGTGCCAGTAAATCTACAGACTCAGTTTCCTCGCATTTATGCCCCCTTAAATGCCAGCTGACCGCGCCAGGATTAGATCCTGCAACCTTGGGCACAGCAGGCTAGAACGTTACCACTGAACCAGTCTGTTATAAATCAGAAGCATGTCTCGGTAGGATATCTATGCATGGCTTTGGTGGCGTAGTCGGTTGCATGCTGAACTGCTATGCCCAAGTTTGCGAGTTCAAACCCAGTCGAAGTCGTCGGACCCATGTCATAGATTTATGGTACGTAAAAGAACTTACAACTACAATTGGTAGTGTGTAGCCAAAATTTGTAGGCTATTGGGTTAAACACGCTCCATCAAGTTCAAACGTTCCTCGTTGGGTTTCAGAGGCTGTGGCGTCTGGTAGCTTAAGTTGGAATTACTCAACATTGAAATTGGGGAACCTACGGGTGTTCATGTGAAATGCCCTGCCATTGGCCATTGGCCATTGACTGCAAATCAAATATAAATATCTGTGCATTTTGAAAATTGAGACATACGGTAGGCTAAGTAAAAGTAAAAGATGTCATCTCAAACGCGTGCCGACATTTTAATTTTCAGATGTAGAAAATGGCTTTTTAATAGTCAGAGAGCTGATTTAATGAATAAAGATTTTGTACAATAACATAAACTTATTCTCGAATCTTTTGGAAGCAAGCCAATTTATGTCGTCAGGATAATGCTCACAAACTTAGATGTGGTACACTGTTTGTTGATTCTCTTATGAAATACCTGGTCTCCCACATGGCTGCTGTGAAGGTACGGTACACAATTGTTATTGCCGATATTTTGTAAAATTGGCATTGTATTATTTTGTCAAATTCAGGAATGAAAGGTTTCAAACCCACAGAAAAGATACACAGTACAGTGAAACCCCTCAAATCCGAACTAATTGGGGCTGTAGTCAGTTCGGATTTCAATTTTTTCGGATTAGCCAAATAATATCCATATAGCAGGTTGTGAGGATGCTGAAGAAGGTTGTCTAGAGTAGTGGAAGACAGTTGATGTCAATGAAGAATGCACCGAACATGAAATAATGAGTCAACATGACAGCAATATAGCTAGTGACAGTGAGGAAGAAGAAACTTGGACAGACAATGTGACGTATACTGAGGCTACATCTGCACTTCGTAGAACAACACGAAGCAGCCACGCCAAACGTCACTTCGACAATTGAAGATAACTGATTTCAAGATAAAGATTAAGTGATATTTTGTGTGTTTCTATTGTTATTTCATTGTTATTGAAAAGTGATTAACCTAAGAAATTACAATAACCAACTTTTCCGATTTTCAATCCAGGATGAGATAAGTATGCAGGCACATTTACACTGTGTTACGTATGCTAACTCTACTTCTTTGTTAATTTTTCAACTAATTATTGAAAAATAAGGTTATAATGTAGAATATGTAATTGCGAGGCAGACCTAACGAAGATGGATGGATTGTGTACAGGAGGACCTCAGAGAAAAACAGTTGTCAGAAGAGGATGTGCATGACCGGGCTAAATGGAGGAGAGCTGTCAGAAACATCAACCCCACATAGGAGTGGGAATGATGTAAAGAGAAAGAAGAAAGATGTAATTGTTTTATGACTAAATAAATATGTTTCTCTGTTTTGCGTGTGTTTTTCAAACTTAAAATTGTCGAAGAAAACTCGTTCGGATTACCCGGGATTTCGGATTTCCGGGGTTCGGATTTGAGGGATTTCACTGTACCTACAATTGAGCCATTTAAGACCTTAAGATCTTTTTATACTTTTCGTTTCACAAATCAAAGTGGTATTTTTACTAATTAACTATAATGTTACTCAATTTTACGGAATAACTAGCTTTTGATATGGTTAAGAATTTGATATTATATTATACCCATACTATCAACCCGCCCCAACTTCGCCTGGTATCTTAAAGGGGTTACTCAGCGTAAGCTCAAAAGGCGCACGGACCGTAGGTCTCAGACACAATTCAGAAAAGTCGAGGTGAACAGCGAAACTCCAAACACATGTTACTCTTCTCTGAAGTCTTAACTCGACACGACTCGACAGTTAATGCTGGCCGAAGCCGGGGTGATGGGCTCGCTCCCTGGCTCGTAAACTCGCTCCGAAGCTAGTAATTTAAATTTCCACTGAATGGAGATTGTTGGAAGAAATTAAAACGTAAAATCACTTATAGTTGGCGATGTATTAAAGATAAAGATATGCTGTCGTGGACTTCTTTGTAGAACTTTTCATGCTGACCAATTCTTACACTCGTAGTATATGGATATTTTTAATGGTTTACCCAGCGTAAGCTTAAAAAGCGCACGGACGGCAGGATTTCCTTCGACACGATTCACTGAAATCGTTACTGCTCGGCTTCCTCTAGTCATAAATGAATGTTTTCCTACAGAAACCTTCCTCGAGAAATTCTTTACTGAATGGTGAAAACCGCATCAAAATCCATTCAGTGGATTTAAAGATTACCCGTTACATCCAGGAATCGTTGACTTGGTTTAATGTAGAGATGCCAGCAACTATCATTAAAACAAATATATGAATTTATAACTAGTATGGACTATGAATTCTACGTAAGACTCATTAAATATGTCATACAACTGTACCTAGGGATACTTATAGAGGACTGAACTAATAAAAACTCAGCATTCTTTTTATGTTTCTATGAATTAAAAGTGTACAGTATATCAACATTGTGGCTTTTTTCTGTAGTAGTTGGTGATTTAACGTGACTTATGTTTACAATGGAAATAATCACTCAGTTGAGTTAAAATTCAAAATACCCTTGCAAAAGTGAAATCATCTGTTCCGCGAATATCGTGCTCAAGGCAGTTGCCTGCTTGCTGGCCGCTGCGAGCGCTAGTGTCACTTCACCTACAAAGAGGATGCAATTTCGTAACGCAGCGAGCTTCGCAACTGTGTATTTTAGACTGTGGTAATACAACTCTGCCCTCCCAGAGTTGCCAATCTAACTTTTCCCCCGCGATTTACCTTATAGTTTATTTCAAACTGAGGCTAGCGCCAAATAATTTTGAATCCCACACAGCGGGGAAATATTAGCTTTTTCCTTTTCTTGGCGGAAGAGAAGTTATATGTAAATTAATCTAATTTTTATTAAAAATAATGCGCTTTAATAAAGACTTAGAAAATTCTATGGGTACATTAACACTAATTTTGGAATCATTATTAACATCTTGAACATGAGATAACCGTCAGCCGAGTTGATTCATATTGCGTAAATATATGGCCAGCAATTCCTCGAATTACGGTTATCTCTCAGTTACGAATGAGTGAAATGTGTCGCCTGAGTAGTGTAAGCAATTAAACCTTTTTCTGGCTGCAGGTAGCATTTGTAAGGTAAGAAGGACCTTGGTAGGTGACAAAAATCTTCGAAAATGGTACTTTAGGCATTCTGGGCTAATTCTAATATAGAGCACAGGATCTTGTTGGAAAAACTGATCAAACATAAAAATGAGTACCGGTATTGAATTACTTATAAATCAACATGATACATCGTGAGAGGACATGCCCACTTTTGCTGAGACCACTGTAAATAATTTCTCTTGTTGAGAGATACGCAGTCTTCATGTTGGTAGCACAGATATTCCGTATTTGAGTTTATTTTGTTCCTGTCAGGGGAACAGGAATGTTCTAAATTTACCATTGAGGTGAGACATTTTAGTCAAAAATTAACTTTTTTTTTTTTTTAAGAACTGATTTGTTTTTATCTATATTGTATTACTCGAAAAATTCGGGATCAAAATACATGAAACTTTTCTTGTGTAATAATATCTCATAGAGAAATGGAAATACTTGTAGAGTTGTTGTTAATTCATTTGAGGGGCTTGAGACACCTTGGTCATCAGCCCCATGTAGTTGGGAGTGTGTTGAAGCTGTCTGGCAACCTGTATTGCTGTGATGATTGTAGTTGTGTGTGTAAATGTATCTGGGACAGGCATGGAGTAGACGCTCTGGGACTTGAGCAAGGCACTATCCCGGCAATTTCATGTAGGAAGTGTGGCGGAACCCGGGGAAGAAACACACTCAGGATAACCGCTGTCAGCAGCGGGATTCGAACCTACGATATCCATACTTACCACAGCTGCCCTCGCGACCGTGGTACACGTTTGACGAACTACTTGTAGAATTTGGCTCGAGTACCTATAACCCCCCCCCATTGGTCGATCCTGGCTACGCTACTGTGTGACGGTGATTCATTGCGACCTGTCCATGGCACAGCATTTGGAAACCCTCACTGTAGAAGGATGTGTGGCAGGATACAGGGACTTTGGTAGGATTGCTCTGACCAGTAAGGGACTTGGTGGGAGAGCTTTGTCAGAAGGCTAGAGCAGGGCAAGACCAGTTGGGATGGGAGCAAATTAATTTATGAACATTCGTAACTCACGACCAAACATACCGTATGTGACTGCATCTGCATGTAACGACGCACTAACGCGTGCCAGTATTGTTGATGGTTAGTGCAGGTCATAAAGGGACAGGTGAATGTCCACTAGGAAACTGACCATATCCTAAAAACATCTGATGATGAGGGGCAGATGACCTCCTAGTTCTGCCCCTTAAAACAACAATAACTAACTAACTAACTAATATCTGATGATGGAGCAAATGAGGTAATGACAGGTTTCCAGGCTATGCCAAAGATCTGGAGGTAAAGTTGGTGGTGAGGATGATGTGGGCCAGTGCTGGGAATGATGTTATAATGGCAGTAGCTTAGAGAGTGGTCTGTCTCTTGGGCATACATGTAAATGTGTGTCTGACATGATATTTGCCCACAGTGGGACAGCCATGCCTACCGTGAACTCGGCAACTTCCCCTCTACCACCTGTAGGATGTAGCAGGGGCAAGTAAACTTGCACTTGTGCAGGCTGTATTTCTACTGTGAACATGACGTAGAAGTGATGTAGCCAGGATTTCATTACGGGGGAGGGGGTCTAAAGTTTTATACAGCTTTATTTCCGGCAAGTGTTTCTTTAGCCTATTTTCATTTAGGAAAAAAATGTATGTGTGTGTCCCACCCTAATAAAATCAAAACGGCTGAAGCGATTTCAATGAAACAGGTAAGTACATACTACTACCCCGTCCGACCTTGGCCGTGCCTTTCAAATTTTGATACATTTCACCAATTCAACATGGCGGCCATGCAAAATATTTGACTGGCATTCTCGGTAACGGTAACAGATATTACCCTGAAATTTTCTACTGTGATAAAGGGTACTACTACAAGTTCACCTATGTGACTTTCATAAACCTGTTAAGTACAAAATGAACATGGTGGTCAAACGAAGTTGAAACATGTGAATAGACTCTACTTGTGATTTAACCATCCAAGGGCAGTGAAGCTTGGTATGGTAAATGTTTATACATATTTTAATGCACTGGCATCTAATTAAATTCAATTGTTTTCATAACCTCAAGATGGCAGATGTGTGAAATTTTAAAATTATGTTTTAATTTTTTGTGTCCTAAACATGCGATTGTAGTGAAAGTTTGAATAATGAACCTACGCAGTATTCTTCATCTAATGGTACATAACTCTATGGCCTACATATTTAACAATCCAACATGGCGACCAACTGAATTATTTAGACGGTTCTCAATGTCTACAAAGCTATTACAGCAATCAAACGGAAATTTAGTATGTTGATAGAGGCTATTAATACAAGTCACCTATTGGACTTTAACCTGGTGAGCACAATACCAACATAGTGGCCAAGCGAAGTTAAAACATTTAAATGAAATCTACTCGTGATTAATTCTTACGAGCGCAGCAAAACTTGGTATGGTAAATGTTCATACACAACTTATTCTACTGGCATCTAATTAAATTCAATTGTTTTCACAACCCCAAGTTGGTGGCTGTGCGAAATTTTAAAATTGAGTTTATTTTTCTTGTGTCCTAATTATGCGATTGGAGTGAACGTTTGAATTGAACCTACGCAATAATCTTCATCTAATAGTGCATAACTCTATGGCCTACATACAGAACAATCCAACACGGCGATCCTTTTCATAGGCGGGAGAATTTTTAATAGAGAAGACCAATAGGATGTATGAAAATAGGCTATATAGTTCTTCACGGAACTACTTGTTTAATATTAATTGTATTGTTGTATTTATTCACCTTCATTATTAGTCGTTAGTCCAAATATTTTGGGAGGGTATCTGGACCCCCTCCGCCCTTGTCTATATCACTGTTTCAAGCATACTATTCGGAAACACATCCACAAGCTGGTTTGAAAAGCAGGAAGAAGTATGTGTACTCGGAATCGAGTTACAGCCGACAACAATTCTTAACACTGATCTTGACACAAATACTATGTTCTCATTCTACCTGACCTATGGGTGAGCTTGAGAGAAGATATCAGAATCGTGAGGGCTATGGAGTGTTTTCTTTGCTTTTCAGGATGAAACCAAGAAGTGTTCTATTCAACTCGCAAGAGCATAGATCTCATGCACAAAATACAATTATTCCCTCGCATTCTCCTAGTTGCTCCTATCAGACCGAGAACAGCCAGGGGTTATGAATACCAATCATGAATTTTTACTATCAGAAATGTGACGACATGATTTTCAACTGTCTTTCTTTATTCTGGTTTAATTTTGAGATTTTAAATCCGACTCTCTAATTTTCAGTATCATACATTGTTTAATAACCGCTGGTTGCATGGCGCTAAGATAGGATTCTTGCTTACTGCACCCAAGATTATGGGATCCAATTCTTTCCTTCCTACGATTTTCACCATGTCTTTGTTTCTTCCTTCCTTCCTATAATTTTCACCATTTCTTTCTTTCTTTCTTTCTTTCTTTCTTTCTTTCTTCCTTCCTACCTTTCCACTTCTCCTTCACTCCAGGCCTATACAAGGATGGTACGTTATTTCTAATCTAAGGGCCCTACTCAATCCTTGAACTTAATAATTACAGCTGCACATACTACAGACATAGCAGAAAAACGAACCATCAGACAAAAATCTAATACACACCTACGTGCACAGGGATGATGAACAAGATGTTCCAAGCCCTTGAATGAAGTAAATGTTGTTCATTCTACTTCCTGTTTCTCATTGCAGGTTATTCTATAATGTATTTTTTATATCTTGGTGCTGCGTTTCTTCCCCATCTGCCTCCAAGCTACTTGTTGTTTGCAAGTATACCACATGGGCTCAGTGGGGGTGCCATTTCCATTTTCTCTGGGATGTATAGCTACATCAGTGACGTGTCATCTGCTGAGAAACGTTCTTTGAGGTGAGTGCCGTTATCTTATATCTGGCTTTCTCCATGTGATCTCAACATTATCTGTTAACTGTGTTCATTTTCAGGATGGCCATTGTGGATTCCTGTCTGTTTGGCGGTATGCTGACAGGAGCAGCTGCATCCTCGTTCCTATTCAATGCTGCCGGTGACATGGGTTACATTACAGTATTTGGCATCAGTGGAGGTTGCTGCTTCCTATGTTTCCTCTACTGCACACTTCTCTTGCCTGAATCAGTCAACAGGACACAACAAGTATGATATCATCCTGTGTGACTTGCCTTTTTGTTTCTAGATTCAAAGGGGGTTTTACCTACCTCCATAGTCAGGCAAGCTGAGAAGGGAACAATCTTCTAAATTCCCTAAAACTTTGCTCAATTGTTAGTCAGATCGAGCATTGTGCATTGTGCTGCAAATTCAATTGGGCAAAATTCTGCAAACTTAATGCTGTGACAGCCTAGATGCCAAGTTCACATATCTTCTTCAACCAATTGTACTGCTACAAGCCGTAACTTAGGCCCTCTCAACATCGACTGGCTGCTGAGGGAGTGATTGGTTGTAGAGGATATGAGAACTCGGCAAACCCACTCACTTGGTCTGTGTCAAGTCTCAAGTACCGTACGCATTTAATGTATACAATTTTGTCCTCTGTAGAGGTTGCTCAAGTGAATTTGGAGGTGAAATACTATCACAGATGTGTTTTTGTGATTACATCCTGGTCACGTCAGACATTTGATACTTCAGGTGTATCTAATTTATCCATTAACACTCTGTTTAACATCTTGATGGCTTGTACTTAAAGTACACAGCACAACTTAATACCTGAAAACGGCAGTTGGTATTAAATCGGTTATGGGAAATACAACCTTTTAAAGTATTTGTTCCAAATAAAGAGATCCAGATTTAAGTACTGAAGTATCAAAACCTTTCAGGAGAAACACCAGAGTTGCTAACTCATCTCGTTCTCTGCATCTTGGAAAAATACAGGTTGACAAAGAGGATAATTTCTGTGGTGGTTAATTACAACACAATGTTGCTGAAGTTGGGAGAAACAGCAGTAACGATGCATATTTTAATTAAGAAAATATGAATATTTTGGGGATACTTAAACTCTCTATTTTGCACACAATGTTATACAATTAAATTTGGACATTTTACATTTAATATGAATGCCTTGTTTCTTCATTTTCAAAATCTAGTCACTCTATCCTGGACCATAGACCAGTTATATTGGGTGGTCAGTATTAATATTGAGTAAACACGTGAAATTCATAAAAAATTGGCACATGTAATAGCCCAGTCAATAAAGGTAAAAATATACGCTTTGTCGCAACTAATTAGAGGAAAGCTGAATTTTTGCAGGATGTTGGTATACAAAGTAAATAGCCAAAAATTACAAAGTCCCGACCCCCACCCCTCTTGCTCCCCCCCCCCCCCCTCCTATACCTTGCTAGTGCAGTACTATGGTTAAATGCTTACAGCTCGAGAACTAATAAAGCTACAGACGTGATTGTTTTTTTATTTTACTCCTTACAATATTTTTAACAATTTATTTAAGAATACATTTTTATGTAGACAACCTATTATCGCCATAATACATTAATATATGCAGAAAACTGTCATTGCAAAAAACAAAAAGTAATTTATACTAATTATAACTATTTACCCTTATGTCGTAGAAAAAATATGTTCGATTAAAATGTTTAGCTATTGTTATTATCTTTAACGTTATGGGTCTACAAAAGATATTTGTTAACATGATGGCCTCACAGAGCGATGAACAGTAGCGGACACCGCGCATCCCGCCGGGCAGCCGCGTATAGCGTGGTGTGGTGACTCGGCCGCTTGGCTGTCTGCATGAGTCAGACTGCACGTTGCAACTTGTTTGTTTACTGCCCTCTTATCTCTACTACGCTGCTTATTGAGTCCATTTCGTTATTAGTGGGCCTTGCCTGTTTAGTGTTCGGTTAACCATGGCATTGTGCGGTTCGTTGCATTTTGTGTTTCGTGATAGTTTTACTTTTTGTACAGAAATACAAGTTGTTGTGTTGTGCCAAGTGCAGTGAAATGCTGATAGTTTTGCTATTGTTATGTATTGTTGAGCGAGATAAGCAAGATAAAAGGTAACCCTTAAAAATAGTAAACACTTGTTAAATCTGAACTGTTACCCACAAACTTTACAGCTAGGCGCTCTTTATTATCAACAGTTTTCAATAATGACTGATTTTACCATTATATGCGTAATATGTAATGAGGAAGTGAAAGATGCCGGGGTAACAGTCACTAAAGGTATAAACACTTTAATAAAATGTAGTATTGAGAGAAAAGACGAAATCCATAGGTTACTTGTTAACGTCGATGTAATAAAAGTACATACTGTATGCAGGCAAAATTATACCAGACCTAGCAATATTAAAGCAGCATTAAAAGCTCAAAATTTGGAATCTTCCACCTCGCAGCGCCTTCTCAGAAAATTAGACACCAAATTTGATTTCAAGCATGACTGTTTGTTATGTGAAAAAATGCTGTGTTTGACCCAAAACTTCCTTCTCAATACCGAACCTAAAATTCATGAGGTTTCAACAATTGAAATAAAGCAAACTCTCCTTAATGCTCGTGACAATAGGAATGATGATTGGGCCTGTAAAGTTAAGTCCAGGCTTTTAGATGTGATTGATTTAGTTGCGGCCGAAGCCCGTTATCATGGGCAATGTTATAAGGACTTTTGTAAATATAAACCTCATGAACAAAAGGTAGGACGTCCATTATTAGCCGAGTCTGTAGATAAATTTAATTTGCTTACCAATTACCTTGAGAGCGACAATGAGTGCCAGTATTCACTAAAAGAATTAAGAGAGATAGTAGTGGAGTTATGTGGTTCTGAAATAGACTATAGTGATTATTATCTCAAGTCAAAACTTGTAGATATTTTCAAAGATCGGCTAGTTGTACATAATTTATCTGGAAAGAGAAGTATTTTATGTATGTCACATACTAGTCACAAGGTATTAGATTCGTGGCACAAAAACAGAGAAACAACTACTGAAGACGAACGTAAAAGAATTGTTAAAACAGCAGCAGAAATCGTTAGGGAAGATATACAAAAAATGAATTATGACTGTGGAAAATACGCAAGTGAAAAGGAAGTGAGTACTGTAACAAATGATTTGATTCCTGAAACATTCGCACTACAGCGGAAGGATATGGTTACAACACAGGCAAGTTTCAAGTCTATCAAAGTGAGATCTAAAGAAGTTTCAATTAACTCCCAGCAAATATTCAATCGAATTTTATGCATCTGTGACAGCCCCGTTAAGTTGAAATCTTATTTTGAGTTCGAATTAGCATCTCACCCACCATCACTATTTGACGAGGCATCAATACGTAAAGGTACGAAAGCATCGTTTATAAAATTATTTGAAGATGGAATTGTTGAAGAAAGCTTCAAGGCAAATGAAGATGTTTTTGTGATGGATGGTGGATATTTGTTACATGCTGTGGTTTGGAGAAAAACCAGCACTTTGAAGGAAATAATAGATTCTTATTTAAGCTCTATACTTTGTAAATACGGAAATAAAGTTACAGTGGTATTCGACGGTTATCCCAACTTTCCAACCACAAAACAGCAAGAACAAGAGAGAAGAGCATCAAAGAAATCTTCTCACACAATTTTTTTTTATGAAAATACAGTTTGCACAACACAACAAGCAGACTTTCTAGCAAACCCTCATAACAAAAAGAGGTTGATAGAAGCAATTACAACACGTTGTGTGACTGAGGATATTAACGTTTTTTTCTGCGGAAGGTGACGCTGACACTGTCATTGTCGACCAGGCAATTAAATATGTGCAAACTAATAATACTACAGTTGTTGTCGTGGGAACTGATACAGATCTCTTGGTTTTACTCGTAGCATTAGCTCCCCAGCAAGACGCCAAACTTTTCTTCTTAAAGCCTTCGTCGTCAATGTCCAAACTGTACTCTTTCGATTTTCATATAAATCAACATGTCAAGCAGCAAACTTTACTGCCTTTTTTCTCATTCAATGACTGGTTGTGATACGATGTCTGCTTTCTATGGGCTAGGGAAGTAAAAAGCAGCCGACATGATACGTAAGTCAACTGAAGCTAGATCTCAGGCTGAAGTTTTCAGAAAACAAGACATTACAAAAGATATCCTTTTAGAAAGTGGAGAACAGTTTATCCTAAGCTTGTACAACTTATCAAAGTTCAAAACCCTCAATGACGCCAGGTACTTTAAGTTCAAGCAATTAACCGCAAAAATGTCTCTCAAGTCTAATTTTGATTTAGCAAAACTTCCACCAACTTCAGATGCTGCTCATCAACATATTTTGAGGGTTTACCACCAGATTCAAACTTGGTTAGGTTGTAAAAATCCGGCAGAAGAATGGGGTTGGCAGTATACATCAAATAACAGACTGATACCTAAGCCCATGATGAATCCTGCTGCTCCAAGTGAACTTCTTCTACTGATATCTTGTAATTGCAAAACATTGTGTGTTACAAACTGTAGTTGTCGTAAAGCTGGGTTCGATTGCACATCTATGTGTGTGAACTGCAGGGGAATGTATTGTAAAAATTCTTCAGACCAAACCGATGAAACATTAGAAAATGATCCTTTATACTAAAAAAAAAAGGAAAAACATAAACGTTGTTTATTATTAGGCCGTGTTAGTTGTGCAGGAATTAATAAGTTATCAAAAATACTATACAATGAAACTTTATTATTTGTCAGCTATAAAAGTGTACTAAGCACAGGATTTTGGTAATGAAAAGTTGAAGTTAAAGTTTTTATATTTCATCATCATAAACTAAATGACTATTCAAGATTAAGGATATGAGTACATACAGCGGTGCCCTTCAGCATCGAGTGACAACGGCGCGGCGCTGCTTTGTCTGGCGCGGCGACGCGGTGGCCATTACTGTTCATCGCTCTCTTTGAAGCCATCATTTGAACGGTAAGCATTATAGTAGACACATATTTATAAAACTAATTAAATTGTCTATAAGTTTTGTACAAAATATTTCATTGTATGACGGAAGGATAAAAAGGTACAATAGGTTGAAGTTACTTTTTGTGTTTTGTAGTGGCAGTTTTCTGCATATATTGGAGTATTACGGTGAAATTACGCTATCTACATAAAAAGTTTATATGACATAATTTGTTTAGAATAATGTTAGGCGTAAGATTATTAAAAATCGCGTTTGTAACTTCATTAGTTCTTCAACTGTAAGCATTAAACCAGAGTACTCCTCTTGTAAGGTTGGGGAGGGGGTGGGGGTGGAAGCAAGGGGGGTGGGGGTCGGGACTTTGTGGTTTTTTACTTTATACTTTATATACTAACATCCTGAAAAAAATCAGCTTTCCTCTAATTAGTTGCGACACTAAACCTTTATTGACTGGGCTATAATATACGGTACCTGTACTGTAAAGTTAAAACACTTTAGAATACATGCAAGTATTTACTACTTTAAACAATCAACATTTTAGTTTTGTTGTAATAGGTACAGTAAATATTTGAATATCCGGAGTTCGAGTCATAAGTCATGGCATCTACACTGACCGGCAAAAAAAGTGGAACAGTTAAAAAAAAGTAATATAAATAGTATAAAACTAGCCATGAAAAAGATTTAATCACATTTTAAAAGCTTTTCACGCATTAGAACAAACATCTGAAACATCCGTGAATAGAAATTGATAATATGACATTTATTAGGGTGGTTTATTACCACCAATTACCCCCAATCTTCGATGAGCCTATCTTAATGGTTTTATGGCGGGAAGCGCACTGTAAGCGTTTAAGGTTTATGAGTGTTGCCGCTCGCTTATTGTTGTTCTAGGGATAACAACTGGCATTTGTTGAACACGTGTGAACCATTGTCACACATTTTAGCAAGTTATCCATTTGCAGTTCACACTAAAACATGCCTCTTATCCGTGAAGAAGCTGCTTAGGCAGTTGCATTGGTGGAGGATGGCCGCAGCTTCCGTTATGTTAGTTAGTTAGTTATTGTTGTTTTAAGGGGCGGAACTACGAGGTCATCTGCCCCTCTTAACACAGATTAAAGAATACAAATTTTGAATTGAATTTAAAATTTTGAGGTGGACATCTAAATTTAAAAAGACCAAAAATTAATAAAACAAAAACAAACAATTAAATAAATAAAAATATAAACATAAACAAAAATTACGGAAAAAACAATACATTATCATTCAAAAACGAACAAGTCGTTGAGTCAAAGTTCACTGGAAAATTTAGATTGCTGGCCCTAACCCACTCTCACTTATAAAGCGGATAACGCGATCAGCAGCCACCGCGTCATCGGCTAATATAAGTTTGAGTGTCGTCTGCAAACCAAGGTTTCTTCGTAAGTCAGCAAGATCCACACACTCGGTGAAAATGTGGGCCACGGTGAAAACGGCTCCACAGGTACAAAGTGGGGGGTCTTCCCTTCTCATTAGGTACGAGTGGGTGGATCTTGTATGACCTATCCTTAGCCTACACAAAATGACGGACTCTCTCCGGGCCCGGAAGGAGCTCCGCCAAACGCGAGTAGTTCCCTTGATCGCTCTCAGTTTACTGGGCAGTGGGTCAGCTAGCCACTGACTCTCCCAAAAAGCCAGAACTTGTAGGCGTAACTGAGAGCGAATATCTCTAGCGGGTACCTCCATTGGTCGAGGTGGTAGTGATACCGCCTCTTTTGCAGCTTGATCCGCTAACTCATTTCCCGCAATTCCCATGTGGCTTGGAAGCCACAGAAAGGTGATTCGAGTGTCAGCGTGGCACAGCCCGGCTAGTAGGTCGTGGATTCGCTGCACTAGGGGGTGTTGCGGGAAACATGTAGCAATTGACTGCAACGAACTCAAAGAGTCGGTACACACGAGAAAGTGGATTCGTGCATCCTGTAGTGCAAACTGCAGAGCTTCATAGATGGCAACGAGCTCCGCAGTAAACACACTACAGGCCTCAGGCAAAGAGATCTTGGTATTTGCACCATCAATAACGTAAGCACAACCCACCTTCTCGTCCACCTTCGAACCATCCGTGTATAGAATGCCAGCGTCCGGAAATTGGTGAACTATGCTGTGGAACTGCCTCCGGTAAACGGAGGCATCCGTGTTCACCTTAGGACCTCGGTGCAGATCTAACCGAATTTCCGGACGCGGGACTTGCCACGGAGGCACCTCGCTAGATGTCCGGATCATACAGGGACCTACAGCCACTCCTATTTCGGTACACGAGCTATCAAGTCTAATACCAACCGGCCGAGTGGCACGAGGCCGGTTGGCGTACCCCTGGTGGTTTTGGGTACCGAAGAGAGCTTGATAGGTCGGGTGTTGCGGCATTTGACGCACATTGGCAGCATATGCTAACAGCATATGTTGGCGTCTATAATTTAAAGGTGGAACACCCGATTCGACGAGTAGGCTGGGTATCGGGCTGGTCCGGAAGGCACCGGTAGCCAGTCTAACGCCACTATGGTGGATACTGTCCAGCATTTTCAAGGTTGCCGGCCTTGCTGAACCGTATGCCGCAGAACCATAGTCTAGCCGGGACAGGACGAGGGCTTGGTAGAACCGTAGCAGCACCGCACGGTCAGCCCCCCACGTAGTGCCACTAAGAAACCTGAGCATGTTCAGTTTCCTGAGACATGTCATTTTCAATTGCCGTATATGGTGCTGCCACGTTAACTTGCTGTCAAAATGGAGCCCCAGGAAGCGATAAGTGTCAACCACCGGCAACGCAGCATCCCTGAGATGTAGTTCAGGGTGTAAATGTAGCCTCCGTAGCCGACAAAAATGGACGACGGAGGTTTTCGCTGCTGAAAAACGAAAACCCCGGTCGTGAGCCCACCTGTCGACCCGGTTGATGGCTAGCTGCAATTGCCGTTCAACGACTGCCATACTTCCAGAGCTGTAATGCAGAGCTAAATCGTCTACATACAGCGATGGAACTACCGCGGACCCGGCGGCGGCAACAATGCCATTAATGGCAATCGCGAACAAGGTGACACTCAGCACTGAACCCTGAGGAACTCCATTTTCTTGGGTATAGTACTGCGATAATGTCCTACCGACCCTTACACGGAAGAGTCGGACGGACATGAAATTCGCAATGAAAGTCGGTAAGTTACCACGGAGTCCCCACTTGTGAAGGGTGGAAAGGATCCCGTAGCGCCATGTGGTGTCGTAGGCTTTCTCGAGGTCAAAGAAAACCGTGACTAGGTGCTGCTTCCGGAAAAAAGCCTCCTGTATGGCGCTCTCAAGTCGCACCAGATGGTCAGTGGTGGACCTATGAGAGCGAAATCCACATTGGTACTCAGACAGGAGACCTTTATCCTCCAAGAACCACACCAGTCGACGGTTCACCATCTTTTCGAGCAGCTTACATAGGCCATTTGTCAAACAAATGGGCCTATAGCTGCTTACAAACTTGGGATCCTTTCCAGCCTTAGGAATCGGTATCACGATCCCCTCTCGCCATTGAGATGGAAACTCCCCTTCAATCCATATACGATTGAAGAGGATCAACAGTTCTTTCATACTGGATTCGCACAGATGTTTTAACATTTGATTATGTATGTTATCCGGTCCAGGAGCCGTATCCCTGCACAGTGCAAGCGCACTGCGAAGTTCCCATTCAGAGAATGGTACATTATAGGACTCCGAAGCAGCAGTGGCAAAGGACAAGGGGTGAGTCTCTGCCTCCCGCTTCAGAGTCAGAAATGTAGGATCGTAACTCCCGGAGCAGGATACATCGGAGAAGTGCGAGCCAATGCTGTTGGCAATGGCGAGATGGTCCGTGATGATGTCCCCATTGATGGACACTCCGGGTATCGATAGTGATGTCGGGAGTCCGGAGATCCGACGAAGCTTAGTCCACACTTGAGATGAAGGAGTATGCGCCGTCATGGACGACACATACTTTTCCCACGTCGTTTTCTTACTCTCCCGAATCAGATATCGGGCTCTAGCACGCATCCTTCTGAAGGTGATAAGGTTGGCCATAGTGTTTTGCCTCCGATAGCATTTGAAAGCACGTCGACGATCTTTAATGGCTGCTGCAATCTCGGCTGTCCACCAAGGGACGAGCTTCCGGCGTGAGTTGCCGGATGAGGAAGGTATTGTTTCCTCAGCAGCAGTCAAAATACCATTCGTTATGTGAATGGTATGATCGTCGACACTCTCAAAGGTATCTTCGGCAAACACCGCACGTGCCGTGAAAGTTGGCCAATCAGCCCGACGGAGAAGCCATCGACTTGGTAACTCGATGGCTCTCTGGTTCGGAAGAGTAACGATAATTGGAAAATGGTCACTATTACAAAGGTCATCGTGTACACCCCACTGTAGCAGGGGAACCAGCGCACGACTGCACAGGGTAATATCGATACTTGAATAAGTACCGTGCGCAATAGAGAAGTGCGTAGGTTCCCCTGTGTTCAACAGACACAGGTCCAGCCGCCTGATCAGCCTCTCAAAATCTCTCCCTTTACCGCTAGTGGTAGCGGAGCCTTCCGTTATGTTGCTGAGGTCATTGGATCATCTCTCGGTAGCATACATCGTGCAGTGCAACGATACAGAGAGCTCCAAACATACGACAGGAGACGAGGGTCAGGCCGTAGAAGAAGCACAAGTGCCAGGGATGACAGATTTCTCACCCTCCAAGTTCTGCCTGATCGCCATACCACAGCAGTCCAGGCACGAAATCAACTGGAAAATGTCAGAAATGTGAGAGTGAGTGAGCGAACAGTAAGAAGAAGGTTTGAAGAAGCTCATCTTTCGTCCAGGAGACCTGCACGTGGACCCACACTTGAACGACATCACAGAGAGGCGCGTCTTCGCTTCGCAAGGCAGCATCTTGGATGGACCCACGAGCAGTGGGCCTCTGTTCTCTTCACTGACGAGAGTCGCTTTAACCTTAGATCTCCTGATGGAAGAGAAAGGGTGTGGAGAAGGCACGGGGAGAGGTACAGACCTGTTGCTTTCTCCTACAGGACTCCATTTGGAGGTGGCTCGGTTATGGTGTGGGGTGGCATCAACGTTATGGCCCGCACTGAGTTGGTGTGCATCGATCACAGGACGCTCAATTCCCAAAGGTACATCGAAGAGATCCTGATGAACCATTTCATTGGTCAGAATTTCATGCTGATGCAGGATAATGCCCGCCCTCATACTGCTCGCTGTGTTGTACAATATCTGCAGGAAGTGGAGATTCAAACCCTGGACTGGCCAGCTCGTAGTCCTGACTTGAACCCCATCGAACATGTAAGGGATATGCTTGGAAGGAACGTCAGACAGCGTGACCACACCACCTTGGCACAACTGAGAACATCACTGCTGGAGGAATGGGATCTCATCCCGGCAGATGCCATTCAACGAGTTGTGAACAGTATGCCTGAGCGTTTACAAGCTGTCATAGACGCTACGGGTGGAAACACTCGTTTTTAGTGACCAGTGTTCTCGTGTAGTGCAGTGCAAACATTAATACTGTTTTGTTTGGCAATACGTTTGATAAACACCAGCCCAAAAGAGCATTACTAAAAAAGAGAAAATTGTAAGATTTGCAAAATGTAACAAAATTTGTGAGTTAAAGCATGTTGTAAAACATGTTTCGGTATTTTCTGTTGCCAACCATTTAAAATTTACATGAATAATGCAAATATTGGAAAACCGATACATTATAGTGGAATAAATTAAGAAATTACATCAAAAATTAAAGTGTTCCACTTTTTTTGCCGGTCAGTGTATTTTTTTTCTCGCAAACAAGAGACAACACGGAAAATCTACGATATGCATTTGGAAACGTACGGTATGTACTTGCGTAGGATGCAACTAGATGGTGTATGTAAATAACAGTGTGGGTGTGAGCATGCCCCCAAGTTCAGTGTGTGAGTGAGAGTGTCACACAATGGAAGTCAACAAGCAGGAGCAACGAATGTATATTAAAATCGCAGTTCTCCGCGGCAGATATGCACGCCAATGCCATTCAGAGCTGTGGGAAGCATTAGATGTGCATGCCATGCCCTATAGAACAGTGGCGAGGTGGGTGTAGACATTCAAACGGGGTAGAGTATCAACTGCCGATTTGCCTCGCCCAGGCCGTCCAGTGTCCATGGACAAAGATGTACAGATAATGGTGATCGATCAGTGTTTACAGAGGACAGACGCTGGACTATAGCGGAATTGCAAGAACATACAGCAGTAACAGCGGCAACAATACGGCACATTTTATACAAGGCCCTACAGATGCGTAAGATTTGTGCAAAGTGGGTGCCACATCACTTAACGGAGGTACAGAAGTGGACTCGTTACGAAACATGTCGCATCAATCTGGAGAGGTTTTAGCAGGAAGGACAAGCCATGTTTAATCGCATTATTGCAGTCGATGAAACATGGGCACATGCTTATGAACCTGAACTGAAGAGACAATCAAGTGAATGGCGTCGTCAGGGGTCACCATGGAGACAAAATCCGTCCCAATAAGGTTATGGTCATCCTGGCATATGATGTTCAAGTTGTTCTTGTGTGTCATCCAGAGCCTGAGGGGCACACTGTCAATGCAGTGTATTACAATTCCTTTTTGTTGTACCAATTGCGCCATGCAGTGCGAACCAAACGATCTGATCGTTTGGACGATGCCATAATCCTACACGAAAACGCGACAGCTCACACAGCAGACAACGTTTAGCGTCGCTTACAACGGTGGGAATGGGAGGGTCTTCCAGACCCGCCTTATTCGCCTGATCTGAGCCCATGTGACTATGATCTAATCCCCAAAGTCAAGAAGCCACTACGTGGACGACGGTTTGCTAACAAAGAAGACATCGTAACAGCATTTTGGAGGGACGTGTTAGCGATACACATGCAGCGACTGCCCTACCGCTGGCAACACACAGTAGACAACTTGGGTGATTATTTCGAAGGTCTGTAACCAGTGGAGACCTGTCCTTTGTATGTAGTCTTATGTATTTGCTGTCTATATGTTGAATGTTGAATGGGAGTGTGCTGTCACCTCTCTTGTTCATAATGGTGATGGATGAAATAGTAAAGGAAACAAAGGAAGCATATGAACATAAAGAAATGAAGTTACTGTTATTTGCAGATGATATTGTGGTCTGGGGAAGGAACACCGAAGAAGTGCAAAAACAACTAGATGCACTGAACGAAAATATTCAGAAGTATGGCCTGAAAATCAGTATAGAGAAAAGCAAGACCATGGTGATGACAAGAGGGGAAAGACAAGGAAAGGGCACTGTGAAAATTGGAAGTCAGAGTTTGGAAATTGTGGACACGTTCAAATACCTAGGAAGTGAATTGATGCAAACTGGTAGGTTGGACATGGAGATTGGCAGGAGGGTACAGCAGAGCAATGCATTCTATCAAAGTGTAAGAAAACTTGTTTGGGATAAGGAAGTACCAAGGAAAAGCAAGGAGGTAATGTATAAAGTGTATTATGTACCCATATTAACTTATGCAGCTGAGACTTGGACCCTGACAAGCAGGCAAGAGAGTAGAATCCAAGCCAGTGAAATTAAATTCCTAAGAAGTATGATAGGAAAGACAAGGAAAGACAGAGTGAGGAATGAAGATGTTAGGAAGGAAGTTGGGATGGGAAAACTAAATGAGAGAATTGAGAAGAATAAACTAAGGTGGTTTGGACATGTAAAGAGGATGGAGGAAAATAGAATACCAAGACAGATGCTGGAGGCGAAGTGCAAGGGTAAGAGACCAAGAGGAAGACCTAGAACAAGGTGGATGGATTCAGTGAAGAACGGCGTAAGAAAAAGAAATCTGGACTGGGACAAGATCGTGGAAGAAGAATGGTGGAAGGAAAGAGGAAAGTGGAGAAGTGCCATAAATACCCCGACCCGGCAGGAGCTGGATAAGGGGAAATGATGATGATGATGTTGAATGAATCTTCTAGAATGAGAAACATAATTTTTGTTGAATTTGCTGTCTTCGGTGGCATAGTTGGTAGCATGCTGAACTGCTGTGCCCAAGATAGCGGGTTCAAACCGGGCCGAAGTCGTTGGATTTTTTAAGAGCGTTAAAAGTCCTTCAGTATGCCTTCCTTCAGAGGGGAAGTAAAGCCGGCGGTCCCATGTCATAGATTTATGGCATGTAAAAGATCCTTCCACAGACTAAACTTGTGTGAAGCTAAATTGTTAGGTTATATTTCGTCGGAACGCTCTATCAAAGTTCCAACGTTCACCACCAGGTATCATTGATATATAGAAAGGAAAGTTGGGACTACTTGAGATTGAACGGAACTTGTAGCTCACCCTAAGGGTGTCCTATGGAAGCAGCTACAGACTTAGGCGAGCCGAACATACTAAAAGCCATACGATAAATAAATAAAAACCATAATAAAACAATGTTTACCAATGGCCTGTGTTCTGTCACTTACCTACGAGCATCTCCTGATGTCAGAATTTATCTTCAGGCACTATGCATACGTGCATGCCCTATATTTCCAAAAGTAGATTTTCCGTGTTGTCTCCTGTTCGCGAGAAAAAAAGATTGCCATGACTTATGACTCGACGCTCGTATATATTAATGAAAAATACAGCAAGCAGGTAAAACTACATGCAATCACATAGGAAAAGGAAGATCGAAACCTAATGGCCAAACAGTGAAAGGTTCTAACCTTAAATATCATGGATTTTATCCATTATAATGGATATTTAATGGAATGGTTGGGTATTTAAAGGAAAAGGCAAAACCGCTACTGACCAACAAATGGGAGATAACAGCAACACATAAGCTTGCTACTTATTTACACCCTCAATATAGAAACTTGAAATTTCTGGGTGAAGCCGACAGGCATGAAGTACAGTCTGAAGCTAGAAATTTCATTACTTCCAGAAAAGTGCAACTCCAAGATAAAGAAGAGACCAATGCAGAACCTCCAAAAAAAAAATGAGAGACTTTTCAGTGAATTTGAAGATATGTCAGATGATGAAAATTCAACCAATGATGCTTCAAAGGATGAAATTTCCAAGTGCAGTAGCGAGAAGGTCAAAGATACCGTATGCGATTTAATAACTTGGTGGCATGATCATGAAGACGAGTATCCTTATCTTTCCAAACTGGCGTACTTCATACATTCAATTCCAGCAACCAGTGCTCCGTCAGAGAGGAGTTTCTCCACCGCAGGACGAGTAATGCAAGATCGACGCACATCTCTCAAACCCAGTGCAGTTGATGACATCATATTTCTAAACAGCAATCTTCGAAATAGTCAGGTATGATAAGTTTTTTTCTTTTCTCTTCGTATTCATTCTTTAAATTAGTTGAAATATTTAATTCATGTTTTAATTTATTTTTTAGTGATAATGGTATCGTGACATTCTGGATTCATGTAGCTCTAATAGTCTACTAAACCGAGTTCAAGAAATCTAAAAATGAAACTAAAATGACTCTTGTAAATATTGTACATATGGATGTTAATTCCTGGAAAATAATAAACTAGAAGATGCAGCACCAAATCGTATATAGCCTACAAAAAGAAAAGTTTTAGTTATTAATGTGCGATATGTATGTTTTTTATATTATGTGTAAATAAAAAGTAGTTTTAGCATCCGAACTTGTTGAATATCATTACTATTAAAATAGGACCCGGATATTTGACATATCATATTAACAAATGTAAGATGATGATTCAAGCTAATCTCATTCAAATTAAGTCATTAAGCATAATTAACACTCCGAACTGAAAAGGGTTGCGATTCTGGCTGTATAACATTCATTTTAAACATAGCACAGGGGAACGACTTTCTCATCAAATGTCTAAATGTGTTGGTTTAACACGTTATGCTTTATCTAATAGGCTAAATTAAAAATAATATTGAAATATCAGTGGATTTGGATACAAGTCATGCGGATGCGGATAACAGCCTTGCGGATGCGGGGCGGATGCGGATAACGTTTTGTTTATCCGCGCAGGGTTCTACAAATGGGCATAGGGAGGAAGGCAACGTATTGGAAGATGGAGAAGACAACACAGGAATGGAAAAGGACCTGACTTGGAGAGAACTGGAAATGGCTATAGACAAGATGAAAGGAGGAAGGGCACCAGGTGTGGACGAAGTGAGTGATGAAATGGTGAAGACAGCAGGGGAGGTTGGGAAACAGTTGCTGTACCGTGTGATGAGGGGGGTATGGAAGGAGAAAAAGACCCCAGAAGATTGGAAGAAAGGATTAATTGTCCCAATATTTAAGAAAGGAAGCAGAAAGGAGTGCAGAAATTACAGGGGAGTCACACTCATACCACACTGTGCCAAGATATATGAAATGATATATGAAATGATATTAGAAAGTAGAATACGAGCCAAAGTGGAGAGAGAATTGAGAGAGGAGCAGTATGGATTCAGACCTGGGAGATCAACAGTGGATCTCATAATTTCAGTGAGACAGCTCCAGGAACACCACTACGAATTTGGAGAGGATCTGTTGATGGCCTTCCTGGACATCGGAAAGGCCTATGATAGTGTGTGTAGGGAGAAGGTTTGGAAAGCAATGGAAAATATGGGAGAGGAAAATGGGACTGTAGACAGAGTGAAGGAGATGTATTGTGGAAGTGTGAGTTGTGTGAAAGTTGGAGGGGAAAGAACAGACTGGTTCAGACAGGGTAGTGCACCGTCACCCCTTCTCTTTATTGTGGTTATGGACGAGGTAATGACACGGGTATCAGGAAAGATAGGAGAATATAAGATGAAAGCAATGGTGTTTGCAGATGATCTCATGGTCTGGGGAAACAAGGAGGAGGAAATTCAGGAGCAACTGAAGGCTTGGGAAGAAACAGTGGGAGAGTACGGATGGAAGTTCAACATCAGTAAATGTGAGATCCTGTTAACGACCAGTAAAAGGGACAGACCAATGAGTGGGATAACACTTGGAGGTGGACAGCTGAAGAAGGTGGAAAGTCTCAAGTAGCCTACTTGGGAAGTCTAGTGGAGGAAAATGGGAGAAATGACAAAGAGATTACGGAACGTGGCAGACAGGCAGAAGCATTTCTGAGAAGCATTAGGAGCTTAGTGTGGAATAAAGATGTCCCACAAAAAAGCAAGGAAGTGTTATACAGAAGCTACTATATCCCGATACTGACCTATGCTTCAGAAACATGGACAATGAAGAAAAGAGACATAAGCAGAATACAGGCAAGTGAAATGAAGTTCCTACGAAGTAGGATCGGAGTAACAAGAAGAGACAGGGTGAGGAATGAAAAGGTCAGGGAAATAGTGAAAGAGGAGCCCTTGAAGGTATGATTGAGACATCAAGACTGAGGTGGTATGGACACTCAAAGAGAATGGAAGAGAAGAAGATTCCCAAGAGGATACATGAGATGCAGATGCAGAAGAAACGACCAAGGGGAAGACCAAGAGAGAGATGGCTGAAAGGAGTGGAGGAATGTGTCAAAAAGAGAGGCGAGGACTGGACTAGAGTGACAGCGGAGAGGTGGTGGAAAGATAGGACTAAGTGGCGAGGCTTATGTTCCAAACAGACCCAGCCTGGGGCTGGAAACTGTACAAGATGATGATGATGATGACCTACTGATAAAGAAGAATGTGAAATACGTATATCTTCCAATCAGGTGAAATCTCGTAAAAGCACCACTGCTCTACTTGGTTCAAACAGTGATTGAAGAAGTCACCGAATCTTTAGACACACGTTCCCACAACTTAGTTTAAGTTTATTAAATTATATTTACACTAGCTGCTATTACATTACACTTTCATTGTGAAGCTGGCATGATGTGCGTGCTAATAATAATGATGAAATAATAACAATTAATTTATGATGATGAAATATAAATGCTGTTAGACGAATACTGATTATATGAACTTCTAGAAACATTAAAAATAATTTATTGGAATTTAGTTAAGTCTGATCATTTTTATTGAATGATTAATTGTTCTCAGGTAATCTGAAACTAATTAAATTAATATTTAACAATGCTACAAATTAATCAAAAGGATTAGAGGATTATTGATGAACATTGACAGTAAAATGAAATGAAATTGCAGAGAATACATTTGAACATTACTCTACGATAATGTCATGGATAACTTGTACATACACACATAAAAAAAAGTTTTGCATCACCTCGGTTCCAAGAGTTCCGGAACCGTTAAATACAAAGGGAATAGAGATCAACACAAACAACATTTCAGCTCGTTTTATTGCTCATGAGACCCACACATTGCATGTTGTACCATCATACAGCTAGACTTTCAGCATTTGTGGTCCAGATTGCAGTACACACCACTACCTCTAATACCCAGTAGCACGTCCTCTTGCATTGATGCATGCCTGTATTCGCCGTGGCATACTATCCACAAGTTCATCAAGACACTGTTGGTCCAAATTGTCCCACTCCTCAACGACAATTCGGCGTAAATCTCTCAGAGTGGTTGGTGGGTCAAGACGTCCATAAACAGCCCTTTTCAACATATGAAGGAACGCATTCACAAGATGTGCACGATGAGGTCGAGAATTGTCGTCTATGAAGACAAATGCCTCTCCAATATTCTGCCGATATGGTTGCACTATGGGTCGGAGGATGTCATTCAGGTATCGTAAAGCCGTTTCGGAGCCTTCCATGACCACCAGTGGCGTACGTCGGCCCCACATAATGCCACCCCAAAACATCATGGAACCACCACCTTGCTGCACTCGCTGGACAGTGTGTCTAAGACGTTCAGCCTGACCAGGGTGCCTCCAAACACGTCTCCGACGATTGTCTGGTTGAAGGCATATGCGACACTCATCGGTGAAGAGAACGTGATGCCAATTCCGTGGGGTCCATTCAGCATGTTGTTGGGCCCATCTGTACCGCGCTGCATGGTGTCGGGGTTGCAAAGCTGGACCTCGCCATGGACGTCGGGAGTGAAGTTGCGCATCATGCAGCCTATTGCGCACAGTTTGAGTTGAAACACGACGTCCTGTGGCTGAACGAAACGCATTATTCAACATGGTGGCATTGCTGTCAGGGTTCCTCCGAGCGGCAATCCGTAAGTAGCGGTCATCCACTACAGTAGTAGCCCTTGGGCGGCCTGAGCGAGGCCTGTCATCGACAGTTCCTGTATCTCTGTACCTCCTCCATGTCCGAACAACATCGCTTTGGTTCACTCTGAGACGCCTGGAAACTTCCCTTGTTGAGAGCCCTTCTTGACACAAAGTAACAATGCGGACGCGATCGAACTGCGGTATTGACCTTCTAGGCATGGTAGAACTACAGACAACATGAGCAGCATACCTTCGTCCTGGTGGAATGACTGGAACTGATCGGCTGTCGTACCCCCTCCGTCTAATAGGCCCTGCTCATGCATGGTTGTTTACATCTTTGAGCAGTTTTAGTGACATCTATGAACAGTCAAAGGGACTGTATCTTGGATACAATATACACAGTCAACGTCTATATGCCGGAGATCTGGGAACCGAGGTGATGCAAAACTTTTTTTGATGTGTGTATTTTCTTCGATTTATTACATTACATTTATTTAAGGTTATCAGTAATGATCAACCCACGCATTAAATATTTAAATAATATGTGTGAAATTTCATGTGTATTTTTAACTAGATTAGTTACTGGCGAAATGAGATAATGTATGTGAATTTTCATTTTTTTTTTTTTTTTTATTGATCCAAAAGCTGAAACAGCGAAAAGTGCAATGATATATATTTTAAAAAATTCAAATTCAGCATACTCAACGAACGATTGAACTTTATTTTTAATTACACATAACCCCAGAGAGAGATTAAGTCAGGACGCTCAATTGGTAGTTTAGAACTTATAGATCCACAATCCCAATGTAAGATAAGACCAATTAGATCGCAGGAGTGTTTGATTTTTATTTATTTTGTGTGTTTGTCTGCTCTTTAAATAAAAGAGATCATTTCTTCTCAGAAAATCTAAATTATTCTTGCAGATTTAAGCTTCTACCTGATTGAATAACACAATCCTATTTTATTTGGAAATATATGCCTGAGTACCTACAGTAGTGGCTACGCTGGCTAAAGCGCAGCATTAGGTCATGGGGCCAAGCTCTCTGCTGATTCGGTAGACCCGTGGGTTCGAGCCCCACCGTCGGCCGTCCTTGAAATGGTTTTCCGTGGTTTCCCATTTTCAACACCAGGCAAATGCTGGGACGGTACCTTCTGACTGGCCACGGCCGCTTCCTTCCACATCCTTGCCCAGTTTCATTCACCATCATTCATTTCATCTCTCATTAACTCCTCTCATGAGGTTGGCGTCAGGAAGGGCATCCGACCGTAAAAACCATCACCACAAATACTTCCATCACATCTCATCCCCGACCCCGTTGGAAAACGGGAATAATAAGGGGTAGACATACATACATATGTCTGAGTAAACCTTTCTCACCTATCCCATTAAACGACCCGAGATATTTGATCTCTTGCCAGCCCGAGCATACATTTGATTTTTGACTAGATTTTTCGGGATATATATTTCAGGGACTCATAAATTATTTGTTAACTCCCTGTATCGTTTCTTGGACATCACGTTGTGATTGCTGGGCCGACATGACATGTAGGAAACGGGTACAAGGTAGAGGCTATCGCCGTGGCTCTTCAATGACTAATCGGAAGGCTTCAATTTGTAAGAATGATCATCTTAGTCATTTTTCTTACAGTCAGCAAATCAAAGAAGATAACTGACATACAACAAGCCGTGAAACATCTGCAAGCTTTCAAGAAAATTGTCGTATTCCAGTGGGCTCCCTTCCATGCTGGTATAAACGGGATGAGACAGCAGGCAAACTAGCCAAGAAGTGTACTACAATACGCAATAGAAACACCATGCTGACAAATTGAAAAACCTCTTGATTTGCAAATTTTAATGATACATTAACCCGTTGATTGCTACGCCCGTCAATAGATGGTGCACAAGAACTTCAATTTTATCACCGTCCCCATTCGCTCTCCAGTGCAGAGTTGATCTCTGGCATATTCTGCCATCTGTTGGACATTAGTAATACTACTTTAGTTTGGATTTTTGCTAACAGAAATAACTAACAGAGCATTTTTTAGATGTCAGTCCTCTACAGCTGGAATTTGTCTGTGATGTGAACGAACATGGTGGAACAATAAAAAATTCTTCTCGTTGTGTTGTGATTTCGGGTCAAAAATATGAATTTTTGCACTAGTATGGAGCAACAAGTATTATTTGCGTACTGATTTTAGGAAATAATTTTCTTTTGGGTCCTTCACCTGGTATGGAGATAAAGCAAGCGTGGGCACAAACATTTTAGTTTCGATTTGTCTCAAAATAAAAATAAATATAACAATAGGATTTTGATTTTGCATTAGTTAAAACAACATATGCACTAGACTTTTTAACCTTATCACTTCCCTGGTAAGTTAAAATTTATGGATTCTACATTATTTTTAATATGCGAATGAAAAAACTCAGCACTTAAAAGGTTAAAAAAGCCAAAAAACTGGCCTCCACAAAGAAATGAAAATATATCCATTAAATCTGGCCAGAATATAAATACAAACCCAGATAAGATATGACTTGTCCTGTAGCTAATTCAAGAAAAATATGCCAAATACCAAACTCAATTATGAACGTTAACCATCGGCTACATTGACCAAAAGTTGATATTGACCGGCCAGTTCTCAAGAACAAAGAGGCAGCATATGGCCACCCTGTTGTCAAAAGTAATATTGTGATGTTTCGTGGCCGGTACTGCTGTTGAGCAATCGTTGCATCATCTACTACATAGCTCAGGCCATTTTCTCAGGAGTAGGTATTGTGAACTTGGGACCATAAGAACAATAGGTGTGACCTCACAAGGAATAAGACTCGATAATAGGAATCACCAATTTCTATTCAATTAATCATTCCAAGCATCTCCACTCATCTGTGAGAATATTTGAAGGGATGGGAACAGGACATCTGCTAACCATATTTACAGAGGTAATCATCAAGCGAGATCTCAACTAGAGCTATGATTAAGTACACCAAAATCATTTCAAGAATAAAATTTTAAATTCATAACATTTACATTAAATAATGACAAAAATAGTAACAAGTTAATTATTCTAAAAAAAAAAAAAAAAAAGATAATAAATCAAACAAGGAATCTGGAACATAAGAAGAGGAGGATAAGTAATAATCTTATCAGATCAAATTAATAAATTAATAAATTTATTAAAGGTCATCTGACATTTCAGTCAGGAAAGGAAAAATCAATGAACCGAGAAACTTGGAAACTCAAACTTCGAAATAAGAAACCCACAATAGAATTAAATTTAAAAAAAAATAATAACAAGTACGGTTACCTTATTTTAGAAAATAAAACAATCCTCAATAATATTGAAAGATCAAACTTGAACCTGAATCCAACAGAAAGGTTAAAGATACCAATAACACATGAGCACAACATGAATACGTGTTAATCTCCCGAAATCTCAAGATGTCTACTCCAAATACACAAAAGAAGGTCAACTATGTTTAACAATAACATTACGTTAACGTTAACAATATAGTCAGGTTATCATAACTTATAATAAAATAAGTCTCATATTACGATACGTAAAACGGGATCTATAAGAGATCATGCTACAGACCAAAGGTGAAGAAGGAAGAAATAAAATAAAAGGTTACATATTAAAAAAAACACCTCTGGTAATCTACAAGATTGATGGTCGTATCACAAGACAGCACATCTTGCATCGACTAATAAAGAAGAACCCTTTATACAAATAACAAATACATACGTAAGAAAGCACACACATTACTTACGTTCTCTGTATTCCACAATAGGACATTATAACCTCACAACTTACCGACACAAATCTGAGTGGAATGAAACTCGTCTCAACTGCTAAGCAGTAAGCTGTATTAAGCATAAAGACAGACCAATCAACCAAATCACTTAAAAACACTCACACATACACAATTGAATACAGATTACATACCTTTTAAGGCCATTTTACGACAGGCGTAGCGATACGTCGGTCGAGGTATTTTTGTCATATCCAATATGCAGTTGACTCCAAATCTACCAACTTGCCCACGCTCGCGAGTGTGCTATACACGATCTCGGTCATGTTATCAACATCAAAGACAGAAATGGGCTTCTCCTACAAAAGAGACATGGTATACTACGTCGCTGGAAGGAGTATTTTGAGGATATATGCAATACGGAGTTCCCTAATCCGCCTCTACCGACAGCTGACCCTATCCACGGCCCTGTGCCCATTATCACTACAGAAGTGTCCACTGCCATCAGCAAAATGAAGTCGGGGAAAGCGCCTAGTGCAGATGATATACCAGCCGAGGTATGGAATCTCCTGGAGGAGACTTCTTCTTCAACAAAATTATTATGGAAGACACAGTACCAGAGGCCTGGATGACCAGTATAACAATTCCTATTTGGAAAGGAAAAGGAGATATACTGGATTGCTCAAATTATAGGCCAATCCGCCACCTATGCCATACTATGAAAATATTTGAACGTGTTCTTGATGCGAGATTACGAAACATCATCACTGTTTCATTGTGGCTTTGTTAAAAACAGCGGAACAACAGACGCTCTCCATGCACTTAGTCTATTGATGGAACGACACCATGAGAAAAGGAAGACAGTTCACTTAGCCTTTCTTGATTTGGAAAAGGCGTTCAATAGAGTACCACATGATCTCATCTGGCTGGCACTGAGGCTACACAGTGTACCTGAAGCCTATGTAAACTGGGTGAAACTTCTGTACCAAAAGACAACAAGCTCAGTGCGGTGCGCAACAGGAATGTCCGATACCTTCCAAATCACTGTTGGTGTCCATCAACGTTCAGCCTTGTCCCCCTTGCTCTTCATTCTCTGCATGAACGCCATCACAAATGACATCCAAACCAGGCATCCATGGACATTATTATATGCGGATGATGTCATGTTAGCTAACAAGACCCGTAGGCGCCTCAAACAGCAAGTACAAGAGTGGAAGATGCGTCTTGAAGAATTTGGGATGAAATTGACCCTGAAGAAGACGGAATGCCTGGAATGCGGTGACCAAACTGATGGCACGATCACTGTTGGTGAAGTTCAACTTAATAAACTGACCCAATTCAAATACCTTGGGTCATGCATCACCTCAGACTGCAGCACGATTCCTGATGTCAAAACAAGAGTCACTGCCCCATGGATGAAATGGCGCCAAGTTACTGGAGTCCTATGCGATAAGAAAATTCCAATGCATCTAAAATCTAGAGTATATCGCACAGTGATTAGACTGGTGGCCCTTTATGGATCTGAATGCCGACCTACAACATTGAAGCACGAACAGGCGCTTCATGCAATGGAAATGAAGATGTTGCGGTGGTCCAATGGCTTGACTCGACTGGACCATATTAGGAATGATGCTGTGCGGAGGATTTCAAGGTTGCCCCAATCACAGAGAAAATGCGTGAATCACATCTGCGTTGGTGTGGACATGTGCTCTGTAGCAGTGAAACCTCAGTTGCTAAGACAGCCCTTCAACTGAATGTGGAGGGTCGTCGACCTCGAGGGCGACCTCAAACACGCTGGCTGGATAGGGTGAGAGATGACATGCGGCTCGCTAAACTCCTCCCCCGGGACGTTATGGATCGATTGAAGTGGAGGAATCATTGCAGGAAGGCAGACCCCAGATAAATGGGAAAATGCAAAGATGATGAAATTATTTTTAAAAAATTTATAAGAATCCAATGAAGAAGATTTTATGTGTCTTGCATTTAGGAAGTTTTTAAATGTTGGGGATGTCTAACCCCCAAATACACCGGAGCTTTGAATTTTTACATCTTCATTCCAAGAAATCCTTCGTTGATTATTGATCATCAACAAACATGATCATTAGTAATGGTTTCGACTTCTCGATCCGGGTCGATAAGAAATTGAATCGAATCTACGACCAATACTCTCAGGCGAAGTCTAAAGATCAGTACAGAGCACGCTACCTATCTGCGTATTGAGCTACTAGCCTCCCAGTAGTGCGATATCCAGATGCGAGGCAGCATGTCAAGTCAAACTTCAAGTCTTTTCGAAGACAAATGCCTCGTAAGGTTACAGAATAATTCACTAGATAGAGTCCAAATACAGTATCACTGTTTCAAAGGAATAGTAACCTAACAATAGGAATCTACTAGAATTACAATGATTAACAGAATTACTTGCTACCTTCATAGTCTCAAGGCCATTTATTTTCAGGCTGAGTTTTGGGCAGAATTAGGTATCTTGAAGTTGACAGTCTAATCTACGAGAGCTGCTTTTTAAGTAAGGGTCGTTTTTTTTTTTTAATTTAAATTAACCGAACATTTTATTTTGAAACCACATTTATTTTTAGGTTTTACATACCTTCCTCTATATTTCTTCATAGTTGCCTTGTTTATTTAGGCACTTGTCATACCTTAAAACTAAATTCTGAAATCCCTCTGCATAAAAGTTTGCCGCCTGCTCTGACAACCAAGAATTCACGGCTGTTTTCACTTCTTCATCGTCGGCGAAACGCTTACTACCAAGATGACGTTTCAGCTGCGAAAGAGGTGGAAATTGCTCGGAGCAAGGTCAGGGCTATACGGTGTGTGAACGGAAACTTCCCACCCAAAAGAGTCAATCAGTTCCCGAGTTCAGGCAGCAGTGTGAGGTCTTGCGTTATCGTGAAGAAGCAAAATTCCCTTAGTCAGCATGCCGCGTCTTTTGTTCTGAACTGCACGTCGGAGTTTGGTCAAAGTTGCGCAGTTGGCTTCTGCGTTGATCGTTGTTCCTCGTGACATAAAGTCTACCAGCAAAACACAATGCCTGTCCCAGAACACTGTTGCCATGATCTTGCGCTGTGACGGGGTTTGTTCGGGTTTGACCCTGACAGGAGAGGTTGGGTGTCACCATTCGATTGACTGTTGCTTGGTTTGAGGGGTGGAATGGGATACCCATGTTTCATCTCCTGTGATGATTTGACTCAACATGTCATCCCCTACTTGGGCATAACGAGTCAAAAAAGTGAGGGAACTGACCAATCTCTTTCGTTTGTGGTCTTCTGTGAGGAGTCTGGGTACCCATCGAGAGCACAATTTCCTGAACTGTAGGTTTTCAGATACAATTTTATACAGAACAGACCTAGACACTTGAGGAAAATCCATTGATAGAGTGGTTATCGTGAATCTTTGGTCCACGTGAATTTTCGTGTCAATTGCAGTCACCAAGTCATCTGTGATCATAGATGGTCGACCCGAGCGTTCATCGTCATGAACATTTTCACGGCCACTTTTGAACTCGCGTACCCATTTTCGCACTTTACCTTCCGTCTTTGTATTATCACCATACACCTCACAAAGCTGACGATGAATGTCTGCAGCCGACATGTTTCTTGCACTCAAGAAAGATCGTACCTCACACGCTGTGGGCGAATCAATAATCCTGAATATTGTAAAGATGCACAGTTCAACGTACAGGTTAGCTACACAGCTGCAAGTGACGCCTGTGTGTTCGCAAAGGATGCCGGGAGGTAGCACGCAAGTTTGTTGAGGCGTACGCAATAACTACGGGCTTAAAAAAAAACCGGCCCTTATTTAAAAAATAGCCTTCGTACATGGATCAAAGGTGGTGCTACCCAGCTTCCTGCTGCATTTGCTAAAAAGGGGTGCAATTGGGCGTTTAGCCTGGCATTAGCTTTCATTAATATGGTCATTCTTTAAATTTATTCTACCAATTTCTGGTTCCATATTGACAATGATATTTTTTAAATTCATAAACTTGGGAAGCCTGTCATGTCAATACATTAGTTTTAAAATTGTAGTCCCATTAAATTGAAGTTAATTACAAGGGAACTATGAAAGAGAATGGTATAAGCCGAGTGCATCTTGGGAGGAAAAGACAGACTCTGGAAATCAAATGTTTAGTTTTAGTTTAGCCAAAAACCGGGCTGATGTTCAGCAGATGCTGCAGAGCCTGTATGAACTAGCCGAAAGAGCGGGTCTTAAAGTCTCGTATGAAAAGACGGAATATATGGAGTACAGGCACCAACAAAAGAAGTTTATGAAGGTAACACATGGGAAGATTAAGAGGATAGAGGAACAAAAGTTTGGTGCTTTTCAGTCGGTCAACACGAATGTACCCAAACGAGTTGGGTTATACCCTAATCCTGAAAAAGCTCCAAACTTTTGTTTACTAAGGCAACACTGAAAAATGGCTTCAAACCCCATAATAAGGATAGAGGAATTCAAATACTTGGGTGAATGGATCCAACCCAACGGGCTGGACAAAGAGGCAATTAAAGGTAGAGCCAGAAAATTAGATCGGGCATACAAGCTAACACAGAACAGGTATATCAAATGGGCAATATCGTACCAGGCCAAATTCTGACTCTGTAACTCCATATCAACTCCATATTGGCTTCAGAGTGTTTACTTTTAAATAAAAAATGGGAGTTACAAGAACTCGAAAAAGAAAGAAAGAAAGAAAGAAAGGAAGATTCTGAGGAAAATTCTGGGACCACAGAAGAGGAAGAACGAGGAGCTCTACAAGTATGTTGAAAAGATCACAGACACAATGCGGAAAAGAAGGCTGACATTCTATGGCCACCTGGTAAGAATGGACGAAAACCGATTGACCAAAAAAGATCTTCCGATACATTATGGGATTAAAGGCCACCTCTAAGTGGGTAGATGAGGTCAAGAGGGATGCAGCAGAAGTTGGAATTACTCCAGATATAATTTGTGATAGAAATGTGTTCAGAAGAAGAATAAATGCTTTCAAATCGTTCAAAGAGAAACTTCTACTAAGAAACCTGTAAGGATCATTTCCGAGGAGGAGAAGCGAAAGAATGAAGAGGTTCTGGGAAGAGAAGAGAAGAAAGGCCAAGAAGCTTTAAGTTTCATGTGGTCCATAGTTGGCCAAATTTGGAAAAAGAAGAATATTCTTTAAATCTGGGAATTCGTTAAATAGTGTTTGTATAATCGAAGCCCAATTGTATATGTACCTTTAGTGTTATTAACTCAGGATATTAATTCTGTACACCTTTATCTTCTATTACAGGCAAATCATCCTTCATGCTGTCTTGGACGTGACCTGTTTCAAGGGCATTACATAATGGATGTTGTTAAGACTGGTTTGAAGGCCAGGCCCGATCATGGTCGCACTCTGATTCTCCTCGTCATCGTGGCATTAGCTAGCTTTGTTTCTACATTTGATGGTAATACTATTGTTTGAAGAGAGACTTGTTGTGTTGTTTCAGTTTTCAATTTCTATGAGTCATGTGTTTGTTACACTGAGGAGAATATCTAGCCATACTGTCACCAGGACAGCATGGAATGAAATAGGACGTTCCCATGATGGGAGCAATGACTGTGTGGACAGGTGAGAGTATTAAGGAAAGTTAATATAATCTATTTGTAAAAAAAAGTAAAAAAATTATTGAAAGTGGCAAATATATTATATGAACACACAAAATAGTAAAATTATATTACAAATAACTTGATTAACAACACACACTAACTCAGTAATACACATCAATACAATATATGTTTGTAGAATAGCCTTGTGATAATATTACAGTAAAATATACTCACTACCCAAAACAAAACATCTATAATTATCCTTACAACATCTTACACACATAAATATATACCCTTCATTCTTACAATACGTTGAACCCATTAGCTTTCCTGCTTTTGCCATCACCTGACCTTTTCCTTGAATTTACAAATATTTTCTGGTACGAGGCTGATGGTATCTTCTGGTAAACTTTCCACTCTTTTCCATCCCTCCATTGTCATTCCATCGAGTGAGTTTTATCTTATACTTGTGGTCATATCTACCTTTATATACCCCCTCAGTCTCCAGTCTCTCCCTGATGACCCCCATGCCCCTTTTCCCATATAAGCTAAGTACAGTATATTCTTCCCAATTTAGACCTCACTCCTCTTTTTGCCAGACTTTTCCAACCCAGGTTTTTAGCATCCCACTAATGCTACTCGCTCATCTGTGGTCTCTCATAATATGCCTTGCCGCTTTCCTTTGAACTCCCTCCAGTTCTTTAACTTGAAATTCCTGATATGAGTCCCATACTGCAGCAGCTATTCCAGCTGTGGTCTTACTGAAGTATATCCTCTATCTCACCTCCTTGCTAGCTCCCCTTAATAACCAGTTTTCTCCTAATTTCTCCCTTACCCCCTGAAAATTGTAGTCATATTTGCTCCTCTTATTTCCAAATGTAACAGCCAGGCTCTTGTCTACATTTGTCACCATGAAATTTTTATTTATCCAGACTGTATGCTTTCCCATGTCCCTTTGTAATGCTTCACAATCTCTCCTATCTTTGACCTTCCTATAAATCAATATGTCATCAGCAAATAGCCTTATCAGTGATTCCAAGTCTTCCTCTATGTTATTTATATAGATACTGTAAAAAGTAATAAAAGGCTCCAGTTTGCTTCCTTGTGACACCCCTCTCAAGAGACAATAGTTCCATGATAGAGACTGAGTAAATTGTCATATTATTAAGGCTCACACTATACAGAAATGTTTTTCAATTTAATGACAAAATATACTAACAAACACAAGGCTTAGCTAAGGGAGCACCTCTTTTTACCATGAAACTTGGGTGAGTTGATGTGACCATTCTTGCGAAGGTTTCTGAATTGGCAAATCCATTTTACAATAGAGAGCACAAGAGTAGTTGCATCAAATGAGTGATAGTGCTTGAATCGTTTCAACAAAGTTCCATCTGCGTTCATGTGCCATTCATCCATTTGCGATGAAACTTGGATGAGTTAATGTGACCACTCCCGCGAAGGTTTCGGAATTAGTAAATCCATTTAAAAATAGGTGGCGCATGAATAGTTTCAATAAATGTGTGATGGCGCCCGAATTGTTTCAACAAAGTATGGTTTGCGATCATATACCATTCATCTGATAGCGATGAAAACTTGGGTGAGTGGTTTTGCGCACTCCCTAATTTTTTTTATGAGACAGTAAATCCATTTTAAAATAATTAGCGCGAGTCGTTTCAACAAATGAACTTTGGTCAGCTGTTGTGCAAGCTCGCGAAGGTTTCTGAATTAGTAAATCCATTTTATGATATGTGGCTCATAAAACATTACAAAAAATTAGTGTATTTCATACATAGTGGCAGTTTTTGTGTGTTTCCAAACGTTGGCAGTTTCTGGTAAGACTCACATTTGCGATGACCATCAATAAAGCATAGGGGCAATCTCTACGAGTGTATGGACTAAATTTGGAAAATCCATGCTTCTCACATGGCCAGCTGTGTGTGGCTTGCTCACGCGTCGTAAAGCCTTCTGATTTATTCATGTAGACAACAGACGGAAAAACAAAACAAAATGTTTTGTATCCAAAAACATTTCAATAAACGAAATTGCAACACAAACACTTCATTTCTTTCTTTGATTGGCATTGCAACGCATGCCGGGTACAGCTAGTGAAATTCTAAAAGACTCCATAAATATTGATGACCTATTTGATGTACATACAGGTAATTCAAAAGCAAAGGGTAGGTTGTGGTTCAAGTTCTGAAAAGGTAACAGATACTATTGAAGAGAAGAGGAAAGCAATTTTTAAAGTGTTTCAAGAGACTGATATTACATGTTTCAATATTTCTAAAATGGTTGAGTTTGCAATGCCTTTGCCTGGGACATCTGCTCCTGTTGAGAGAAAAAGGAAGCTTGTAGTTTAACGTGACCGCTAATCTCGAGATCATGAGCCACGGGACCTCCTTTTTACGTGGAATCCGAACCACAGGACATGGCATTTCACTTCGAAAATCTCACATGCATTGACCGGGAATCTAACCCGGACCGCCTTGGTGAAAGGCATACAGCTAGACTCCTGTTGAGAGAGTTTATTCAATTATGGGGAGCAGTTGGTCTACAGAAAGGGGTAGACTTTCAGTATCTAAACATTCTCTTAACGCCGTGCCTCTCTCAGCCAAAAGGGAATGATATTGTCTAATACTATATTACAGCTATTATAAAGTTGTGGAGAACCAGCTTTGAAAAAGTTAGTAAGTTTCAAGTTAAACATCTGCTAAATGTTAAAATTAATTCAGAACTCTTTTGTAGTGAATTTTATGATGTAATTAAAACAAACAAACAAACCATTTCTGGAAAAAGTCACATCTAGTGAAAAATACAACTGAATTAATAAAGTATAATGTTTCAGTAAACTTCTAAAACTTTAAAGTAATTTCAAAGTATGCCGTGGGTTGGACCCAAAAAGATATGGTAAGCCTACATACTCCACAATTTTACAGCCCACTGAACACTGACAAGAAAATAAAACATCATGGTATGCCATCAATTTAACCATTTTGGTTATAAGATGTGAAAGGTTCTGTAATGACTTGCAGTAATGTTGTTTCTTCCATGTAGAACTCAGCAATTTTTCTAGGCTCTTATTTTCACACCTATTCAATACCGTACAGTATGTATCGTTTTCTTAAATCTCTAGGATGTAGGAGTTTTGGACTTATTTGTTGTCCTTCTTCAGCATTAATTAAAAAACAAAACTCTCATTACCTAAACTTTAACAAATTGTCCATTTTCTTCGTTGCAACTATTATATATTTTTCAATTTAATTTTTTTATACTTGTGTACTTGTAGACTAGACTGGACGCTGAAAGGAAAAACAGTCTCAAATGAAAATGTATGTATGTTTGTTTTACTTTTTAAAATGCTAAGGATACTGTTCAATGTGCACAAAAGATAGACAAGCCAATGTTTTTCTCTAAATTTCACCATCACAACAAACAAATCGAATATTATGATGCTAACTCTTTTAGTCAAATTTATAGAAAATCAATGACATAAACTTTTTATAAACATTCAACTGTGACCTCATTTATTTTAAAGTTAAACATTTTTCTAATTGTTATACTGTAGTTGCAACTAAGAAAATGGACAATTTGTTAATGTTTTTAATAAGAGATGTTTATTTTTTAATTAATTAATGTTGAAAAAGGACCAAAAATACATTTGAAACATCTAGATCATGGAGATTTAAAGGAAACTATAAATACAGCATTGACTAGGTGGAAAAATAAAAACTAGCGATAAAAAGAAAGCCATTCCTACCAGCCACATTGCCAGAAGAAAACATCTTTGATATTCATATTTTGCCAAAATAGATTAAAAATAAATGATCTGGCATTAATCAAGTTCCTCTAACCAGCACAAGAAAACACTCATGTGAGATCAAAATGAGATATATTGAAGTCAAGAGCATGTAAACAGCAACAGAGGTGAGTCCTTATCAGTCAACGGCCAACATTCCAATGGACAAAGCCACTTTTAGAAGCAGATGCAACCAGATAAGTAGCATATTATAGCATTTTAGCATAGTTGTTCAAAGACAATTATAAATTATTTTGTGTCCAGAGAGCTTATAACACTTATAACTAGGGCTCAGATTCGAGCAGATTTGCATATTTTTTTCCTGAATAGTACACATTGAAAGAAGCCTTTCGGTGGTATTTTCACCTCTCTGGGACCAACAGAATTGAAATTTATCGAGCATTCAAATGCACAAAACCGTGGTTTCCAGAATAGAAGCATATAAATGCATATCCTTGTAGTTTCCATCTAAATAGTTTGTTTTTCTTCGAATCCCCCCCCTCGAATTCTGGCCCTGCTCATCCTTAAGGTTCGAAAACAGAAATAATTATTGAAAAGCCTATCTGGTGCGAATAATAAAACCGCAGGTTTTTAACCTTTAGTGAGGTTGTTCTCGTCATTGAAACTTTTATTGACTGATTTAAGGAAATCATTCAAAACTGAAACATAGAAAGAATTCTTGTTGTACAGACCAATACAGATCTACTTCATTGACTCGCCTAATTCTGAACATTTTGTAAATGAACTTTTAAACTGTAACTTTTATAAGAAAACTTCTCTTATATATACTTGAAAAACTTTAATGCGAGTATATTGCAGTGTATCATACATACAATTAGAAAATAAAGCTTGTATATAAAGGTATGTTATTGTTTTTTTCGTTTCATTTTCCATTGTATAGTTTTAACGGTGTTTTTCGAGCATATTCTGCATATTTAACCGCATGTAATGTTTTTTTTTTTTCGAGCATATCTATCGAGCATATAATGGGATTTTCGAGCATATCTATCGAGCATAAAACACATGGTTTTTGAGCATATGTGGAGATTTTATCGAGCATATCGATCCGAGCCCTACTTATAACCAAAACACCTCCCTGTAATAATAATAGCACATTCAGAGATTACTAGCAGCAGACCAAGACTCTTTGTAAATAATATTGTAAATATGATGGATACACAGTTCATGAGAAAGCCCAAGCCTTATTGCTACAGGAAGTACACAGCACATTAATATTATTGTTTACAAAGACGTAGATAGTTCTAAATTAATTATATCGTCCTGACAATCAGGTTCAAGTCTCAAGTTAACCAACCAAATGAAATGGATGACGACAAAGACATGTATACAACCCAACCATTCCTTATTATGGTACTTTCAAAAATACACGCTTAGAAGGACTGCAGTTATTAGTCTATAATGGTTGATGCGAGGGGTACTATAACATCTCTCTTCAAAAGCATCATTCAGAGGTTGCATTAGCCTAACAGTATCATGAAAAATGGATCAATAGCAATATTTAGGCATCACCTGCACATATAATAACTTCTTCCCTTGCAAACTTTATACGTCATGTCGAATGACGCAACAACCTCCATCGCTGGCATTAAGTATGACACTCTGAATGAGCTGAATTTTGTGTATTGGCAATAACTTGTAATATGCATGTACTACACTTTGTCTAGTGTCGCAACCCATAATTGTGAGAAGTCAATAAATAAATGTGAGGCAAGTTGAGTCGAGCCGAGGCGAGGTATTTTGCAAACATAATTACACATTAATTTAATTAACTTTGAATTGCAGATGTTTGTTTGGTGAAAGAAGTATGTATTTTCCCTGATTGTTTTAATTAGTCAAGTGTACAATTTGTTAGTGTGTATATTATTTCAGGTATTTGTGTGGAATATATTAACATTAACCACCTTAGATAATTGGGCTCTCCTATATTGACTGACTGAAGAATATAATGTACCGGTAATATAATTTAACGTAACACAACACAACATTGAGTGTTATTATGATATGCCACATGAACAACAGATAATTTGGTAAAAAGAATCACAGTTCTAATATTTGGATTTATGTCCCAAAACAATTGAGCATCTTACTAAACGGTTACACAAGAGATGAAACAACTCAAATTAGATAACAGAATCATACTAGAATACCATCTGTACTGAGTGAAGAGGATACTGAAGTCTTCAAACAACCATCCTGGGTGTAGTGGTGACATAAGAAGGGCTTACAGAGGACCCTGGAGGATTTATCACCTTCTAAGTGCTTTGCTTTTAGTGTGAGCATGACATATTCGTACAATTTTGTAGGGCCAATAACATTGATGATTTTCAGGGAAGTGAAAGTAGAGAAGCATTCAGTAAAGAGATTGATGTCCTTGTGCCAATTAATTGAAGTCAAAGACTCCTGCCCCTGCTCCACAGAAAGTTTCATGCAATTGACAGCACAAAACTCTTTGCCGAGTGCGATAGCTCCATTTCCTCTGTTATCTCACAATGTAACATTACTGCTATATTGAAAAAATGATACTCCTTTATAAAGTTTATTTATTTAATTCCGGGATTACTTTGCAAGTAAAAATGAAATATCCTAATAAGTAACAATTACAAGAAAAAGTTACCATAAGAGTAATAATGTTTCATGTAATTTGATTACCTTTACTAAACTACATGTCAACATTGATGATAATAAATACTGTCTCATACCTTGTTGTAATTTCCTGAGTATCTTATTACAACATGAATAATTTACTATGAAACTTGGTTTTATTTTTAGGGGAAGGTGCAGTGGGCTTTCTATTTACAAGGAATAAGTTTGGTTGGAGCATAAAGGACTACACTATGCTTATCTCTCTTGACTTGGTTGTTGCCATTGTAGGTGAGTTTGACACTTAATCTGCACAACATATTATTGATTAGATTATTCTCTTAGTGAATACATCACTGACTGTAGTTCTTGGAGTAGGCACTTGGTATTCAAAATTAATGATTAAAGTTGGTAAACATGATTGTACCCAATTATAATGGGTGTTTCCCTGAACCTGACAAAAAATTTACACGAGATTAATAAAATCACTTGGATGACCAGTTTCGATCATCAAGTGATCATCATCAGATCCTTTACACTTAGGCCATTAAATATATGTCTACAAGTATGTGGGTGATGGTATTTACAATATGTACATTTATTTAGTTCCATTAATTGTTAACTTTTGCAACTTTGTGAGGTTTGAAGCCATTTTTCAGTGTTGCCTAAGTAAACAAAAGTTTGGTGCTTTTCAGTCGGTCAACACGAATGTACCCAAACAGAGCTGGGTTATGCTCTGATCCTGAAATAAATTACATAAGATTAATAAATACACTAGGATGACCAGTTTCGATCGTCAAGCGATCATCATCAGATCCATTACACTTAGGCTATAACATCTATGTTTGAGAATACAGGTGAAAAATATATACAATATGTACAATTATTTAGTTGCAGTGTTGGTAATGCAACAGTCGGTGTATGTTAAATGTGGTGTATCTAATGTTAGGTAAACTTCTAAAATAGTGATGAAAATCCGGAATTTGTCTGTTAGGGGTGATTATATTTTTTACAAAATAAACTATGGTTATACTGAAATAATGCAAGCTTATACTTATCGAGTTGTCTCGTTAACTGGAACTTGAAGCAGTTGCATGTTTCCATAGACACCAGTTGTAGTCGACTAACCCCGAGTGTTCGCTGGGTGGAACTGGTTTTCCCCTTCCTCCCCCTTTAGTTGCTATGTTCTTCCAGAGGTCAGTGCCATGTATATTTGTGTGACTTTGCCAAATCTAGATAAAAGTGTATGCTATTGAATGCAGGAGTCTGCAACTACTAAAGACCGTGGAACTATCTTCGCCACGCATGGGCTAAAAAGCCATTTATATTAAGTGGTACACGGTCTATTGAAGACGTCCCGGCACCTTTAATACTGCCGCGCATATCGGCCTAGGTTTATTGCAGAAAAATGTACATAGTACACCTGATCCAAATAGCATTTACCTATAAACACCGCTATTTTCCCCCCTTTTTTTATCTAGCTTGGCTGTATCGCTAAGTTGTGTCTTGTTTTCGACAGGGTGTGTTTTTTAGTAGAGCGAAAAGGGGTGAGCTCTCCATAAAAGTGTGTTCATTTAGATTTTTGGGATTGTTTTGTTTGGCTAGGTGAATCTCGATTGCTTCTTTTATGTCGAGAGCTCTGCCTTTCGATTCGTGATGAATTATTTTTAGATCTGTCTCGAATTTAGTGAAGCTGTGCCCCGTGTCACACATATGTTCGCATACGGCTGAATGTGTTCCGTATCTTATAGCATTCCTATGTTCATTATAACTTGTATCTACTCGTCTTCCGCTCTGTCCAATGTAATTAGCTTGACAACCAATGTCTTGGCATGTAATAGAATATACCCCTGACTTTGAATACGGGTCTTGTTTATTTAGATTGCTATTTTGCAGGTGCTTCCCGGTCGTATTATTCGTTGTGAATGCTATTTTTATGCCTTGCTTTTTGAATAGATTAGTGATTTTATATGTGTTCTCATTCACATAGTTGAAGCGAGCAAATTTTTTCTCATTAATGTCCGGTTTTGGAATGATTTTATCTTTATTTTTATGTTTGGCTACAATTTGGTCTATTTTGCTTGGCGGGAAATTGTTTTCCTTTGCTATTTGTTTAATGGTTCTTATTTCCTTATTATAATTGTCTTGACATGGGTATGTTTAAAGCTCTGTGCACCATTGAATTGAACCCCGCTAATTTATGCATACTGGGGTGATTAGACTGATTGTCGATTGCATGCGAGGTTTGTGTGGCTTTTCGGAATATGGAATATGAAAGCTCGTTGTCCTTACGTTCAATAGTTATGTCGAGATAATTTATTTTTCGATCTGTTTCGGATTCCTTGGTGAATTTGATTGAGTGGTGTAGGCTATTAATGGATTGGAGAATTGTTTCTTCGCTTGTTAATTCAGTATCGTAGATGCAAATTACATCATCTACGTATCTTTTCCATATTACTATTCCCTTTGTTGAAGTCTTTTCTAAAAACTCATTTTCTAGTGCATTAATGAAGATGTCAGCGATTAATCCGCTTAGTGGTGATCCCATCGCTAATCCTTCTGTTTGTGTGTACATTGGTTGTCAAGCTAATTACATTGGGCAGAGCGGAAGACGAGTAGATACACGTTATAATGAACATAGGAATGCGATAAGATACGGAACACATTCAGCCGTATGCGAACATATGTGTGACACGGGGCACAGCTTCACTAAATTCGAGACTGATCTAAAAATAATTCATCACGAATCGAAAGGCACAGCTCTCGACATAAAAGAAGCAATCGAGATTCACCTAGCCAAACAAAACAATCCCAACAATCTAAATGAACACACTTTTATGGAGAGCTCACCCCTTTTCGCTCTACTAAAAAACACACCCTGTCGAAAACAAGACATAACTTAGCGATACAGCCAAGCTAGATAAAAGAGGGGGGAAAATAGCGGTGTTTATAGGTAAATGCTATTTGGATCAGGTGTACTATGTACATTTTTCTGCAATAAACCTAGGCCGATATGCGCGGCAGTATTAAAGGTGCCGGGACGTCTTCAATAGACCGTGTACCGCTTAGTATAAATGGCTTTTTAGCCCATGCGTGGCGAAGATAGTTCCACGGTCTTTAGTAGCTGCAGACTCCTGCATTCAATAGCATACACTTTTATCTAGATTTGGCAAAGTCACACAAATATACATGGCACTGACCTCTGGAAGAACATAGCAACTAAAGGGGGAGGAAGGGGAAAACCAGTTCCACCCAGCGAACACTCGGGGTTAGTCGACTACAACTGGTGTCTATGGAAACATGATACTGCTTCAAGTTCCAGTTAAAGAGACAACTCGATAAGTATAAGCTTGCATTATTTCAGTATAACCATGACGAATAGAAGGAGAAAGTGAGAAGACTCCTGAAGTTCAAGCGCGCCCCGCCGGTCAGCGCTCGAGTGGGTACGTTCCACACTGCCGGGGTCAGCTGGTCTTAGAGATGGTGCTAAGTGAAACGAATTACTTTGTAACTGATACTTTTTTAAAAAGTAATTAGCGGTTCCAATTAAAATAGCATGGCAGGGCACACTGGAAAATATTATTCATAGAAATAAGAACTACGGTCTTCATTACATGTTACGGAACGCACAGATTCCTGGAGTATACAGACACAGATAAAAAACATAATCCCCAGCATATTAAAACAAGCACACATAAACTATTTAAAGTAACACTCTACTTAACAATTCATTTTGTCGGCTACGGTACTGGACTTTCGAAAACTTGCGTGAAGACTTGGCGGGTGTTCGAGATTGCAAATCTCGGCGGATTTCCTTCGTTCTGAAGAAGAATCGGCACCCAAAATAAACAAGTCTGGGGATAATATCCATGACACGCTGAAGACAGCAGCCAGCTCCTGAAGGATCAACTGAAATTGTTTCTTTGGAATCGATACAATCATAAATATTTCGCTCCAGATCGATTTTGAGTTTAATTTTCCGGTAATTACTTCTCGGCCTGGAAAAGAATGCCACATACACTTCTCGAAGGACGTGTTAGATACACTTCATTGTTCATCTTAGGGCACCTTTTTTAGTTTCTTTGTTGCTTTCTCTTAGCAATAATTTAGTCGTATTTCCGTTTTATTCCTGATGAAGAAAGACATGGTTTCTTTCGAAACGCGTCGAGTTTGAATAAATAAAACACGGCATAAGCCCAAAATTCTACATTATGGATAAAATGGTATTAGTTGCGTTTGACATTAACCATACCGTACATAAAACATCACAATAAATTGGTTGAAAAACTGGATCCAGCTTTAAAACTCATCATTTTGCACCATCTGTTTCCTCTGAATTTGGTTAATTAAAGCTTAATAATTGAGTTTAAACACCGGTTTGGTGACCCATCGTTCCAGGCAAGCCGGTAACACCTGTAACTACTCAGGCAGATAGGTCACTTAACCGTAATTTGGAAGTTATTGTGAAGTTATGAATGCATTAGCGATAGCACTGCCGGAGACGTAATTGGGCTAGGCTATTGCGTTTTTAAATTAGCTCCCGTTTCAGGGTTTTTAGGTTTTGAGTTCGAATAGTTCATTAAATAGTTGTAAAACAGTAAGGAGAGTATGTTGGGGGTCATGACCCCCCCCCCTCCAAACGGAGACCAAATTTTTTTGCAATTTCAAAAAACGAAACCACAATAACCAGACAAATAAAACTTAACGAATTTTAACTGACAAACAGTTTTTTTCATTTTATTCAATACTGAAAATATCTTTATTACAATTTTTATGTTCTGTTACAACTCTACATATTTGCAACTTCATACCTGTTATATAAAAACGATTATTTATTTAACAAAATCAACTCGTCTATTTTGTTTAGAAAACCTTGTGATTACCGAATCGATGTTTATAGTGATGTCACGATGAATGTGCAGCAATGCACGGATAGGAATTGGGGCTTTTTTCGCACCAAAAAATGTTGCCGACGTCCAAACTGCAAGCTTGGTTGGCAATTTAAGCTGCGACTTTCTCCCTTTGTCGGTACCAACTCGACTTGCCGAAACTGTAACGTACCTTGATACTTTTCTCGAAGCTCGATGTAAAAGTCGCAAAACACGCCGTTGCAATTTGTACGAATATTTTTGGTGCGCTAAACGCATCAAATGTCTATCCATGTAGCTTGCAAAAAGATTGGTCTGGTTTTGTACGTTTGAATATTTTGTGATTGTGTTTTTAGTGATACCATTTTTCTTAACAATTTCGATTCTCTGACCCCCCCCCCCCCCAAAGCCAAACTCTAGATCCGCGCCTGCACTTGGCCGTAATTTGGAAGTTATTGTGAAGTTATGAATGCGTATGCGGTAGCACTGCCGGAGACGTAATCGGGCTAGGCTATTGCGTTTTTAAATTAGCTCCCGTTTCAGGGTTTTTAGGTTTTGAGTGCGAATAGTTCGCTTAATAGTTGTAAAACAGTAGGGAGAGTATGTTTTGTATAGGTTTTAAGTTGTATTATGGCTTATGTCGAGCTGAGAAGTGAATTTGGTCTGTTCTGTAGCCTGGATTTATTAAGTTTATTGTGCTGCTGGCGTGATTAAAAGCTGTAGGATTTGATGTAGAGTGCTAGGATTGCTTGGCGGAAGTGTTGGTGAGAGGGAGAGAAGTGAGGGGATGGGTTTATGGAGTTGTTGCTGTTGTTGCTTGTTTTTCAACTGCTGTTTCTTGATGGCGTGCTTGTAGTGCCTACAACCCTGGTACACGTTGTTGGACATTATCGCTTGCAGTGCTTGTAGCGGCGGGACCACAAACTACCGTGCTATAATGGCGGAGTCCTCACACTAGGTCCTTCTATTCGTCATGGTATAACCATAGTTTATTTTGTAAAACCATATAATCACCCCTAACAGACAAATTCCGTATTTTCATCACTATTTTAGAAGTTTACCTAACATTAGATATACCACATTTAACATACACCGACTGTTGCATTACCAACACTGCAACTAAATAATTGTACATATTGTATATATTTTTCACCTGTATTCTCAAACATAGATGTTATAGCCTAAGTGTAATGGATCTGATGATGATTGCTTGACGATCGAAACTGGTCATCCTAGTGTATTTATTAATCTTATGTAATTTATTTCAGGATCGGGGCATAACCCAGCTCTATTTGGGTACATTCGTGTTGACCGACTGAAAAGCACCAAACTTTTGTTTTCTTTTGCAACTTGTCAAGATTTGTTGGTTATATGTGACTTTTTGTTAAGATATTTTTAGTGGTTATTGACCTTCAAGTTTGCTTGTTTAATGTGATTGTTAGTGAATGGTCAGGATGGAATGGAATATGAACTTAGCTTGTTGTTTGAGCAGAGTGGGATCCATTTTTGTGGAACTGCTACCACTTCCTCTGTCTACACTAAACGGGACGGAATTTCCTTGTGCACACTGCTACCTCATTATCTCTTTCCCCTCCTTGGGCGCTTCCAGCATTCCTACCTGTCTATGTTTGTCTGGCAAAGTCTATATTTTACTGAATATGGTGTATGTTGCTGTATTCAAGACATTTTCAACTATTAAAGACCAATTATCATTTTCACCACGCATGAGCTCAACAGCCCTCTTCAAGCAATCTCAACTATTGAGAATGTCTTGGATTCATTAATACTGCGGTTAATGCCATCCTGGGGTTATTGATGATCCGGTACAAAGTATATCTTAATCCAGTAACATGCTTCCCTTTTTGCCACCTTATCTAGTCTGGCTGCACCGTTATGTTACCCCCATACTCGTAGACATAGATTTAAGGGCCTAAGTGTATAGTATCTGATGAGGATCACTTGACGATCGAAGCGGGTCATCCAAGAGAATTGTTTATCTTTTGTAAAATATTTCTCAGGTTTAGGGAAACACCCATTACAATTGGGTACAATCGTGTTGACTAAATGAAAAACATTAATTTCGATTACTAAGACAACACTGAAAAATGGCTTCCAACTCAATAATAACACCTGGTATTCTAGTCACTATTTTGCTGGTAGACATTAAGATTACCTAAAATTGTTCAAAACAGGCATGCATTTATGACACTTTAAAAGTGCCTTTGTCCTGTGTAAAGATACATATTGATATCATTTGGAATGCTTTTATTTTGTGATGTCCTGTTAAAATATTAAGTTATAATCCATTATTGGTTATTATACTACCTTATATGCCCTGAATGTAAGGTGACTAAATGTAAGACAAGGGAGAGTTATCTGTACCTCTTGAAAGAAGAAAAGAAAAAAAAAAAAAAAGCAGTAGAAGAAGAATTTTCCCATAAAATTTTGTTCATGAAATTTTTTATAGATTTTCTCAATATTTATATTTATATTGATGTAATTCACCTTCACCGATGCTAGAGAAAGTGTGTGTGCTCATATATGTGTGATATAATGTTTATTACACATTTAAGAGGTTTTTTAGGAGCATTACTCATATACTATGCAGTTGGAATCCGCAGCCATCCGTACACAAACATGTTATTCGTTCATGACACATTCACAATTACCAATACAGATTTAAGAAAACTCTTTAGGTTTAGGGACTAGCACTTTCTCAACAGAGATAGATGTATTTATGTCATTAGATTCCACAAAACAATACAAAATGTATATTACATTGCAACAGAAATAAATATTCAAGTCATTAGACTTAATGGTATAATCACTGGATTGGCAACTCTGGATATGATGCTTTGAGTAGTGATGTGTAAAAGTAACTACTTTACTGAAGCAGTTACTACTGCCACTTGAAAATAGCAGCTACACTTGTTTATCTTATAAATGAGTTACAGGCGTGACATTAAGAGTCCTCATAAGAGACCACATATCCTAACAAGTGCCTCGAGTGGCCAGAACAGAACACCGCACTGACAAATTGTAATTAAACAAAAACATTTATAATGAATGTTGCCACACCTCCTATCGCATGGCTTACTAAAATGAAGAGGGAATGGGAATGAGTACCCATAACATGTTCTATGCACACTCTCCTTTGTAAATATTACTTGGTATCATCACAAGTTGTTTGGAGAAAGTAGCAGTGCTACGTCTATATGGTGGGTAGGGAGGGTGTTTTTTTACTTAAGGTTTATCGTCTGTGTCGACCACTTTCCTATGTCTTACTACGGAAATCATTCGAGAGATCGCAGTTGATTATTTGGTAGAGGGCACTAGTCCTATAATATAGCGAGCACGGAGTTAGCGATCCCGAGGGTTTCCTGAGCTGGGTCCGGTCTTTCTCCTTCTTCCATTGCCTTTAAGACGGTCCCTCTCCTCTTTACCTTTCCTGGCTCTCCTTTCTTCTGGGTCCCTTAATTCTCGTTCTTTGAGGATTGAGGGCATTTCCTTTCCCCCTGTCTTTTGTTTCCCTTACTCTTATTTCTGTTTTTCATTTCCTCTTTCAGAATGTGGATGTGTGGTTGGTTTTAGTTGTAAGTAAGTAGTTAGTTTGTTTATTAGATATAGTTCATTGTTCCACATTGGACTGTGGTGTGTGAGTGTGTCTGGTGGCAGTTGCATTTTTTATTAGATATAGTTCATTGTTTCATTAGACTGTGATGTGTGAGGGTGCATGCGAGTGAGCCTAGTGACAGACTGTTTTAGTGGTAGTATTTTGTTGTTGGTGGAACTTTAGTATTTTTTCCGTTAGTAGAATTTTGGTATTTAATTGTTAGTAGAAGGTTAGTATTTTTGTTAGTAGAATTGCTCTATTACTTATTCTGAAAAGGAGTAGCAGCCTTTCAGAATAAATCAATTCTTTACTTGTCTTATAGACGGTTAAGATATTGATAATATAAGCCAACTAATTGCTACACTGCGTTCTGCTGCACGGCTGAAAGCAACGGAAAACTACAGCCGTAATGCTCTTCCCGAGGATATGCACCTCTCTATGCATAATTACATGTGATGACGGCCTCCTCCCTTGTAAAATTCCAATCCGGAGGTAAACTAGTCCCCCGTTTGGATCTCCGGGTGGGGACTACTTGAGAGAGGGTTAACATCACAGAAGTGACAAAGAGGAAATCTGACATTCTATGGATTGGAGCATGGAATGTTTGAAGTCTGCTGGGAAGTGGAAGGTTAGAAAACTTAGAGGGAAATGGATAGGTTGAGGTTGGGATTTGGTTGGGATTAGTGAAATGCGCTGGCAGGAAGAACAGGACTTTTGGTCAGGACACTATAGGGTCATTCGCACCAAATCAAACAATGGCCAAGCAGGGGTTGGTCTCATATTGAGTAGGAAACTTGGACAGTGGGTGGAATATTATGAGCAATATAGTGAACGGATTATTGTAGCAAAAATCAATACAAAATCTACGTGCACCACAGTGGTACAAGTCTAAATGCCTACCAGTCAAGCTGATGATGAAGATGTTGAAAAGGTCTACGAAGAAATAGATGAAATCCTGAGGTATATCAATGGTGATGAAAATGTTATAGTAATGCCAGATTGGAATGCTGTGGTAGGAAAAGGAAGAGAAGGGAAGATAGGAGATTTCGGATTAGGTGAAAGGAATGATCGAGGAAGCAGGCTGATGGAATTCTGCACTGAGCATGAGTTGGTCATAGCTAACACCTTATTCAATAACCACAATAGAAGAATATACACATGGATGAGTCCAGGAGATACAGGGCCAAATCAACTTCATTATGGTTAAGCAGAGGTTTCGAAACCAGATTTTGGATTGTAAAACATATCCCGGTATTGACATAAACTCTGACCACAATCTGGTTGTTATGCAATGCAGATTAAAGTTGAAGAAACTGAAGAAAAGTCAAAAGCCAAAAAGGTGGGCAATAGACAGACTGAAAGAGCAGGATGTAAATGAAAGATTCAAGAAGAGTATAAAGGAAGGACTAATGAAAAACCCGGAACAAACTTCAATTGCAGACGAATGGGCACTTTTGAAGAATGAAATAACAAAATCCGCAGAAGAAAACATTGGTAGGAAAGAAAGAATAGGTAGAAAACCGTGGATCACTCAGGAAATACTAGAATTGATGGATGAAAGGTAGAAACACAAGAATGCAAGAGATGAAAAGGGGAAAGCAGAATACGGACGTCTGAGAAATGAGGTTAACAAGAAGTGCAAGGAAGCGAAAGAAGAATGGTTGAAAGAGAAATGTGCAGGTATAAAAATTTGTCTGAATTAGGAAAAGTAGACACAGCTTATCGAAGGATTAAGAATACTTTTGGGGAAAAGAAGACTAAGTGCTGTAATATTAAGGACACAAATGGAAAGCCTCTAACAGATAGGGAAGAAAAGGTTGAGAGATGGAAAGCTTACATAGAGTGTTTGTATAAGGGAAAGGAAATAGAGAATCATGTAATGTAAAGGGAGGAGGAGATTGATGAGGATGCAAAAGGAGATTTAATATTGAGATCGGAATTTGACAGAACATTGGAAGACTTAAGCAGGAACAAAGCACCAGGCATAGATGATATACCGATTGAGTTGCTACGCTCCATAGGAGATGAAAGTCTGATCAGGTTATATCACTTGGTGTGTAGGATTTATGAGACAGCTGAGGTACCCTCTGATTTCAAGAAAAATGTTATCATCCCTATACCGAAGAAAGTGGGAGCTGACAGATGTGAAGATTACCGTACAATCAGCTTGATTACTCACGCTTCAAAGATCCTGTCTAGAATAATTTACAAGAGGATGGAAAGCCAGATAGAAACGGAGTTGGTTGAAGACCAGTTTGGTTTCAGGAGAAATGTAGGAACAAGGGCAGGTGTACTAAGTCTTAGGCTGATTTTGGAAGGTAGAATAAGGAAAGATAAGAGAACGTTCATGGCATTTGTAGACTTAGAAAAGGCTTTTGATAACGTTGATTGGACTAAATTGTTTGACATTTTGATAACGATTGGAATAAAGTACAGGGATGGGAGGGTGCTCAACAATCTACACAGAAACCCGATAGCAGACATTCGAGCTGAAGGACATGAGAGAGAAGCTGGTATTCAGAAAGGTGTAAGGCAATGCTGCAACTTATCACTCATACTTTTCAATCTTTACATTAAACAAACAATGAAGGAAATTAGAGAAAAATGTAAAGTGGGAGTGAAGATTCAAGGAGAAATTATTTCAATACTGAGATTTGCCGATGACATAGTCATCTTGGCCGACACGCCTGAGGATTTGAATGAGTTTTTGAATGGTAGGGACTCCGTCTTGAGGAAAAAATTCATGATGAAAATTAATAAATATAAAACAAAAATGTTGGAATACAGCCAAAGTAAATCAGAAACCTCTATGGACGTCAAATTGGCAGGTGAAAAACTAAAGGAAGTAGGAGACTTCTGTTACTTAGGAAGCAAAATAACCAGTAATGGACGTAGCAAAGAGGATATAAAAAGTAGGTTAGCTCAGGCAAGGAAAGCATTTCTACAGAAAAGGAATCTGTTGACATAGAATATAGATTTAGGTATTAGGAAGTCATTTTTGAAGGCCTTTGTCTGGAACATGGCACTCTATGGAAGTGAAACTTGACTATTGGTGCAGCAGAAAAGAGGAGAATTGAAGTGTTTGAAATGTGGTGTTACAGGAGAATGATGAAGATCGGATGGGTAGATAGAGTTACAAACAAAGAGGTATTAAGACTAGTGGGAGAAGTTAGATGTTTCTGGCGTCTGCTAATGAAGAGAAGTGATAGGTTGGTAGGACACATCCTAAGACACCCAGGAATAGCAAGCTTAGTTATGGAAGGAAGGGTCGAGGGCAAGAACTGTAGGCTAGACCAAGGTTAGAATATGTTAAACAGATTGCCTCGGATGTAGTGTGTGGTAGCTATGTAGAGATGAAACGATTAGCTCAGGACTGGGAGGCAAGGAGAGCTGCATCAAACCGGTTAAAAGACTGAAGACTCAAACAACAACAGCAGACTGGAGAACCAGCAAGAGGGCTGGGCGAAGAAAAGTGGTCTTGTTGCAAGAAGGGGCAGGAGAACAGGAAGGCTGGGGACCGATCCAAGTCTCTGAGCCTTACTCCACTGTGACCAAAGCCCAGCAAAGGCCCTTAAGGGAGAAGAGGACCTCGCCGAAGCCAGCCTTATCCGAGAAATGGGAACAAGGCATGGCTTGCGCCACCAACGGGGAGATTCCAGCGATAGGTTAAGGTAGGGGTCTCCAAACTATTCAGCCTGCGGGTCATACTGATTACTAAGGTTCGGATGTATTGATCGACGGAATAACATTTTTTGCTATAAATGTTAAGGAAAAGTCATATTTTTTTCCTGAGCTCATTTTACCCGAAATCTGAACAATAAGTTTGAATGACAGGTCCCTGACCACGTTTAAAGCAATTTGATGTTGCCTATAAATGCATATTTCGGCCATTTTTATTGTTTTGGTCATATTTGGTCATATTTTAATGATATAAGGTCATATTTGGTTATAATTTCAGCATTTTTGATTAAATTGAGATGTCGTTAACAAGTTATGTGTTATCTGCGTCGAGTTTCTAACACAGGATTTTCGAATAGTGTAGTAGATATATTTTTCTTTCTTTTCATGGAACAGGCAGATAGCAGGTTTAGAAGACCTGATTCCAATAAGGCGCTCCTCTACGGACGTCTTTTAGCACATCTTTTGGACAAGTTAGATTGCGACACTGTACGCATGAGGTCACGGAACATGACGATAGTGTGCTTTTGCCTTTCAATAGGATGTCACTCCATTAGATATATTTAGCTCAGAAGCAATTAGCAAACAAGGAAATGCCATGTTATATCTCGCCCAGTTCTTCCTTGCAGGGCCGAGTGGAAGCTCCCTTGCTATTTCACTACAAACGGATTTCAACAGATTGGTCACACTTGTAGTACTGCAGTGAACCCCATCATGCCGAAAGTGAAGTGAAGTGAAGTGTAGTGAAACTGTAAAATTCAGAAAGTATGTGAGAGAGTTCGGTGAAGAGACGTTCAGTACTGACGGAATAATTCTTTTTTGTAAAGCGTGTGAAGTTAAGTTAGCGGCGATAAAGCGATTGTGACATCATGTGACGTTGAAAGGAGCTTCTCCCAGTACAAGAAAATACTGAGCGACCTTTGAAGGAGATTTCTTTTCGACAGCCTGAGAATGCACATGGTCGTGATGTGCAATGCTGGCAAACAACAAGATTAAGAGGTATGTACGATTATAATAATAGTTTTAATGCAGCCAATGGCCAATGAAAAAGTAAAAAATACAATGCAGGTACTGTCAGTCACTACAAAATTGCGTCAGGGAAGTTAATCTTCTTTTACAATATGCCGCATGATATCGGTCACAGGGCTCGCTACACAATTCACATATGCATGTGGCTGCATTTGGAGTGTGAAAGTCTTTTCTTCCGCAACACCTGAAGTGAAATCCATGGACTGCGAAACGCGTCACAGTGTGTCGTAAATCGTAGTCTGCTCTCTTCCAGTCAGACGATAACATCGCTTCTGTCCCATAGAAGTCCAACCATATTTCTTTCTTTTTTAATTGAAATTCTGCAAGAAGTTCCTGATAGGCAGCGCTAGATGGAAGCTGCATTTGTAGTCTGATTTGCTCAATACAGAATGGCTCTGCAGACAGCTCATACATTAGCCGGGACGGAGTAAATTTCGATACACACAATGCTTTCTTTAGGAAGATAGACTTTACTTGCTCTATTTCCTTTAAGTTGGTTTTGGTCAGATGAGGCCGGATCAGTTCCAGACCGTAAGTTAAAATAGGTGTCAGTGTGGAAACAAAGAGCTTCATAGCAGTAACTAAAGATAGTTTACGCAAATGCTGTATGATGTTCATAGCTATTAGTGCAGCAGTCGCTCTGTTTCTCACATGCATTGTGAAAGAAGTTCCTGTCGTCTGGAAAATTAACCCTAAATAGTTAAAATTCTTGACGGTTGTTATCGGTAAATCTCCAGGTCTGTAATAAATCTTATCTCTATTCTGTAAGATTATGAACTCAATAAACTTCCTGTTAGGCAGTGTCTTCTAACTTACGCCGACAGATATCATAAAGCATGCTAATATACCGTTTTTTTTGTTTTCTTTTAGGAAAACTGAGCAAGAACTGCATCTCAAGGCTATGATACTGAATTAATGTTGAAAATTTTAATGTACTGTAGCTCTCTGTCAGTTTGTATGATTAAATGTGTCTGGTGTATTATCGCTGATCACGTTTTGGCACTTGAGACGTTTACGGTATGTTAGTGATACTCTACCTACCCCAAAAATTCATGTCACATTTTATCGTTTTTAGGTCATATTTAGCTAGTTTTTAGGGCATATTTGCTTGCATATTTTGTACTTCTTTAGGTCTTAAACTTCCGAACCATACTGATTACTCCAGTAAGTTCCGAAGGCCAAATCTGCTTTATTTTTCCTGCCATTATCTATAATTTCTAGAGTAGTCGTCAAGTACGCGCCCCGAGCGAGCATACGCTTGCTAAATTCGTTAGATCAACTACTGTTGTGTATTGTTACGACCGTGACACGTGGCGACATCTGGTGGTCAAATGCGGAAATAGGTAGTGGTAGAACCCTCTATTGCTAACAGATGGTGCTAGTAGTACTTTTGAAAGTACAGTAACAAGTAAGCATTCGTGAATAACCTCGTTAGTTTGAGAAAGTTCTAGAGTATTTCACTCACTCCTTCGTGATGTGCCGAAATAACCTGAACAACCATGGATGGCTGTACCTCCTTACACGGAATTCAGTGTAGCTCTCAATCAAATGAAACCAAGAAAGGCAACTGGCCCAGATAACATCCCACTGGAATTAATTCAAGCTGGAGGTCAGTCCCTCAAAACGTGGATTTTCACTCTTATTCTTAAAATTTGGGAATTAGGAGAAGTACCTGGTGACCTAAAGAACGCCACTATCATCACAATCTTCAAGAAAGGCGATCGTAGTGTTTGTGGCAACTATCGCGGTATATCGCTACTATCTACGGTGGTAAAATTCTCGCCAGAATTTTACTTAACCGTCTTCAGGTTATCTCAGAAAAGATCCTCCCCGAGTCCCAGTGTGGATTTCGATCTTCCAGAAGCACAACTGACTTGATTTTCTGCGTAAGACAACTACAAGAAAAATGTAGTGAGCAACAGAATCCACTCTTCTTAGTCTTTTATGATCTGGAAAAGGCTTTTGACTCAGTTTCAAGATCTGCTATGTGGGCGGTGCTACAACGCTTTGGCTATCCTCGACGCTTTGTTGATCTAATCCAAGCTCTCCATGATGGCATGACCGGTCAGGTTTGTCAGCAAAATAAGATCTTTGACGAATTTCCTATCACTCATGGACTGAAACAAGGCTGCGTACTTGCTCCAACACTGTTTGCATTGTATTTGGCTGCAATGCTCTATAAATCGCCCACAAACATCCCAGGTGTAGATGTCAGGTACCGATTTGATGGAGGGCTCTTCAACCTAGCTCGATTTCGCTCCAAGAAGCTAACTCAGGTTACGAAGATAACCAATATGTTGTATGCAGATGATGCGGCATCGCCTACACTCACGCCAGTGGAGTTGCAACAGACTGTTAATTGCTACAAGAATGCATGTGAACGTTTTGGTCTCACCATTAATGTTCAGAAGACCAAGGTTCTGGCACAACCCTCACCAGGCACTTCCCTTCCGCACTTCAACATTTCTATCTCAGATACTCCATTGGAGCAGGTAGACACTTCTCGTATCTGGGCAGTCTGCTATCTGTACACGGCAATTGTGGGCAGGATGTTGAGAAGAGAATCGGTGCTGCCCATGCGGCATTTGGGCGACTATCACACCGGGTCTTCTTGAATAAAGATCTGACCGTGAAGACGAAGCTCATGGTGTACCAAGCTGTTGTCATCTCAACATTGTTGTATGGCTGTGAAACCTGGACCCTCTATCGCCATGACTTCCGAAAGCTTGAGCGCTTCCATCAACAGAAACTTCGATCCATCCTTAAGATAAAGTGGGAAGACCACATCCCCAATCTTGATGTTCTTGAGAAAGCGCTTGCTAATAGTATAGAATCATCCATCATTGGTCATCAACTTAGATGGATTGGACATGTCCATCGGATGGATGATACGAGACTACCACGCCAGGTTCTGTATGGTGAACTCACCTCCGGCACCAGACCTCATGGAGGCCCTAAGAGACGATACAAGGACCAATTTAAGCAGAATATGAAGTTGACAGGACTCAATCCACAAACCTGGGACCAGCTTGTTAAAGACCGTTCAACTTGGCGCCAGACCATCCCGGCTGCTGTCAAAATGTTTGAAGAAGAACGTCGTAGAATTGTTAAGGCCAAGCGACAAGCACGAAAGATCCGTGCAGCACAGCCACGCCCTCCACCAACAGTTCTGTGTGATCTGTGTGGAAGTTTGTTTCATGCACGCATTGGGCTGTTCAGTCACCGCAAACATGCCCACAGACCTCAACCTTAGATTATTTTAGACTGTTTTGGAAGAAGATGTATACTCGGAAACGAGTTAAAGCCGACGACGACGAATTGTAGTATAAAATGGCTAGCGGCGCGACCACGAGTCAGTCTGCCTAGGGAAGGCGAAGGAAGCAAAACTGTCTGTTGTGAAATAAAGTAGTGCGTAACCCCGTTTAAAAGACATCTCCGAACTGATGAACGCCCATATGAAACAGTATGTTGATTTGACTTTTTGCTGTGTGATTTACTAGTATGGAGAAGAAGCGAAAAATAGGCAGTGAATGCAGAACATTCAAAGATCAATGGAAGTATCAATATTTTGTGATTGATTTGCAATGAAACCATAGCTGTTCTCAAAGAATATAACATTAAATGTCATTGTGAAACAAATCATTTTCAAAATTACTAAAAATATACAGGAAGTTTGCGGACAGAAAAATTTGAATCTTTGAAGCGCGGATTAAAATGCAGCAATCTTTGTTAACAAAAGTCAACACTGAACAAGAGGCTGCAACTTGTGCCAGCTTTGGTGTGGCTCTTGAAATTGCAAATCGTGGAAAACCATTCACCGTTGGAGAAATGATCAAAGAATGCGTAATTGCAGTAGCCGAAGAAATGTGCCCCATAACTCGGAGGGAAGCAGATATCGTAGAAAATATATCATCTCAACAGTCTGACAAAGATGGACATCTTGAGTGGTTTTCTCTGGCCTTGGGTGAGTCAACAGATGTGTCAGATACTGCTCGGGTGTTGATTTTTATTCGAGGAGTGGATAAAAGCTAGGAAGAGTGTGAAGAACCTCTTGATTTTGATATTATTCACGGTATGACTATTGGGGAGTCTCCCATAAGTCCAACCCCTCGTCCACGTCGTGGGAGACGGGCAATGGCACAAAGTAGGGGATTGCCTGTAGGGGCGAAGTACAGTGGGGACTTCGTGTGCCCTGGGACCGTTACGGTAGCTGTGAAGGTCCTACAGGAACCCTGAAAAGTGACGGCTAACGGGGCTCTGGTGAAGCTACGATAGGCCCAGCAAGCCAGTAGTGGATGAAACCAAATGCTTTCAAAAATGGAACGAGCCTCGGACATGATGGATTTAATAGACGACACGGCTGTACACACGGACTAAGATTTGGAACTTTAAACCTAAGAACGCTGACGGGGAAAGTGGAGGAGATAGTGGATATGATGGAAAGAAGGAAGTTGGATTTATTGGGATTGGCAGAAACAAAGTGGAAAGGGGAAGGAAGGAGAGAACTGAGAAAAGGCTATCGACTGTACTGGAGTGGGAACGAAGAGGGAAAGAGGAATGGAGTGGGAGTAGTAGTACGAGATGGTTTAAAAGAAGAAGTGAGGAGAATAAGTGATAGGATGATGAAAGGGAAAGTAACACTGAGGGGAGACCGTAGAAATAGTGCAAGTGTATGCTCCACAAGTAGGCTGCGCCTCTGAAGAGAAGGAGGAGTTTGAAGAGGAATTGCAGAAGCAGCTGGTAGGAAGAAATATGATTGTTATGGGGGATCTCAATGCCCATGTAGGAAGAGAAAGACAAGGTTATGAGAGTGTTCTAGGACCAGAGGGTTGGGGCGGAAGAAATGAGGAAGGAAAGATACTATTGGACTTCTGCCAGAGGAACAGCCTGCTAGTTGGGAACTCCTGTTTTAAGAAAAGAGAGAGCCACACAATCACATGGTACAGTGATGACTTGACCAGGAGGTCGGTGGTCGACTATATACTGTATGAGAAAGAACTAAATAAGAACATCACGGAAATCAAGGTTATACCATCGGAGAACCTGGATAGCGACCATCGATTGCTGGTAATGAACCTGAGAGGGAGTAAGGAGAAGAAAGGGACTGAGAACCAGGAAAGACGTATAAGGATATGGAAACTGAAAGAAGGGGATAGAAGGGTCGAGTACCTCAAAATGGTAAAGGAAGGAATTCCAACAGATGAAGAAAGAGGGGTGGAAGAGGAATGGGCTAGATTTAAGAAGACACTAGTAGGTGCAGCAGAAGCAGTGTGTGGGAGGACAAGTAGTAAGAAGAGGTGGAAGGAAACACCATGGTGGAATGAGAAGACAAAAGATATAGTAAGGGAAAAGAATAGAGCCTTTAGGAGGTGGTATCAAAATAGGATGGTAGAGACAAGGGAAGAGTACCAGGAAAGAAAGAAGGAGGCGAAGAGAGTAGTGGCTGAGGAGAGAAGAAAGTGGATGGAAGAGTGGTCAAAGATGATGAAGGAGGATAGTGAAGGTACAAAAAAGGTCCTGTTTGGGATTATGTTAGAATGGTGAACAAAAGGGGACAAGAGATAGAAAATAGGGAAGAACTGAAGAAAATGTGGAAAGAATATTTTGAAGAACTTCTGAACCCAAATGGAAACCACGGCGAGGAGGAAGAAATCGGGGAAGAGGAAGATGAACTGCAAACAGAAAAGGACTTAACATGGAAAGAAGTGGAAGATGCAGTGAACAAGATGAAAGGAGGGAAGGCACCGGGTGTGGATGAGTTGAGTGTGGAGATGGTGAGAGCAGCAGGAGAGGTGGGGATACAGTGGTTGTACCGAGTGATGAGGACAGCATGGAAGGAAAGGAAGACCCCAGAGGACTGGAAAAAAGGAATAATTGTCCCTATCTTCAAGAAAGGTAGTAGAACAGATTGCAGAAACTATCGGGGAATAACACTGATGAGTCATTGTGCAAAGATCTTCGAGAAAGTTTTCGAAAAAAGAATTAGGACAAGGATAGAAGGAGGGATGAGGGAAGAACAACATGGCTTCAGAGCAGGAAGGTCCACAGTGGATTTGATTTTTGCTGTAAGGCAGTTACAAGAACAGCACTATGAGTATGGAACAGATCTACTGATGGCCTTCCTGGACATTGAGAAAGCATATGACAGTGTATGCAGAAACAAGTGTGGAAGTCCCTGGAGGATAGAGGAGTAGAGAAATGGACTATAAAGAGGATAAAGGAGATGTACAAGGGAAGCGTGAGCTGTGTGAAAGTGGGAGGAGAGAGATCAGACTGGTTGGAACAGAGAAACGGCCTGAAACAAGGAAGTGCACTGTCACCGTTACTTTTCATTGTGGTGATGGATGACATAATGACCCGAGTGGCACAAGTAATTGGGGAAGGAAAGATGAAAGCAATGGTGTTTGCAGATGATTTGATGATTTGGGGAACAAGGAGGAGGAGGTACAGGAACAGTTGGACGTGTGGGAAGGAGTAATACAAGGATATGGGATGAAATTTAGCATAAATAAGAGTGAGATGGTGATCACAACAAGGAAGAAGGAAAGAACCACAACGGGAATAACAATTGGTGGGGAACAGCTGAAGAAAGTGGAGAGTTTCAAGTATCTGGGAAGCCTGATACAATGGAAGAAACGATAGAGAAATAAATGAGCGGGGGAGGCAGGCAGAAGCATTTCGGAGGAGTGTGAGAAGCATGTTATGGAGCACGGATGTTCCTCAGAACAGCAAAAAGATCATATATCGTATGTACTATGTCCCTATCCTGATGTATGCCTCAGAGACCTGGGTTATAAAAGGAAGGGAGAAGAGCAAAATACAGGCCAATGAGATGAGGTTCTTGAGAAGCAGTATTGGAGCTACAAAGAGGGACAGAATAAGAAATGAGAGGACCAGAGAATTAATGAAGGAGGAACCATTACAGGATGGTATAGAGAAATCTAGACTTAGATGGTATGGACATGTAAGACGAATGGAGGAGAAGAGGATACCCAGGAGAGTACACGAGACGAAGTGGGAAGGAAAGAGACCGAGAGGAAGACCGAGAGACAGGTGGCTGAAGGGGCTGGAAGAAAGCGTGAAGAAGAGAGGAGAAGACTGGACAAGGATGGAGGCTGAGAGATGGTGGGAAGACAGAAGACGTTGGAGAGGCTCGTGTTCCAAACAGACCCGGCCAGTGGCTGGAGACTGTGCAAGATGATGATGATGATGACTATTGGGGAATATTTTTAAGGGGTTGAAAATGCCATTAATAAAAAGAACCTTCGATGGAAAAACTTGAAATCTATTACAACTGATGGAGGCAAAAACATGTGTGGAAAAAATAAAGAAGTGGTTGCACTTGTGATAATTTGCATAAATTCGCTCATGGGCTGTTTTCTGGTTTTGGTACTACTTGTGTGAGAAAACATTCTCCAAAATCAAGTACCATACATAAAGAATGTTTACAGATCTATGTTAACCGATGGGCATCTTAAATCTCTTTTAATAATTGATTCAAGTAAAATTGGTCCATAACTACTAACTATTGTCAGTGGAAAATCACAATTACGGTACATAACTCTCATTAGAATTTTTTACAAGTGGACATTATAAACTGTTAGTGGGATTCATTTCAATTATTTGTTAGTTATTATGCTCAAGTTAAACTGTCTGCATATTATACTTGTCATTAAGCTTTACCTAGCGAGTAAATAAAACCGAGCTATTATCATTCTGTGTTTTTCATCCAACTAATCACAGTAACAATAACAACAATAAGCCATTAGCTCTCGCGGGCCGTAGTTTTGAGACCACTGGGTTAAGGTTGCGTGTTCTCGGATACCATGCAGGTATCCCTGCACCCTGGGGTGGATAGTAGTGTATGTACTATCGTCGGAGCTACAGCCCGGAAGCAGAGAAATGTCACATCATCTCGATGATGGATTACCTTAATTTGTTCAATGGTGGCAGAATCACCCAGGACGACATTGAGGTGTTTCTTCCTTTCGTCGTCCTAATTGGGCCTCCCGATCCTCGGACAGTAGTGCTCTAAGAGGCAAAATTGGGACTAATCTGGTAGCTTGCACACCTATTGAGCTACTGCACAGGGCAGGGCCATGGCACCATCCCAGGAGGACCAGAGGTGCAAGCAACATTGACTAGTACATACTTGCCTCATTGAGGTAACTTGCACCCGCCATGGAGGAGCAACTAGATCCTCAGGTGATAACATTAGCCGGGCTGGTAGGTCAAGCCTAGGCTTAAACACTACCGGAGGGAAGATGATATGGAAAAGGAAAGGGCTTAGGATTAGAAACAAATGTTTGGAAAAAAGGAAGCGACCCCCCCCCCCCAAAAAAAAAACACTTTATTTTTGGTAATAAAAAACTAGTATCAAATCCTTGGGGTGGATTTATGCTGATGAATAAGGCGGGAAAGCAATTACCAACCTTAATTTTTAATTGTTGATAGGGTATTTTTCGGGATTGATGGACTTTAGTTTAATTTATCAAGTTTTTAGTACTTTTCCTAATCAAGAGAACACGTTCTTGCTTACGCATAGATCAACCAAGTACTTATAAACAAGTATAGTGATGCGAGCAAAGCTAGCTGAGGTTGCCGGCAAGCAGGCGCTAAGTCGACTTTCCCTCCCGAGCAGGAATTTGGGTATTATGTGGGAACACAGTTCACTGGCGAAAAAATGTAACCAAGAGGAAATTGAATTATTTCTTTTCCTTGCAAAAAGATAATATTTTAGGAAGCATTCTGAAATGCTGGAGAGGTTTGAATTAACTGGGATATTTTTATTCCCTGCCGAGGATGGATCCCTAAGAGGGGCACCGATTGAGCTCAATGTAGACAGAGCTAGAAAGCCCTTTAAAAATTGTAGTAAGAATATTGTAACGGGTAGAAGTTACTCGAAAGAAACAATTGTTGTGTTTAAGTTTGACTAAACTTTTATCCAGCAGAGTGCCGATTAGAAGTTTAGAAAGGGTAAGAAAAACATACCTAACTTTAGGCAAAACTACAATTCATAGGTAAATTATAGGAAAACACAAAAATCGCCTCGAGTAGGAAGCTGGCTGAGCAATTTATACTCGCCTTTAATAATTTACAAGAAATAACTAAAGTAAACTTTATGTAGCAGACGTTTTGCCATAAACACAACAAATGATTTAATCTGTATTAAACTTATTATTCAGTACTCGTGATTATTTCTTTAAATACAGAAAGTAATGCAAGAAAAGATGGGGAAAGGAAGGTCATACCTAACAGCTCTTCGAGCAAATATAATAGAACTCCAGGGAATTATAGCAATTTTAATTGCCACAACATTAATAGAATTTCAAACAATTTGTACAATTAAGAGGTCTGAGACCTATAACATGGATAATAAGAACCCTTACAAGGGTATAGATTCTTTGGTTAATGAATTGGGTAGTAAGTAAATTCTGGACTAGGGTGCTTTCGTAATAAAGCGAAAAGAGCTTTAGACAAAAAAATATCGTTTCAGTTAGAAATCCCTGAGCGTAGCAGAAAGTGGATTATAACCACTAATATTTAAACAAACTCTTTTTGATGCTATATTCAAATTTGTAGAGGTCACCTCAGTGAAACCTCAATTATATAAGAAAAAATACAAAATGTTTTAACAATTAATTGGAAAATTACAAGTTTAAAATTCCTGAACACAGCAGGAGAATGAAAGTGCAGATTAAAATGTGGATTTATAACCACATGGAGTATTTATACAGAGCTACGGAAGTGATACATGAAAAAAATGGGAGGCAGCCCATTAATAGACAAAGCTTCATAGACAAAAATTACAAGAAAATTAATTAAATTATTCTAAATTGTTAGTAATAGGGAAATGGGAAATTAAAGTCTGGCCAATTTTATTGTTTTGAACGGAACTCGGTGCGGAACATAGTCACACGAACACCTTTCGTAACACTGAAAGTTTTGTTGAGCATTTGTAAATTGTCACTATTGCAGTTTATGTAGTTTGTACTGAGTTGAAAGTTAGCAGTAATTTGACGTTATAGAGTTTTGAGGTAGTAGCCGGTATAGTTTTTCACTGGGCAGAGTCTATTGCATGTTCTGAAGTTTCACAAGTTGAAGGCAACATAAAATGGGGCAAGAAGGAAAGTCCAACGATGAAATTGAAGAATAACTGTGTACAGTTTCAAGATTTAGTAGAATCATCCCACGAAGAAGAAAGCATGATTTTCAAAAGTTATAAGTTTAGCAAAATTCCCACGCTGAAGAGAAGTATCCCCCTTTTTTCAGTCAAGAAGTACTAGGTCTTTTGCATGACTTTCAATGGCAAGCTTACTTAAGCTTAAGCAAAGCAAGGAAATGTCCCTCGTTGGGCAGTTAGAAGATTGCACAAGTATGCGAAAATTTAAATTCTGCCGAAAGTGTTCATTTTAAGCCTTCAGAATGATGTAAAACACATATAAAATTTGGTATAAAAACACTTCGATAGTTACTTAAATTTGCATTGTAGAGCAGTTGATGTATCCGGGCAGCCGTTATAACATGATTAAAACATGGCGTCTATTTGAAAATTCAACACTTGGTTGAAGAAGATGAGCCCCTCCTGGGAAGAGGGCCGAACTTGTCACCCCTAAGCACACGAAGAATGATCGAGGAAATTCAAACGCTCAGAGAGCCGGAGCAGAGAGGGGAAAGGAGGGGGAAACAAAAGAAGAGATACAGAGTAGGCAACATACAGAAAACAAATTTATTTTAATCTCTTTGACTCTACATTCAGGCAGTTCAGTATTGTCAGCATTATAACTGCTATATAGAGATTGCTTTACTTAGAGGATAGTAAATGCACAAAACCTGTAATCTTCCGATCATATTCTTTTGAATTAATGTATAAACTGTTTTCTATTTGATGACTTTTTGCATTAGAGGTAGTTTGTTAGTTTACTTACTTATTTCCTTACACTCCGTGCAGAGCTTAGGGTATCCAAGAATGATTTCCATCGGACTCTATTTGCTGCCAAGTTCTTCACTTCCCTCCAGGTCTTTCCAGCTTTCCTGGCCTCCTCTTGAATGGTGCATTTCCAGGTCTTCCTTGGTCTTCCTCGTCTCCGAGCCCCTTGAGGATTCCAGTCCAGAGCTCCCCTTTCTACTGCATCATTCTGTTTCCGCAGAGTATGCCCAATCCAGCCCCATTTCCTCCGTTTAATTTGGACAGAATTTTTAATGAATTCATACAGGACACCAGTGAAGACCTACTAGACATATTGGTAGAAGTATTCAATAAATGTCTACAGATTGGTCAAATACCAAATCATAGTAAATCTGCTACTCTGGAGGTGCTCTACAAAGAAAAAGGCACCACAAATGACTCAAACTCATACAGAGTGATAGGTTTGGAAAACAATCCCGACAAGCTATTAATTTCCATCCTTACACACAGGCTTAACGTCCTAGATGAGCAAATTCTGGAACAACAATTTGGTTTCAGTAGGGGACGCTCCACTCTTCAGGCTGTGTACATCCTTATTGGAGATATAGATGAGACACTGAGAAAACCAAGGCAAAAATTATATGCAATATTCATGGACTACTCCAAAGCCTTCGTCTGTATTAATAGGCGTTTGCTAATGGAAAAAAAAAAAAAAGAGAGAGAGAGAGAGGAAGGTATTGATTGACCCACACAGTTTGAACCTCATTCAAAGCATATTAATCCAACATTTCTTAAAGGTAGATGACAAAAGTCCAATTCTCCAATGAAGTTATCCAGACCAGAGGAGTTCCACTGGGGGATCCACTAAGCCCCCTGCTCTTCAATGTCATGACAGCGTATGTAACACAAATTTGCACACCTACAACAACCATGTGCATCTATGCTGATGACAGAGAGAGTGTCCAGAGAAGGACTACAAGATTCCATAAGTAAACTTGAAACTGGAGCTGAGGTAAATGAATTCACCATAAATCAAACAAAAACTATGCAAATGATCTTCAGGAAAGGAAGAAGACCAGCAGAAAAAAGGCACTAATTTGCTGCAGAACTAGCCGATAAAAATTACAAATGCTTTCAAATACTTGGGCTTAACACTCCAAACTACAGTCAAATCTTTTAGTCTTCACACTAAAGAATGAGCAACAGCTGCCATAGTGGCCATACACAACATTTCAAACATCACTCAACTGTCACTCTCAACAGTAATGGACTTATTTTATGCCAAGGTACTTCCTATCCTATGGTCTAGACTTCAATACAATGATCTAAAGACCATAGAAAATGTGAAAGCAAGATTCCTGTAAGCAGCATTGGGGGTTTCTAAGTACATACACTCCAGGCTAGCATATGAACTCAACCAACAATAATTAATGTTCCTTATAGAAGACCTTTGCGCAAGGTTCACAATCCCATCCACACAACAAGAAACTCTGCTAAGAAGGGACAGACAAGAAAAGAGAAATAAGATTGAATCTGAATTCTACACAATGTACAGATATTGGACAGGACCAAACAACAAACTACATAGTGCTTTGACATGGCTAGCAGTGAACTTTCCAGGAGATCAGAATACCACAAACCATCTAGGAATGTGTGTGTCAACTGTGTCCTAGATACCACTTCAGAGAATGTCTTAACAAAACAAAATCATTATTGGATTGTAGCATAGATAATTGACCTTAGCTTAAACAAATGTACATTCGTAGGCATTTATCATGTATATATATATATATATATGTATAATGTATCATATTTTAGGTGATAAATGGAGGGGATATACCTCTTACAGAGAGATAGAAAGTTAAATGTGATCCCTTGAGCTGGCGTTACCATAGCTCCACTCAGCCATTCGTTGTTCTGTCTCCTATAGTTCGGGAGCTATGATACGAATGTCTTGTAAACGGTTAATTCTAAGGCCTTAAAACAAGAGGACCATCCGAGTTTTGTTTCTCACATTGAGGGGCATAAAATGATCTTTGTCTCGTCCTGCGACAACGTTGATATTTTGTTTATTTTAACATGTATTTTGAGGATTTTTCCCCCATAGCTCCTCTTTTACGACATATACGGCGAAAAGTTATACAGTATAAATGATTGGTGCCTAGTTTGTGATGGATACCCATACCAAATTTGACATTGACCATTCTCGATTTATAAGCATGCAAATAGACAAACAAAAACATTTTTGTGCACATTCAACATAAAACAGTCTGAAACATGAAAATAACACAAAATTCTGTGGCAATTCAGAAAAAACAGACAATCTTTCATTTATATGTGTATATAGAGACAGAAAGAGATTACGAGTACTCTCATGCCATTGCTCCCATCTATTTGCTCCAGCAATCATTCATGCTACCCAGTAATGTAATATTTTATACTGGATTGGTATTGAATAAAGCATTACTCATTGTTTCGCTCTTTTGGATCGTGTACTAATGATTGTGTTTTTGTAGGTATGCTGCTGGGAACATCTATTCTGAGTACATGGCTCCAAGTGCCTGATGCTCCTTTGGTAATGTTCGGGTACTTCTGTCGGACTGTTGGAGCAGTTTTAGCTGCAATTTCTCCTGTTTCCTGGTACCTATATGCTGGTAGGTTCTCTTTCCCTGTGTGTTCCACATGGAATGTTTCATAATCACGTGTTGAATTTAGCATCTATGGCTATTTTTTTTTCACCTTATCAAAAATAGGTCATTGAAATGGAACACAGAAACTACTGGCATCGTGCACATTGAGTGTTTGACTCCATGCGATGTGTGTTTTACTTCACCACATACTGTATGTAGGCATCGAGGGGTGGAGAATGAGCCATCTTACCTTTTCAAACCTGAAATATTCCTCAGTAGAAGTCTGATAGAAATTTATTGTTTTTAACCTTTACACTGCTAAGCCCGAGATATCTCGGGTGCGGTAGAACGTCACGTCCTTGCTGCGCCCGAGATATCTCGTCGGCAACTTCATCTGAATAACATACTTTAAAAAATGTATTCAGCATGGAGGGGTTTGATAGTCTCTCACAATATTAGCAGTGAAAAGGTTAATACTGGAATGTAAGAAATAGCTGGTGTGCTAAACTTGTAATGAGAAGCAACATCTGATAAAATGATGCTTAACAGCACAACCCTCCTCTACAGGAAGAAGTGCTGACAATGAATTGATCATGTCATAGCCCTGCACAAGAGTACAATGAAGAATGTGTAAGAAGTTTTAGCTTGAAATTTACATACACACATACATGCACGAACGCACACAGTAATGCACATAATTTTATTTTTCGACAGCCTTTCATTGGAAATGAACAAAACTTTTTAGAACGTACCTTCAAGCTTTCCTTTATGATGTCATAAAGTTTCATTGTTACCCGACAGATGTTGCTGATACAGTTCAGTTTCAAAATGGCGGCTGCTAGTAAAATCCGTACAAAGCAGAGAGCTGTATTAGAATTTCTTTGTGTGGAGCAGAATACCTTTTCAAACAATCACAGACGCTTACAAAATGTCTATGGAGTGGATAGCAGTACTGTCAGTCGTTGGGTTAGCCGAGTGTCGGAGGCAAAACAAGGTAAAGCAAGACTGTCAGATCTCCCACACCGATGGGCTTATTCGTGACAACAGGCGAGTAACAACCAAATAACTTGCTGCTAGGCATCTCTGTGGGTAGTCCCAACACAATTATCCACAACTTAGGCTATTCAAAAGTTTGTTCCAAATGAGTCCCAAAGTGCCTAACTGACAACAATAAGGAACAATTAAGTACCATTTGTGCAGAGTTACTTGGACATCACGACACTGACCTGGATTTCTTATTCAAGATTGTCACAGGGATTCACCATTTCGAACCTGAGACCAAACAACAGCATTATGGTTTATGAAGCAGGCGGCTTCGGTGGCGTAGTTGGTAGCCTGGTAGCATGCTGAGCTTCTATGCCCAAGGTCGCGGGTTCAAATCCGGCTGAAGTCGTCGGATTTTTTAAAAGCGTTAAAAATCCCTCAGTATACCTTCCTTCGGAGGGATATTAAAGCCGGCAGTCCCATGTCATAGATTTATGGCAAGAAAAAGAACCTTCCACTAACTACACTTGTGTGAAGCCAAAATTTGTAGGTTAGAATTTATAACGCTATATTAGTTCCAACCTTCACCACCAGGTGCTGGCTGTGATGGCATCTAGTAGCCAAGTCCGCAAGCTAGGTGTCATGGATGGTAGCATTTGGTAGCAAAAGTAGGATCTACTTGAAATTATCGTCTGCAGTCCTTACTTAAATTAAAACAGATGACACACACTAATACAGCCATCACAATTAACACCTGTTATCAGACAGATTCTACACACACCCAAAGTACACGGGGCTACATGACCGCGTTGTTGCAACCCCTAAACTAAGGAACCACCTATTTTTAAGCCATTTTTCAGTGTTGCCTTAGTAATCGAAATTTAATGTTTTTCAGTCGGTCAACACGATTGTGCCCAATTGTAATTGGTGGTTCCCTAATCCTGAAAAATGTTTTACATAAGATTCTTAAGTACACTTGGATGACCAGTTTTGATCGTCAAGAGATCATCATCTGATCCATTACACTTAAAGGCTATTAAATCTATGTCCACAAGTATGGGTGTTAGTATTTACAATATGTACACTTATTTCGCTGCAATAGTAGTTAAACTAACACAACTAGTCAGTATTTGTTAGTTATGTGTGATATTTTGTTAAGATACTGAAAGTGATGATTGAACTTCAAATTTGCTTGCTTAGTATGATTATGTGATTGTTGTCAAATGGTCAGGTTAGAGTGGATTGTACCTAGGTATACTGTGCTGCTTGAGTGGTTTGTGGTCCGGATGTGACCAGCTACTCCCGTACACTGCCTGAACTAAACTGGGAGGAATTGCCTGTTTGCGAGTATCTCTTATCGGTAATACCAAAGTTGAGGAAAAAACTCTGTCAATCAACACAATGTATTTTAAAAAACCCAGTTAATTAGGGTACATGTTTCGAGCCATTTCCTTGGCCTTTCTTCAGCCCTGACTTATCAATAGCAATTAAACAATAAATCACTGTACATCATCATTCATCTACTAAAATGCATGCTAAAATAGACACTGAAAACAAACATATTAAAACACTATGAAATACATCTATAATGACTATGGCATCATATCCGATGACGTATTGTTCATAAATAATGGCGTATTGTTCATTTCAATGTGAGCTTGATCGTATGATGTGTTGTTATAATTGGACTTGTTCTTGAATGGGGCAGATTTGACAGAGGTTTCTTCTCAAATAGTGTGGACGGTAAATTGAGGTGTGATTCTCCTTGCGCCAAGTCTGTCCAAAAATTAAAAGAAAAAGATGAGAATATAATCACATAAATTCAAAGTACGTAAACTTAATAATGTGTTATCTTAATTGCCTTACATCCAATGCACGGGAAAAGAAGAAACGGGCCCGATGACCAAGTCCAGACCGCCCAAGATCATATCTGTGAATGAGACCACAAACATGAAACTGCAATGTTACAAAAAATTGTTGAGCCTATTCATGAGTACGGTTCGAACAACCTTGATGTGTGATGCAAACTGTATAGAGCTCACTGACTGAATGAAAACACACAGCTTACACATGTGTGGCATGAGGGGAAAGGGGGGAGGGAGGAGGGGGGTTGGTTGGTAAGTGGGAAGGCTTTCCCCCTCCTGAATTCCTGTCTATATCATCGAATATGTAACATATGTGTGCTGCCAAGTCTAAAGCCTCCTAATATGGAGTATGTTACTGTATACCGGACATCTTCATCTATTAAAGACCAGTTTTCATTCTCGCCATGCGTAAGCTAATCAGCCCTATAAGCGCTGCCCGGTCTAATGACAATGTCATGGAACCCTTAATACTGCCGATAATGCTGGCCTTGGTTTATTGAAGATATGGTGCAATGTATATCCTGATCCAATAACATTTTTCCCTTATCTACTGTAGCTTGGCTACAACGTTATGTTGTTCCTTGTTTCCAACAGGAGGTGTTTTCTAGTAGTGTAAAGAGGGGCGAATTCTCCATGAATGTGTGTGCATTTAAATAATTGGGGTTGTTTATTTTAGCGAAGTGTATCTCGATTGCTTCCTTTGTATCAAGAGCTCTACCCTTTGGTTCGTGATGGGGTGTATAATGACCAGTTTAAATGTTGTCTGTTTGTTATGGGGTTGGCATCAGAACTACTGGAGCGATTGACATGAAATCTCATATGTAAGTAGAAGGCAATCCTAAAATAAAACTAGGCTACAACTTATTTGTGTAACACAAAAGGGTGAGGAGGTTAAGAGGAAGCCTTAAATCCTGCAGTAAGACAATTGCACAGTCTGTATCCTTCTCTTGACATCGCAAAGCCAAGTGTGAGAACGGCTTGCTGAGTCACCGCGAGGTGAAATGTCCTGACATGAATGTCACAGCACAGTTCTAATGAATGTGTCTCAATGGAGCCTGTAAAAAGTCGCAAGTTGTCCATCAATTACTTCACACTGATCGTGGAGTGTGGAAATTTTACTGTGAACATTTATAGCTAAATAATATGTATGATGAAATGAACTCTTAACAAGATAAATGTGAAAATATGTCATGGCAAGTGATGCACAATCTGTATCTTCTTCTTTTTGCCAGCTGGCTTGGCTCAGCAGATTAGTGTTGGTCTTGAAATTGAGCTTGAGCTCGGCTACCGTATCTGGCCATGGGTGTGGATGTGTGTGTTGTCTTCAATTGTAAGCCCATTCAATTTCTATGATATAATTATATACTGTACATTACAATAATCTTTCCTCATCATACCAAGACACACAATACTAGTAAACATAAATTAAATCGGAGCTGGCTCCATGGCTAAAGAGCCAACAAATATTTCTAAAAAAAACTTATTTCGTTACAATTTGCATACTGGTTGATAGTTTATATCTCCTATCAGCTGTTTACCCCTCCCAGTGGTATTCCTTTCAGCACTTAATTTTAAGCAGAATTATTTATTTATTTAGCGTATGGCATGGCACATCTACATTATTACAAGCTAAGGAACACATTAAACATATACATTAGCATTTAAAAGAACAATAAATATTAAAATCAATTTTGATGAGGAGACACATAATATGCGAATATTATTCAACATTTAAAATGTTCAGATTTTCAAGGTAATACGGTAGTTAAATTTGAAATCCAATCAAGAGCAGGCTGCGTTGCATCATGAAAGTCTTTCAGGTTCCTATTATAGGCTCGAAGGCTGCAGTCCTCCACAATATGTCTTTCAAATCCACAGTTGCACTGAGGTGAGGTAGCCTTATTCCACTTGTATAAGCTGTCTTTGCAGACCGCCCAGGCTTTGAAGAGAATAGAATGTGGAAACTGCTTCTTATACGTGTCAAAACTCTCTGATGAGGAAAGATTTCCTGCAAGAAGGTGATTTGTGGACTCAACCGTTCTATGGCATGAAATATTACTGTATCACCAATCTCTTTCGCAGCAACACTTTTTGGGACTCGTGGCTGTATTCGTTGTCACTTGGCCGGTGGAGGTAAGGCAAAAATGACCCCACGGCTAATTCTAAGGGTGGCATTGTAAAAGACTGAAAATAAATTGGGGCTTACTACTGCTTTGACCCATCAAGGAGAGGAGCTCTGCTGGGTTTATCTCACTCTTTGATTTTGCTTGAAACCCCACATGCTTTGTTCCTGTCTCATGCTGAAACGAATGTAACCAGTAACATATTGATTTTCAATAACATTAGGGTACTGTATATTTTTCAATATGTCTGCTCACTTTCCTTACCTTGCTGCCAACCAGGGGTGTTTTTGGTAGTATGGAGATTTACATTTTTAATATTTTTTTACATTTAATAAAGACTGTTTTTTGTGAACGTATGGTTCCAATCCGCACATGGAACGGCTTCTCCGTGCATGTTTTGCGCAGGAAGTCACTGGCTGGTTCATTGGGGTTCGTTTTTTCATGTTGGACTGTATTACCATAGAACGGCCCACACTATAAAGAAAATGGCTTGTATATTTACACTCAAGAGTACATACAATTTATACAAATACATATGTGTATCACCATGACGGTGATTTATGCTGGATTGTATGCATATGAGGCATGAAAAAACAGGCAATGCTTACTGCTGGGCTAGTAGCGCATGCAGCGCTGAAAGCAATCTGTTCCTGGTCTGTCACCCGATAGAACAAGACAGACAAAGAGTGGCTCTTACTAGTGGCCAATGGATTAACCATCATGAAGCACCCTATTTGAATACAAGTGTGAATGCATAACAGACATAAAACATACCGCCACACCTAAATTTATCACATTTAGAACAACAACAACAAAAAGGCAATATACTATACAAAAGACAAATTTGACAATGTTGTCAGTGTCCAAATGTTCAAACTTGCCATCAAAATGCAGAGCTTGCTCAATAAATGTCATAAATGGTCACACAAATGGAGCACAAATAAAAAACAGAACAATGAAATTAACAACACACTCGAATGTTATTAGTTGTGATTGGACAACGGGCTTTAAAGTCCCATTGCTGGTGCGAACTACCACCGTTCGAGCTCGTCCATTTCGTCCAGGGAGGGCTTCCTTGATGATAGCTAGTTGCCACGAGATTGGGGGGGGGGGAGGAGGATTGTCATCCTTGACAAGCACAACTGCCCCAGGTTCCAGGTTTGGAAGGGTAGACTGCCATTTCTGTCACTGCTGCAGGTTATTTAAGCAGTCAGAAGACCACTAATTCCAGAAGTTCTGGTGCAGGGTCTAGATGAATCACCACCTGGAGACATGACTATTCACAACCTTGGTCAAGTCAGGTTCAGGGAGCTCCTATCAAGAAAGGCCATGGCAGAGGTATGAGAGGTATTCTGGGTCGTCTGAAAGTCATGTGAGTGGTTGCAAGTGTAGGCAGGCTTCAATATGACACAGTAAGGTGTACATTTCATAATACGTAAGGTATGCCTTGCTAGCTCTTCTCCTCAAACGGTGCTTCATAGACTTGATGCCTGCTTCCCATAGTCTGTTAAAGTGAGGTGCATCTGCGGGAATGAAGTGCCATGTGAATCCATTTGCACCGCAAAATCTTCAATTTCATAGCTGTCCTTTTGGAGTTGAACATTTCCATCAATTCTTTAAGTTCGTTCCTGGCTCCTACAAAGTTGGTTGCATTGTCACTATATATGATTATGCATTTTCCGCTTCTTTGCAAGGTAGCAATTTTTATTTATTTATTTTGTTCATCTCATGGCTTTTAGTGCCGGGAGACTCCGAGGACATGTTCGGCTCACCAGAGGCTGTAGCTGCTTCAAGCGGACACCCATAGGGTGAGCTACAAGTTCCGTTCAATTTCAAGTAGTTCCAACTTTCACTACCAGATGCCAAAGATACCTAGTTGTTAACGTTGGAACTTTGATAGAGCGTTCCAACCAAATCTAACCTAGAAATTTAGCTTCACACAAGTTTAGTCTGTGGAAGGATCATTTCAACCCCAACCCCTGGCTCTATACAGCCCATGAAGGGCCTAGGCCAACCAAGCGACCACTACCCACCCATTTGGCCTGCAGATATTGGGATGACGCATGATCAGCGCATCGGGTCCCCTGGGCAGTTAATCTTGGTTTTTGTGATTGGGGCGCTGCCTCACTGTCAGACAGCTACTCAATTGTCCCCATGAGGCTGAGTGCACCCCGTTCCAACCCTTACGTCTGTTTTAAATTCCCTGATGGAGCTGGGAATCGAACCCGGGGACTCCGGGTGAGAGGCAGGCCCGCTACCCCAACACCACGGGGCCGGCGGAAGGATCGTTTGCATGCCATAAATCTATGACATGGGACCGCTGGCTTTACTTTCCCTCTGAAGGAAGGCATACTGAAGGATTTTAATGCTCTTAAATAATCTGATGAATTCGGTCGGGTTTGAACCCGCTATCTTGGGCACAGCAGTTCAGCATGCTACCAACTACGCCACCGAAGCCGCTAAGGCAGCAATGAATGCTTGTGATGTCAGGTCGTGTACCAACTCAAGGTGTATTGCTTGGTGGCGAAACAAACAAATAACGCTACATAGCGCTTCACCTTAGTCTTGCTCCTCGTGTTGCCCTGTTTGATGTAAAGAGGGCCGGAGTAGTCAACCCCTGTGTTGGTGAACGGACGGGAGGGTATCACTCGTTGAGGTAGTAGTTGTCCCAGTAATTGAGTTGCTGTTGAAGTCTTCAGTTTAAAACATCAAACACTGGTGTTTGGGGCAATGTATCACTTGCTGTATGTTCACGACCTAATAATTGCTCTGCAATGATGCAGCTAGGTGCTGAGCGCCAGCATGCAGCAGCCTTCTGTGTTCCACAATCACAACAAGACGAGTGAGGTGATGCTGATGTTGTTCAGCAAACGGCTTTAAAGAATTGTGTAGCCGGCCACCCATCTCCATTGAGAAAGGGATTAAGGGCACTTATTGAACTTGCGGGTGAGGTCGTGGATTTCGATTTCATTATTACAGTGTCCCACCCTCTGATTTTGCCTTTTTGTGCATTTAATAGCTATGTATTTGAAGAGTACTCGGGAAAATGGGGATGTGTCATCGTAGGGCAAAAAATGAAGTAACATTGCCAGTGCTTACATTATTGGGCAACATGCCCAGAGACCGAAGGGGTTATGCCATGTAAAAACGACATATTTTAGAAATCATGTACATTCTAAGAATACAGCATGAAGTGGTGGTGTAGGAAGGAGAAGAAACCGGACAAGCAAAGAAAAGTTAAACAGAAAAAGCAATAAACATTTAACAGAAGAGTAAAGTAGGAACACACTCCAGACAAACATGGATTGTCCAAATAAATAACCTTAATAATTATGTGGAGATAAAAACAGTGGATTTTCTGCATCATTTATCTGTCCTAGTTATTGAAAGAGAAAGCTGGTTCTTTCTTTCAAGTTATTTGCTCAACTCTTGTAGCCTATATTCCGTTCAGTCTAAAATGTGCTAAAATAGATTGAAAGAATTGCAAATTTACTTCTTGTCTCCCCTCTTTTCAGTCATATTCAGGCCTTGTGATACGGGTGGTGTTGATTCTCTGTTAGATTCAGTAAGCTCATTGGCCCACACTAGTCAGCAAACCTTCCCATTAATGAAAGAATTTCAGCTCTATTAAATTTAAATGAAAGTGTAATACAAATATAAGGGAAGACAGATGAAAAGCAGTGACATGTCAGATAAGAATTCCTTTGCGAAATATAAAAGAATATCTCAAATTCTCCAGAATTTTCAGGTGATGCTTGGTTGATGGAGAAGTAAAAAAAAATAACGGTCCACAGGAAGTTGAGATGCCTTGGCCATCAACCTTGTTCGCATTTGCGAATAAATTAATTAATTAATTTTTCAAGTTTATGTAATTTGTGTCAGTCAGACAGAATTTATTTTTTCATAACCTATATTCAGGTCACCACGTGTTTGAGATATTTGATTTTGTAAGAATTCTTTTTTTTTCAAATTACGTATGTTGTAAATTACTTATAATTTCGTAATCCATGCTCGCCTTTAAGACATTTTTTGAACTGTTTTAGTGAAGTGTTACATTTCATCTTCCCGACGAGGAAGTCGAACCGGAACTGGCTACCTTAGCTACGCTTCCATTGGTCGGCCTCTTTGCTTTGGCCAATCACCGCACGTCTTCTTCACTATGCGTCATGGAAGCTCCCAGAACATTAGCTGGTCGACTATTTAAGCGGCCTGCTGGCTGTCTACTTTGTGATTTCCTTGGCAGACCCAGAGCTGCCCACCAGTCTTGCACACCGGACTTAAAACTTCATTCAGACATAGTGTATCATCGTAAACTCTGCATAAGGAAGTAATATCTACGCTTCGCAATGTCTTTAAGACATCTTAACTTAGTGATCTAACCTTGATCGCATTCTTCGTGTTTCAACGACATGTTTGATAAATGAACATTTTCATGTGTGAACTTCACATCATTCATGCAACGGAAAACTATTCCTGTACGCACCTTCTACAACGTGAATAGGTTTACTACCTAAGTTTTCTTCTTCAATGGCTTCTCTAAAGCTATTCTTTTTATGAATTCTACAAAATTCTACAAGTGATTTAACCTTCATTCGTACTCTTGTGTACCACGTGTGACATATACCTAATGTCATCTACTGCTCGGAATTCTTCTAAGGTTGCTAACCTTCTAGACTATAAAGCTAAGTAACCTGTGTATTCCTGCAAGTTATATATTATGTTCAGTGCAATTTGTATCTTATATGTATTATGGCATTTCTAAATTTACATGCTTCATCACCTTGCTTGAGCAAAATTACTATAGCTTTCCTCATGCTTTCCGAGGAAAAATTAACGTAACGGCTTGCTTTTGTTATTTTTCTTTTGGAAACATTTCATGGCTTACTTTCCTGTACATCATAGTAACTCATATGACTTTTTCCCTTTCATAAGGTTCGGCAGGATTATGCCCCCGACAGCCATGGCTCCTTCTATAGGCCATGCCTTTTATTTGTAACTGCTTTTACAGTTTTTCCTTTCTCTCTTTCATAAGGTTCGGCAGGAGTGAGGCCCTGACCGCCATAACCCCTTCTATAGGTTATGTTTCTATTCTTTTCTTTCATACCAATGATCTGTGTGACTTTCACAAAGATTTTCTTATAGGAAGATGTTTCACCGTTTTCCTTATGTTAAGGCCAATTTTGGAATAAAACACTCAGTGTCCCATATGTTTAAAAGTTTGTCAAATAATTTCTTCTTTGCCAGTTATTATATAATGAAGCAAAGCCTACTCAGTGTAAAGAATGTTTCTAGTTGTGCTACCTGTTTAGCATTCAGTTATAAAATTTTGTTATTCATTTGAAAATGAAAATCCACAGCCTGCTTCCAGTCTCCGACCGGGTCAGGAATGGAATGAATGAAGCCCCCATCTAGCGGCGAGGATATGAACTGTGCCGGCTGCCGAGGCCTGACGCACTCCTCTGGGGCAATGATTAAATGAATGACAGATGAAATGAAATGATAGTGGAGAGTGTTGCTGGAATGAAATTTTGACAGGGAAAACCGGAGAAAAACCTGTCTGCCTCCGTTTTGTCCAGCACAGATCTCACATGGAGTGACCGGGATTTGAACCACGGACCCAGCGGTGAGAGGCCGGCGTGCTTCCGCCTAAGCCACGGAGGCTTCTTGTTATTCATTTACAATTGTCAAATATATACATATGTTAAAGCAACATGCTCTCTCTCTCCTTTTCTTTTTTTGCATATGCTAATGGGTGATATGAATAAAACGGAGTATATGCTCATGCTCAACAATTTTTGTAGTATATACTCAGAATGGTATGAATAAGAAGTTGAAGTTTAGACTCACTGAGAAGTACATACTCAAGGGTGGGAGTAAATACTCAGTCAGTGAGTATATACTCCAATGTGCTATGAATAAAAGAAGTATATTGTTTTAGATCCCTTATTTGGGGGTGGATCTAAAAGGGAGAGTTGCTGTACTAATTTATGAGTTTGTGCCTAAAGAAGGGTAGCTCCCCTTGACAGGGCAAGCTGACCAGTGTAGTGTGTTGTGGTGTGCTAGGAACTAGGGGGCGTTCCTATAAAGACTGTAAATGTGGTTTAAGGGATGTAGCCTTAGCACGCGGGTCGGTGTACTAGTCGCCCAGCCGGCTACTTATTATATAATCACCTTGCTAGTGTCAGCGGTTCGGCACGCGCTTCAATTGAGCACGCTAGCCGCTGTGAGGAATACAAGGACGTCTGAGTTGGCGTTATTACTACGGTGTGTCACGTCCGACTGTGACGGGAGTAAGGAAGGACGTGGGGACGTGAAGAAGAGTGTAGATCAGTAATGCAAGTGTAAGAGACTGACCAAGTGTTTATTGGTCAGCAATGAGTAACTGTTAGTCCCTTTTAAGGGATCTTGTGATGTTATAATGTGAGTACAAACTGTGGGTGTTAGGTTACAAAAGTAGGATTCTGAACACTGACTGACTGACTCACCTCGGTTGACACTGTCGTTAGCCTCCGGCTGTCTCGTCGAAGCACTGGTGATGGAGAGATTCTCGTGACCCACTTAAGGCACCTTTTATACCTTTAGCCTCTGTTCTGTCAGCGCGTTGTGGCATAGTTGAACCAGTTTGTAGTATGTCGCTGTGTGTCATAATTACGCAAGGGTTGAGCTGCTTTATGGAGTAGCCAGCTGCCCTTATAGTATTGATGGATATTGGGTAGGCTTTTAAAGGGTTGCCTTTTATGAGATTTAGACAGATGATGGGGGGGATGATCTCTAAGGGGTGCATACCCCTTGGGTATTGTACAAGCCTCTTCCTCCATTTGGTCGCGTCCTCGCGACCGGGAAGGGCACTTGGGGTTGGGATGTTGTCGTAGTAGTTTTTGAATCCCCCTCGTCTCTTCTGGTGGTGGCGTCGTAAGCGTCGTCGTATGGAACGGGTGTCGTCGTGCAGAAGTGTAGGTGTGCGGTCAGCCCGTGTTCAGAGGGGAGGGTTATGGGGTGTACATAGATATATATGTATATAAATTTTACATTGCATGGTGAAATGTGCATTAACATTGTTGAATAAAGAAAATAATTGCTATTGAGGCACAATCGCCATTGCCGTTGTCGGCATAAAAAAGAAAAAAAAAACATGGTTATACATGGTTACATAGCTGTGCAGGGAGGAAAAACCCAGGGCCGAACGGATGATTGCGTCGTCCGCCCTATCTTGGGGAAAAAGTGCTCCCTGCAATAAAGAAGATAGGAGAGAATAGAAAAAAATGGGTGTTCCAGGGTATAATTTAAAGGAAATATTTAAAATGTATTTATTGGTGTGGGATAAAACGGAACACCCTGACAAATGGGGAAGTTAGAAGAGAGAAAAATGAAAGAAAACAATTCACAGACATTGGTTACGTGTTACCTTAGCAAACGAAACAAAACAAAACAAAAATATAGACATCGTGTACACGTGAACTTGATAAACAGACAAAAATATATATAGAGTTTAATGTATCATGTTGCGATGCTGACATTTAGGAATTTCAATTGGAATAATTGCCCGTGGGCGCATGAATATGTATGTAGTTTACTCTTTAAAATTATGAACTACAATGACCTTATGTCTACTTAAGCGCGCTAAACCCTTATAATTCTAGTTTTTGTTTGGATCCTCGCGTGCACGCTACCTGTTTGTACGTACGCTTGCCGTATCACGGCTGATCCTATACGGCCACCTCTTGGCACGGTTGAGTGGTCGTACCGCTTGCAGTGTATTCTTAATACATAGTCTGTGAAGCATCCTCTGTGGGTGAATGCTTGCACACTTGGCCATGAGGGTCGCCGCCACATGCCGGTTGCGCCCTCATCGCCGTAAGCTGCGTCGCATTTTGACGCTTCAAGTGTTTTTGTTTTATGCAGATCTGCCAGCAAGCTTGATGCCCCACAGGCATCATTCCCGCTGTGCAGATTATTGACGTGTAGCTGTAATAAAAAAAAAATGTAGTGAGTGTGTAAGTGAGAATGAATGTTAAATGGAGGTTAGTATGCACAGGTATAATACTACAATAAGGGGGCATTAAATAGCATGTTGCTGCTATCTGGCAGCAAAATCATAATTACACGTGTCATATTCTAGGTGACAATGCCTGCAAAAAAAAATGGAGAGGTTAACAAAACATTGAAATTCCCTATTCCATATGCCGCTTCCTGTGGCAGCGTTGCCACAGTCTGAAGCCCCTTTTTACCTGTGAAAAGAATGGCATGGTTATTATTACTCGATATATGGCCGGGCTTACCCTATATGGTGCCGTGACGTCATTTCCTAATGTGTTGTAGGATTGGGCTTACCCTGGCAACGAATTTGGGCCGCCAGGCGCCGAAATTTTACCTCAAGATATGGATTACAAAAAAAATTGTCTTAAATGTAAGACTATGCTACATTATAATAACTTATCATGAGTTATCGGACTTACCCTGATGACGGATTTGTGGGTCATCAGGCGCCGAACGGCGTTCTCTTATACCACTTATTCTACTTATGGTATATATATAAAAAAAAACTACATCTAAGCCGAGAGGGTTGCCTTAATCTATGGCCGAAAGATGCTGTGCTGAATTGCAACAGTGTTCATTAAATTTGCTTAATCCTAGGTTGCGTGTCAAATGCAACCGTCTATAACTAAATTTGGCCTAGGACGATCGCCTGGGGCAATTAAATCCCCAGATCACCACCCGCACGAGCCCCAGAAACACCGGTTGTCTCTAGGGTCGCTAGATTCCGTCCCCTTAAGTCTAGTGTCGACGTCTATTACTAGGATTAATCTATCCGCGGGCGGCTTACGGTGCCACTAAGCTAACCGTTCCGCCCGCTGTAACTTCCTTGTCGTGCTCGTTTTGCCGTTCCGATTAGTCGTAGGTGAGCCGCCCACTTGGCTCCTGTGAGGGGCGCGCAATGCCCCATCTCTTAATGCACTCTGACTGCCCGATGCGTCGTCATTTATGTGGGCATTGGACAGTGTGGTCCAATGGCATAATATTGTCTTCGCCTTAATCGGCCGTCGCAATCTGCTTTCGCAGTGATATTTGCCTCTATGGGCCGCCGTAGTATGCATTTTCGCATTGATATATAAAGTTGCCTCTATGGGCCGCCGTAGTATGCATTTTCGCATTGATATATAAAGTTGCCTCTATGGGCCGCCGTAGTATGCATTTTCGCATTGATATATAAATTTGCCTCTATGGGCCGCCGTAGTATGCATTTTCGCATTGATATATAAATTTGCCTCTATGGGCCGCCGTAGTATGCTCCAACGCACAGGAGTTTTGCTTCCCGCCATGGAAGTCTTGCCTACTTAAATTTAAACTTAACTAGCAGTCTAGTCATAATGTGGTCGTCTCTAGGGATAGCTCCCGAGGCCGACGCGGAGTGAGCTATTTCTCCCGCCATTCTCAGAAAGTCTCCCTGCAGGTCTTGGCTTCGACGACCGTGGCTCAAAGGGGGTTTAGCATCCCTTCCTCCCAGGGGCGGTTTATGCGCACCTAGGATTCCAGAGCTTGCCCGACCAGGCCGCGAATGCTTTGACCTTACGTGGTTCGTCTATTTGGTCTAGTCGTCAGTAATTTGATGAGCCGACTGGGGTAAGGGTCCACATCGCCTTCCCCAGCTCTGCTCCTAGTGTTGTGCTTTTGACCTTTGGCTAACGCCGGTATCATCAGCCAGGGTGTTTCAGATTCCCTTTTTTTTTTAAATATAGGTGTAACCTGTGTAAAAAGTGTCAAATGTAAAATACTTCCAGTGTGGTGGGCTGGTAAAACCTCTACATACGTAGACTACTTTAGGCTACCTGTGCTATATCAGCTTCTCCAGCGATAATGCTCTTTTTTAACCTTGATGGAGGTGTTAGTAGGGTCTGTGGCGTCAGGTACCCTGTTATTGTGATCTGGGGGTAGTTATCTGTAGAGTGGGCTAAAGCAGGGTAGGAGGAGGTTGCGCACTTCCGAATTCCGCGTTAGTGGCGGCCTGGAACCGGTTTTTGTGCTGGGATGCTCCTACAGTGAGTGGAACGGGGCAGGTAATTCCCGGGGTTGCAAAAAATAAAATAAAAATCCATGCCGGTCTGTTATCAATATCCCCTGGTGAATGGATGGGATATACATGCATGCGTCTGGATATGAGGCGTTTGCACTCATGTATGGATAGGTGTAGGTTGAGGCATAATACTAATATATTTCCCTCTCATGCGGGATGATTTAAATTTAAAAAAAAATGGTTAGTATTTATTACTTATGGCCTCATCTCTCATATGGAGATGTGCATTACGCTTAGTTGTTGTTGGCCGATGCACCCCTCTCATTCAGGTGATAGCGGTGGGGCTCAGGGCGTAGCATGCCCTTTCTGTAAACACATGAAGTTTACCAACCCTTATGTATACTTTGTAGTGTAGTGTAGCTGTTTATGGTCGTGTAGATGTGTTTGCGTTGTTTATGTCTGGACGTGAAAAGGTTATGGGAAGGGAGTAGAGTGGGATGCTGTTAGCATGTTCTCTTGTCATCCTCCCTTGGTCCATGTTGGTTTTCTATCCGCGCTTTGGGATAGCGAAGCTTCACGACCTACTCTGGTCCGTTATAGGGCTAAGTCCTAGTCGCCTGGAATGATTTGTTTCGGGACTAGGGTCGCAAAAAGAAGTTGTTAAGGGGAGGTCCCGTTTCCTCAAAGTCCCTATGTTCGCCCCTGATTGGTGAGCGCGTTTGTGTGTGTGTGTGTGACTACGCTCCGCTACACCACGCGGACGCCTGGTCTGCTGTAGGGCTAAGTCCTACTGTGTATATTGTGTATGGGTAGGAAGCGCCCGTGGCCTGCCAACGTCTTTACGAACGTGCTACTCTGGGCCTGCGACAAGTTTTGGTCTGTGACGTCTGCTTGTTGATAAATGCTTTCGCAGTGTTGAAAAATGTATAGTGTTATGATTGTTCTGCATTTGTTTATTCATGGTCACTGCCACTACACAATCGCGTTTTGTCATCGACAGTGTTGCAAAGTGGCTAAGTCTGCAAGTCATCAGTTTGTGTGTGTAACTTCAGGCCGGGATTTTATGTAGGTTAACCACTGTTGCGTGTTTTTCTGCACGTATGCCAGTGTGGTCATTGTGTTAAATTCCTGGCGGCCCGATGTGGTAATCCGCCCTGCTACTATTGCCGTTGTGTGGCCATTATTCCGTAAGACCGTTGTCTTACGAAATTTATATGTCTCTGTCTGGAAAGTCCATTTTCCCTGTCAAGTGTATTTCTGGAATTTTATGCCTGTCATTTGGCCGCAGGAATGTAGTATTATCTGTCTTAAGCCGTTATATGGGCCAATTTTGGTGTGATTGGAGGGCCGTCTGCTTGTTTTTCCCTGGCGTGCAATTTTCTCTGGGGTTCGAACCCGTGTTCTATGTAATTCTCTGTGTTATATGTCTGCGTTGTTCATGTTCTGCGGGCATTCTGCCTGTATTTTGTTTGTGTTTCTCGTACCGAAAATACCGTTGTTTAGTTAGTTTTCGGTACGAGGTTTTTGTGTGTGGACATGGGTTCGAAGCCGGTTGTCTGTAAAGATTTGGTGGCCATTTCTGTGCCGCCTACACTATGGCAAATGGGCTGTGTGTTTTTCTATGCGCAACCCCTAGTATACCTTCCTGCGAGGAGTTTGCTTATTTTTGCCCTCTCCTCGTAGTGTAAATTTTGAAGATATAGGGTTCTTAGGTTGGCTATGAATGATTCCGTGCAGTGTGCTTTGGGAACTGTCGTCTGTAAGGCTCGCAGTTTATCACTGAGGTCTGCTTTACTGCTGAGTATGAGGGTGTCGGGTTGCAATGTCTTGCGCGCTCGCTTGTTTACTTGTTCCGATAACGCTGTGTATCCGAACATGTGTTCTTAATCAGCCTGCTTTTCTGTTAGTGCTCTTCGCATTATAAAAAGGCAAGAGGGGAATTTTGTGGTTTAACGTGACCATTTCTGGAGATCGTGTGCCACGGGATTTCCGTTCTACTTGGAATCCAAACCACAGGCCATGGCATTTCCCTTCGGAAATCTCATATGCATTGTACGTCTGCAAAAGAACCTTCCATTGACTACACTTGTGTCCCCGAGTGTTGTGTTATGTATACCTATGTATAAAATATATATATAGTTTATTTGGCCATTTTTCTTTCTTGGGCTAACTGTGTGAAACAAAAAAAAATTATTTATGCCCCGCTCTGAATTAAGAGAGCACATTGAAAGAAAATGATAGTAGGTGGCGTTAGTCTCTAAAAATTATGTCGTGAGCACTATGTTTTTGAAAAAAAAATGGTGATTGGGACCTGAGTGTAGTATTTACCAATTTGGTAACGTGAGTACTACCGTAATCTGGTTACGTCTCAGGGGAATCTACCGACACTGTCTAGTACACCTTAGGAAGGCCATTGCCAGACGTAACTGATACCCTTGTATCCACGTCACGAGCAAAGCCAGTGCACTGTGGGAGTCAAACCTGCCTATCAAAGTAATTGTAACTCACCAAAATGACAGTGTCTCATCCCGGTGTGCAATTGGGCTTTTTAGTTGGTTAAAGCACACCTCCCAAAATTTTTTTTTTTTTGAAACTAGTTTGAGATTCTTAATTCTTGCCACACTTACGGCTTTCGCCCGCAACAGGAGAATCTATCAAACTGTGGAACCCTAACATAGAACGTTTAGTCATTTCTACTTAGAAAGACTCACTTAAGCTTTATGCTGTGATTTTATGCTTAAGTTGTGTTCAAAATATCTCTTTTTCGGCCTGAAGCCTGTTTGGCTTCCACTTGGCTTAGCATATTAGAGACTTTACGTTATGGCGTTAATCACTTCGCCCAATAACCATTGATGGCCTGAGAGAAAAATGCCATGGTTCCGAAAAAAAAAAAAAACAAGAAGGATTTAGAATTGTTCCTTCTACTTTGGCTATATTGCACTGTATATACATAAAATAAGAAAGAAAAATATGCGATTTCATGTTGATTATGTACTTGTTGGACCATTTTCCTATCGCCCCCGTGTGAAAGAACTTATGTGGCCTATAATTTTGGTGTTAGCGATGTTAGTTTATTTCTGTGGCCTTGGTGGAAGTCGTTATCGTCTTTCGAGCTTCAGTGCTCAGAAAGGTGAAGGGTTTTGCCCTGTTACGATATTATAGGCCTTTGGAATCCACTGGGGTGTTCCTTTGCTACCTTCCGGCGGAATTTCTAGCAAAGTAAGCCTTGCCCTACTTCCACCGTAGCGCGTGTCTATAGGTTTAAATGTACCTGTATTCGAGGGCCTAATTGTGCTTGACGCTGCCCTAGTAGATTTTACGGGAGTGTGTATATATTTGCCTGCGTGGTTTTGTGGGGTGGGTAATAATACCTTTCCTAATCCCCGTGTATTGTATGGTAATGCCTGTTTAATCTGTATGTGCGTGTACCGTGCATCCTGAGGGACTAATGCCGGTGTTCGCCTCCGTTCTGGCAAATTTGCCCTTTGAACTGGCGGTGAAGGCCGCTTAAGTGCCTGTTTTTGTCCTGCCAATGTGGTGTCGTGTAGCCTGTCCGCTTTCTGGCCCGTGGCCACGGCAGACTCCTGCCACTGTGTTATCCTATCTGTGTGAGTGTATGTAGGCTTTATATGTGGTAGGTCAGGCTCTACGTCGTCAGCCCATGACGAGGTTACCTCCTGTTGTCCCTCTGTCGTATTATGTGTGATTGAAGGTCCTGGCTTCAACTCCCTCTCGTTCATCCGGTCCGAGGGGATTGTTCTAGGCTCTGCCCCTCGATTTGGCAAAATTGCCTTCCGATCCGGAGCTGAAGGACGTGTGTTTGTGTAGGATGTATTCTTTAGTATGTTGGAGCCTAACCTGGCCGTCTCCTGGACTGTGGCCACGGCGAACTCCTGCCACTGCGTGGCAGTACTTGTCGAGAGGGACATCCTCGCAAATTGTCGAGTTAGCGTATCCACGCTTATGTCCTCTCTCGGGTGGGCTGGTGGCCCTACCATGAACTCAAAAATGGCCTTATTGGCTTGTAGCTCACGGTATTTGTCCCAAATTTGGGTGTACTGCCTTATTGAGGCTCATGGCCTGCTTGCAAATTACTGTACTAATGTATTAATGTTTCTGTGCTCTGTATTGTTTTGTGGCCGCTATTTGGAGAAGCGCTTGGACGCGAATTAGCTCCCTGTATTGGGCGTGTAAACTTGTGTAGTGCACCCTCATTCTCTCGAGGGTTGCATTATCTATCACGGGACCATGTGTGGTGATTAATTGTCGGTATATTCTGTGTCTTTGTATATGGAACCTATTGAGGTGTTCATGTATGTGATTCAAGAGTGTATGTGCGCATCTTAATCGCGCTGTCCTACCCTCTGACGGAGTGTATGGCTGTTTGCCCTGTATTGCCCCGATTTTTGTTTGGAGTGCCCGTATTTGTGTTTGCCTGATCTGTATGTGCCTTTGGCAACTAGCCAATAATGCTACTAATATTGGCATACCCCTATTACCTTCATGGCTTGCAATCTCTTCATGAGGTGCCATTCTGCCTGAAGTGTATGGGCCTAAAGTAACAATAGAGAGAAAAAAAAAAATCTGTGCGTGTTTGCCAGTGTATTCCTATATCTCTCTGGTTCTGTATGGGGCTAGGGGGTTGGTTTATCAAGCCTTTCCCTTGTGTAGCTAGTTTAGAGCACCAAAAAAAAAAATATGGTGCTTTCTGTCTGGGGGAAAAAATTTTTCACTATCTGCTTGGCTTTTTGCGGTTCAGAGGGGGTCGTTTTAACTACGAGGGCTCGTTGATTGAGTCCCTTTTCTCTATGCGTAGTACCCCGCCTCCACCAGTGTTTTAGATCCCTTATTTGGGGGTGGATCTAAAAGGGAGAGTTGCTGTACTAATTTATGAGTTTGTGCCTAAAGAAGGGTAGCTCCCCTTGACAGGGCAAGCTGACCAGTGTAGTGTGTTGTGGTGTGCTAGGAACTAGGGGGCGTTCCTATAAAGACTGTAAATGTGGTTTAAGGGATGTAGCCTTAGCACGCGGGTCGGTGTACTAGTCGCCCAGCCGGCTACTTATTATATAATCACCTTGCTAGTGTCAGCGGTTCGGCACGCGCTTCAATTGAGCACGCTAGCCGCTGTGAGGAATACAAGGACGTCTGAGTTGGCGTTATTACTACGGTGTGTCACGTCCGACTGTGACGGGAGTAAGGAAGGACGTGGGGACGTGAAGAAGAGTGTAGATCAGTAATGCAAGTGTAAGAGACTGACCAAGTGTTTATTGGTCAGCAATGAGTAACTGTTAGTCCCTTTTAAGGGATCTTGTGATGTTATAATGTGAGTACAAACTGTGGGTGTTAGGTTACAAAAGTAGGATTCTGAACACTGACTGACTGACTCACCTCGGTTGACACTGTCGTTAGCCTCCGGCTGTCTCGTCGAAGCACTGGTGATGGAGAGATTCTCGTGACCCACTTAAGGCACCTTTTATACCTTTAGCCTCTGTTCTGTCAGCGCGTTGTGGCATAGTTGAACCAGTTTGTAGTATGTCGCTGTGTGTCATAATTACGCAAGGGTTGAGCTGCTTTATGGAGTAGCCAGCTGCCCTTATAGTATTGATGGATATTGGGTAGGCTTTTAAAGGGTTGCCTTTTATGAGATTTAGACAGATGATGGGGGGGATGATCTCTAAGGGGTGCATACCCCTTGGGTATTGTACAATATGCTACAACTCTGAAGTATATACTCACAATTTCTGAAGTCTGGCCATTACCATGCTCAGCTGTCTAATCTCAAGATGGTTGAGGTTATGTTTGTAGATATAAATAACATGCGGGCTAGGAAAGTGTATAAATTACGAAGAACGGTTTCAGAGATGGACTGTAGATCATTATACCGGTTTAAGATAGATAATATTCTATGACTTTCTGATTACTTTTCGGGCAAATACACGGAAACAAGACGAAAAGCTGTAAAAAGCAATTTATTTTCTTCAGTATTTGACTTTCTGTGATACATTTGCCAAAGTTTCCAGAGTAGCGAATCTTTCTAGCTTAAACATTCGCTTTTTTCCTTCCGCGAGTTAGGTGTTGGAGACTTGTCAAATACTGAAGGTTAGTCACAGACAATCCTTACAAATGCCAAATCAGAAACATTTGATATATGATCATATGAGTCGTCCTGTTGCAGAACTCGTTTAATCCACTTGTGAATAAGAATCATTTTCATGAGAAACGATTCTCTGGACTTTGCCTCACGTATCTTTTGTGTTTGTTGCTTTCTACTTTTTCTCTTTGCTCTTTGGTTTTGTGTTTGCTTTGTGCTTATGCTTTTGAATTTCACGTTTAGCTTTTCTTTCTTGGTTTTGTGTTTGTTTTCTGCTTTTGCTTTTGAATTTTGCTTTTTGTTATGTGTTTCTTATTTTTTGTTTTCTGCTTTTGCTTTTATTTCTGAATTTGACTTTTTGCTTTGTGTTTCTTGTTTTTTGATTTCTGCTTTTGCTTTTGATTTAGCTTTTTGCTTCGTGTTTTTTGTTTGTTTCCTAGAAAATCAAAATAAAACAAAACAAATTAAAGTATAACAAAATAAACAAAACAAAATCAAAATAAAACAAAATAAACAAAAGAAAACAAAAATAAAACAAAACAAACCAAAACAAATAACAAAAATATCAATTTAAAACAAAATAAAACTAAATAAAATAAAATAAAAAAATAAAAATGGAAAAATAGTAAAATAAATAAAATAAAATAATTAAATAAATAATTTTACGACATGATCCTTATTCACGAGTGGATTAAACGAGTTTTGCAACTGGACGACTCATGTTCATCCCCACTAACAGGCATTTCAATTCACCAGGAACTTTCAATTAATCAACAAGACAAGCCTACAGCAGACGACTGGTTTGCATTAACAAATGGTATGTAAAACAGTTGACTGACTAAACGTGCGTCGACGAAACGAGAGTAACATTGTGGCACAAGTGAAGTATATACTCCAAAAGGAGGGGAAATTGTAGTAGATACTCAAGATCTTTTATTCATAACAAACAGAGTATATACTCAAAACTGATGCTCATGCTCGAAGTATATACTTCGAAGTTTATACTAAGTTTTATTCATATCACCCAATATCTCCTTCATACCCCTTAACGCTCAAACTTGGTTCGATACTGAACGCACTCAGAATTCTGTCTGATAATGGAAACCTTTAATTGGTTAATCCAATGGTTCGTGGTAGTTAATCACACCAAGCATCATGTACTTGGGTGTGTGTAGAATTTGAAAACCCGTGTTTCTGTGGTAACACGAAACTGTAATTATTATGGTCTAAGGTTGGGGTAAGTGCCATCTCTGTATTTTCTTGGAGGAAGTGTGGAAAAATTACACTCAGATATGGCCACTGTCAGTGCTGGGATTTGAACCTTTGATCTCCAGATCAAGGACACTGCAGATGCATTGCTAACCCTTGCCCCTCCCTTACCATTTACACTCTTAACCACCCTACCACTACCATCTCCAAAACTGTCAACCTCTTCCCTGAGGGATTTCAACATGACACATCCAGTCCAGGAAACCTCCTGTACCCCTCCTCTTCCTTCTCTTTTGTCCTTCCACACACCCCTATGGGCTATTATCTTTCTTTTCTCCATGAATGAAAAATCAATTGAGAATTCTGAATGGCAAAAAAAACATCATTATTGTGTGTTTATATGGTAAGTCGCTGCTGTGTGTATTATATCACTCCTTGTTAGCTTTCCCTTGTAAATGTGAGTGTGCTTTTCTTTTTACAGCTGCTGTCATTGGTGTGAGTGGATGTTTAGTTGGCACCCTCAGTCGTTCACTTCTCACCAAGATTGTTCCCACGGATGAAATTGGTAAGCAACAACAACAGTATGTTATATTCACTGCTCTTGAGTGATGTTTCTCCTTGGCCCACACTAGTCAACCCACCTCCCCATTAATGAAAGAATTTCAGCTCTATTAAATTTAAATGAAAGTGTAATACAAATATATGGGAAGACAGATGGAAAGCAGTGACCATTCTGAAAATAAACTACATGTTTTTGAGAAACACTGAAGTTTAAATATTCAGTCCCTTCCTTAATTTGTGTCCACCCACCAGCATAGGCATATGTATTTAGGCATGCACTACAATTAGTCTGGGTGGTTGCTCGTTTGGAGATTTGATGTTTGAATCTCGGCTCTGACATTCATTATCCTCAATGAGATTTCCCTCTATTTTTTTCCACACTCACTCCAGGAAAAATCCACAATGGCACTTATTTCAAGTTCTGGGATACCTACCGGTACCCCAATCCCAGTGTGTAATAACTACACTATTACAGTCACCACAGAAACACAAGGTATCAGATAAAATCTACATACACCTAAGTGAATGGGGCTGATATCTGAGATGGCTCAAGTCCCTAAAATAACTACTTTCCAAATAAAGGAAAGGAAGTGAGGGTATTGTTAAGGTGGAGAATGCATACAAATGGGGTGAGAGAGACTATTTTGTGCAAAGGAAGACAGAGCCATTCACTGAAATGTCACCTGACTTCTCCCTGGTGTCATGGCAGGCAAAAGTTATGAAGTTGTGTCATTCAGAAGTGTATTTTTAATGTGTATTTGTGATTGTGTGTCTATCTAAACCATCAATTTGAGGTTATTTTTATTTGTTATGCTTCCTCGACTTACAAGGCTGCTAATATACAAAGCTTAACTATCATAATAAGGTGAAAAAAGAAATAAGAGAAGGTTAACAAACTATGAATATTGAACTATGAAATATATCTTATACATATAAATTAGAATAAAAGACCTGAAGAGAGGGCAAACTGCAACTAAAAATAAATAATTAAAATAGCTGTTCAGCCTTAAAATACACATAATTTAGGAATATAAGTGGTTTCTCAAAATACTAATAGATCCTTTAAGGGCTGTTATTGCTATGGTATTAATGGTGGCATTTGAGATCTGAAATTTTCTACATGTAGCAGCAAAGAGAGAAGGTATTGTTCCCCGGGCCTCCACTAATAACCCGATAACTTCTATTTCTTGAAGGTGGTATTTTTCCTTGTAGAAAGGGACTGTAGGCTCGTAAATATCCTTCTTTTCTTTGTTTACTTCATCTGGCTGCTCGGCATGGGTCTCAAAACGCACGGTTGGATCCAATATATAACCCTTCTTTTTATCTTCCTTGTAGGCTATGCTGTCAATGCGCCTGGTACTGCCTTGCGTGGCTAGCCCTGAAACTTCTTCATGCACCACGAAGCCAACATCTCTCAGACTCTCCGCTAGGATGGATCTTACTGAGTGATGTCTTGTGTTACGTAGAGCCTCACCATAATTGCAGAACCCAAGGACATGAGGGAGGGTTTCAATCTCGTTGCCACAGCGGCGACAACGGTTATCGTCCCGGCTTCTGCCTGGTACAGCTCGAACTGCGGCTACATTACACACAAGCTTCAGTACAGAAAGAAAGGCTACCAAACCTTTTCTCATCTACATTTATACCCAGTGTAACTTAATTGGGGTTAGACTTAGAAAAGACCCTGAACAAGATGGACAAAATAATGGAGGAAGAATTTAATATGAGAATAAATACAAACAAAACAAAAATTTGGGTCTGCAGTAGAAATGGTGAAAACCAGACAGCAATAGAGTTAAGAAATGAAACGATACAAGAAGTGAATGGGTTTAATTATCTGGGAAGTAAAATATCGAATGATGGAAGAAGCAGCAGGGAGATATTAAGTAGGATTGCCCAAGCCAAGAACGCTTTCTATAAAAAGAAGAACCTATTTATTGCAAAGAACATAAGTATTGATGTGAGGAAACAAATGTTGAAGACCTATGTGTGGAACATAGCACTATATGGCAGCGAATCTTCGACAATAGGAGCAAGAGAGAGGAAAAGACTACTAGCATTTGAAACCTGGTGTTATAGAAGGATTACGAAATTCAGCTGGAAAGAAATGGTCACAAATGAGGAAGTCTTAAAAAAAAGTGGGAGAGAGAAGATGCTTCCTTAAAAATTTAAAAAGAAGACAGAATCACCTCGTGGGCCACATACTGCGACACAATGGACTGCTTAAGGTTATAATTGAGGGAATAGTAGACGGCAAGAATTACAGAGGAAGACCCAGACTGGAGTACATGAGTCAAATACTGGAAGATATGAGTTGTGGCTCATACTGTGAACTGAAGAGGAAGTCGGAGAGACGGGAAGAATGGCGAGCTGCTGCCAACCAGCCTCACGGCTGTTAACCTTAGAGAGAGACTGTCTGGAGGGAAAACAAGAATACGAAGCACAACCAGGTGCAGGATGACTGTCAGCGCTCTCCTTTGGAAAAGATGGGGAGTACTGCTTGAAGAACTGTCTAAACTAGGGTACAAAGGCTATTTAAATGATTTTAAACAATATTGTTAAGGATTGTGGATGAGATCACTTCTAAAATGAAAGAGGGATTTAAAGCATCTATTGATTTTAATACCCAGACAATATGTGACAGAAAATTCAGGCTAACGAGGATGAAGTCAATTATGAAAGGATTTATGCATTGGAGCAATATTTATTTATTTATTGGGTACAGAATGTCACAGTGAGCTGGTAGTTCAAGGGGGGACTGCCCTTAAAAAATATAGCTTAGTAACTTATACTAGAATATACAAAGGTGGTAGGATAATCTCTTCAGTGGTTATGGGTTCATCTATTCTTCCACATATTGTTCCAAGAAGTACTTGCGTGCTTCCTTTTCGAATTTGTTTAAGGGACATAAACACCAAATATATGTAGATGGTTATTGCAAAATTCACTAAGTCTGGTGTTGCTTTCCAGAAATTTCCCCACTATTCATGTTACTAAACAAAGTAAGTCCACAATCTTAACGATTAGATGAGGTAATGAATGCATATGGGAAGGAATAATCAAGGAATCACGTTATTGAGAAGGATGCACCATGTGCTTATTCTCAACAAACCAAGGTCTCAGGAGGCAGTTCTTTAGGGTCCTATCCCTCCTTTAAGACAGGTTGCAAGCAAATGTGGACCTTTTGTCCAAGCTGTGGCAGGAGAGTTAAATTATATAAATTATGAATTGCAGCCATTGGCCATAGCAGGCTATTTTAATTGAATGCACTTAGGCTCCTAGCAAGTTCAATTTCAAGTAGTTCCAACTTTGGCTACCAGATGCCACTGTCACTGACACCTAGCGGTGAAAGTTGGAACTTGATTGAGCATTTCTAACCAGCCAAATATAACCTACAAATTTGGCTACACATTACCAATTGTAGTGGTAGGTTCTTTTACATGCCATAAATCTATTTGACATGGGTCCGCTGGCTTTACTTCCCGTCTGAAGGAAGGCATACTGAAGAATTTTAACGCTCTGAAAAATCCGACGACTTCCACCGGGTTTGAACCCACGATCTTGGGCATAGCATTTCAGTATACTACCGACTTCGTCACCGAAGCCGTAAACCTATAATAGAACATTATGCAATAGGCTAACCTTCTTTAAATATCGAGATTCACTGTGAATCTTAAATACTAACACTAACGAGACAAGTTATACAATAATATAATAAAGCCTCAATTCTAAATTGTATATAGGAGAGTTAAATGGCCTACAGTAGGAATCAGAAAGTTCCAGAATCGATAACATAGACCATTTGCAAAGTTATTCCAGCCTCAGTTTCCACATTCTCAAATTTAAGTTGGAGTGTTTATAAATTTTGTCGACAGATACCGGTTCCACGTGCAAGGCAGGCTGGTGATACACTCATAGCGAGTCAGTTAGGTGGAAGCTAGCAACAGTATCATACTGAAGTTAAGGCCATAGCTGCCTCTTCTAATTATGAGAGCATACGTTACCAGTCATCACAGAGGTTTACCAAACAAATTACACACAGCTACTGCATTACTAGCGGCTTCGGTGGTGTAGTTGGTAGCAGGCTGACCTTCTATGCCGAAGATCGTGGGTTCAAACCCTGCCGAAGTCGTCGGATTTTTTTAAGGGAAAAAATCCCTCAGTATGCCTTCTTTCGGAGGGGATGTAAAGCCGGCGGTCCCATGTCATAGATTTATGGCATGAAAAAGAACCTTCCACTAACTACACTTGAGGAAGCTAAAATTTGTAGGTTAGTTTGATAACTCTATATTAGGTCCAACGTTCGCCACCAGGTGCTGACTGCAATGTCATTTAGTAGCCACGTCCGCAGCTAGGTGTCATGGATGGTAGCATTTGGTGGTAAAAGTAGGAACTACTTGAAAAAATTAACTGTCTGCAGTCCTACTACCTGAATCACAGATAACACACACTAATACAGCCATCAAAATTAGCACCGGTTATCAGACAAACTCTATACACACCCAAAGTACATGGGGCTACAAGACCGTGTTGTCACAGCCCCTAAACTAAGGAACCAACCAACTACTGTGTTACTTAAGGTATCAGACAAGCAATGGACGAAAGACAAGTATTCCCACTCCTCAATTTCAGCAGGACATGTTACACTATAAATATCCAGATCTTATTAAAGAACTTAAAATCCCTTCTTGGCACCAAACTATCAATTTATACTTTTCAGTCAGTCAATATGCTATTTGCCCAATATGATAGGGTGGCAGTATAATATACATATAACACAGGTTCGGAAAAAAATAACTTGTATTATTATTCGCATAAATAAGGGGCAATTTAGGATTACACTTTTCAACAGTCAGGCGGTGATCATTACATTCTGATCACTAGGGTTGAAGTTTAGATTTAGAATTGTGACTTTATTATATTTTTGTACAACTTGTCTATTTAGTGTTAGTATTTATGATTCGCAGTGAATCTCGTTATTTAATTCTATTACAGGTTTGTGTCTACGTATGAATATTATGAACTTATAAATAGTTAAGCGGCACAACACATTATAATAAATTAGATAATGCACACTGATTTCTACAATGGTACTTATCAGTTAGAATAGTCCAATCCACAGCACTGTTGTTGTCAAGTTGTTCCTCATGATATGTTCATAGTTACTCATTGTTGACAGTATTTTCTCTTTCTTAGGGAAGGTGTTTTCGTTTCTGGCATCACTGGAAGCATTACTTCCACTGGCCTCCAGCACTGTGTACACACTACTGTACAATGCGACACTGAACACTTTCCCTGGAGCATACTTACTTCTGTCAGCAGGAATATTCTCAGTTGATGTCTTGCTGCTCTTGTAAGTATCTAATCAATTGAGTGCTATATAACTTGTTTACCCCAATAACCAGCTGTCCCTGAACCTGAGACAACCCCCTACAGTAGCTTAAGGATTCTTCCTAAGAATAATATCTATTTATTTGTACAGGGTCTTCTATTTTGCTTGGCAAGGATATCTCGCTCACGCGCTCCATCAGTAACGGCTCAGTTGCCAGCTGCCGCGCGCGATTATGTACGGCACAGTACACTGTTTAAAACCAGTATCATGCATTTTTACTCACTATGTTTACAGTAGTTGCTGAAAATGTTCCCCATCCGCAGCCAAACATAATCGGCATCTCCTTATGAAGTTTCCGGTTACTCCTATTAATTTAGCTTCAGTAAGGAAATAACGACCTTTACGTCTATTTTTATTCTTTACTGAAACGTTTGAATCTCATAGCCAGTTGTTTTTTTGTGATTGTGTATAGTGCTGTAATGCCTCATGTGAAATATTTGTTACGTGAACGTGTATATCTGCACAATACGTACATAAAGTGCAGGAAATCGTGCGCTAGAACAAGACAAAAGTTTCAAGTGAAATTTCCAGGGAAACCCATTCCTATAAATTGGACAAAAAAAACAACTGGGTAAGAGATTTAAACGTTCCAGTAAACAATAAAAATAGGCGTAATTGTCATTATATCCTTACTGAAGCTAAATTAATCGTAGTAACCGGAAACTTCATAAGGAGATGCCGATTATGTTTGGCAGCGGATGGGGAACATTTTCAGCATCCACTGTAAACATGGTCAGTAAATTTGCACGATACTGATTTTTAAGCACCGTACTCTGCCGTACACATGCGCGCGCGGTAGCCGGCAACTGAGCCGTCACTGGCGGAGCGCGTGAGCGAGAATGACCTTGCCAAGCAAAATAGAAGACCCTGTATTAGTACCATTTGATAAATGAAAATCACATGTGGCATGTATTGCAAGATGCTTGGGCATCCAACAACACAAACAAATATTTCAATCAATTCACAGAAACAAAACCTTTCTGGAATATTTCGTGTTTTGCAAAATATAGGGAGATGGAAGGTAGATGAACAGGGATTGGGTAAATATGTGCCCAAGTTGACAATAATAAAGGATGGAAACAATAGGAATTTGGTACTGACCACAAGAACTGTATTTAAAACCATAGGTTTATTCTAATTTATTTTACATGAAATATAATGAAAAGACAGGCGCTGATACCTAATAGAAGCTGCAAAAGGCTTTAGAAATGGCATGTTGAATTGGGTACATTATAAAAATATAGCTACAAACAGCCTTTAAATTCAAGTACGGTATGTGTAGAAATGTAGGTTTTGTTTAGCAGAGCCCGCCTTGACTGGAATGTTGTACTGTATTTATCTTGTGATTCGAAACGTTTATATGTTCATTCTTGTAGTTTCCAACTTGTTGATGCGCGAGGCCTAGCCCCCTAAATAACTTGCTGACTGAAGAGTAGATGAGACGATGCGAGCCGTATAGATTGGCTTTGTATAGCGGAGAATCCAGAACAATATAACATGAAGCACATGTTGTATTCGTGGCATGCCACAGCAGAAAGATCGAGACTTGAGTGACATGACAATATGTGGAGACCGCGTATGTAGACAGACCATATGCTCTGACAATCAACACCAGGCTGGAAGTATGACACTGTGATAGAGGGAGGAGATTGATGCCATCTTTCCAAACTCATTCTTCATACAGCTCATTTGATGCCTTGAATGCACGCCCAATGCCAATTATATAAAGCAGCTATAATTTTATGTAAGTTCCCTGCCTGTCGTAAAAGGCGACTAATAGGGGACCGAGTAGCCGCCGGTGTAAGTGGCTCCCCTCTTTCGCAAATTGCAGATAGGGTCAGGGCACTCTTTTGTCCTAGGTGGATGAACCAGCAGGATTTGGTCAACAGCATAAGAATGGAGAAGGCAACGGGAAACCACTCCATTAAAGACCTTTGTATGTATCCCAAGGAAACCTATGATGAGTCCAAAGACAAATGTTAGTGAAGTTGGCAACTGCGGGATCACACCTCAAAGGAATGATGTCGGGCCCGGCAGGAGAGGAAAAGGGGCCTCTCAGGTCGTTATCAGGAGAAATCCCTATTTTAAAATTGGAACATGGAATGTTCGAACTATGTTACAAGCTGGGAAAATAGAGAACTTGAAAAGAGAAATAGACCGACATAAATTAGATACAGTATTTTAGGATTAGCTGAAACACATTGGAGAGAAGAAGGAGAGTTCATAAGCGGAGACTTCAAAGTCGTGCACTCCGGAAGAATGGTCAAGGCGGTGTAGGTTTGGTACTAAATGCTAACTCTTCAAGAGCCCTACTGGATGTTGAAGCTATTGGAAACAGAATTATCATAGCACGTTTTCTGGCAACACCCGTAAATTTAGTTGTGCAGGTATATATGCGTACGTCCAGCAGTGATGATGACGAGGTGAAGAAATGTATGAGAAACTGGAAGAATTACTGCGTAAGACAAAGGCTAGTGAGAACATTATTATAATGGGAGACTGGAATGCAGTGGTGAGGGAAAAGAAGGATTTGCAGTAGGAGGGTATGGTCTTGGTAGAAGAAATTCACATGGTCAACGTCTTCTCGAATTATATGAACAAGAGAGGTTCGTTGTACGTAACACTTGGTTTACCTCACCAAAGAGGCGGAGATATACTTGGAAAAAACCAGGTGATGATCAACATTACCAGATTGACTATATTCTTGTCATGGAAAGATACAGAAATCAAGTGAAGAAATCCATGGCATATCCGGGCGCTGACATCTGTTCTGATAATTCTCTACTAATAATGAGTACGGCACTGAAATTTAAATGCAGGATTCAGGGAAAACCAACAAAGAAGTGGAATCTGGAAGCATTTAAAAGCGAGCAGACTAAAAAGCTATATCAGGAAGCCACTGATGACCACATATCATCATATGCAAGCAACTCACAAACTGTTGATCATTTATGGTCAATAGCCAAATTCTCCATCAAAAAGGCTGCTGAAGACTATGTGGGATTTGTGGAAAGAGTGAATCGCAAACCATGGATCACACACGACATTCTCTTAAAGATGGACGAAAGAAGAAAATTTAAAAACGACTCTCCAGAAGTAGGCAGAAATAACTACCGAATGCTAAAAAAAAAAAAAAAAAAAACAGATTGATCGACTCTGTCGGGAGAAGAAAATGGAGTGGTGGCAGTCAAAATGCGAAGAAATTGAATTTCTGCAAAAACAAGGAAGAACAGATTTAGCCTACCAAAAGATCAGGGAAACAACTAAGAAAGAAAAAGGATTCCGCACTAGACAGTTCCGTGATACACATGGGAATCCTATATCAGACCTGAATTACAAGAAGGAACACTGGAGGATGTGTGTTGAAGATCTATACGCAGCACCAATTCCATTCGTTTTTCCAACACTTGGCGAGGAAGACAGGTCAATCGCAGAAGATAGAATTATTAGATCAGAGTTCGACGAAGCTCTAAAATCAATATCCATGGGTAAAATGCCAGGTATTGACGATGTTCCTGCTGAACTAATTAAGAATAGTGGGGATAGTACACTTGAATGGATATTCAAATTGGTAGTAAGAATTTTCAAAGAAGGTAAATGGCCTCAGGAGTTTTATACCAGCATCATCATTCCAATTCCAAAGAAGACTGTACCAGCTGAATGTAGTGACTATCGGACCATTAGTCTCATCCCTCATGCATCAAAGATACTTCTGCAGATTTTGAGGAAAAGGATGGAAATATACATTGAACAGTATCTAGACAACACTCAATTTGGTTTTCGAAAGAATATGTCTACACGTGATGCTATCGGGTCTTTGCGATGTCTTGGAGAAAAGATGTTAAGAGTAAACAGAAACCTTTACGTGTGCTTTGTGGACTTCGAAAAAGCATTTGATAAAGTCAGCTAGCACATGCTGTTTCCTCTTCTGAATCAAATAGGATGTCTCCATCGATTAATCAGATTAATATTTGATCTGCATATAAATCAAACTGCTGTTGTTAGGCTTGGAAATGACGTATCAGAACCCGCTAAGATCTGCAAAGGTGTGCGACAAGGTTGTTTGCTGTCCCCTGGACTGTTCAATGCCTTCGCTGAAGCTATAATAAAGTGGTCTTTTTAAGGTTCTAATATGGGAATGAAAGTTGGTGGAAGACTTATCCAGAATATAAAATTTGCTGATGATCTGGCATTACTTGCAGTAAATCCGCATACATGAACAAACATGTTGCAATGTTTAAATGATACAGCTACAGAATATGGAATGAAAATCAATTTGAAGAAGACCAAGATTCTGGTGATAAGTAAGCATCAACACCAACTAAATATAACCATAAATAAAGAACCAGTACATCAGGTCAGTTGATTTAAATACCTTGGTCAGATTTTCACAGAAGACCTACGATGTGAAGTTGAAATCAGGAGTCGTATAGCCATGGCCAAGCAGGCATTCCGTGGAAAGCATTCTCCAATTTGTCAACGCTCGATTTCCCTCAGCCTTAGAAAACAACTGGTTAAGACATACATATGGCCAGTTGCAATGTACTGCAGTGAGACCTGGACAATGAATAGAGGTGACATTAAACGACTAGAAGCGTTTGAGATGTGGTGTTGGCGCCGAATGGAAAAGATCAGCTGGGTAGAGAAAATGACCAACATAACGGTGCTGGATCGAATAAAGGAAAAACGGCAAATAATCCGCCAGAAACACTCACACCTTCCCCTGTAGTTGATTTACAATTAAATACCCCCATTACCACAAACCTACAGAATTTACTGCCTTTAAATACAGGCCACAAGTGATTTTAACATAACTTCCCGACTTTGAATGGGCGCCAAGGTTGACCATACGGGTCTTCCTGAATAAAATAGAATAAAATACGGTACATAACTATTGCCCCGACTATGAAACTCCTTATCCCAGGCGTAGGGCATTTGGCATGTGTTCGCTGATGTTACCAGGTTCATGCAAGACAGGAATATAAACACACATGAATTTTAAAGAGATAATCTATTGGCTGTACTATACACATATATACATAATATACAACACAAAATACCCTTCATACACATGTGATAAATTTTATACAGTACCTTGCCACTGAATTTAGGCTCTGAGAGCCGCAAACACTTACGGCCATATCAGACCTAGGCCTACCAGCCTCATATACATATTTCACTTATACACAAATCTACACTCGTCAGACTTTCACGCATATCATATGCCTGTTCTTTTCACTTTGCACAGTTTGAGCACGAATCTACACTCGCCAGACTTGTTGACTTCCACAACAGGTGATGAAGTGAGGTTATGAACGTCTTTTTAGGGTGTGATATGATCATCTACCCATGGTCTACGAACTTAAACATGTCTAAAATATGTAGTCATTCAATAGCACAACGCTCAGTGAATGTCTAGTTACTGTCTCTGTTGTTCGATTACCGGACCATGCCAGATAAAGCGACCCTGGGCGCAAGAAGACATGGACTCGAGCCTAAAAGCAAGAAGACCCGATCTCTAACTGTTCGTTACGGAAACCATGTCACGTAAAACGACCCTGGGCGCTAGTAGATCTGGACTCTGCCAATAAAGCAATAAGACGACTTCTGAACCCTCAACACGCCATTATAAACACTGGCGAACGGATACATAACCCCAATGTTCCTGCCGGAACTAACTCGTGCGTGGCCCGCTCCTAGCGGAACATCCGTTTCAACACATGAACATCAGACAGTCAAAATTCACACTGACGTCACACAGTAGTTTTCCACTCGAAGTTCATGGGAGTTCATGCTATAAATAGCCTAGGTATTCCCTGAACTTGCCACCACAAGCCGAATTACTGCCTGTCTTTTCGGGTATGTAACATATCCAGCACCAGCACTCGAAAATACCAATACATTGTACCTTTATAGTACAGCCACGAATCTAACATTTAACATTACTAGGTCAAAATAAAGCCATTAACCCCAAACCAAAATGAAATAATACAGTCTTATATATATCCTTATTCCCAAAACGTAATAAATCGCAAAACCCCGTATTTTATAATATCAATAGGGCCCGGATTTGAAATTTGATACAATGGTCCGGCTAGCTCAAAACAGTTGCCAGCGTTTCGCCCCAGTGTACCAATTGGCTGTTCAGTTGGTTATGGTACACCTCATCAAGACGCGTGGCTAGTACATACTGTGAAGGCCGCTGCAAGGCACAAATGTTGCCACGAGCAGCGCCAATGTATGCTGGCAACTGTTTTGAGCTAGCCGGACCATTGTATCAAATTTCTTTGTGAATTTGTTAATGTACATAGCTCAATCGGACAATTTTACATCCTGTTTCCTACGGGAACAGATATTTCCAAAATGGATTAGCTAGGTAAGCTAACATAATTTTTGAAAGGAAGTTTTGACTTCCATAGAATTTTATTGCTAAAATATTTTATCATAAAATTGATCTTTAAAAATTTATTGTAAAAGAAAATATTAAATTTATGTGTGTATAACACAGGCTGAGGAAGGCATATAATGCCTAGGGATAGGAAAAATTCGCGATCGCGAATTTCGCGAATTATTAAATGAAGTAATACACAGATGGTAATGTGTTTTTATAACCCTAAAAATGGCAAACAAAATGGTTTTTAAAGTCGCGAATTATGCATGAATTTCGCATGAAACCGCGAATTTTAGCTTTTTTTACAGTGCACTTCCGATAATTCGCGACAATTAATGCACGAATTTCCGCGAAATATTGAAAACTGCGAATTATCTACAGTAATGTTTTTAAGCCTAGCAAAGAGAAAACTATTGGTTAAAAATATTGAAATGTATTTTATAAACACACAAAAAAAACTTTATAACATAGTATTGTAAGACACACTATGTGTATTTTACCAATATTAAAAACTAAGAAAAATGACTCACCACTTTTTGTTTCTTAGATGGTTTATTTTTTCTAATTTTAGATTGTACAATTCTGAAGAAAACAATATATGAGAACGAAAATTCATCTTGAATTTCTATATAAGAGATAAGTGTGACTATAGACACACTAGCTTGATTGTGGGAACTTTAGGGATTTCCTTTGCATCACTCCTGCATTCTATATGTACTGGATCCCAGTTTACCTCACCGACAGTCAAATTCCATACAATATCCTCATGTCTGAAACCATGATTGTCTTTATCGAAGTCTAACTACTGGATGTCATCGTAGTGAGACCACCTTGCCCGTTTAAAATATTGTCGTCACAGAAGCTGACAAACTCTTGTTTTTGTGCGAGTGTAGTAGCGGTAATTTTCTCCCATGACATGACTGCATCGAGAGCATCCAACAAACACGGAAAGATTGGAAACTTAACGGTAGATAGCGGGCCTCACTCTCTGCATACAGCGATCTCTAACAATCTGGGAAGTCATCCTAATTAGTTAACAGTACTTAGTTATTGAGGTTTTAAGGACCGGAACAGCAAGGTCATCTGCCCCTTCATCCTAGTACCTACACGACGCATGGCGTCATATAGTCCGCCTTTCAGACATGAATATCTAGATGGCAAGTATCCAGATCAAAATGTGCCACTGTTTCCTGAACCAGTATTAACCAGGTGGTCTTCTTGGTTTCATTCTGTAGTGTGCAATTTATGAGTGAAGTAGTAGGGACTGATAACTCTGGTGTTGATTTTCTCAACAATGTTTCACCCGACGAAATACTTGAGATTCAAAGAATTTGGCACAGACATCACTGAACTCATCCCCTTATTAGAAGGCCACATCCAACTGTTCACCTTCTTGATGGACATCTACGGAGAATTCAGCAAGCCCTTAAACTTGCTGTTTCTGGAAAGTACGGTACCAACATTAAGGAGCAGTTGGAGGGTTGTGGAAATGTGTTAAAAAGAGGGAAAATACATTCAGTTTTAGTAAATGCTGGGTCCCATGCTCTTGGAAAATTAATCAGCTTGAGATCCGTTGACCCTGGGAACAGGATTTACAAATGTGTGCGTTTGATCCAGCAGAAATAGTGCCAATGAACATCAATGAGGACACTGCGAAGAAAATTAAGAAGTTACCGTTCTGTGGAACACTGGAAGAAAGTGAGGTGTTAAGAGGATACAAAGAACTGCAAACTTTAATCAAGAAGCAGATGCATGACAGGACCAAGACAGACACTGTTGGAGTTTTGCAAGGAATGACATTTGTATTTCCAAAGTTCTCATAATCTTTGTTGAAAACCATTTGGATCCCCTGTTCAAACGCTGTGAACTTTTGTTTTTCAGTTTACACTAGCACGTTAAGTGATATGCGTCACCGTTTGTCACAAGAGAATTTGGATCTCTTCACTGAAGTATACTTTGAAGGATGACTGAAATATGTTATGTTATGCATGTTATCCATGATATTTAAAAAATTCCGCCTAAAATTTATGATTTTGAAAGTACCGAAAAGTGCACTTGAAACCACCGAATTTGCCACTTTAAAATACCGCTTTCTTCACTATGAAATCACCGAAAAATTCCAATCTTCAATATATATCTACACTAATGGTGCATGGTGCTTGCAATCATTATTTAGTTAAATTTCCAATATCATTTCTATATAGAAATATATTTCTATATTTAAGTGTGAACAACTCAATACGGGAAAAACAATCAAATATGACTAAAGTCATTGATATAGGCTACATAATGCTAAATGAGCAAAAAGTCATATCTTCCTAGAAATGGTCATATGACATTTAAATGCATTTTTTTTTTTTTTAGCACACACCGCAGGAAGTCATATTGTTTCACACCGTTGCCACTGTAACTCAAGTGAGTTCATTCTAGTAACTTAGGCTACTTAATAAGTATAAAATATAAAAATATAAAATTCTAAATTCCATTGAACACTTCACATTGAAGATTGTGTTTCGCCTTTCACTTGCCTCGGACAGAAATTTGGTTATATACCCCAAGACTCCATTGTTGTACATGTTTCGATCCAATTCTTCTGCAACAATTTATACTGCATTACAAATTGCAAACATTAAAACCTGTTGTCAGGCCTAGTTAACACATCAATATTAAATTAGATAAAAAAGGAAACTTAAGTTACATGAGATACATAACACCTGAAAATTTAGATTGTCTCTCTCCCTTAAAGTGGATGACACAATCAGCAGCCACTGCGTGATCATCTAATATGAGATTGAGCATATCATGCAGACCAAAGTTTCTTCATAAATAATCAAGACCCACACATTCGGTTAAAATGTGGGCCATAGTGAATACGTCTTCTCAGTTACTCATCAGTAGGGCTCGGATTCGGGCATATTTGCATATTTTTTTCCTGAAAAGTACACATTGAAAGAAGCCTTTCGGTGGTATTTTTACCTCTCTGGGACCAACAGAATCAAAATTTATCGAGCATATAAATGCATATTCTTGTGGTTTTTGTCTAAATAGTTTGTTCTCCTTCGAATTCCTCCATCCCCCCCCCCTCCCCGAATTCGGGCCCTGACCATCCTTAAGGTTCGAAAAAGGAAATAATCATTGAAAAGCCTATCTGGTGCGAATAATAAAACCACAGGTTCTTAACCTTTAGTGAGGTCGTTCTCGTCATTGAAAATTTTATTGACCGACTAAGAAAATCATTAAAAACTGAAAACATAGAAAATAATCTTGCTGTACAGACCAATGCAGATCTACTTCATTGACTCGCCTAATTTTGAACATTTTGTAAATGAACTTTTAAACTGTAACTTTTATAAGAAAACTTCTCTTATATATACTTGAAACTTGAATGCGGGGTATATCGCAGTGTATCATACATACAATTAGAAAATAAAGCCCTTATATAAAGATATGTTATTGTCACTATATTCCCCTAGAGTTTTAATGTTGAACTGATTCCACACATTTTTGGCATGTTCATAGTCTTCTTGACTAACATCTTCTTGACTTAATTTGTTAAAGAATAGCTCTTTTGGAGGTAAACACGTTTCACTTAACTTTTCCCATTTCACTTTCCTTTCTATAGTTTTTAACCGTGTTTTTTTCAAGCATATTCTGCATATTTAACGGCATATAATGGTTTTTCGAGCATATAATGGGTTTCTCGAGCATATCTATCGAGCATAAAACACATGGTTTTCGAGCATATCTGGAGATTTTTTAGGGCATATCAATCCGAGCCCTACTCATCAGGTATGAGTGCGCAACCTCTCCTTAATCTGTATAAAATGAGGGACTCCGTCTGTAACCAGAAGGACCTCCACTACGATGAACTCTTAGTCGGTATAAACTGGAAAGTGGAGTCATGCATCCTGTAGTGAAAACTGTAGAGTTTCATGCATGAAAACAAGCTCTGAAGTGAAGACACTACAGGTCTGTGGCAAGGTGATCTTCATATTTGCACCAGAATACAGTTTGGAAGGTTAGTTGCAAGTATGTTTGGAGAAATACAGAATCCAGTGCTTGGGCTCTGAGCGTGCAAATACCCAGGGGTGAAAATTTTCTGCCAATAAGGACATTAAGAAAAAGGTAAGAGGCAGTTTTGAGGAATATGTTGTGTGACAGTAACGGCTTTGAAATGGTATGACAACAAACCAGTTCACTTACTGAGCTCTTTTGTCGGTGCTCATCCAGTGACAATGTACAGAGGTGGTACAGGTCGAAGAAGGAGAGACAGAAGTTCCATGCCCTACTTCTGTATAAAATATTCATGGGAGGTGTGGACTTCATTGATTGTCTTATTGCTCTTTATCAAACAGTTATCAGATCCAAAAAATGATTCCTGAAAATTGTGTTACATTTGATGGATTTAGTAATTGTAAATACATGACTGGTATACAAGAGCAACTGTGAGTCATGCCAGATCAGAAAGAAACACCAACTGGGCCTCTTGGAGTTCAAGGCAGCAGTTGCAGCCTGTCTTTATCTGCAGGGTAAAGTTACGCCAAAGAAGTGGGGAATACCAAGCCTATTCGATCAGCATTCATCATCAGTTTATCTGCCTGATGGCAGGTTTCCTCATGATCGGTCTCTCCACCTTATCGGCCATCAGCAGCATGTTTCATCAGCAAATACCATTTATCAATCCTGATGGAAGCATCTGAAACCTTCTTTTTCCTCTTCGGATTTTCCCTTGGACTGTCCCTTCTAATGTACTTTTCACCAAACCATCACACCGACAGTAGTGGCTACGCTGGCTAAAGCCAGTGTTAGGCCATGGTGCCAAGCTCTCTGCTGACTCGGTAGACGCGTGGGTTCGAGCCCCACCGTCGGCCGTCCTTGAAATGGTTTTCCGTGGTTTCCCATTTTCAACACCGGGCAAATGCTGGGACGGTACCTTCTGACAGGCCACGGCCGCTTCCTTCCACATCCTTGCCCAGTTTCATTCATCTTCATTACATCTCTCATCCCGACACGCAGATCGCCCACGGGCGTCGACTAGAAAGACCTGCACTCGGCCTCTCAGGAGGCCAAACGACAAAAAAAAAAAAATCTCCTCTTATGCAGTGTCAAATCCAATTCGATGGAGCAGCGAATTGAAAAAAAGAAGAGGAAGGCCCCAAGTACTCCAATGCCAGTCAAAGAAGTCAGACTGAATGCGACAAGCCACTGGTCAAAATTTGTGGAAAAAAGGGAGCGTTATAAAAAGCCTGGCTGTCCTGTAGTCTTTAAAGTAATTTGCATGAAGTGTAAAGTGCATCTATACATCAAGCTGTCAGCAAACAGATAAATAGAATTTCACACGGAGTAGTAAAGTAAACATGCTGAATTTGTTATGCCAATTTATGTGAGCGATCCTATTACCATGTTGTTCTCATACTTTCTAATTTTGTGGAGAGATATTGGTGATTCCAGAGCCAACTAGAAGTAACAGAACTGAAATGAACATGTTTTTTCTCTTCAGCCTTATTTTATTGAACAATTGTCAAGCATATTATGAAATTTTATGAAAAAATAGGCTTATGAGATCACCTTTTGTGCATGTGTTTGTGTGCGCATATATGTGTGAAACCCCCTAATAAAATCTAAACGGCTGGAGCGATTTCAATGAAACTCGGTAAGGACATGAGAACTATGTTGTCCGACCCCAACCGTGCCCTTCAAATTTTATTACGTCTCACCAATCCAACATGGCGGCTGTGCATAATATTTCACCGGCATTCTATATCTCCGAAACTATTACTGACATCACCCTGAAATTTTGTACGGTGATAGAGGGCACTACTGGAAGTTCACTATGTGACTTTCAAATACCTGCTAAGAACAAAATGAACATGGCGGGGAAGCGAAGTTGAAACATTTAAATTGACTATTCTCGCGATTTAACCATCCGAGCGCAGTGAAACATGGCACTGCAAATGTTTAAACACATGACATCTAATTTAGTTCAATTGTTTACATAATCTCAAGATGGCGACTGTGCAAAATTTTAAAATTAAGTTTTCATTTCTTGTGTCCTGATCATCTGATCGAAGTCAACGTTTGAATAATGAACCTACACAATAATCGCCAACCCTATGGCCTATATATATATATAAAAGTTCAACATGGCGACCATCCAAAATATTTAGACGGTTCTCAATATCTACTAATCTATGACAGCAATCAAACTGAAATTTTGTATGTTGATAAAGGCTATTAACAAAAGTTCACCTATGGGACTTTCAATAACCTGGTGAGCACAAATCCAACATGGCGGCGACGCGAAATTTAAATATTTAAATGGATGTTTCTCACGATTTAACCATCCGAGCGCAGTGAAACTCGGTACGGTAAATGATTATGCAAATTTTAATCCACTGACATCTAATCTATTTCAATTGTTTTCATAACCTGTGCAAAATTTTAAAAATCTCGTTATTTCTTGTGTCCTAATCATGCGATTGAAGTTTGAATAATAAACCTACGCAATAATTTTCATCTAATAGTACATAACTCTATGGCCTACATATATAAAAGTCAACATGGCGACCATCCAAAATATTTAGACGGTTCTCAATACCAAAAAGTCAACCCCTGGCACTATCCAGCCAATGACGGGCTAAGGCCGACCAAGCGACAGCTGCCCAGCCATTTGGCCTGCAGATATTGGGGTGACGTGTGATCAGCGCATCGGGTCCCCTCGGTCGTTAATCTTGGTATTCGTGATCGGGGTGCTGTCTCACTGTCAGACAGCTACTCAGTTGTTCTCACAAGGCTGAGTGCACCCCTTCCAACCCTCACGTCAGTTTTAAAATCCCTGACGGAGCCGGGGATCGAACCCGGGGCCTCCGGGTGAGAGGCAGGCGCGCTACCCCAACACCACGGGGCCAGCGTTCTCAATACCTACGAATGTATTACATCAATCAAACTGAAATTTTGTATGTTGATAGAGGCAATTAAGATAAAAAGGACATATCAAAATAGGCTGTTTATTCTTCACGGAACTACTTGTTTCGATTTGATTATTTTCATGCAATTTGAATTTTGTCCTTGTTCTACATAATATATGCATTTTCATTTGAGACTGTTTGCCTTTCAGCATCCAGTCTTGTCTGCAAGCCTCTGTTTGCGAACAAGTCGCCTTCATGATCCCCTATTAGCAGGTAGCACTGTGATCTCCTCTGCTTCTACACCTCACACTTTGAAATCGTTCAACACTGAATCTAACCTCCGCCTCTAACCTCTGTTTCTCTTACCCTCTACAGCAGAACGCATTAACCTTAGGTGATCTCTCCTCCTCCATTCTCTTCACGACCCCACCATCTGAATCAGCTCATACTGACAGCTTCATCTAACGTGTTCATTTCTACCTTAGCCTTTATCTCTTCATTGAGAATACCATCCTGCCATTGCTCCCATCTATTAGTTCTAGCATTTATTAATGCTAACCATAATCAGTTACCTATAGCTTATGTATCAGATATCCTGAATCTACCCAGCTCTCACTTCCATACAGCAAGGTTGGTCTAAATACCGAGCGATGTAAGCAGAGTTTCTTCGCTACAGTAACTTCTTTCTTACAGAATACTGTAGATCACAACTGAGACGTCACTGTGTTGGCTTTTCCACACCTCAACTCTATTTCCTTCCCCATACTACCATCCTGAGAGAATACACAACCCAAGTATTTAAAATGTTTTAGCTGCTCCAATTTAATTGCTCCTACCTAGCATTCTATTGTCTTGTGTTTCTTCCCTACTAACATAACCTTCATCTTTGAAATGCTGATCTTCATACCATACTCCCTATATTTCTATTCAAGTTCAAACATGTTGGCCTGGAAGGCTATCAACGGAGTCTGTCATTACAACCAGGTCATCAGCATAGGCCAAACTACTTACCTGGTTTCCACCTAATTGAAACCGTTTATGCGCTTCAGCAAATAGTCCATATTATAAAATAAACAGTAGTGTTGAGAGGTTACAGCCTTGCCTAACTTCTGAAACAACCTTGAAACAAGAACTCATCCTACCATCAACTCTCACTACAGCCTGATTATCGACATAAATACTTTTGATTGCTTGTAGCAGCCTTCCCTCAATACCATAATCCCTCAGGATGCTCAGCATCTTCTCTCTGGGTACTCTATCATGTGCCTTCTCTAGATCTACAAAACACAAACGTATATTCCTCTCATTAGTATTTCTCAATAACTTGGCACATACTAAAATTTTTGATCTTGATATCCTCGTTGTGTCAAATTTCATCTACCCCTACCGCTTTGTGACATTGTTGTTTATTTACCACCAACTCTACGTCCTCAACTGTGATCCTGTTCCCGTCCTCATTCTCCTCCTGCTTAATCTTAAAATCTGCCACATTGCTAGATAAGTCTCCATTAACATTTAGCAAGTTTTCAAAGTATTCCTGCCATCTTCCCAGTGCTTCTTTGGTATCTACAATGAGTTTTCATGAACTATCCAGAAAACTGCTAATTTCTCTTTTTCCTCCATTTCTAAGATTCTTTATAACACTCCAGAAAGGTAATCCTGCCACTTGACCTAACTTTTCTAATTTATCTCTAAATTTCCTCCCATGATTTCCTTTAGGACTTTACTATTATTGGTTTGATTCTGTCCGTTTCCACTACATATAGCTCTCTGCCTGCCGGATTCCTTGTGCCATTTTGTATAAGCATTATTCTTACTTTTACAAGCGAACTTCACTATGTCATTCCACTAGTATGTGCTCTTTCTCCTGTCTTTACACACTGTTGTCCTAAAACATGCCTTTGCTACTTCTACTACTACATCCCTGTACCTTGACCACTGTGTTTCAATGTTCTGCAATTCTTTACCATCTACTCTTTGGAATTTCTCATGAATCATTTCCATGTATTTCTTAAGTTCCTTATCCTGGAGATTTTCGACCCTAATCTGTCTGCAAACAGCCCTCACTTTCTGCACTTTAGGTCTAACTGTGCTTAATTCACATCAGATCAGTTTGTGGTCTGTTTCATCAAAGAAGCCCCTGGATATCCTACAACTCCTTATCAATTTACTAAATTCAAAGTCAGTAATGACATAGTCTATTATTGATCTGGTTCCTCTACCCTGCCATGTGTATCTGTGAATCTCCTTATGCTTCGAGAATGAGTTTGTAACAGATAACTCCAGGCTTGCACAGAAGTCCAGTAAACATTTCCCATTGGTGTTTGCTTCCCCCATTACCTTCTCATACCCCTCAGTTCTATTTCCTATTCTAGCATTGAAATTTCCCATCAGTACTACACTATCCATATTATTGACTCCACTACCACATCACTCACTCAGTGCATCATAAAATCTGTCTACTTCATCCTGATTCCCCCCTACACAGGGAGCATACACTGAAACAATCCTGACCCAATTTCCTGACATTTCCAAATCTATCCACATTAATCGTTCATTTACGTACCTCACAGAAACTATGGTACCCTCTAAGGTTTCTTGACATACAGCCCTACTCCCCACTTTGCCCTGCCTCGTTTTACACCGTACAGGTATACCTTGTAATCTCCTACTTCCTCCTCTCTATCTCCCTGTATTTGAACTTTACTAATCCTTAAAATAAAACCGTGGCACTACTGCCCATGAAGGGCCTAGGCCTACCAAGCGACCGCTGCCAAGCCATTTGACCTGCAGATATTGGTGACGGCTAACGGGGCTCTGGTGAAGCTACGATAGGCCCAGCAAGCCAGTAGTGGATAAAACCAAATGCTTTCAAAAATGGAACGAGCCTCGGACAGGATGGATTTAATAGACGACGACACGGCTGTACACACGGACTAAGATTTGGAACTTTAAACCTAAGAACGCTGACGGGGAAGGTGGAGGAGATAGTGGATATGATGGAAAGAAGGAAGTTGGATTTATTGGGATTGGCAGAAACAAAGTGGAAAGGGGAAGGAAGGAGAGTACTGAGAAAAGGCTATAGACTGTACTGGAGTGGGAACGAAGAGGGAAAGAGGAATGGAGTGGGAGTAGTAGTACGAGATGGTTTAAAAGAAGAAGTGAGGAGAATAAGTGATAGGATGATGAAAGTGAAAGTAGCACTGAGGGGAGAGACCGTAGAAATAGTGCAAGTGTATGCTCCACAAGTAGGCTGCGCTTCTGAAGAGAAGGAGGAGTTTGAAGAGGAATTGCAGAAGCAGCTGGTAGGAAGAAATATGATTGTTATGGGGGACCTCAATGCCCATGTAGGAAGAGAAAGACAAGGTTATGAGAGTGTTCTAGGACCAGAGGGTTGGGGTGGAAGAAATGAGGAAGGAAAGAGACTGTTGGACTTCTGCCAGAGGAACAGCCTGCTAGTTGGGAACTCCTGGTTTAAGAAAAGAGAGAGCCACACAATCACATGGTACAGTGATGACTTAACCAGGAAGTCGGTGGTCGACTATATACTGTATGAGAAAGAACTAAATAAGAACATCACGGACATCAAGGTTATACCATCGGAGAACCTGGATAGCGACCATCGATTACTGGTAATGAACCTGAGAGGGAGTAAGGAGAAGAAAGGGACTGAGAACCAGGAAAGACGTATAAGGATATGGAAACTGAAAGAAGGGGATAGAAGGGTCGAGTACCTCAAAATGGTAAAGGAAGGAATTCCAACAGATGAAGAAAGAGGGGTGGAAGAGGAATGGGCTAGATTTAAGAAGACACTAGTGGGTGCAGCAGAAGCAGTATGTGGGAGGACAAGTAGTAAGAAGAGGTGGAAGGAAACACCATGGTGGAATGAGAAGACAAAAGATATAGTAAGGGAAAAGAATAGAGCCTTTAGGAGGTGGTATCAAAATAGGACGGTAGAGACAAGGGAAGAGTACCAGGAAAGAAAGAAGGAGGCGAAGAGAGTGGTGGCTGAGGAGAGAAGGAAGTGGATGGAAGAGTGGACAAAGATGATGGAGGAGGATAGTGAAGGTACAAAAAAGGTCCTGTATGGGATGGTAAAAAATAAGAGGCGGAAGGATCCTACGGATTATGTTAGAATGGTGAACAAAAGGGGACAAGAGATAGAAAATAGGGAAGAACTGAAGAAAATGTGGAAAGAATATTTTGAAGAACTTCTGAACCCAAATGGAAAAGATGGTGAGGAGGAAGAAATCGGGGAAGAGGAAGATGAACTGCAAACAGAACATGGAAAGAAGTGGAAGATGCAGTGAACAAGATGAAAGGAGGGAAGGCACCGGGTGTGGATGAGTTGAGTGTGGAGATGGTGAGAGCAGCAGGAGAGGTGGGGATACAGTGGCTGTACCGAGTGATGAGGACAGCATGGAAGGAAAGGAAGACCCCAGAGGACTGGAAAAAAGGAATCATTGTCCCGATCTTCAAGAAAGGTAGTAGAACAGATTGCAGAAACTATCGGGGAATAACACTGATGAGTCATTGTGCAAAGATCTTCGAGAAAGTTTTGGAAAAGAGAATTAGGACAAGGATAGAAGGAGGGATGAGGGAAGAACAACATGGCTTCAGAGCAGGAAGGTCCACAGTGGATTTGATTTTTGCTGTAAGGCAGTTACAAGAACAGCACTATGAGTATGGAACAGATCTACTGATGGCCTTCCTGGACATTGAGAAAGCATATGACAGTGTATGCAGAAACAAAGTATGGAAGTCCCTGGAGGATAGAGGAGTAGAGAAATGGACTATAAAGAGGATAAAGGAGATGTACAAGGGAAGCGTGAGCTGTGTGAAAGTGGGAGGAGAGAGATCTGACTGGTTGGAACAAAGAAACGGCCTGAAACAAGGAAGTGCACTGTCACCGTTACTTTTCATTGTGGTGATGGATGACATAATGACCCGAGTGGCACAAGTAATTGGGGACGGAAAGATGAAAGCAATGGTGTTTGCAGATGATTTGATGATTTGGGGAAACAAGGAGGAGGAGGTACAGGAACAGTTGGACGTGTGGGAAGGAATAATACAAGGATATGGGATGAAATTTAGCATAAATAAGAGTGAGATGGTGATCACAACAAGGAAGAAGGAAAGAACCACCACGGGAATAACAATTGGTGGGGAACAGCTGAAGAAAGTGGAGAGTTTTAAGTATCTGGGAAGCCTGATACAAGATAATGGAAGAAACGATAGAGAAATAAATGAGCGGGGGAGGCAGGCAGAAGCATTTCGGAGGAGTGTGAGAAGCATGTTATGGAGCAAGGATGTCCCTCAGAACAGCAAAAAGATCATATATCGGACGTACTATGTCCCTATCCTGACGTATGCCTCGGAGACCTGGGTTATGAAAGGAAGGGAGAAGAGCAAAATACAGGCCAGTGAGATGAGGTTCTTGAGAAGCAGTATTGGAGCTACAAAGATGGACAGAATAAGAAATGAGAGGACCAGAGAATTAATGAAGGAGGAACCATTACAGGATGGTATAGAGAAATCTAGACTTAGATGGTATGGACATGTAAAACGAATGGAGGAGAAGAGGATACCCAGGAGAGTACATGAGACGAAGTGGGAAGGAAAGAGACCGAGGGGAAGACCGAGAGACAGGTGGCTGAAGGGGGTGGAAGAAAGCGTGAAGAAGAGAGGAGAAGACTGGACAAGGGTGGAGGCTGAGAGATGGTGGGAAGACAGAAGACGTTGGAGAGGCTTGTGTTCCAAACAGACCCGGCCAGTGGCTGGAAACTGTGCAAGATGATGATGATGATATTGGGGTGACGGGTCGTCAGCGCATCAGGTCCCCTCGGCCGTTAATCTTGGATTTTCGTGAATGGGCGCTGCCTCACTGTCAGACAGCTACTCAGTTGTCCTCACGATGCTGGGTGCACACCGTTCCAGCCCTCATGTCAGTTTCTAAAATCCCTGACAGCCAGGAATCAAACCCGAAGCCTCCTACCCCAACACCATGGGGCCAACACTAATCCCTAAAATATCCAATCTTATTCTACTTGCTAGCTCTACTATCTTCCTTCCATAACCACCCTCAATATTAATATTAATAGCACTGCATCAAATACCAGTTCAATTGCCTGTTCATTTCCCTGATCTAGCAGATGGGAGTTGGACTCCATGACTCCCATAGGTCTGGGGGTTGCTCATTACATTTCTAGCAGGTTTAGAAAGTACAAGTGAAGCAGGTTGCTAGCCTTACTTGCAAAGGGCCTCATGAGTTTCACCTAAGGGAACAAACAAGCTAGTTGGGTAGTCCTAGCCACCTGAGCACAAGGAGGGCCAAGACTCAGAATATGTCCAAGATGTCCACTCCTATTGCATAGTAACTGGTATTCCAACTGTCAGGCTCATCTACTAGGTCACTCAGCCGTTGCCCATGGTTCACGAACTAGCACGTGACTACACCATGAGCAACTTAACTGTTTAAATATTGGTATATTGGCTTTCACGGCCAGTGAATTAAAACTCAGCAATTCTTCTAGGTTTGTGCCGTGTTATGTGTGGGGTCATCTTTTTGGAAGCCTTCATAGGGAGGTTAAGGCTGCTTGAGCTTTTAGTTCTCGCAGTCAAGTGGTGCAGTTGCACCTAATATAAAGGGAGGTGGCGCGCAGTTCGTCACTCCTGTGGGGGTCCGGGCGGGGACACCAAGAGCCCGCCGATGAGCCAGCTTGGTGTCCTAGGCGAAACCCCACACAAGACACGGCACAAACCTAGAAGAATTGCTGTGTTTAAATATTGTTTTTCTTGTGATGTTAACATGATCATAAAACATTTCATCCCTTTCTCATCTCCCTACTATGTACACTATGTGTATAGAAGAACTTGTAATATTTTACAATTTATGTGCATTTATCTGCTCAAGATACCAAAGTCTCAAAATATATTGACTACTACCAGCTTCAAAGCATTCCATTTAAAATATACCCATGTTTATTTTCTAGGTGTGTGCTGATAATTCAACATTGTGCTGACGAGCATAAACATAGACAATTACATGTCAGTGAAGACTGCTGATTGGTAGCGAGTCTCGAAAAGGAAGTTTGGCAGTCATAAAATTCGTAAGAAGAATACATAACTTATATAAAAGGAATGTGCATGTTTGTATAAAGCCGATGGCAAGAATTGTTAAGTCTAATCTTCCATGACATTGCCATGTAATATTTCAGACAACTCTCCAGGGATAGGTAGACAGCTACTCTCACCCAGAGATTTCAGGGAAAATATATATGGTATTATTATTTTGAGGAGTCACACTAGCAACTCTTGCAAGTGATGGAAGGTCAGTGGCAATGGAGAAATTAAATATGGTAGTAGCTGACGAATGAAGGCTTGCAACTATTAGATCGTGTACTGTAATTACAGTACAAGATATTTAGATGTAAAATACTACTGAAAATTCACCACATTGAAAACAGTTGTTAATAAAATTATCATAATGAGGAGTGACCAACAACTATGTGATGGCTGGAAGAGGGTACACTCAGCCTCGTGAGACAAAACTGAGAAGAGGAGGGTTCGATTCCCACCTCAGTCATCCTGGAAGTAGTTTTCCGTGGTTTCCCCCTATATCTACTCCAGACAAATGCTGAGATGGTTCCTAACTTATGATCATGGCCGCCTCCTTCCCAATCCTATCTCCAATTATAAATATACACACTAGTACATACATCACAATAAAACAGGTTATCACACAAATACACACACCCAAATACACGGGTCTATATGACCACAATGTTGCAGCCTCTAAAATAAGCAACAATAAAAATGACTTTTGCTCGATATATACAAGAAACCAATGTAAACTCAAGTATAATAGACAAAATAAATAAGAAAACCAAAAACTACATTGATGGGGAGAAGAGAAGAAATCCATAACTTTCAATTACACTAGTAATAGGATCTATTCTCTCTCAAATGTATTCAAGAAATTAAATTTTAACATGGCCTTCAAAACCAACAACACGAAGGAGAGAATTTGTTATCAACTTTAAATAAAAGTAATACATTTCTATACTCCGGTGTTTACAAAATAAGATGCACCTCATGCAATGCAACATAGATAGGACAGAAATATTTTAATTAGGTAAAAAGAAAGTTTGTAGTTTTACATGACCGTTAATCTTGCGATCATGAGCCAGGGGACCTCCTTTTTACGTCGAATACAAACCACAGGATATGGCATATCACTTCAAAAATCTCACATCGAACCCAGCCCGCCATGGTGCGAGGTCAACATTAATCATGTACAAAGAACATTAAATACAGAAGGTACTCTATTTGAGACCATATGTCTCAAAGGGTCATTCCTTTCCTAATATTCATAATGCAGTAAAATTTTTACACGGAGCAAATAAAAGTCCTCACATGAACACTATGGAGTTATTAGAGATATACAATATTTATAATAAAAAAAAAAAAAAATCCTGTTCAGATTCTTAATGACATTGAATATGACAATATTGTATATAAAGAGGTTACCAATTGAACTTGGTTATAACAACTCAGCTATAATAACATGTTTTCTGCGATACAGACATATTCCTCATAAGAAATAATGTTCCCCAGCCTTGCTTATTACGACTAAAGTTTATGTGAGTACCTCACATATAACATAATTTTCAGTCTCAATGTGTAATCAGATTTTCCAAGAACCAACATACAAGGAAATCTGGCAACCTGCCAAATTCTTTTCCATTCCCTTCTGTCATTTGTGCATACTTTTTCCTCTGGTGAACACAACATGCAAGGCTCCAGGCCTGCTTCAATACTGTCGTTATCCCCAGTGTAATCCTTGCACATTCCACAGAGCTCTTTAACAGTGAGTACCTGAAGTCAGTTTTTATTGCAAGTTTTCACGAAGTGTACGCATTTTAGCACAGCATGGCCAGTAAAATAAAAGTTTTAACATTGGAAGAAAAAATTAAAGTGATTCATGAAATTGAGAATGGAATTTAAAATGCTGTTGTGTGTCGTCTATTTTGGTTAATTCCACAGTCCAAATGATTTGGAAGAGCAATGATAAAATTGTTGCTGCATTTAAACAGAAAATTATGTTGTTATAAAAACCTGAACAGAACGGCACAGATGAAACACTACTTTAGTGATTTAAGCAATAGAGAAGCTACAATGTACCCATTAGTGGACCTCCCCTTATGGTGAAAGCAGAAGAATTTGCTAAGAAATTAAAAGATCAAGAATTTGTGTGCAGCGGTAGGTGGATTGACAGATCAAACTACGTAACATTACTTTAGTCAAAATGAAGTTTGGTGAGTACTCGACAAACTGTTTTAATTGTAGTGGATGTTCATGTAAGCTTAAAATTTTGTATATAAAATAAAATAAGGCTAATTAAGTTTCTTCTTCTTATTCTTCATATTCCACCTCAGACTGAAAATATGAATCTCGGTTACAATGACATACATTTCAAGATCACTTTGGATGTTGTTATAACCCAGTTCAACTGTATATACCACAGCACAATGGTAGGTTCCATTCAATCAGCGAGCCCCTCCCGCTGGAAATTAACACAATCTGTTTCTGCTCAGCCTATGCATATCTACTCCTCTAGCCATTCTCCTGAATCTACACCTCAACCTCCTTACTTGATGCGTTATTGTGGTCATGGAAGATACAAGGTAGGAGAGGACCAACCAACTGTACAGTGGCCCCATAAAAGAATGCAGCATATTGAGCCGTTATTTGCATACGATTCAATATTTATTTGAATTTCCCGGACTTTCTGTGCTGTATTACCTCCCGCTCGACCCAGCGGAGCAAGCATGAACTGTCTGTAACGCTATGCACCTTTCAACTGTTTTGACCAGATGTTCACGCAAACATGGCGTACACTTGTTGATCTTCAGATTATCTTGAATTGATTGTTACAAGCCGGACGTTTATTTTAGACGATTTCCCTTGACCTTGAAGCTTGCGGGTGACCAGTGGTTCTTAACCAGTGGTCCGCGGGAAAAATGGGTCCACCAGCACGTATAAAAATAGTGGCCAATAAATGGGAATTTCGAAAACGATGTGCGATGAACGAGAATCGTCCGAATGTATTCGCGGCGATGACTATCAGGTTTTGAATTGAAATATCTTTAAAATAAGGGTACAACTGGTACGGTGTATTGGGGGGAGGGTAGGGGTGGTCTGTACATGATTCGATTTCAGGCTGAGTGGTCCGCAGACTTCTACGGGTTCAGAACCACTGGTTTAGACAATATAGTCCATATTGAAGTATTGTGTGACGCGGAAGTAAACGTTGAATAGTTACGAACAGAACGCCATTATATTTGCCAACGACTGTTTCAGCAGTAGTGTGAGATAGCTTTGTCAATCATCTGACCGCATGGATCAGGTGACAACACAGGTATTGTAGTAACTCGCCTCCAGGCTTCCATTAAGATTTTTCACTCGTCTAAAACAAACATCTGGCCTGTACGTCTTTGGAAGGAATGATTATTATGTATTGAGAAGACGAGCTGAGAAGATGTAGAAATATCTCCGGAAAAATTCTATTATAATTTCATCATGATGGAATTTGTATAATATATGAATTCGACCGTCGCGGGAGATAGATTTTGAAGATACTATATTAAATTAACCGATTTGCCAACAGGGAATAGATACATGTTTTTCGGCATGTGAACCGAAGGTTTTTGTGAGTTTAAGATGTGACAACTTGGGTTACGAAAGTTCGTAAGTTGTGTTTGTAGGGTTATTTCGTGCTTGTAGCATGTTTTTCTGAAGTTATTTTGTTTCTTTTCAAGTGTTTTTGGTTGTCCTGAGATTTTCATCTCATGGTAACATCATTTTGTTTGTGTGGTTCAAGTTTCTTAACCTATAAATTTTTTCTTACATAATTTCTTTCCCTTGACCACACTGTAGTTTGCTTCATATAAGCCTGTGTTATGTCCTTGGACTTAATTTTATCATATTCGTTGCCATGTGAACGTGTTGGATTGTTTTCCATGAATCTTATATCTAACAATCCAAAATATTCTTCTTCAGTTCTTTCCGCGATGAGATTGTTTTTCGACTTTGATCTGGATTGACGTATGCCAAGATCGCTCCGATAAATAATAAGATTTTAAAAGTATTAATTGCGAATAAATCATGACATTATGAATACCTTCAATATATGAAAGACATTTAACTAAGAAGATAATTATTTCGTATTCTATTAACCTTATTATAGGTTGATCTGGAACTTATTTATTTGGAGTTGCATCTAAACTAAACCCATAAGTATGTTTACCTTTTCTTTTCATTTCCTTCTGCGTTTAATCAACGTCGGGTTCGATATCTAATTTATTTATTTATTTATTTAGTAATTTAATCTCATCTTGTTTCCTGCTTTCTCCGATTCCTTAACACTTTCAGCCCCATGTGTATCAATTTGATACATGGTAAGTTATGAGCTCAGCCCCATGTGTATCACATTGATACACCGTTAAACCCAGCTAGAAAGGTGGTAAGTTCACCCACAGCCCTAGGCTTACTATTGCATGAACTCGTTATTTCGGTGGCCTACGGGTGTTTAAAAACAACTAAAAACATTTTGCCATTTTCAGCACTCCGAAATTATGTGTGAGTCAATAAGATGCACATGGGCTATGAGTAAGTATGTATGCACTTTGCGTGTGCGTCAATTTGTTCCCCCTTCCCAAAAAAAGGACATTTAAAAATTTTTGCTAATTTTTTGTTATTTATAACACTTTCATATAAATTTTCACATTGTTTTTTGTTACTAGTGCTAAGTTACGTTACACTAGGCTAGGTTATATTATAAAAAAGTTAAATGGCCACAGGAATCAGCATAATTTACTGAAAACAACATTTTACTTTGGACTACTTCTTTACACATCTATGTTTCTTGAAAAAAAAACAGTCCATACACATGTACTTGAATTCTGGGCAACCAACGCAGCAGCTAGTTTCCTCCCATCACGTGCTGATAAAAGTTGGTAGCAAGAAGTGCATCTACCTCTGGGCCTATCTTCAATGGTTTGGAGAGTGTGGTTCGAAGGTAGGTCGTCTGTCGCATTGTTGTGAAGACGTTCCAAAAGCAGGTTGTGGAGGACTGAGAAGATGGACATCTTTGGCTTATTTCATGTATTTCTACTTTGGTTTATTTCTTGTATTTATTCTTTATGTTTGAAGCTCTTTGATATAAGTTAGTGTAATAAAAGATGGCTGCTAAGTAAGACGTCCGTGTTTCACGATCACTATTTATCCAGTATACGAATCCCAACATTGGTGCCGAAAACTTTAGATTACGTAGAAATGTGCATTAGAATACGGGCAATTGTGTTTTACTTGTGTACAAAGTAAACTGGTGATGCTATCACTACAAACAGCAATCACGTTTTGTACATGCAGCCACGCCACGCCGGATTACGAGGTAAGAAGATACTGGAACTTCTACACGCGCCACATACTAACGTGATATTTCAGTTATTAATATTATTGCAAAAGTTACTACTACGACTAAACAGTGCACGAATTGTAATATAATTACTTTACACCACGTAACGGAATTCACGAATGATAGACGAGCAAGTGCTGCCATCTTGCGGTAGATACTAAACTAAATACCTCGTAGCCATCACGGACACTACAAGACGATCTCACGAGTATTACGCATGCGCTGACATCAGACAATCACCTTCACTTGTCGCAGCACGGTACTAATTATTTATTTATCTATTTATTTATTTCGTCACCCATTCTTCAAGATGCAAGACGAGAGTGTTAAGAGTAAACTAGCGTTTTTGAAAAGAAAGCGGAAGACGGAACGAGCAACTATAACTAAATTCAGTACGATAATAAGTAGTGCTACGGTCGGCGACTTCTCAGAATACGAATATAATCGCATTAGACTCCAAGAAGCTTTAGATCATCTCACAGTTCTGGACGATAGTATACAGGAATGTTTGACCGACGCAGAATACGAGGCCGATGTCGAAAAATGTGAGGAATACATCGACATCGCGAAGAGAGCGATTCTGAAAGCATCACACGCCGAGAATAAATCTAAGTCACTCTCCAGTTTGACAACATCGGTCGCCGGAATGAGTATGCAACCAACGCCAGGATCTCCAGTCCCAACACCCGTCACGCACACAGTGAAGTTACCTGCCGTAAAATTAGACAAATTCGCAGGTGACATTGAGAATTGGGCACGTTTTTGGGAGCAATTCCAGTCTTCTGTTGACAACAATCAATCTCTCGCTCACATTGACAAGCACATCTATCTCCGTGGATATCTGGAGGGTGAGCCGAAGAATCTAGTTGATGGAATACCGATAACGGCTGATGCTTATGAAGAAACTAAACGGATATTAATATCTCGCTACGGAAACACTGACCGCATAATTCAGGCCCATCTTGACTATTTCGAAGCCTTACAACCAATTTCAGACGATACTCCTTCTTATCTAAATGCCATGTACATAGAATGCAATAGACGCGTACAAGCCTTACGGGCCTTAGGGGAAAATGTAGATAATTACGGGCGGATGTTATGCCCTAAAATTCTCCGAGCATTCCCTCAAGGTATTGTCCGCCGTTGGATAATTTATTCCAAACGAGAGAGCATTCCCGAGAGTCACATTACCAAGTTGATGGAGTTCCTGAACGAGGAGGTAGAGGGCGCTGTGATCACACAGAAGATCAGAGGAGATATCACTTCACTCGAATCCTTCTCAGGCACTGCCGCGACACTCCATGTGAACACAAAGTCAAAACGGACGGGCATGAACACAAAGAAAGTGTATTCCGAATTCTGTGTGTTCTGTGAGACTCAAGGCCACTGGGCCCAGAACTGTGTGAAGATCCGCAATGTAGCTGAGCGGATTGAAAAGTTAAAAACTGCCAACCGATGCTTCTTGTGCCTCAATAAAGGTCACAGTGTGAAGACCTGCATGAAGAAGAGTAAGGTATCATGCGCAAAGTGCAAAAAGAATCATCACATTTCCATCTGCACCGGAGAACAGCCCGCATCAATATCCGTGGGGAAGATTGACGTTACTATGCCGCAGTTCACTTATCTTCAAACGGCGAATATTTGGATCACAGGGCCCACCGGACTGAGAAAACGTACACGATGCATATTGGATGCTGGCAGTCAATCAACCTTCGTAAGCCGAAGTCTGGTAGATCAGCTTCAACTGAATATCGTGGGACACAAGGATTTGACAGTTACCGGATTCGAGTCATCTCGTCACACATCTTCAGCTCGCAGACTCATTGACCTCAACATCAGTGGACTATGCACGGAGGCTGCTCTGCGTATTTCTGCATTTGAGAGTGACAACGTTTACTCGCCACATCCGACTGTTCCACTCGACGTCCAGTCCCTGTCACGCTTACGAAAATTGAGACTTGCTGATCCCAAGGATGACAACAATGAACTTCCTATAGAACTTCTAATAGGTGGAGACCATTATTGGAAGGTGATACTTGACGAAAAGCCAATACGCCTCTCAGACACGTTAGTACTGCTTCCTTCTAGATTTGGATGGATTCTGAGTGGAAATAGGTCAGGAATTACTGTCCACAGCGTCAACGTGCACCACATTCATACTGCTAATGACCCATCTGTCGAGGACGATGATATGCGACGATTTTGGGATCTAGAGTCCCTAGGAATAAGGGAAGATCAGAAAAGGACCCTCACAACGAAAGATGCCACTATTCTTCAAGAATTCCACGATTCGTTTCACTTACAAGACGGGCGGAGGGTAGTATCCCTACCGAAGAAAGAAGATCTGGTCTTACCCTCAAACCGTAAGAACGCTCTAAATCGTTTTCACACATTGCAGAGAAAACTTGCCGTTAATGCCCAGTACAAAGAAATGTACCATGCGCAGATGATGGACTACATAAACATGGGACATGTTCAGCTGATCGCTACAGAGGAAACTACAAATGATGTATACTACCTGCCTCATCACGCTATCAAGAAAGAAAGAAAGAAATGACACAACTCAGCCAAGTCGTCACTGACCCACGAACGAGCCAGCACTTCGCCCACAACGGAGTCCAGTGGAAATTTATAGCCCCACGGGCGGCTTGGTGGGGAGGCTGGTGGGAAAGAATGGTGGGTACGACTAAAAGATGCCTTAGAAAGGTATTGGGAAAGGCTCTGATTAGTGAGGACACACTCCGAACTCTATTGGTAGAAGTAGAAGCCGCCATTAACTCCCGACCCATAATCCAAGATGGCTCGGAGACACTGACTCCAAGTCATTTCCTGACTGGGGCACGGCTGACTACCCTGCCCAACGTCTCCGAACCCACGACCCGAATAGACCTGAGGAAGGAGAGGAGACTTAGAGAGAAAATGCAGGAGGACTTCCTCAAGAGATGGAGGAATGAGTATCTTCTTAATCTGAGAAGCTACCACGAAGTACGCCGCCCAAATGGACAGACGAAGGAGTGCCGAGTAGGAGATATAGTACTACTGCAGGATGACCTGCGACCTAGACACATGTGGCAGAAGGCGCGAATAACTGAAAGGCGACCAGGCAGGGACAACAAGGTGCGAACCCTCATCCTTCAGATGGCCAACGGGACCAAGATTAGTCGGCCTGTACAGCTGGTCTTCCCTCTCGAGATAGACCAGGGTGGGGAGGATGTGGAGGACTCAGAAGATGGACATCTTTGGCTTATTTCATGTATTTCTACTTTGGTTTATTTCTTGTATTTATTCTTTATGTTTGAAGCTCTTTGATATAAGTTAGTGTAATAAAAGATGGCTGCTAAGTAAGACGTCCGTGTTTCACGATCACTATTTATCCAGTATACGAATCCCAACATTCAATGGTTTGGAGAGTGTGGTTCGAAGGTAGGTCGTCTGTCGCATTGTTGTGAAGACGTTCCAAAAGCAGGTAAGTAACAAGGTCTTCTCGGAATGATACAATGTCTTTTGGTGCAAAAACAGTAGACTTGTAAACTGAGTGTGCATTAACAACAGCTGTATTAGTCAAGAGCTCAAACATAAGTTTTCTGTACCATTTTGTATATATGCCATGCTGTAACTATGTTACTTGATTGTCCCTAACACGAGCTCAGGCTCATTGGGACCTATGTAAATAAATAAATAAATAAATAAAATTTTACACCTCGACGTACAGATGTACCATAAGATGCTAGCTGATCTGAAACATCAATGAATGATTTTCCTCCATTGTATTGCAAAACTGTAGATGGTTTCCTTTTAACACCCCATTTGTTAGTAGTTTCAACCAGTTCAGGAATATGTTTTGTTGTTAAGAACATCACATCCCTTTTGTCTTTCCATTTTCCCATTATTACTCCGGTGTTGCTTTCCTTGACAATCATCTGGCCTTTGCGAAGTGTACTTTTCTCGACTGTTTTAGAGTTCATTTTTCTCTTTTTACGAAGTGTTCCAACTAGATGTGTCTGTTGATCATTTAGTTGGTGAGCCAGTGGGACACTCGTATAAAAATTGTCAGTGTATAAAGTACGTCCTTCTCGTAACAATGGACGCACTAATTCCATAACTGTGGTAGCAGAAGCTAACTGACCGCGTGGGATGTTTTCTTTTCCAGCATATACTTTCAAGTGCCAGGTGTAACCACCCTTCAGACATAACTTGTATAACTTAATCCCATACCGATGCATACCTGCCAACTTTTACGGTTTATCCGTAAAATTTACGGAAATTGCAGCATTTTACGGTTTTACGGACGAACGGTGTCATTTTACGATTTCGCGGACAAAAATTTGAAACGATAATTTACATTCGATAATACCGCCCACTTCCGTACAATCGATTGTTTGCGTGGGTCGAAGGCAAGTCCACGATAGTCGATAACTCGTTCTTTGATATGATTCGTACTTTTAACCGTGTGATGGCTGTGTCGTCATCGTAATTGAATTTGAAGCCGGGATAACCGTTCTTGCATGTGAATCTTAGGTGTTGACAGGCTCTGCTTCGCATATTCTTTGTTCCGCTCCGTTCGCTCGTTGCGATTTAAACCATATTCTTTGACCACGTTAGTTGTTCATTGTTCGCGAAGTTGGCGTTCCTTGAATGTTTTCGTCTTTTAAGGTTATGGCATATTTTAATGAAGCGTTCGAGTTTTTGGCTATAACTTCGTGCTTCGCAGTTTCCTGTATTCCTTGGACTAATTACATTCGTTCCACGTGTGTGTGTGTTTATTTTTTTCTACCATGTGCATATTCTATCTTCACGAGGTTGGCGTCGTGTTCATTTAATGGTTGGTGTGTTTTGACATGTTTTAATGAAGTGTTGGCTGTCTTAATTGTTTTATGTTATAATTTTATGTGACGTTCAGTGATCCAGGTTCCTTTCGATGTTTTAGTAGATATCGAGAATGAACAAATCCAACAAGAAACAGTACTTCCAGACATTTAAAGAATCATACTCGGTTGATTTTCCGTGCATACTAAAATCAAGAAAGAGATAAAAATTTGCCTTTTGCACGGTATGTGGGTGTGATATTAATATTGCATATGGTGGAAAAAACGATTTAAGTAATCATGTGAAGTGCGGTAAACACATTAGTTATGTTAAATCGAAGAAGATAGCAAGAAAATCAACACCTTTTTTGCTAAGTCTGGAAACGTTTACAGTGACGTAATTAGGGCCGAGTGTCTGTTTACTTCCTTTTTGGTGGAACACAATGTGCCCTTAAGTGCGGCTGATCATGCTGGAGCTTTATTTAAGAAGATGTTTCCCACATCAGAAGTTGCAAAGAAATATAGTTGTGGTCGCACGAAAACGACATGTATTGTAAATAAAATGGCAAAAAATGCATCATCTGAAGTTGTTAAGTGCCTTCAGAACGGACCGGATACAGATAAATTCCTTTTCTTTTCATCAGTGAGAAACTACTTTTATACTGCCTGTGACTACATCATCAACAAGTTTCCACTCAAGGATGACGTGTTAAAGAATGCTCAAGTTGCTAGGTTAGACAAAATTGAAGATTCACACTTATCTTCCATTCGTTTTTTCTTGGAAAAGTTTCCTATCATGTTATGCAAGGAAGAGAATGAAACTACAGATGAGGTGGTGAATGTGCTTCAGAGGCAGTTCACAGCTCTTCAGGTAGATGACTCTTTGGCTGCACATCAAGATGCTGCAAGTGATTCCAGTTGGGCACAAATATCAAGAATTCGTGGAGCCGATGGACTTCTTAAGTATAACCGAATTTTTAGAGTATTGCTCTCTATTCTCACCATACCCCATAGCTATGCAGAATGTGAATGTTTTTTTTTAGCTTTGTGAAGAAAAATAGAACACAGTTCAGGTCATCCATGTCCAATGAATCTCTGGAGTCTATTTCTATTTTGAAGACCAGGAGTTCTGGTCCCTGTTATGACAAAACATTTTCTCAAGACTGTTTGCAGGAAGCTAAAAAGGCCACAACCATGACTTAAAAGTCGAACTAGCATGTGATTTGCAGTGTGTATTATATTATTTCTTGCCTGTGTTACGTTAAACAAGTTTTATTGTTTAAAGCCTTTTTCAATTATCGTATATCAGCTTAATCTATCAAGGAAGTCCTGTTATGTCTGCTCCAAACCGATATTCACCACGCCTGCTGCTGATTAACATGGATTTCTTCTTGATTGTTATGTTCATCTACAAATCATGTAAGTAGATATGATTTCATTGAAGTATCCTGTTTAAAGCATGAATTATTGTATTTTGTAGCCCAGAAGTATTATTATTTTCGTCAAGCCGGGGTATGTCGAAAATCGTTAGATTTTTTTTGTCGCGCGTGAGTTTTACTGATAGCCCTTTTCAAAAGTTGGCAGGTATGCCGATGCCTTTTGTTTGGGATGTATTGGCGAAATTTGACCCTACCACGAAAAGGGATCATAGACTCATCAATACATATTTCCTCCTGTGGATTCATGGCATTTTGAAATTTAACATTTAGTGCACTGACCAGTGGTCTTATTTTTGCCAATCTGTCATTTGGTAGGGCACTCTCGTTGTTGGCAATGTGTAAGTTACTAAGAATCATTTCAAATCTATTACGACTCATAGCTTTGGATAATGTACTGTGGTAAATAGCATTTTTGGACCAATAGTTCCTTAGTTTAGTTTTTTTTATCTAGACCCATCCATAACACTAGACCAAAAAAAGTTAGCATGTCATCCCTTGTAACATCATTCCATTTTTCTAACATAGGACACTTTTTCTCCTTCGATATGGCATCAACAATACTTTGCTCAGCATACCTATTAGTTTCATTGACCAACAGATCTAAAATGTCACTATCAACAAACAGAGAATAAAATTCAAAAGGCGAATTTGTAGATAGTTTATTATTAGCAGTCTGGGATACACCTGGTGGCTCTCTAGGAGTGTAATCAAAGGTACTCAAGTTACCTTCAACCTTCTGCCAAATTATGACTTCACCTTCTTTTGTTATCACTATTTCGTCATCATCATCAGTTTTCAAAATGACACTCTCATTCTGTTCCTCCTCCTGTAATATTTCCACGTCATTGAGGTTAGGTTGGTACATCACAATATTATCACTATCACTACTGTCGAAATCAAGGTCTGCCAAGTGCACCGTCGGATCATCTGAGTCACTCATATTTCTAAAAATACTAAGTTCACTACTATCTGAATACATTCCGATTTCGTCTCTTATCTCATCAGAATCCATGTTACTGCAATTCATACCAGCACTAGAAGTAAACAATACAATTTGGAGGGAAAACTGGCAGACAAGAAAAGGCTGTGCATTGGTGCCAACCCTCAAACAATATTTGACCCACCACTGCCCTGCGGTCCCACAGCCCCAGGGAGAAGAGGACACTATGCTATTTCAATGTACGTGTGAATCTGAAAGCCTCACGCGTTGAAGGAGCCTATGTCATGTGTGACAATATGATACACATGGGGCTGGGCGCCTAACTTTGTGTGTATCGGAATGATGCACATGGGGCTGAGCACGTGCTAATTAAAACATCGTGGGCTGGGAGGAAATGTGCTTGTCATTCGCATGGGGCTGAAAGTGTTAATTCTATTTTAGCAATTAATTATAGTCGTAGTTTACTTATTCTTTTGTGAATACAACCTTCACCTTTTTAAAATGACACCTCTTGTTTATGTATGTATATATTGTACTATGACTGAAATTTGATTTGAGTTCTTCTTCTATTCATATTTAATAATAAGTTTTCTTCTATTAATTTTTGATAATAAGTTATGTTATTATTTTCCCCTTTGATTATAAATCTTGATCCCCTGGGTAGATTGGGCACGCTTCACACATTTTCATTATTCTAGTTAAATACCTTTTCTTGTGACAAACGTTGAGGGTGTTACACATATGATTCTCCATGGTTATTTGAATTTTATCATTTCCTGAGCAACTAATTTAAATGTGACCAATTTGTGTGAAATTTAGTAGTTTTTAAAATCTTCATATTATGTTGTGTGAAGCTGAAAGACAATAGTGTTGTCCGGAATATGTAACTGGTTTTAATTTATTTTAGTGTTTACAGGCAGAAGTTTCATGTCATTATAGAAATTATAGAGATTATTGAAGCCATTTTTTTTCAGTGTTGCCTTCGTAATCTAGTAAAAGCATCGTTTAACAGTCGGTCAACACGTTAATGTACTCAATTAAATTGTGTGGGAAATAAAACTTACCTACCCACCCTTAAAACCTGGAATAATTTAACATGCATTAATTGTACACTTCTCGAAATGAGGGGATTTAATTGATTGACATGCTTTGTTTGTCAGGCAAACATCGCACCCTGTTCACTTAACCCTAGAACTGCTGCAGGTTTATCTGTCAAATGCTGCAGTAAATTCCCATAAAATACACTCTAAAGGAATTTGGTATCTGTAAGCAAACTGTGTTCATGAATATAACTTATCATACATCAATAGAAAGCTGAAAGACTGTTCTATATTATTCTTATAGAGGTGAATCATTCAGACTCATCAGTTTGAATTAATCATAAAAAGTATTTTATAAAATAAATAAAAATATATAAAAAAATGACTTTTCTGCTCTAGAAAACCATGTTGCCAAGTTAAATGTTTGTCAGACACATCATAAATGAAAAGTTCACAGTTTTTTGTTACTATTTCAAGAACCAGTATTAAATCATCATCATCATCTTGCACAGTTTCCAGCCACTGGCCGGGTCTGTTTGGAACACAAGCCTCTCCAACGTCTTCTGTCTTCCCACCATCTCTCAGCCTCCACCCTTGTCCAGTCTTCTCCTCTCTTCTTCACGCTTTCTTCCACCCCCTTCAGCCACCTGTCTCTCGGTCTTCCCCTCGGTCTCTTTCCTTCCCACTTCGTCTCATGTACTCTCCTGGGTATCCTCTTCTCCTCCATTCGTTTTACATGTCCATACCATCTAAGTCTAGATTTCTCTATACCATCCTGTAATGGTTCCTCCTTCATTAATTCTCTGGTCCTCTCATTTCTTATTCTGTCCATCTTTGTAGCTCCAATACTGCTTCTCAAGAACCTCATCTCACTGGCCTGTATTTTGCTCTTCTCCCTTCCTTTCATAACCCAGGTCTCCGAGGCATACGTCAGGATAGGGACATAGTACGTCCGATATATGATCTTTTTGCTGTTCTGAGGGACATCCTTGCTCCATAACATGCTTCTCACACTCCTCCGAAATGCTTCTGCCTGCCTCCCCCGCTCATTTATTTCTCTATCGTTTCTTCCATTATCTTGTATCAGGCTTCCCAGATACTTAAAACTCTCCACTTTCTTCAGCTGTTCCCCACCAATTGTTATTCCCGTTGTGGTTCTTTCCTTCTTCCTTGTTGTGATCACCATCTCACTCTTATTTATGCTAAATTTCATCCCATATCCTTGTATTACTCCTTCCCACACGTCCAACTGTTCCTGTACCTCCTCCTCCTTGTTTCCCCAAATCATCAAATCATCTGCAAACACCATTGCTTTCATCTTTCCGTCCCCAATTACTTGTGCCACTCGGGTCATTATGTCATCCATCACCACAATGAAAAGTAACGGTGACAGTGCACTTCCTTGTTTCAGGCCGTTTCTTTGTTCCAACCAGTCAGATCTCTCTCCTCCCACTTTCACACAGCTCACGCTTCCCTTGTACATCTCCTTTATCCTCTTTATAGTCCATTTCTCTACTCCTCTATCCTCCAGGGACTTCCATACTTTGTTTCTGCATACACTGTCATATGCTTTCTCAATGTCCAGGAAGGCCATCAGTAGATCTGTTCCATATTCATAGTGCTGTTCTTGTAACTGCCTTACAGCAAAAATCAAATCCACTGTGGACCTTCCTGCTCTGAAGCCATGTTGTTCTTCCCTCATCCCTCCTTCTATCCTTGTCCTAATTCTCTTTTCCAAAACTTTCTCGAAGATCTTTGCACAATGACTCATCAGTGTTATTCCCCGATAGTTTCTGCAATCTGTTCTACTACCTTTCTTGAAGATCGGGACAATGATTCCTTTTTTCCAGTCCTCTGGGGTCTTCCTTTCCTTCCATGCTGTCCTCATCACTCGGTACAGCCACTGTATCCCCACCTCTCCTGCTGCTCTCACCATCTCCACACTCAACTCATCCACACCCGGTGCCTTCCCTCCTTTCATCTTGTTCACTGCATCTTCCACTTCTTTCCATGTTAAGTCCTTTTCTGTTTGCAGTTCATCTTCCTCTTCCCCGATTTCTTCCTCCTCACCATCTTTTCCATTTGGGTTCAGAAGTTCTTCAAAATATTCTTTCCACATTTTCTTCAGTTCTTCCCTATTTTCTATCTCTTGTCCCCTTTTGTTCACCATTCTAACATAGTCCGTAGGATCCTTCCGCCTCTTATCTTTCACCATCCCATACAGGACCTTTTTTGTACCTTCACTATCCTCCTCCATCATCTTTGTCCACTCTTCCATCCACTTCCTTCTCTCCTCAGCCACCACTCTCTTCGCCTCCTTCTTTCTTTCCTGGTACTCTTCCCTTGTCTCTACCGTCCTATTTTGATACCACCTCCTAAAGGCTCTATTCTTTTCCCTTACTATATCTTTTGTCTTCTCATTCCACCATGGTGTTTCCTTCCACCTCTTCTTACTACTTGTCCTCCCACATACTGCTTCTGCTGCACCCACTAGTGTCTTCTTAAATCTAGCCCATTCCTCTTCCACCCCTCTTTCTTCATCTGTTGGAATTCCTTCCTTTACCATTTTGAGGTACTCGACCCTTCTATCCCCTTCTTTCAGTTTCCATATCCTTATACGTCTTTCCTGGTTCTCAGTCCCTTTCTTCTCCTTACTCCCTCTCAGGTTCATTACCAGTAATCGATGGTCGCTATCCAGGTTCTCCGATGGTATAACCTTGATGTCCGTGATGTTCTTATTTAGTTCTTTCTCATACAGTATATAGTCGACCACCGACTTCCTGGTCAAGTCATCACTGTACCATGTGATTGTGTGGCTCTCTCTTTTCTTAAACCAGGAGTTCCCAACTAGCAGGCTGTTCCTCTGGCAGAAGTCCAACAGTCTCTTTCCTTCCTCATTTCTTCCACCCCAACCCTCTGGTCCTAGAACACTCTCATAACCTTGTCTTTCTCTTCCTACATGGGCATTGAGGTCCCCCATAACAATCATATTTCTTCCTACCAGCTGCTTCTGCAATTCCTCTTCAAACTCCTCCTTCTCTTCAGAAGCGCAGCCTACTTGTGGAGCATATACTTGCACTATTTCTACGGTCTCTCCCCTCAGTGCTACTTTCACTTTCATCATCCTATCACTTATTCTCCTCACTTCTTCTTTCAAACCATCTCGTACTACTACTCCCACTCCATTCCTCTTTCCCTCTTCGTTCCCACTCCAGTACAGTCTATAGCCTTTTCTCAGTACTCTCCTTCCTTCCCCTTTCCACTTTGTTTCTGCCAATCCCAATAAATCCAACTTCCTTCTTTCCATCATATCCACTATCTCCTCCACCTTCCCCGTCAGCGTTCTTAGGTTTAAAGTTCCAAATCTTAGTCCGTGTGTACAGCCGTGTCGTCGTCTATTAAATCCATCCTGTCCGAGGCTCGTTCCATTTTTGAAAGCATTTGGTTTAATCCACTACTGGCTTGCTGGGCCTATCGTAGCTTCACCAGTGCCCCGTTAGCCGTCACTTTTCAGGGTTCCTGTAGGACCTTCACAGCTACCGTAACGGTCCCGGGGCACACGAAGTCCCCACTGTACTTCGCCCCTACAGGCAATCCCCTACTTTGTGCCGTTGCCCATCTCCCACGACGTGGACGAGGGGTTGGACTTATGGGAGACAACCAGTATTAAATAATTCCTGTTATTTATTTATTTATTTACATATGTTACGCCCTCATTGGAGCACTTAACCAAAACAAGTACCGTATATACATGTCTCAAGAACAATATTAAAGATTCAGCTTCTTATTTTTCTTCTTATCCCAAAGCATTTTCATTCTAGTCAACCTTGCCGCTCTCTCTGCATCGCTTATGGTGTAGTTTTGCGGGTAAAGGTTTTTAAGGGAAGTCGGATGTTCTTGTTTTTCAAGATATTCTTCTCATCTTTGTTAGCAATTTGGGACATTGTCAAGCCGTGTTCATCCAGATCATTTTGAATTTTCATAAACCAAGAGTTCTTTGTTTTACTTTTGAAAAAATAATTAAATCATCATCATCTTGCACAGTTTCCAGCAACTGCCCGGGTCTGTTTGGAACACAAGCCTCTCCAACGTCTTCTGTCTTCCCACCATCTCTCAGCCTCCACCCTTGTCCAGTCTTCTCCTCTCTTCTTCACGCTTTCTTCCACCCCCTTCAGCCACCTGTCTCTCGGTCTTCCCCTCAGTCTCTTTCCTTCCCACTTCGTGTCATGTACTCTCCTGGGTATCCTCTTCTCCTCCATTCGTTTTACATGTCCATACCATCTAAGTCTAGATTTCTCTATACCATCCTGTAATGGTTCCTCCTTCATTAATTCTCTGGTCCTCTCATTTCTTATTCTGTCCATCTTTGTAGCTCCAATACTGCTTCTCAAGAACCTTATCTCACTGGCCTGTATTTTGCTCTTCTCCCTTCCTTTCATAACCCAGGTCTCCGAGGCATACGTCAGGATGGGGACATAGTACATACGATATATGATCTTTTTTTGTTCTGAGGGACATCCTTGCTCCATAACATGCTTCTCACACTCCTCCGAAATGCTTCTGCCTGCCTCCCCCGCTCATTTATTTCTCTATCGTTTCTTCCATTATCTTGTATCAGGCTTCCCAGATACTTGAAACTCTCCACTTTCTTCAGCTGTTCCCCACCAATTGTTATTCCCGTTGTGGTTCTTTCTTGTTGTGATCACCATCTCACTCTTATTTATGCTAAATTTCATCCCATATCCTTGTATTATTCCTTCCCACACGTCCAACTGTTCCTGTACCTCCTGCTCCTTGTTTCCCCAAATCATCAAATCATCTGCAAACACCATTGCTTTCATCTTTCCGTCCCCAATTACTTGTGCCACTCGGGTCATTATGTCATCCATCACCACAATGAAAAGTAACGGTGACAGTGCACTTCCTTGTTTCAGGCCGTTTCTCTGTTCCAACCGGTCTGATCTCTCTCCTCCCACTTTCACACAGCTCACGCTTCCCTTGTACATCCCCTTTATCCTCTTTATAGTCCATTTCTCTACTCCTCTATCCTCCAGGGACTTCCATACTTTGTTTCTGCATACACTGTCATATGCTTTCTCAATGTCCAGGAAGGCCATCAGTAGATCTGTTCCATACTCATAGTGCTGTTCTTGTAACTGCCTTACAGCAAAAATCAAATCCACTGTGGACCTTCCTGCTCTGAAGCCATGTTGTTCTTCCCTCATCCCTCCTTCTATCCTTGTCCTAATTCTCTTTTCCAAAACTTTCTCGAAGATCTTTGCACAATGACTCATCAGTGTTATTCCCCGATAGTTTCTGCAATCTGTTCTACTACCTTTCTTGAAGATCGGGACAATGATTCCTTTTTTCCAGTCCTCTGGGGTCTTCCTTTCCTTCCATGCTGTCCTCGTCACTCGGTACAGCCACTGTATCCCCACCTCTCCTGCTGCTCTCACCATCTCCACACTCAACTAATCCACACCCGGTGCCTTCCCTCCTTTCATCTTGTTCACTGCATCTTCCACTTCTTTCCATGTTAAGTCCTTTTCTGTTTGCAGTTCTTCCTCCTCACCATCTTTTCCATTTGGGTACAGAAGTTCTTCAAAATATTCTTTCCACATTTTCTTCAGTTCTTCCCTATTTTCTATCTCTTGTCCCCTTCTGTTCACCATTCTAACATAATCCGTAGGATCCTTCCGCATCTTATTTTTTAACATCCCATACAGGACCTTTTTTGTACCTTCACTATCCTCCTCCATCATCTTTGTCCACTCTTCCATCCACTTCCTTCTCTCCTCAGCCACCACTCTCTTCGCCTCCTTCTTTCTTTCCTGGTACTCTTCCCTTGTCTCTACCGTCCTATTTTGATACCACCTCCTAAAGGCTCTATTCTTTTCCCTTACTATATCTTTTGTCTTCTCATTCCACCATGGTGTTTCCTTCCACCTCTTCTTACTACTTGTCCTCCCACATATTGCTTCTGCTGCACCTACTAGTGTCTTCTTAAATCCAGCCCATTCCTCTTCCACCCCTCTTTCTTCATCTGTTGGAATTCCTTCCTTTACCATTTTGAGGTACTCGACCCTTCTATCCCCTTCTTTCAGTTTCCATATCCTTATACGTCTTTCCTGGTTCTCAGTCCCTTTCTTCTCCTCACTCCCTCTCAGGTTCATTACCAGCAATCGATGGTCGCTATCCAGGTTCTCCGATGGTATAACCTTGATGTCCGTGATGTTCTTATTTAGTTCTTTCTCATACAGTATATAGTCGACCACCGACTTCCTGGTCAAGTCATCACTGTACCATGTGATTGTGTGGCTCTCTCTTTTCTTAAACCAGGAGTTCCCAACTAGCAGGCTGTTCCTCTGGCAGAAGTCCAACAGTCTCTTTCCTTCCTCATTTCTTCCGCCCCAACCCTCTGGTCCTAGAACACTCTCATAACCTTGTCTTTCTCTTCCTACATGGGCATTGAGGTCCCCCATAACTATCATATTTCTTTCTATCAGCAGCTTCTGCAATTCCTCTTCAAACTCCTCCTTCTCTTCAGAGGCGCAGCCTACTTGTGGAGCATACACTTGCACTATTTCTAGGGTCCCTCCCCTCAGTGCTACTTTCACTTTCATCATCCTATCACTTATTCTCCTCACTTCTTCTTTTAAACCATCTCGTACTACTACTCCCACTCCATTCCTCTTTCCCTCTTCATTCCCACTCCAGTACAGTCTATAGCCTTTTATCAGTACTCTCCTTCCTTCCCCTTTCCACTTTGTTTCTGCCAATCCCAATAAATCCAACTTCCTTCTTTCCATCATATCCACTATCTCCTCCACCTTCCCCGTCAGCGTTCTTAGGTTTAAAGTTCCAAATCTTAGTCCGTGTGTACAGCCGTGTCGTCGTCTATTAAATCCATCATGTCTGAGGCTCGTTCCATTTTTGAAAGCATTTGGTTTCAATCACTACTGGCTTGCTGGGCCTATCGTAGCTTCACCAGAGCCCCGTTAGCCGTCACTTTTCAGGGTTCCTGTAGGACCTTCACAGCTACCGTAACGGTCCCGGGGCACACGAAGTCCCCACTGTACTTCGCCCCTACAGGCAATCCCCTACTTTGTGCCGTTGCCCGTCTCCCACGACGTGGACGAGGGGTTGGACTTATGGGAGACAAAAAATAATACTTTTAATTGTCTGGTATCCGGCAGGCGTGAGAGATGACAAAAAAAAAGCAATTCGCATTTTTCGCATAGTATCGACTGTAGACTCAGTTTCTTTATAAACCACTTCATTTGGTAATAGACGCCATTGACCATCCACCTGATGTTTTTTATTAATTATAGTTCTGAGAATTCTTCTATCAGTCTTCTGTAATGTGTCAGTAACTGATCCCTTCCCCCTCTCCCTTCCCCGCCACCGCGTCAGGCCGATTCACTGCAAGCGAGCAGCTGTGTTATGTCTCAGGCGTTGTTCAGTTGAAGTTAACCTCTGTGAGGGTTGTGGTATTGACAAGGTCACATATGTCCGGTAAGTCTTTGTGCCATTTTAATTATCCATAAGAATGTTTTTCCATACAATAACTATGGAAACACGTACTAACAAAGGCTTTATCTGATGTTCTTTTTCTTCAGAATATTTGGAACTATTCAGCATTCCATGACGAATAAGACGAGGTGTCAACTTGTTAATGTTCCTCGTAAGTCTTTATTTTATTTTTATTTTTGGTCCGGTTAGATGACTTGATAAACATTCAGATTCTTGGCATTCAAATTTCTAAAACGTACTTCATTCATTTCAGGACCAAAACAATAGTAATGAATATTTATAATCGATGCCGCCGACCATCAGCTAACCATCATCTAAGAAGCCCTAAATTGACTGTCTTCAATTCTCTACTAGCTATCTAATAGGACTGTTATTCATAAACAACAGTCGCTTCAATACAGCATGTTGTTAAGTATTCTAGATAAGGAACACCATAATATTTGTTGTCCTACCTCAAACAACAAGTGTCCATCGACAATAGGCAAATTCTAGATATTTTCAATTCAACAAGCCCTACGTACGCAAGAGTCTCCATAGATTGATTACATTTATTTTAGAGTTTGAAGACACGTTGAACAAATTAAATGGTTGTGCATAAACAATATAACTTGAAAAGTGTTTCACAAGCATATATTGCTTCCGGTTCAATAACTGATTCATAATGTCGTAATTTGGCATTTATGGAGAGTGATTTTTTTTTTGTAACTAGACCAAGTAATATATTGCGCTTGTCTTAACTTTGTTGATATATTTTCCATTAACGCTTTCTCATTCAAATTCCATGTTATAATCTCCCCTAAATATTTAAATTTATGTACAACTTTAATTTCTTTATTGTTAATCAATGTAATAGCTTGTGTTTCCACATCAAAGGATGCCATTATTTCAGTCTTTTCAAATGAAATTTGAAGTCCTGCTATTGCTGCAATAGACCCAAGTTCTTCAATTTGGTGTTTAGCCTCATCTATACTGGTTGCAAGCAGTGCAAGGTCATCCGCAAAAGCCAATTCAGTTTTATATTAGTACCAATCTTTACATTTGGAGGACAAGTTTTGTTCCACTCATGCATGATCTTTTCAAGAACACAATTAAATAATAACGGTGATAGACCATCTCCCTGTCGAAGTCCAGTCCGGATATCAAATGGTTCAGACAAGGCTCCTCGAAATTTAACCTTTGATTTAGTATCTTTCTAAGTAACGCCGATGAGGTTGATAAGCTTTTCATGTAACCCAAATTCCCTAAGGATTGTAAGTAATGACCCTCGATGGATACTGTCATAAGCTTTCTTAAAATCCACAAAAGTAATAACCAATTCCTTTTGTCTCATTCTATGATATTTCATTATCCATTTCAGACTGATGATCTGATCCGAACAGCTGCGACCTGGTCGGAACCCTCCTTGATATTCTCCTAGTTCTTGAACGAGTTGTTGTTGAATTCTTGTCAAGATAATTCTAGATAGAATCTTGTATGTTACATCAAGCAAAGAAATCCCACGGTAGTTGTTCGGGTCTGATCTATCACCCTTTTTATGAATTGGGTGGATTACAGCCATTCTTCATTCCTCTGGTATTTGTTCCGAATTCCATACATCGATGAGGTGTTTATGGAGGTTGGAGATGGTTTGTTCATTTGCATATTTCCATAGTTCTGCTACCAATGAATTCTCTCCTGCTGCTCTATAATTTTTGAGCCAATTAATCGCTGCACATACTTCAGTCAAGTCAGGAGGAATAATGTTCTGTAAATTTGTTTTACTTTCTGGATTAAGCTCAAAATCAAGATATTCCTTAGGTTCATCAGCATTTAGTAGTTCTCTAAAATAATCTGCTAGAATTTTAGCACTATCAGTATCATTGTGGGCTAGTTTACCTGATTTATCTTTCATTAATAGTGTAGGAGGGCTGTATTTAGAATGATATGACGAAATGTCCTGTAATAAGTCCCTTGTTTTGTGTTGTTTAAAGGAATTCCTGTTATTTACTAAAAAAAGAAAATTATTTTTACAATATGACATTTCTCCATTATGCACATTATATGAGCAATTCACCTTCTGCCTTTTCTGTAAGCAAACTGTGTTCATGAATAGTTCTATAACTTATCATACATCAATATAAAGCTGAAAGACTGTTCTATATTATTTTTATAAAGGTGAATCATTCAGACTCATCAGTTTGAATTAGTCATAAAAAGTATTTTATAAAAAATAAAAATAAACTTTCTGCTCTAGAAAACCATATTGCCAAGTTAAATGTTTGTCAGACACATCATAAATGAAAAGTTCACAGTTTTTTGTTACTATTTCAAGAACCAGTTTTAAATAATTCCTGTTATTTACTAAAAAAGAAAATTATTTTACAATATGAAATTCATCGGCAGACTACTAGTAGTGAAGTGTTTGGAGATGCACTATGAGTGAAGGAATGACAAGAAAATGGGTTAAAGCATTTAAAGAAGGCCGTACTAATGCATGGCGAGGAGCGTGGGGGCAACCGTCTGTCCTGACTTAAGACATGGTGCACAGTGAGTCGAAGCGAATGTTCATGCAGGAGTTAACACATTTTCAATTTTGCAGTAGTGTGTGCTTGCATTTTTGAACTATATTATAAAATCTCAGCAATTAAATAGGAACTTAGAATAGAAATGGACATGAACAAAACAGTTTTTAATGGGATTATATCACAAGCTTGTCATGTAGAAGTCAACAAATCAAAGTGTATTCATACTTACCACATATACAGTACCTACTAAAAATAAAAAATGCAGCACTTACAGAAGTGAGGAAAGTAATGGCAAAGTACAGGTGGGTGCTCTACAATCTATAGAGAAACCAGACAGCAGTTATTCGAGCGGAAGGGTATGAGAGAGAAGCTGGTATTCAGAAAGGTGTAAGGCAAGGCTGCAACTTATCACCCATACTTTTCAATCTATACACCGAACAAGCAATGAAGGAAATTGGAGAAGAATTCAAAGTAGGAGTAAAAATTCAAGGAGAAATAATTTCAACTCTGAGATTTGCTGATGACATCGTCATCTTAGCCGACACACCACAGGATTTGAATGAGTTTTTAAATGGTATGGATTCTGTCTTGAGGAAAGAATTCATGATAAAAATTAAGAAATGTAAAACAAAAATATTGGAATGCAGTCGAAAGAAATCAGAAACCCCTAAGGATGTCAAATTGGCAGGTGAAAAGCTAATGGAAGTAGGAGACTTCTGTTACTTAGGAAGCAAAATAACCAGTGATGGACGAATGAAAGAGGATATAAAAAGTAGGTTAGCACAGGCAAGGAATCTGTTGACATCGAATATAGATTTAGGTAGTTATTTTTGAGGGTCTATTTTCTGGAACGTGGCACTCTATGGAAGTGAAACTTGGACTGTTGGAGCAGCGAAAAGGGGAGAATTGAAGCATTTAAAATGTGTGAGTGGAATTTAATATATTATATTGTCAGAGAACCACCAATACCGGCATAAGTGGTATGCTAAAAACTCAACAGATGGCAGTAAACTACACTGTTAGGTCTGGCCTAACAGGGAATCCCCAAATTGAGTGGTGTTATCTCCTTACTAGCTTCTCACAAGCTCTGAGAGATTATCGTGTTCAGTCGAGCTTGCATTGCGAGTTCTAAGAACGGATTTTTATGATTTATATAGTTATTTAGCAACATGTGCAGTAAAAAGAGGGTCAGTGAGCAAGAGATAGCTTCAATTTTGGACTCCATGGATGTAGATGAAAGTGATTTTTCATTTGAAGAGTCCAAAGATGGATATTCAAGTAGTGTCTCTTATGCTCTTTATGCACTAAAAAAATTCGATAATATCCTACGCACTTCTGAGACAGAGTCCATCCAATAATCAAGGTAAGCCATTAATATTACGTACATATGCATGTTTATAGCTAGTGTTTGATAATTCTGGACGAGTTTTAATTTGCCGTATTTTCGGTCCCGTAGATATAAAATGCATCAGCCCGCTTAGGGTTAAGACGAGTGGGAGAGAAGAGATGTTTCTGGCGACTGCTAATGAAGAGAAGAGATAGGTTGGTAGGACACTTACTAAGACACCCAGGAATAGCAAACTTAGTTATAGAAGGAAGGGTCGAGGATAAGAACTGTAGAGGTAGACCAAGGTTAGAATATGTTAAACAGATTGATTCGGATGTAGGGTATGAGATTAAATGATTAGCTCAGGACAGGGAAGCATGGAGAGCTGCATCAAACCAGTCAAAAGACTGAAGACTCAAACAACAACAACAACAACGGAAGTGCTACAGACTAACGGAATACAAAACAATTTGTTATAATGAGTTTGACATGTTAAACAGGTTTAAAACTTTTTGTAACTTAATATCTGTCTGTTAGGTAGTCAGCCCAGAGGCTGGTTGGATCCTCAAAAAGTACCGCCACAGGTTAGGTCAGTAGATACCCACAAAAACCTAAGGCATACTAAGCAAGGTGAGGAGTGAGGTAGTTTGCCATTGCTTTCCTCACCGAGTCAAAACAAAGCACTGACCCTGGTAGACACAGGCACTAGCTGTGCCCTGAAGGCCATTACTCAGCACCACTCATACCACAAAGCTTAAATATAATCACAGCCATGAGTGGGACTGAGAGATCGGTTGAATACATATTCGCCGAAGCTAAATTAAGCTTAAATGAACAGGATCTGATGATGTTTGCGTGACGAATGAAACATGTCATCCAATTACCCCCCTCCCATCATTTGTACAAGAATTGTGTTTAGTAAGTTTATAAATAAATCTTATTCAAGAAGTACAACTTTAAATTTTCCGCCTAATTTAAAGTTGTACTTCTTGTATATAAGGTCCAATACGGAGCCAGAAATGAGTGCTATTCCTAATAAGTAGGGTTATTCCCCGCTTAATCTTGTGTTTACCAACTGAGTTTTGTTAACTGGTGATATTTTACATCATTTCAATTACGCTTAGTGCTTCCGGTATCTGAGATTCCGTGCACCTCTTCATGAACCACATAGCCTTCGTCTCTCAGAGCGTTTGCAATGATTGATCTTATTTTACGGTGCTTAGAGCTTCCAGGAGTATTTCCTTAAGGGCAGGAGTCCAAAATATCACCAGATATTAATCATTGGTTAATTTTTTCAATGTAAAATATTATTGTAAATAGTAATTTATTGCTTGGAAATCCAATCAGCTTTCTCAATTCAAGGAATTGCCATGGGACAAAGCATACATAACCAAAGAAGTTAATATTATATGTGTATATTGGTGGAAGAGTGGAGACCGGAGATCATAGGTTTGAAGGAAGGAAGGAAGCTTGTAGTTTAATGTGACAGTTAATCTCGCGATCATAAGCCAAGGGACCTCCGTTTTACGTGGAATCCGAACCACAGGACATGGCATTTCACATCGAAAATCTCACATGCAGTGACCGGGAAGATCATAGGTTTGAATCCCGGTGCTGACAGAGGCTCTCCCTTTAGGCAAATGGCAAGATAGTACCTTACTTCAAGTCCTGCGGCACCTACCCCATCCCTGATAACGTTGAACACACTACTAGGGTCGTCACAGCAATACAGGATACCGGACAACTTCAACACACACTCAACTACATGGGGCTGATGACCAAGGTGTCCCAAGCCCCTAAAATGAATTAACAACATAATATCATTGGAAATGATGGTTGCCTTCACCAATGATATGTTAATTGTAGGAAGACACTAATGCTGTGACAGTACTCACAGAAGATGCTATCACGAGGTAAACTTGATTTAAACATACATTAAGTAAATCCAAGTGCTTCTATGTTGTAGATGACATGTTGAGAGAAAGTCTACTCCTAGCCCAGGCATTTAAGTCAAAATATCGCCTTAACCTCAAAAAAAATGTTATAAAGCTAATTGTTTCAGAATCCATTAATTCAACCCTAGGGAACAACATATCAAAATACTCGGCCGTACATGTGCCGGCTTCCTTGATTTCCTGGCCTGGAATTCCAGGAATTTTTCATCGCTGTCCTGGAACGCCCGTAAAAACCGAACCACTCGGCATAGGTAGACAAAAGTGGTGTCAAATGAAAGAGAAAAACATGCAGACTCCATATATACGGCTTTAGGCAATGTTTTTCTCATTTCGGGGTAGATTGTAACCAAAAAAACGTGCAAAATTCAAATTTTTTGTCAGTTTGAATTCATTTGCACGTTTATTAGAAAAATGCACCTGAAATAAGAAAGAGCTTTACAGATGTAGTCTTATTTTTGTTTTACGTCTAATAATCCAACAGTTACAGACGAAACAAATTTAACCCGAAGGTAAGTTGGTATTACCGGACGGGAGTAAACACCAAACATCTCTGCGTAGGTAAACAAAAGTGGTATCAAATGAACGATAAAAGCATACAGATTCCATTTCAAGAGTGGCTTGAAATGCATTCCCCATTCCTAGCTTCAGAAAATCTCCATTCTCTCGGTACTGGCGTCATTGCAGATAAAGTAAATTGCGACATGGCGCTTGAAATCGGCGAAACAGGAGTTAGCAACATGATTGGCAAGTCTTTCGCTGAAGTGAAAATTTCCTGTAAGTGAAAGGTTGTCCCCCCTATCAGCTATGAACGGTACTGTGACGACCAGAAATGAAGTAACGACCGTAAACTCGAGTCGGCTATTTATGAGAATAGTGTGAGTTTTTAAAAACTAAACTGAAAAAGCGGAGTACTTTCATTATGAGCTGGCGCCAACTCTACTCTCTCTTTTGGGCGGATGTTCAATGCGCAAAACGGACAAGTCAGCGTTTGCGTCTCTCTTTAAGCACTCAGAAATTGACTATCAACTGTGTCCAGAGACCACGTATGTCATTGACGGATGCTATCTCATGTACGCTGTTAGTTGGCCTCGACTGGCAACATACGGAGACATTTGCGACCTTTACGTCAGACACGTTATGACTCGATACCCATCTGCAGTTGTTGTTTCCGACGAATACAATGGACAGCCAACTACGGAAGAAGCGGAGCAAAGGCGACGCGCTGCAAGAAGGACCTGTTTTGATATCGACTTTACCGAACATTCGACATCGACAGCATCACAGGTGGACTTTCTGACGAACAGGAGAAACAAATCTCGACTTATTGATGTACAGTGAAACCCCTCAAATCCGAACTAATTGGGGCTGTAGCCTGTTCGGATTTCAATTTGTTCGGATTATCCGAAAAATTTGCATAACCTAACATAATGAGAAGCCCTCGTTACGGTATCGGACTGTACATTGAGCGAGATAGGCTAGTGACAGTGAGGATGAAGAAACTTCGACAGACAATGTGACTTATACTGAAGCTGCATCTGCTCTTGACGTCGCATTGTGCTTCGTAGAACATCACGCTGCAGCCACGCCAAACGATGCCATATTCATGCGACACTGGCGCTCAATTGTCACCGCGGGAAGATTTTCATCACTTCGACAATTGAAGATAACTGATTTCTAGTGAAAGATTACGTGATATTTTGTGTGTTTCTATTGTTATTTCATTGTTTTTGCAAAGTGATTAACCTACGGAATTACAATAACCAACTATTCCGTTTTTCAATCCTGGATGAGATAAGTTTGTCAGGTATGTTAACTGTACTTCTTTGTTAATTTCTCAAATAATTATGTAAATTAAGGTTATAATGTCGAATATATAATTGTTTTATGACTAAATAATTTTCCCTTTTTTGCGTGTGTTTTTTAACTTAAAATTGTCGGAAAGAAGTCGTTCGGATTACCCGGGATTTCGGATTACCGGGGTTCGGATTTGAGGGGTTTCACTGTACTTGTTTCACGATTTGAAGCTGTAAAAGTTCGAGTATACCAGGCAACTGGGGACGCCGATCCTCTCATCGTGCACACTGCTTTGGAGATAGAGAGCTTCGGGAAGTCTGTAGTTGTAGCCGACAACGATACCGATCTTCTGGCAATGCTGATTACTAGGCGTCAGATGGGAGATGTCGTCATGCTGCACCCAGGGACTTCCAAGTGCCCCGTAAAGCTGTACGATATTGGTGCTATTCAAGATGAAATAGGTGACATGATAAACAGCGTGCTGTACTCCCATGCAGTCTTAGGTGGTGATAAGACATCTGCAATCTACGGGAAGGGGAAGAAGAAGGCTTACAAATTGCTTCAAAAAAGTGTGGATCTTCGGGAAGAAATTGTCAAAACATACACAAATCCATATGCGAGTCGCCAAGAAGTTTGCACTGTTGGAGAAAAGTTCTTAAGGGCGCTGTATCCTGGAGGAAATGAATTGGAGAATATCGATTATCTTCGACATCGTCTGTACCAGATGACCATTGCGCGCCAAGCTCGACTTCTCAATTTGAACTTGCGACTCTTCCTCCAACAAGGGAAGCTCTACGGCAGCACTCAATGCGGACTTACTTGCAGGTAACTTTCATTGTTTTCCTTTACACTACACGTATACAATATTTTACTAGTATTTCTCAGGAGAGTTAAATATGTTGTGTTTGATTTTACATTCAAGAATGGCCGGGAAGAAACCTCAATCCAACAGAGTGGGACTGGCAAGCCATTGACAACTCTCTTTTGCCCATTCCCACAACCCTGCCACCAGCTCCTGACACTCTTCTCCTCCTAATTGCCTGCCATTGCAAGACGGACTGCGGAGTGCGTTGTGGATGTGACGATCCGGCCACGAGTGCTCTCAATGTCGCGGACAAAATTGTGATAACGCAGTACATCGCTATGAAACAGATCAGGATCTAGATACACCCGATGTCACTTAATCTACCAGTTTCCTGTATTACACCTTTTCATCCAATGCCTTTTTCCTATGATTTCGAAGGCTTAACTCATACTTAATTATTATGTGTGTAAGTAAAAATTTCATCTTGTGTTGCTTCCATAGAAAAGAAATCATTAGCTCAACCTTTACTTTCCAGGTGCTAACCGAATAAGCTAAACCCCCGACAACACAACGCAATCCTGCACTGTCAACTGACAGCTACTACACGTTTAATTTTCGCTATAACTTTTCAATAATAAACGTAAAGCAAATATGACAGATGGTCTGAAGAGCTAAAAATGTGGTCTTTGTTATATCACGCATGATTGTTTGGTATATACCGGTACTTCATTTTCAGTCATTGCTGTATCTGCAGCAAAAATCATACCTCAAAAATTTGGAATTTCGCGCGTTTTTTGTTATAATCTACCCCGAAAGAAGAAAAACATTGCCTAAAGTCTCATATATGGAATCTGCATGCTTTTGTCTTTCATTTGATACTCCTTTTGTCTACCTAGGCCGAGTCGTTCGGTTTTTACAGGCGTTCCAGGACGGCGATGAAGAATTCCTGGAATTCCAGGTTTGCAGGCCTGGAAATCAAGGAAGCCGGCACATGTACGCCCGAGTATTTTGGTATGTTGTTCCCTAGGGTCGAATTAATGGGTTCTGAAGAAATTAGCTTTATAACATTTTTTTGGACCTAAAAAACTTATTTTCCTGGGCTATCCTGCAAAAGATGGGTGGTCAATTTTTAGCTATGAGATCTGACTAAACTGTGCTGTGTCTGGGGGTATCTTTCCACGAAGAGATGATCCTAAGCAACCTTCAAAATCAGATTCACTGACATCTCCTTGGCTACAATTTCAGAAATTGGCAGTACTAAATTCATATGTCCAGCTGTTATTTGTTATTCACAATACCTAAGTTCTTTCAAGACACTGACATACTCATCAAGAGTGCCCTCAAGGAAATTCTACAACTGTATTTAAGTGAAAACTAGTAGTGAGTGTAACTGTATTAGGGACAGGGATGGGGTATGTGCCCTGGGAGTTGTAGTAAGGTTCTATCCCAGCATTTTCCTGGATGGAATGTGGAAAAACCATACTCAGGATAGCCACCTTCAGTGCCAGGATTCAAACCTGCGATCTCCAGACTTGCTGCAGCTGCCCTCACGGCTGTGATACAAGCATGGCTATGCTGCGGGGTTCAGTGATACTTCAGTCAATTCATCCGAGAAATGATTAGTTATGAAGCTGCATAAAGTTGAAGAGAGAGAATGTTTATCAACTTAGCTGGCAATACATTTCTAGTTTGGAGGGTAGAGTTGGGAGCTCAGCGTTCCTGAGAGATGATCATATTTTGTCACAGGTCCAACAAATCTTATGCTTCTTGGCTGAGGGTGGGAGTGTTTATTGGTCAACTTAGTGAACTTTTGAATCTTCGCTGAGTTTCGCCCGAGGTTGCTTATTTTGGGCATCGACCATTTGCGATGTAATCAGTTTTCTAACGGTCCAGAATAGAGAGGATTTGAGTTCGAGTCCCAACAACAGTCTCATTTTCAACTCTTGACAGTTTAAAGCATGTTTTTCTAAGTTCTATGAACAATCAGTTGTTGATTAGCAGATGGCTCAATTTACTAGATGATGATTATTGTTGTTTTAAGGCCTAAAGTTAGGTTATTGATTGGCCTTGGGTTTTACTTGTGAAGAGTGCACTATAATATTAAGTATACTGTACATCTTGCCAATTCTCTACTTACCGTAACTTATTCTACCTATATAGAAACCTTTGAAGCCATTTTCAGTGAATAATTATTATTAACCCACTTGTAATCTCTGCTAGATTACCTGCCCAATATAATTGGGCATAGATTCGTGTTGACTGAAAGGTACCATAAATCATTTTACCTTTAATATGAGTAAACTTTCTTTTCCCTTCTTAAGTAAAAATGTGAGTTTTTATAGAAACCCAATTGTCAGTGATGTACAAACTGAGTGTCTTGTTTATGATGTACCATATTATTTTGTGTATTGATATGATGAATAAAGGAGTCTTACCATCGAGGCATATTTTCCCTCCCTCCACATACTGTACAATAACTATCGAGTAAGACTACAAAATGAGACTGCAGTTGGGATTTGGGCCCAAATCTGCTGCTTACATTACCATGTACCCACAAGATTAACATTCATTTAGAGTCTTGCAGAAGGCACAGCAGTGAAATTCAGCAGTGTGCCTACCTGAAATGCAGAAGATTTGGGTTTGAATCCTGATTGCTGCCTTATTTTCAATCTTACTCAACAGTCATGTAATTTGTATGATTCTATGAAGTTGTTAAATCCTTAGAGAAGTTTAGGTTTCATTGTATGGAATGTACTGCTCACTGGGATTTGGACCCTAATCTGCTGCATTTTAGGCTGGCTCACTATACCCTGTATTACCAATAATGAACGGTGACAGCTGTCAAAGCTAGCACGTGGGGAAATGCTTCGTTGTCACTGAGGCAGATCATGACTCATAACATTCCAAGAGAGGAAGACACAAATACTGGGATATGTGGTGTGTCAGCCGTATTCATGTGAAAGGCCACAATCGATGCAACAAAATGAGAACACAGTGACGATAACAATAATAATCATAATAAAGTAAATAATATAAAAATTAAAAATAATAATAAATAATGCAACTTACCTAATCGCTCTTGCTGCTACTAATTATGGGTTCTATTCCTTTCATAGCCCCTCTTCATCACTTGTGTCTGACGGATCCGGAATTGCTTCCCAGGGAAATGATGAACCGATCTACCCCATCATCGAGTATACATTCACGTTTCGTGGCCTCATCCATTTCTCATTGCACTTTTAACACTACACGCTTCCAGTTTTCTGAAGTCACTTCCCTAATACCGACAGTAGTGGCTACGCGGGCTAAAGCGCAACGTTAGGTCAAGGGGCCAAGCTCTCTGCTGACTCGGTAGACGCGTGGGTTCGAGCCCCACCGTCGGCTGTCCTTGAAATGGTTTTCCGTGGTTTCCCATTTTCAACACCAGGCAAATGCTGGGACAGTACCTTCTGACAGGCCACGGCCGCTTCCTTCCACATCCTTGCCCAGTTTCATTTATCTTAATCCATTCCATCTCTCATCCCGACGCGCAGGTTGCCCACGGGCATCGACTTGCAAGACCTGCACTCGGCCTCTCAGGAGGCTACACGACAAAAAAAAAAAAAAACTTCCCTAATAGCCTCAATGGTAAGCTTCTCAACCTCACTGAGTGTGAAATTTTTATTATGCCGTGCTACTTAACCGTCCACTTGACCCCATATCATTTCTAAAGGATTGAAGTGGCAATGATATGGGGGCAGCCTGATGATCTCATGGCCATGCTTTCTTGCCAGTTTATCCACGTGGTACATGGGTTTAGGCTTGTGCTGCCGTATAAGGTTGAGAAGGTTCCTTTCGTCATAGAGCTGTCGCATGATACACTATGGCGGCCGAGCCATTCCAACATTCGCGGCTTCGTACTCTGGAGCTTTGTCTATCTGCAATGTGTGGTACGAAGCATTGTCCATTACAATAACACTGTGTTCAGGGACGTTGGGTAACAATCGTTCCTGGAACCATTTTAAAAACCGGCTGTGGTCCATGTCTTCATGGTAATCACCAGTTCTTTTCGACCTGAAGAGCAAAAGCGCATTATTAACCAAGCCTTGTGATGACCTGGCTTGTAGAATAAAAAATCGACCCCCTCTGCCCGATGGCCCTTTCATTGTCCTCTGAACTGTGTCGTCACTCCAACTCTTAGGCACTGTGTGACCAGCATCGACCCACGCTTCATCTAACCACACAATATACTTAACATGTTTGTCCTTAATTTCACTTAGGACCTGACACCTCAAAGCCACAATATCTGGCCTCTCCATGATCACCTTCCTGCCATTAATCCCTATATCCCAATATATATATTATAATTGTGAAAGTCTGTCTGTCTGTGTGTTAGTTTGTTACCTCTTGACACTAAAACTGCTGGACGGATTTGGATGAAATTTGAAATGGAGACAGCTTATACCCTGGGATAACATATAGGCTGCCATTCATCCGGAAATAGGGGCGTGGTGGCTCAGCGGTCTAGCTGTATGCCTCTCACCAAGGCAGTCCGGGTTCGATTCCCGGTCAATGCATGTGAGATTTTCGAAGTGAAATGCCATGTCCTGTGGTTCGGATTCCACGTAAAAAGGAGGTCCCGTGGCTCATAATCACAAGATTCACGGTCACGTAAAACTACAATCTTCCTTCCTTCCTTCATCCGGAAATAAATCATTGTTCCCGTGGAACGGGCAACATAACTGAAAAGTCACCAAAAATACTCAACCAGGACAAAATATCGAAGTTGTCGCATAAAGACCGGACAAAGCTCATTTTACGCCCCTCGATGCAAGAAACAATACTCGGTATGTCCCTAAGGGACACCGAAAACCACTTTTTAAGGCCCTAAAACCAACAGTTTCAAAGATATTCGCAGAAAACTATCTTCACTCTAATAAACTGATGAACTAATGGAAAGTCCATTTCCATGGCAACAGAGCCTCAAGGTATGACATCAGATTTTCTATATATCCCTGTAGGAGGCAATGCCAGTCCATTTATTACCTTTTTCAAGATATATATATATAAACACAATAAGAACAGGAGGGTAGCGCACCTGCCTCTCATCCGGAGGCTCCGGGTTCGATTCCCGGCTCCGTCAGACTTTCACAACTCTATAAAATTCCCACTTTGCTACTCATATCATTATACTGTATGTATTAGAATGGATCCACCTGTAGCCGCGATTGCTGTAATAGAATAGACCAATTATCATCCCCATTGTCTTGATCGCGAGCGAAGCCGCGGGTACCTGCTGGTTTTCTTATATTTTAAATCCCAGATCATGCAACAGTTTATTCAGTGAAGAAAGGCTTCCTTGAAATAATTCTGCCTCTCTGGGCGATACAAGAAGTTTGCGACAAGTTGGAATTTCTTTCCTAAAATAATAGCTATAAATATGCCGTCTAACAGCATCTTGTTGAAAGCCATCTAAATTAGTTACCACCCCTTCCCTCTGCCTCTTCTTCCCTGGGCCAGCATCATCAGACGGGAACTTCTCTTTCGTCACTCGGTACATAGTGGTTTCACTCACACCAAGCGCCTTTGCAGTTCTTTTCCTCACCTGGACAAATTGAATCAGAGGTTCCTCCCATAAGCGCATACTTTCCTCTTCTTCCTCCATAAAATTCCTCTCCTTTGCTCGGCTACGGAGTCACACCACTGCCTGGAGTTCTGTCGCGGAGAATGGATCCTGAGCCTTCCGTGAGCACGTACCGATGCCATTTTCACACAATGAAAATAGACATGATAATGCGATGCAAATAAAAGAAATGAACTCAAAATCTGTATATACACAAGTCTCCAACAAACACAGAACGATAACGCTTACTGTAGCCTATGAAAGAATAAGCAAATGCACTTCAATAGATACACGGGATAATACTAATAACAGTGACAAGTCACAGCACAGTAGAACACTGAGTCAAACCATGTGCTCACTGCTGTGTCGGCATACATTGCATCACTGCTCGCTGTTGCTATGGAGACCGTTACCCCTCTCGTCTCCACTCCTTTCAAGCAGATGACACCATCTTTTATAAATCAGAGTATAGCTGCTTCCAACTGGGAGGAGGAAACAGGACATATTAAAGTGTGAGGGGAAATAGTCTCTTGGATTATACACACTGGCTGAACAAAAAAGAAAAAATGCACCATGAAGAAATTGTCGGTTTGCAGCACACTTAGGCATACGATTAGTTGATTTTGCCACCAATGTGCTGCAATCCGAGGCTATACGGTAGAAGCCTTGCACAGTTTATGCAAATTTAGTGGACTATTGTTCCCGACCTCTATATTATACTCAATTCATTTGGCCAACCTAGTCAATACTTATATATTCATTGAGAATTAAGATTTGAACATGTTTCGAGTCCAGCTGAGACTCAACTTCAGCACAATTATGCCAATTTAAACTTGCTCATCAAACTTTACAATCATCAAGACATTTCTGTATTATTAAAACCATTTAGCATTATCTATAGAAAGAAAAAAACTAAAACGTATGTAAAAAATTCAGACTTTCACGACCGGCATTGTAATAGGAATCTCTGTTTCGCGGGCTTATAGGCCGTGTTCTAAGAACATTTTGTCGTCCTGACGTTTCGCTGAAGACTGCGTTCAGCATGTTCACAGGACACATTTAACTAGGTAAAACAAATAAACAGAAAATATATAAACCAGTTAACAACCCACGCATAGAGGCTACCACAGAAACGGCGTACCACATAAAAGTTATGCATGAAGGACAGGGCTGCTCTTCTGTTGCATCTTCTCGTCTACGGCGGTCAATGAGGGCAGGCTTGAGGGGATTAAGGACTGGAAGCCAAGCTCTGTTCACACGTTCTGCTTCCTCCTTAAGATTGAAGCTGTTAGTATGCTTCAGGATTTCAATGGCCTCCCTTTGTAGCCTGGCATGATAAGACACCAGGGTGGACAGAACTTTGGATGTCTCCACATCTAATGTCGTGACCTGCGAGTAGCGAGTGTGCTGCGACAGTGGATTTTTCCGTTTGTCCCAGCTGGCTGTGTCGTTCGTGCTCCTTGAGGCGAGTGCCAATACTTCTTTTCGTTGTTCCAATGTATACTCGACCACAATCACACGGGATTTTATAAAATTGAATTTGCCCAATAAGCACTATTATTTTTCCCTCGATGCGACTACAGACCATTCTAATAATATGATGTGCCTGCAGTCAATTATTGTAGTGCAACATATCATCGGAGTGAAGTTGTCGAGCCAAGTGGCCGAGTATCACAAATTATGAAATTAATGCTTAAAACTACGATACAGTGACATGGATAGAGTTTGGAACAGTGAGCTGGAGGAGTAACGTACTCTAGGAGATTCTTAATACAAGATTCCATCAAACCTGAGGTGTAGCGCATGTAGATAACCACTGGATTGCCAAGTAATGGACTGGTAGAGCAAAGGTTCGAATTCCCCATGGGTCAAAAATATTTGCAATGTTATGATGCTTCAATGCTACACTCACAAGCAGCTTTATGCAAACCGCAGTTAGTAGCATAGAAGCGTCATAATGTAGCAAAAAATTTTGACCGATGGGGGCAATCTAGTGGTTATATTCATGCTGAAAACATCTCCTCTTCTGGTGCGCACATTCAACAGAGTACAACGGATATCTTTGCATTCACAGCCTACACAAAAAAAGAAAGCCGTTTTGCTAAATACAGTATTATGTAACAGGAACCACGAGTGTGCCCTTCTAAGATGGTTAGTAAAATGTCTGTAAAACATGAAATTGCAACTGTTTTAAAATTCCCACATGAGCAGTCATCTGCAGTTAGTTCATCCCGAGTTATCGGTACTAATTTGTATACCATACTTTAATAGTATGCCTAGCCGTCATCTTCAATCAACGGAGTCGCTGTTCTTTTGCTTTGGGCATACAAAGCAATTTTAATGCTTCGAGTGAGTAGTGGAAGTCAAAAAATAAACAACTACAAAGGGTAGGGTCTAAATTAACCAAGGTTCTGTATTATCCGAGCATATACTAGGGAGAAGAATAAAATTAAGGATTTGCTGAAGATTGCAAATAGAGATGACACACTACCTGAAGTAGGCCTGGAATTCATAAGAAGTCACACTGAAGGATTGAGGGCTATCGAGAAGCCACTGCTCTACATAGAACAGCATAGCAACACGTTACCATCTGATATCCTTATGTGGCGGCAAATGCGCAGTATGGCGGCCAAGAAGTAAAGCAGTGCAATCAAGCAGAAGACTGTTAAGGACATTTTAAAAAAATGTTGAAGTGTTGACTGTTCCAAAGGTATGTACTGTATTATATTTATTTTGTAAATGTATTAGACCTCTGTATTTAATGTATCAATACAGTAATACTGGTTCTTTCTTTCCATATTAACCGAGAATTTGCCTATATGAGGTTGCTGCGGTGCATATTAACTCGCTTAATCGAGACACTACTTTATCAAAAAATTAGGATGTTGGGTATTCCATCCATTTGCAGGGGAAAAGGCTCTCTACAATGACATTTTGGGGAGAAAGTTCATTACATGCTGATACAATTATAATACTCTACCATTTTGGTTACCTACAATAAAATTCCTCATAACATACAAACCAATATCAGGATAAGAAAAGGTAGTGAAGGAGTCTTGAAGAGGGTGCAACAGAAAATCAGTACAGTACTCGATGTACAAATGCTGAAATTATTTTTTTAATAATATATCAAATAAAAGCAAATAATATCAACATTACAAATTGTTATGTCTATACACAATTGGAAAATAATCAAAGGAGATCTAGCATGAGTCAGCAAGTGTGTATATGCTGCTCACTGCAGAGCTCTTGCATTCTGGACGGACATACAAGTGGCAACCCCTCCAACAATGAGTAGCAAAAAGTATCATTGAGATCAAAGAACTCCCCCTCCCCTTCCAGAGTTTCATTATTCAGTAATTTTTAGCCAGAAAAACAATGAAAAGTAATTTGATAAAAATTCTCTTGTATTGCTGATTGAAATTACTGCTAATTGTTAATAAACAATAGTCTACAACCTTGAAGGGAGGGGAGGACAATAAGAGCAGTGGTAAAATGACAATACTGAAAGGAGTTTTTACCCATTTTTTAAAATTGGCTTCTCAGAGGGCCATGTTTCTTGACCCAGCTCCCAACATTTCTAGGAAGATAATTTGTACTTAGCAATGGTGGCTTGTGTCCTGCAGTTAGATTTTACAAATGGCATCAAATGTAATAGGCAGAAGAGAAGAATTCATCTCTTGATTCCATGCTCTCAAAGTTCAGGAATGATCTAATCAGGGTTAGTGTTATGTTCCACGCTACCTCAACTTGTTCAACTCGAAGTGGCAATAACTATTTTAAATGAAACCTGACTTGGTCCCGACTATGGCAACTAGGTATAGCTCTGGTGTTGTGTTTTAGAGATCATGGCCATCTCAACAATATCCCGGAAATTGGCCCCAGTGTACTCATCATATAAGACCTGGATATGGGTCCAGGTCATATTCAGATCCGTGGTGGTGTAAGCAGTTAATACAGCATATCCCGGTTCAGAGTCCAAACTGTGGGGTAATTTTCAAGGTTTACTCAAAAGTATGTTGTAAACAAACTAATGTAGGTAGCCTGGTGCAAGCTTTTGACCAATACCTCAAACCAGAATTAAAGTTCTTGGCAGTTGGGAATCAAATCTGGGTCATGGGGGGTGGGGGAAGGCAGTCAAATAGGCTAACCACTACATCATGAACAAATGAGATTTCCAAATTTTTAGTCATCATCTGCTGTTGACTTTTGAAGTAAAAATTTATAAAATTTCAAATTATATTATTAAAATTATAATGATAAAATATTTCAGGTGCGTGGGTGCCCGAGGTTGCAAGATAAAATCCTGGTGCAGCCAGTTGGCATTTACGGCTACTGAAATGCAGGAGTCCTGTATCAGTTAGGTCATCTGTACACAGCACAACTGTTTTGTGACTGGTTGAGAAAAGGTTGCACAGTGGACAGTTTTGCAATTTGTCAGTACACGGTAGAGTTTTAGTCATGCTGGTAACAGCACAACTTGTGTTGCATAGTAGTTGCACATTTTTTCATTATAGTTCTAAGTTTTCATCCATAAAATGAACGATCTTCTTCTTTTTGGTGTGCCATCTTCTAACGAAGGTTGGTGATCATCATAGCAATTTGACATTTAGATACTGCCACATGGAAAAGTCCAATGTTGTTGTTTGGTACCAGTGTTTGAGGTTCTTAAACCAAGAAGTTCTTCGTTGGCCAGGGCCCAGACATCCTACAATTTTTCCCTGCATCACCAGTTGTAGGATCTTGTGTTTGTTCCTCATCACGAGTCCAAAATATTCAAGTTTCCGTCTTTTAATAGATAGCAGTACTTCTGTACTTTTACCTAGCCTATCCAAAACTTCGGTATTTCACACCTTTTCTGTCCACGAGATGCGAAGCATTCGCTGGTAGACCCACATTTCCAAGGCTTTTTTTGCACAGGGCCTGAACCATCAGGCAACAAATATAAAAATCTTCCAATAAGTTACGAAGATATGCAGTATTATGCAGTTACGAACTACCTGGTTATTTGAGATAGGCTGTGACAATGTATGGAAAGAAGTAGCAAACAAAGTTCAGTGCAATGAATTCGGAAGAAACTGCACTGAATATTCCTTTCGATACACTGATGAGTCTTCGGGGCTTTCGAAATTGTATGAACAGTAACACCCTCCTCATTGCTACCTCAAGTAGCAACAAACCAATACAGGTCTCACTAGACAGGCTGGACATTACTGAATTCAGTTGTTCTATCTGCAGACAACAGCAACCCGGTAGCAACTACTGTTGCAAAACTTCCCCTCGGCACGCCAGAAGGCGGAGGTAGATTTCACCGGGTAAACTAGGGGATAGGCTATAATAGGTAAAATATGCAGGTTTTCGTAGGAGGATCAGACCTCATATATTGCAAGTAAGTATTTTACAATTGGAGTTTTTTTTTTTTCCGTTTTTGTATGCATATTTTTATCATTTTATTGTCTTATGGGGAAGGTAAGCTTCTTGTCATTTGGGGTTCATTTTTATACTTGTGATCACAATGTCCTTATGCAAGGTTTTGGAACTGATGTGTCACTATCTAACAGTCTGTTACTTCTTCATGCAAAATTTTATCTCCCGCAGAGATGTTGGTTGGTTCCTCAGTTTAGGGTCTGTGACAACGTGGTCATGTAACCCAGTGTACATTGGGTGTGTGTAGAATCTGTCTGATAAACGGTGTTAATTGTGATGACTGTATTAGTCTGTAATTCAGGTAAGGTCTGCAGACTGTGAATTTTAAGTAGTAGTTCCTAATTTTGTACCATATACTAACGTCAACGACACCTAGCTGTAAACTTGGCTACTAGATGCCACCGCAACCAGCAACTTGCAACGAACGTTGGAACTTCCCCTCCGAAGGAAAGCATACTCAGGGATTTTTAGTACTCTTAGTAAATCCGACTTCAGACGGGTTTGAGCCCGCGACCTTGGGCACAGAAGTTCAGCATGCTACCAGTTCCGATACCGAAGTCGCTTCCCACAGACAGATGGAAAACTGAATGTGATCTCGTGCAGTGGCGTTGTCATAGCAACTGCTGATGGCTCATCCCTTATCAATTTAGTAAAGTTGTCATGGCAACCTCTCATGGCATTTGGCATTTTCTTTTAATTGAAATCATTTTGCTCACCCCGTGGCGTTATGGTGGGTCATATCAAAATTCTTTCAGACAAAAGTTTTAGGTAATTATTGGAGGAATATTGTCCATTTTGTACGGTTTTGATATTGTATCTATTAACAGAGATATGATTAATGTTTCCCAAAAAACCCACTTTTTCCCACCCCTTTGGTCAATGGTTGGTGCTATCAAAAAACTTTTCAAACATAAATTTTAGGGCCTTATCAGACACATAGTATGAACTTTGAATGGATTCAATATTTCAGATATTAAGAGAGTTATAGCGATATTTCACTTTTTCGAAAATAGCCTCCCATTTTCACCCCCTTTGACCGATTTTGCCCATTAACGAACTCGACTGAGATTTTAAAGGGATACATATTATGTAAAAAATTCAAAGTGATTGGTGCAAAATTACGGCAGTTATCGTGTCCACAAGAAACTGATATCTATACCTATATACATACATAAATTATATATAAACTTTTGAACTGACGGTGGTTTTGGGGTCTAGGGGATGTGAAATGCGAAGATATGTCGAAATTTTCCGGAAGTCGAAACATGGTACCCATTGCAATAGTTAGCTTTCTAATGAAATCTACCTAATTGTAGTTGTACTGTGTGTGAAAGGCTGGGACAATTAAGAGCTCCTGCAGGGAGAAATTCTAACACCTTGGTATGTCTAAAATACATCAGTTAAGCGTTGAGGTATCAAACACAAACAATTTCATTTATAATCAAACATTAACAAATATATCTCTTAGTTAAGGCTTTTGCGGCCCGGAATACTATTCATGTTATCCTTTGTGAGGTCATGCCACATGAAAAGTATTCTATTGAAAACGGAGGAAAGGCCCTCACGAAGGTTATTTCATTACTTTAATACTTTTCACACGGCATAACCCCAAAAAGGATAAATGAAAAATTTATCTCTGTTTTCTTAAACTACATACAGTCTTGCCAGTTGTCAAGCTGCAACCACAAGCCTCCATTGCCATTCACTGAATTACCTTATAATAAATCATGAGAAGAGCAGTTTGTGTGTTATGAACCCGAGTAGGAAACTAGTAGGAGGATATCAGTACAAGTATATTCATCATTCTCAACCACATGCACATATTACATGAACTATTCCAATGTTTCAATTACCGGTACATACCTGCCAACTTTTACGGTTTATCCGTAAAATTTACGGAAATTGCAGCATTTTACGGTTTTACGGACGAACGGTGTCATTTTACGATTTCGCGGACAAAAATTTGAAACGATAATTTACATTCGATAATACCGCCCACTTCCGTACAATCGATTGTTTGCGTGGGTCGAAGGCAAGTCCACGATAGTCGATAACTCGTTCTTTGATATGATTCGTACTTTTAACCGTGTGATGGCTGTGTCGTCATCGTAATTGAATTTGAAGCCGGGATAACCGTTCTTGCATGTGAATCTTAGGTGTTGACAGGCTCTGCTTCGCATATTCTTTGTTCCGCTCCGTTCGCTCGTTGCGATTTAAACCATATTCTTTGACCACGTTAGTTGTTCATTGTTCGCGAAGTTGGTGTTCCTTGAATGTTTTCGTCTTTTAAGGTTATGGCATATTTTAATGAAGCGTTCGAGTTTTTGGCTATAACTTCGTGCTTCGCAGTTTCCTGTATTCCTTGGACTAATTACATTCGTTCCACGTGTGTGTGTGTTTATTTTTTTCTACCATGTGCATATTCTATCTTCACGAGGTTGGCGTCGTGTTCATTTAATGGTTGGTGTGTTTTGACATGTTTTAATGAAGTGTTGGCTGTCTTAATTGTTTTATGTTATAATTTTATGTGACGTTCAGTGATCCAGGTTCCTTTCGATGTTTTAGTAGATATCGAGAATGAACAAATCCAACAAGAAACAGTACTTCCAGACATTTAAAGAATCATACTCGGTTGATTTTCCGTGCATACTAAAATCAAGAAAGAGATAAAAATTTGCCTTTTGCACGGTATGTGGGTGTGATATTAATATTGCATATGGTGGAAAAAACGATTTAAGTAATCATGTGAAGTGCGGTAAACACATTAGTTATGTTAAATCGAAGAAGATAGCAAGAAAATCAACACCTTTTTTGCTAAGTCTGGAAACGTTTACAGTGACGTAATTAGGGCCGAGTGTCTGTTTACTTCCTTTTTGGTGGAACACAATGTGCCCTTAAGTGCGGCTGATCATGCTGGAGCTTTATTTAAGAAGATGTTTCCCACATCAGAAGTTGCAAAGAAATATAGTTGTGGTCGCACGAAAACGACATGTATTGTAAATAAAATGGCAAAATATGCATCATCTGAAGTTGTTAAGTGCCTTCAGAACGGACCGGATACAGATAAATTCCTTTTCTTTTCATCAGTGAGAAACTACTTTTATACTGCCTGTGACTACATCATCAACAAGTTTCCACTCAAGGATGACGTGTTAAAGAATGCTCAAGTTGCTAGGTTAGACAAAATTGAAGATTCACACTTATCTTCCATTCGTTTTTTCTTGGAAAAGTTTCCTATCATGTTATGCAAGGAAGAGAATGAAACTACAGATGAGGTGGTGAATGTGCTTCAGAGGCAGTTCACAGCTCTTCAGGTAGATGACTCTTTGGCTGCACATCAAGATGCTGCAAGTGATTCCAGTTGGGCACAAATATCAAGAATTCGTGGAGCCGATGGACTTCTTAAGTATAACCGAATTTTTAGAGTATTGCTCTCTATTCTCACCATACCCCATAGCTATGCAGAATGTGAATGTTTTTTTTTAGCTTTGTGAAGAAAAATAGAACACAGTTCAGGTCATCCATGTCCAATGAATCTCTGGAGTCTATTTCTATTTTGAAGACCAGGAGTTCTGGTCCCTGTTATGACAAAACATTTTCTCAAGACTGTTTGCAGGAAGCTAAAAAGGCCACAACCATGACTTAAAAGTCGAACTAGCATGTGATTTGCAGTGTGTATTATATTATTTCTTGCCTGTGTTACGTTAAACAAGTTTTATTGTTTAAAGCCTTTTTCAATTATCGTATATCAGCTTAATCTATCAAGGAAGTCCTGTTATGTCTGCTCCAAACCGATATTCACCACGCCTGCTGCTGATTAACATGGATTTCTTCTTGATTGTTATGTTCATCTACAAATCATGTAAGTAGATATGATTTCATTGAAGTATCCTGTTTAAAGCATGAATTATTGTATTTTGTAGCCCAGAAGTATTATTATTTTCGTCAAGCCGGGGTATGTCGAAAATCGTTAGATTTTTTTTGTCGCGCGTGAGTTTTACTGATAGCCCTTTTCAAAAGTTGGCAGGTATGCCGGTATATAAACAGTAAATAAGCCACTCCTACTATTATAAAAACATATGCAACATGTCTTAATATTAGCTTAATTCACAGGACCATTGAGTTGCATTTTATTAATATTATACTCAACACAGCTGAACAAATCTTAGCAAAAAAGTAGTAAAAAATGCCATATCAAACTGTAGACCAGAGGTGCCACAAAGTAACACAGGGAAATGGGTATATCACACTATAATTTTATATAGGCATAGTACTGCTACATAGTTATTTTCTAAATATACTACAAAGTTTACATATAGCCATGATCAACACAAAGTGAAGAGGATAAAAGGAAATATCAGTAAAAACCTTCATAACTGACAATATCACCCAGTTTGTTTGGTATGTTTTATTGAATGACTTGAACTCTGTCAGAGAAATCTCATTTTCTTTTGTTGTTAGATAATAATACTTATTAGAAAAATGCTGGTACCTGGAAATACAGCATCAATTGCAATGGTGATCAAGTAAGCAGAAAAGCTCTTTGGTCCAAGTGCTTAGCAGCTAGTTCTTCAATAGCTAGGGAAGTTCCTCTCTGATTTGAAGGGATTTATTCCCCTTGCCCGGATGAGTGAATAGATATGCTGTTCATGTCTAACAAGTTGGAAAGGACCAACCGGAAGAATGAGTTACAGCCGACGACATCTAGCAATCTTGGCATCAATATCAACACTCACTCTTCATCCTGGTGTAACTGGAACACTCACTGGGCCACCTCTTAATCTATTGTATTGAAATTAGCATTTTCTTCCCTTTAATGTAGCCTTTCTTTCAAAATTAGCAACTTCAAAAAGAAAACGTACTACCCTCGACTCATAATTCTACCTTAAAGTACGCCTATGTTAGTATTAGTGTCTGTCAATTCATTTTAGGGGCTTGGCACATCTTGGTCATCAGCCCCATGTACAAAGGTTCCGCCTGATCAATACTTTTATTAATTATGATCACCGTGTGGTCACTAGTGGGACATGTTTCGAGGCCTAATTAATATTTTTGGCCCCTTCATCAGCCGATATCACAGAGAACGATACCAGTGCTATATTAAACAAACTTATACAACGAACTTATAGTTTTGACCATTCGGTCACCCATTGTACCTAGAATTACTTACTGGTGTTTACAATACTGTATTGTGATCTTGCTCATCCTTAGACTTTGCCGCATGAACTTCCTTTGTCATCTATGGGTTCACTCCAATGTAATAACTTTGAGTAAGCATTAAGTAATACAGTGTCACATAAATATTAACATTGCTTTTCCAGTTTAAAAGAATCCATTTAAATAACATGATGTAATCAATCAAAACACAAAAAGCAAGTACACAATACGACATATCGATGGTTGGCATGCAAGACCTTGTAAGACACGATGCTGTGTCTTTCCATTCTCGTCCTCGTAGTTGGTCGCAACGTACGATAACTGTGGAGAAACAGTCCCACCGAATATTGTACTTTTAAGTCGAGTTTTCTATGTCCTAGAGCAGGTGACATTGAATCTTAAATGTAGAGTTTAAAAAGAGTGTACAGTATACCCATTTACAATCAGTCCCATGCATATTAATCTGAACACAACATACACATTTTATACATTTTTGCACTTACTCACCTAATACATTTAATCTTTGTAAATACCCAATATGTCCTTTCTGTTTTATAACTTGCTTTACACGATTTGGCATAAATTCAACAAGTTTTGGGCACATCATGAAACACACCTTAACTGTACCTTTTGCAAATAGCCCACAAGTTTTCTATTGGATTAATGTCAGGAGAGAGTTCCCTGGACACACTATTGCTCTCACTAATTTCAATAATTCATTCACTTTCCTAAGTATGGCAAGGAGTCAAATCTTGCTGAAAAACTCCATGTTGAAACCTCTTTTGCAGCTCGCCAACAACTCTCCCTTCCAGTATTTGGATATACTGTACTGGTCCAATTTCATCATCCCATCCCATCGACTTGTACAAAAGTTCCCTGTCCTCCATACATGAACCACTCCAAAAACATCTTCTTTATGGAGTGCTTAACGGTCTGTTGCAAATGCGCTTAAGATGTTGCCTCATTCTTTGCTCGGTGCACATATTGAACTCTCTGCCTTGCACTTTCAAGTGACTCATCAGAGGAGTGTGTTCCATTGTCCAATCCTGTTGACTAATGTGCCTACAACAGATGCTCCCTGGCTCACTTCTCCTGTTAGGTCTACAATGAACATTAGAAACACTCCCTTTTCTCACAATTCCTGAGCCTAGTTCTCGGCAGTAAGCCTGGGGTTTGATTTGCTTCTTCCAAGGAGAGAACATTTATCAGTTGGTATTGTCTCTTTTTTCACTTTTTCTTTGGTGAAACTGAGCCAGTCTGTTTGTGCTGCTGAATAATTCTATTTATAGTGGCTACAATGAAACCAACTATCTTTGTGTCATGGAAGTATTCATACTACTACAATTGCAGTCCTGGGAGTTGTATCCATTGAAGAAAGGTATTACTAACTGCACAAGGAAGCCTCAACATTTCGATAAAGTGATACACCTCAAAATAAATACACTTTTAACCTAAAACAATGATCACACAGGTTAATTGCCAATGAATAACAGTGCAAAGAATGCATCGATAGCATGGGATATAAGACTTGAGCAGTGTACATCACACTGTAGCCAACCATTGGGGGGGGGGAGGGAAACCTTGTTTAGACTCTAATTAAATTACTCATGATGGTTCCGTATTGACGTACTAAATACATATGTATTGACTAAGGCGGTTGTATAATTATTGTTAAGAACTATTGTTTAGACTAGTTCGCAAGGGACTATATGGCTAAATGTTGCATTCCAGGCATTATGAAGTGAATGGAAAAGAGCAGGCTGGTGTCTTACAAGGTCTTGCATGCCCACGATCAATATATACTAGGCACATCCGGAAATTAAGTTCTGTTTTTATACCTTGCCCCGGCATTGCTGCAATCACAGTTCGGCGCATGCGTGGTAGTCACTCCGAGTCGAGGAGATGACGCCATATTGAGATCGCTGTCTGTTGTTACGCTTTATAGGATCAATTGAATTACCATCCATTGTTTTAGGTCCATATTGACAAATTGTAGTTTTGGTTAGAATGGCTAGCATCGTTAAGACTCCTTAGAGGGTTCATTGTTGGTCTATACTGACTGATTATACTAAGAGGATAAACCTGAGAAAATACACTGACCGGCACGAAAAACGCAACACCCAATAAATGATGTGAAGTTATTGTGTAATTTATCTAATTAATCAAAGTGAAGCACTTTAACCTATTTTTTTTAGACAGGGTATGTTATTGGTGTTGCTTTGCAAGCAAACAATGAAGTGTTGATTGCACTAGCCTCAATTGATTTTTCCCGCACAACCTGGAAAACACATCACTGGATGTAACCCAATAATGTGTTCCCACTCTTATAGCGCTTAGTGTTGTACTTTGAATTGTTCCCTTTTCAATCACATGTGTTTGTGGGATCTTTCTGTGATTGTCGTAATTAGCTTTCTGGAGGAAACATGCCCTTAAGCCCTGAACAAGCTGCAAAAGTTGTTGCTTTGGTGGAAGATGGTCGCAGCATACATTACATTGCAGAAGTTTTGAGGATTACAGCTTCCACGATTTCCAGAACCGTACGAAGGTACAGGAAAACTGGAGGCTTTGCAAGGAGACCAGGATCAGGCCCGAGAAGAACAAAATCGAAGAGAGATGTCTGCTTCTTACAACTTCAAGTTCTTCACGACAGTCACTCCACCGCCATTGAAGAATGAAATCGACACCACCAAGTTCGAGGGGTCGATGCTAGTGAGAGAACCGTCCGAAGAAGATTGGAAGAAGCCAATCTTCAATCCAGAAGACCAGTTACAGACCCAGAACCTACCAGAGAACATCGCACAGCTCGACTACGTTTTGCAAGGGAACATCATGGCTGGATAGTACAACAATGGGAACAAGTGTTGTTCGCCGATGAGTCGCGGTTTGGCCTCCAATCACCTGACGGAAGAGAGAGGGTCTGTAGAAGGCCAGAGGAAAGGTATTCCCCTTGCACATTCTCATCCAGGACGCCACTTCAGGGTGGTTGTGTGAGGTGTGAGCAGGAATCAGTATGGCTGCAAGGACGGATTTGGTCTTCGTGCAGAATGGGAGCCTCACTGCACATCGGTATGTGGAGGAAATCCTTCTGGAGCATGTTGTGCCTTTCGCTCCATTTATTGGTGATGATTTCACACTAATGCAAGACAATGCACGCCCACATGTTAAGAAAGTTCTTGGGTGAAGCAGGGATTCATGCTATGGCTTGGCCTGCGTGAAGCCCTGATTTGAATCCTCTTGAGCACGTTTGGGACTGGCTGGGAGAAGAGCCCATCAGAGCTATCCAGAGACCCTACAGGACCTACGGAATGTCCTCCTGGAAGAATGGGAGATGATTCCTCAACAGGACATTACAGCATTAATCAGGAGCATCCCTGGAAGGTTGAATGCCGTCATTGGTACAAGAGGTGGCAAAACACGCTTTTAAAGATGCGAACAGAGGTCTCCGAGATCATCTCCGAGGTCTGTGAAGTAATGTGTGAAGTGTATAAAATCAAAATAGAAGTGAGGACCTTTAGGACCTTACTCAAAATTTCCCGCTCTTTCCTTGAAGTGTGCATTACTGGCTTAATTTTTAAATTTGTGTATAATCATCTTCTATTTTCCATTGTTAGACACCTACATGGGACCGTACTACAATATTTCATCATCATATAGTAGATTAGTGTTATAAAAGTGTCATAAATTTGAAATAAATTTCAGTTTTTGTAAGAAATTGAAGAGTTGCGTTTTTCATGCCGGTCAATGTATATACAATATTTTGACCTAATTATACTAGACAATAATATTGAAATGAAAATCCACAGCCTGCTTCCAGTCTCCGACCGGGTCAGGAATGGAATGAATGAAGCCCCCATCTAGCGGCGAGGATATGAACTGTGCCGGCTGCCGAGGCCTGACGCACTCCTCTGGGGCAATGATTAAATGAATGACAGATGAAATGAAATGATAGTGGAGAGTGTTGCTGGAATGAAATTTTGACAGGGAAAACCGGAGTACCCGGAGAAAAACCTGTCTGCCTCCGTTTTGTCCAGCACAGATCTCACATGGAGTGACCGGGATTTGAACCACGGACCCAGCGGTGAGAGGCCGGCGTGCTGCCGCCTAAGCCACGGAGGCTTTTAGACAATAATATTGTGAGTTTTAATTGATAATTTTACTTCACAAGTAAAACCAAGGTTTGCACACATTTAACATACATAGAGATATTGATTTTAAATAGAGATGAAGCTTTGTTTTACATGGCCATAATCTGGTTTTTAATGAGAAATTCTTTGCACTGCTTTCTTATGTTTTTCTTAAAAAAGATTTGCTTAAGATGAAGAAGGGATTTATCCCGAAACATGTCCGACTAATATTTTGACACCATACGGTACGTGTGGTGTTTCAAACAAGTGCTGACAGGGCAGACCATTCTTTCTCAGGTTTATCCTCTTAGTAGAATGACCAAGTTGATTGAAAATTCTGCCACATGTGAGATTAGATCTGTCATTCATTTTCTGAATGTGAAGAACATTTAACCAGTCAGCATTCATCGTCATATTTGCGAGGTGTATGGAAAAAATGCGACGAGCAATTCAATGGTACGGAGATGGATTTAACAGTTCAATGAAGCACGTGATCAAGTGCACGGATGACGAACAAAGTGGGCATCCATCATTGGCTAATGACTACTTGGTTCGTGCAGTTGAAGAACGGGTCAAGGAAAACCGTAGATTTACACTAATAGATCTTTCTATTAACTTTCCACAAATTTCATGGTTGACAACACAAGTGGTAAAGTTTTATGAAGAAGGCATACAAAAACTTGTGCCACACTATGACAAATGCCTCCAAAATGGTGGGAGCTATGTGGATGGATAGTTTACGATTTATAGTTAGTTTTGCAATAAATAGTTTGTATCTGTACCAGTTTTTTGTTTTTATTACCAAACGGAACGTACTTTCTGGACATACAACGTACTTACAAGAGCCATATCAACTATTCAATATCATTAACAGTTCCAATATGCATACAATTCTCAAGTATAAATTTATGGATAGTGCATTCTGGAATCGGTAGGTTAAGATACATTAGTCTTGACTCATAATTCACCAATGAAGAATACAAATGCAGAAATGCATGTAAAATGCATTCAACAGGCATTGCACCATGACATGTTTGTCCTATGGTTTGTCCTCAAAAATTATTTATTACATCCACTGCAAATACTGATAACGCAGTACTCTTACACTGTTTTGTGTCAAATATCACACCTCTTCATGACCCCCCATGCAGGGTGTTCCCATAATGGAACAAAATGTATCAAGAAGTCTCACCATCCAAGAACTTCTCCAAGCTGTTCATACCTTCCAACTACACTCCAGGAACTTTTCTAAAAGCACTCCGAGATCGCAAATCAAGTATCCTTTCCCCTTCTCACAGCTGCGTGACCCGCGAGTCCTCCCCACGGTGGAATGTTGCTAAGGATATTTGATTTGCATCGTGTCCCTAGCAGCCACCAGTCCCCAATCTGAGAAGAGACCAAAGAAACATAAAAAGCATGTCTAGAATAATGAAAATGAAAAAATGTAAAATCTGACAGACTGACAGGAGAACAGAATACATACAGAATCAGGAGCTCACTGATGAGGATAGAGCACTTTAAAGACATTTTTCTGTGTTGCCTTATTGGCAATTGATGTAGCAACTTTTCAGTTGGTCAAAACAACCACTACACCTCAGCTGCCACAGAGTTCTCCAGATCGTTTAGTCTGGGTCAGAAGTCTTCAACCATTTCGTACTTAAGAGTCACATTTAAACTGAAGAAATAGTCATGGGCTGCATTCTGGTGTTCAAAAATTGAGCATATACTAAAACCTACAGATATAAACTAACATTAATGATTAATTAATCTTAAATCTTTAAATTTTTTCTTTCTCCATTCATCAATTTTTTTAAAATAATGGTGTTATGTGTTTAATTTATACAGCAATAAAATTAAAAATCTGAACACACTGTAGACCTTAGAATATGTACGCAGGGTAGGACATGTACTCCTTAAATTACCCTTAACACAAAATGCTGGTCAATATACCGTAAACCCAATATTGACCCAGCACACACACAAAGAAACAAAACGAACTAGCTCACGCGCCATCTGCAATTTGGCCCTTTCCAAAACCATCATAACATGACACAAAATGAAGAAGCACAGATCCTACATGAAAATACAAATTCCTGACTCTCACCAAAATGTCTAAAACACGCATAAAATAAAAATAGCATAATGCGTTCATCTGACCAAAGAAAACACAATTACGCATAACTCCCTTAATAAACAAAGAGAATGACTCCCCTATCGCATGTATATCAATAACGGCACGTGCCTGATACAAATTTAAAAATATTACAACATTAAGCGAATTTACATTTAAAAGCGATTGCTCCTTAATATTTAAATGTCAAAACCTTCTAATAGCCATGATATCCGTACATCTAGGGATCTTCACGTCCACGACGCACAAAGGAAAACTAGGAATATAACAAATGAATACAGTTAACACTGACACAGAAAATGGTGAAGACATACCAAGACCTGAAATGTCTGTCCATTTTCCGACAGAAGAGATGTAAATTTTAACAGAACTTATCTTTCAGAGATTCTCAAAGACCCAAATGAACTGTACAAAGTGGTACAGACCAGCCATCCGTGGACCCGAGCAAACAAAGTGGTATGCTTACTTTAAAAGCATTGAAATTATAAACAGCAACTTGCCAAGCGAGAAAACACATACTTGGGATCGGCCTAGTGAGGGTTATACCTTTTAAGACATATAAAATGTGAAAAATACTGCTCAGCTCCAGAAAAACAGCTCCATTTTCCTTTGCGTCTTGGTCTCAAAGATCATGTGTCAGATGACTAACACAGCCTTCTACATTCCGTAATTGCGAGTTAAGTTGACCGTTTCTTCTTAGGTTACTACGATTGGAGTGCAAAGATAAAAATGTCTACATGACAGTTAAATTTGAAATTTCAGTCAGGGTTTCACATCCTTCAGTATTTCCGTACCCCGACCCGGCAGGAGCTGGATAAGGGGAAATGATGATGATGAGTTGAAATTGTCATCATCGTTTCTTCGCTCCAGCAAGCCGGGTGCGGTTATAAATGAGCCATCTCCAACTTGTCCTGTCCATCCATAACTGTTGTTCTTGTAGTTGATGCCAGTTCTTATCTCTAGCTTCAAGGTCCTTATAAATTTGCTTCTCCCACACACCGTGAGGTCTTCCTCTTGGTCTCTTCCCGGGGAGACTGGCCAAAGTACACTCGAGGTATCCTGTGGGGAGCCATCCTCTTCATATGACCATACCATCTCAATCTCTTGAGTTCGAGTGTCTCCAGCAGGCTCCTTTCCAATCCCAGTTGTCGTCGGATATCCTCATTCCTTATTTTGTCCATTTTCGTCTTTTGAAGGCAGGAATGGAGGAACTTCATTTCTACTGCCTGGAGACGACTGTTTGTTGTCCAGTAAGGGTTGCTGCTTCCAGTCCATATGTTAGTATAGGTATTAAGTACAGTGAGTCCGGGAATGTTCTGCGCAGCGCCTACATGCGTCTGCGAGAGCTAGCTACAGAAGTTACGTTGGCAGCACGGCTGCTGCTTGCATCATATTAGCCTTTCACGAAATGATTGCTGGCGGTCGAGATGGGAACTATTCTTTGTTTACTTGTGCCACACGTCAGTCTGCTTCATTGACAGGTACAGTTGCGCGAGTAGGATATGACTCAGCTCAAGTAGCCTCTATCATCGTTTAACTGCCCGTGGTCACATGAGCTCCTATGACGTGCAATGCTGCTTGACTTATATGCAGAATGCATTCTGTCATCGCTGTGTTCCCTAATAACTAGCAAACAGTATACTTTGCACTCACCACAGCCATTCATAACAGATACTGGAAGTGCTGATGACACATACGCTCGCTAATTGCAATGCACACTGACGATTTCGACAGGCTACAGCCCACACAAGTGGGATTCACTCTGTCAAAGACACCGTGCTACCAACTAAACCGATGAGGCAACCACTCGCAGCTGCACGTAACCACTGCGGAGAACATTCTCGGGCGCCCTGTATATCTTGAACAAACTAATCTTGGAAGCTTGTGGAAATGTTTCGTCACGTAACAATAATCATCAGGTTTTCACTCTTTGGTGAACACCATGCCACAATGTATTTAACTTTTAACGGTCAGTTTTAATCTCTTCATGGTGACTTATTACAATATTTTAAATGGTTGTCTACCTTATCGTGTTGGAAGCCATTTGTCAGTGTTGCCTTAGTAAAAGAGATTTAATGCTTTTCGGGTGATCAACACAATTGTACCCAATAATAATGGGCGTTTCCCTAACCCTGAAAAAGAAATTAACATGGTTATCCAAGTGAATTTATTAATCTCATGTAATTTTTTTTTCAGGTTTAGGGAAACCCATTACAATTGGTTGTCGACCTCTTAAATGTAGATGTAAAATTCTATTCCATTTTTACAACTAAGGAAATCTGCTAAACAGAGTTTTCAATTATTGAGAAGGCGGCTTCGGTGGCGTAGTCGGTAGCATGCTGAGCTTCTATGCCCAAAATAGCGGGTTCAAACCCTGCCGAAGCCGTCGGATTTTTTAAGAGCTTTAAAAATCCCTCAGTATGCCTTCCTTCGGAGGGGAAGTAAAGCCGGCGGTCCCATGTCATAGATTTATGGCATGTTAAAGAACCTTCCACTAATTACACCTGTGAGAAGATAAATAGGATAGGTTAAGAACGTAAACAACGCTCTTAGGTTTTTAAGTTCGTTACCAAGAGCCTACTGCGGTGGCGTCTAGTAGCTAAGTTCTGAACTTGGCCTAGTAGTCGTTGACGGTGGCGCTTGGCGGCAAAAGTAGGAACTATTTGAAAAATTCTAAGTTGCAGTCTGTACTTAAATTAAAAAAACAGATAACACACACTGATACAGTCATCACAATTAACACCGGTTATCAGACATATTCTACACACACCCCAAGTACACAGGGCTACATGACTGCGTTGTTGCAGCCCCTAAACTTAAGAACCAACCAATTATTGAGAAAATTTTTAGAGCATAAAAACCAATAAGGCTCCTTGGTTATCTTAAAGGTTGTTTTGTTTCCTGTATTTAAAATCAAATTCTGCAATTAGGGTTTTTAAAACCACTATACAATGTAAATTTACATACAGTACTGTATGCTGTTCATTGTGTGAGGACTATTGGACTTCAACACAGCCCACTGGAAATAGTTTGGAGGGCCACATGTGGCCCACACATTGAAGACCCCTAGTCTAGGTTAATGTTTTGCCACCAATATTAATCACAAATCCTGGTCAAGCACCTGAAAAATCTGCACAAATGATGATTTTTTCATAAAAAGAAGAAAAAGACAAACACCAATACATACATTAATGAAAATTCACAAATTTGTGTGTGGTTTTTACCAACCATTGAACATTTAAACATACCGTTTCTTTGCATAGAACATTTATCTCTCATTTTTATAATTCAGAGTTATTAAAAAGAGAATTTGCATGAGAAAAAAATATTTAATGCAAAATCACAATTTTATTTTTATCCATTATCATTACAGCAAAAGTTATAGCACACTGTTTTTAATTTATATTTGTACAGTACATACATATCCCGTTCTAGCGGGTCTAGGTGTTAAAGACTCCTCTCCATCTAATACTGTCTTCCCACCACTTTTCTTCCTCCACTTGATGCCAGTTAGCTCCTCTTCTCTCTATACAGACTCGCACACCTGTACTTCATCACATTCTTGGTCGCCCTCAAGGTCTTTTACCCCTCAACCTTTACTTCTTCCATTATTTTTGGCAACCTTTGCCCACTCATCCTCTTAACTAATGTCCATTCCATATTGAACTCTTTTTTTCTACTCCCTCTCTCATACTTTCGGGGGGCGTGGTGGCGCAGCGGTCAAGCTGTATGCCTCTCACCAAGGCGGACCGGGTTCGATTCCCGGTCAATGCATGTGAGATTTTCGATGTGAAATGCCATGTCCTGTGGTTCGGATTCCACGTAAAACAGAGGTCCCGTGGCTTATGATCGCGAGATTAACGGTCACGTTAAACTACAAGCTTCCTTTTTTTCCTCATACTTTCCTGATTTGGTTCTTTTCGATTTTAAAATTTCTTACTCTATCTAATCTAGTTTTCCCTTTGACTGCCCTGAAGAACTTTATTTCCCCTGTTAAAGTCTGCTCCAGTCCCTTTCCATCATTGTCCAAGTTTCTGCTCCATATGTGACAGCGAATGATATGTTACTGTTTCTACGTCCCTTTTAACTCCTGCTACTTCTGGAGATGCCGGGGTGCCAGAATTTTACACTGAAAAGGATCTTAAATGTGCCAGTAAATCTGACGTGGCTCCCTCACATTTGTGCACCATCAAATTCTAACTGACAACGATGGGATTTGATCCCGTTATCTTGGGCTCAGCAGATGAAACGTTATCACCAAGCCACGCAGCCAATCATCAATGGGTGAGTAATAGGTCTTATACATATGAAATTTTGCTTTCTCTGGAACTTCCTTGTTCCAAACCAGATGTTCCATTGTTTGATAAAAATTTCCTCCTTTTTGCAGCCTCTTATTAATTTTATTTGTTATCAGTCACTAGATACCAGCACCCGGCAAACTTGAGCTGTTACTTTATGATAATGATCCGTCACTAGATATTTCCCTGCCTAGGTAATTGAAACTGTTTACCACTGAGTCGTTCTCCACACGACTATATTCTCAACTATCTTTCTATCTCTTCCTAATATGAGTCGTCTAGTATCAAAACCGGCCAAGTCACAAAATTTACGAAAATGAGTTATGGTTATCAATTTGAAGTAGAAGTACAGCACTATCAGGCGAAACAAGAATATGCTTCAAAATCGTCCATGTCTTCATGTTACACAGCACTGAATTCTTGGTCGTGCAACAGAATGGGCCAAGTCATGCAGGCAGTGCTTTCAAAACCGGCCATGTCAAAGAACGAGTAGCAATCTTCATGTCGCAGCATTATTGTCTGGAATCTAGCGTTGTTAGATTACGCATGAATGTGATATCAGTAGGCAACATTGTTCCTTATTTTGTTTACTCTTCGAAGCCATAATAATTTGTATTTTGTTCGTTTGCAACACTGACTTCCGTATTCGCGGGCTTCTTACCGCATTGGCGCGAAAGCAATCGTATTTCCTGTGTGCTCGTATTTTGTCATTATTGTGTAGTGTAACGTGTATATTGTTCCTATTTTAATAATGATTCTATTAACATAAGTGACTCATTTTCTTTTACTGTGTTCAAGATCTAGTGAACTACTAACTTTTAATGATATAATACCTATTTTGTATTCTCCTCAGCTTTCTGATGTTCATCTTCATATATTAGGCTACTATCCAATTTAAGCATAATGCTTTCGTTTTTATTGCAATAAAAACAGGTAATTAAAATTGTCAATTTATTTTAATTTAATTGCCTTTCTTCACTGGAATTTGGAATTTAAAAAGAAAAGTTTTACAAAAAAGGACTAAAATTATACCAAATTGCAACAAAAACGACCAAGTCAAAATTAATATTAGCAAAAAAAAAAGGGTTCATTATGAATCAGATTTCTCAAAATAGCAGAACTTAAATATTAAACCATTATGGATATAACAAAGCAATAAAATCTTTTGTGACCACCATTGCTTTGTCTCTAGAGGTTTTTCATCCATACCGAAAAATATGCCTTCAGTGACTTGGCCGGTTTTGATACTAGACGACTCATATCATGACTTCACTCTTTTCTTTATTCCCTTGCATGCTTCTAGTTGTAACTGGACATTTTCTTCTGTATCACCCCATATTATCATATCATCTGCAAAAATCATCTTTTTATCCTTTTCTCCAACCATCTCTTTTACTAATCTATTAATTCCTTCCATCACAACATTAAATACTGCACAAGATAGAATGCTTCCTTGTTGTCCTTGTCCTATTTCAAACCATTTGGGAGTCATCTAGTGGCAGCCTTGGAGGCTAGAATCATATAGTCTCCTTAACCTGGTCTGTACTTACATGGATAATTCTCAAGAGGCGCATTCAAGTCGTGGGGGTGGGCAACAGTACTGTAGTTGGAGTTAAGTTATGATCGGGACCCAGTCCTTTCCTTGTTGTTGTCCTTGTCCTATTTCAAACCATTTGGAGTCATCTAGTGGCAGCCTTGGAGGCTAGAATCATATAGTCTCATTAACCTGGTCTGTACTTACATGGTTAATTCTCAAGAGGCGCATTGGGACATATGTAAATCTGCAGCCGTACATAAGAGGTGATCCACTCCAGATCTGTCACATCAACATACGCAAATGCTGTCCACCCCGCAGTTTGCTTTAGGGGGAGGAGGATGTGACGTATTTTACGCCACTTAGCTGACATAAAAATATACCTAACCTAAGATATTCTTTCCTGCCAAATTTACCCGTCCCTGAATTTCCAGTTGGAGCGAATGCTTCATAAATTCCTTCACTTACCCAAAAATCTGAAGAAAGTTGTGGCCTATGCCGACTGTCGCAAATTCAACCTGTGAAGACCTTGAACTAAATCTTCATGGATAAAACACCGCACTCGCAGTCCAAACACGCGAGGTATTACTCCGGACCTGATGTGCACTGATTCTGGAATTCTGTGTTCCCTAACCTCAAAAATAAACATTTGGATCTACGCATTTAAAATACGTCAATATCAGCTGTATTGATTGTTCCAACCCCAACCATCGCGAGATGTATCGACCGCCGTAGATGACAAGTGACGTACGCATGGCGATCGACCAGGGTGGCCAACTCTCACGGAAGTGTGTTATGGACTACGTTCAAGAAGCCAGGGGATTCGTGTGTGCGTGTGTGGCTACAACTATTCCTTTGTCAAAATCATAGCGTTTTCATATATGTACTGGTTGAAGCGTAGGTAACGCTCTCTTGATTCCTGACTTTCATAAAGGAAACACCTCCCGGGGATTCGGATGTCCCGGGAATGTAGAACAGGTTTCCGCCTCCTCGTGGGGCGTTATTTTATTTTGGTGTTTTAGTTTGGTTTAATATGTAGTGCACAAGGTAAGTCCCAGGAAGTGTGATATTTATTTTGCTTGTCTGCCCATTTATTTTGGGGCTTTGTTTTTCTTTACCGTGTTATTGCGTCGTGGATATGCGTACCTCGTGGGTATGGCGCACTGGTTGATGTTCGGCCGATCAATGGGTTGATGTATCCTACTGTTTAATTCTGAATTGTTTATCAATTTTTCCTTCTTCGGAAGTAGTTTCATAGTGGGAAATCTTTCTCGTGTTCGGGCGAGGTTTTTTCTGTGTTGCGTAACCGTGTGCGTCCTTTAGTTTGGGTTCCAAATTTATTCATTTTTTTCCCTATGATCACGCTTCCTGGAATTTCCTAACTGCAGCCATGTTGAGTTTTCTATTATTTTAGTTTTAAGGGGCCCTGTTCTTGGTATTTGCATCACCTTACGTCCACGTGCTAGTTGTAGGTTATGTGACGCTTTGCTTTGGTTTTCCTCCCTTACGCCCATGTGCGTTTCACTTTTGAATTTCGAATTGCTGTATTCCTGTTTAACCTATGGGATTGGTTCAAATCCCAAATTTTGGGAGAGCACCTTATGGTGCAATCGTTCCTTGGTGTCCCGTTATGTGTCCGCCATTTGGAGAGTCTAGTTTGTGTCGGGGCCCATGATGGTCGTGTGATACCGTCCGCTCCGTTTTTCGGGAGTTTGTCATTCGTAATGTAGTTTTCATTTAATTTTGTTTTCTTTTCCTTTTACGTAATTCCGGATGTGTTCGTACGTATGTTGGTAACTTATTTCCATTCCGGATGTAACTTGTAAATTTATGCTGGTGTTGCACAACCATCGCCGTGGCATTTCATTTTAGTTCTGAGTATTCGTGTGCTCACGTTTCCTAGTTAAGGGTTTGTACAAATTCATTTGACTAAGGATAATTTATAATTGTAAGATATAAGTATATGCAGTCTTCATAGACTTCTCTAAGGCCTTCGACCGCATTAATAGAAGCATACTAGTAAAGAAACTCACCGAAATGATTGGTCTGGAGCACCACTACATCACCAGATTGATTAAGGATATTCTACATAACAACCAGGTAGAAATAGATAACGGAATAACTATATCTAATCCAATCGATCAAACAATGGGAGTACTTCAGGGTGACCCTCTAAGCCCTCTTCTATTTAATGTCGCGACTGCTGATGTGGTATGTCTCTTACGTTCCCAGAAAGTCAAAATCATCGTATATGCCGATGATATGGTTCTGACCTCGTCGTCAAGAGAAGAGCTACAAGACAGCTTGAATCAACTTGCAATATGGGCCCAAATCAACGATCTTGAAATAAACCTTCAGAAAACGGTAGCAATGATATTCAGAAAGGGCGGAAGAACTGCCAAAGATGACATTCTTTACCTCAGAGATGAACCTTTGCTTCAAACCAGTCATTACAAATATCTAGGAATTACTTTGCAAATACAAGGGAAATTATTTACACGTCACATCAAAGATAAAATGATCTGTGCTGTCAGATCAATGAACGACATTAGTCATCTCAGGGATATGTCCCTGCAATCGGCACTGAGACTCTTTAAAGCAAAAGTTACACCAATTGCAACGTATGGATTGGATATAATATGGGTTAATTTAAGCAAAAATAACCTGAAAGACTTAGAGAAAGTGAAAACCTTATTCTTAAAAAGACTGCTTTGTTTGTCAAAATTCACCCCATCGAGACTGGCGTATGAACTAGCGGGGGAACCTTTCTTTATAGAAGAACTCCGACTGGTTCACCAACTACCATCCACAAGACAATACAACGATTTGCTACAAGAACTACTTGCAAAAAAGAAGGATATCCCAATTGATTTCTACTCCACTACGGCCATGACGTCAACAGAATGGAAGGGCACTGCCTATGATTTGAGACACACAGTGACCCGATTCGCGGTGCACGGTTTTCACCACAAGATTTGTGAGACTGAGGTGTTCCATGTGCCCAGACCAAAGTGCATTTGTAAATTGTGTCAAAAGTCATGCGATACTTACCACGCTCTCGTGTGTAGTAAAAGGTTGTCATCGCTTACAGAATTTTGTAAATAATTATTGTAATGCACATTGTGCGCACTTATCCTTAATAATAATAATAATTGTAAGATATTACCCATTCTGTGTACCTGTTCATTACCTTAATTCTGTTGAGGTCCTAAAAGCATGTTTAGTGGCGTGTCATGCCACGTGACGCCGAAGACGTTTATCATCCTATCTGTGCCAATTTCTCATGAAATAACTGTTTGTAACCGAGTGTAGTTCCTATTTTTTTATATACTTCGATATTTTATAATACAGACCCCTTTTATATTGGATTACGACTTCATTTCGCCTTTCACGTCCCATCCCCCTCCCTCAAGACAGCTGCGGTGGAATGAATCCTCACCAGGTAAGTCTTCCACTCTTCAAGCTTGTGGATAAAGCGACGTACTACCTCTCTTATACATCTGAGGGGGTCACCCGAGTGCGTCGTCAACACCGGCCACCGAGGTAAGGCCATCAGGCCCCGCAAAGGATGTCTCGAGACCGCCGTTGGTAAGTTTCCTTCAGGTTGGCAGGCCCTCTAAGGAGTCTGTCGAGCTGAGCGAGTAAGTGTAGTGTGTAGGAGTAGGAGATGAGGGGGTGACATATCGAAGTATATAAAAAAATAGGAACTACACTCGGTTACAAACAGTTATTTCATGAGAAATTGGCACAGATAGGATGATAAACGTCTTCGGCGTCACGTGGCATGACACGCCACTAAACATGCTTTTAGGACCTCAACAGAATTAAGGTAATGAACAGGTACACAGAATGGGTAATATCTTACAATTATAAATTATCCTTAGTCAAATGAATTTGTACAAACCCTTAACTAGGAAACGTGAGCACACGAATACTCAGAACTAAAATGAAATGCCACGGCGATGGTTGTGCAACACCAGCATAAATTTACAAGTTACATCCGGAATGGAAATAAGTTACCAACATACGTACGAACACATCCGGAATTACGTAAAAGGAAAAGAAAACAAAATTAAATGAAAACTACATTACAAATGACAAACTCCCGAAAAACGGAGCGGACGGTATCACACGACCATCATGGGCCCCGACACAAACTAGACTCTCCAAATGGCGGACACATAACGGGACACCAAGGAACGATTGCACCGTAAGGTGCTCTCCCAAAATTTGGGATTTGAACCAATCCCATAGGTTAAACAGGAATACAGCAATTCGAAATTCAAAAGTGAAACGCACATGGGCGTAAGGGAGGAAAACCAAAGCAAAGCGTCACATAACCTACAACTAGCACGTGGACGTAAGGTGATGCAAGTACCAAGAACAGGGCCCCTTAAAACTAAAATAATAGAAAACTCAACATGGCTGCAGTTAGGAAATTCCTAGAAGCGTGATCATAGGGAAAAAAATGAATAAATTTGGAACCCAAACTAAAGGACGCACACGGTTACGCAACACAGAAAAAACCTCGCCCGAACACGAGAAAGATTTCCCACTATGAAACTACTTCCGAAGAAGGAAAAATTGATAAACAATTCAGAATTAAACAGTAGGATACATCAACCCATTGATTGGCCGAACATCAACCAGTGCGCCTTACCCACGAGGTACGCATATCCACGACGCAATAACACGGTAAAGAAAAACAAAGCCCCAAAATAAATGGGCAGACAAGCAAAATAAATATCACACTTCCTGGGACTTACCTTGTGCACTACATATTAAACCAAACTAAAACACCAAAATAAAATAACGCCCCACTACCAAGCTTTGCCTGTGCCCAACCACAAACTTGTGACCGCCACTCTGCTAGGACTGCGGAAATGTTGTCAAACCGCAAAGACAGTGGGAATCTCTACAAAGGGCCTGGAGAAAGCTGCAACTGTAGGCGCTACCACGCACTTTGCCTTTAAGTGGGCGCATGCAGTTACTGCTCTCTTCTCAATGCCTCCTAAGGCAGATGAAATGTTTCTCACCCACTAATCGCCACTTGCAGATACTGCAACTAGTACTTGTAACAAGTAAACAAAGTTTTCACTGTCCACTGTGGGCACTGTGTCTTTTCCCAAGTATTCAATATGTAGATATCATCATCATCTTGAATCGACTCCAGTTTCCCGGGTGCAGTGAACGAGCGTTCTCCATTTATTTCTCTTTAAGAATGTTTCCTCCTCCTTAATTTGCTGTAAATCCAGACCTCTCCCTGCAAGATCATTTCTAACCTGGTCGATCCATCTCTTCCTCGGTCCACCTCTTGGTCTCTTGCCTTTCAGTTCTTTCTCAAACCACTCTCATCTGTTCTTTGTGTGTCCATTCTTTTGAGATGACCGAACCACTTCAGCCTGGTTTCAACACAGATCTCATTAAGAGATTGTTCTACTTAAACAAGATGGCGAATCTTATCATTTTAAAATTTTGTCCCTCCTTGTCTTCTGAATCATAGTTCTCCACTGCTTGTAGTTTGCTGGTATTTCTTTTGGATTGGGTACAAGTTTCTAACCTATATGTAGTAACAGGTACAAAGAAGCTCTTGAGTATTAGTTTTGATCTTAAAGGAACTTGCTTATCCCAAAGAAGCCTTCCCACGAGGTGATCAAATTGTGCTCCATGTTGAACTCTACTAGTGATTTCTGTAGATGGTTGGTTATCTGTGGACACTACACTAACAAGCTAACAGAACTGACGTACTTGTTCTAACTTTGTACCATTCAGAGTGATGTTAGTACAGATGTTTTGTCGACTAATGGGCATCACTACAGTTTCGGACCTGCTTATATTCAGACCAAATTGCTTGAATAGAGCATTCCAATCGTTCAGCTTCTGTTGTATTTCAGCCTCATTTTCACCCCATATTACAGCATTATCTGCAAAGGCTAAAGCTTTAAACTCAGAGGTATTATAGAGTCTCTTAACTCTTCATTATTTCATCCATTACAGTAATGAATAAAAGCGGTGATAGTGCGCTGCCTTGCTGTACACCCTGCTTAGTCTAGAACCACTCTGAATAGCCACCACCTATTTGGACACAACTCTAACAGTGTTCATATAGCATCTTGACTTTATTTATTAAAGCGCATGGTATTGATCTATTTTGAAGGCATTCCCAGATTGTATTTCTCCGTACACTGTCGTAAGCCTTCTCAATATCTAGAAAAATAAAGATGTAATTTCCTTTCTCCCAGTGCTTCTTCATAATCATCCTGACAGAAAATATCTGAAGTAGAGTGTGGCAAGGAGTTGATGTGAAATTCTTAGGCAGAAAAATGCCTTATTGGTAAAACTTCTTCAAAAGAATTTTCCGTACTGAGTCTTGAAGAGTAGCAATTGGTATTTTGGTGACAGTGGAAGCTTTAATACCAGCGCTGCAGTACCAGTGACAACTTAGCAAAATCAGGGTGCGTAGCTTATACAACGGCACACCATACACACGTAAATAAGGTAACTCAAAATATCTTACATTCTTCTGATAGTAAAACATTATTTAACAACTTATAATGACATGTTTTGAGCATTATTGCGGTATTCTTCAACGTGTCTCAATTAACACTATGATGTTAGGATTCATGCATTTTCTGTTTTCTTGAAAGTACAATGTTTTTGTACTAATATTATTCTTACTCTATGACTACTTTCATCATCATCATCATCATCAATTTCAGTTTTCCAGCCTAAGCTGGGTCAGAACAAATATGACACCCCCTCTACTTTACTCTGTCAGTCCACCATCCTCCCTCAACCACTGAACTCTACTCCAGGTTTCGTTCTCTTACACTGTCCTTCACGAAATCCATCCACCGTACTCTAGGTCTTCCTCGTCCTCTTTTACCAGTCATCCATCTCTCCATCACTTGGTTTGGCATTCTTTCATCATTCATCCTTCTCACATGTCCATACCATCTCGATCTGTTCTGCTCCAGCTTATCATTCAGCTTCTGTAAATTCACTTCCTTCCGAATGTCTTCATTTCTCACTCTATCTCTCCTAGTCTTTTGTACCATACCCCTCAGGAATTTCATTTTGGCTGCCGTATTCTACTTTCATCTCTCCTCATCATCGGCCAAGTTTCTGCTCCATACATCATTATTGGTAAGTAATAGATCTTGTACATCCCTTCTTTAGCCTTCATTGGTATGTCTTTATCCCAAATTAAACTCCAAACCTGATGATGGGAAACACTCCCACATTGTTTTCTCTTGATATCCATATACAATCTTGCATTTTCCATCACTTTCTTCAATTCTCCCACAATACCTAATGCTGTCATTTAAATTATTTCCTTGAATAGATAAACATAAAAAAAAAAAAATCAAATCCCTTAATCCAAAATTATACTTTTAATTTTAATCAATCTATTTTTCTTGAGAAAAGATTTTTGGCTGGATTAGTTTCCCTCCTCGCTGTCCTGTCAAACGTCGAACATTGCTTGCGCAGCACCCTGTACCAGTAATGCTGAAAAGACATCGCCACCAAATCAAGTGTCTCCTCATGCGCCATCTGTAGTGGTGCGCGCATGTCCTTCCGTAATTTCGAATTGCAAGTAAGGTGATATTCCCATGCCTAACTCAGCAAGGTCAATGTTATTGTTAGGGCGTAGAGGGACCTCTGTATTTTGCTTGTGCTTGCTTGACAGTCTTCAGAGTAGCCTAGACAGTTGTCTATTGTAAACCTATACAGCTGTCTTCCTTTCCTATGTTTGTTTGTTTATTGTTTTAAGGGGCCTAACATTTAGGTTATGGGCCCTTTCTTTATTTGTACATGACTTAGTTTGTCGCTACTACACTAGTATTAAAGTGCCATAAAAATGTAAAGTATGTAGTATTTCAACTAGATGTTTAGGATTTACTCGAATTCCATCATAACAATGGGTAAAAATACGAAATCACCTCGCTGTTCCACCCCTTGTAACAACAACTAATTACCAAGCAAAATCTGTGATAAAGATTTCTTGGATAATCCCTTTTCAAGAAGATCGTTGGTATAGACCAGTGGTTCTTAACCGGTGGTCCGCGAGTGCTTCGGGAGTGGTCTGCGGGAGAAAAGGGTCCACCAGCACGCATAAAAAAAGTGGCCAATAAATGGGGATTTCGAAAACGATGTGCGTTGAACGAGAATCGTCCGAATGTATTCGTGGCGATGAATATTAGGTTTTGAATTGAAATATCTTTAAAATAAGTGTTATTGAGGAAGGGTTACAACTGATCAGGTGTATTGGGTGGAGAGGGGGTCCGCAGACTTCTACGGGTTCAGAACCACTGGTATAGACAAAAAAAATAATAAGAGATAGTAAGCCCAGACCACCTCTGCCAAACCTTAAAACAGTTAAAACTCACCAATTTTTCTAGGTTTATGCCGTGTCTTGTGTGGGGTTTCGCCTAGGAACACCAAGCTGGCTCATCAGCCGGCTCTTGGTGTCCATAGAAAAATTGGCCGTGAAAACCAATATACCATCTTGAAACAGTTGTTGGTAAAGACCAAAAAAACACTTACACATGAACTTTCAGATGACACAGTATGACTCGTTCTCATGATTAATAGGTTGCAACAATCTTAATGAACTATTTTGCTGGCCATTTTTATTTTCCACAAACCCTAGTACATGGAATTTGGGGAGTTTTGACAATTTGAATGCCTTACACAATTTGCAGCAGCATTAGTGGTATTGGGATTAGTAGTAGTAGTAGTAGTAGTAGTAGTAGTAGTAGTAGTAGTAGTAGAAGTAGTAGTAGTAGTAGAAGACATACTAGTTGTTGAGCAAAGTTGAAAAGGCAGACATAAGTTTGTTTTCTATTGAGAGGTTAGATGCAAGTGTTAGGTTACAAGCATGTCGTCGCACAGAACAGATAATTAGCATCATCAGAGATCACTTTAAGGAACAGTTTAAGCCTCCACAGATAAAATGCACACCAATTTCCTGGGAAAGGAAGGGGTTTATGACAAGATGAGTGAAAGATCAAGCAAGAAGTGGAAAAAAGAAGATGCTCCAGAAGAATCTGAAGTTAAGGCGTTAATTTAACATGCTCTTGTAAAACGTACTCGCAAAGAGGCTGCTGAGCTTGACATCTCTCGATTGACTATTTACGATTAAATGAAGAAATTAAAGGTGAGATCGTATCGTGCAACCCTCTGCAATGATATTAAAATATTAGAAGCCATTTTTCAGTATTGCCTAAGTAAACTACTAATGGAAGCACGAGTGTGCCCAATTAGATAGGAGTAAGCCCCTCATTTGTGCGAGAAGTGTTCATTAAGTGTATAAATAATTCATGTATTTTATTTCAGGCACTAAGAAATTAATGCAATTTTTCACAGCCATGTTGACCAAACGAAAAGCTTCTACTAATAGATACCTCATCAATGACATCTCTTATGCATGAACAAGCATCCTGGCGCATGACAACTCTTCTAGCAATATTCCACCCGACATATCAAAATCCAAGGTTATGTTCGCAAATGAGTGTGCGATATACCGTACATCAGCGTGCGAAAGAGATCTGTTAGTTTGATAAAAGGAAAATCCTTACTTCATTCCTGAAATTGAACACAATCGCATCTTATGGTATGAGGAGGAATCACATCGCAGCATCTCTTTTGAGGATATATTTTTGATGGCCCTGTGTATGCTGTAACATATATACATCTTTGCTCAACTTCCAACTGGAAGACAAAGGACTAATAGAAGAGTTGTCGATACAGCAAGACACAGCTCCAGTACACTTCACTCTTACCATTCCATGATTTGTTAAATGAGAAATTTCTGGGATGCTTGATTGGACATGGGTCCTCAACATCTCCAGCATCACTTCCATGGCCTCCACATAACCTTGACCTGAAAACTCATTGTGGGGTATCATCAAGATGAATGTTGCAGCGTTTTACTAGAGATCCAAAAATGAACTCTAACAAGCAATACGGGCAGTGGCGTCGGAGCGGATTTTTTATTGGGGGTGCAAGATTTACTCGGCCCGGCCTGTTTTTGTTTGTTTGTTGTTTTTTTAGCGAAGTCGGTGACGACGAACGGTTTGAAAAATTACAACGAAAGAACTATTTTGATTTCGTAAATATTTTGGGTATGAATTAATTCACTAAAAGATGCAATGAAAAAGAAAAATTCTATTTATTTGTTCAATAGAACTCAAGACGTATGACGTATTGGCTATTCGGCCAATAGTAAAAATATTACAAACACTTTTACACCACACATTATAGCCTACAACTCAGTCAGGTTGACTCGACTAATTGACCTCCCTTGAATAAAAACAAAAAAAGAAGGAAGATTGTAGATTTACGTGACCGTGAATCTTGTGATTATGAGCCACGGGACCTCCTTTTTACGTGGAATCCGAACCACAGGACATGGCATTTCACTTTGAAAATCTCACATGCATTGACCGGGAATCGAACCAGGACCGCCTTGGTGAGAGGCATACAGCTAGACCGCTGAGCCACCACGCCCCCGAATAAAAACAAAAATGAACAGTGGCCTGAACAAGTGACTTTGAAACGTATCGACCAGCAACAAGAACGTCATAAAATTAAACTTAAAAAACATACCACAAAAAAAAGAAAGAATAATATGTACATACGTTTGATTTGTGGCTAGCTAACGCTAAACCTTCCCAAACATTTGCCCTCGTTCAATCTTACGCGAAATAAACTCGCGCAAGATACCCTGCAGATTTATGGCTCTTGTATAGGGTAGTCCTTATGCACATGAAGAAGCAAAGCGTGAGTCAGGCGCTGTTGGGTCATGGTACTGCGCAAATAATTTTTTGACCTCCGAAGTGCACTGAAAGATCTTTCCGAAGAAGCAGCAGATGCTGGAATGGTCATGAGTACCAGAACAAGCAAAACTACTTCGTTGAAAAGATTTTTAGTGGATGTAGCCAACTCATTCATCTGCTTAACTACATCTGCAATGCACTTCGGTGGCTTCCCTGGCAACTTTCCAACAATTTTAGCTGAACGAGATCAAAATCGTCCTGATGTGGAACCAGAGTTTCCTTCAGAACCTGCTCATACGGAACGATGCCCTGGTATGCCTGAATCAGAATATTTTCAATACTCACCAAAGTTTCAAAACCTTTCTGGTTAAATCTTTCTTCTACTTCATTCAAAAGGAGGTTCAGAATAGAGAAGTTATCTTTTCTAAGCTCTTCTTCATCTGTGAGCTTTGCTGGAGGAGCTGGATTGCTCGTTTGTTCTAAAGGCTTCGGAATTTTCCTCTGCCGTTTTTTGGGAAGTTTTTGTTAAGGTTTGGGCTTCTTGCTCTGCTTCTGCTTCTTTTTTTGCTTTTCCTCGGCTTCTTCCTCCTCATCGTCGGGTTTGGATGTGGCGTAGTTTTCGGAAACTTGTTGGTTAGGGTTTGGTAAAGAAGAGCAGTCACGTTCCACTATCTCCGTAGCATAAACGTAGCTTTCCTTGTAGAACCGATCAAACTCCTCTGTCGCTCGAAGAGCCTTCATTGCCGACATTAAAATCAGAGCAACTGCTTTGCTCCTGTAGCAGTATACCATGGGCCCTGAAGGGCCTTTGCAAGTTCTTCGCATAGACCAAAAATTTCGACACTCCCTATTCCCATTTCCTTTCTTGGCACTTCTCATAGGCTACTTACCACACAAAATAAGATCACACGAGATCTACTGTGTATGCAACTACTTAATTAAGATTTCAACTACCAGTTACCAGTTACGTTTTGTTTAAAAAATGTCATGCATATGTATTACTTTTGCTTATAAAAATAAAAACAACTGCTGCACGTGCAGTTATTGGAATTGAGCAAATTTTGTTTGTTTCACTAATTAGCTCTTTAGCTGTGACACCTGTGTTGAGTAATGTTTTTCATATTTGAAAGCTCGTGACTTAATGTTGACTCACACAAGTAAGTTGAAGCGAAGGGTAATAACAGGTCCACTGCTTTTCTTGATAAAATGGGATAATCATTCCGAATCTGCACCCAAAAATTTTCAAGAGACTTCGACTTAAATTCATTTCGAAGTATTTTGTCACTTGAGAGTTCTATTAGTTCCTCCTGTTCTGCCGTTGACAGGTGGGCTGTTACGTTCGTTTCAAACGGACTGCGAATCGAGTCATTCTCAGTTGAAGGTTGAGGAAATCTACCCTCGAATTTTTCACGAAGGTTTTGGAGGTGTTGTATGACAATTCCACTAATTTGACAAATATCTAACTCATTTTCATCCAGGAATTCATTCAGACAATTAAACATCTCACAGTTACCTTTGTCCTTGAAGTGACACGTTAAGTTCATTCAGTTTTTCAAATACGTGTGCCAAGTAACACAGTATTAGAAGCCATTTCTCATCCAGAAACAGGGTTGCGAGTGTAGGACTGCTGTCCAATAGGAAAATACGAAGTTCATTCTTCAACTACACGCGACGAAGGACTCGACCACGAGACAACCAACGTACCTGCGTGTGCAATAGAAGCGAACTATGTGTAGATCCCATCTCCTCGCAAAGAATGGAAAATAGCCGACTGTTAAAAGCTCTTGCTTTCACAAAATTTACAACACTATTTACATCGTTCAGCACTTTATTGACTTCCGGTTGTAGTACTTTTGAAGCCAATGCCTCCCTGTCCAGAGCTTTACAAAATAGAAAATCCTCGTGCATTTCATTTTCATGGCAGTAGCGTACAGAAACACGAAGCTGGGCGCTATTTAGGATATCAGTACTGTCATCAAGTTGCAGGACAAATTTTGGGCTATCATGAAGAGTGGTAGCAATTGATTTTTTATGTCAGAGGCTATTACATCAATACGACGAGTTACTGTATCATTTGAGAGCGGTATCGACTTCAAACACTCGCCGAACTTTTCTCCATGCATGATCATGCACATTTTCACGGCTGCAGGAAGAAGTAATTTCTCACCAATAATATGTGGCGATTTGGATTTTACAATTAAATAGGATACCTCCAAGGATGTTCATAGCGGTTTCTTAGGAACTGTTGCGTGCTTTTCTAGGAATCTAACATTTCCTTTTAGTTGTTGCTTGTGGCGCTTAAGGGGCCGATAACCTCGATGTTAGGCCCCTTAAAACAACAATTATCATCATCATCATCGTGGCGCTTAAAAATGCTAAAGGTTTACTTACAAAGTCTGGATGCTTAGTCTGCAAGTGTCTCTTAAGTTTCACAGGCTTCAAACTGTCGTTTGCTAAAATCTTCAAACAAAGAACGCACTGAGGTTGTTCCTGATTATTATTCGAAAGAATGCTGGTAAAGCCTAATGTCAGATAATCGTCTTGATATTTACGCACTTCATTTTGTGTGTAGAATTAATAATCCTGATGGGAGCAGAAGTAGACGCGGAAGAGCAATGGACTTTGTTTAAATTCGAACCTTGTTCTTTTTCCGAAGGAGGGCGAGCACTATCACTTTCATGGGGTCTCTTTTTACCACTTCTAATAAGCCACTTATCCATGGGTAATGGCGACACTCGTATCAGTTTATTGTAAAGTTGGCTAACCACGCACTAGAATTCACCTGTTCACTCACTGTCTTTGAACTGACTGGAAAGGCCTAGCTGAATTCGAATCGGAAACGGCAGAAATAGAAGAATCCATTCTTGAAAGGAAGTGGCGGTCACATTGTCAAGCGGCTTATTGTCATTAAGTATTTGGTAAGGAGATGTCACTGCGGGTGGCGAGTGAAAGGGAGATGTCCACCCCCCCCCCCCCCCCCCCGTTTTATCACTCTCTGCACCCCCCACTTTGAGAACCCCTGCTATAAGGTAGGACACTCCGGTGCCTCTCGCTCCCATTGGCTGCTACGCTGTGAAGCAGCCGGGCTACGCCAGGCGCATGCCAGCTGATATTTACAGTGCATTCTTACGGGAAACACAGTCATATTTCGCTACTCGTTTCCGCTCGTAGTATACAATCACAATAATGGCAATATGCACGTTATAAAGAGGAAGGTATAAACAATATATTGCAGTGGTTTGTAATGCGAAATATACTTCATAAACACACACAAAAATATTTTAGATTAGCCTAACTACGCTACCGCACCTTAGTATCGGCTGAGCTAAAAAGAAGCCTCAAAAAACACAATAAAGTGTAATTGTACTGTTGTGATATACCATTTATAGGGTATTATTTGACAGCAGGACAAGCGAGGACCAGCACATTCGTATTTCTCTTTAAAAACGTCCCTTTTTGTTGCCGTCTAATCATTTGAATTAGCCAGCGGCGTGTGGGCCAGGTACGCGGTGCGTCTACGCGCTCCTTAGCCTGGTGTATAACTTGGAAAGGGGGTTGAAAAATTAGTTTATAAATTTAATTTACGTGTTATAGATTTTAGGTGAAAATAGAGGTGCCTGCCGAGGCAGCTCCTCTTAGGGCCTGACGAGCTATCAAGATGATAAGCTTCAAGCTTGCGTACTGTTTGAATTTGTGATATTTAAAATTTTTAAATGTTAGGTTAGTTCAAGTTATTTTTAATTGAGTGTTATATAATGGTGTTATTAGCAGCTAGCAATTTACGTCTTGTTTACTCGACTACCGCACACCACATGCCCTCCCGGCCGTGACGTATCGGCAGCAGTTGCCTCCCTTTTTGTTGCCATAGACAGCTGTGAGCTGTATGTTATGCATGGTCGGCCGCGATAGTGAACACCCGGTGACGTCACGGAGCAGCCTACGGAATGGCAAGCCGATGCGCGGAGCCCGGAGTGCGCCCCAGCCCTGCCATTTCCAGGCTGCCTGCCCCAATCAACACCCTTCTTTCGTTACGGGAATTCCCCTTCAACGCGTGTGTCAGTATATCGTGTTTTTTAAGGAGGTACATTCAAGAAACGTTCTATTTTCAATTAAAGTGTAATGTCGTGAAAGTATAATAAACAAGAATAAATCGGCTTGAACCTGCTCTTCGCACTCACCGACAGCGTTACCAAACTAACTTCAAGCCAATGTTGCCAACCTCAGCAGAGACGATTGGCATGCATTCACAATCGGCATTCACACTTAGCTGCTCGCGAGTTCGCATTTTAAATTCGCGTCATGTAGCTCAAAAAGGTCATTCTTTCTCAATTTTCAACATCAAAGTTTTGCATTTTCAAAAGTTATCGGGGGTGCGCCGCACCCCCAAAATAAATATTGAGGGGGCGGCCGTACCCTGGCACCCCCCCCCCCCCCCCCTCCTACGCCACTGAATACGGGATGCCTTTGGTATGATCACACTTGCCGATTTGGATAAAAATGACACAAAGAACTTGGAGGGGCATAGGATTTGGGTCCAACATGACAAATCCCTTGGATAGTCTTAAGTTAATTACTAAATTCATTTTCATGAAATTAAGATTGATTAAGAAACAAAAACAACCAACAAACTTATGATTAAGAAACAAATACAATCAACAAAGATATACGAGTATGCAGACTTCCTGAACGTGCTGTATTCTTGATAATGTTGCCTGCTCCTTTTTTTGCCAGTTTATCTCTTTTTTTTTATATATGGTTTATATACAAACGGTCATATACCTTGTTATGTTTTCCTATACAGATTTGCAAAACCTAATATGGCTGTCGAGTGTTCTTACTTTACTCCTTCTGTTATCCTTTTTATTTCCTTGTAATTCATTCCTGTGTTATTCAGGACTTCAGACCACCTTGCAACTACACTTCCAAGACGAAAGATCTGGTTGAAGAATGCTCCCACTATACTGAACATAGTTTTGAATGACAGAAGAACTGGTTGCCGCCCGCCCTCCCAATGAGAGACTGGATGGCTGAAACAATCATGCTGGGGCCTACAGCATTGAAGAGCTATTTATTGGGTTGGTGGCATGAATGCCCACTGTTGCAGATGGCAGTGTATCAATAGGGAAGACTGCCAATCTACCTCTTATATTCTGAAGAGAACTGGAAACAAAATTCTATCTGCCAGCTAATAATGTTTGAAACGAGATATGAATCTTTATCCACTTGTGTCCTGTGAAATTGCACAAGAGCTCGCAAGGCGGCTATATGCCACCTGTCAATTTTGGTTTATTTCTATGGGTTCCTATCTACTTTAACCACATAAAGAATAGGTTAGGTAAGTGGTCTCTCAAATAACTTCAAACTATCACAATTCTTCCTGGCGTATTGTAAGTAAAATTGTTTCACATTTTTAATCTCATTTTAAATCACACAACAGTTATAAATTAACTCGTACATAAGTATGCCTTGATGTAAATTTGAAAAATAAAACGTAGGCACATGGGTAGGAACATACAAAACCAAAGAAAAGCAACTTACAAAGAAAAATTAAATAAACAAACACTACAACACCCAGTAGATGTTTCCCAGGCTTACTCCATGTCAATAAGTTCTCCCGTATCTTCCAAGCATAACTGCATACAATACTACTGTGGTTTTTGCAAATGTTGCATACCAGTTGTGCTCTATGGCTTTTCTTCGATCCACAAATGTGGCAAAGAACTCTTTCAATTGGGTTTCCCTGGGTGGTTGATTGGTCGAGTGACTGCTTGCCAAGTTTCCTCTGTAGTGTTCCAAAAAAATACCCACATCTTTAGGGAGATTCTGCAATTCAGTAAGTTCTCTCCAGTTATCTATCTTCAGTTCCAAGGCCCAGTTGTAAGTGTATTTCCCTGATGGAGCTGTTGAAGAGGTTGTTCACAGTAATTGCCATGATCATCTTCAAAGTGTTGAGGCAAAAGTTGCTGTCATATGGACCGTCAATTGTTTCTTCTTCTTCCTCTTCTCCTCTGTCTTTCATCTCCAATTCTTGAAAATTTGAGCAATGTACACTTTCCGGCACGTAGCTCTGCACTTCCCCATCCCATTCCCCTGGTATACTACTGCAGCATAAAACATTTGCAACGCTGAGAATGTCTGTGTCCGATTGTGAGAACCTACTGTCAAGCGCGCCAATGTTCTCAGTAGGGAAGTATTTATCACGCTCCCCGCACCGCACTACACTCCACTCCTACTGCCGAGCTCTAAAGGTCAAGTGCACAGTTAGATGCTACTATCCACAGTCAGAATTACAGATTTGTGCTTTAAAAAAAAGAAATAGATAATAAATAAAATAATAATGCCAAATTCTCATAGAAACTGGAAATATTACGTAGGAAAAGCTTGTAAAATGGTAAAATATGCATTATTTTTACTAACCAAATGCAAAAGACTAGCTGAAATGTTTTCCTATGGAAGATTGGCAACAGTTCTCACTTCAGCTTGCGAGGCGGCAATTAACCGTCCACTGCTGTCACTAACTTCAAAACACAACTGAGCCCGAACAACGTTGGCCAGATGTTGGCATAGTCTGTGACTAAACAGAACTATTAAGATGTCTCATAAGTAATGTAGTTTTTTTAGCCTATTTTCAATTTTGAAAAAATAGGCTTATGAGATCACCTTTTGTCCGTGTGTGTGTGTGTGTGTGATTCGTGTGTGTGTCCCCCCCTAATAAAATCTAAACGGCAGGAGCGATTTCAATGAAACTCGGAAAGTTCATAGCACTATTCCCGGCGACCTCGACCGTGCCCTTCAAATTTTGTTACGACTCACCAATCCAACATGGCGGCTGTGCGAAATATTTCACCAGCATTCAATATCTCCGAAACTATTATCGATCTTACCCTGACATTTTCTATGGTAATAGAGGGAACTACTATAAGTTCACTTATGTGACTTTTGAAAACCCGGTAACTACAAAACCAACATGGAGGCCAAGCGAATTTGCGACTTTTAAATAGACGTTTCTCGTGATTTGACCAACCAAACGCAATGAAACTTGGTACAGTATATGTTTATATACATTGTAATGCACCGACATCTAACTTCGTTCAATTGTTTACATAATCACAAGATGGCGGATGTGCGAAATATTTCACCGGCATTCTATATCTCTGAAACTATTAGCGGCTTCTCCCTAAAATTTTGTACGGAGATAAAGGGCACTACTGGAAGTCCATCTATAAGACTTTCAAAAATCGGTTAACTACAAAACGAACATGGCGGCCAAGCGAATTTGAAAATTTTAAATAGACCTTTCTCGCGATTCAATGTTCCAAGCGCACTGAAACCTGGTACAGGAAATATTTATACACATTGTAATCCACTGGTATCTAATTTAGTTCAATTGTTTATATAACCTCAAGATGGCGGCAGTGCGAATTTTAAAATTAAGTTTTTATTTCTTGTGATGTAGTCATGCGATCGAAGTGAAAGTTTGAATAATGGACCTACGCAATAATTTTCCTTTAATGGTACATGACTCTATGGCCTTTACATTTAACAATCCAACATGGCGACCATCCGAAATATTTAGACGATACTGAATATCTAAGAATCTATTTTAGCAATCAAACTGCATTTTTTTTAATGTTCATAGGGGCTATGAACTTAAGTTCACCTATAGGACTTTAAATAACCTGGTGATCACAAATCCAACATGGCGGTGACGCGAATTATAAATATTCACATGGACGTTTCTCTCAATTTAACCATCCGAGTGCAGTGAAACTTGGTACAGTAAATCCTTATACGAATGTTAATCCACTGGCATCTAATTTATTTCAATTGTTTCCATAACCTCAAGATGGCAGCTGTGAAAAATTTTAAAATCTCCATGTTTTTTCTTGTGTCCTAATTATGCGATTGAAGTTTGAATACTACACGTTCACAATAATCTGCATGTAACTGTACATAACTCTAGGTCCTACATATATAAAATCCAGCATGGCGACCATCCGAAATATTTAGTCGGTTCTTAATATCTACGAATCTATTACAGCAATCAAACAGAAATTGTGTATGTTGATAGTGGCAATTAACATAAGTAGGATATATGAAAATAGGCTGTATAGTTCTTCACGGAACTACTTGTAAGTTTGGTGTTTCATAAGATAGAAATGGTTTTCTTTGGTTGGCCGATGCTATTTACAGGAGGCCATGACTAGAATTGTGTATATTGAGAGAATGTATCAGTCGTTATTGTTGACCACAATCACAAATGGAACTTACGAAGTTGGAGGTTGGGGTTCCTCTAAAGCACGACTGGAAACGATTACAAAGCTGCTGCCGCGGCTTGAAGAATATATGAAGTCGAAGGAGTCAGTAGTGAGCGTGTGATGCAATGATGGTTCCAATGTTTCAACACTGGAGAAGAAAATACTACAGATTTAATGCGCTCTGGAAGATCTAAACTATGGGATATTGAGAATACACGCCGAGTTTTGGAAGAAAATCTACATAGGAGTACTCATAGATTGTCAGAAGAACTTGGTGCATCAAAAGATACCATACATTGCCAGATTAAGAAACTTGGAAAATCAAACAGATGCTGTAGATCTCATGAATTAACCCCTAAACAGGTTCAACGTAGAGTGGATATCTGACGTCAGCTTATCGGTAACCCCATGGATGATAAGATTTATCAGGAGAATTGTCACATGTGATAAAAATAGCTCAGTCCCCATCAATCTGCCAAAGTCATTGTTAAAAATGATTGGTTCGGCCCCAAAGTGATGTGTGTCTGGTGGAATTTTAAAGGAGTGATTAACTGGGAGTTTGTTCCAAATGTGCATGCAGTCAATGCAAATCTTTATTCTCAACATCTGGAACGAGTTCATGAAATTTTGACATGTAGATACCCAGCACAAGTTAACCGAAATAGAGTTCTCTTGTAGCAGGACAATGCGAGACCTCATACTGTACGAACAACTATGGCAAAAATTCAGGAATTGGGAGGAGTCCAACTGCTACCACATTCAGCATACAGCCCTGATCTTGCACATTCAGATGCCATCTTTTTGGATCCATGGCCCATTTCTTGCATGGAAGATATTTCTAAAACATTGAAGCTGTGGAAGTGGGTCTCGCTGAAATCTTCGCATCAACCCAGAGACTTGTACCATCGCGGGACAAGAAACCTAAAGATGGCTCAAGACCATAGAATCTACTTAGAAGAATAGTTTAATTTCTTGTCAGAAGACTTTCCAAAAAAAAAAAAAAACAACAACATTACTTATGAGTAAGGTTTGGATGTTTAGGAAATGTCATATTACCTCAACTACATTTTCATTAAAAACTGTAATTAAGCAGGAGTTCAATGTTCCCGATTCATTTTGGATTTTATAGAACATATAAATGCATATTTGGGTTATTTCCATAGCAGGGTGTCGAGCGATGACCTTTTTTCAAATTCCCGTATAATTCCCGTATTTCCCGTACGAAAATCCACCGAATTCCCGTATATTTTAGAACTTTCTAAGAATTTGAGTTCGCATACCGAATGGCTGAAAAATGAATCTTAAAGCGCGAATCAAGATTATCTGGCGTAAGTGTAACTGCATTTTTGGAGATACTTCCGCAGCCCACGGGTTATGGCGAGATTTAGGTCTAATCCGTAGCGTGAGCAAAGCGCGCGCGCGCGAGTGAATTCTCTCGCAGATACAGTTTATCTGAGGAGAGCTGATATAAATGAATGTTTTACTGAGGAGGGTTGAGAAGAGTAGAGAATAGAAGTGTCAGATAATAAATGTTTACGGGAAGTGACTGAATTGTATGTTACCGTAACCGTATAGAGCTTCCACGAGTTCAAATGACACCGAAGCTTATGCATAGGGAACTTCCGGTCCACGAATCTCCAATTGATTTTCATTGGCAGTGAATCGTTCGTTCGCGATTATCTTCTTTATTATTTCGGATAGTGGTTTTGTTTTTAGGCGTTCAACTTATGAAATAAGAACTGGAGGGTTGGCCTTTCATGAATATTCCAAAGACAAGTGTCTCCTAAAAGAGTAATTAGTAAAACTTCGCATCAGAGACGACCATAACAAACAGCTTGCCTACAAAGTGTGTGATTTGCACATTTCAAACGGCATTTCTTAGATTACAATATTTAAGTTGGTGCAAATTAAATATGTTATATGTGAGAATATTATTATAATTTGCTATCTGGTTGTTATATTAGTATATTATGTATTAACGTGACCCGTTTAAATGCTAAATTGTGACGGAAGCTACGAGTTATAGGCTATTCGCCGTACCGGTAGGCCTAATATTTACTAACGCATCGTTTCTTCTTTAATATTTATTTAATCATTATAATTATAATAGCCTATCTTCAACACTCATTTAACCAAAAATCAGTTTATAATTCTGTACATATTCCAGGTATTGCAAGAAAGCGATATTTGATAGCACATGCGGTTCCACCTTAAAATCCAACCGTGCCTAGTTTTCAGTATCTATGGAAAATATTACCGTAAGTTAATAAACCAAACAACTGGCGACAATTTTTTTAAATGCTCATTTACATCTTCACCCTAGTCTACGTAAAGTACCATACGGTAATCACTGAAAGGGTAGAGGGGTTATGACCTCAATTTCACAAACGAAAGAACCTCATTTTGCATGAATTATGGAACCCGAATCCTAATGGAGGTATGGATTGTCTGCATTTAGAAATATGTTAGTCAATAATTTAAAACAAGATGCCAGAAAACTAAATACAAATATCTGCGTGCCTAATACGGTGTAAAGTTGCTCCGTGAAAAAAATACACCTCGCCAAGATTACACGACGTGCATACAGTTAAATACTATCATCCAATTGGAGAAACACTTTCTCTGTCACGATCTTATAAGCAATTCAAACATAAACTGCTGTAATTTACGGGAAAATGTGCAACATTTAGAGACTACGAGTGTTGTATGTGGCACAACGTTAGCTAACATTTCGCGTCATTAATACGTAAGGAATGAACACATGCAGAGCTTTCTCACTGCACACAGCTGAAGATCATATTCTTGGTGCATTTTACGTTCTCTTAATAACAATAATTTGCTTAGTTACATGCAACGAAAATTGTAGTACACAGTTCCCATTGCTTCCATTACCTGACTACTAAACCAGAAAATGGTAATGCATAAACATACGCCAGTGGCGCGTCCTATGGCAAATGAAAGATCGAAAGAAAATGTAAGCTCTATAGGAGCACGGAACAAGACGATACGATTTTCTACACTACTGAAAATAGTCAAAATTCCCTTTGTAATAATGACTATTAATCCTGGGGGTTATGTAGTAATAATAATGATCGTGTGGCCTCCGGAGAGACCTAGTGCAGATCTTTCTAGTTGACGCCCGTCGGCGACCTGCGCGTCGTAATGAGGATGAAATGATGATTAAGACGGCACATACACCCAGTCCCCGAGACACGGTCAACAACCCCAGGAGATTAAAATCCCTGATGGCTCGGCCGGGAATCGAACCCGAGGCACTTTGGGCCAAAACCTAGCGCGCTAACCATTTAGCCACAGAGCCGGACGGGTCATGTAGTAATAAGATGTAACCCACCCACTATCCCTTTTTAGATCACGACTTTTATAGTAAAAGTGTGTCCGCTATTACACGCGTAAATTATGGGACAAATACAGTATTGCTAACCCCATGAATTCGGTACTGACAGCCTTCCTGTCACTATGCCCCGCTTTTCCTCTCCGCAAACCACGGTCGCCACATAACAAGACCCTACGTCCAACCGCCACACGGCAAGAATTCTGAGCATGCTTCTCACCTACACCCTGTATTTCGAAGGAAACAACGCGAAGGATATGCCGGTATATGTAATATATTTTAAAAGACGATCCTGAGTCAACGCCGAGGACATTCATACAGAGAAATACGATACTTTTAGATGAATAAATAAATTACACACCGAAGCTATGATACCTTTATCATCGGTATCGGTACCAATTCAATAAATACGACAAATAGGGCAAACACTCTACAGCTAATGAATATAAAAAACTCACCATGCAATGATTATCCTTTAACATGAAACAAGAGTCTGAGTGGAGGTCGTTCACAGCTTACTACAGTAGTTGACAGATGCACACTCTCTGAATCGTGACTCTCTACGGTTAATATTAGCTTTCGTGATAATACAAAAGTAAAGTTAAGGTAAATACATATTTAGCACTGAGCACTCAAACAAGCCGCTCAGTGGCGATATTATTGCCGTGGTTTTATATTGTCGAGTTGTAGGCTATTGAATGGCAGACGGTATTTTGAACACTATGATGGGAAACAATAGCCTGTGGTCTATTATCGATTGACGCAAGCGAACTGACGCCAATAAATAACTTATCCTCAGTCACTTGGCAAGGATTTCTTTGACACCCTCCATCCCTTCACTGTCCCTATCATCATCACCACCATCATTGTCTTCGTCAGAGCTTGATGAATTGCCAATGTTAATAATCATTTCATCCACCGCGATATCCAGATCGCCTTCAGTATTTCTTTCTGCACATGCTGTACGGGATGTATCCAGTCCTCGGGTCGAACTTCGGCGAAGTAAAAGTAAGGAAACAGGCAGTGGTTAATAAGCGACTGAAACAATGCCTGCCCATACGAGAAGAATTCTGTCACGTGTTTTGTGTATTTTAAAGCCACATGTTGGTGACGGGTGTTTGATAGTAAAATGTCGAGAGCTGTGAGATATTGTTTGTAGTTTTTGAAATTTATGCATGTGTGACGCATTTGGATTGAGTGTTTGCACGGACTTGAAAACAATTTGGTAGGCTATGTGCATCTCCCCTGCGAAAGAAGATCATGGAAAGGCTAAAAACAGTAACATTCCACACGCGACACACCGCGAATACTTTTTAATTCAGATTTATTTTATCAAAGTAGATAATAGAAAATAAAATAATGCAAAACGAAATTAATTAAGTCACTTTGACAAATACAAGATTGTTACTAGGAACTTCAGTTATACACAGCACAAAATTAAGTTCTTTTGACAGTACTATTTTTTTTCTCCAATTCCTGGAGATCTTTCGTGGCTTTTCTTTCGACTGCCACCTTAGCCGTCGATTTGCACCTGTTTTGCTTCCTTGAACACGGCGTAGGAGTTTCGGGCAGTATGGACTCTTGCTCACGGTATCTTTTCTACTCCACCAGCTGCCATCACAGCGTCCTGAACAGTATACGCATGCCAATCAGACTTGCTTCTTTGTGATTGACGATCATGCACTCCTTGTTCAGGGAGAAACCTCTGTCTAGAGCTGCATTGTTGTGATACAAAATCAGTATCATTTTAACGAAGCTTGAGAGATCGTTTTTTTGGGGCAGGAACTGCTGAAGCCACTATTTCAGACCACAGCACGTCGAGCCGTGGCTCTTTTCCGTCGAACTGCTTCAAACGCGCAGTGACGGAGGGCAGTCTCAGAAGTGCGGAGTAGCTGCTCTCGATGAGCAAGAGTTGACCTCTCTCTGATTATTTCACCCATAGGATACAAATGTACAATTCTCGGCAGTTGGTGTGAAATTGCAGCCCATCCGCGTCTGGAATTTTCTGAGATCTTAAGCTGTTAACTTCTTTAAGGGCTGCTCTTGTCGAGAAACCCAGGTCTCCTCTGAATAACAATGCGGACTAATTCCTGCATGTCATTGTCAGCAACGAGCTCGGCGCGCGGAGAGGGTACGGCCGGCGGTCGGCCAGGCAATGCATGCATTCGACGTTGGCTGGGTTCTCATCCCGCTTAGTGCTCTATCGGTGACGCAAATTGCGGGTGGCAGCGCGGTCTGCAGGTGAAATAGAAGACTGAGCGGGAGGACTCTATCGAGCGTTCGGGGGCTAAGAAGTCAGGCATTATGAGACTTTTGAAGATTTCCCGTATCAAGTGCGAATTTCCCGTATAATTCCCGTAGTTTTCCCGGGTCACTAAAATTCCCGTATAATTCCCGTATTTCCCATATCGCTCGACACCCTGCCATAGCTATTGTCATATTTCATCAATATTAATGTTTTAAGGTCATAATTTGGTAGTATTTTAGGGGTAGGTGGTGGACTTAAAATATGGTATCCGCTGGCTACTGCAAGGTTTCTGTGCGCTAGCGGCGCTAAAAATTTAACAAAACTTGCAAATTGTTGTAGACTATCAAAAAATATTTAACTGCAACTAAACTTGGTAGTATTTTTAACTTAGGGCATATTCCTTCTCTTTTACAGGAAATGTGATTTGTGTCGCAGTTTTTAAAGCGAGAAAAGGTGAAGAAAATGCTGCTTCCCACGAGTCTCTTGAAACATTATGCAATAAAAATTTGAGGAAAACATTTTTAGCATGAAATCAGCATAGATTTCAACAATTGTTTACTTTTGAATGTAGAATTAATAATAAAAATAACATTTCACTACATTATTAACACTTGTTTTTAGAAAGCATGTAAATATATTAGGTCATATTGTACCTTTTCTGGAACATATTTCAGTATTTTAGGGCATATTTGCCTGTATATTTCTCATTTCTTTAGGTCCTAAACATCCAAACCTAACTTATGAGATATCCCCTGTAGTTACAACTAGCGAATACTAGTGCTTCCAGATGCCCACCGCCCCTATTGGTGAATATTTGAACTTTCTTCTTTTTCTTTCTTTTTATTTAAGGGTGGCCTTTTGCCGCCACACTAGCAGATGTTCCGATTCACAGGCTCTTTATGTTAAAGGTATCAGAAAGAAAACAATATTATACTTACATGTTTCCAAAAAGAATCTGTGATCGGACATTCAGAAAATATACAACCAGAAAAGACAGTATAAGAACAACAGTTCCAATGGAGAAGATCAGGTTCTCATGGTAACGTGATGGCTTCAGAAATATCCTCACACTTAACTCCTGCCAGACAGACTCGGTCCATGTAGAGTACTGGCCAGATGTCCAGTCGTAACCTGCAAGCCCAAATGCAGCCATGGTTAACACAAAATTATTCTTATGAAATACACATTGACACTTCAACCTTTCTATTTCACTTGGGTTACTGACAAATAGAGATCCTAAAATTGAGTTTTTCCACAAGTTTTTCAAAAGTGGCAGAACAGCAATTGTTTGTATATTTGAATTATTGTAAGTCAAAGTAAGTAACCAAAATTATGCAAATAAAATTTCATTAGCAAATTTTACATTTTCAAGCTTCTTGCATGGAATTTAATGCAAAATACATTTTCTTTGGGACAGTAAGATTCTTACAAACTGGGGAGATTGGTACCAAACATTCACAAAAACTCAAGCAGTGAGATTTTTGCATAACAGCACAAGACTAGTGCTGGAAATACCCACCAACTCAAAGGGTGAGATTATTGCATAACGGTGAGAGAGTGGTGCCAAACATCAACGTGAATTCAGCACAGCGATATTCTTGCCAAACTACAGTACATGTGATCTTCACCGACAACATGATGTACCTTCGAGATATTAGGGACAGTGTGGAGCCTATTAACCAGCCCATAAAAGGGAGGCAGACATCCGTGAACTGTTTCAAAATCCAAGACCCCTCTGAAATCAATCTGACAGAATTTGAAGAATTCAACATACAGTAACATATGGAAACTGTTCTGATGGCATAACAGAATAACTCAGGGAAATACAATGAAATGTCATTTGTTCTTTATGTTCAGTAAAAATTGTTAAAATCGAAGTGAATAAAGCGGAAACTTGTATACAATGTGAGCAAACTTTATCATCACGGTGTACTTGGTATGCATTTGCATGTTATTTAGGTTGTACCTTATAAAGCGAAATCTGTTCGATGTGGAAATGGAAACACATCGTATGTATATAATTGTTCAAACCTTTCGGTATAATGCGGAACTTATGCTTTAGCTGTGTAACTTATTTTGATACTCCCAAAACTGCAAGCATTTCGTTGCTCTAGTCTTGGTCTAGGGTCTAGGATACCAGAAATGGATTTACACTTGCTAATTTACCCGACTATTATGCTGGCGAAGAAAATGGATTTTCTTTTCTTTCATAGATATAGTATAGAATTTGAGTTCATTTCCCATGTAAGCAGTTTTGAAATAACCTTCGTATCCTATCAGTAGATTTGAATCAATTGTAAAGATGGAACGATTGTGATGCTTATTCAAGTGAGTGAAAGAGAAAAGTTATTAGTGCGTGAAATTATGTAGCATTTTAGATGTGGCAAAACTCAAGTTTATGAGACATTAATGCATACGGATGATATTAATAAGTAGTGGATGAAGGGAAATGGACAAATTAAGATGAAAGCTTATAAAAATAGGTAACGAAGAAATAAAAAATTTAGTTTGAGCCTGGTTTGTCAATGCTCGTTTGAAAAACCTTCTGGTTAGCGGATTTACGCTACAGAATGAGGCTATTGCCAAATCACTCAGCAGGATCGACTTTACAGCATCAACTGGGTGGATGGACAGTTTCAAACAAGGCACATTATCATATGGAACGACGTTGTAGGAGTCGAAAGACGTGGATGGAAAGATTGTGGCCAAGTGGAAATCGAAGCTGCGAAAGTTCTGACTACTAATCTAAAGACATATTCAACGCTGATGAGAAAGGATTGTTTTCTTGTGTCTTGTCTTTAAAGTCACTTGCACTGAGTAAGGAAATACACTGTATAACAAAAAACGACTCACCAGGAAGAAATTGTCCGATGGCGATAAAAATTGGTGGATGTGAGGAACAGACATAGAAAAACAAACGATCAAAAGTGCAGATGGTCCACCCCAGGCCTGGATGCAAGCTGTCACTCGACGTGGCATGGACTGATAAAGTTCCCGGATGATGTCCTGAGGAATTTTGAGCCAAATGGTCTCCAACTGTTGGGCTAAATCGGTGACATTCCGGGATGTTTGCAATCGCCTTCCCATGATGTCCCAAATGTGCTCTATGGAGGAGAGATCAGGTGACCGAGCTGGGCAAGGAAGGATAGGGCAAGCTTGAAGACAGTCCATAGCAACACGTGCCGTGTGCGGCCGGGCATTATCCTGTTGGAAAGTAAGGCCTGGATGTCGTTGAAGGAACGGTAATATAACCGACCGTAGAATGTCATAAACATACCGCTGTGCTGACAGTGTGCCAGGAATGACTACGAGAGGGGTCCAGCTATCCGAGGAGGTGGTACCCCAGACCATCGCCCCCTGTTGTGGGGCTGTGTGGCGTGTGATAGTCGAGGAAGATAAACTCTTGCTCTTCGGTGACTTCAATGCCAGAGTTGTGAAAGATCACAGGCTATGGAATAATGTGATGGGCAAACAGGGACTTGGAGAATGTAATCCCAATGGACTGTTGCTTCTTGGTCTTTGTGCAGAACACGAACTTTTCATCACCAACACGCAGTTCCGGCTACCTAACCGCTTCAAAACCACGTGGATGCATCCTCGTTCCAAACATTGGCACATTCTTGATTATATCATTACCCGGCAATGTAATAAGAAGGACACTCTTATTACCAGAACAGCAAGGAATATAGACGACTGCTGGACAGATCATAAACTTCTTATATGTAAGCTCAGGATATCCATCAGACCTAAACCACCTAGGAACATAAAAAATTTGCCAAGAAAGAAGTTTAATACATCCAAACTTCAGGATGAATCCATGTATAAACATTTTGGAAACAGGATCGTCACCCAGTTATCAGAAAACCCAGTAACAAATGATATTCAGCAAGAATGGGCCACACTACAAAAGATTATCACACAGTCAGCTGAGGAAACCATTGGTTTTATAGTGCGGAAAAGACAAGACGGGTTTGATGACAACAATGAGGAAATTCTATCTCTCATCAATGCCAAAAGGAATGCCTATCTTGCCCATCTTCAAGACCCAACTTCCAACACAAAGAGAGATAAACTACTGGCACTCAAGGGTAAATGCCAGATGCAGATAAGGCAGATTAAAAATACTTGGTGGCAACAGAAGGCTCAGGAACTGCAGAGACTATCGGATGCTCGAGACTTGAGGAACTTCTATGCAGTACTCAAGGAAATATATGGACCATCTCGCTCATCATCAGGTACACTAAAAAGTGCTGATAATTTTACTACCTTTACTGATAGTCAAGAAATCTTGGAACGCTGGAAGGAGCACTTCTCCAATCTCCTAAATCGTCCATCAGCAGCTGCTGAAGACTTCCTTTGTGATGTGCCGCAACAACCTGAACAACTGTGGTTGGCAGTACCTTCTACTTATCATGATTTCAGTGCAGCTCTCACCAATTGAAACCCAGAAAGGCACCTGGCCCAGATAACATCCCTCTGGAACTAATTCAAGCCGGAGGTCGTTCCCTCAAAACAAGGATTTTCACCCTTATCCTCAGAATATGGGAATCAAGAAAGATACCTGGAGACCTAAAGAATGCCACTATCGTCACTATCTTTAAAAAGGGTGATCGCAGTGTTTGTGGCAACTACCGTGGTATATCAATTGTGGGGAAGATTCTTGCAAGAATTCTACTTAACCGCCTCAAGGTTATCTCTGAGAAGATCCTCCCAGAGTCACAATGTGGATTTAGAGCTTCCCGAAGCACAATTGACTTGATTTTCTGTGTGAGACAGCTACAAGAAAAATGTAGAGAACAACAGAATCCACTCTTCTTAGTCTTTTATGACTTGGAAAAGGCATTTGATTCGGTTCCAAGACCAGCCATGTGGGCGGTGCTGAAGTGGTTTGGTTGCCCTCAACGATTTGTAGATCTAATCAAGGCTCTCCATGATGGCATGACAGGTCAGGTTTGCCATCAGAATAAGATGTCCGATGAATTTCCTATTACCCAGGGATTGAAACAAGGATGTGTACTGGCTCCAACACTTTTCGCGCTGTACTTGGCTGCAATGCTTTATGATTCACCCACAAACATCCCAGGTGTGGAGGTCAAGTATCGTTTTGATGGAGGGCTTTTCAACCTAACTCGTCTCCGCTCTTCGAGGAAAACTCAGGTTACTAACATGTTGTATGCAGATGATGCTGCGTCGCCAACTCTCACACAAGAAGAGCTGCAAGAGTCAGTTAATTGTTACAAAAGTGCATGTGATCGCTTTGGTCTTACCATAAATGTCAATAAGACTAAAGTCTTGGCACAACCTTCACCAGGCACACCTCTTCCTCAGTTCAATATCTCCATCTCAAATTTGCCATTAGAACAGGTAGACTACTTCTCATACCTGGGCAGTACCATTTCTGTGAGCTGTACCTGTGAGCAGGATGTGGATAAGAGAATTGGTACAGCCCATGCAGCATATGGACGATTAGCGCACCGGGTCTTCATGAATAAACATCTGTCCATGAGTACAAAGCTTATGGTATACAAAGCAGTAGCCATTTCTACATTGTTGTATGGCTGTGAAACGTGGACCCTTTAACGACGTGATCTCAGGAAGCTTGAGCGTTTCCACCTACAAAAACATCGATCAATCCTGAGGATTAAATGGGAAGACCGCATTACCAATATTGCTGTCCTGGAAAAGGCTCAAATCAACAGCATAGAATCATACATATTAGGTCACCAATTTAGATGGATTGGTCATGTCCATCGGATGGATGATGTGAGATTACCTCGTCAGATGCTATATGGTGAGTTATGCTATGGCATTAGGCCTCATGGTGGTCCTACGAGGCGCTACAAGGACCAATTTAAGCAGACCCTGAAATTGACAGGTCTTGATTCACAAACCTAGGACTTGCTGGCTGAAGACCGCTCAACTTGGCATCGTACCATCTCGGATACTGTAAAGACGTTTGAAAGGGATCGACGCACACATGAAGAGGCCAAGCTAGGAAACTTCGAGCAGCCCAACCACGTCTTCCTCCAGCAATACTATGTCACTTGTGTGGTCGCTTGTTCCATGCCAGGATTGGACTCTTTTAGTCACCGTAAACACATCCACAAGCTGGACTGAAGGAAGAAGATTTATACTCGGATGAACCCAATACCCATTTGAGTGTAAAATAACTCCTATTAACGCAAAACATATTACTTTATAAAAACTAATGATCGATGTCTTCTGTTTGATAATTTCTAAGAAAATACTAAGATATTAATTTAGATTTGTCCTAAAACTTGCGAACGAAACCTTGACTTATTACATCTTAACACTTACCTTCAAGTGTGAGTTGGCCAAGCAGTATGCAACATGTGACCTTAGAACAACCTTAAGCTCTACTTATTGAGCGGCGCAGGGTGAGTCGACTGAGCAACGGGGAGGTCTAGGGGAAGGCTAGAGGTGGGGTCAGCTGTCATGTGTATCAGTGACGCAACTCACCCGGTAGCCAAAGCGGAAGTATATGCTCGCATCTGCTGTTAGCTACTAATAACTTAATCATATTATGTTTAACCTAAAATAGAAAACTCAACAGTTATCTTTAATTAATTTTGCTTGTAATTAAATCAGTCAAGGTGTCAAAAAGGATATTTACATCGAAATTGATTTAATTTAGATTATGAGCATGATTGATTCTTTGAGCCGTGTTTATTTCCATTTGTTCCAGAATGTTCATAATGGCTCCTTTGTTCTCATAATGTAAGATTTCCAAATCATTTTCAATATTAGTAAATTTATGGCCTGTCTCATTCACGTGTACCCATTGCTGAAAACTTCCTATGTTAGATCACATTTAAATGTTCAGCGTAACGAATAATGAAATTACGTCCTGTTTGACCAATATAATCAGCTTTACAATCATTACATTGTAATCCATATATGCCCGATCGGCTATGCCTGTTGGACTGATTGACCTGTTTAGAATTGAAAAACTGTTTGTGATTATTATTATTATCGGTTTTATGCACGACCATTACGTTGTATTTCTTTAAAGAACTGGTTATATTATATGTTAACCTGTTGGTGTAAGTGAAAACGGCATATACATCTTTCTTTTTGTTCTCATGTGTTAACTTGGACGTGTTAAATTTATTGATAATATTATTTACAAATGATCTGTCATATCCGTTTGCTTCTGCTATTTGATTATAGAAATTTCATTTTTATAAGCTTTTTCTGTTAATGGTAAGCCGATTGCCCTGTTCACAAAACTAATGAAAGCTGCCCTTTTATGGCCCTCTGGATGGTTTGAGTCCTTTTTGATAACTGTGTTAGTTTGAGTTGGCTTTCTAAATATTTCATAATTCAATCTATTGTTGTTTTTCTTGATAGTTAAATCTAAATAATTTATGGAATTGTTGATTTCCGATTCCACAGTAAATTTTATATTGCTATCTATATAGTTCAATTTATCCAATAGTGTACTTTCTTCTGTGACTTCTTTATCAAGATAACAAATACATCATCTACATATCTTCCCCAGAATTGGATGCCTTGAATTTTGTCGATTACTTTGCTGTATTCTAAGTCAGGGGTCTCCAAACTTTCCAGCCTTAGGGCCATACTGATTACTCCAGTAAGTTCCGAGGGCCAAAACCATATTATCATTGTTGCCGGTGGTAAAAAGTGAAATAGTCCACTGATGAAAAAAAAAAGTCCAAAAAAGTACGCAACGTTGAAAAAAGGCTGCAAATCGGACTAAAGTCCGCAAAACGGCAACACTGCATATTATTAATTTTCCTGTCATTATCTGTAATTTCTAGATTAGTCGTAGAGTACGAGCCATGAGGAGTAACGTGACACGACATCTGGTGGACACAAGCGGAAATAGGTAGTACCTTCTATCGCTAACAGATGGCGCTAATAGCACGTACAGAGTAATCTCGTTGGTTCGAGAGAGTTCTGGTGTCTTCCACTCACTTCTAGATGGCAGTAATTGGAATATATAAGAAGGCTAGTTGCACAACCACAAGTCAGTTCCTATGACACTGTTGTGAAATAAAATAGTGCGTACCTCCTTAAAACGTGTTTGTGCGTGTTTAAGTTTAAGACATCTTTGTAACAGTATTTTGATTTGAATTGTTGCTTTTGTGTGTGATTTAGTAGTATGGAAAAGAAGTGAAAAATTGATAGTGAATGCAGAAAATTCAAAGATGAGTGGAACATTCAGTATTTCGTAATTGAGTCCAGTAACAAGGCGCTGTTTGATTTGCAATGAAAGCATAGCCGTTCTCAAGGAATATAACATTAAACATCATTATGAAACAAAACATTTTCAAAATTACTCAAAATATACAGGAAGTTTGCGGACAGAAAAATTCGAAGCTATGAAGCGCGGATTGAAATCGCAGCAATCTTCATTTACAAAACTCAAAACCGAACAAGAGGCTGCAACTCGTGCCAGCTTTCGTGTGACTCTTGAAATTGCAAAACGTGGAAAACCATTCACCGATGGAGAAATTATCAAAGAATGCATAATTGCAGCAGCCGAAGAAATGTGCCCTGAAAAGGTAAATTTATTAAAAACTGTCAGTATGTCGGCAAACACTGTGGCTCGAAGGGTAGAAAACATCGCTGAAAATATATCCTCTCAACTGTTCGACAAAAATGGAGATGTTGAGTGGTTTTCTTTGGCCTTGGATGAGTCAACGGATGTCAGATACTGCTCAGGTGTTGATTTATATTCGAGGAGTAGATAAAAGCTATGAAGTGCATGAAGAACTTCTTGATATGTAGGCCTATAGTATTCATGGCACAACTACTGGTACAGATATTTTTAAAGGAGTTGAAATGGCCATTAATCAAAAGAACCTTCGATGGAAAAACTTGAAATGTATTACAACTGATGGAGGCAAAAACATGAGTGGGAAAGATAAAGGAGTGGTCGCTCTTGTGTCAAAGGCTGTAGAAAATGACGGTGGTTCAAAACCATTAGTCTTACATTGTATCATTCATCAACAGTCCTTGTGCGGAAAATGTTTGGATATGTCTGAAGTTCTGAAACCAGTCATATCAACTGTTAATTTTATGAGATCTTTTGGGCTGAATCACCGACAATTCCGACAATTTATTGAAGAGATTGGAGAAAATGACTTACCTTATCATACTGCCGTACGTTGGCTTAGTTGTGGGAAAGTCCTTCAGCGCTTTTTTGAACTTCGAGCAGTGATCGAATTTTTTTTTTAATGAAAAGCATCGCCCTCTTACTGAATTACAAAACAACGCATGGCTGTGGAAGTTAGCATTCTATGTTGATTTGACAAAACATGTGAACGAACTGAATTTGAGATTGCAAGGAGAAAACCAGCATCTTCCTGATTTATACACTAATATCAAATCATTCCGGAAGAAATTGATACTGTTTCAATCACAACTACGAAGTAAATGTTTTTCACATTTTAAAACATGTGAAATATTCAGCCACACCACTGAGACTGAGTTTCCTATCGATTTTGCAATCGAAACTTTGAGTGCTTTGAAAATAAATTTTGATACTCGTTTCTCGGACTTCGATGCCTTTGCGAATCAAATTAAGATTTTTCAGGATCCTTTTGATACTGACATTGAAACCCTAGCCCCGGAACTTCAAATGGAAATGATTGAACTACAGTGCAGTGATATAATTAAGAACAAATATCAAAACTCATCTTTGTTGGAATTTTATAAGAGTCTTCCACTGACACAATTTGATAATTTGCATAAATTTGCTCGTGGGCTGTTTTCTGTTTTTGGTACTACTTATTTGTGTGAGAAGACCTTCTCCAAAATGAAGTACACAAAAAATGTTTACAGATCTAAATTAACTGATGAGCATCTTAAATCTCTTTTAATAATAAGTACAAGTAAAATTAGTCCACAACTACAAACTATTGTCAGTGGAAAATCTCAATTACATAAATCTCATTAGTATTTCATTTGTCTGCATGTTATACATGTCTTTACTCATTACAATTCTGTGTTTCTTTATCCAACTTATCACAAAAACAATAACAATAAGCCTACAACAATGTTATGAGTAGTTAGCCCATGACCATATCAATGTAGATGTCATATTAATAATTATTCAACATAAAATTAGAATACTTCAGTAAACTAAATTTAATTTGCTATAAAAAAATATGTTCTCTAAAAGGAGTTTTCAAGTATGCTAGCTCTCCGCGGGCCGGACAAAATCTGTCCGCGGGCCGGATGTGGCCCTTGGGCCGTAGTTTGGAGACCCCTGTTCTAAGTGATCTATGTATATGTTCGCTATAATATCCGAAGCTGGAGACCCCATTGCCAGACCCTCTTTCTGTTTACACATTTTGTTGTTGAAGGAAAAATAATTGTTATCCAGAAACTTAAAATCTTAATGATCTCCTCAATTTCCACTTTTGACAAATCACTATTGTTTTGCAAGTTGTCACTGGATGACCAGTGGTCTAATGGAAGAATGGCTCAACAGATTGAACTCCATGATGAAAAAGAAAAATCTCTTAAGTGATCCTTTACCTCGACAATGCCACTTGCAACTCACGTTTTCGCTTTTCAATGCTGATCTGGTTTCCACCTTTAAGTTTCACTACAAGCTTTTATTGATGCAGTCACTGATCAGTGATCATATATATTGATAAAGCTACAACATGTACTCCCTTGCAGGCTCAGTTTCCATACCAACTGCTGTTTACTGAATTAGTTTGGCATTGAAACAGATGAAACCTCAAATGTCATAAAGTGGTTTGCAAAAGCAGGATTTGCAGGAATTATGACATCAGCACATCTGAGGAAGTGAGTGAAATTGCTATGCCAAGAACAAAGTTTAGCTTGCAATGTAGACAAATACATTTGTAGTGACCGCCAGATTGCAACTCGCTACAGTTTTCAATACAACTTCTTGAGATTCGACGTGCAGAAAATCAAGATAAAAATCCTAAGGATAAAGCCCAAGGAGGAGGAAAGAGGATAGAACAAAATATACACTCATGAATAAGCTATTCAGTGAGTCAGTGACATTATGAAATTTGCTGACAACTCTATTTCACTGCAACTCCTTCAACTACGGTAGTTTACAATGCTCAAGACTGCATTGAAGAAAGATGTAACTTACTCTGAGTCAACCTCTTGCTCTCTTCCATTCAATCTTAGCCTCTGTCATCTGCTTTGGTATCCTTCTCTCTTCCATTCTCTTAACATGTCCACATCATCTGTGTTTTATCCACTGTGCCATAAAGTTTTTCACTCTGATTTCCAAGGCATTCTGGGTAGTCCTGGGCAATCCAATGACTCTGTCCCAAACTGAATTTAATTTTTAATAGAAGAATATTTGACACACCATATATTTGTTGTGAGCAAGAACTTGCTTAGTGTGCTACAAACAAGAAGAACTGCCTAATAAAAAAAAACCAGTGAACTGTGGTTGCAAGAACACTAAACAACCATTTTTTGAAACATAATGCAATCAACCAATCCTTTCGACGGACAATCAAATAGTTCAAAAATATTGATATTTTTATACCTAGGAAGCTGCACATTTGAGTCTGTGCATCTCAAAGTGCAACTTGATGAATTTTTTAAGAAGATTATTATGCCTGTTGTTTTAGGGGGTGGAACAGCAAGATCATTATCTCCAAATGAGTAAGAAGAACCTTGTTGTTTTTAAAGAAAATTTTTGCATATTTCGAATTTGATACTCTGAATTGGCATCATCCTTCAAACTATGATTTATCCGTATTTCAAAATTAACATTCAATTACATGAAAAGATGCACCTGGAGTTTTGGAGAATAAAAGTTTCTTCCACTTAAGATGGGATTTCGGATTATTAAAGTTTTACTGTACTTCCCTCAATCTCAGTACATTTTGTTTAATCTTACATGAAAATATAGCACATGTTGTCGAATAGAGCTAATAACTAAATGCAAGTGCACCTTCTACCCATTCTGTTATGTTTCGTGGTCATCCAGGACCAATCACTGTACTGTTGGTAATAACCTGTGGTATTGAATAAGACACATCAGAGTGTCTACTGAAAGGATGAAGTAAAAGTTAGCTACTCTTCACAGCTACCTTTTAGTTACTTTTTAGTTACCACTTAATTCAAGATGTGTCTGCGATCTACAGGCATGGAAGCTCATCACACAGTGAAAACAAAAAGCAACAATGAACTGTGTTTAAAGCATTGTTATAAATGGACACTGAGGAACGCAATATACAATTGGCGCCGCACCCAAACGTTCAACAATTGTCTGCCTGTCGCAAGTTCGAGGTTGGGCATGGTAAAAATTCACAAGCAGTTATGGACATGTTGTATGGTCGGTGTCACTCGTAAGCGGGGTGCATTGATTCCCACTATCCCAATACTGTGGTAGGGAGTTCGCGGTGGATCAAGAGGAGAAATGAGTATCGTGGTGCTACGTAGTCATTTTTAAGTAGGTTGATGCACTTCTCGCTTCCCGTATGCTTTTAAGTAGACAGTGAGTAGGTTTTGGGATGTTTCGTGATGGGTGCCTAATCACCTTTGACAGGATTCCCGCAGACCTCGTGGTCACAAGTTCGTGATCGGGCATGGCTTTTATAATTTTACGTAACCGGCGTCGATACTGGTCCGCTTGACAAGAGTCCCGCAGGCAAGTTGTGGGGTCAGCCGTCCATCTTGAGAATGTGATTATGGAGGATGAAGGTTCGAAGTAGGTATCGAATTATATTATACAGTATTCTGCCTAGTGGCAGGTCCATGTCTTCGTACAGAGAATTTCTGATGCCAATGTTCCTGGTATTCAGCTTCTTCCTTCAGTCTGCTGTAACTCCTTCCATCTTTCATGTCATCCAGATGTTGAATTCTTCTTCTTCCCCGTCCTGTCGTTCCTTCGATCTTCCCTTCAATGATGTCGTTCATGAGCCCCCCATGTCTACTGTCGACCAAAATATTATGTGCACTCGAGTTTGAAGGTTGTTTGTGAAGTAACCAATAGACTTACATAAAATCCAATAATATCATCATTTTCATCGTTCTATTTTACGTTAGTTCGTGTAGGTTTGGAGTTTTTAATTTATATTTTAATATTTTTTACACTGTTGAAACACAGAAAGTGCCCGTTTTTAAGCGTGTTTCAACTATGCGTCACATTTAAGAATTATTATCTCACAAACCCGTCATCAGATCGAATCTAAATTTTAACACAATATACATTGGAATGTTGTATAACTGGTTTATTGATTTCAAAATTTTGTGTATTCAAGTACGAAAGTTGTTATCATTTTTGTAAGGTAACTTTTTCTCGGCTCGGGGTTGTTGGAAAATTTAGTTCTTGGTTGCGTTGTAATCCTTATACATCAAAAGGTTATGCTGTATGACTGTGAAACACGTAAATTAATTCACTTATTTTATATCGGTTTGTATTTGTACGGGGAATTAAGACATGGTTCACCAGCTAGCCACTCCGGGAAATGCTGTACAGCGTTGCTGATATGGAGCCCATCACTTCCGAGCGAGGCGCGCCATTACGCGTGATGGAGCCCATCTTGGCAACGTTGTACAGCTTTGTTGGACAGGCTGAGGAAGGGGGAGTATTTACCCCCGAAACTAGTCCCTGTAAGTAATAGAAATAAACAGTATTGAAGGCGGAAAATCTATTATTCTTTCAAAGTTATAGTTACGTCAATACGGACCTGAATAATCGACATTATGAACAAAATGATAGCAACTTTGCTTCTTGGAAACACAAAATGTTGAAATTAATAAACCAGTTATACAAGATTCCAATGTATATTGTGTTAAAATTTGGATTCGATCTGATGACGGGTTTGTGAGATAATTCTTAAATGTGACGCATGGTTGAAACTCTCTTAAAAACGGGCACTTTTTGTGTTCCAACTGTGATAAAAAACATTAAAATATAAATTAAAAATTCCAAACCTACATGAACTAACGTAAAATAGAACGATGAAAATGATGATTTTATTGGATTTTATGTAGGTCTATTGGTTACTTCACAAACAACCTTCAAACTCGAGTACACGTAATATTTTGGTCGACAGTAAGTATGTGCCCGATCCAGTTGGCCTTCCTCTGAAGAATTGAATTCAGAAAAGTTTTCTTCTCACCTACTCTTCTCAGTGCAGCATCGTTTGTAAGCCGATCTGTCCACTTGACTCTATTCTCCTCCAGCACCACATTCAAAACTTTCGAAGTATTTTCTTTCCCTTTTTCTCATTGTCCACGTCTCTGCCCCGTACAGTGCAATGCTCCAGATGTAACACTTCACCAATTTCTTCCTTGGTTCTAAACTCAATTTGCTGGTGAGCCGAGTCCTCTTCTTGTTGAATGTGGCTTTGGCCATGGTGATTCTGGCATGAATTTAATTTGTGCATTGAGCATCTTTTGTCAGCAAGCTTCCCAAGTCCTTGAACTGCTTCACATTCTCCAATTCTTGATTGTCGATAGTTATCCTCAAAGGTTTCTCCCGTTTTGAAATCCGCATCATTTTTGATTTCTCAATGTTGATTTCCAAGCCATATATCCTTCCAGTTTCCACCAACCGGTTCATCATGTGCTGTTTTGTCTTTGATATTTGGCGAGCACTACTAGGTCATCTGCATACTTGATGGTGTTTATGAGGCATCCTCCTATCCTGAAATTTCCTTATCCTTTCAAAGCTTCTTCCACCAGCCATTCACCATACAGGTTGAAGAGACTTGGCGATAGACAACATCCTTGTCTGACTCCTCTTCCTATTTCCACGCTGTTAGTTTCTCCGTATTTCAGTCGCACCTTTACTCTTTGTCCCAGGTACAAATTGAAAATTAGTCTCCGGTCTCTCCAGTTGATTCCTATCTCCTTAAGATGTTCTTCAATTTTGTCCAGTTGACTCTGTCGAAGGCCTTCTGCCAATCTATAAAACAAACGCAAACTTCTTCGTTAACGGTCAAAACTATCTCCGACAGTATCCCCACTATACCAATAGCATCTCTGGTTCCTTTCCCTTTCCTAAATCCAAATTGATCCTCTCCCATTCCTTTGAAATAAATCTAACCTTTTATCTCATACTAGTATTTAAAATGTATAAACTTATCTTCATCTCCGGGGTCGAGATGATGTTGCACACATAACGAAGTCAGAAATACAATACTATTGATGATGATGATAGCAAACACTCGTCTCGAGTAGGTTGGCCTTCCAATGCCGAATGACTCTTCATCAATGAGTCCGGAGGTGACTATAAAGCCCAATGCGGGAGACACACAGTTTTCCGCAGTGATGACAGGTAGTATCAGGTCCAGGTGAGACATCCGCATTCATTCCCTTTCTTCTAAGGAACACTCTGTTCTTTCTGCGCTGCCTCCGATCCTCTACCATACGTCGGTGGTTTTCTTCAAAAAGTATCGCACCGCGATGAACATTTGATCTCCAGGATTAGCGATCAAGGGCTAAGGTCCCCCAGTTGTTGATATCAATGTGGCACATTTGCATATTAGCCTTTAGTATGTCTTTGAATCGCTTCCTCGAATCTCCCACACAGCGCTTGCCCTCAGTTAGTTCAGAGCAAAACACCTGCTTGGGAATGCGATTATTGGGCATGCGGATTACTGCCCTGTCCATCGCAGCTGAAGTTTTAAAGCATGGCTTCAACACTGGTAGTTTGTGCTTCTTCGAGAATACTGGTGTTTGTGCGTTTGTCTTGCCATGTCACACGAAAAATTCACAATAGTATTACTACCCTTTTGTCTACATGCAATCATCCTTTACCAGCATCTCCTTTTCAGTATCTACAATTTTCTTCAAATTAAGATTACCTCTCACAGAGGTTAATATTCTTCTGCTCTTTTCTTTTCTTCTTTTCTGGTTGTTCTCTAACCAACAAAAAACTATCAATACCTATTAGTCACTTCCACTTACCTGCATCTATCACACTGTATGCACAAAGCTATCTTCTTAATGAAATAAACCACTCACAAAACTTAATTTTCTTCTCATCCATTCTTTATTATTATTCCACCTTCCACTCGAACATGACATTCTTCTATACTCGAAACATCTATCCAACTATATCAGATCTTCCTCTAAAAACCATCTTCCATTCTGCATGGCATCATAAAAAACTAGCAATAATCACTATAGTAACATAGTCATGTCCAAGCAAACCTTTGTCATTAGCCAAAGCCACCACAAAAGAATCCAATGGGCACTGAACACACAGGATTCTCCATGGCTGGCAACCTGATAAAACAAAACAAAACAAAAATACTACCAACAAAAAACTAAAATCTGTCTCTGTAACCTACTGAAGTTCGGTTATAGCTTCTTCAATTTTGTGTTCCAGCCGTCTATTGAGTATTCTTGCAATTATCTTCGCCACATGTGAGATCAGACTAATTGTTCTGAATTCACTACATTTCGTAGCTTGTTTTTTCTTCTCAAGAGGAACCATAGTGATGTCAAAAACTCCTTAGGCCAATCTCCATTTTCATAAATTTTGTTGATAAGTTGTGTCAGCACTTTCAGACCTCCGTCTCCGATTTCTTTCAGCAAATCCACCTGTATGTCGTCTTCTGCTGTAGCTTTCCCTTGTTTCATGTCCTGAATTGCCTTCTCTACTTCCGTTGTCTGTATGCTGGACCCTTTTTCGTCTTCATCAATCGCCTCCTCTGTCTCTATGTCTTACAGACGGTGTTCCTCATCGTAGAGTTCCTTTATGATTTCTTCCCATATTTTCAGCACTTCCGCTTGTTCAGAAACCATTTGTCCTCTAGAGCCTTCTATTCCGAAAGTCCTTACTCCTTTGTTCTCGCTTCCTCCTAGCTCCTTCGTTTTCTGGTACACGAGGTTGTACCTTCCTCCTCTTTGTAGTTCCTCTATTTCATCGCACATTTCTTCCATGTACTTTTCCTTTGCTTTGTCTGTTTCTCTCCTGAGGGCATTGTTAAGTCTTCTGTATTCTTCTTCCCTTATATTTTTACACTTCCTCCTTTCCTCCATCTTCTCCATCATCTCATTGGTGATCCAAGGTTTCCTCGCTTTCTTTGCTTTCCTCCCAACTTCACTCTTTAAAGTATTCAACAAAATTAGTAACATTTCGCCATTGCACTTCCACACTTGTACTTGCATTTTCACCTCTCATTTCACTAAATTGTTGCTCCAATGATTCTCTTACTCTCTCATTGTTCACTCTTAACTTTTCCAGGTCCCATCTCTGCTTTCTCCTCCCACACTGTCGAATCCTCTTCAGCCTTGTACTGATTCTGCAACCAAAAGGTTGTGATCCAAGTCGATATTGGCAGTCGGCATAGTCCTAGCGTTTTTCACACTGCCCCTAAACCTCTATTTGTCAAGTATGTAGTCCATTTGATATCTGTTAATGTCTCCTGGGATCCTCTATGCATATAATTTGCCCTTTCTTTTCTTGAACCAAGTGTTCATCACCACTAAATTGTTTCTCTGACAGAATTCCACTAGCATCCCTCCTCTGTCGTTTCTTCTGCCTAATCCATATTGTCCCACAATGTTTGCTTATCTACCTTGTCCAACCACACTATTCCAGTCACCCATAATTATGGTGTTTACTCTTCCTCTACCTTCAGAGTGAATTACTTCTATTTCATCAGGCCGATAACCTAGATGTTACGCCCCTTAAAACAACAACAATTATCTATTTCATCATACAATTGCTGTCTCCCACAAGTCCAACCCCTCCTCCACGTGGTGGGAGACGGGCAACGGCATGAAGTAGGGGATTGCCTGTAGGGGTGAAGTACAGTGGGGACTTTGTGTGCCCCGGGACCGCTGCGGTAGCTGTGAAGGCTCTATGGGAACCCTGAAAAGTGACGGCTGACGGGGCTCTGGTGAAGCTACGATAGGCCTAGCAAGCCAGTAGTGGATGTCATATTTGCTTTCAAAACGGGAACAGGCCTCGGAAAGGACGGATGCAAACGACGACCCGGATATGCTAATGGACTACGAGTTTGGACATTAAACATACAGACACTGACAGAAAAGGTGGAGGAGATTGTGGATGTGATGGAGAGAAGAAAACTGGATGTACTGGGCTTGGCAGAAACAAGATGGAAAGGAGAAGGTCGCAGAGAACTGAGGAAAGGGTACCGGTTATACTGGAGTGGGAACAGTGAAGGAAGGAGCAGCGGAGTAGGAGTAGTTGTGAGAGATGGAATGAAGGAAGAGGTAAAGGGAATAAGTGACAGGATTATGAAGATCAGAGTAACTGTAAAGGGAAGAAGCCTGGAGATAGCCCAGGTATATGCCCCTCAAGTTGGATGTACAGCTCAAGAGAAGGAAGACTTTGAGGAGGAGCTACAACAGCAGTTGAATGGTCAGAGCATCATTGTCATGGGAGATTTGAATGCACATGTAGGAAGTGAAAGGCAAGGATATGAAAATGTATTGGGAGCAGAAGGATGGGGTAGCAGGAATGAAGAAGGGAGAAAGTTGCTGGATTTTTGCAAGAGAAACGGTTTAGTGGTAGACAACTCCTGGTTCTGGAAGAAAGAAAGCCACAAGGTAACGTGGTACAGCAGTGATTTAACAAAGAAATCTTTGGTAGATTACATGCTGTACGACTGGGAAATGAAGAGGAGTGTCAGAGATATAAAGGTAATACCATCAGAGGCCTTAGATAGCGACCACAGAATACTTGTAATGAACCTGGGAGTTGTTAAGGATAGCAAGAGGACAGAGTACCAGGAAAGGAGAATCAAAGTATGGAAACTCAAGGAAAAGGAAGTCAAGGAAGAATTCCAGAAGAAAATAAGGGAAAGGATGCCAACAGACAATCCTAAAACAGAGGAAGAGGAATGGAAGCAATTCAAAAACACAATGGTGGAAGCTGCAGTGGCAGTATGTGGAAGAACAAGCAACAGAAAGTGGTGTAAAGAGACACCATGGTGGAATGAGAGAGTAAAAGAAGCTGTGGGAAGGAAGAACAAGGCTTTCAGAGTGTGGTTCCAGGAAAGAACTGATCTGGCAAGGGAAGATTATAAGATAAAGAGGAAAGAAGCAAACAAGATTGTCGCAGAGGAGAGGAAGAAGTGGATGGTAAAGTGGACAGAGATGATGGAGGAAGACAGCAGAGGAAATAAGAAAGTACTTTATGGGATGGTCAAAAGTAAGAGAAGAGGTCTGCGAGAGGATGTGGTAATGATGGACAAAAATGGAAATGAGGTACACAACAAAGAGACACTCAAAACAGTGTGGAAAGAGTACTTTGAGGATTTGCTGAATCCAAATGGTCATAGGGAGGAAGACAATGTATTGGAAGATGGAGAAGACAACACAGGAATGGAAAAGGACCTGACTTGGAGAGAACTGGGGATGGCTATAGACAAGATGAAAGGAGGAAGAACACCAGGTGTGGATGAAGTGAGTGTTGAAATGGTGAAGGCAGCAGGGGAGGTTGGGAAACAGTGGCTGTACCGTGTGATGAGGGTGATATGGAAGGAGAAAAAGACCCCAGAAGATTGGAAGAAAGGATTAATTGTCCCAATATTTAAGAAAGGAAGCAGAAAGGAGTGCAGAAATTACAGGGGAGTCACACTCATACCTCACTGTGCCAAGATATATGAAAAGATATTAGAAAGTAGAATACGAGCCAAGGTGGAGAGAAAATTGAGAGAGGAGCAGCATGGATTCAGACCTGGGAGATCAACAGTGGATCTCATATTTTCAGTGAGACAGCTCCAGGAACACCACTACGAATTTGGAGAGGATCTGTTGATGGCCTTCCAGGACATCGAAAAGGCCTATGATAGTGTGTGTAGGGAGAAGGTTTGGCAAGCAATGGAAAACATGGGAGTGGAAAAAGGGACTGTAGGCAGAGTGAAGTAAATGTATTGTGGAAGTGTGAGTTGTGTGAAAGTTGGAGAGGAAAGAACAGACTGATTCAGACAAATGAGTGGCCTGAAACAGGGTAGTGCGCTGTCACCCCTTCTCTTTATTGTGGTTATGGACGAGGTAATGACACGGATAGCAGGAAAGATAGGAGAAGATAAAAGCAATGGTGTTTGCAGATGATCTCATGGTCTGGGGAAACAAGGAGGAGGAAATTCAGGAGCAACTGAAGGCTTGGGAAGAAACAGTGGGAGAGTACGGATGGAAGTTCAACATCAGTAAATGTGAGATCCTGTTAACGACCAGGAAAAAGGACAGACCAATGAGTGGGATAACACTTGGAGGTGGACAGCTGGAGAAGGTGGAAAGTCTCAAGTACTTGGGAAGTATAGTGGAGGAAAATGGGAGAAATGACAAAGAGATTACGGAACGTGGCAGACAGGCAGAAGCATTTCTGAGAAGCATTAGGAGCTTAGTGTGGAATAAAGATGTCCCACAAAAAAGCAAGGAAGTGTTATACAGAAGCTACTATATCCCGATACTGACCTATGCTTCAGAAACGTGGACAATGAAGAAAAGAGACATAAGCAGAATACAGGCAGGTGAAATGAAGTTCCTGCGAAGTAGGATCGGAGTAACAAGAAACGACAGGGTGAGGAATGAAAAGGTCAGGGAAATGGTGAAAGAGGAGCCCTTGCAAGGTAGGATTGAGACATCAAGACTGAGGTGGTATGGACACACAAAGAGAATGGATGAGAAGAAGATTCCCAATAGGATACATGAGATGCAGATGCAGAAGAAACGACCAAGGGGAAGACCAAGAGATAGATGGCTGAAAGGAGTGGAGGAATGTGTCAAGAAGAGAGGCGAGGACTGGACCAGAGCGACAGCGGAGAGGTGGTGGGAAGAAAGGACTAAGTGGCGAGGCTTATGTTCCAAACAGACCCAGCCTGGGGCTGGAAACTGTACAAGATGATGATGATCATCATACAATTTCTCCACTTCGTCGTCGTCACAATCTGATGTTGGCATGTACACTTGAATTATCAGAATGTCCACTGGTTCTGCACTTAATTTCACAAACATTAAACGATCGCTATGACACACCACTTTAGTCACACTGTGTCAAGGTTTAGTCAAGGTATCAATTTTGAAGAGATTGAAGAAACATAAGACAATCTCTTCAAAATTGATACCTTGACTTAACCTGAAGTTATGCATTGAGCTAACCTCATTGCTATTTGAAGTTGTTCCTTCCATGCTCGTCTAGTTCGTATGCAGGCATTTGATTTTGGACCTGTTGAGCATAAGGTTTCTTCATTGGTTGTGTCCATATGGTGAAGTATTGTGATTTTTGCCAATTCAAGTTTCGACCAGTGTTTTGGAGCGGATTTACGAATTAACTGTCCACTGATTCTCTGTGTTTTGATGGCTGAATATCTTCGCTGTTACATATATGTTTTTAGTTTTGCTCAACATTTTCCTGTGACCTACTCATATGGTGCACCATATTAAGTTCAATAGCCATTTATTTTTTGAGTGCTACGCTATCTTATATCTTTCTTCGAATATTTGTCTTGGCTGATGAAGGGGATAAAAGCAATTAATCCCCGAAACATGTACCAGGAGCAAGTGTAATAATAATTTATTTTCGTTTATGTATTGACTAAGGCGGATATACAATTTGTTGTTAAAACTATTTAGTACGTCAATACGGAACCATCATGGAAACTAGTTTAAATAATAGAATAAGTGGAAGAACACTTAACCTTACTCTGTATCTAAACTGATACACGTCCTATTACACGCATACGAATGAATTTATGTTGAATGGTCATCAATTATGGCAGAAGATACAACTCACAATGCAAAAGTCACATTCAAGAACAAATATTGGGGTTATAAGTTGCTGTAACTAGGGATCTAGCAACCATGGCATAAAGATAAACAAACACTTCGAAATTACATGTTCACAGTCATGGTAATGATACCTCCACAGACGCTACATAAACACATTTGTTTTCGAATAAGGCACTTAAAAATCACTATACAAATCAGAAACTAAACGTATTAAAGTGTGAAACTTACATAAAAAGCTTAAAATAATAGGAGCTCAGAGCCAAAGACTGTATTCAATATTACGAATTATTCAAGTTATACAAGTTTTCGAGATGACCGGTAAGATTATATATCCGATGGAACCCAAGTTTGTAGGAAAAATTGATATATATAATGGAATTTTGAATTAATACGAGACGCAGAGGCTATAAACTAGACGTATTTTGACGTTATTTCGCGAATTGTTTTTTCGAAAGTGTATCATTTTGCAAGATTAAGACAAATCATTTCTCGTTATGTCAGGAGTTCAATTTGAGATATTCTCCAAATTTAGCGGTCAATAACAGAAATTTGAGGTTTCTGTAGAGTTTTGGAAGATTTCGCAAATAAACATCTCGCGAAGTCAGGGTCCCTAATACAGAAAAATATTTCACACAAAGCTAAAAACTCATCTTGATGCCGAAAATATACGTTGAACTAATGTATACAAATTTTAGGTATGCCCAGTACACATTTCCTTGAAGTTGGGCATGGGAAAATAAAGCTTTATTACACAATTGGCGCCGCTAGCATGAAGCTTTCTCCATTGCAATCTGTGAGCCTAGCGGCGCGAGTTTAAATGATTTAAACCGACGTCAGTGAATTTTCGTTACCTCCAACTATCCAGACATAAAAATTAGCTACTTTTCGTTACCCGTTTGTGAAATCAGCTAATCCTTCGTTACTTGTACACACTGTGTATTCATGACCATAAAATATAAATACCATTCCTTTACTCAATTTTATGCCTATCGCTTATTCCAAATTACCTTACTCTCAAAACCAGAAACATATGATGTTGCCACATCATCTTTTTCAGTGTCAGCAATGTTTATTCAACATAGCTCAACAAAACATTAGTGTGAGGTGCAGAATGTTAAGTTCATCGTAATTGCATCACTGATATTGGCGTTATTTCTTCCCGTCAAGTTACTTCAAGTCAAATTGTGCTATAAGTGCCACGTAATCAAGCCGTAAGTAAGGTGGACTTCACGTCTCAGGCTTAGTAAAAATAACGCAAGTTGTACGTCAATTTTTATTATAGACTACAACAGGCACCCACAAGTCGAGTGACTTGGTGAGATGGATCTCGACTCCTGCACAGTAGATTTCTAATCTATGGGCTACACCCACACCTGCCAGGCAAAGTGATTACAGCATTACGATCTTTCCTTCGTTTCTCTAAATGGGATATGAAGTAGTTCTGTACCTTACCTGAGATCTCAAAAGCAGGACTTGCAGCAATTGAATAATTCATTGTAGTTTTCACACACACTCCAGTTTCGTTCTTCTTACCATTCATCCAAATATATTGGAATACCTGATGATGAAATTATATATTTCGTTAATAACACAACCTACTGTGAATAGTATGCTCGATTCTTGTAAACATTTTAATATCCTACCTGTTGTTGAGGATTATTACGGCACTGTTCGTCGGTGTGGTTGGTGATTTCCCCCGTGAGGTATGCCAGGACCTGGCCGGTCAGCGTGGTGATGTGGTTTTGACCTGCCCACGTACTAACACCAACATAGAGACTGGCTGGTCTGTCCATCAGAGGTTGCCTGTACGTAGCAGCTCGGAACAAGGAGCAGTTTGCTTTATCCAGGTAGCAATGGAACAACTCGTCCACCTTCACAGAACACAATTACCAATAACATGAGCAACTACTGCACATGGTAAAATCTGTCTAAACACTGGTTAGATAATTTGCAATAAATGCAGAAACTTGAAATTTACTACTAAGTAAGGCATTCCTACAGTGTGGCCAAATCTGCGCAGATACCATATTTCTCCTGAGATCGCCAACGACTACCGCCAATGCATGTCCATGAACAAAAAGTGATAAAATACTAGGTGTTGGGGTAGCGCGCCTGCCTCTCTCCCGGAGGCCCCGGGTTCGATCCCCGGCTCCGTTAGGGATTTTAAAACTGACGTGAGGGTTGGAACGGGGTGCACTCAGCCTCGTGAGGACAATTGAGTAGCTGTCTGACAGTGAGACAGTGCCCCGACGCGCTGATAACGCAACGCGTCACCCCAATATCTGCAGGCCAATGGCTGGGCAGCGGTCGCTTGGTCGGCCTTAGCCCGTCATGGGCTGTATAGTGCCAGGGATTGACTTTTTTTTTTTGTATGTTTAAACATGAAACACAATGTGAATATCATATAGTAGAATGATGTATTTAAGATATAATAGGAAATTCTGACACTATGTGTCACATAGTGGGTAATTACAGTACATCAAACGTTATGTAGTAATTTGATAGCTGAAGCACCAGACTTGTTCTCCAAATGTCATTAGATTATTGAGAAATAATTGTGCCGTTAGAACAATAGCCTGGCGTGACCTCCCCTGTCCTCCGTCTAATCAAGAGAAGTGAGAACCGAACTTTTGGATATTTTACTCGGAAACTCTTATAAGAACCATTCCTCAAATCAACACATCTACAATTATTTTAAAATTATATATATAAAAAAAAAAAAAATTCATTTAGTGGTGCAATCAACAGTGCAAAGGTTTATGAGGCACACTGTACTGCCATGCACCGCTGTTTCGCATGCTAGCGTGGGAAAACGTGGAAAATATTGCTTCTTCAGCAAAAATAAAAAAATTAAAATAAAAAAATACGGAAGTAACTTTCCGCATTTTCCTAGTTAAAACTGTTTCCTGAGCAAGCTACCAACTTAATGAGAATAAAACAGTAATCCAGCTTATGGCCAATATTTCACGCTACTAAATATGTGGTGGCAAGAATGATATGCATTGGCGCGATGCGGGCATGTGGGTTGAACAGCGAAAAACTGAAAAAGATTCCGAACACGGTCATCAACTAAGAACAACGTGTTTGAGAGTGTGAAGCCAAGAACGTTTGTGTGAGTTGATCTGGACTGTAATTGAGGCGCTAAGATAAAAAACGGGTCTAGTCATAATTTTGGTGGTATATGAGTTATTACTGTAGTTCTTATCTTTATATAATACCGCATCTGTTGAAAAATGGAACTTGTCCAGTAACTCTTTCCATGCCTAAATCAGTGCTGAAATTTTGTTTCGTGCAAAAACAGGACTTGTCACAGACAAGTCCCAGTCTTGCACAAAACAAAATGACGAGGCCGTGAAGACGTCTAACAGTGAAAGGTAACAAATGCGCTGTTACAAAGTACAAAATAATTGAATACAATGCTCAGTAGCTCACCCAGTAGCAGTGGATTGGTAAAATACGAATTTCCTCTGGTTAGACCCGGGATATTGCCGCATTTCCATAATGTGCCGAGGGCATACATGGACTGCTCTGAAACCTCAATAGGGGCAGATGACCTCGTAGTTATGCCCCTTAAAACAACAATAACTATCTAACTGAAATCTGAAAAAGTGCAGGATGTCTTGCGCACGATTGATGTTATCCCATTGACGTTTCGTGAATACCATATTTACTCGGCTATAGGATACCCTCACCTATAGTACCCCCCCCCCCCCCCCCCCTTCATTTTCGAGAGCCAAAGTACGAAATTCTTGATAATCGCTTATAGTAGCCCTCCTTAATTATTCAGAGTCCTGTCCATCATTGTCTAGCAAAGAGCGCAGCGCGAGCAGCTCTGTGCGGATGGGATACGGCCAGCGGTTGGTCAGGCAAACAATTCCAGGGAAAGGGTGATATCTTATCAGAGGTGGTTGGCAATAATGACGGAATATACTTGTCTTTGTATACCAGATGTTGGATCGTTGTTGGCTGCCTGGGCCATACCATTCAATCATACGCGGGCTCTGTTGCCAACAAGGTGTGACCTTGTTTGAACAAAGAAGTCTCCGTCTTTCCTTCTGTGCGTACGGGCTATGACTCACACTATGCAACAGGTGGCCTGCAGACATACAAACGCTATGAGAGAGGTGGCTGGCCAGCCACATGTGCGGTGTTGCCGCATTCATGTAAGGACGAATCGCTAGTGGCGGCCGGCATACGTACCCACTTCGTTTATTTTGATTAAATATGTCATACTATGTAGCATCAAATTAAAATAGCTTATTTTTACTCTCTCCCTTTCCCAAAATAATGGATTTTTGCAAAGTTCGCGCCTGTAGTACCCCTCCCCAATTTTGGAACTAAAAATTTAAGGAAAAAGGGTGTCCTATAGCCGAGTGAATACGGTACTTTGGCACCATACTAAGGAAATCTTCCATTCATGAAATACTGGTGAGGAGCAAACCATTGAGTCTGACAGTGATCAAGAGTGATGATGATGATTATTGTTGTTTCAAGGGGCCTAACATCTGGGTCATCGGCCCCTATATCAAGAGTGAATTCTGGCTTCCAACCCAAATATGAACCTAGTGTTCTAACCAAATGCTAATAGGATGACTTGTCTTTCCATGACAGTGTCGATTTTGATATGCATCGTTATATGTATCTTTTGTTATATGATGCATGAAACTTCACAAGTCGAGTGAGTACAATGCAAATAGTATTTTGATTCTTCATGTTTGTTTAATGACATACTACTATATTGTTTTTATTTGTACACTCGTGTATATACATATTTAAACATTTTTATTATGCAATTCATTAAGACAAAAACGAGATTCACCATTGAATTAAAACAACCAAGACAAACTACTACAATACTGTTAGCAATTTAAATTAATTAATTAATTATTTAGTGTAAACTTTAACCGCTACACAGTGATCAGTATCTGATGATGACCACTTGATGGTCAAAAAGCATAATCCTATCTTGCCCCATTATTTGTGATAATATATGTATGTAATTTTTTTCCAGGAGTGTGGTTGCATATTTATATCTTGTACGCTGCCTGTTGGGAACACTGAGTGAGTGAGATGATTTTGTTCATTTTAGAAATTAAGCAGCTTCTAAGATATATAGGGCATTAACTTGAGTAGTGAGTAGTAAGTAAAAAAGGCATCGCATGTAACGGACACCATGTAATGCAACAGAAATAAAGTTCTGTTATTCTTATGGTTATTACAGTAAATCTTGCCATTGGTGGAGGGCCAAATATTTGACATTTGGCAGCGGAACGGCACGATAGTTTTCTCGTCAATGTTTTTGTGATTACTTCCGGAACGGAGAAGATTAAAGGTAGAAGAAGAATCCACAGAGCATTCTTTATGCGACATTCGGTTGCACTTGATAAGTTTCTTGAAGAACAAAAGTATGAAGAAGCTCGAGCATCATTTGCTTCTTTGGAACAGTAGTTCGAGAATATCAATGCCTAGAATGAAGAGGTTATGGAATGGATGTTGGATAACGGTGCTAGTGAACAAGAACTAGATCAAGAAGCACTGGCGGCTGACGAGTATCGCAGTAAGTACGAACTGTTGAAAGGGCAGCATTTAAAAACTGATTCCCTAGACAATCTATCGCGAGTGAAGATTCAACAAATGCTCAAGTAAATAGGAAAATGAAGCTTCCAACCATAGAATTTCGTAAGTTCGGTGGTGAAGTCAGAGATTGGTTGCCATTTTGGAACCAATTCCAGCGTATTCATGAGAATGTAGGGATTGCACCAGTTGATAAATTCTATTATCTGATACAAGCTACGTTACCCAACTCCAGAGCTAGGTCTGTTGTCGACGTTCCAGCCACAGATTACATGTTAGTGATAGAAGCACTTCAGAAACGTTTTGGTAGGGAAGATCTTCTAATTGAAGTATACATCAGGGATCTTCTAAGTTTGACCCTACCTGCTAGTAAAACATGCCGTTCGCTCACGGAGATGTCTGATAAGCTGGAATGTCATTTAAGGGCACTTGAATCTCTTGGTGTTACAACTGGGAAATGTGCAGCAAGCCTTTGTCCTTTGTTGGAATCATGCATGACTTTTATGAGTATGGCAGCGAAGTTCTTTATATAGCAGAGTGTCGAGCGATGACCTGTTTTTAAATTCCCGTATATTTCCTGTATTTCCCATACGAAAATCCACCGAATTCCCGTATATTTTAGAACTCTCTAAGACTAGAGTTCGCATACCGAATGGCTGAAAAATGAATCTTAAAGCGCAAATCAAGATTTTCTGGCGTAAGTGTAACTGCATTTTTGGAGATACTTCCGCAGCGAGATTTAGGCCTAATGCGTAGCGTGAGCAAAGCGCGTGAGTGAACTCTCTCGTAGATGGGATGAGATGCTCCGAACACAAATAAAATAACGTTTACCCGAGGAGAGCTGATATAAATGAATGTTTTACTGAGGAGGGTTGAGAGAGTAGAGAATAGGAGTGTCACATAATAAATGTTTACGGGAAGTGACTGAATTGTGTGGTACCGTAACCGTATAGAGCTTCCGAGAGTTAAAATGGCACCGAAGCTTATGCATAGCAATCTTCCGGTCCGCGAATCTCCATTTGATTTTCATTGGCTGTGAATCGTTCGTTCGTGATTATCTTCTTTATTATTTCGGATTGTGGTTTTGTTTTTAGGCGTTCAACTTATGAAATAAGAACTAGAGGGTTGGCCTTTCGTGAATATTCAAAAGGCAAGTGTCTCCTAAAAGAGTAATTAGTAAAACTTCGCATCAGAAAAGACCATAACGAACAGCTTGCCAAAAAGTGTGCGATTTGCACATTTCAAACGGAAGTGGTCTAACATATCGTAGACTACATTGTATTAGGTTGGTGCAAATTAAATATGTTATATGTGAGAATAGTATTATAATTTGTTATCCAGTTGTTATATTAGTATATTATGCATTAACGTGACCCGTTTAAAAGCTAAATTGTGGTGGAAGTTACGAGTTATAGGCTATTCACCGTACTGGTAGGCCTAATATTTACTAACAACGCGTCGTTTCTTCTTTAATATTTATTTGAATGAAATCCACTGCCTGCCTCCAGTCTCCGACCGGGTCAGGAATTCTTTAATATTTATTTAATCATTATAATTATAATAGCCTCTCTATTATCAATTATTTAACCAATAATCATTTTATAATTATATAATATACCAGGTATTGCAAGAAAGCTATATTTGATAGCACATGCAGTTCCACCTTAAAATCCAACCATGTCTAGTTTTCTAGAATAATACACAGTGCTACACTTCAGACATTTCTGTACAATTATACGTAATATATTTTAAAAGGCGATCCTGAGTCAACGCCGAGGACATTCAGAGAAATACGATACTTTTAGATGAATAAATAAATTATACACCAAAGCTATGATACCTTTATCATCGGAATTCAATTCAATAAATACGACAAAGAGGGCAAACACTCTACAGCTAATGAATATAAAAACACTCACCATGCAATGATTATCTTTAACATGAAACAGGAGTCTGAGTGGAGGTCGTTTACAGCTTACTACAGTAGTTGACAGATAACACCATGCACACTCTCTGAATCGCGACTCTCTACGGTTAATATTAGTTTTCGTGATAATACAAAAGTAAAGTTAAGGTAAAGACATATTTAGCACTGAACACTGAAACAAGCCGGTCTGTGGCGATATTATTGCCGTGGTTTTATATTGTCGAGTTGTAGGCTATTGAATGACAGACGGTATTTGGAACACTATGACGGGAAACAATAGCCTGTGCTCTATTATCGATTGACGCAAGCGAACTGACACCAATAAATAAATTATCCTCAGTCACTTGGCAAGGGTTTCTTTGACACCCCCCATCCCTTCACTGCCCCTATCATCATCACCACCATCATTGTCTTCATCAGAGCTTGATGAATTGTCAAGGTTAATAATCATCTCATCCACCGCGATATCCAGACCGCCTTCAGTATTTCTTTCTGTACATGCTGTACGTGATGTGTCCAGTCCTCGGGTCGAACTTCGGCGAAGTAAAAGTAACGAAACAATGACAATGAAAGGAAATCTGACACAGACGGTGGTTAACAAGCGACTGAAACAATGCTTGCCCATACGAGAAGAATTCTGTCACTAGTGTGGTGTATTTTGTAGCCACATGTTGGAGACGGATATTTGATAATAAAATGCCAAGAGCTGAGAGATATTGTTTGTAGTGTTTCAAAATTATGCATGTGTGACGCATTTGCAGTGAGTGTTTACACGGACTTTAAAACAAAAGCTTGTAGTTTAACGTGACCGTTAATCTCGAGATCATGAGCCACGGGACCTCCTTTTTTACGTGGAATCCGAACCACAGGACATGGCATTTCACTTCGAAAATCTCACATGCATTGACCGGGAATCGAACCCGGACCGCCTTGGTGAGAGGCATACAGCTAGACCGCTGAGCCACCACGCCCCTGGACTTTAAAACAATTTGGTATGTGCATCTCCCCTGCGAGCCGGCCCCGGGTTCGTTTCCCGGCTCGGTCAGGGATTTTAGAAACTGACGTGAGGGCTGGAACGGGGTGCACTCAGCCTCGCGAGGACAATTGAGTAGCTGTCTGACAGTGAGACAGTGCCCCAGTCACGAAAACCAAGATATACGGCCGAGGGGACTCGACGCGCTGACCATGCGTCACCCCAACATCTGCAGGCCAAATGGCTGGGCAGCGGTCGCTTGGTAGGCCTAGGCCAGGGGTTATTATATTATTATTATCTCCCCTGCGAAAGAAGACAGTAGAATTCCACACATGACACGCCGCGAATACCTTTTAATTTAGATTTATTTTATCAAAGTAGGTAATAGAAAATAAAATAATGCAAAACGAAATTAAATAAGTCACTTTGACAAATACAACATTGTTGCTAGGAATTTCAGTTATACACAGCACAAAATTAAGTTCTTTTGACAGTACTAATTTCACCGGCTTAGAACCAGAATAGCGTATCTACAAAAACACTACTTTTCAGGAAGCAAGAAAAACTAACAAAATTGTAATTAATTGGCATGCAACTGGTTATATATTTTGATTCGGTCGGAAGTCGGTGATTTTTTTAATATATTGCTAACATATTTCCAAAGATCAATGTGCAGTTATTTCTTACATGCAGTGTTATAGAATCATGGTATAGATTTTTTTATGGTCATTAACAGAGATACGCTATTTTGGCTCTAATGATTTTGTATTGAAATTATTTTACATTACCTTATGTAGGTAACTTGAGTGTAGGAGTAAATTTATTTTGAATCATTTAATGACTACAAAGCATTATTTGAATCTATTTCGTAACTTTTAACGGAAGAAGTGAAGTTTGTAGTTTTACGTGACCGTCAATCTCCGAACCATGAGCCAAGGGACCTCCTTTTTACGTGGCATCTGAACCACAGGACATGGTATTTCACGTTGAAAATCTCACATACATTGACCGGGAATCGAACCCGGTCCGCCATGGAGAGAGGTCAACGGCTGGACCAGTGTGCCACCACGCCCCCTAACCTTTAACTGGTGGCGTGAAATAAAAGAAATAAACATCTGTGCATCTTTAATTAAATCTTGCAAGGAGCTGTTGTTTATGTTGCTTTCTTATCTGTGTGCTCATGCTGACACTTAACACCCTCGTTGATTAACATTTAGTGGCCCTGGTTAGCTCGCCTTGTTAGTTTGAAGTTTTCAAGTGGACTGGCCGACCTCACGTCACCACAAGTTACGGTTAGGTTCCAAAGTGTGTTGTACGTGTGAATCAGTGAAAAGTGATCTGCGGTGTATTTGTTTAATTTTAAGTGGCGACAACCAGCATCATGAAATTTATCAGGATGTCTGCATACTGTGAGTAAAAAATGACAAATTATTTACTCCTTGTATTATTAGATTTTAAACATATTAATATTACCAGAGATTATTGCATGCAGAAACATATAACATACCGGTAATGACAGTAGTTGTATGAAGGTCAAATGTTCGTTATTGAGATATATTTGGCAGGAGTCTCTTAGACCTCACGTCACAAGTTATGTTCCGAATTCCATACGTCACCAGTTAAAGGTTAAAGGTACAAGTGTTATTAGGTAACAAGTTAACAATGGATCATGAATGGCTGAGTGATTTTTCTTCTCATCCTTCTTTTAGTAGTAATGTTGTCATTATCTTCTGGAGTGTCATTCTGTTCTTTAATTCGACATAAATTTCCGTGAGTGCTAATGACATTGCAACTTCCAAAATTATGAGTATATCTTTTGTCTACTTTCTTCATCAAAGTTACTTGAACACTTTCTATGGCAATTCGAGCAGTCTTTATGTTGTAATTATTTACCCGGTTTCAGAATGTTACTGTCACTTTTATAGGGCTGTCCACTTTGCCTGTTCATTTTACGTTTGTTCCTTTTCCACTCAGTTGGCTGAGTGATTTTTCTCCTCATCCTTCTTTTAGTAGTATTGTTGTCATTATCTTCTGGGGTGTCATTCTGTTCTTTAATCCGACATCAATTTCCGTGAGTGCTAATGACATCGCAACTCCTACCGGCCAATGGGACGATGGTACTGATTTTTCTTTTTCTCCTAACAGTGTGGGCCTCCATGTCATGCATTCCATCGTCTGTTGTAATCCCGTTCGAGGATGATGGCACAAATGAGTTTTATGAAATTTCTGATTTTTTCATCATCACTTTTGTCATCTACATCAATGCGAATACCTCCTTCAGCGGTGATTTCTCTCCCATTAGGGCAGTCTTGAAATTTATCTGGTGCCGTACTGTATTTTATAGCACTTACTATAGACTTAACACCACACGAACTTTCTTGCAGATCCTCAGAATTGTGATTTTGTTTTCCAGAAACGTTCGTGAGTTCTGCCAAAGTTTTCTCCTGTTCGGAATTTAATTCTAATTCTGAATCCACATCACTACCAAACTCTGCTTTAGAATCAATGGGCACTGGAATTGCGGATGGCGGCTCTGGAAAAGCGATGAATGCAATACTTAGTGTAGTCATAGCCTCTGGGAATCACATGCGTTTTATAATTTAGTTAATGATAGCATTCATAAAGATCCATTATCACTGACTTGGCCTCTCCTCAACTCGGTTATAAAATCTATTCCTGAATACAATGATCTAGCTCCAAAGAACTCAACATTTACTTTGGTATATTTAATGCAGCCATAATCTTCTGAGCTCGGCTTAAATATATCTTATCAAACTTTGCACAGTAATGAACGAACTCACCAACAAATGAAAGACATTTAAGCTACTACAGCACTACTCGAGTCAAAGTTCTGTGAACCTGAGAGCAGTGTCGATAGCGGACGATAATGAGAGATGTAGGGGGTTTCCGGTCCGTGCGTAGTAACAGAATCAAATATATTGGTCGATCACTCACTCATTTGCAACACCACACTGGTATAGGCAACGGCCCTATGCTACCAGTATTGGAATAGAAAGAAATCCTAGATAACACGGCGGGCTGTTGACAGGTCCTTCGCTTCCTGCCTCCCATGTCACCTCACTCCACAAGTTCATAGATCTTGGATACACAATTAAGTAGTAAGGAAAAGGCGGTAAGCATAACAAACCTTTAGTGAGCGCCAATAATTCAGTTCGAACCAAAGTAGCGTATTTACACTTACGCTGATACTACAACATTTTTCTCGTAATCCATAGAAGCAAAGTGATGTATCTTAACATACGATTTGTAGGTATTAACGTTATCTTGTGGAAGGTAGTTACGCTATAGGCTTATTTCAAAAAGTATTAAGATTACGCTTAAGCTGTTTTGGCAGTAAATATGCTTCATTCTAACTAAGAAAAGCCATGCGATACGCCAATTTGGCTATTTTTGTAGATACGTTATCCTGGTCCTAAGCCGGCGATTTCTGAATAGGAACTGTAGGCTAGTCATACACAAAATAAAATAAGTCACTTTGTCAATACTAGATTGTGGTTAGGAACTTTAGTCACACAAAATTAGATAAAACAATCAAGGATTTATTAATTTAAAGCTTCACTAGGGAACTATTCTGCTCTTCCATTTTCTCTGCTTCAGAATAGGCGTCGTTCCAATATATTCTTCTTTTTTTTTTCGTGCCAATTCCTAGAGATCTTTCGTGGCTTTTCTTTCGACTGTCACCATAGGCGTCGCTTCCTTTTCCTCCTGGCTTCGCACCTGTTTTGCTTCCTTTAATACGGCGTAGGAGTTTCGTGCAGTACGGACTCTCGCTCACAGTTATCTTTTCTACTCCACCAGCAGCCATCACAGCGTCCAGAACAGTACGCATGCCTGACAGAGTTGCTTCTTTGTGATTGACGATCATGCACTCCTTGTTCAGGGAGAAACTTCCCTCTAGAGCTGCATTTCTGTGATACAAAATCAGTATCATTTTAACAAAGCTTGTGAGATCGTTTTTGGCAGGAACTGAGGAAGGTGCTGAAGCCACTAATTCAGACCACAGCACGTCAAGCCGTGGCTCTTTTCCGTCTAACTGCTTCAAACGGGCAGTGACGGAGGGCAGTCTCAGAAGTGCGGAGTAGCTGCTCTTGAAGCGGTCAGCCATTGCGTCAGAAAGCAAATTCTTCCGATTACAAAGAATTCCCAGGGCAATGACGATCCAAACTTCTGCCAACTTAGGAGTCTCAGCGACCCCTATAGGGTCTAGGCAGGAAATAGCACAGGTCATCTTGTGAGCAGGAGTTGACCTCTCTTTGATTTTTTCAGTCATAGGATACGAATGTACAATTTTCGGTTGCAGCACATCCGCGTCTGGAATTTTCTGAGATCTTGAGCTATTAGCCTCTTTAAGGGCTGCTCTAGTCGAGATACCCAGGTCTCCTCTGTGAATAACAATGCGGATTGATTCCTGTATGTCAGTCAGCAACAAGTGCGGCGCGCACAGCCATGCGCGGAGAGGGTGCGGCTGGCGGTGGGCCAGGCAAAGCATGCATTCGACGTTGGCTGGGTTTTCATCCCACTTAGCACTCTATCGTTGGCGCAAATTGCGGGTTGCAGCGCGGTCTGCAGGCGAAATAGAAGGCTGAGCGGGAGGACTCTACCGAGCGTTCGGGGGCTAAGAAGTCGGGGATTATGAGACTTTTCAAGATTTCCTGTATCAAGGGCGAATTTCCCTATTTTTCCCGGGTAACTAAAATCCCCGTATATCTCCCGCATTTCCCGTATCGCTCGACACCCTGTATAGTGATGTATCTAATGTAGAGCAACGACTTAATAAGTTCATGTCCTTCATTAAGGCTGAAGTGCAAAATGAGAAAAGGATCCATGTGGCCATGTCTGGGTTTAAATAGTCAGCTGATAGGGCAAAGAAAGTGCAGTAGCAGTCCAAAATCATGTTCTAGGCAAGATGTTCCTACAGCAATGGTTTTACTCTCGTTACAGGAAAATAAGAATTCTGCTTGTATTTTTTGCAGTAATGAACACCATAGCAGCGCTGACTGCTATAAAGCATGGGATCTGCCTCTCTCGGAAAAAAATTAAATTATTAAGGATAAGAAATATTCTTTTATTTGCATTAAACCAAAAATAAAATAAAATTAACACCATTCTTAAAACTCACAAATTTTTTGCAGAAATGACACATAGAAAGCCTATGGAGATTTCAGACGAGTTGAGAAAATCCCGATCTGAAAGAATGAAAAAGTACTGGAAAGAGCGCAAGAAACAAGCAGTACTACCTTCAAAGAAGAAGTGATTGTGGAACGACTCAAGTGGTCCAATGTGACCAATCAAGATTAATAATAATTAGGGGTGGTGAATTTTCGCAAATGCGACAAAGCGCGAAATGCTCACAAATGCTCGTACTCTTGTACTTTCATTTTTCACGACCTGCAAACAACATTTTAATGTGTTTTGAAAAAGCACCAAAATGCGAAATTGACTCAAAATGCGAAAATCATACTAAAACGCTATATAAATGCGAAATCCACGATTTTTCAAATAAAACCTTTTTCTTTCTTGTCTAAGTTCCCACTGAGGAGTTTGTACACCCTTGAAGTGTTTACGACAGCTTGACCACTGTCCTGGAATGCGGGAAGTAATCCCTTCTGCAACTCGTTGCTCGACCGGCGGTTTCATAAGCTACACTTACACGGAAAGATTTCTGAGACCCGGCCTGCTGTTCGCCATCAAGTGTGGCGCCAAGCCTGTCACGTTCTTTCCGTTGAGGTGCTGACAAAGATGTCTCGTCTGCACCACATGGCGCCTCAAACTAGTCTTGCTCTTCAACGAATAGTCCTGTAGCCGGTTGAAACGAGTCGTGAAAGGCAAGGCCTTGCACTATCCCTTTCCGTGTATGACTATTCTCTTCGGGTAGGACAAGTTAACAAGTAAGCTACTAAGATGGTGAGATCGAAAATATCTATAAAACAGCGGGCAGAAAATTATAAACAAGAACATTTTTATATCAGTGATCGTACCGACAGTAGTGGCTACGCGGGCTAAAGCTCCGCGTTAGGTCAAGGGGCCAAGCTCTCTGCTGACTCGGTAGACGCGTGGGTTCGAGCCCCACCGTCGGCTGTCCTTGAAATGGTTTTCCGTGGTTTCCCATTTTCAACACCAGGCAAATGCTGGGACAGTACCTTCTGACAGGCCACGGCCGCTTCCTTCCACATCCTTGCCCAGTTTCATTCATCTTCATCCTTTCCATCTCTCATCCCGACGCGCAGGTCGCCCACGGGCGTCGACTAGAAAGACCTGCACTCGGCCTCACAGGAGGCTACACGAAAAAAAAAAAAAAAAAAAAAAAACAGTGATCGTGACATTTTAATGTGTAAATTGTGTAATCAGCGCTTGGAATGGCAAAAGAAGGACGCTTTAGACAAGCACGTCAAAAGTCGGGGACATGTCAGTGCAAAAGAATGTTTTAACAGTAAATCGGAGGAGGAGCAACGCGGAGTAAAGCGGCAAGCCACGATCCAAATGATGCAAGATAAATTGAAAAGTGCAAAATCTGAAAAAAGTGCTTTTGTTGAAGATACAGTGAAGATGTTTTTGGAGACGAACATCCCTCTTCACAAAGTGGACCATCCAGCTTTCCGGGAGTACTTGTCAAAGTAAGTAAGCCTACCTTATTTTAAGGTTGTATACCACGTTTTTAATTTTGTCCGATTCTCAAAAACTAAGGGAGAGCCATGAATTTAACGAGGTAATTTCTGCATTTACATTTCAGCGAAGACATAAAAAACATAAATATAAAATGTCTGAAGACTAAAAATATCTATATTTAGGGGTGTGTTACAAAACCGTATTAAGTGCCCGATATTAGTTATTGTAGCATGGAAGAGATCTTCTGCTTAACTCGTTTTAGGTAATTTATTTCAATTCTGTGTTTAGGTACATGCCAGGATCGGGAGATCTACCAAAAGCAAGTACATTGCGACATGAATATGTACCTCGCTGTGGAGAAGTAATGAAAGCTGAGATTAAGGAGTGCCTACAAGGAAAGCCAATTGTTATAGTTGCAGACGAGACTTCAGACAGGCTGGGAAGATGTGTTTTCGCGGTTTTATTCCGAACAATGTGTGACAAAGCAAACCAGGACGTATTTCTAGGCAGTTGTAGCTTTCTTGACAAAGCAAATGGTACTACTTGAAGCCATTTTGTACAGAAAATGAAAATGGCTTTCTTACATTCAAGGAGAATGAAAAGTGCTTATGTCAGTTTTCTCAAGGAAAGGTACCCAGATCTTCCAGTAGTAGTATTTCCTTTCCCCGTGATCACACGCTGGAATTCATGGTTTCAGTCTGTGGAATATGTTAACAAGTATTTAGATGCTTGAAAGATTTTTTTCAATCTTTGGATAAAAATTTGTTAAACAGCAGTTCTCCAGCTCTCCTAAATTTTTTTTATGACGGATGTCATTATTTTGAAGTACAGTGTCAGGCTAAATTTGTGACTCAGGTCTCAGTCAAAATTAGTAAATTAATTACCCAGTTGGAAGGCTCTTCCTACCCTTTTGCACATAAGTTGTGGGATGAGTTGTTAACTTTAAGCACGATGTTGAAAAGGTGTGCTGGAGGATGGTTACCCACAGATATGTTGCAATTCATGGACTCATTTTCAAATGGGAATGTAAAAAGCGAAATGAAAAAACATACTTATGGAGTGTATGTTTAAGCGCAACAAAAAGCTGAGCAGTCACATGGCAGAAAATGCGACAAATTGTTTTTTCCAAGAGGTTGGCAAGCTTTTTAATCCTGTCACTGCTGGCCGGGTATTGTCAATCGACTTGAAGGATTTAATTGAAAGTAAAAGGAAGATCCCATTTTTTGGGGATATTAATATGGATAGTTTTGTTGAGGGATATGAATATTTTCATTCCCAACTGGTACAAATCATGCAGAATAATGAAGACGTAGATTGCCTGCGAATGCTGTTGGCAGTTAAGTTCAAATACCCCGAGTTTGCCAAAGCAGCTCTGGGGTGCATTTGGGCTCCTACCAACAGCGTAGATGCTGAACGATACTTCAGCAAATACAATACTGTATAATTGTAAGTGACAGGAGAACACTAATGACAGAACAAAATGTTGAGGTATGTTCAATGATTTCATTCAACAGTGTTACTGATTCATGAACCTGCCAGAGTTCAGTTAATTCCGTCTTTATTATTGTGGTTTTGCACCGGTATAAATGTATCTCCTTTTCTGTGTTATGCTTTAGGCTGTATCAATAATGAAGTTTTTTTCTTTGTTTACTTCAACCTATATTAATTTACAATAAATGTACGATTTACTTCATGCACTTTTATCTCAATATTAGCCTTTTACAAATGTGATTTTAAATTCGCATTAATGTCCTTTCAAAAGAGATTACTCGTTTATCAGAATTAAACTAAATTACATGTATTTCTCCAAAGTGCTACAAAATGCTAAATTGCAGATGTGTAAATGCTACAAAATGCTAAATGCTCAAATCGAAATGCTAAATTTATGATTTCAAAATGCTAAAAATCACCACCCCTAATAATAATAAACCAAATCATGTGGCTAAAAAGTGCACCTTCAAGCAAAAGTGTTTGATTTGTGATAAGTGCCATGTTATGTTGTTGTGTCCAGATTTTCAGATAAGTAAGAACAGTACCGACTCTCCTAGGTCTGATGTCATAACTGTACAGGAAGATGAAAAGCCCTTGCCAATCTAACGTGTGATAATAGTGTGCTGCTTCCTACGCTTCTGGTGAAGGTTCGAGGGAATGGATGTGAACGTACTGTGAAGGCAGTTCTTAACACATTGGTGACCGGATGCCTGGACATGTCAAATCCCCTGTGGACCGGACATTTTGCTACTGAGAATATTCCAATGCACTAGATTATAAAAAAGTACATAATTGTGGAAATAACCTAGATATTATCTTTCTAGTTGATATGAGTATACACATACCCTTAGTAGTGCTCAAGGGGGTGATGTATTTGGAAACATGACACAATGTGCAGTGGCGGCTTACAGAAAGAGCTGATGGAGTATATTTGAGGTTAGATTGGTCAACAAAGTACGGTATGTACTTTGGTTGTTATTACATCGCATAGAGACCTGAATATCACTTTCTCATTCAGTTTCCACTAATTCACTATAACTTGTGCCATTTGAACGATAATATAAACGATAAATCTTATCATCTGATTATAAAAGTCCTCCATCTTGTCATTGATTGAACCTACAGAAGGAAGTTCGATGTTTCGAAACAAAATCAAAGAATAAAAGAAGGCCATGAATAGACGAAAGATGGCACATATACATCTACAAATATCCTTCTCAATGTGCTGGACCGAAATAGTTCAATACATGGTCAAGAGATGACGCAGGAAGACCGAAAACAATGACGTGTATAAAACCAAGATTTCTCGGGGCCCGTCATCTACCTTTGGCGAGCGTACTACGAGATTTCTCGGGGCCTGTCTTCCATGTGTTAATACTGGCTCACAACGATCATATGTCTCGAAGGGAACAGCGCGGGAAATGAATTATTTTCCAGTTGGGAGAGAAACTATTGTCCATTCACTGTTCGGAGGTCAGAAAACCGGCAGTTGCGAGCACAATAAATATAGAATTCATCTTTGTGATAAGTGCCATGTTATGTTGTGTCCAGATTTTAAGAGAAGTAAGAACAGTACCGACTCCCCTAGGCCTGATGTCATAACTGTACAGGAAGATAAAGCCCTTGCCAATCTAACGTGTGATAATAGTGTGCTGCTTCCTACGCTTCTGGTGAAGGTTCGAGGGAATGGATGTGAACGTACTGTGAAGGCAGTTCTTAATACTGGCTCACAACGATCCTGTCTTGAAGGGAACAGCGTGGGAAATGAATTATTCTCCAGTTGGGAGAGAAACTATTGTCCATTCACTGTTCGGAGGTCAGAAAACCGACAGTTGTGAGCACAATAAATATGGAATTCATCTCGCCAGTCTCAATAAAGATTTTTTGTGCAATTTTGAGGTCTTGGACCAAAACAGTATTTGTGATAATGTACCTCATATTCAAGATAGTGCCTTTGTTAATGAAATACCAACAATATACAGGAAGCCATAGGTACTGCAGGTCCTGTAGAAATTCTGATTGGTGCTGACATTGCTGCCAGACTCTTCACGCGCAATGTTAGAAGTGCATCATGTGGTTTGATGGCTTTGGAGACTAGGTTAGATTGGACCAGTTTTGTAAATATCCCAGTGAACAACCCAGAGTTACAACTGCTATGATTGTCACATCAATGTTAATTAATGATTCAAACATCTCAGATCTTTGGAAATTGGAGTTGATTGGTATTACAGATTCTGTTGATAGGAAGACTAAGCTTGAATTGCAGTTGGAAGTTGACAAGCATTTTCAAGAGACTGTAAGGGTGAATGGTGAAGATCAATACGAAGTTCACCTTCCCTGGAAGGATAGGCAACCCCCTTCTTCCATCGAATTACATCCTGGCAGAAAAAGACTGGAATCTACTATAAAGAAGTTGAAGGGTAATACCCTGCACCTAGATTATGAACATGTTTTTGAGGAATGGCTTGAAGAAGGTATAATTGAACGGGTTCCTGACTCAGAGATTGTTAAGTGGTTGGTTCCTTAGTTTAGGGGCTGCGACAACGCGGTCATGTAGCCCCGTGTACTTTGGGTGTGTGTAGAATCTGTCTGATAACTGGTGTTAATTGTGATGACTGTATTAGTGTGTGTATCTGTTTTAAATCAAGTAAGGACTGCAGACGATCAATTTCCAAGTAGTTCCCACTTTTGCCGCCAAATGCCACCGTCAACGACTACTAGTTTAGAACTTAACTACCAGATGTCACCGGAGTCGGCTCTTGGCAACGAACGTAGGAACGTAAGAGCGTTGTTTACATTCTTAACCTATACAATTTAGCTTCACACAGGTGTAATTAGTGGAAGGTTCATTAACATGCCATAATTCTATGACATGGGACGGCCGGCTTTACTTCCCCTCTGAAGGAAGGCATACTGGAAGTGGAAGGATTGTTTGCCAAAAAGATATTTAGTGCCGCGGTGGCCGAGAGCGCTAATGCGCTACCTCGTGCCTCGCTGGCATCGGGAGAGCGTCGGTTCGAATCCCACCTCGGCCGTCCTGAAAATGGTTTTCGTGGTTTCCAATTTTCACCACCAGGCAAATGCCGGGACGGTTCCTTTCAATAGGTCCACGGCCGATTTCCTTCCAATATCCCTTCCCTGACCCGTTCTGAAAAGAAAAGTACATGGCCATTGGCTGCATTAATAAAATTATTATTATTATTATTATTAACTTGAACTTGTCTGTTTTGTGTCAATTTGTTTCAGGTGTGAGCAGAATTGATGATGTTCCCAGGACTATGTTAACTATTCCACATCTGTTAACTTGGTGGGAGAATGTTGGGAACACTGAGTGAGATGTTTTTGTTCATTTTAGAAATTAAGCAGCCTCTAATATCTAGAGGGCATTGACTTGAGTAGTAAGTAAAAATTGTGTCGCATGTAATGGACAACATGTAATGATAGAGAAAAAGGTTCTGTTATTTTTATGTTGATTATCTTTCCATTGGTGGAGAACCGAATATTTGACACCTCCCATTCATTGGACCCAATCGTGTTGATCGACTGAAGAGCTAAAAATGACAATTTTGTATAGGCAACACTGAAAAAGAATGGCTTCAAATATATACATTTTTAAATGCATTTTTATAAACCTACAATATTTGGAATGTGCATTAATAGACTAGGTTTAAATGATTAAAAACACATTTTGCTATAACACTGTACAAATTCTTGAGTTACACTTTATTTTTGGTAAAACGAGTGTTGTTTAAATCAAAAAAAGGGACATGTCAGTCATTTTATATATCCATTTACTAGTTATCATCATCATCATCATCATTTCCCCTTTTCCAGCTGATACTGGGTGGGGGCAAATATGGTTCCTCTCCACTTTGTTCTGTCGTTCCACCATTCCTCTTCCGACACGGTGTGGCGACCGATCTTAATAATAGCCTAAAATGATAGCAAATATGGTTCAGCCATTTACTAGTATGTGTGTATTATCTGATAACAGATTTTGACATATGACTTTAATCGTCCTAATCAGCATGTAAGGTTAACCATAAGCAGTAGAAATTGTATAATTCAGGATTATATATATAAAAAAAATATTTAAAAATGATATATCTCAAAACTACTATTCAGTGACAAGTCCCTTTTTTGATCTCAACGCCTCAATTCTCAAAAGACTGATTTTAATTATTGTTCTACCAAAAAATAATTTAAATTGGGGTAAATGTTAAGATTGTGTGAGCACGTGGTCGAAAGAAACATGGTTATGTATTTTGTCAAGTTTGTTAAGGTTAAGGGATTTGATCTGAATGTTTTGGGTTTCCGTATATACCCGAATGTAAGACGAGGTTTTTCTCTCACTTTTTGTGTTATAAAAAGTTGGGGTCGTCTTATATTCAGGGTATTACAAAAAAAACTTTTTTTAAAAATTATTATTATTTGCAAAGTAGTATGCGGTGTTGGCATCTTGTAACTTTAACAGTCATTTCTGTTAACATTGAAGGAATATCACCTTGTAAAGAACAACTTTTGTATGAACTTTGTCATGACAAGCAGTGCGATGTTCTATGTGTTCAGGAAACACACAGAGATATGATGCAGAAACGCCCATCTGTTTCTGGCATGAAACTGATTGCTGAAAGATCACACGCTCTATATGGAAGTGCCATTTTTGCTAAGCCGAATTTGGAAGTCAAAAGTGTCTGCCAGTCAGATGAAAACAATATTGAAATTATCACCGTGGAGCTAAGTAACTGTATAATCACCTCAGTTTATAAACCACCTGCAGCAGAATTTTCCTTCATTCCACCCCAAAATTTTGATAAGAGCAGAGCCTCCATTGTTATAGGTGATTTCAACAGCCACAGCCATGTATGGGGTTACGCACATGAGGACGAAAATGGTGAGACAGTCCTTTCGTGGGCTGAACATTTTCAACTCGCCCTCATCCATGATAGCAAACTTCCTTCTTCTTTTAATAGTGGAAGATGGGGACGAGGCTATAATCCAGACCTCCTCTTTGTTAGTGAAAGCATTGTGCATACATGTACCAAAGTTGTGTGTGCACCAATACCTAACACACAGCACAGGCCCATCATGTGCCAAATTTTGCCATCAATAAGACCTCAAGAAGTTAGATTTAGGCGAAGATACAACTTTAAGAAGGCTGACTGGACAAGATTTTCAAACATTTTGGATGAGAACATTCTGAACATAGCTCCTGTCCCTGAAGAGTACGACAAGTTTGTAGACATTGTCCAAACCTCCTCAAGGGCATCAATTCCAAGAGGCTGCAGAACAAATTTTATCAAAGGCATTAAACCTGAAACGGCCACTCTGCTTGAGGAATATTATAAGAAGTATGAACATGATCCTTTTAGCGAAGAAACATCAATCATTGCACAAAGCGTTCTTTCCTCAGTATCAATGGCGAAAAGGGATGAGTGGATACAACTAATGGCAGACTGTGACATGAGCAAGAGTAGCCAAAAGGCATGGAGACTATTACGACGTCTCAGTAATGATAACACTCAAGCCAGCACATTTGCTAATATAAAGGCAGATCAAATTGCCCACCAGTTGCTAGTTAATGGTAAACTAACCCGATCTTGAAAGCTAGATAAGAAACCAATAGCACAGCAATACAACCAAGAGAGCAACATCCTATCTTCATCATTTACTGAAGCCGAAATGGAATTAGCACTAAGGAAGTGCAAATTGGGAAAAGCAGCTGGACTAGACGATATTCGAGTTGAGCAGATCAAGAATTTTGGTCCTGTTACGAGGCGATGGCTATTGGAATTAATGAACAATTGTGTCCAAGAATGCAAAATTCCCAAAATCTGGCGAAAGGCTAGAGTCATTGCTATCCCTAAACCGGGCAAAGATAGGTTGGATCCCAAAAGCTATAGGCCTATCTCCTTGCTCTGTCACCTGTACAAGGTCCTAGAGAGGCTCATCCTTCAGAGACTTCTTGGAAAAGTGGAGCCATTTCTTATACCACAGCAAGCTGGATTTCGAGAAGGGAAAAGTTGCACATCACAGGTATTAAACTTGACACAGTACATTGAGGATGGATTCGAAAAGCGGCTCATTACAGGCGCTGTTTTCATTGATCTCTCTGCAGCTTACGACACAATCAATCATCGGCTTCTTCTAGCAAAATTGTATGACATCACCAAAGACTTCCACCTAGTGTGCAACATTAGAAATATTCTCCAAAACCGAAGATTTTTTGTGGAATTCCAGGGACAAAGAAGCAGATGGAGAACACAGAAGAATGGGTTACCGCAAGGCAGTGTGCTCGCACCACTGTTATTCAACATCTATACCAATGATCAGCCTTTACCTGAAGGTACCCAGAGTTTTGTCTATGCTGATGACTGTGCAGTCACTGCTCAGGCCAACTGCTTTGTAAATGTAGAACAGACTTTGACTAAGGCCCTGAAAAAATCTACTAGCTACTACAGTGACAATCACCTGAAGCCAAATCCTGCCAAAACTCAGAGTTGTGTATTTCACCTCAATAACAAAAAAGCAGCTAAAACCCTACAAATCACTTGGGAAGGAATCCCTCTTCAGCATTGTCCGACTCCAAAATATCTGGGAGTAACTCTGGATCGTACGCTTACATTTAAGAAGCACTGTCTAAATGTGAAGCAAAAAGTGTCTGCCAGAAACAACATAGTGCGGAAACTGAGAGGCACCACCTGGGGAGCTCATCCATGTACTCCCAGAACAAGCGCGCTAGCACTGTGTTACTCCACTGCTGAATATGCATGCACGGTGTGGCACAAGTCCAGCCATACCAGAAACATAGATGTGGCATTAAATGACACCTGCCGTATTATCACGGGCTGTTTAAGACCTACACCCATAGATAAACTTCACTGTCTTGCTGGTATTGCACCACCTGAAATCCGACGCGAGGTTGCTGCTAGATATGAGAAAAGCAAGGCTATGACTATGGAAACTCACCCATTGTATGCTTGTCAGCCAGCACATCCTAGGCTGAAATCAAGAAAGAGCTTCTTGAAAACCACTGAAGAGCTTAAAGGAACATCACAGCAAGCAAGAATCTCAATGTGGCGGGGAAAATGCCAATATTTAAGAGAATGGATGGTCCCAAAGGAAGAGCTTCCCCCTGGACATTCAGAAAAGTGGACAACATGGAAGGCTCTTAATCGGCTACGCTCCAGTACCACGAGATGCAAGACTAACCAGCAGAAATGGGGCCTTCCTGTGGAATCAGTTTACTGCGAGTGTGGTACTGAGCAGACCAATGATCATCTTCTACTGTGTCCTCCTTCTCCAGACACTTGCACCATTAAAGAATTAATGGGAGCTACTTCAAATGCACTCGTCGTGGCAAATTATTGGTCAACCAGAGTTTAATATTTTTATTGTTTCGTTTTCTATGTTTACTTTGTACTTCTGACACGATAAATAAATAAATCTTGTAACTCGCAACAAATCAATGTGTTAATGAAGATTAAAATATGGTTTGTTATGTTTAATTACCATGCATATACGAATAGCGTACATTTTGAGGTTAGGATTTACGCATACACGTCATTTTAAGCGGATAAATTATATGTTCGAAAGCATACGGAAATATGTTTTAAAACAATCTTTACAAGAACAACCAGTCAGTTTTACGAGCAGTAATTGAGTGATCAACGTATCTTAATTTAATAACGTCTCCCATTCTTGAACAAAGAAATTATAGAGTATGTCTTGGAAAAGCGGGCAGAGGGATTTCCGATAACACGAGACGTTATAAAAATGAAAGCACGACCTTAAGGGCATATATTGTGCAAGTTATGAGTTAGCGAGTATTTTTTTGAAAAAATCTGTAAGAGGCAGTTGATAACTGGGCCTTGTCTTATATTCGGGGTGGTCTTACATTCGGGTATACACGGTAATTTGTTTCATCTTAAAGTGGTGGATTTTAATTTGAGATGTAGTTTCCTGAAGTTTTTAATAAGTCGTCCTTACCTGTTCCGATCATGTGTTTTTGCATTTTCGAAGGCTACAAAGCCAGTTATTTTTGTATTGAAGCAATTTTTGCTAATATGAGAGGAAAAACATTTTTCAAATTTTTCTTAACCTACTGTATAAACTGAGCACATGTTCACGTATTTTAAGCAATCTTTTCAATGGTCAAATTGACCATTCCTCTCAGTAATTATTATTTTTTCACTTACCTGGTTAAACTTCTGTTTTTATATGGCTCTGAAATATTTTCTTGCAGGAAGTTTTACAGTTTGTTCATTGCATTCAACCAACCGTCAGCTGTAATTCAAATGGCAGACAAGTTGTGCTCCTGTCCTTCTCATGTTCGTCACGGCATTTCTCATTGGTTGATGTCAACTTCCTGTACTGCCGGACGAATCATATCACTGCTCTGAAATGACATCTGCACCATCAACCGTATAATAAAAAGCACCATCTCAGCTACAAGTCACTTCTTCTTCTTCTTCTTCTAGTCGTCAACTTGACACAGTGTTCTAAGTCGAAACTATCGACGAAATCTCATCACTGTCGAAACTATCGTCCAAACTCTCGACAACCAGTTGCCGTCTACATACACCAGTTGCTGCTTTCTTCAAACAACTCTATGCTGCTATGCATTACAGTCTATCTGACTCTTGATGGCATTTTAATTGATATACTCAGCACACTCACTGTCAAGTCTTTCGGAACTTGGAATACCTGAGGTTGCTTTGACCAGCCATGCCTGTACTCAGGCGAATCTCCAACTCTACTTCAAAATGATGCACTAGTGAATACAGCTAATTTTCTCTCTCCTACTGGCGAGGAAGAACTTTTAACGTTCATATTTGACCTACTAGGTCCTTCATTGTCATGTATAACGTATACTTCAGAAGAAGCATCTACCAAAAAACAAGCTAAGTAAAATGAACTTTTCTTCAAATCAACCTTCGTCATTTCAGAAGCCATAACCTAAAATTATAACTACTGTCGACCGAAGTATTATGTGCACTCGAGTTTGAAGGTTGTTTGTGAAGTAACCAATAGACCTACATAAAATCCAATAACATCATCATTTTCGTCGTTCTATTGCACGTTAGTTCATGTAGGTTTGGAATTTTTAATTTATATTTTAATATTTTTTGTCGCAGTTGGAGCACAAAAAGTGCACGTTTTTAAGTGTGTTTCAACCATGCGTCACATTTAAGAATTATTATCTCAAAAATCCGTCATCAGATCGAATCCAAATTTTAACATAATATACATTGGAATGTTGTATAACTGGATTATTAATTTCATAATTTTGCGTGTCCAAGAAAAAAAGTTATCATTTTTGTAAGGTAACTTTTTCTCGGCTCGGGGTGGTTGGAAAATGTAGTTCTTGGTTGCGATGTAATCCTTATACATCAAAAAGTTAAGCTGTATGACTGTGAAATACGTAAATTAACTCATTTATTTTATATCGGTTTGTATTTGTAGGCGGAAATAACACATCGTTCACCAGCTACCCGCTCCCGGGAGAGCTGTACAGCGTTGCTGTGATGGAGCCCATCACTTCCGAGCGAGGCATGCCATGATGCGTGTTGGGCTCCATTTCGGCAACGCTGTACAGCTTTTCTGGGAGCGGGTAGCTGGTGAACGATGTGTAATTTCCGCCTACAAATACAAACCGATATAAAATATGTGAGTTAATTTACGTATTTCACAGTCATACAGCTTAATTTTTTGTTGTATAAGGATTACATCGCAACCAAGAACTAAATTTTCCAACCACCCCGAGCCGAGAAAAAGTTACCTTACAAAAATGATAACTTTTTTTCTTGGACACGCAAAATTTTGAAATTAATAATCCAGTTATACAACATTCCAATGTATATTGTGTTAAAATTTGGATTCGATCTGATGACGGGTTTTTGAGATAATAATTCTTAAATGTGACGCATGGTTGAAACACGCTTAAAACGTGCACTTTTTGTGTTCCAAATGCGACAAAAAATACTAAAATATAAACTAAAAATTCCAAACCTACATGAGCTAACGTAAAATAGAACGACGAAAATCATGATGTTATTGGATTTTATGTAGGTCTATTGGTTACCTCACAAACAACCTTCAAACTCGAGTACACATAATACTTTGGTCGACAGTAGTGTATAACTTTCTTTTATTCCTGGCTCTTTGAAGACTGCTCCTATTTGCTAAAGGCTTTCAGCCTACTAATTCTGCATTATTCACTTCTTTATTTTCAAGGCTAAGCTTTGCCTAAATATGTACCTTTCAACTTTCAAAGGCTTGATCTGGCTTGTAATTTGTTACAACTCTGGTTGCATTCAACCTATTTTTTCAATGTCAGGCATTTCTTGCCATACACTCTTGTAAACTGTTCAGGTGCTAGAGATTTAGACCTTTCGTTACATTCGACATTTGTTTCTTAATATTTTTCACACCAATCCTTTTGAAACTATTTTGCTGTTGTTCAATAAATTGGGTCCATCCTTTGTACGACTTTGTTCTACTTGCTCTCCCACACCTATTTCCTATTTTCACTTTTCATATTCCCTACTGGAGTATTTTGAGCCTGCCCAGATACTCCGTGGGGCAAAAATGTTTTACTGTTTGTTGAGTTGTGTATTTTGTAATGGGTTTTCTGTGAACAAGGGTGTGTCATTTTTGAGAGTAAGGGGGGTTAACCTTTGACTCATACAGCCAGTATCAGTTATTTGAAATATTCAATCCACATGGGAATATCTTTGTCTTGTTGTCATTGGTATGCTATTTCGTTTTTTTTTTGTATCGGGGGAGTTATTTTCATTTTGTAGATCTTTTCCTTTGAAGGTCGTCTCACCTTTAATCCAGTGTAGATAAGTGTAATGTGTGTGTATGAATGAGCCGGCAGTATGAATGAATAAACCAGGTTTCAAGGTTAGGTTAAGATTTTGTGCCTGGCTTGAATATATTTTTTTATCATCGCAGTCTACTTGGACATGTATCCTGGCAATGAAATGACTCTGTACCTCAAGATTTAACCTCCAAAATTGAATTAAATGTGAATGGGTATAATGTAGTTTTAAGTTAATACATGTAATCTCCAGGAATAAACAACTCCACAATGGTCCGTATTTGAAACGCTTTATCAAAGTTCCAATGTTCACCACTAGGTGTCAGTGACATCTGGTAGCGGAAGTTGGAACTACTGGAAATTGAATGGAACTTGTAGCCCACCCCACGGGTGTCCGCATTGAAGCAGCTACAGCCTCTGGCAAGCCGAACATGTCCTTGAACACTCCCAGCACTAAAAGCCATCATCATCATCATCATCATCAGGTCTTCACTCCAGCAAGCCGGGTGCGGTAGTACAAAAGTCTCTTCCAATTTGTTTTATCCATCCATAGCTGTTCTTCGGATATACCGGTAGTATGCCATACGCTAAATAAATATGATAATGGTCTGTACTGACTTAGTTAATTTAATTTAAATTAATACATTTAATTTATTTTATAAAATACATTTTCATTCGTTAAAATTTAATATTATTTACGTTAGCTAACAACCTTAGGCAGCCTTATTTGCCACTTCGGCCTCTTGGGATTAAGACCTACTTACACCAACGAGCCAGTCTCGACGCGCCCGTCAGTGTTGTGTCGTGCTGCATTCTGTGTTTTATAAACTTGTGATCTCTGTGTGTTGATTTTATGAACAGTCATACAGTATCAGACATGGAATCTTCCAATAAACAAAATCGTAATGTGTTGACAATTGAAACAAAATTAGAAATTTTAAACCGGCAAGGAAAAGGAGCAAGTGGAAAGAACAATGTATAACTTAGATAAATCCACGATACATATAAAACAAAACCGACAAAACATTTTAGAATTTGTGTCAAAACTGGATTCCAAGGATGGTTAAACGAAAGACTATGAAGGAAGGAAATGATTCCATTCTTGATCAGGCAGTTTATTATTATGTTGTTTGTGCAAAGGTGTTCGAAAGGCGAACCTGTCAGGTCCACTGCTATGCGAAAATGCATTAGGTCTTCAGATTTCAACGCCAGTACTGGCTGGTTAAAATATTTCAAATAACAGCACAGTATAAAAGAATTACAGATTGAGGGAGAATCCTTGTCCAGTCATGATACAGCTGCAAGTAAAATAAAACAAAAATTCTTCGACTTTGGGGAAAATGAAGTATATTAGAGAGATGATTATAATGAAGATGAGACAGGATTGAATTGGAAATCATTACCGCAAAAAGTTTGCTTCAAAAATGAAATCTGCAGCTCCAGGATTTACAGGCAGTAAAGAAAGAATTACGGTCATGGTTTGTGCTAATGATAGGTTACCATTGCAGGTGATTGAAAACTCCAAGAAGCCACGATTCTTGAAAAATGTTGCCTGCATTCATACTACAGTGGAATCCTGTTAGTACATTCCTCAGTATAAGGGAACAAGTTAGACCTGAACCTTCCGATGCACATGTGTATCCAGGTGCATTACGTCATCCCCCCGCCAGGATTCTTTGTCAACCAGTGAGCGCAAACTACGTCACGCGCTTGTTAGATGTGGCCAAGTAGTCATTATTCCCAGTACCTTGGCAGGGTACAGATGCTGTCGAGGCATGCGGTGCAAGACGGACCGGCTCTGTTCTTTGACAAGCACGGCAACAAGCTTGCTGTCAGGGTGTGTGTAGTGGGCGTGCTCTCAGTTCATCACCACGTGCTTCATTCTTTGAGTTGTGTTGAGCTGTTTTAATAACATTCCAAGTTTACCCATAATCGATTGCTTCATTGTTGTATCATAATGCATTATATCCTGGTGCAGCAACAGTAATTATTGGTGTGAGTTTTGTGAGTTAGATTTATTGTGGTTGACGTGTTGAAAACTTGCTTTTTGGAAACTTTTTATAGTGTTTGAAATGCAATCAACTTCCAAAGGTGTACCCGGGAGACCTCTTAAGAGCCAGGCTAAAGAAATAATAAACAATGTTGCTCTGTTCCTAAGAAAAATGAAGAGAAATACAATTTAGATTATAATATTGTTGCTGCAACTAGTGAGGCTACTGGTAAATCAGAGTCCACTGTGAAGAGAATAGTAAAGGAAAGCAAATGAGCTTCTGCAGGAACTGCAAAGTTTGTGTCATCGAAGAAAAGAAGATTCCCTCGGAAGAAACGTGTCGAGTTCGATAGTTTTAGGACAGCTGTAGTATGCAGAAAAATAGAAGAATTTTATGCCGTAAAAAAAACAGTGTCTGTTTATCAGAAAATTACTGATCGCCTTGAGAAATGATGAGGTACTGGAGTGTAGCAGGGAATATCTTCGGATGAAGATTCAGGAAATAGCCTCCAGATGGAGGAAATGTCAAAGCAATAGGAGAATTTGAATAGAAAAACCCGAGATCGCAGCATGGAGAGCAAATTATCTTAGAACTCTCAGGCAGTTTTGGAATGAAGGCAGGACAATAATCTATCTGGATGAAACTTACCTTCATTTAACTCTCACAACTACATATTGTTGGCAGTCTGGAGAGACTAGTGCAACGGTCCCGGTGTCAAAGGGTCCTCGGTTAATAATTGTTCACGCAGGAAGCGAATCTGGTTATGTTCCTGGTGCTCTGTTAAGTGTTATATTATATTTTTATTTATTCCATTATTTTCCCCGTGTAATGTCTACTTTATACTCGTTAGCACAACATGTATTGAATAGTATGACAGCATTTTATTTGGGATACCAATGCTATGTCACTGAGAATGCTTCTATTCGATACTTTATGCGTGCATAACATAACATAACGTAACTAGCATATTCCTTCAGAATATACGTTATCTGGTTTAGTAATTCTCACCCACTTGGGGTTCTCTTTTGTGTTTCAACTTCCCCTGCAAACCACTAACACACTTGTTTATGTTTTTCTTCTGTGCATTCTCTTGTATTTTCAGAAAGTATGTTTCAGATGCGATGCTTTCTCTTTGTATAAGATCTTTCTGCAGCGCTCCTTGCGGCAGGTCGCTGAAGCTTTGGATTCCTTGCTCCTCAAGAGTTTGTTCAACACATCGCAAGCAGAGGGCATCAGTGTCGCTTTCTGCATCTTCCATGAAGACTCTTACCTATTTTTTGGACTCTTCCTAAAAATAGATTATGTACACAATTTATTTTTGTTATGTTGCCTGTATGTTTTCCATCCCCTCTCCCCGTCCCCTCTCTGCCGTTGCTCGACCACGCTCTTGAATGCTCTGTCACTCTATTCTCTACTAGTGCGCCAACCGGACTGAAGGTTCTCCTGCTCGGAGAAATCTATACACTTCAACGATGTGTTGATTTTAAATAAGACACCATGACTTGAAATCTGTTTTAACAGCTGGCTGTGAAATCCTACATCACTACAATGACATGATAATTACCTAACTCAGTTATTTTATAAACCAAATTTTATGGGGCCTATGGAAATCTTAATCTAAACATTTTAATGAACATTTTCGGCAAAATTTGAACGTTTACATACTGGTGCAATTTGCTAACGGCCTCCCACGAGTGATATTACATTCCTTTGCCAAAGCTTAATTAAGCTCGCCATTGAATGGTCATGAAAACTTTCCAGTACTATCTGTGTCAAAAAGGGGATATTTTTTTTCTCACTTGGGAACTATACCAAACTTAGAGCACTTAGAAAATCAAGCTTTTCTTCTTCGAGGGATTGCCTACTTGATACGTTATTGTTACAAATAGCCTGTATATTTATTTTGATCACATCTAATTTTTCCACATGACCCAGTAATTGGGATTATATTGTGCCGACCGACTGATAAGTTGCAAGGGACAGATGACCTTGTAGTTCCGCCCCTTAAAACAATAACTGATAAGTTGCAACATCAACTTTCCAATTACCGAGTTCAATGTCATATGTTTTAATTCATTATACTGTATACTTGCGAGTACACAAGCCGATGTGTGTTTATTGGAGCCTTGCACTGTAAGTCTGCTAATTTCTCCTGTCTTCATTATACAAAGGACTCTGTAAATACTGGAAGTTTTTCAAATGATTTGTAATCTATAAACAAAAAAACGTATGGCACTTAGCCCCTGAAGAGCCTTGGCCTACGAAGCAACCGTTGCCCAGCCCTGTTGGCCCATAGGTTGTGGGGTAACGTAGTCAGCACGTTGAGTCTCATCGACCGATAATCTTTATTACCTTGACTGGGGCTCTGTCTCTCTGATCAGACAGCTACTCACAGGCTGAGTGCACTCTGTTCCAGCCCTCATTTTAGCTTCTAAAATCCCTGACGGAGCCAGGAATCAGAACCAGGGCCCCTGGGTGAGAGATAGGCATGCCGGCTCATTTTTATCTAACTAGAAGTATATAACAATATTACTCACAATTTTGATGTCTAATGAATTTTCTTCAAAGTGCAAAATCTGAAAAGCCTAATGCCACAAGAACTATACACCATTCATAGCATAGCAATGTATATTCATACTTACGGTAATGCTATCAGCAGTCACAGTTCCATCACAGGACTGATCAGTAACCATGCGGTAAAGAACACAAGCTAATGTTGTTGAGAAGTTTGCAACAAATGCTTGTATAGAGTCAGAAGGAGGTGTCATACCATTCTGATAGACATACTTCAGATGAGTGTTATCATCAAAAATACTATGGTAGAATCTGGAAAAAACAAAAAACAAACTATGAACATTACAGCATTTAAACTTCAATAAATACTCAGTATTATCAACTGATAAGTGTAGTAACTATAAATTGGACAGGAAAAGGATACACACACAGAGAGAGTTACTTATTGGAGTTTCAAGGGGTGGAACAGCAAGGTCATCTGCCCCTCCTAACACAGATTGAAGTATACAAATTTAGAACTAAGTTAAAATTTATTGTGGACTCCTAAATATGAAAACAAAAGCCTAAAAATAAAAAATAATAAAACAAAATAAAATAATAAGTATTATAACAAACATAAATTATGGAAAACAAAAAATGCAGAATTCAAAAAAGAACAGTCTTTCAGCCAATGATCACTTGAAAATTTAGATTGACACAGAGAGAAGATAAGCAGGTGTGTGGTGAGGGAGAGATAAAAAGCCAACTAAGGGGGACAATCTCCACAGCTGTTTTCAACAGTGGCTATTCATGCAATCAATCCCATTAGTAGTTCTTCAATGTTCCATGCACCTCACGATACAATGGAGAAAAGATATACTTACGGAGTAGTAAATTTGTCTTCATAATCAGCAATTACAACCCCAGGAAGATCCTCATCATTGGAAACAAAAGTTTGAAGTGAAGCAGGAGGAAGACGAGTCTTCATATCCGTAAAATTCAAGGCATATTTTTTACCTTCAATCTTCATAGCTTCAATGAAGCTCGTTTTCTACAGGGGAGAAAAAATGACAATACTTCAATATTTACTGCTCTCTACTCTGTGTATTTGTACTCATGATGAAATGGGATTTCCAACAAAACCAGACAATGGAGAATAAGTTTGACTAAGTCTAAATTCAGGTAAACATTTTTTTTTAAAGCAAAATGAAGATAATTTTATTTAACATTTACCTTTACGGGACTAGTTTAAAAAATCTCAAATCACAGAGAAAAAAAAAGAAAAAAGGGTGGCAAGGCAACATCCCAACTACTCTCGCTTTTAGAGACGCTGGGGTGCCAGAATTTTGTCCCAAAGGGGATTTTTAATGTGTCAGTAGCCCTCGCATTTAGGCACACTCAAATGCCAACTGACTGTGATGGGATTCAATCCCACAACCTTGGGCACAGCAGATGAGAACATTACCGCTACGCCAGACAGCCAATCTGAATTATTCCTCTTCCGGCACCACATGTATCTTGATTTATCCTCTTCTTAAATACTATATGTGTTAAATTCCTTACTATTTTTATAAGTGAAACATATTGCAATCTTGGAGTTTTCTATACCTTGAAATGTAATACCTGTCGTTCCTACAAGTTCTACTGTATTCATCATCCAAATTTTGCAATTCCAAGAATCTTCCTGTTCCAACCGAGTTAACTAAACCTGCATTTACCATTTCTCAAAGTGTTGTTTTCCCATGTTTACTGTCTAGATATCTTGGTTTCAACAATCCTTGATCATTTTTATTAAGAATTCATGCAATAGCAATTCATGGCCTTTCTTTGTAGAATTGGCACATAGTACAGTGGCAATTTACTTTCATCGCATAGGTTAGATTAACCTCCATTGAGAGATGAGCAACTGCGGCGACCTAAAATAGCGGGGATGAGACTCGTGGCCGAAATTCCCCATAGACAATATGGCAGTGCTGTTTTTGCCAAACCAGATTTACAAATTTTGTCTGCTACAGTCACCACCGAAAACCAAATCGAGATAATAACCGTGGAACTCAGCAATTGCATCATCTCAGGTGTCTACAAACCACCCAATGTGAATTTCTCCTTCCGAACTCCAAACAATTACAACAATCAAAAGACAAACTTTGTGGTTGGAGACTTCAACAGCCATAGCAGTGCATGGGGATATACAGAACACGATAATAATGGAGAGGCAGTGTTAGAATGGGCTGATGATTTCCAATTACAACTTGTTCATGACCCCAAACTACCTCCATCCTTTAACAGCAGTAGATGGCGACGAGGCTTCAACCCAGACCTCATATTTGCTAGCGAACACGTGGCACAACAATGCGTGAAATCAATGTGTAATCCTATTCCAAATACCCAACACCGACCCATAATGTGTCAACTCTTCTCAGCAATTCGGCCAATAAAGGTTCCATTTCGAAGGAGGTATAATTTCAAAAAAGCAGACTGGCAGAAGTTCAGCTTAACTCTTGATACAATAATATCAGATATCCAGCCAACACCAGAGGTGTATGATCAGTTTGTTGAAGCAGTGAAGGAAGCTTCCCGCGTTTCCATACCACGAGGCTACAGAGTTAATTATATACAAGGCCTAACTTCAGACACGGCTGCTCAAATGAACACATATATTTCACTGTTTCAGGAAGATCCACTAAGTGAAGACACTGTGTCAGCTGGAAGGAAACTGCTTTCCTTAATTGCAGAGGCAAAGAAAGATGCTTGGATCAAACTCATGGAGGAAACAGATATGTCAAGGGACAGCAGGAAGGCTTGGAAGCTTCTAAAACGACTTAGCAATGATCCAACCAAGGTACCAGTCCATGCAAATGTTACGGCAAACCAAATCGCAAATCAGCTTGTCACCAATGGGAAAACCAATCGCCCAATAAGGAAAATGGAACACAATGTCCTGGAAAATGGAGAAATGAAGTCCAGTAACCTTTCCCGGCCATTTGAAATAAAGGAATTACAGAAAGCTATTCAATGTGCCAAACATGGAAAAGCGGCAGGATTAGACGACATCACAATAGAGCAAATAAAACACTTCAGTTCAACCACACAGGGATGGCTTCTGAACTTCTTCAACAATTGTTTTACTTCTCTGAAAATTCCTAAAATATGGAGAAAATCCAAAGTGATTGCATTTCTGAAACCTGGAAAGGATCCTTCGGACCCAAAAAATTTCAGACCAATCTCCTTACTCTGCCATCTGTACAAAATAATGGAAAGGATGCTGTTAAACCGCCTAATTGGAGTAGTAGACCACGCTCTAATACCTCAGCAGTGTGGCTTCCGCCCAGGAAAGAGCTGCACAGCACAGGTTCTACATCTAACTCAACACATTGAGGATGGATTTGAGAAGAAGAAGATCACTGGTGTGGCTTTTGTGGATCTCTCCGCTGCCTACGATACGGTAAATCACAGGATATTATTACACAAGCTCTACAGAATGATTACAGACATCAAAGTAACCAAGATGATAGCTACTCTCCTGGAAAATCGTCGCTTTTTTGTTGAATTCCAAGGACGCCGAAGTAGATGGAGAAATCAAAGGAATGGACTCCCTCAAGGCAGTGTACTGGCTCCTATTCTTTTCAACATCTACACAAATGACCAGCCATTGCCAGAAGGTACTAAAAGCTTTATCTATGCCGATGACCTAGCACTTACTACTCAGACTAATACTCAGACCTCTTTAACTGTTGCATTAGAAGAGCTAGGTACCTATTATGAGAAAAACCAACTGAAACCAAATCCAGCTAAGACCCAAATTTGCGCGTTCCATCTGCGGCATGCACAGGCATCTCAGAAACTCAAAGTTATCAGGAAAGGGAACTTACTGGAACATTGCTTTACACCAAAGTATTTGGGAGTTATGCTGGACCGCACACTAACATACAAGAAACATTGCCAAAACGTAAAACAAAAGATAGCTGCTAGAAACAACATTCTACGCAAATTGTCAGGAACCAGTTGGGGAACACAACCACAAACAATCAGAACATCAGCTCTAGCTTTATGCTACTCTGCAGGTGAATATGCCTCCCCGGTTTGGTACAGGTCAGCCCATGCGAAGCAAGTCGACATCGCTCTCAACGAAAGTTGCAGGATCATTACTGGATGCCTGAAACCTACACCCATTGAGAAGATCCAACTTCTAGCTGGTATTGCTCCTGGTGAGATTCGTAGGGAGGTAGCAGCTAACAAAGAAAGGCTCCAATCATCTACTTCAGAAGCACATCCCCTCTATGGATACCACCCAGCCACCCGGAGGCTGAAATCCAGAAAAAGTTTTCTCCGCACATCAGTTAACCTTGAGGGGAGAGCGGAGAATGCTAGGATCAAGATGTGGAAAAAAAGAACCAGCCATCTCTCCAACTGGATGGAGCCGAAGGAAAGTCTTCCATGTGGACACCAGGAGAAGTGGACAACCTGGAAATCCCTTAACAGACTCCGTACAGAAGTCGGCAGAACAAAAGTAAATCTTCGGAAGTGGGGTTTCTCAAGCGACTCATCACTCTGTGATTGTGGAAAGCAGCAAACGATCCAACATTTATGTCAGTGTGTCTTATGTCCCTCAAAGTGCACTATGATAGACTTGGTTGCAGCTTCCTCTAATGCTATTGACGTCGCCCAATACTGGGCAAGAATTATCTAGCTTCCGATTTTGTTGCTCAGTAGGATTGTTTATATGTGTATATCTGTATATTTGTATAGTAGCAATGTATATATCGTGTATTTTAAAATATCTATGTGTTAAGTCGATACTTCTGACACGAATAAAGAAAGAAAAGACCTCCATTGGATTTTAAGAGTGAGTTATTATGAAACTGTTCTTTCTTAACCATATCTTTCCATCCTATATTGTTTGTCACCATGTATCCATCGTAAATACATCAATGCTCAGATGCTTGCCTGGCGCCATCCTCTCCATCCATTGTGTTCAAGGTCATGCCCATTTCAAGGTGCAATCGGCTTCAATACAAACATGTTGAAGGCTGTAGGTAGTGCAGTAAACTGCTTTAGAGAAAACAATACATTTAGATCCAATTTGTCCTTTCGCATCTCTGTTGTGCCAAATTTCTGAGTCGTAGTTAAGATAACGTATCCGAATCCTTTGTTTCAAATTACATGTGGGATCTTCTTCTTCTCCTCCTCTTATGACCACAAAGGATTACATTAGTCAAACCATTACATAGTCTCTTCGAAGGAACTACTGTATTCGAGCCGTTTTCGAGCAATGTATGTCCATCGTAAACACACGTGCCATATTTCCTTGCATAATAGCCCAGGCATTATAAGCAAAAAACACGACTACCTCAAAAAAAAAAAAAATGTAAAGCTGAAATTTGGCATAGATGTTCCCTAGTACCCTAGAAACAAATCCTGAAAAGTCCCCATCTCTGCGGTGTCCGCGTCATAGTTTTTGGAGGGTTAAAAAGGGCTTAAATGGGGCCTAAGTGCCAAAAACAGCATTTTTGCTTCCTGCGTTCAAAATATTGATCCAAATGTAGTTCTCGCGAGCTTTAGCAATTAATAAAAATGAACCAGTAGGATAATGGACTTATCAGGCCTAATTATTGCTATTGATGAAGGAAAAAACTACTAATTTAATATTTTTAGCACAATTTTTACACGAAAATTTGGTTAATTTGTCATTAGCAGGTCATTATTTTTTAAACAACTGCTGATATTGACTAAAGACCCAGAATGAAAGTTATAAAGCATACTTTTAGCTTTACATTGGTACATTACCCATGTCTATGCGAGAAACGGTTACCGAGTTACGGTCTCAAAGCATAACCGCTGTTGAAAAGGCACCCGATCGAGTTTCTAGGTGACAGCGCTCGGCCTGTCGGAGCATGCCAACAATACTCGAAAACAATTAATTCAGCTTCTAAACAGACTTGGATTTTCAGTAAACGTGGCGGAAGTCCACAGGTACGAAGTTTCCGCGCTTCGTGAAGAACGTCCAATCCCGAATGCTGGAGCGTTCACGCAGTTTTGCTTTGACAATGCTGACTATAAAATAAGGACATTGGTCGGGCGAAACACATTTCACTGCATGGGAGGCATCAAGTGCACAGGTCCAGCGCCTGGCAGTGAAATATCTCCACTCCCACGCACATGAGAAGTTCCAAATGCTGGTGTGATTGCGGCAATGGGAAAATTCAACATTTCGTGGTATCGGAAACCCTCTTCTCCTGGTTCAAAGGACGTCAAGATTAAGGAGTTAACTGTGGAAGCCCCAAAGTCTGTGGCTATTGCGTCGATGATGGACTCCTTGTGGTTATCTTGACGGGTGGTCAGGTATTGATTTACCCACTTCGTGGAACGGCTTTATGAAGAAGTCACTGTCTGCTCATGCTCAACCAGCTTCCCAGACAACGTCAGTTGATGCCCTGCCGTTCATTAACTTGGAACCGAGCTATCCATCAACTATATATTCCGCGTTGAAGTTCGCCGCAAGAGAGTGCGCAAAACTGAAAGAAAGCACTTGTTTCGTAACATTTGACCAGCCCCTATACGCGAAAGCTGCAGAGATAGTCGCATCGGACACTTCAGAGGAACTCAAAAATGTGGTTGTTCGTCTAGGTGGATTTTGCCTTCCGATGTCGTTTCATGGGGCAATCGGCTACGTGATGAATGGAAGCAGTTTGGAGGAGCTCTGGACGGAAATATACGCTAAATCGTCAGTGACTCACATGATGTCTGGACACGCATATTCTAGGTAGGTTTGCAATGATTACGTTATGCCTTTAATTTCAAATGTATCAATAACGCGAAACTGTGCATGTTCTAGGGCCCACAGAGCGCATTTTCTGACAAAACAGGCTGTCGGGACAATGTTACTCAACATGAACGACGGGCTGAACGATGCCAGGGACGAAATACAGGCGCTGTTTATCGCATTCCAAGAAGGCACCGCCAACGACTTGCTATCATATCCTTGCCTTCAACGTCTCAAGAGTTGCATCATGACACATTTTCTTCAATGAGCCAGAAATCTCGCACAGGAAAGCTGTGGGTAGAGTACATCAAACAGCAAGCCTGGAAAATATTGAAGGATTCCACATCTATACGCGAGGAAATGAAGGCATTCGTCTCTACGGCTCCAGATGAAAAGGCCATAATATCAGCAGGAGAGAAGTTCGCAATTTGTCTCTACGATAGTGCCAAATCGGAGTGCAAAGGCCTCGACGAACTTCGGGTAGTGAGATACAGCCAAAAAATTGCCAAACAACCGGTCATAGCATCATTTCAGCTGGCTTCACTTCCGCCGACTTCGGCGGCATGCAAACAACATTCACTGCGGGTATATTTGCAAGTTAAGGAATGGTTAGGATTTTCTTTGGACCTGACCCAATGGCGATGGAAAATCTAACACTCAGCTTTAGTACCAGTGACAACTCATCTTCCAGCTGCTCCAGATCATCTCCTCAATTTGGTGTCCTGCAACTGCAAGATCTCTTGTGGCAGCCGGTGTGAGTGTGTACGTTCCGGTTTAGAATGCTCCTTAATGTGTGGACACTGCAGTGGAAAAGCGTGTGGCAACGTCACATTTGATGACTCAGACGATGAGGACGACGATTGAGTCCGATGTAAGCTTTGTTTTGCAAGTGTTCTTTGTCTAAAGAAAGCTTTTTAAGCATTGTTTTGTTATTATTTGCATTATGCATATTATGAATGTACGTTTAACTGCTAACTGCATTAAACTCGTTTTGTTCTATGCAAAGTGTTTCTGCTAGTTTACCTGGATTCAAAGGAATACCATCCTAAAAGCTCTTGATCAAAGATACAAAATGGTGTCAGCAAAGGTGAATAGATGGAGCCCACCAGCGTAAATGGGCGTTAGTTCGGAAAGCGACTGCCACATTTGCACTTTTATATTTGTAACTGTATCTCTGCTGCTGTTTGTCGGATGAATATGGGCAATGTATCGTTTTAAAGCTACAAGTGTGCTTTACAACTTTTACTTCAGGTCCTTAGTCGCTATCAGCAGCTGTTTACACGATAAGTCCCGGCTAATGACAAATTAGCTAAATTTTCGTGAGAAAAGTTGAGCTAAAAATGTTTGATTACTCATCTGTTTAAATGTATGGCAATAACTACGACCAATAAGAGCGTTATATTTAACGCAGTCCTTCTCTTATCACTATCAAAGCTCATTAGAACTGATTTTGGATCATTATTTTGAACGCAGGAAGCAAAAATGCTGCTTTTGGCACTTAGGCCCCATTTAAGCCCTTTTGAACTTTCCAAAAACTATGACGCGGACACCGCAGAGATGGGGACTTTTCAGGATTTGTTACTAGGGTACTAGGGAACATCTATGCCAAATTTCAGATTTACATTTTTTTTTTTTTTTTTTGACGTTAAAACTTAATATGCCAGGGCTATAAGTCACACCCTCCTTTTCAAATACAAAAAATTGGTTTATAAAATTTCATTGCATAATTGTCGCAAAGCACATTTGTATTCGTGCGCCGGTTGATTTAAAATCACCCGTGAGCTTATAACCTAGCGAGACCTTTTCGGAAGAACTGAGTCCGTGCCCCTGTGTCTGTGGGCTATGATGCACGCTATGCGCCGATTGGTTGCATATGTTGCCGTGAGCTTATAACCTGGCGTGGCCTTGTCAGAATAGTCTCATCTCTCTGTCTGTGGGCTATGACTACGCAACGCAAGCAGCCAGCATAGTAGGCACATTTGTATTTGTGCGCTGGTCACATGGTATCCGCATGTTTGGAGTTACTTCAGCAGCCCAGGGGTGATGGCGAGATTTAGGCCTAGTCCGCAGCGTGAGAAATGCGCATGTGAACTCTCTCGCAGATGGGATGAGATGCTACCAACACAAAATACCGTTTACCTGAGGAGATCTGAGATAAATGACTGTTTAACTGAGGAGGGTTGAGAGAGTAGAGAATAGGAGTGTCACATAATAAAGGTTTACGGGAAGTGACTGAATTGTAAGGTAACAGTAAAGGAGACTGGAACAAGGCGATACAATTTTCTACACTACCGGTACTGAAAATAGTCAAAATAATAAATAGTAATTTCGGGGGCCATGTAGTAATAGATGTTACCCACCCACTATCCCTTTTTAGATCACGACTTGTATAGTAAAATTGTAGGTGTGTCCACCATTACACGCATAAATTATGGGACAAATATAGTATTGCTAACCCCGCGCGTTCGGTACTGACAGCCTTCCTGTCACTAGCCTTGCCCAGCTTTTCCTCTAAGCGACCCACGGTCGTCACATAACGTAAGTCTATAATACTGAGCTAGCCACCTCAGGATAGTGGGGCAATATACTTGCTTAAATATCCACACAAAGACACAGGACACCAACTTCTATTAAACATACACATTTATTAATAATAATTATTTTACACATCTGAGCAGGCCTCCATTTTCCTTGCCTGGCATCATCCTAACAAAAAAAAATCAACAGCATTACCACGGTTACCTGACCATGCCATCTTTTTTTTTTTCAACAAGAAGAAATCTGAACAACCGACTATCATAAAAGGAACATATATCCTGCAATGAAACTTCATTGGGCAAAGCCCCCCTATTACCTCATTGCTAGGACACTATAAATAATCCAATAAGCACAAGTATAAGACTCCTTGCAGTGCCCAGCAAGAGGTAGCCATTTCCGAACCTAAATACAACATTAAACAAACCGAAATCGTGAGGGTAAACGCTGTAACCAAATAAATTCGGTTACAGAACGCCCCCTCGAGGATAAATCTCTAACTCAGGGTTATAGATTCATCCTCGACCCTCATACAATTACATAACACTAAAACAAATGTACACCAAACATAAATTAAAACGGAATAAAAAAGCAAACACTAAGACAAAAATCACAAACTGAACAAATATACATGATAGCCAGAAAAACCATTGACACCATCATCGCAGAAACAATTATTCTAGGTTCACCAGAAACACCAGCATGAATATTTTCTTCTGATAGAGTAGCCGAAGCTATCTGATCGAGTCTATCCGACCTTCCTGCAGCATTGGAAAAAACTGACAACAATATCATAGTCAAAAGAAATAGCAGAATCGTCATCAGACCTGCCTGTGCCGTCATCATAATCATCTTTGTCTTCATCATCATCATCATCATCGAGTTTTTTTCCTTCTTCTATCTCTTCTTTTGGTCTGTCTCCTTCCGCATCGTCTCCTTCTGCAGGTGCTTCTCCTGCTTCAATCTTGGCTGCCTCTTTCTTCTGCTTCTTCCTTTCCTTCTTGTGTTCCATGCTGCCCTCTGATGGCAGGGGGACCTGATCCACAATCTCCACCTCCACCTTCCGTTCTCCTTGGTCGGCAATAGCTAGCTGCTGCTTGGTCTTGTTGGACCGTATCCTGGTGCCGGGTCGAGGAAACTTGTGGTCGTCCGCCACAGGCAGCTTCATGCCTTGGGCCATGTGAGCCTGCGCACGCGCACGGTCTGCTTTGTGCTTGGGCATCAGCCGCTTGCCTTCCGCCTTCATTCTCTCCTTCTTCTCCTTTCCCTTCTTTTTCTTCATCTGCCTTATCTTGCTCAGCAATTCTTTTCTTCTCATCTTTTCTTTTCTCTTTGCCTTTATCCCTTTTACCTTCTCCTTTTTCTTCTTCTGATCCTTCACTCTCTTATCTCGATCTGCCTGACATCTCTTCCTCTTCTTACTCCTTCTCTTTGCCTTCCATTTCTTCCTCCAACTTGTTCTCCTGCCTATCCCCCTCCTCCAACGCTTCTTCACGTTATCTTCTATCTCATCTTTCTCCTTGTTTTCAGTCTTATTCTCGTCATCCATGACGTCCTCTTCTGTTACGTCGTCGACGACCTCTGTGTCTACCTCCGTAACTGCTCTCTCTTCTACGCCTGCTATGGTCTCTCCGATATATACCTCTACAACCTCGCCTTATCTTTTCCACTTCTTGATTATTTTTTCTGCGCCCCCTAGCACCAAGTACTTCATAGATCTTCTCCTCATCCTCAACAGACACACTCACAGATTCTACTATTTCAACTTTCTCTTCCACAATGCATATGCTATCCACCTGCTCTTTGATCTTGTCAAGCTTCTCAGACATATGCTCACTGACCTCATCAAGGACCTCACCAAGCTTTCTGGACCTTACCTTTTTCACTTCTTAACCCCCCCCCCTAGCATCACATACTTCACATTTCTTCTCCTCCTTCACAGGCACACTCACAGATTCCACTATTTCAACTTTCTCTTCTACAACACATATGACCTCCACTCTCTGTTCTTCCAACTTGCCTTTCTCCTTCTCCTCCTGCTCCAACTTCTCTTTCTCCTTCGCAGCCTTCTGCCGGTTGATCATCCTATCCTGCACCTCTAAGATCTTCTTCACTATGACTATCATCTCAGCTTCAGCTTCAAAACTTAACGTGTTTTCCCCCATATTTCTTATTTCGTTATTCGTGCTCCTGTCTTTGTGTGATTCATAAATTCTTGCTCAAACGTTGGGCGCTAATGTAATGTCTATAATACTGAGCTAGCCACCTCAGGATAGTGGGGCAATATACTTGCTTAAATATCCACACAAAGACACAGGACACCAACTTCTATTAAACATACACATTTATTAATAATAATTATTTCACACATCTGAGCAGGCCTCCATTTTCCTTGCCTGGCATCATCCCAACAAAAAAAATCAACAACATCAACATGGTTACCTGACCATGCCATATATTTTTCAACAAGAAGAAATCTGAACAACCGACTATCATAAAAGGAACATATATCCTGCAATGAAACTTCATTGGGCAAAGCCCCCCTATTACCTCATTGCTAGGACACCACAAATAATCCAATAAGCACAAGTATAAGACTCCTTGCAGTGCCCAGCAAGAGGTAGCCATTTCCGAACCTAAATACAACATTAAACAAACCGAAATCGTGAACGCTGTAACCAAATAAATTCGGTTACAGCTAACCCCGCGCGTTCGGTACTGACAGCCTTCCTGTCACTAGCCTTGCCCAGCTTTTCCTCTAAGCGACCCATGGTCGTCACATAACGTAACCACCACACGGCGAGAATTCTTAGCATGGTTTTCACCTACACCCTGTATTTCAAAAGAAAGAACGTGAAGGATATGGCGGGAGCTTGCAACAGCTGAGCTGTGCTCCGCCAGACTCACATCTCAAACGCTTCACGTTGCTTCCAATCTTGACCTCTGATTGCCCAGGATTCACATCCATACAGAAGCACACTCCACACAACGGACATGACAAATTTCTTTTTAATTGCAATATCCAAATTTGCATTAATCAAAGATTTTTCTCATTATTGAATGCTTTGTGAGTGCTATCCACCTTCTAATCTCTTTATTACATCTGTTGTCATTGGTGATTAGACTTCCTAAATAAGACAAACTGGTGACTTGTTCCACTAACTTGTCAGTAAGCTTAATGTTTGAGTGAATGCTCTCAGGATGTTTACTCACAACTATCACCTTGGTCTTCTTAGCATTAATGTTCAAACGTATCTTTGATAATGCTGATGACGATACATTTAACATTCTGGACATCTTCTCGGAGTCTGCTACAATTGCTATGTCATCTGCAAATCTAATACATTGAATATGATGCCCATTTATGTATACTCCTTTAGAATTTGCCTTTAACTCATTTATGGCTTCCTCAATGAATACGTTAAAGAGGTATGGTGAGAGAGAGCAGATAAGATAAAAAACAATAATCAAGGATCAGACTTGCTTCTTTCTGACTGACAATCATGCACTCCTTGTTCAGGGAGAAACTTCTCTCTAGAGCTGCATTGCTGTGATACAAAATCAGTATAAATTTAACAAAGCTTGTGAGATCGTTTCTGGCAGGAAGGTGCTGAAGCCACAAATTCAGACCACAGCACGTCGAGCCGTGGCTCTTTTCCGTCGAACTGCTTCAAACGCGCAGTGATGGAGGGCAGTCTCAGAAGTGTGGAGTAGCTGCTCTTGATTCGGTCAGCCATTGCGCCAGAAAACAAATTCTTCTGATTACAAAGAATTTCCAGGGCAATGACGATCCTATCTTCTGCCAACTTCTGTCAGGATGAAGCAGTATGGGATAATGACCAGAATGATGCACGCGAGAGTACCTCGGAGATCGGCAGCAGTGACGGCAGTGACAATGAATAGAGCGAGTACCGTATGCCAGTTGGCTGGTTTCAATGATGTATGTGTGTTTTTTTCCGGGAATACGGTCATTCCCCGCGTATATCTCGCACCGAAAATATTCACACATATTTTCGGTCAAAAAAGTGCGATATATAGGCGAACAAATACGGTATTTGAAGTGTTTCACCACTTCCAATTCCTTATCTCCGACTTTAATTACACCTTTTCCTTCTTTCTCACCTCTACTCATCACCACTGTTTTACTCTTCACCACATTTATCTTCAATCCCCTTGCTCAATCTTTTTATTTATTACGTTAACTGTTCTTGTACCTCCATTTCATCCTCGCCCCAGATCACAAAATTGTCTGCAAACAACATTACCATCATCTTTGCCCTACTAAAGTCTTTCATTGCTGCCTTCATGATGTCATATATTACTATTAAGAATAATAAGGGTGACAATACACTTCCTTGCTTTCGTCCAGTGTCAATTTTAAACCATTCCAATGTCCCAACACTAGTCTTCCCATTACTGTAGCAATCCATGCACATTGCATTTACCATGTCTCTCAGTTCCTTGCATATCCCCCTATTTGTTAGGCTTTCCCAAATGTTTGTTCTATGGATGCTATCATAGGTCTTTTCTAGATCAATAAAAGTCATTATCATATCCTTCCCATAACCCCAACTGTTTTCAATGTTCTGTCTCAGAATGAAAATGGGTTCCACTGTTGGCCTGCCCCCTCTAAATCCAAACTGCTCCTCTATTTGGCTTTATACCCTTACTTTAATTCTCTTTTCTAGGATTCTTTCCATTACTTTGGTAACATGACAGATGATGGCGATTCCTCGGTAGTTACCACACACCTTCCTGTTTCCTTTCTTGAATATTGGCAATATTATTCCCTTCCTCCAGTCTTCAGGAACTTTTCTCTCTCCACACGCTCCTGAGAAGTCTGTATGTCCACTGCAGTGTCCTGCTGCCTTGATCATTTCTATTGCCACTTCGCCTATCCCCACAGCTTTCCCCATCTTCATCTTTCTAACTGCCCATTCCACTTCTGCCATAGTAATGTCTGGTTCTTCTTCTATTTCTTCCTCCACCGTTTTGGCTGTTTGCGTAACTTCTCTGCATGTCTGACATCCCACCTTCAACAGCTCAATGAAATATTCTTTCCATCTGTCCGTTATCTCTTCTGGTTTTGTCAATATTTCTCCTCCTTAGTTTTTCATGAACCCAGTGTTCACCTTTTCATTCCTTCTACTTTTTATAATTCCAAATAGTAATTTTTCCTCACAATTTAAATCCTCCCTTATTTCCTGGGTGAATTCTTCCCAGCTTTTCTTCTTTTCCTCTGCAATTACTTTCTTGCAACCTGTTTGCTTCTATATATTTTGCTCTAATTTCTTCAGTCTTTTTTGTTTTCAATTCCTTCCAAGTGTTCTTCTTTTTTAACTTTTCTTTCACTCTATCATTCCACCATTTTGTCGCCTTTTCCCGTACCTTTCCTGATGTTCTAAAACATGTTTTCTCTGCACTGTTTACAAATGCCCTCTTAAAATTTTCCCATTCTTGCTCCACATGGTATCTGTTCTCGCAATTCTTTCTTATACTCTTCTACAACTTCCTTTTTCTTTAATCTCCTTAATCTTTCTCCCCCTTTTTTCTGGTAATCTCATGACCTTTGCTACTTTAGTTTTGCTACCACTGCCCTATGATCTCCTCCAAAGGCTTCCTGTAGCATGGCTGTGACCTCCACGAGTTCTTTCCGATGCCCTTTTTCGACTAATACTTAGTCTCTCATAGTTTTCATTCTTCTATCTCCCCATCCATAACTCGTTATCTTCTGTCTATTTTTATATCTGAACCACGTATTCCCTATAATTAATTGGTTCTGCTGGCACAAGCCCATTAAAAAATTCCCTTCTGGATTCTTACTGCCATAACCATACGGTGCCAAAATCTCTCTTCCTTATCTGTCTCTTCCCACTTGTTCATTAAAATCTCCCATTACCATTATTTCCTTGTCCTCTATATATTTTTCCACATCTTCTAGGAATTCTTCCAAGTTCTCTTCTTTCTTCCCCGTTTGCGGAGCATATACTTGGAACAGATCTTTTGTCCCTGTCTGGAACTTATCATTCCTATGATCATTCTGTCACTTATATTAACCTCCTCCACATACTCTAGGACATCTTTTCTTATAATCATTCCTACTCCATTTCTTGCCTCCTGTCCACCACTGTACAACAGCCTGAATCCTTCCTTTAGTTTTCTTTCCCCTTTTCCTTTCCATTTTGTTTCACTGAGACCAAGGATGATTATATCCTTCTCCATCATGAAGTCCATTAGCTCCTCAGTCTTGGGCGGCTTCGGTGGCATAGTCGGTAGCATGCTGAGCTTCTATGCCCAAGATAGCGGGTTCAAACCCGGCCAAAACAGTCGGATTTTTTAAGAGCGTTAAAATCCCTCAGTATGCCTTCCTTCGGAGGGGAAGTAAAGCCGGCGGTCCCATGTCATAGATTTATGGCATATTAAAGAACCTTCCACTAATTGCACCTGTGTGAAGCTAAATTGGATAGGTTAAGAATGTAAACAAAGCTCTTAGGTTTCTATGTTCGGTGCCAAGAGCCGACTGCGGTGGTGTCTAGTAGCTAAGTTCTGAACTTGGCCTAGTAATCGTTGACGGTGGCGCTTGGCGGCAAAAGTAGGAACTATTTGAAAAATTCTAAGTTGTAGTACTTAAATTAAAAAAAAAAAAAAACAGATAACACACACTAATACAGTCATCACAATTAACACCGGTTATCAGACAGATTCTACACACACCCAAAGTACACGGGGCTATATGACCGCGTTGTCGCAGCCCCTAAACTTAAGAACCAACCAACCTCAGTCTTGTCCGTCAGGGTTAAGATGTTGACTGTCCCTGTTCGGATATATTGTGATACTGGTCGCCCATTTCTCACAGCTCCCCCAGCATCTGAAGAACTGTGCGTCACCTACAGGGGGCACCCTAGCATTTTCCGAGGCTGAACCATATTTGCTATCATTTTAGGCTATTATTAAGATGGGGTTGCCACTCCCAAATGCATTTTATGACCTACAGCCAGGTATGAACTAGGCTACTCCTAACATGGAGAACAGACGCCTTTTGTAGCCGCTCCTCTGGAGTACAGATGCTACAAGTGTCCATAATATGGACAACGGGCTGTTGGAAGGTGAAGTTCGGGGGAAGTTCCAGTATTTCGTCTCCCCCGGCTCCGTCGAGCTGGATGTCGTAGGCCCACCCCTTGGTGAGCGCTGCGTAGAGGAGATTCGCTTGATTGAAAGCATACTTCCTCTGTCCCCGAAACCCCGAGCACAGAGTTGCCTCTTCTGGCAACTTCACTGTATTGAAGGACTCGTCCTCCACCGCAGGTGCTGTTGAGGTCTTCACTCATAACCCTGAGCTGGGCCCTCCATATTTATAATCCCTAGAGAGAGGGTATCCCAGCATTGTAAAGCTCCCAGGAATTGGGCTACCTGTGGGTCCGCTGGTTTTATTGGAGGGTATTTGAACCAACCCTAACAATACAGTTAGGGCTCTCCTGTGTCAGCTGGGGACATGCCCTCTTAGAGGTTACAGGTTCCCACTTATGTAGCCAGATCTGCAGTTAATGGCTTAAAAGACTAAGGTTTTAAATGCAGTGAATACTGCACATGAAGGAAGAATGACATGTTGTTCATACACGATTTATCAGCCTCTTGTTTCCGATTGACACTAACAAAGGGAGGATACGATGCATGGGTCACCGATCCGAACCATCTTTAGTACACTTTAGGGCATGACTAGGCGTATACCAGGTACAAGTAGTAAGGTGCGCTTCTCAGCCGATTCCGAGAAATTAATTATAAATTATCCGTAATTGCTGTACGGCGTTCATGTGCGCTGTACGTTAACATGAAGCCAAGGAGCGTGTGGTGCGGTGGTAAGAGTCCTGCTTCGTAAGCGTGGGATCTCTGGATCGAATCCCACCGGTGAGCCATTTTTTTTTTGTAAACATAGGCAATTCGTACAACTGTATGTGTCGTGAATAATGTTCATTTTGCAGTCAATTGTAATAATGTGTTTTGTGAGCGGGAAAAGGGATTCTGAAATCATCGTATGGGAGTGAACGTTTGTGACATTACATAATGTACAGTCGGGACATTGCAAATACATTGGTATTATACATGGTCAGGTGTATTCTATTATATGTATACGTTTATACACTGAAGGCCCAGTCTGTTCCGTTCATTGCAAGTCAGTGAACCATCAGACCACCCCGTACCCCGCAAGTAGTGTCTCATGCTATGGGTATTGGTTGGAAAGTATTCGGACCTGGCGAGGTCACCTGCACACAAACTAACGATAACGGTGGGCAGTTGTATTAACAGTAAACACTGTGAATAAAGATATTCTTTCATCAATCTCCTGTACGATTTATTCAGACTCCCTTTTCCCGCTCACATAACACGTTATTACAATTGACTGCAAAATGAACATTATTCACGACACCTACAGTTGTACAAATTGCCTATGTTTACAAAAGAGGCTCACTGGCGGGATTCGATCCAGTGATCCCACGCTTACGAAGCAGGGCTCTTACCGCTGCACCATGCGCTCCTTGGCTTCATGTTAACGTACAGCGCACATGAACGCCGTACAGCAATTACGAATAATTTATAATTAATTTCTCGGAATCGGTTGAGAAGCGCACCTTACTACTTGCTTCAAATCGGTGACCCATGCATCGTATCCTCTCCTTGTAAGGTTCAGGATTGGCTCTACTCTTGCAAGCAAATAATAGGTGATTATTTATTATTACAGTATTACTCACCTATAACATCCCTTTCTTTCCCCCGAATTTTTGGCTTCCAAAATAGTGGGGGGGGGGGGGTATAATAGGTGAAAATTTCCCTCGATATAGGTTAGGATGGCATGGTATAAAGGCACACAAAGGAGCACCTAGCACCTTTAAATCAACACACACAATAGTTATTTTAACCTAGACTTTATTTACGATAAAAGTGATAATAGCCCATTTAAATAGCCACTCTCTTGCATCATCAGAGCTGACTAGCCACAGGACTAAGACAGCGCTGCAGCCGCACAGTATTGCGTGCATAGAGTTCAAGGTTACGCAGTGTTGCAATACGTTATGCGTCAACTAGGCCTACCCCAAATACGGAAGAATTGTTTCTAATACCGACCACATTTTCGTACATTCCTTTTTTCACACCGCGGAAGGACTTAGAAGTTTTCTTGGTTCCCAATAATTTGTCGTCCTGGTTGCACCAATAACGAATCATACATGGCTGCACTTCCGTATTTATGACTCTTCGCTTTCACTCCATTTTCTGCATAAAATTCTAGCACTTTCAACTTGAAGGATGCCGTAAAACTTGTTCTCTTGATCATTTTCAGTCCTGCTTGTGTACTGCATTCTTCTTAATTATACACTACACATGGACGTGCGGGACGCGAGACACGGAACTCGTAAGCTGGGGGAGGGGGAGTGAGTAGTCATTGTCGAGGTCAACCATGCACATGTGGTGCAGGCAAACGCGCGGGTTTACCGTTAACTGGAATCTTGTAGGCCTATTTGCTACATTTTTCTGATTATTTCTCCTTCGCAATTCCTTTTTTTTTTTTATACAATTATTTTCCCCCCCCAATGATAGAAGAAAATTGAGGGGGCTGTTATAGGCGAGTAAATACGGTATTTGATTTCATAATTTGAAAAACAATTATATTTGATATTAAATTGTTTGTTAAATTTTGCATTTCTTCCCTGAAAAAGCAATAATTATAAACAGGATGACTAATGGTGTAGAGCACAATCCGTCATCTTTCGTTTTCCTGCATCCATAGTTTTTTCTTGGAGTCTTATCAAAAACAGTGAATTGAGAATTTACTGTACTGTGCTGAGAATACACATGCCACCAATTTAATGTGCACATGTATGAGGGCAAGTCAAATGAAAACCATAAAAACAATAATTTTAAAAATAATTTCTTGCGCTATTGCTCTGTAAGTTGGCAGTACTCTTACCAGTACTTTAAAGAACGTCCAACAGCTGCCAGCAAAGCGAAACACTGTCACAATACCAGTTTAAAGTGGCTGCCCCCACTTGCGGCATGCACCAACGTTCTGGCATATGTTTTCTGAGCAGTGAACCTATTGAAATCAATCAGCGAATGAAGGTCCAGTATGGCAAGCATGTTTATCATCGCAGCAAATGTACAAGTGGAGTAGTAAGTTCAAAAATGGCGCGCGACTTCTTTGACAAACACTCCCCGCCCAAATCAGGCACACCGCATTGTGACACCAGAGTCTATTGCAGCAGCTGAAACTACCGTAATGGATAATCGCCATGTGATGGTCGATGACATTGCCGCAAATTTGAACATGAGTCATGGCTCAACACATGATGTGCATAAATTTCACTAAGTGTCGGCAAGGTGGGTGCAACGGCAACTCACTCAATAACTTAAGGAGTGATGCGTTGACGCCAGTAAAGAAATTTTGCGGTACTTTTGAGCAGAAAGTGATGGCTTCCTTGCAAGAATTGTTACAGTAGACGAATGAATTTTTCAACACAATAAATTTTGAAGAGATCAAAAAAGACCCCACAAATTCCATTCAAAGAAAATTAAAACATTTATTAAAAAACACCATTTTCATATTGGATGAAACATCATCAGAGCGATTAATCAATAAGAACCCTGGTCTTCCCATATTAAGATCATTACCTAAAATTCATAAACCAAATATTCCTATCAGACCTTTTGTAACTTTCAAGAGAAGCCAAGCCTATAAATTAGCCAAATTCGCACAGCAATTAAAAAAAACATTACAAACTCAAAGCTGATAAATCTTTCTTGAACATCACACATTTTTGTGAAAAAACAATGGAAATTGAACTTAATGATAACAATACCATACATACTGTCGATATCAAAGATATGTATACCAATATCCCAGTCAAAAGTACAATAGAAATAATCAAAAAAAAACTTTTTGACAACAGCTCTCTCTCTCCAAGATGGAAATTGAAGAATTCAGTTCAATCTTAAGTTTTGTAACTAACAATACTTTTTTCACATTCAACAACAAAATCTACAAACAATCAGAAGGCTCACGATGGGTTCTCCAATTATCGGACATCTTAGTGAATATTTATCTAGACCATCTGGAGCTTACAGTAATCATAAACAAAATTAAAGGCATCGAGTTCTGGGGTTGATATGTAGGCGATGTCTTTTTAATCATCAATAATCAGTTTCAAGAAATAGACCAGATCATGAAAATATTAAACAGCATTGACGATAAAATAAAATTCATGGTCGAATTGGAAATACAGTAAAATACCAGTATAACGACATTTTGGGGACCCCAGAAATTAATTTGTTATAGTGAAATTTTGTTATACTGAAATAAGTCAATTCGCAAGAATTCACCTGGTGTTATATTCGTTGCAGGATCTATATTACTTCAAAATGTCTTTATTCATGAAAAAATTCAATATTTATTTGATGAGAAGAAAATTACGATATTTGTATGTAGCCTACACTTCGTACAAACGCTGCGATGTTCATAACCATCAAAATGCCCACTACCATAACCTCACTTATCCACCACTGTTGCCTACTATCCCTTGCTAAGCAAACATCCAAGTATCAAAGAAATAGAATGGAATGGGCAAAGGGGAATCAGACATGGAAATGCAAACTATATTTATATTTGAACATAGGGAGAGAAATGCATCAATTAGGGAATGAGTGAGATGCTGAACGATCACACCCTATTAACACTTGTCAACACAACCGAGCACGTATTATTCACATAGTTCACATTAATATACCAATAACATGTCACACAAACGCCGACGGTTTTTGCAACAAATAAAATTTAAAATGAATCAGAGAAGGAGACTGGCACAAACACCACTTCGAAGTGCAATACCAAGGTAAGGTAAGGTAGGCCACTCCGGTGCCTCTCGCTCCCATTAGCCGCTACGCTGTGACGCAGCTCGGATGTGGCATGCGTATGCCAGCTGATATTTACAATGCATTCTTACGGGAAACAGTCATATTTCGCTTCTTTTTCCGCTCGTGGTATACAATCACAATAATGGTAATATGCACGTTATAAAGATAAAGGTATAAACAATATATTGCAGTGGTTTGTAATGCAAAATATACTTCATAAACACACACACACAAAAAAAAAACTTTAGATTAAGTGCGCTACCATACCTTAGTATCAGCTGAGCTAAAAAGAAGCCTCACAGAACACAATAAAAGGCGTGCTAAGGATGGAAATACGAAATATAGCAATAGTGATAGGCTACATAATCATGCATTAGCAATCCTGCGGTGTAGCCAAGCGCGTTCAATTGGTCACAACGACCGCGATGGGAAGCTGCGGGAAGTCGGGAGTTCAGAGGTTCCAATCCCGGTGCTGAGAGTGGCTACCCGAGTGTGGTTTTCCACACTCCCTACAGGCAAATGCCGAGATAGTACCTTGCTTCAAGTTCCGGAGCACTTATCCCATTTCCGTCCCTATTAATTACAGTCACACAGACACTACATCATCATCATCATCATCATCATCATCATCATCATCATCACTGGCACGACAGCCCTCTGTGGGCTCTGTGGCCTTCTGAAGAAGTTTTCCCCATTCGTTCCTGTTAAGTGCTGAGCTCCTCCAATTCTTGATTCCAATTGTCTTTACATCCTCTCTCACTCCATCTTCCCACCTTAGCTTTGGTCTCCCGACTTTCCTGGTTTCTTCTGGCATTGCATTCCATATCCTCTTTATCATTCTGTCATTAGCACGCATCACATGTCCTGCCCACTCCAACCTTCTGATCTTTATACATTTTACAATATCTGGTTCACTATATAAATCATAGAGTTCATGGTTATATCTTCTTCTCCATTCACCGTTTTCCTCCACTGGCCCAAAAATTTGCCTCAAAATCTTTCTTTCAAATATAACAAGTTGTCTTTCATTAGATTTTGCGAGTGTCCAGGTCTCAGCACCATATGTTAATACAGGCTTTACTAAAACTTTATACATTAGGACTTTAGTTTTACTGAACAACAGCTTGGACTTAGATGCTTTCTGAGGCCATGATAACACATGTTAGCAGACAGTATACGCTTCTGGATTTCAGAGCTAACATTGTTTTTGGAATTAACTTCTGATCCAGGATAGGTAAAGCTAAGCACAACATCAAACTTATACGAATCCATTTCCATGCATGTGGAGCCACTAGGGTATTCTTTCTTGGTTACGGGCATATACTTAATTATATCAATATCATCTGCATATGCCAAAATTTGAACAGATTTATATAAGATGGTTCCTCTCGTGTTGATTCCTGAATCTCTAATAACCTTACACACAAACTACAACAGTCACCTCAAAAGCACGGATTACAAATTGAACACACAAGTACACGGAGCTGATGATCAAGATGTCCCAGACCCAACAAAATACATTATTAACGTAACATTGGTATGAAAATGATCAGTTTATAAACACTTACCTTTTATGCGACTTGAGTTTTATATGACGAAGCGACCCAGAGTTTGTTATTTTTTGCTGCATATTTCTCCAGTAATTTCATCTTGATATGCCTATCCAGGTGTCTGATTCTGATAAAAGTCCTTGTCCTCACATATAAACAAATTATCTTCTCATTCATTTCCCGGAATTTTGATTTTATTAAGGTGGTCAGGTAGGTCATTACGTTTTTCTTTTTCGATATAGTTCGTCCATGAAAAGAACCGAACAAAACTTCAAATTCAATAATTTTATGGAGTCTCTCATATGTTGGACGAGTAATTCCCCCTTTGAAATGATGCATATCCAATCATGCCTGCTCTTTATCTGTTACACACAAATATTCCCCCTTCACACTTAAACTATCATCAATGAACCTACTCTTGAATGCCACATAACCGACAACGTACTTAAGTGCATCTAGCGCAACGTTGTCTTCACGTGTAACCTGCGTAGAAACCTCTACAGTTAATAGTTCAGTTTCTTCCGGGTCAGGGCCGATAACCTAGATGTTAGGCCCCTTAAAACAATTATCATCATCATCATCATCATCATCATCATCATCCGGGTCACTATGGGGTTGGCTGAAGCTGTTGGACCTTCAACAATGTCAATGCATAGTTCATTGGTCACGAACACTATGAAATCTTCGTCTGTAATGGACACTACCCCCTAAAGAATTTTCAGAACCGCCTCTCCCTCTCCTCTACAGACACACTGCCCGATAAGGGGATGTCATCCATAATGCCTGTTAACAGAAGTAGGCGAATTCGGTTTCGCACCTCAAAAGGGGAATGGTTATTATAGAATATACGTACCCAGTCCTCGAATTCGAGAAAATAAATTTTCAAGATCCTGATTTAGTCTGGCAGTCAAAATGAACAACACATTGTGAGTGGTTTTCATGTGTTCAAACAATCCAAGCAGAGACTTAATGGAAATAATGAAACCTTTCTGAAAAGGTAGCAGGCTCTTCTTATTTCCCACTCGCACATTAGACATTACCTCCAAAAATCGCTTGAGTGTACTTTCCAGGCTTCGGAAATTTACGCTATATCCACTTCCGAGGGTTGCTTTCTGGTCTCATGGAATTCTAGAATTCATGACGTCTGAGTCGTTCACCAGCTGGATGAAATCGCTTTCATTTTCTTTATAGATATTGATAGATATTAATCCAATTGATCATTTTCTTTGTTAAAAATATATTTCAAGGCCTTGGCGGTGCGGTTGGAGAATAATTGTGCCGCAAATCTTAAGTTTTGGCAAGACCGGCCTGTAGCACTAAGATGGGCCTGATTGATATGGTGTGTCACCGTGAGATCCTCTTTCTGTTTACTTAACAGCTCATCTATAGTTTCCTTTCCGAGCTTCGTGCCTTCAGGAAGCGTAAGTCCTTTGTGTAAGAAGTGGTTTCTTAATAGCTTTAGAAGGTGGGGTACGTCACAAAAAACCAATACCTTCTCATTTGTAACAGGGTTACAGAAGAATGTTTTGCGAGTGTTCACACCCAATTCCTTTCAAACTCGGGAATTCCCCCCCCCCCCCCTCCATGGCACATGTCACAGCAACTAGATGAATGCCACAGCCCTCGACTGCACTGATGATGCTTTTCAGTAGATCAGAATTCATTGTTACGTCGAAGTTGTAATAAATAGGTTGCTTCCATTTCGAAAACAAACCTGTAATCATTGCAACCTGTACATTACTGTAGGGCTTAGATCATAAATTCAATAGATGGCTGACGACGTCACGTTGTTTAAACCAACATCTCGATCAGCTGACTAAAGGGAACTGGGGTAGTTCAGAGCACTGAAATACTACACGTGATGATAGAATTGGGTTATTTAAAGTGAGTTCTATTCATTACTAAGTCAGAATGGTGTATTACTGTGTCGCGTATGGATGTAAGGAGATGTTTAAAAAAGGATCGGGCATTTCTTTCCATACGTATGTTAATTCATTGCTAAATAACCCTAAAATTCTTGACTTAATTACTTGCATTTCTTTAGCCTAAGTTTCCTCTTAACGCCTAAACATGAAAGAAAAATAATTAAACATGGAAATGTTGGAATTTATTATAAATTATTATAATTTACCCTATCCCTTACTCCACTGAACAGGCCTGTATTTATGCTCGAAGGTATCAAGTATTTGCATGTCCATAGGCTAGACGTTTTTCTTGGGGTTTTGTTGAGACTGCTAGTAAATGCATCTCTGAACATAAAAAAGCTTTATGTCCCTATGCTGGATTACATGTAGTGTGGACTACACAATGCAGTCGTCAATCATGTTCAGTGTCAAATTGCAGGTTATGCTACAGATGTGACGGTGTAGTCTTCGATAATAAATATTAAACGTAAGTTATGGACAGTGCGTTTGGTTGAGGGAATTTTGAGATTCTTCTAGGATAGTCTACATTGCATCCCTAAATTAGTCAATTCTTCGTAGAATTTCAGAATTCTGGGTTATTTTTGAGAAGGTTTCTATGATTCATGGAAAATGGAATTTAAAAGGAAACAGTCCATTGATTAAAATATTTTCCTATGTAGCAAATGTAATGCATAGTTGTTAAAAACCAACGCTTACTAAATCGATAAACTTTCCTTATTTCCATTTGCCCATGTTGATTTGTTCACTTTCTTAAAATACTGAAGTGGAAAGGTAACGCTGAATGAGAGCTCATCGTACGATAAAATGTTCTTACGTGCCGGTACTGAAATTAGTCAAAATACATTTTCTAATGATGAAAAATAATTTGGGAAATGATGTAGTAAGTTAATAGATTTAACTTATTTTTGAAGCTTTCGGGCATAAAATCAAAAATGACCAGCTAGACAAACACAATTCTGTTAAAAAATCAGTAGGCCTAATTCAGAGTTGGATTTGTTATTAAGTATTTACAAGAGGGGATCCTGGATGTATGAGTATTACGGAACACGACAGCCACTTTTTATACAAACACAATTCTGTTCAAAAAACAGTAGGCCTAGTTCAGAGTTGGTTTTGTTATTAGTTATTTACAATATGGGATCCTGGATGTATGATTATTATGGAACACGACAGCCACTTAACACCACATATGTTACATTCTTAAGCTTTGCTACCTTCCGGTACGTAAAGAAACATGCGATGCTTTTCCCAATGCCGTATAAATTACGAAAATGTGTGTTTAAACCCTTATTAAAAATCATTTCCCCACATACTCCTATCACCTTCCATTACGAGGTCCTCTGTTTACCCTTTAATCAGCTGATCGAGATGTTGGTTTCACGTCACAGTACAGGCGCAATGTGGCAATGCGCACTCATAGTATTTATGCTCGAAGCTGTAGGGACCCAAAACTACACCATCGGTCGAATCGTAGCATACACGCCCATCGATATTCATTTCATTGAATGAAATTACACAAAACTTTTCAAGTTCTTCAAAGTTTGTTGCCCTAGCTTTTAACATTGAAATAACTTCATGAAGAAAGGCGCTAAATAGCTGGGTCTCCTCACTGATCTTAATGAAGCTTGTGTTCGTCTCAAAGCAAAAGTATTTAGGGCATTTTGTCGTTTAAGCCGTTTATTCGCTATACGAAGTTTCTCTATTTCTCTGTCCTTTTCATACAATGTATCTGGATAATGATCAGTACTAGTCTCCTGGTCTATCTTTCTTTCTTCCTTTGGGGACAAAGTGCCTATTGTTGAGAGAGCTTGTTTCCTTACAGTTCTGGCTTCCTTACGTGCTCCTCGATCACTGGAGACCTGCAGAAGGTAAATGGACCCTTAATGTTTCATTGATATCAACAAGCAAATCATATCGGAACGAAAAATAAAATAATGTTTATTGATACTAGAATATCAAAGTTAAATGCCTCATAGTGTATAAATTCTCTTATGGGGCACTCTTATTCAAATCTCAATTAGCAGGGGCATATCCAAGGAAGGTGGTCAGACTGAGGGATAAATACCGCTCTCCTTCAAAACTGAACTAGTTCTTTCTCTAAATGAAAATTAAGATTCAAGGCAAACAACGGAAAACATGTATTTTCTGCATAACGAAGCAATTACAGTTTTAACGATTCTATTTTTTTTCATTTTTCTATTTTACGATGTAAGCAATAGGGATTAAACTAATAAAGAAACACACTTAATTTTTCCGTCCGTGCTGGAGAAGTATTACCGATGCAACTGATAACAAGTTTTAATTTTCAGCTTCTGGCAAGCATGTTAGATGACTCAATACCAAGATAAGTAGACTATAACTCAGATGCTCACAATATTGCAGGGCCATTTATATTGGTCTAGCAATAAAGCAGGGCACCGGCAAAATGCATGTGTAGCCGGGTGACTCACAGCCGAGAGATCATATTAATGCAGCTGCTATATAATATATAATTAATGTTATTGGTTGTACGTCCCTTCTAACTGCTGCCATTTTATCCGTCCAGCAATAAAACGGGGCACCGACAAAATGCGTGCGTAGCCTGGTGATTCACTGCCGAGAGATTATATTAAATGCAGCTGCTATATTGCTCGATAATATAATTAATGTTATTGGTTGTACGCCCCTTTTAACTGCAGCAGCTTTTAGAGACGCCGGGGTGCCGGAAGGGGATCATTAACGGGCCAGTAAATCTGTTAACACGGCTCCCTCGAATTTGCGCACCCTCAAATGCCAGCCGACTGCACCAGGATTCTATCCAGCAACCTTGGGCATAGCAGGCGAGAACGTTACCGCTGAGCCACGCAGCCAGCCTACATATTGCTAGACCGATAAGAAGGATCCTGTAGTTTCGTAAGCGTCAGAGTCCTTTTGTAACTGTACAACAACTTCTTCGGTGGGAAATAGAAAGGCATGTGAGGGTGTGCCCGATCCTAGAAAATGTTAAGAACTGACAAGGGACTCTGAACCGGGGAATAGCGGATCCTGCTGGAACCGTGCGGATACGTTGCGTGAGCCCAACTAGGCAGAAACGTGAAGAAAATCTTTCAGAAATGAACTTCCCCTTGTACTACACTGACCGGCAAACAAAGTGGAACAGTTAAAAAAAGTAATATAAATAGTATAAATCTAGCCTTGAAAAAGATTTAATCACATTTTAAAAGCTTTTCATGCATTACAACAAACATCTGAAACATCCCTGAATAGAAATTGATAATATGACATTTCTTAGGGTGGTTTATTACCACCAATCACCCCCAATCTTCGATGAGCCTATCTTAATGGTTTTATGGCGGGAAGCGGACTGGAAGCATTTAAGGTTTATGAGTGTTGCGCTCGCTTATTGTTGTTCTAGGGATAACAACTGGCACTTGTTGAACACGTGTGAACCATTGTCACACATTTTAGCAAGTTATCCATTTGCAGTTCACACTAAAACATGCCTCTTAGCCGTGAAGAAGCTGCACAGGCAGTTGCATTGGTGGAGGATGGCCGCAGCTTCCGTTATGTTGCTGAGGTCATTGGATCATCTCTCGGTAGCATACATCGTGCAGTGCAACGTTACAGAGAGCTCCAAACATACGACAGGAGACTAGGGTCAGGCCATAGAAGAAGCACAAGTGCCAGGGATGACAGATTTCTCACCCTTCAAGTTCTGCGTGATCGGCATACCACAGCAGTTCAGGCACGAAATCAACTGGAAAATGTCAGACATGTGAGAGTGAGTGAGCGAACAGTAAGAAGAAGGTTTGAAGAAGCTCATCTTTCGTCCAGGAGACCTGAACGTGGCCCCGCACTCGAACGTCATCACAGAGAGGCGAGTCTTCGCTTCGCAAGGCAGCATCTGGGATGGACCCACGAGCAGTGGGCCTCTGTTCTCTTCACTGACGAGAGTCGCTTTAACCTTAGATCTCCTGATGGAAGAGAAAGAGTGTGGAGAAGGCGCGAGGAGAGGTACAGCCCTGTTGCTTTCTCCTCCAGGACTCCATATGGAGGTGGCTCGGTTATGGTGTGGGGTGGCATCAACGTTATGGCCCGCACTGAGTTGGTGTGCATCGATCACGGGACGCTCAATTCCCAAAGGTACATCGAAGATCCTGATGAACCATGTGATGCCCTTTGCGCCTTTCACTGGTCAGAATTTCATGCTGATGCAGGATAATGCCCGCCCTCATACTGCTCGCTGTGTTGTACAATATCTGCAGGAAGTGGAGATTCAAACCCTGGACTGGCCAGCTCGTAGTCCTGACTTGAACCCCATCGAACATGTATGGGATACGCTTGGAAGGAACGTCAGACAGCATGACCACACCACCTTGGCACAACTGAGAACATCACTGCTGGAGGAATGGGATCGCATCCCAGCAGATGCCATTCAACGAGTTGTGAACAGTATGCCTGAGCGTTTACAAGCTGTCATAGACGCTAAAGGTGGAAACACCCGTTTTTAGTGACCAGTGTTCTCTTGCAGTGCAGTGGAAACATTAATACTGTTTTGTTTGGCAATACGTTTGATAAACACCAGCCCAAAAGAGCATTACTAAAAAATAGAAAATTGTAAGATTTGCAAACTGTAACGAAATTTGTGAGTTAAAGCGTGTTGTAAAACATGATTCGGTATTTTCTGTTGCCAACCATCTAAATTTACATGAATAATGCAAATATTGGAAAACCGATACATTTTAATGGAATAAATTAAGAAATTACATAAAAAATTAAAGTGTTCCACTTTTTTTGCCGATCAGTGTAGCTGAAAAATTAAGAATTATAATTATCTCAGGAATTCCCCTTCTAGTAACCTGTATAAAAGTATCTGCTTCTCTGTTCATACATAAAAGTGGAGAACTTTCGTATAAAGGCACAATAGTTTCCCCTACAAGGACAAAACTATGAGTATAACACCAGAAATTCTAAGAACCTTGCAATTCCCAGGGTCTACACCTCTAAATACGGCACCAAAAGCATATTTAACCAGGCTATCTTCTTCTTCTTCATTTCCCGTTTCCAGCTTCCTGGGTGGGGTTGTGAATCAAGGACCTCCAACGTTGCCTGTCTCTCCACCACTCCTCTCCCCCTTTAAGTACATCTTCAGGTTTTCCTCCCTTCTTCTCCACGCACTCCTACACTGTATCTGCCCATCTCTTTCGGGGCCTTCCGCGCGGTCTCTTCCCCGAAACCTTTTCCAGAAAAGCTTTCTTTGGCACTCTCTCCTCTCCCATTCTCATCATATGTCCATACCACTTTAACTTGGTTGTTTCTATCCTGTCCTGCAGCTTCAAGATTCCTGTCCTCCTTCTTATCTCCTCGTTTCTGATTTTATCTCTTCTGGTCTTCCCTTCTATACCTCTTAGGAATTTCATCTCCGCTGCTTGTATTCTACTCTCCTCTCTTTTTGTAGTGGTCCATGCTCCAGCTGCATATGTTAGTACGGGTCCATAATAGGTTGAATATAATACCTGCTTACATTTCTTTGGGACATCTTGGTTCCACAGAATACCCCTAACACTCTGGTAGAAGCTGTTCGCTTGTTGTATTCTCTTTCCAATTTCCTCAGTAATCTTTCCATCTTCCGTGATCACACTTCCCAAGTACTTGAAACTTTTCACCACTTCTAGAATTTTTCCGTTCACTTCTATCTTTCCTCTTCCCTCCTTACTTCCCCTTGACATTACCATAGTCTTGCTCTTCTCTGTGCTAACTTTCATCCCAAACTTCTCAATCTCTTGGTTCCATACATCTACTTGTTTTTGTACTTCCTTTTCATCCTCACCCCATATCACTATATCATCTGCAAACAGCATGGCCTTTATTGCCTCTTGCTATAAAGGATTATAATACTCTCCCAGCACATATAAAGTCAATAAATCCTGTCTTAAAATTCAAAAAAGCCTGCAAACAATTCTGGCTATAAAGGATTATAAAACTCTCCCAGCACATATAAAGTCAATAAATCCTGTCTTAAAATTCAAAAAAGCCTGCAAACAATTCTTCACTACTACACTCTGATACTTCCTAATTTATAAAATTAATAAAACTTTGAATAGTAACTTACTGTCATTGTAAAATACTTTATAACTTTGTTTTTGTAAGTTAAATAATATTTAATATTCCTTATTATATAACAATGTACAGTCCTACTATCGGGCCTTGCCCTCTAGGATATCCTCTGTATGAAAATAAATAAATAAATAAATAAAAAAAAAAAAATTGGCATGCCAGCGGTGTGAGCTTCATTGGCCGTGTCAGAGGTTGGTTCCCAACCGCACTGTGCATCCCGGCCTAAGGCGAATGAGAGGCGACAGACCCGGCATACGTTTATACCCGTATACGGAGAGTGTCCCATGCATTGCATGATGAATGTTACCATTGGAAAAGTTATATGTTGTCTGGAGGAAAAATATGGAAAATGTATGGAAAGGCCTCTCAGCATTCAAGAACAGGACCTGTTGGACAGTTTGGATGGTATGTTGATGGTTTTGTGCATTTCTGGCGTTCCTCTCTTATAACAAGTGTGTTTATTTGTTGTGCTAATTGATATTTACAGGTATCATAACTGGTTGTATAGAAAACAGTACTATGAATGTGGACACCTATTCTACTCTTACTGTCGCCACACACGAGCTACCGGATGACAGTAACACCAGTAACACAAACAACTCTGATGACAATAAAATTTGGACTGCCACCGATAGCTCACCCAGGAACATGACAGACGAAGCAGTAGGTATGAAATACAAACAAAATGCTTAAGAGCATTGGAAAAGCGTGAATAAGACGTCCGCTTTCCTTTTAGTTGGTAAGAAGCAAGTTCTACCGTTTAAAAAATAAGAAAGACTAATATATGTGGGCAGAGCAAGTGAAAATGAGTGGCACCCGACGCGACAAATTGAGGAGAATAACATGTGCCGTAAAAGCCCAATTGATATTGCCCAACAGAATAATGACGTAATACATGACGTGACATTTCAGCAATGGGCTATGCTAGCTGCACAGGACGTAAAATGTACGGGGCTTAAAGCCAGCCATTCCTGGGTGAAGCACTTTAAGGATCGCTATAATATAATTTCGACGACATCAAAGAATGCCCATCGAGAAATGGATATTATGTCAGCAGTAGATATATTCTTAGAGGTTACATCGGTTCTAGATTCTCTCGGCCCTGGAAACTTATGCAATAGTGATCAAAGTGGGTTCAATTTAGAGATGTGCTTGGGTAGGACACTGGCTATAAAAGGGTCGATAACGGTTTGCTCCAATGTGCAATCAGTGGGGGCCACAAAGCACACTTACAGTATACAATAATGCCAAGAGTAACAGCAGCCGGCAAGCTGCTTGGACCTCTCTTCATAACTTTGAAAGAACCAATAAGTGTTTGGTAAAAGGGTGAAAGAAACTATGTTTGCACATGACAATATTTACGTTGTTCCACAAAATCTGGCAAAATGGGATCCGCACAATTGAAGGATTGGTTTCATAATGTTTTCATACAGTATGTACCGTCCGGCAATGTGGCGCTCCTTCTGGATTCCTTTCCTGGACATAAATTGTTAGAAAGTGAAGAGCGCATACGACTGGGGCCACAGCGTATTGTCAACCATTGGATGGACGTATACGGCTTTAGGGTCTGGAAAAGCTTTGTCTGTAGATTTTCGAATTTTGACATCAATTTGCCCCAGAGAAATATGATCCTGAAAATGCAGTCTCTGACATATAAACAATTGAAGGAAGCAAGGAAGCTTGTAGTTTAACGTGACCGTTAATCTCTATATCATGAGCCACGGGACCTCCTTTTTACGTGGAATCCGAACCATAGGACATGGCATTTCACTTCGAAAATCTCACATGCATTGACTGGGAATCGAACCCGGACCACCTTGGTGAGAGGCATTCAGCTAGACCGCTCAGCCCCCCCCCCCCATATAAGCAACTGACGTCCCCTCGTTTTACTTCAATGTGGCAATACGTTTGAACACCCTCTGCCATACTGTTTTGATATCAGTGCAATACAATGGAGTACTTGCACTCGCCCGTGTTTTGTAATCAAATTTATTTAGTTACAGTGTAGACCGTCTCCCATAAGTCCAACCCCTCGTCCACGTCGTGGGAGACGGGCAACGGCACAAAGTAGGGGATTGCCTGTAGGGGCGAAGTACAGTGGGGACTTTGTGTGCCCCGGGACCGTTACAGTAGCTGTGAAGGTCCTACAGGAACCCTGAAAAGTGAAGGCTAACGGGGCTCTGGTGAAGCTACGATAGGCCCAGCAAGCCAGTAGTGGATGAAACCAAATGCTTTCAAAAATGGAACGAGCCTCGGACAGGATGGATTTAATAGACGACGACATGGCTGTACACACGGACTAAGATTTGGAACTTAAAACCTAAGAACGCTGACGGGGAAGGTGGAGGAGATAGTGGATATGATGGAAAGAAGGAAGTTGGATTTATTGGGATTGGCAGAAACAAAGTGGAAAGGGGAAGGAAGGAGAGTACTGAGAAAAGGCTATAGACTGTACTGGAGTGGGAACGAAGAGGGAAAGAGGAATGGAGTGGGAGTAGTAGTACGAGATGGTTTAAAAGAAGAAGTGAGGAGAATAAGTGATAGGATGATGAAAGTGAAAGTAGCACTGAGGGGAGAGACCGTAGAAATAGTGCAAGTGTATGCTTCACAAGTAGGCTGCGCCTCTGAAGAGAAGGAGGAGTTTGAAGAGGAATTGCAGAAGCAGCTGGTAGGAAGAAATATGATTGTTATGGGGGATCTGAATGCCCATGTAGGAAGAGAAAGACAAGGTTATGAGAGTGTTCTAGGACCAGAGGGTTGGGGTGGAAGAAATGAGGAAGGAAAGAGACTGTTGGACTTCTGCCAGAGGAACAGCCTGCTAGTTGGGAACTCCTGGTTTAAGAAAAGAGAGAGCCACACAATCACATGGTACAGTGATGACTTGACCAGGAAGTCGGTGGTCGACTATATACTGTATGAGAAAGAACTAAATAAGAACATCACGGACATCAAGGTTATACCATCGGAGAACCTGGATAGCGACCATCGATTGCTGGTAATGAACCTGAGAGGGAGTAAGGAGAAGAAAGGGACTGAGAACCAGGAAAGACGTATAAGGATATGGAAACTGAAAGAAGGGGAAAGAAGGGTCGAGTGCCTCAAAATGGTAAAAGAAGGAATTCCAACAGATGAAGAAAGAGGGGTGGAAGAGGAATGGGCTAGATTTAAGAAGACACTAGTAGGTGCAGCAGAAGCAGTATGTGGGAGGACAAGTAGTAAGAAGAGGTGGAAGGAAACACCATGGTGGAATGAGAAGACAAAAGATGTAGTAAGGGAAAAGAATAGAGCCTTTAGGAGGTGGTATCAAAATAGGACGGTAGAGACAAGGGAAGAGTACCAGGAAAGAAAGAAGGAGGCGAAGAGAGTGGTGGCTGAGGAGAGAAGGAAGTGGATGGAAGAGTGGACAAAGATGATGGAGGAGGATAGTGAAGGTACGAAAAGGGTCCTGTACGGGATGGTAAAAAATAAGAGGTGGAAGGATCCTACGGAATATGTTAGAATGGTGAACAAAAGGGGACAAGAGATAGAAAATAGGGAAGAACTGAAGAAAATGTGGAAAGAATATTTTGAAGAACTTCTGAACCCAAATGGAAAAGATGGTGAGGAGGAAGAAATCGGGGAAGAGGAAGATGAACTGCAAACAGAAAAGGACTTAACATGGAAAGAAGTGGAAGATGCAGTGAACAAGATGAAAGGAGGGAAGGCACCGGGTGTGGATGAGTTGAGTGTGGAGATGGTGAGAGCAGCAGGAGAGGTGGGGATACAGTGGCTGTACCTACTGATGAGGACAGCATGGAAGGAAAGGAAGACCCCAGAGGACTGGAAAAAAGGAATCACTGTCCCGATCTTCAAGAAAGGTAGTAGAACAGATTGCAGAAACTATCGGGGAATAACACTGATGAGTCATTGTGCAAAGATCTTCGAGAAAGTTTTGGGAAAGAGAATTAGGACAAGGATAGGAGGGATGAGGGAAGAACAACATGGCTTCAGAGCAGGAAGGTCCACAGTTGATTTGATTTTTGCTGTAAGGCAGTTACAAGAACAGCACTATGAGTATGGAACAGATCTACTGATGGCCTTCCTGGACATTGAGAAAGCATATGACAGTGTATGCAGAAACAAAGTATGGAAGTCCCTGGAGGATAGAGGAGTAGAGAAATGGACTATAAAGAGGATAAAGGAGATGTACAAGGGAAGCGTGAGCTGAGTGAAAGTGGGAGGAGAGAGATCAGACTGGTTGGAACAGGGAAACGGCCTGAAACAAGGAAGTGCACTGTCACCGTTACTTTTCATTGTGGTGATGGATGACATAATGACCCGAGTGGCACAAGTAATTGGGGCGGAAAGATGAAAGCAATGGTGTTTGCAGATGATTTGATGATTTGGGGAAACAAGGAGGAGGTGGTACAGGAACAGTTGGACGTGTGGGAAGGAATAATACAAGGATATGGGATGAAATTTAGCATAAGAGTGAGATGGTGATCACAACAAGGAAGAAGGAAAGAACCACAACGGGAATAACAATTGGTGGGGAACAGCTGAAGAAAGTGGAGAGTTTCAAGTATCTGGGAAGCCTGATACAAGATAATGGAAGAAACGATAGAGAAATAAATGAGCGGGGGAGGCAGGCAAAAGCATTTCGGAGGAGTGTGAGAAGCATGTTATGGAGCAAGGATGTCCCTCAGAACAGCAAAAAGATCATATATCGGACGTACTATGTCCCTATCCTGACGTATGCCTCGGAGACCTGGGTTATGAAAGGAAGGGAGAAGAGCAAAATACAGGCCAGTGAGATGAGGTTCTTGAGAAGCAGTATTGGAGCTACAAAGATGGACAGAATAAGAAATGAGAGGTCCAGAGAATTAATGAAGGAGGAACCATTACAGGATGGTATAGAGAAATCTAGACTTAGATGGTATGGACATGTAAAACGAATGGAGGAGAAGAGGATACCCAGGAGAGTACATGAGACGAAGTGGGAAGGAAAGAGACCGAGGGGAAGACCGAGAGACAGGTGGCTGAAGGGGGTGGAAGAAAGCGTGAAGAAGAGAGGAGAAGACTGGACAAGGGTGGAGGCTGAGAGATGGTGGGAAGACAGAATACATTGGAGAGGCTTGTGTTCCAAACAGACCCGGCCAGTGGCTGGAAACTGTGCAAGATGATGATGATGACAGTGTAGACCCCCGCGTTTTCTGTTGGTATTATGTTTGGTTTTTAGGTTACCAACCATGGCCACCTATTGATGGAGCACCATAGAGAGGCAAGTGTTTTGTGCCATAGAGATTCTTTGTGGTGGTCCAGCAGTGGGTGACAGGTGGCTAGAGATGGGACTATCGACTACTTTTAACCATCGACTGACTAGTCATTCATTGGAAGAAACTATCGACTAGATAGTCGACTACTTTCAGTCGAATGGTTAACTGAATTCGCATTGCTCCTAAGCGTGTTGTTCCAAGTATTCGACTGAAAGTAGTCGCTCCTAGGCAGCGTACAAAGCACGGCAAGCCGTTACCCGCTGAGTTTAGGCGTACCACCAGATGGAAATCAAACTTCTCCTTAACCCACCTATTTATGCAGACGTTAGTTTGGACTACTCGACGCTCGGCAACATGCAATTGGTCAAAGTTATTTATTTATTTTTATTGTGCTTCGAAATGGTGGTTTACGTCGTGTAGAGTGCAGCCATTATTTGCAATGTTGCACATTTCATTTAATGCAAAATGTGTGAGTAAATGTTCCCCGATACCGGTATTGATACAGGGCACATTACCTGTATGTACTGTGGATAAGTGAAGTAATAGACCAATACTTAATTAACCTAAGAGTAAATTAAATCACTATTACTGAGAGGGAGTTCTTAAGTACCGGGAACAATTCCATAGCCAACATTGAAATAATCACACTTCATATTTTAATGCCAAAAAATAGTGAAAATGAATGAAAATCTGTCAATAGAGTCATAAACAAGTTAGGCTATGTGTTCACTAATTTAATCCTCTCTGAAGTACTAAGAACGTAGAGCTGAAATACGACTTGAACAAGAAAATTACGGCCCACAGTAAATACACACGATAATAGAACACTTTAGAACAGCAATGAGGGCGAACTTTCAGTGGAGATGTTGGCAACAATGTAAATACTAAGTTTTTTTAATGCGCGCGCTATCCATGTGCTGAAACAATTGACGACCAGAACGTAAAACTATCCGAGCGCGTTCTACATGTTAAAAGTTAAAACACAATTGGGCTATGTCGTTTGCAAACGACTTGTTTATGTTACGGTGAGTAGTCGTTGAATTCATTCGACTGTTTTTAAAAAGCAGTCAAACAAGTCGATGGATTTAACATTTTTCAGTCGACTGCTGCGGTGCTGCCCATCTCCAAACAATTGACGACCAGGATCAATTTGTGCGTACGGTCAAGCTGTCCTCACAGTACCCGCCGCAATAGATATAGAGATTCACATCACCACTCTATCTTATGATGGATGTCAGTACATAAAATCAGCCATAAGGCAACGGCAGTTTAACCACAGACAACGCTCTTCCATCCCTGCCCTCATGTCTTGGCCACTAACCCCTTCCCCCCTCCCACACAGCACGCCACTGCTCTGACACAGTTGTTAGGCCTGCTACAACAACTCTCAGCCATAACCCTGTAAACTACAGCGAAACCAAACCCAGAACCCCCTAATACACTTCATTTGCAGAGCAATAAAATTCATAAAACAACTCCGCGCAACAAGCTTCACAAAAACCTAAATTATAAACGAAAAGACTACTCCACAAACACCAAAATCAGTAAACATCCCTCATTTCAGCCACACTACACCTTAAACAGACATAGAAGGCATAGTCACGACCCCTTCATGGAGTAGGCTATTGTCTGAACACGATCATGTCTCCTTCAACTTTACTGAAGACTTCATTAAATTCTATTTAAAAAAATCATAAACTCATTCCACAAATCTTAAAATCAGTATACATCCCTCATTTCAGTTACTCTATTCATTAAACAAACATAGAAGGCGTAGCCATGACGTCTTCATGGAGTAGGCTATTGTCTAAATCTGACCACGCATACTACAACCTTACTCTAATTCAAAATTACGGCTAAATGATCCATCTGACTTGGAGGCAAAGGTATTTACCGGCTTGCCTGGGATGATGTGCCACAAAACCGGTATCTGGAGTTCAAACATAACCTTAATATTGAATGACAATATTGAATTGTCCAATAACTTGGACAATTGGATTTAGGCTATTTCATTGAAAGAATCAACGAACTGTATAAAACTATAGGCACCTACAGGTATACTTAACTTATTAATTAAATCTCTACAATAAACATACAGCACAATGAATTGTAGCATGAAGTTATCCTGAAGAAGTCGTTTGATTAGAACGACTACTTAAATTCGAATGATTCCATTCGCTTGGAATTAGTCGTTTGCCAACGACTTGTTTCATTCGAATGATTTCCGACGATTGCTTTGGGATCAGTCGTTTACAACGACTACTTTTATTCGAATGATTCCATTCGCTTGGAAGTAGTCGTTTGCCAACGACTAGTTTCATTCGAATGATTTCCAACGATTGCTTTGGGATCAGTCGTTTACAACGACTACTTTTATTCGAATGATTCCATTCGCTTGGAAGTAGTCGTTTGCCAACGACTTGTTTCATTCGAATGATTTCCAACGATAGTTTTGGGATCAGTCGTTTGCAAACGACTTGTTTATGATACGGTGAGTAGTCGTTGAATTCATTCGACTGTTTTTTAAAAGCAGTCGAATAAGTCGATTGTTTTAACTATCGACTAATTCGACTGTTTTCAGTCGACTGCTGCCCATCTCTACAGGTGGCTTTGACTACTTACAATGTTACTATGGTGATGTCATGTTTTAATCAATATTATGCTAAGAAGAATTGAGAGGTTATCTTGTGGTTGGAAAAAAAAAATGTCTGCTTGTCTGGGAATATGAAATGTTGAGATGTGGAGAATATGATGTTACGTTGAGGTATGGCAATTTTATATTTTGGATAAATAGATGTTATGTCATGATGTATGCTGATGTAGAAAAATATGTTTTAAGAAAATGCAAGAAGATAAGAATGGAGCAGAAGAATACTAAGAATTGTGAGGGGTATTTACCTCATGAAGGTAGTTTTGAATACTGTGTGGAGATGCAGTTAATGGAAACTTGCTTACATGTAGTCAAACAAGTAATAAAAGTATTGTATTTCATATTTCTTTGCGTGTTTAAACGCTATATCGATCCCGAAGATTATTATTAGAAGAAAGAGATTAGTTACATTGATTGCCCAAACGGTGGGGCATGTTGTTACTTGTTGGTTGACCCCAACACCGACTACTATTTTAAATTTGTTTCATTGACGCACCAACGTGGGGATGGACAAAGGAAACGCCAATCACAATCCCGACTATTACTACTATTCAAATTTGTTTCATTAGCGCCCAACGTATCGGCACGAATAAGGAAATAAGAAATATGGAAGCTGAGATGATGGCCATGTTGGAGACGCTTCTGCTCTGCTATGAAAAGTATGAAGGGATGGAAGAAAGATTGTCAAGGAAACTTGGTGAGGTCAGTGAGCATTTGTTGGAGAAGCTTGATGAGGTCTCGGAGCATTTGTCAGAGATTATCCCAGACAGCCATGTTACTAGCCAGGTCAGTGAAGTCAGTGTAGAAGCCACTAATCTGGAAACTAACCTAGGTGGTCAGATTGCTCTTCATGAACAGAGGCACCCTGAAGTAGAGAAGTTGGCAAGGGAAATTTCGAGCAAGGCACTGGAGACCAGCCAGAAATTTCACAGGGCAGATAGGAAGTTTAAAGAGCAGAGAGCGAAGAGAATAAAGCAAAGTCTAAAGAAGATGATCTATAATTTGTTTCACTTTGTGTTTTTTTGTTTTAGTCAGTGTATGATTGATGTGTATTTTATTAATGTATGTGTGTGAGGGTCGAGGGTGAATCTATAACCTTGAGTTAGAGATTAATCCTCGAGGGGGCGTGCTGTAACCGAATTTATTCGGTTACAGTGTTCACCCCCACATTTTCTGTTGGTATTATGTTTGGTTTTGAGGTTAGGAAATGGCTACCTCTTGTTGAGACACTGCAGGGAGTTTAGTGCCTTGTGCCAACTAGAATCTCTGTGGTGATCCAGCAACGGGTGGCAGGGGGCTTTGTCCAATGAAGTTCAATTTCTCTATATGTTCTTTTTATGATTATGTGTTGTTTTTTAAATTTTTTATTCTGTTACTATGACGAGGATAGTGTTATGTCTTATTCAGTGTTACTAAGGGGGGTTAGTCTGATTGTTGAATTGAAGGAAGATGGAGTGGCTAGTTATTGGGAGTGGGTAAGGTATGGAAAATAATGAATGTAGGAAGGATAAGATCAGGGGCGGTTCGAGTGGGGGGGTTGGGGGGGTGTCTCACCCCCCTCAGGTATTTTCTCAGTCGGCAAATACGACATCAGTCGGCAGTCGGCAAATCCTGAAGAAGTCGTAACATTTCCCAAAACAGGATTTAAAAAAGCAAAACGGGGCATGGCCATATACGATTTGGTCCGATTTCTTAAAAAAATATTTATTATACTGACAGTCGGCAATTTTACCAAGAGTCAACACAATCGGACGCAGCAATAATTTCGTGCAGCCAGGCAATAGCCCAGTGCGGCAAGAGGAAGAGTCGGCAAAGTAACCATTTTAAAAGTTTCACTTCCAGTCCTCTGTGCACGGGCTGCCACTTGCCATTTCGTTTCTGTGTATGGAAACTGAAGAAGGAATGACAGATGAGCAATATGGGACTAAGGACAAGGGGTGGACTCATCGGCACGTTCCTGGGTGGGAGTAATATCCCGCGTTAATTATGCAGAGCGACTCAACTTCACAGCGAAGCGAGCCCAGCATCTGTGCCATGTGGCTAGACAAGAGGTGTTGGTGAGCGTATTGATAACTTCAGGTCAAGCCAACTCATTGTGATGTTGTCGGAGGAATGTTATGACCTGCAACCACTTGTCTCTGCGCGTCCTCACATATCCGCGCTATTGTGACAAAATTGACAGGTTTATGGTTCCTAGGTTCCTCAAGGGGTGGTGTGCTCACTAGGATCAGTGCAGTGGTCACTGAGAATGAGCGAAAGCAGTCGTTCCTGAACCAGCAACTTTTACAGTGATAACTAGGTGCAAATGCAGTGGCAGTGGGGACGTGAGTTTTCGCCGGCACGGAACATTTTCACGGAGCATCGCGTACCCATGAAATGTACGTAATAATACAATACATGCATATTTTCAGCCATGTTTATGTTTAATGGTGTTATCAATAAAAAATGCCCGATAAATCCATAAAAGTCTACCTTTGTGGGGGGGAGTTGTTCTCTTTTGAACCAACTTTTTTATTTAAATAAAACCTACAGAGTGTTTTAAAACCCAGTGACAAGAAAACAGGGGCGGGGTGGAGGAGACAAGTCTAAGTAACTTTGTCGATGGAACGAATATCTGGAAAAGCACCCCTGCGACGCTCGACGTCTTCAAAGGGTTGAACGTAATGCCCATCGGGTAGCTAAGGTACAATTAAAATCAAAATCTACAGTTGAGCCATCGCCTACCGTTGAGCCATCGTCCATCGTTGAGCCATCGTCCACCATTCCGCCATTTGCCATCGTTGAGCCATCGCCCATTGTTAGCCATCATCTACCGTTGAGCCATTGACCACCGTTGCTCATCGCGAACCGTTGAACCATCACTATCTCCCAACACACCTGATGTTTGCAAGTTACGAGCAGCTGGAACTTCATCGGTTGTAGTGGTGACGATCCTACACCGCGTAGTAGCGAATTTTCGTGGATTGATTTTTCTGGCCAAGTTAGTGAGTTTATAACGCATTTCAAAAGAGTTGAAGGTATTTTGAAAACAATAAAAGAAGACGCTATTCCGAACACAAAACTTTTTATGGTAGAAATGATAAGACTGCTTATCCAGAATCCACGATGAAAGCGGTCAGTTGCTTCAACGAGCAAGAGAGGAGGAAAATTAACATGCGTGCAGACGCAGTACTCATTCAAGCGGACGATTTACCTCTTAATCGCGATCCTGCAAAACGGAGAAGAATTATCACGGCAAACGAACGACTGTACCTGACTTCACTTGGGGCCTTCGAGCCAAAACTTAGTGTATTTCCAGCAAATCCAGACATACCAGAAAATAAGCAGCATCGATTTAATCCGGCCTGGTATACGGATTTTCCCATGTTGAAGTACAGCATTGAAAAAGACGCGGTGTTTTGTTTTGCCTGTGGCTTATTTCCAAATGGACGAGGAAGGGCGTCCGCAAGTGAAGAATGGTCGTATGCTGGAGTAGGTCAGTGGCACAAATTGAAAAGTCGCGGAAAGATGATAAAGGGCAAATTACAAGAACACTTCACTTCAGAAGCTCAACAAGCAGCTATGACAGATTTGTGCCACTTTGTCAATGCAAAAGGCCACGTAGACGTTCTCCTTGATAAACATTTACGGACGATCAGAATTGAGGAAGAACAAGAAACGGAGTTCCACAAAAAAGTTATCCAGATACTTATTGACACAGCAAGAACCCTATGTCGGCAAGGTTTGGCTTTCCGAGGTCACGAGGATGGAATCACTCAAGATAATGGAAACTTCACGGGAATTGTGAAGTTACTTTCATGGCATAGTCCGGTCAAGAATAGGTGGTTGGAAGAAGTGAATACGCGGAAGCACTACGTTAGCCTACGTATATGAGCAAGGACTCGCAAAATGAATTCATCCGTCTACTTGGAGGGAAAACTCATGAAATAATTGCAGAAGAGATCAAGAACACCGGTATGTTCTCCGTTATAGCAGATACTACTCCCGATATGTCACATAAAGACCTCTTCGCGTTGAATATCCGATACATCGTCGAAAAAGATGAAGAGCTCGTTCCTGTGGAGCACCTTTTAAAAATAGATGCTGTTTTAACAAAAATGACTGGAGAGGAGTTGGCTGAAAAAAATATTTTTAATTTTAAATTCAGAAGAACATTTACTTCCACTCGATAAACTAGCGTTTCAATCGTACGACTTTGCTAGTAATATGTCTGGCATATACAACGGCACTCAGATAAAGCTATCAGAGAAGTGCAATATATATATTCCGTACGTTCCATGCCAAGCTCACAGGTTAAACATTTTCGTAGAGCCAGCTTGTAATGCTAGCGCACTTATCAGAGAGATTTTTGACACTCTTGAAGCATTGTAGGTTTTTTTACTGGTAGCACGAAACGACATTTAAGCTTGCAGAAAGAGCTGGATAAAATTGAACATTCACTTCAACATAAGAATTTATCAAAAACAAGGTGGACTGCACGCGCCGAATCGATGAGAGCTGTTTCTACGTCTTATGAAGAGATAGTCACAGCATTGGAAACATGGAAAACATAATTCGATTCTGAATTTGACAGTAAAACCCGAAATTTTGCGTCTGGCTTGCACAAAAAGCTTCTACTTTAATTTTATCTGAGGCATGTACTTTACCAAAAACGTCATGTTTAAAATTAAGAACGTAACCGAGCTTTTAGCATTGGAGGAGCAGAATGTAGTAGACGCGATGCAGCTGATTCAGAGCGCTTTAAATTATTTTGAAGATATCAACGACGACGGCAAGATGAACGCATCGTCATTTGCGAAAAGTATGCAAGTAAATGCAGAGGAAGACTTCTTAAAGCACCACAGTACCCGGCGATTTACAAAGATGTATGACGCGCATGCTGAAACTACAGCAGAGATTTCTTTCCTTACATTCTACGGAAAGGAGTTCCGAATACTTGTGGATGTATTTACTACAAGCGTGCAAGACAATCTCGCAAAACTAATTTCTTTGCTAGAGCCATTCCACATAATTTTCAAGATACCCGCTGATAGAAATAACTGCACCATCGAGCGCGTCCGATCTATAAAGCAATCACACTCGAAAATCATCCTTCAAGATGAAGAGCTTGTGCTGGCTGAGTTTGAAATCCTGCTCGATGCCAGTAAACAGTGCTCATCTTTTAAAGAAATCGCAAAAGTTGCTGTTAAATTAAAGAGGATTATCCCGTGTGGTTAACAAGTAGTTCGACTGATTTTAACATCCCCAGTGTCTTCTGCTTCTTCCGAACGGTCCTTCAGCAAGTCGAAGCTCATTTACAATCATTTGCGGACATCGATGGGTGACGACCGCTTAGACTCCCTCATGATGTTGTTTTCAACGAAAGATAAGGTCGACGACATTGAAATTACGGAGATAGTGGAGAAGAAGTCCTTGTTAAAACATCGTAGAGTAGTGTTTAAAAAAGAATAACTAGATTTTCTTTAATTCTTGTAATATTTAAACACTTATTTTGTTCATTTATAAAAATTTCCTGCGATTCAAAATTCTGGAACTAATAAAATACATTTTAAATGAAAGCCTTTAATTAAGTATATTTGTCTTGTGTATCGTTTGCCGCCACTGCCCCCCACCCCCCCCCCCACCCCCTCCCTCCCTTTCCCTCCCGTTGCTCAGTTTTTAAGCGTGTAGTCGGCAATGTTCAACAGCCAGTCGGCATTTTTTAAATTCTCACCCCCCCTAGATGTACAAGGTCGAACCGCCCCTGGATAAGATAAATGAGAAATAAGATGAAGTGTTTTGAATGTATGCTGATGTAAGATAATATGTTTTAAGAAAATGCAAGAAGAAAAGAATAGAGCAGAAGAATATTAAGCATTGTGAGGGGTATTTTTTCCCTTATGAAGGTAGTTGTGGATACTGTGTGAGAGATGCAGGTCATAGAAACTTGCTAACATGTAGACAAAAAGGTATTAAAAGTATTGTATTTCTAATTTTCTTGCGTGTTTAACGCTATATAGACCCCAAAGATTATTACATTTTTAGAAGGAACAGATTAGTTACAATGATTGCCCAACGGTGGGGATTGTTGTCCATAATGCCACTCATTGAGGTCCGTATTGACGCAATATATTGAAAAGAATATTAAAATGTCCGCATTTTCGATATAATTTATTAATTGGTACTCACAGGTACATGTTTTGGGGGCTCTTACCCTCCCTCTTCATCAGCCTGTTTAACAAAACAATGTGGGAACTTTCCATGTCTCAAGCACATAACATACATGAAGTTATAAAAACATACATATTGCACTACTTATTGCTAAGATTTCAAATTGGCAACGTATTTACATATTGCTGTGAATGGATAAAAATTAAGGTACATAGTCCATTATATTTATCTTTCTCTCACTGCATGGTTATGCCCAATTAAAAATTGTTACGATAAAAATATCCATTTCAATTAAAATAATAATGTACATGCATTATGATTGGCGTGTGGTGACATTTGTCAACACCTAAATAAATTTGTTGAGTATATAAAAATATTGACCACTAACCAAGATATATTTATAATTAATTACATTGATTGCCCAACAGTGGAGCGAATATTATTATAAGAAAGAAGGTAAGTTTATAACTATTTAAATTCATTACATTGACCCCCCAACGTGTGTGGCTTCTTGTTGTTGTTTGACCCCGACCAATAAGAAATAAGATAAGTTTACCAATTCTAAAGAAGTAATGATATTTGGAAATGTTACAGTTTCATACGGTGTGGATGGTGTAAAACCAGTTTGTTTTTCCAACATTATTACTAAGAACATCACTGTTGTCAGAACTATGTGAAATAGCTTGGTCACTCACTCACTTGTTCACTCACCTGGTTCAGTTGTGTTGTAATGATATGTATTTGTGATACCTTACATTGCATGATTAATAATAAAGCAATACGGGCAATATATTGTAAAGATGCAGCATTAATGTCCCATGCCGCAGCGCAGCTTGTGAGTGCGAATGCGGGAGGGTAGTAGTTCGGAATGTGATCTTTTGAGACACCAATCAGGCGCGAGGCACATTCCCGCTTGACCAGCGCGCACAGTTCAAAATTGTTGTACTTCCTGCCGTTTACGGTGGGTAGGAGTTAATTTCCGAAAGATTTTTCTCCACAGTTCTGACTCGTTGGGCTCACGCAACGTACCTGGTATGTTCCAGCAGGATCCGCGATTACCCGGTTCAGAGACTTCCGTTGTGAGAACTACGATATTTAACCTATTACAAAAGATGTGCATTTGAATGATCTATGTATATTTTGAGGGTCCAGAATACACTCACGTTTGAAGTTATTTACACGATATAATGCCAAAGAATTTAAGTGTTATTGATTATTTAGATCACTATACACAGTAAATCTATTCCTATTAAAAACATCCAAGCCCGCCCAGAGAACCGCGCCTAGCCAAGTACGACTGCCACCCACCTCATAGCCTACGGATTATGTGGGGATATGGTCAGCGCGATGGCACCCTCAGCCACATGACATTGGTTTTAGGCCATGGCGTGCCACTTCCCTGATAAAGCAGGTACTCAACTTTCTCGGCGCTTTGTGCACCCTGTTCCAGTCCTCGCGTCATATTCCAAATTTCTAGAGGAGTCGGGAATCGAACACGGGGTTTCTTGGGTAAGAGGCAAGCTTACTACGCTTATGACTTTAAAAAAGGAATAATAAGAAGGAAAAATCACCGCTAGCTCTGCAACCGGAAAATACGTGTTGTAAACATACAGTATAAATTAAAATTAAAAATCAACTTTAAAGCTTCAATCAATTTTTTAAACTGATACAAATCATGAAACAGCCTCGTCAGTAGATATACTTGCACACAAAGATCCTGTCCAGCGCAAAATTCTGACGTCCTGTAGTATTTAAAAACACAGCAGTTAAAAGGGACTTTATCCATACCTAGTAACATTATCGGGTTTTAGGTTGATTTTTAGTCACACTAGTGCAGAGTTAATATTTTATTATATTCCTTATTTAAAACTACAGTACTTTTCAAGAAATAGTAAATCAGTTGCGCAGAGCCCAAAATATAACTGTTGATTCATTTGAGGAGCTTGGACATCGTGGCCATTTAGCCCCATGCACTTGGGTGTGTGTACATTTTGTCAGGCAACCTGTGTTATTGTGGTATCTGTGTATTTGTAAATCAGATGAGGATTGAGAAGAAGGCGGCCGTGCACTTAAATTTCCACTCTCAGAAAATTATTACAAAAACGAAATTAAGATAATAAACCAAATAGCCACGAATAACGGCTTTAGTCATAACTATGTCAACAAATTAATTTATAAATTAAAGAACAAGCCTGTCACTAACTTAAAGGAAGAAAATAATACCAAGAAAACTTTTGCAATGTTCACTTACATAAAGCTGGTATCTACTCAGTAACAGACATCTTTAGAAAGCATAACGTAAATATTGTCTCCAGAACAAGTAACCCAAACTTCAAAAATCAGGCTTTTATGAAATAAAGTATAACGACTGCTCAGCCAATTACATAGGCCAAACAGGTAGGAATTTCAAAATTAGATATGCAGAACACTGCAAAGCTACCAAATACAGAAAATATTCAGCAATGGCACTCCATATAGAGGAATCCGGTCATAAATTTAAAGATACGGTATAAACAACCATGTAAAAATACTTCATTATGCCACAAAGGGTCATTTAATGAACAATTTAGAGGCCATCGAGATAAACACAACGATAAAGTAGACTACAGTTACAAATTTAAATGAAATAAATTTTGACACTAACATTTTGTTTGACACACTTGTCAGACCACACCCTATGTTATTAAAAACTGTTGGTGAGATCGGCACCTGCCGGTATCGACCTCCATCCTGATCGATAGGCGCAACCAGCGCCCTCAACTAACTTTTAAACAGTTCGTTTTATGATCTGTTCACGGCACAACGCATTTAAACAGTTCATGTATTTTGTGTTAAATATATCAGTTGAGTTACATTTAAAAGAGCGTTACATTTCATTGCCGCTTTAAAACCTCTAATAGGTTATCGACCCAGAACGATTGGCTCAGATTTAAATTAACTGAAAATTGGAAACAGCGGGATCAAGCGGACACACAAAGAGAAGAACGCGTCGAATCGGCAGACATCTTGCTCTCTCGAGAAACTTCTGGACATCGACAAAGCGAGAAGGAACTGTAACGGAATTTATTCAGTTACAGTAGCTCACCATTGGGTCTTCTGCCTTGTGCAGTTAGTCAGGGGTATTTTATTCGTATCTTATTATATTGGGTTAACGTGGGGTTGCAGAGGTGATTTTTATTAGGCCTGTGTGTGTTTTTGTGGACGGATTCATCTTTGGATGGTCCGGACAACCTAGGATCATTGATTATTAATTATCGGTTTTTGGATATTTGATATTATAAAATATGGGGTTTTGCGATTTAATACGTTTTGGGAATAAGGATATAAGACTGAATTAAGTAGAAGCATTATTTCATTTTGGTTTGGGGTTAATGGCTTTATTTTGACCTAGTAATGTTAAATGTTAGATTCGTGGCTGTACTATAAAGGTACAATGAATTGATATTTTCGAGTGCTGGATATGTGACATACCCGGAGAAGACGGGCAGTAATTCGGCTTGTGTGGGATTACCTAGGCTATTTATGGCATGAACTCCCATGAACTTCGTGTGGAAACTACTGTGTGACGTCAGTGTGGATTTTGACTGACTGATGTTCATGTGTTGACACGGATGTTCCGCCAGGAGCAGGCCATGCACAAATTAGTTCCGGCAGAAACGTTGGGGTTATGTAGCCTTACGCCAGTGCATATAAGGGCGTGTTTGGCGTTCTGAGATCGTCTTATTGCTTTATCGGCAGAACACTGATCTACTGACGCCCAGGGTCGTTTTACGTGACATGGTTTCCATAACGAACAGTTAGAGATCGTTTTCTTGCTTGTACAGCGAAAGTCCGTTGTCTTCTTGCAATTTAGTGTCGTTATTACTCGATCATGGTATCGTAATACGAACGAGCAGTGACTAATGTTTAGCTATCCACTGAGCTCTTACGGGCTATTGGAGGCTACATACATTTCATGGGTCCATCCATACCATGGGCTGTCGGTAATAACTTACCACGCCTAACAGGATAATTCAGTCGTAAACATTTCATCGAAGTCATGCGAGAATGGAGACGTGAACGAGCAGTTCGAGAAGAAAGAAAGTAGAGTGAACCAGTCTAACGTGTGTAGACATTTTGTGTACGGACAGTACAGTGTATATACGTAGGTGGCTGTTATGCCTGGGTCTGATATGGCCGTAAGTGTTTTCCTGCTCTCAGAGCCTAAATTCAGTGGCAAGGTATTGTATAAAGTTTTAGCACGAGTGTATGAAGGGTATTTTGTGTTGTATATTATGTATATATGTGTATAGTACAGCCAATAGATTATCTCTTTAAAATTCATGTGTGTATATTCCTGTCTTGCATGAACCTGGTACATCAGCAAACGCATGCCAAATGCCCTACACCTGGGATAAGGTTTTTCATAGTCGGGGCAACAGTTATGTACCGTATTTTATCCTATTTTATTCAGGAAGACCCATATGGTCAACCTTGGCTCCCATTCAAAGTCGGGAGTAATGTTAAAATCACTTGCGGCCTGTATTTGAAGGCAGTAAATTCTGTAGGTTTGTGGCAATGAGGGTAGTTAATTGTAAATCAACTCTAGCGGGAGGTTGAGAGAGTTTCAGAACAAACGCAGTCTTCTCGAATATTGTGTGCTTGATCGTGAGTGAACAGTGAAAAAGCCAATCGCGAGTGTTTGGACAATAACACGCGACGAGAATTTTGGCTTATTGCGAGTGTTCTGGACAATAGCACGCGATGCAAAGTGTATGGCCGGTTGTGAGTGTTTCAAACAATAACACGCGGCACAGCAAATTTATTGTGAACAATTGTGACTGTTCCGGACATTAACATGCGGCACGATTGAAGTGAGACAATGAATTCAAACGGTGTAGTGCGCATCGAGGCCTTAGGGCGCGATAATTACGACACCTGGAAAATGCAAATGCGCGCCATACTGATAAAGAATGACGCGTGGGGTTATGCCAACCGCCAGATCGTCAAACCCGAGCCGGGTGAGGACACTGCAGCCCAAGTGACCGAGTGGACGACTAGGGATGAAAAGGCCATGTCAGACCTAATCCTATCCATCGGACCAAGCCAGCTCAAGTTGGTGAAGAACTGCAGGTCATCAAGCGAGATATGGCAGAAACTTGAGGATACGTTTCAGTCGAAGGGGCCGGCTCGCAAGGCCACGTTGTTGAAGAGTCTAACCTTGCAAAAGATGACTGAAGGTGGCGACATCCGTGAGCACCTCAACAACTACTTTGACTGTGTCGACAAGTTGGCTGACATGGACGTAGCTATTAACCCAGACCAACTTACCATCATGATGCTGTACAGTTTGCTGGCAAGTTTTGAAAATTTCAGAATTGCCATCGAGAGCCGGGACGATCTACAGAAGCCTGGGAATCTACGTACGAAGATAATCGAAGAACACGATGCCAGAGTTGCCTCGTCAACACCGATGGAAAATCAAGGCGCAATGTACGTGAAGAAGAAAGGTCCTTCAAGGAAACCACAGTCGAAGCCTCAAAACAAAAACCACGGCTACTCCGGTGGTAAGAGTGACGAGGAGAAATCGTTTCCGTTCAAATGCTCGAAGTGTGGAATCAAGGGACATAAGGCAGTGGACTGCAATGTTAAGGTCAACAAAAATCAGCTGTCGGACGCGTCAATCTTATCTGTTGAGGAACCTGATACCTGCCAGATCGCGACGAGCAGCGTCGAAAACCTGTGGTGTCTCGACAGTGGGTGCACGTCTCATCAGTGCGGTGATGCGACTGTGTTTACAGAGATGGACAAGGGCGAGACTGGCAAGCTGAAGTTAGCGAGCAGCGCAACCGCAGACATAAAGGCCCGAGGAACTGCAAAAATTGCAACAAGTGTAGACGGTAAAACTTGCAACGTTACTCTCAATGAGATTTTGCACGTTCCTGAGATCCGCACTAATCTCTTACCAGTCTCGAAGATGACAGACCGTGGTTTCTCGGTTGTTTTTGGCAAAGAGAAGGCGGAAGTTTTCGACCAGAATGGACCGACGAGGTTAGTTGCGAAGCGCAAGGACAATCTGTACTACGTACAGGGCACCACACTGGAAAAATGTCGAAACGCAGTGTCAGAAGACAAGCGCGACGAGAATGTGGCGCAGCTGTGGCATCGAAGGATGGGTCACGTCAACTTTCGTGATCTCGATACGGCAGTGAAGAGCGGATCCATTCGAGGTGTGCAACTAAAAGGGAGATGTGGTGATCTAACGTGAGACATTTGCACGAAATGCAAAATGACTCGAATACCTTTCCCGAAAGAGTCAAATCGTGTGACCGGTAAGCTCGATATTGTTCACACAGACGTTTGTGGCCCTATGGGTGTTGTGTCGAACGGTGGATCCAAGTACATGATCACATTTACGGACGACCACTCCAGATGGACAGAGGTACGGTTTATGAAGACAAAGTGCGAGGCGTTGCAAATGTTCCGAGAGTACAAGGCTTTCGTCGAGAAGCAGCACGGTCTGAAAATCAAGTGCGTACAGTTCGACAATGGACGTGAATATGTCAACAGGGAATTTGACGAGTTCTTGAAATCTGAGGGGATCGAGCGCCGTCTCACAACACCATATACGCCTGAACAAAATGGTGTGGCCGAGAGGAAAAATCGGACCCTTGAAGAGGCAGCACGATGTTTACTCCTGCAATCTGGCCTAACGATGACATTCTGGGCGGAGGCGATCAACACCGCAAATTATCTGAGGAACCGATGTCCAACCAAAAAGCTAAACGGGAAGACTCCATTTGAGCGCTGGTTCGACAGAACTCCGACTGCACACTATTTCAAGGACTTTGGGAGCAAGGTGTTCAGCCTGGACAAGACCCCAAACAAGGGGAAGTTTAGCCCTCACTCAAAAGAGGGAATTTTTGTTGGATATTCGGAGCAGTCGAAGGCTTACCACATCTGGATTCCTGAAACGAAGAAGATCGAGATCACGAGAGACGTTGTTTTTCGTGAGGAGATGACCGCGCCTAAGAAATCAGTCGATGATCTGTTCCCGCGTGACGCTCCGGACGAAGTACGCATTGAACCAGAGGATCCAATCCATGAACTGGAGTTCGAGCTGGTGTCGAGAGACGAAGTTCTGGCAGAAAACCAACCTGATGTTGCTGAATGGGAATTCCCCAATGGCTTCATAGGCTTTCCTGCCGACGATTACTTTGTTGAACCGGAGATCCAATCCGATGAGCAACAAGCGTCATCATCTAGGAGAAGAGGCGGACAGCCTCGTTTGATTAGAACTGGAAAATCTGGGCGAGCCCGCAAGGACTACGGTGATCGACCAGGGGAAGCGGCTAACGTCGCTGAAATCCCAGTGACCCAGGCTATCTCCGGAGATGACTCACCTGCATGGATCAAAGCAATGTCAGAAGAAGCAGATTCACTGATTCGGAACAATACGTGGAAGCTGGTCGACCGTCCCAAGGGGCAACGTGTGATAGGAAGCAGATTCGTTCTCCGGAATAAGTTTAACCCTGACGGCACTATCAACAAGCGGAAGGCGCAAGTGGTAGCGAGGGGTTTCACGCAGAGACCAGGAATAGAGTTTCACGACACGTTCGCTCCAGTCGCAAGGCTGAGCACAATAAGGACTGCGGTGGCGTTAGCTGTACAAGATAATCTAAAGATCCGACAGCTAGACGTCAAGTCGGTGTACTTGAACGGAGAAGTTGAGGAGCAAATCTTCATGGAGGCCCCAGACCACTTCGAGGACGTTCTTGCCCATACCGTTCAAGACGAGTCGGTTGACGAGACTGTGCGAAAGACCGCAGATGAGATACTGGAGAAGTTGACCAATCGTGACATGGTGTGCTCACTAAACAAAGCGTTGTACGGACTGCGACAGGCAGGACGCGCTTGGTATCACCGTCTCGAGGAAGAGATAATTAATAATAATATCGTATGGCCTCGGGTGCCTGGTGCAAGCTTTGCTATTTGACACCCAGAGGGTAGCTTGCATGTCGAATTTCGTAGTTCCTTGACTATGAAAGTCAAGGAGGTTAGATGTTAGATATCTAATCTCCTTGAACACAATAGTGCTTTCTAGTAGAGAAATGAGGAACTTTGTGCTGGCGGAAACTCCCGAGATTAATTTTGCCATTATGAACTCGGCCTACTGAATTCAAATGGGTTCTTTGACATGCCAACATCGTATGACATGCGTATCGTATTTTTGCCGCCTTTCAAAAATCAAATTAATTATTAATTAATTAATTATTATTATCGGACCGGTCGAAGATAGGATTTATATAATCATCTATGTCGACGACATGATGATCATGGCTCGAGACGACAAGATCGACGTGGTGAGAGACTTTCTGAATACCAAGTTCGAGATCAAGGACTTGGGGGACGTGCGGTATTGTCTGGGGCTGGAGTTCGAGTGGAGCACCAACCAGATGAAACTCAGCCAGAAAGGATACATAGACGAGGTCCTGGGGAGATTCGGAATGGCAGAGTGCAGGCCTGTCAGCACTCCCATTGATCCAGGTACGAAGCTGCAGAAGGAAGACGTGAACCCTGGCGAGCAAGCGGAGAGCGTCCCCTACCTGTCAGTGGGAACGAGGCCGGACATATCCCATGCAGTCAGTTCTCTCTCTCAATTCAACAACTGTCACGGACAGCAGCACTGGAAGGCTGCAAAACGTGTCTTGCGATACCTCGCTAACACACGTGATCTCGGCCTCATGTACTCCAAATCCAGCGGTCCACCGGTGATGTACGTGGACACTGACTGGGGAAGCTGCCTGGTGGATCGAAAATCATACACCGGATACGCGTTCACACTAGGCGGCGCTGCAGTGAGTTGGGAGTCCAGGAAGCAGCCTACTGTGGCCCTGTCGTCGACGGAGGCCGAATACATGGCCTTGACAGAAGCAACCAAGGAAGCTCTACACATGAGGAAACTCCTGAAAGACTTCGGAAAACCGATAGATGTTGTCCCAGTGAAGAACCGACAATGTAGGTGCGCAGATGCCGTGGCCAAAAAGGTGGTTTAGGTGGAGTACACTCCCAACGGATGAGATGCCTGCCGACATATTGACAAAAGGATTGTCAAGGCCCAAGCACGAGAAATGTGCTCAAAGCCTTGGCTTGAGACCACATGCACCAGGATGACTCCGGCTATTGGTCGAGGGGAAGTGTTGGTGAGATCGGCACCTGCCGGTATCGACCTCCATCCTGATCGATAGGCGCAACTAGCGCCCTCAACTAACTTTTAAACAGTTCGTTTTATGATCTGCTCACGGCACAATGCATTTTAACAGTTCATGTATTTTGTGTTAGATAAATCAGTTGAGTTACATTTAAACGAGCGTTACATTTCATTGCCGCTTTAAAACCTCTAATAAAAACAAACAAAAAAACCTTTAATTAAAACACATCCTGTTCCAAATTCCCCACCACCCCTCTCCAATAATCCCTACCGCATTTCAAGTTTCCTCTCCGCTCACCACCCCCTCCCCTCCCAGCATGTCCTTATGTACGCAACACATTAGCTTAGAAAGTGTCATCACAAGTAGTAGCTACATAGCCTCGCTCGGCGCACAGTCTGCCCAATGCCACACTCACTCGGTAAGTTTTACGTAATAATTAGAGATACAGGTTGGTTGGTTCCTTAGTTTGGGGGCTGCGACAACGCGGTCATGTAGCCCCGTGTACTTTGGGTGTGTGTAGAATCTGTCTGATAACCGGTGTTAAATGTGATGACTGTATTAGTGTGTGTATCTGTTTATTTAATTCAAGTAAGGACTGCAACTTTAAATTTTTCAAATAGTTCCTACTTTTGCCGCCAAACGCCACCGTCAACGACTACTAGGCCTTAGCTACTAGACGCCACCGCAGTCGACTCTTGGCAACGAACTTAGCAACCTAAGAGCGTTGTTTACATCCTTAACCTATACAATTTAGTTTCACACAGGTGTAATTAGTGGAAAGTTCTTTAACATGCCATAAATCTATGACATGGGACCGCTGGCTTTACTTCCCCTCCAAAGGAAGGCATAGTGAGGGATTTTTAACGCTCTTAAAAAAAAAAACGACGGCTTTGGCCGAATTTGAACCCAAGAGATACGGGAAAATCTCAATTGCGATAAATGCGAATTTTACTTTTTTCACGTTTTGTCAACTATTTGGTAGGAATTACAGAGGTGCTAACCTTTGAAGTGGGTTATCAGTAATCTCTTATACTGCTCCCCCCCCCCTGAAAAATTATTTTCACGTCAAATCCAAAGCATGCTCCTCCCTTCTCGATAATGACACCACACCTCCTTTTCCCTACCCGGAAGCAACCTATAGTAAAGAATATCATATTACACAATAAAATTTGCACATTAACTGCTAGTTCTGTGATTTAAAAAATCCTTGTAGCTTGTTTTGCACTCAGTAACTGGTTTTCCGTGAAAGTTCTCTTGCAACATACTTCCCCGTGTGATGACATTTTTGTCTTGTGAATCATAAGCGATTCCAGTGTAAATGTACTTAATGTAGGTCTGAATTCTGTCTGATTTTTCCTAACAACACCGAAATTTCTTTCTGTGGGAGAATTACTGTGAGGTACAAGTAATATTGCAAATATCACTTTACTTAAAGTTTTATACTTGAACTATCCACTTTCATTTCTTAGCTCAGCAATTTTGCCCCAGTTTACATCAATTCTAGTTCCTTGCAAAATATATTCAGGGAAAGTATCACACTGATAAATAGCAAATTCCTCTTCAAGTTTGTCATGTTCACTTTCCTTGAAAAAACTTTGTAATCTTTGAACAAAATAATCAAGAGATGAATAAGAAAACTTCATTCTAAGAAAAATATCGAGATGTTACACGGTCGGCCCTGGCCTCAGCCATTTGACGAGATACCCGTAGTTTTCACTATAGAACACGGAGAAAAATCGATATTTACATAATTGGTGTCACTTTTAGCCGATCGACGAGATTTCGATTGTCCTTGATGTGGGAACGGGAAATTATAGCATAATTACGCAATCGGTGCCACTTGCTGTACGTTTGACAAGAATCCAGTTGTTCTCGTCATCGAATGCGGAGAAATATCGCGATGTATTGCAATCGCTACGGCTTTCGGTAGTTATACGAGAATCACGATGTCCTCGCGGTTGGTCACTGAGAACGCGATAATTTGCAATCGGCGCCGCATCCGGCCGTTCAACGATTGTCTGCATGTCTATCTGTTCTGGCAGAATGGCGGAGGCAAGCTCGAGGTTGGGCATGGTTAAAATTCACGAGCAGTTATGGACATATTGTATGGCTGGCGCCGTGATTCCCACTATCCCTATGCCGTGGTTGGGAGTTCACGGTGGATCACGAGGAGAAATGAGTATCGCGATGCTACGTAGACCGTCATTTCTAAAAGGGTTGACGCACTTCTTGCTTCCCGTACGCTTTTAAGTATACGGTCATGCGAAAAATGGCGAGTAGGTTTGTTTCTTGATGGGCGCCCAATCACCATTGACAGGATTCCCGCAGTCCACGTGGTCACAAGTTCACGATTGGGCACGGGATTTATGATTTTACGCAACTGGCAGTGATCTTGGTCCGTTTGACGAGATTCCCACAGGCAAGTCGTGCAGTCAGCCGGCCGTCTTGAGCATGTGAGTTCAGAGGATGAACGTTCAAAGTAGGTATCGAATATTACAAATTATTCTGATAGGATTGCATGAATAATACGACAACAGGGCATATATTCTTTCGAATTCGAATTATACAAGTTACAGAAGTTTTCGAAATAACCGGTTAAATTATCCGATGAAACCAAAGTTCGAAGGAAAAGTCGATATAACGGAATTTTGAATTAACCATACTGGATGTCGCAAATTTTCGAGACTGGTAGATTTTTAAAATAAATGTATTTCGAAGCAATTTCGGGATTCTTTTTTCGAAACTGTATAATTTCGCAAGATTGCAGCATTAAATTATTTCGCGTTATTTCTGAACTTCAATTTGAGACAGTCTCCAAATTCAGAGGTCAATAACAGAAATGAGAGGTCTAGGTTGAGTTTCAGAAATGTTCGCGAATAAACGTCTCGTGGAAAGTAAGGTGTCCTAATAAAAGAGAAAAATATTTCACTCAAAACTAAAAACTCTTCTCGATACCGAAATTATACGTTGGACAGATGTATACCACTCAAGGTATCCTCAGTTTGCATTTCCTTGAGGTCGAGCACGGGAAATATAGCATACGCAATCGGCTCCATCGCAATCTGTGAGCCAAGCGGTGCGAGTTAAGACGATTTAAACCGACCTCGGCGAATTTTTGTTACCTCCTAGTATGCAGACTAAAAATTTGCTTCTTTTACTTTAGTTACCTGTTTGTAAAATTAGCTACTTTTTCGTTATTTTTTTCATAGAAATGTATTTTTTTCGTGATGTCATTTTTCCGTAATAATTTCCCCTTGGACCGTAATGCCGTAAACGTGAGCTGAAATCCGTAATTAGGGACGATCCGTAATAGTTGGCACCTCTGCTATGATGACAATGTATACCCAAAATTTGCGAAAATGAATGTTGGACAAAGTGCAATAACAGAGTTTTTGCGAATTATTCCTATAAATGCGAAAAGTGCTCAATTTAACGAAAATTATTGAATAATTATGTTTAATTCCACTTTCGTGCCGTACATTGAAATTTGTGAGTTCCTGCAAGGAAAGATCGGCTAAATCGATATTTACGAGTAATAATCGATATGTACGAACATCGATTATTGTCGTGAATACAATCGATTACGGCAGAAATCAAATCAATTTGAAAATGGCTGCTGTTAGTGCCGCAGCATGTCCTCTGATTATCGCCAATAAAACTACGTTTTTGGAGAAATTATTTCCTAGTTTCATTTGGTTGTGCTAATAAAAGAATATTTCAATCATTTGTATCGATTATTTAAAAAAAAATAGAGTAATAAGGTAATGCTTATATCACGCCGGCCCTCATTTCTAGTATTTGACCATTATAAATAAAACTGTAAAGTACGTATCGTGATATGAATAGACAATGTTTGTTAGGTGTTCTCCTCACTTTGAGGAATGTATAAAATGTACAAAGTATTCTCTACAATGATTGAGTTATAGGTAGGGACCGGAAAAAAAATCGCATTTGCGATAAATGCAAATTTTTGTAAAATGTGTTAAAACCATTTTTTAAATAATTTTAAGGTGTTCTGAAGCGCTGTGGTACCTAAATTCAAAATACGACAAAATGCGAAATTAGTACAAATTTGTGATTTTGGTGCGAATTCTGTGAAAATGCATTATTTTACTGGTGAAAACCACATATTTCGGCGAAATCATAAGAAATACAGCAAATATGACGCATAAATCTTTCGACAGCTCTGATCGATATATATATCGAAAAGTAGTCGATCGATCGCTGCTTGCTGACTTTAATCGATATTTACAATGGGAATAGGATGTATCGATTATTCTCGAAAAGTAAATAAGAGTGCCACGGAAATAACGAAATAGATGCAGCGTTGTTTTCCTGTTGTTCATACTCTTCGTTCAAAGTTGAAACTGTTTTACGTGTAAGGTACGTGTGAATAGTGGAGAGAAGAAAATCAAGCGATTGTTTAGGTTATGGGGCGCACGACGATAACTGCCCGCGAAAGGGCTCAGCAGTATGCAAAGGATGGTTTATATGCCACAGATTCAGTGACAGTGTTTTGTAAATATTGTCATTGCCGAGTTGCGTGGGAAAAAAGGATAGCATTGCGAAACATGTTAAGTTGGAAAAACACGTGGGTAAGCTACGCAATAACAAAAGGTCAACCCTTGCTGCTAGTACGTCTCAAGGAATGCAAACTTCTGTGCTTACACAGTTGGATAGTTGTAAACGACGAAAAATTTCCAGAGATAACTTCTCGAAATGCACAGTTGAAGTATTTGCTAAAGCAAATATACCTCTGGAAAAGCTCAAAACAACCGAGTTTTCTAATGAAGAGCTGCCATGTGTGAAAACGCTATGTGAATTATATTTACCAGGTTAGTTACAACTTCATTGATCGGGTACGGTTTAGATATTAAGACATCGAAACCGCACTCAGAATTGAAGGAGACCGAATTTGAGCGCGATTTCCGTATCGAACTATCTTACCCGTACCCAATTGATCCAGTAATTTTAAATTATTTTGTTATAATTTGAGGTCTTTCTTCCTTTCTAGAAGTTGCATCTTACCACTAGAAAAGAACAGCAGAGGCTCTGTTGGGGAAGAACATCGTCATATTCTGTGATGAAACTACAGATAGAATGGGCCTTTGTGATTTTATCATCATGTTCCAAGTCCCAGCAGGATCGAAAAAAGAGCTGCACGTTGTTTCTGTGAACTACCTTGATGCAGGAAATGCTACAAACTGGTCCCATGCGGTTTTAGAAGCTCTGCGGAGTTATAGTGTACAATAGGATGCGGTTAATGTGTTTGTTAGTGACAGTGCCCCATACATGACCCGATGTTACGAAACATTAAGAGTGGTCATAGGTAAAGCCTTGCGCGGATGCGGATATCCGCAAAATTTTTCGCCACGCAGATATAGCTTGCACGACTGTGCAGATAGCGGATAATGTTTCGAGAAAATTTGCGGATAGTTTTTAGAATACAATGTGGAACTTACGATAATATTACATAATTGATAAGCCAATCTACAGCTTCATGCTTAAAAGAGGATTAAAAGAGGAATACTCCTATAGCCTATTGCTAAAGCTCTGCGCGGATGCGGATATCCGCATGGCTGTGCGGATAGAGGATAATGTTTCGAGTAAATTTGCGGATAGTTTTTAGAATACAAACTTACAATATTACATATTTGATATGCCAATCTACAGCTTCATGCTTAATAAAAGAGGAATACTCCTATAGCCTATTTCGTACGAAATATTCAGGCACATATAACACTTATACACGAGAAGATTATTTTACTCGTTATGCTTTCAACTACATATTATTAAGTACAGCCTTGGAGGCTGGATTTAGACAGCTCCTTAACCCGGTCCATGAGTCAATTAAAATTGGCTACATGGATAATTCTTGCCAGGCACGTCCACGTCGTGGGGGTGGGCAACGGTACTGTAATATACCATGGAACTACAGTAACGGCTAAGTTCTGGTGAGGACCCAGTCCTATGGGGTATAACATAGGCCCCGTGCACAGGGTTACGTGCAAAGACCTCAACGGCATCTGCAGTGGAGAAGATGGACTTTGGTACAGTGAAGATGGCGGAAGAGGCAACCCAGTACTCAGGGGTTAAATATGAGTACAACCTGCTGCCTTGTAGGTTTGGTAGTGGAATACCAAAGGTTAAGGGAGACAACCCTGACAAAAAATCCTCCAATATGTTAGGCCTAGCAAGTCAATAAAGGAGTAAATAGTTATGCGCTTTCAATGTTAAAACGAGCCTCGGAAAGAAGAATACCCAAAATGGACAGCTCACACGCCTTACAGTTGACAGGAATGATGGCATCCAGCCTGATGTTATGCAATGTAAGGCTGTGGGAAAAAACAGAATAAAGAAAGATAAACCCAAAATGAGAATAGGAACACTGAATGTAATGACATTAACTGGAAAATGTGAAGAACTTGTAGATCTGATGGAAAGAAGGCAACTGGATGTATTAGGTCTGAGCGAAACCAAATGGAAAAGGAAAGGGGAAAAAAATTTAAGAGGAGGATATACCCTTTACTGGTGTGGTAAATGGAAAGGGTCACATAACGGAGTGGGCTTTATTCTAAGTAAGAAGGTAGATGCTGTTGCAGATATTAAATATATTAGTGACACAGGGTGTCGAGCGATGACCTTTCTTCAAATTCCCGTATAATACCCGTATTTCCCGTACGAAAATCCACCAAATTCCCGTATATTTTAGAACCCTCTAAGACTAGAGTTCGCATACCGAATGGCTGAAAAATGAATCATAAAGCGCGAATCAAGATTTTCTGGCGTAAGTGTAACTGTATTTTTGGAGACACTTCCGCACTTGGTGATGGTGAGATTTAGGCCTAATCCGTAGCGTGAGCAAAGCGCGCGCGGGCGCGAGTGAACTCTCACGCAGATGGGATGAGATGCTATGAACGCAAATAAAATACCGTTTACCTGAGAAGAGCTGATATAAACGACTGTTTTACTGGGGAGGGTTGAGAGAGTAGAGAATAGGAGTGTCGCAAAATAAATATTTACAGGAAGTGACTGAATTGTATGGTACTGTAACCGTATACGACCGTATAGAGCTTCCACGAGTTAAAATGGCACCGAAGCTTATGCATAGTGAACTTCCGGTCCGCGAATCTCCATTTGATTTTCATTGGCAGTGAATCGTTCGTGATTATCTTCTTTATTATTTCGGTTGGTGGGCTTGTTTTTAGGCTTTCAACTTATGAAATAAGAACTAGAGGGTTGACCTTTCATGAATATTCCAATGACAAGTGTCTCCTAGAAGAGTAATTAGTAAAACTTTGCATCAGAGACGACCATGACAAACAGTTTGCCTACCAAGTGTGCGATTTGCACATTTCAAACGGCAGTGGTTTAACATATCTTATAGACTACAATAATTAAGTTGGTGCAAATTAAATATGTTATATGTGAGAATATTATTATTATTATTATCCGGTTGTTATATTCATTAACGTGACCCGTTTAAATGCTAAATTGTGACGGATGCTACGAGTTATAGGCTATTCGCCGTACCGGTAGGCCTAATAGTTACAAACAACGCATCGTTCTTCTTTAATATTTATTTAATCATTATATTTATAATAGCCTATCTATTAACCCTTATTTAACCAATAATCATTTTATAATTCTATACATATTCCAGGTATTGGAAGAAAGCGACATTTGATAGCACATGCGGTTCCACCTTAAAATCCAACCGTGCCCAGTTTTCAGTACCTATGGAAAATATTACCGTAAGTTAATAAACCAAACAACTGGCGACAATTTTTTTAAAATGCTCATTTACATCTTCACCCTAGTCTACGTAAAGTACCATACGGTAATCAATGAAAGGGTAGGGGGGTTATGACCTCAATTTCACAAACGAACGAACCTCATTTTGCATGAATTATGGGACCCGAATCCTAATGGAGGTATGGATCGTCTGCATTTGGAAACATGTTAGTCAATAATTTAAAACAAGATGCCAGAAAACTAAATACAAAAAGCTGCGTGCCTACTACGGTGTAAAGTTGCTCCGTGAAAAAAATACACCTCGCCAAGATTACACGACGTGCATACAGTTAAATACTATCATCCAATTGGAGAAACACTTTCTCTGTCACGATCTTATAAGCAATTCAAACATAAACTGCTGTAATTTACGGGAAAATGTGCAACATTTAGAGACTACGAGTGTTGTATGTGGCACAACGTTAGCTAACATTTCGCATCATTAATACATAAGGAATGAACACATGCAGAACTTTCTCACTGCACACAGCTGAAGATCATCATTCTTGGTGCATTTTACGTTCTCTTAACAACAATAATTTGCTTAGTTACAAGCAAGGAAAATTGTAGTACACAGTTCCCATTGCTTCCATTACCTGACTACTAAACCAGAAGCTGGCATTGCATAACCATACGCCGGTGGCGCGTCCTATGGCAAATGAAAGATCGAAAGAAAATTTAAGCTCTATAGGAGCCCGGAACAAGGCGATACAATTTTCTACACTACTGAAAATAGTCAAAATACCCTTTGTAATAATGAATAATAATTTTGGGGGTCATGCAGTAATAGAGGTTACCCACCCACTATCCCTTTTTATATCACGACTTTTATAGTAAAATTGGAGGTATGTCCGCTAGTACACGCGTAAATTATGGGCCAAACACAGTATTGCCCACCCCGTGCATTCGGTACTGACAGCCTTCCTGTCACTTTGCCCCGCTTTTCCTCCCCGCAATCCCTGATCGTCACATAACAAGTAGGAGTCCTCGCAGCACGACCTGCCTTTGATGAGACGGTCGCGCAGCAGCAAGGGGCCAGCAAGAGGGGTTATAATCTCAAACAACAACTTCGTTGGTGGCAAGGCCTGCGGATTTGCATTTCGGACATTCGACCCGATTGCGAGGAAATGTAGGAAAATTATAAAATGTTATTCTAGGCAATGCTGACACCATCACATGGTTATGAAAGCCGGACGTCCTCGGAAATGGAAAATATCTTACAGCTGCAAATACATGATTCAACTTATTGAAAGGGTTAAAACGGATTATTATAGGTAATTTACCGTAGAATTCAATTAGACCATCAGTTGAATTTTTACCAATTATTATATTCATTTGGGCCCCCTTTTTTTTTTCAAAGACCAAAAACATTTAAAAACATCGAAACGTAGAGAGATATAAAAATATGATAAGGGGTAAAAATGTTGCTAATCACTGAGATCATACACCAGTATATTTAACGTTTTTCGATACGACCAACCGTTTCCGAGATATATCGATTCCAAAAAAAGTTTGAAATTCAGGGCCCCCCAAAACGATCCGGCCCTGCACCTTTTCAAACGTTCGACAGCAGATTTCCTCACAGGGTCCAACTCTTTCACAGCTCAAAATTTCAGCTCGATATCTTGAAAATTGTGACCTGCACTTCGCTAAACCCAAAAATTTCACTCACAATGGACATTTTCAGGGCCCCAAAAAACGAAAACGGTGAGAGATATCAAAAAATCGGTTTGAGTAAAAAAGTTGCATACCGCGGAGATCTTACACCTGTACATTTAACGTTTTTCGATACGACCAACCGTTTCCGAGATATATCGATTCAAAAAAAAAGTTTGAAATTCAGGGCCCCCAAAACGATCCGGCCCTGCACCGTTTTTAACGCCCGACAACAGATTTCCTCACAGGGTCCAACTCATTCACAGCTCAAAATTCCAGCTTGATATCTTGTAAATTGCGACCTGTACTTCGCTAAACACAAAAATGTCACGCACAATGGACATTTTCAGGGCCCCAAAAAACGAAAACGGTGAGAGATATCAAAAAATCGTTTAGAGTAAAAAAGTTGCATACCACGGAGATCTTACTCCTGTACATTTAACGTTTTTCAATACGACAAACAGTTTCCGAGATATATCGATTCCAAAAAAAAGTTTGAATTTCAGGGCCCCCAGAACGAACCGGTCCTGCACCGTTTTTAACGCCCGACAACAGATTTCCTCACAGGGTCCAACTCTTTCACAGCTCAAAATTTCAGCTTGATATCTTGAAAATTGCGACCTGTACTTCGCTAAACCAAAAAATTTCACGCACAATAGACATTTTCAGGGCCCCAAAAAACGAAAACGGTGAGATATCAAAAAATCGTTTTGAGTAAAAAAGTTGCATCCCGCGGAGATTTTACATCTGTACATTTAACGTTTTTCGATATGACCAACAGTTTCAGAGATATATTGATTCCAAAAAAAAAGTTTGAAATTCAGGGCCCCCCAATAAGATCCGGCCCTGCACCGTTTTTAACGCCCGACAACAGACTTCCTCACAGGGTCCAACTCTTACACAGGTCAAAATTTCAGCTCGATATCTTGAAAATTGCGACCTGTACTTCGCTAAACCCAAAAATTTCACGCACAATGGACATTTTCAGGGCCCCCAAAAACGAAAACGGTGGGAGATATCAAAAAATCGATTTGAGGAAAAAAGTTGCATCCCGCGGAGATTTTACATCTGTACATTTAACGTTTTTCGATACGACCAACAGTTTCCGAGATATATCGATTCCAAAAAAAAGTTTGAAATTCAGGGCCCCCCAATAAGATCCGGCCCTGCACCGTTTTTAACGCCCGACAACAGACTTCCTCACAGGGTCCAACTCTTACACAGGTCATAATTTCAGCTCGATATCTTGAAAATTGCGACCTGTACTTGGCTAAACCCAAAAATTTCACTCACAATGGACATTTTCAGGGCCCCCAAAAACTAAAACGGTGAGAGATATCAAAAAATCGTTTTGAGTAAACAAGTTGCATACCGCGGAGATCTTACACCTGTACATTTAACGTTTTTCGATACGACCAACCGTTTCCGAGATATATCGATTCCAAAAAAAAAGTTTGAAATTCAGGGGCTCCCAAAACGATCCGGCCCTGCACCGTTTTTAACGCCCGACAACAGATTTCCTCACAGGGTCCAACTCTTTCACAGCTCAAAATTTCAGCTCGATATCTTGAAAATTGCGACCTGTACTTCGCTAAACCCAAAAATTTCACGCACAATGTACATTTTCAGGGCCCCAAAAAACGAAAACGGTGAGAGATATCAAAAAATCGTTTTGAGTAAAAAAGTTGCAGACCGCGGAGATCTTACACCTGTACATTTAACGTTTTTCGATACAACCAGCCGTTTCCGAGATATATCGATTCAAAAAAATGGGATGAAATTCAGGGCCCCCAAAAAAGGTCCGGCCTTGCACCGATTTTAACGCCCAACAATAGGGTTCGTCACAGGCCCAATCTCTTTCACCGTACCAAATTTCAGCTCGATATCTTGAAAATTGCGACCTGTACTTTGCTAAACACAAAAACGTCACGCACATACATACATACATACATACTTTTTTTGAATTTTTTTTTTTTAGACTCCCATTCCATTGGAATAGGTTTGTTCAGGGAGAAACCTCTGTCTAGAGCTGCATTGTTGTGATACAAAGCTGGTATCATTTTAACGAAGCTTGTGAGATCGTTTTTGGCTGGAACTGAGGAAGGTGCTGAAGCCACTAATTCAGACCACAACACGTCGAGCCGTGGCTCTTTTCCATCGAACTGCTTCCAACGCGCAGTGACGGAGGGCAGTCTCAGAAGTGCGGAGTAGATGCTCTTGATGCGGTCAGCCATTGCGCCAGAAAGCAAATTCTTCTGATCACAAAGAATTTCCAGGGCAATGACGATCCTAACTTCTTCCAACTTAGGAGTCTCAGTGACCACTATAGGTTCTAGGCAGGAAATAGCACGGGTCTCTTGTGGGCAAGAGTTGACCGCTCTTTGATTTTTCAGCCATAGGATACAAATGTACAATTCTCGGCAGTTGGTGCGAAATTGCAGCACATCCGCGTCTGGACTTTTCTGAGATCTTAGGCTGTTAGCTTCTTTAAGGGCTGCTCTTGTCGAGAAACCCAGGTGTCCTCTGTGAATAACAAGGCGGACTGATTCCTGTATATCATTGTCAGCAACGAGCGCGGCGCGCGTAGCCCTGCGCGGAGAGGGTACGGCCGGCGGTCGGCCAGGCAAAGCATGCATTCGACGTTGGCTGGGTTATCATCCCTCTTAGCGCTCTATCGGTGGCGCAAATTGCGGGTGGCACCGCGGTCTGCAGGCGAAATAGAAGACTGAGCGGGAGGACTCGACCGATCGTTCGGGGGCTAAGAATTCAGGCATTATGATACTTTTTAAGATTTCCCGTATCAAGAGCGAATTTCCCGTATAATTCCCGGGTCACTAAAATTCCCGTATAATTCCCGTATTTCCCGTATCGCTCGACACCCTGTGACAGAATCATTAGATTAGAGGTACCATCAAACGAAAAAATACCAACCCTAGTGCAGGTTTATGCCCCACAAACAGGGTGCAAGGATGAAGAGAAATGGAAGTTCTTGGAACAGCTTGAGAACCAATTGGATAAGGAGAACATTATGATAATAGGTGACTTAAATGCTCAGGTGGGATGCAAAAGGGAGGGTGTAGAAAGAGTGATTGGCCCATTTGGTTATGGAAACAGAAATCTAGAAGGGAAAGACCTGCTTGATATGTGCAGTCGAAATAGTCTTCAAATTCAAAATACCTGGTTTAAGAAGAGAGAAAGACATAAAGTAACTAGATACAGCTGGGATGGAAGACATAGATCAATGATAGACCTTGTAATAACAGCGGGTGAAGCAGGAAAACAAGTTGTGGATGTCAAAGTCGTTCCCAGTGAAAGTCTCGACAGTGACCATAGGCTTGTTCTAGTTAGTATAACTGGTGTTAAACTGATTAATTATAAGATGGAAAAGATGGGAGCTGGAGAAATCTGATAAACGTGAGGAATTTCAGAGAAGAATTTTAGGAAAAGTTCCAAAAACTGATACCAAAAGTGCAGAGGAAGAGTGGCAAAATTTTCGAAATGTCTTAGTTGAAGAAGCTAGAGAATTATGTGGCGAAACAAGTAGTAAAGTTCGACATAAAGAGACTGCCTGGTGGAATAAGGAAGTCAAGACAATAATTCAATTAAGGAACAAAGTAAAGAAAAATTAGAAGTGGAGAGAGAAAAGAATGACAGAAATGAGGATAAAATCAGATCACTTGCTCAAGAATATCGAGAGCACAAATTAAGAGTTAAGCGCATAATTAATGAAGAGAAGGATAAGATTTGGGATGAATTTGCAAAGAAACTGGAGGAAGATACACAAGGTAATAAGAAATTATTACACACATCAAAAAAAGTTTTGCATCACCTCGGTTCCCAGATCTCCGGCATATAGACGTTGACTGTGTATATTGTATCCAAGATACAGTCCCTTTGACTGTTCATAGATGTCACTAAAACTGCTCAAAGATGTAAACAACCATGCATGAGCAGGGCCTATTAGACGGAGGGGGTACGACAGCCGATCAGTTCCAGTCATTCCACCAGGACGAAGGTACGCTGCTCATGTTGTCTGTAGTTCTACCATGCCTAGAAGGTCAATGCCGCAGTTCGATCGCGTCCGCATTGTTACTTTGTGTCAAGAAGGGCTCTCAACAAGGGAAGTTTCCAGGCGTCTCAGAGTGAACCAAAGCGATGTTGTTCGGACATGGAGGAGGTACAGAGATACAGGAACTGTCGATGACATGCCTCGCTCAGGCCGCCCAAGGGCTACTACTGTAGTGGATGACCGCTACTTACGGATTGCCGCTCGGAGGAACCCTGACAGCAATGCCACCATGTTGAATAATGCGTTTCGTTCAGCCACAGGACGTCGTGTTTCAACTCAAACTGTGCGCAACTTCACTCCCGACGTCCATGGCGAGGTCCAGCTTTGCAACCCCGACACCATGCAGCGCGGTACAGATGGGCCCAACAACATGCTGAATGGACCCCACGGAATTGGCATCACGTTCTCTTCACCGATGAGTGTCGCATATGCCTTCAACCAGACAATCGTCGGAGACGTGTTTGGAGGCACCCTGGTCAGGCTGAACGTCTTAGACACACTGTCCAGCGAGTGCAGCAAGGTGGTGGTTCCCTGATGTTTTGGGGTGGCATTATGTGGGGCCGACGTACGCCACTGGTGGTCATGGAAGGCTCCGAAACGGCTTTACGATACCTGAATGACATCCTCCGACCCATAGTGCAACCATATCGGCAGAATATTGGAGAGGCATTTGTCTTCATGGACGACAATTCTCGACCTCATCGTGCACATCTTGTGAATGCGTTCCTTCAAGATAACGACATCGCTCGACTACAGTGGCCAGCATGTTCGCCAGACATGAACCTTATCGAACATGCCTGGGATATGTTGAAAAGGGCTGTTTATGGACGTCTTGACCCACCAACCACTCTGAGAGATTTACGCCGAATTGTCGCTGAGGAGTGGGACAATTTGGACCAACAGTGTCTTGATGAACTTGTGGATAGTATGCCACGGCGAATACAGGCATGCATCAATGCAAGAGGACGTGCTACTGGGTATTAGAGGTAGTGGTGTGTACTGCAATCTGGACCACAAATGCTGAAAGTCTAGCTGTATGATGGTACAACATGCAATGTGTGGGTCTCATGAGCAATAAAACGAGCTGAAATGTTGTTTGTGTTGATCTCTATTCCCTTTGTATTTAACGGTTCCGGAACTCTTGGAACCGAGGTGATGCAAAACTTTTTTTGATGTGTGTATATAAAACTGTGAAAAACAATAAAAGACATCAGGAATCAGTTACAGCTTTGGAAGGAAATAATGGAGAAGTGATAAGAAGCATAAATGAAATCAGGAAATTAATGGGACAGTATTTTGATCAACTGTTAAATGATGCATTTAATAATGACAGTGGGGACACGAACATCAATTTAGGGGCCAATGATGAAAACCACCAAGAACCACCCCCAACCTGGTCTGAAGTGGAAGAAGCTTTAAAAGCCATGATCAAAGGGAAATCCACTGGAGCTGATGAAGTAAGTTCAGACATGATAAAAGCAGCAGGAATTAATGGGATACATTGGTTGTACAGAGTATTACATGCTATATGGAGGGACAATAAGATCCCTGATGACTGGTCTGAAGGTGTAATAGTGCCATTGTTTAAAAAAGGAAACCGGAAAAAGTGTGAGAACTATCGTGGAATTACTTTGTTATCCCATGGTCTAAAGATCTTGGAAAAAATAATTGCAAAAAGACTATGCAGACACTTAGAAAAGGCTTTAGAAGAAGAACAACATGGCTTTAGACCAGGAAGGAGTACTATTGACTTGATCTTTGCTGCAAGAATGCTTATTGAGAAACATCTTGAAAAAGGGAAAGAATTAGTAATGGTATTTCTAGATATAGAAAAAGCTTATGATAGCATTGCAAGATCAAAAATTTGGGAATGTTTAGAAAAGCACAATGTCCCAAAAGGCTTGATAAACAAGATCAAAATGCTGTATGAGAACACAAGGGCATGTGTAAGAATAGGTAATGGGGGAAGCAGATGGTTCACAACAAAACAAGGAGTCCAACAAGGAAGTTCACTGTCTCCATTACTATTCATCACAGTGATGGACATAATCCTGAAGAGGATAAAAGAAGAACAGGGTAATGAAACAAATGCCCTTGTCTTTGCAGATGACGTCATGATTTGGGGAGAAAGTGCCAGAGAGGTACAAGAAAAACTGGATTCATGGGACAAGCTGTTCAAGGAGTATGGGTTGAAAATAAGCCAAAGTAAGACAGTAGTGATGACAACAGGACTGCCTAATGCAACCATTTACCTGAATAATCAGCCTCTACAAATTGTTGATCAATTTAAATATCTTGGCTGCACAGTGTGTAAGGATAACAACAACAACAGTGAAGTAACAAATAGAACTAGTAATGCAGCCTCCTTCTATGCACAAGTTAGAACACTACTGTGGGATAATAAAGTGCCCAGGAAGTGTAAACATGTACTGTTTAAGACATACTACATCCCAATTCTAACTTACGGAGTAGAAACATGCACCCTGTCCAGAAGAGAAGAAAGTAGGATTCAGGCATCCGAAATGAAGTTTATAAGAACAATGCTTCAAAGGACAAGGAGAGACAAAGTAAGGAACGAAACAAACAGGACAGAGGCTGGCATAGATATCAGTGCTACAAAATATTTGCAGAAGCAACGATTAGGATGGTATGGGCATCTTCAAAGAATGGGAGATGAGAGGACACCAAAAGCTTATTTCAACAAGATTATCCCAGGAAAAAGACCAGTAAGAAGACCAAAGAAGAAATGGTTGGACCAAATCAAGGATGATCTTGAAGACAAAGGGCTAGACTGGAGAAGGACCCATGAAGACCAACTATTCATGGACAGGAAAAGGTGGCGAGGGATCGTTAACAGCACCCGGGCGACTGGAGCTGGAATTTGATGATGATGATGATGTTTGTAGTAGATGGTCTTTACATCTCGTCATCATCATCAATAATTTTCACTGCCATTATTACTATACGTACGAGATATAATGCTGTCAATAACCTTGTTAGTTCATCGTGGTGACATCATTAACATTCCTCAAGTCAGCTACTTCGCCGTCTAATCCATCCTGGAAGATTTGGTTCCAGGTTTGTCTGTAGATTTATTTCCAACTTGGCACTGAAACACGTTGGCTGTGATATTGCAACGGAGAGTTATGACATCAACTATGCCAACATGGATGGGTCAAGAAGCAGAAGGATGATGACTGACTTGGAATTTCCGGCCAAATGTCAATCCCTTTCTCTTAGCGTAAAGAGAAGTTCACTTAGTGAATGTTACCGTGACCGTGAGCAGGCCGTGAGTATGAACATCATTTCACCAACATGGATCAACTACATATTAAAATAAAACAAGGCGAATATTCAATAGCGCGTGAAACAAAGCTCAAGTCAACGATATGGCAGACATTTGGTTTAGTTTTCAATGGAAAAGAAAAGGTGAACGATATAGTAGGATGTTTTACCTATAAAAAGTGTACAGGACACACATCAGGCACATCAAACTTACTAAGGCACAAGTGCGAAAGTAGCCATTAAAGTATAGCCAGTTTTTTGTCTAAAGCGGAGGTCAAGGGACCAGAAGTGTCATCCTACAAGTCCCTTGCAATGAAGCACATTGTCAGGAACGACTTTCTCCTCAAAGGTGTTGGTTTAACACTTTATGCTTTAATAAATTAAACATAATATTGAAAATTACAGCGGATTTGGATAAAAGTCACGCGGATGCAGAGCGGTTGCGGATAACAGTCGTGCGGATGCGGGGCGGATAACAGTCGTGCGGATGTGGATAACGTTTTGTTTATCCGCGCAGGGATCTAGTCATAGGGGATCATTTAATGCATGTACAGAGCTGGGCACATAAGATCAGCTTGGTTGGCAATTGTTGGGTCGCAGTGATGGCAGATTTAAATCATGTGGTTGCGATGGTAAAGTCTGCATTTTGAACACAAGAAAGCGAAAATATAATTACAGTGGAACCTCTTTAGTACGTTTTTCAAGGGACTGAAAAATTTGAACGTCAAAAGCAGGAAAACGTACTAATGGCAAATTATAATTAAACCTCATTAATTTGTTTCAGTAAGGGAAATGTAAAAAACGCGTTAATCAGAAGTACTTACTATACCTTTTATATCGCAACCCTCGCCCGCTTGTTGGCAAGGAATGTTATCTTAGAGCGGTCTGTCTCACATGTGCGACGTGATAAATGAGGTACTTTTACATTATTGTCATCAGATAAGAATCGGGACTTGAAAATTACGACGTGACATGCGATAAAACATACTAATGAGGAACGTGTTAACGAGGTTCTACTATATTTACATTTCTTAAAATCAAAGGAAGCAAAGCTTTTTCCTGCACTTGTCATAACCCGATGGAATAGCTGGTTTCAGGCTGTCATCGATTTAACTGCTTACTTTACAGATGTTGTTACATTTTCAAGATGTCTGACATGAAAGACATCAACAACTGTGGTATTAAGTACCTGACCGATCTGACCGACCGAGAAGTGAATAGACTTCACTCCCATATGGTTTTTGTCACAGATCATGCAGCTGGATTGGTTGACCTTCTTACTGAACTTGAAGAGTCTCTTTATCCTACCTCTCATCTCCTTTACCCCAAATTGCATAACCTTGACACCAGTCTTACCTTAATTTGTGCAGGGAATTTCTTTGCAGCAACTAAAAGTGTTTTGATTAAGCTCACTCCTCTAGAGCAGGCTGCATGTAGGGACACAATTGTCAAAGCTGCTCATTCTTCAAAGCCACATTGAAAGCTAAAGACCCCAACCATAAGCATTTTGTGTCAATTTCTCAAGCTCTGTAACCAAAAAATATAATTTTGAATAACATAGATAAATTAGCTGAGCTTGAGAAATTGTTTGGAGTGCTCTCACGAAACGAAATCTGGTCTGGTTACTGTTCTCTGAAAAATGCAATTCAAACCCAGATTAAAGGAAGTGAAAAATGTGATATCATGCTTGCTTTAACTGCAGTTCAGACAGAGTTCAGTATATTTGCTAAATAATCACCATGATCTTGCACAGTTTCCAGCCACTGGCTGGGTCTGTTTGGAACACAAGCCTCTCCCAACATCTTCTGTCTTCCCATCATCTCTCAGCCTCCACCCTTGTCCAGTCTTCTCCTCTCTTCTTCACGCTTTCTTCCACCCCCCTTCAGCCATCTGTCTCTCGGTCTCTTTCCTTCCCACTTCGTCTCGTGTATCCTTCTGGGTATCCTCTTCTCCTCCATTCGTTTTACATGTCCATTCCATCTAAGTCTAGATTTCCCTATACCATCCTGTAATGGTTCCTCCTTCATTAATTCTCTGGTCCTCTCATTTCTTATTCTGTCCATCTTTGTAGCTCCAATACTGCTTCTCAAGAACCTCATCTCACTGGCCTGTATTTTGCTCTTCTCCCTTCCTTTCATAACCCAGGTCTCCGAGGCATACGTCAGGATAGGGACATAGTACGTCTGATATATGACCTTTTGGCTGTTCTGAGGGACATCCTTGCTCCATAACATGCTTCTCATACTCCTATGGAATGCTTCTGCCTGTCTCCCCCGCTCATTTATTTCTCTATCGTTTCTTCCATTATCTTGTATCATGCTTCCCAGATACTTGAAACTTTCCACTTTCTTCAGCTGTTCCCCACCAATTGGTATTCCCGTTGTGGTTCTTTCCTTCTTCCTTGTTGTGATCACCATCTCACTCTTATTTATGCTAAATTTCATCCCATATCCTTGCATTATTCCTTCCCACACGTCCAACTGTTCCTGTACCTCCTCCTCCTTGTTTCCCCAAATCATCAAATCATCTGCTAACACCATTACCTTCATCTTTCCTTCCCCAATTACTTGTGCCACTCGGGTCATTATGTCATCCATCACCACAATGAAAAGTAACGGTGACAGTGCACTTCCTGGTTTCAGGTTGTTTCTCTGTTCCAACCAGTCCGATCCCTCTCCTCCCACTTTCACACAGCTCACGCTTCCCTTGTAAATCTCCTTTATTCTCCTTATAGTCCATTTTTCTACTCCTCTATCCTCCAGGGACTTCCATACTTTGTTTCTGCATACAATGTCATATGCTTTCTCAATGTCCAGGAAGGCCATTAGTAGATCTGTTCCATACTCATAGTGCTGTTCTTGTAACTGCCTTACAGTAAAAATCAAATCCACTGTGGACCTTCCTGCTCTGAAGCCATGTTGTTCTTCCCTCATCCTCCTTCTATCCTTGTCCTAATTCTCCTTTCTAAAACTTTCTCAAACATCTTTGCACAATGACTCATCAGTGTTATTCCCCGATAGTTTCTGCATTCTGTTCTACTACCTTTCTTGAAGATCGGGACAATTATCCCCTTTTTCCAGTCCACTGGGGTCTTCCTTTCCTTCCATGCTGTCTTCATCACTCGGTACAACCATTGTATCCCCACCTCTCCTGCTGCTCTCACCATCTCCACACTCAACTCATCCACACCCGGTGCCTTCCCTCCTTTCATCTTCGTCACTGCATCTCCCACTTCTTTCCATGTTAAGTCCTTTTCTGTTTGCAGTCCATCTTCCTCTTCCCCGATTTCTTTCTCCTTGCCGTGGTTTCCATTTGGGTTCAGAAGTTCTTCAAAATATTCTTTCCACATTTTCTTCAGTTCTTCCCTATTTTCTATCTCTTGTCCCCTTTTGTTCACCATTCTAACATAATCCGTAGGATCCTTCCGCCTCTTATTTTTTTACCATTCCATACAGGACCTTTTGTGTACCTTCACTATCCTCCATCATCTTTGTCCACTCTTCCATCCACTTTCTTCTCTCCTCAGCCACTACTCTCTTTGCCTCCTTCTTTCTTTCCTGGTACTCTTCCCTTGTCTCTACCGTCCTATTTTGATACCACCTCCTAAAGGCTCTTTTCTTTTCCCTTACTATATCTTTTGTCTTCTCGTTCCACCATGGTGTTTCCTTCCACCTCTTCTTACTACTTGTCCTCCCACATACTGCTTCTGCTGCACCTACTAGTGTCTTCTTAAATCTAGCCCATTCCTCTTCCACCCCCCTTTCTTCATCTGTTGGAATTCCTTCCTTTACCATTTTGAGGTACTCGATCCTTCTATCTCTTTCAGTTTCCATATCCTTATACGTCTTTCCTGGTTCTCAGTCCCTTTCTTCTCCTTAGTCCCTCTCAGGTTCATTACCAGCAATCGATGGTCACTATCCACGTTCTCCGATGGTATAACCTTGATGCCCGTGATGTTCTTATTTAATTCTTTCTCATACAGTATATAGTCGACCACCGACTTCCTGGTCAAGTCATCACTGTACCATGAGATTGTGTGGCTCTCTTTTTTCTTGAACCAGGAGTTCCCAACTAGCAGACTGTTCCTTTGGCAGAAGTCCAACAGTCTCTTTCCTTCCTCATTTCTTCTGCCCCAACCCTCTGGTCCAAGCACACTCTCATACCCTTGTCTTTCTCTTCCTACATGGGCATTCAGATCCCCCATAACAATCATATTCCTTCCTACCAGCTGCTTCTGCAATTCCTCTTCAAACTCCTCCTCCTCTTCAGCGGCGCAGCCTACTTGTGGAGCATACACTTGCACTATTTCTACGGTCTCTCCCCTCAGCGCTACTTTCACTTTCATCATCCTATCACTTCTTCCCTTCACTTCTTCTTTTAAACCATCTCGTACTACTACTCCCACTCCATTCCTCTTTCCCTCTTCATTCCCACACCAGTTCTCTCCTTTCTTCCCCCTTTCCACTTTGTTTCTGCCAATCCCAATAAATCCAACTTCCTTCTTTCCATCATATCCACTATCTCCTCCACCTTCCCCGTCAGCGTTCTTATGTTTAAAGTTTCAAATCTTAGTCCATGAACACAGCTAGGTTGTCGTCCATTATATCCGTCCTGTCCGAGGCCTGTTCCCTTCTTGAAAGCAAAAGTCTCTAGCCTATCTATGGACTACCTGAAACTAATGTTCAATACAATCAAATTTCCCAACTCCTGCTCTGTGCAAACTATTGTAATTAAAATTAGATAAATCGTAATATTATGTAGATTCTGTTAAAATGAGGCATAATGTTAATGTTAATCGTTTAAATCGATAATTTGGTAGCAAAAACATTTGCTGGGACTGGGGTTCGAACCAGAGACCACATGATTCGCAGACCAAGGGGCTAGTCACACAGCTATTACAACCACAGATATTTATAGTACAAGCCAGTTACTTTTTTTCACATGCCGGTAATAATATGGAAGTATTCATTATGTTGAATTTTGGGCTTATGCCGTGTTTTATTATATTAAAATTCGACGCGTTTCGAAAGAAACCATGTCTTTCTTCGTCAGGAATAATCTGGAATACGACAATGATTGCTAAGGGAAAGCACTGCATGACCTCCTCCTACTTTCTATGGAATGGGAATTTTTATGAGCAGACTGATGGTGTGGTCATGGGTAGTCCTCTCTCTCCTGTTGTGGCTAATTTCTTCATGTTGAACTTTGAAGAGAAAGCTTTGTCGTCGGCTCCTTTCAAACCGAAGATCTGGTGGCGTTATGTGGATGACACGTTCGTTGTTTGGACGGAAGGTGAGGAAAATCTTAGCCATTTCCTGGATCACCTTAATCTCCAGCACCCTTCTATTTGTTTCACCATGGAAAAGGAATCTGATGGCAAAATACCTTTTTTAGATGTTCTCGTCACCAAGAAAGAGGATGGATCTTTAGGACACAGCATTTTTCGTAAGCCAACATACACCAATAGATATCTCCACGCAAGTTCTCACCATCACCCTGCCCAGAAAGATGGTATCCTTACAACTCTAACTACCAGGGCTAGGAGGATTTGTGAAGTGTCTTCTTCAAGATTAATTGGAGGATTATCCATTTCGCAAGGTCCGTATTGACGTGTACAATGACAATTTTAATTGGTTAAGGGGGTCTCAGCCCAATCAATACAAATTTGTATTGATTGGGCGGAGACCCCCTTAACCCATTAAAATTGTAAGTAGTGTCTTCTTTACAAGAAGAAATTAAGACCTTGCGAACCACCTTTGAGAGCAACGGTTATAGCAAGGCTTTGATTTCTACGGTTCTGAAACCAACAAATAATAATAGGACGTCAGTTGAGAAAAGAGATGTAAGAGGAACTGCTTACCTTCTGTACATACATAACACAACGGATCGTATTGCTAAAATCCTACGTCGGTACAACATACGGACTGTATTTGGAACTTCTGTTAAGATTAGGCAACTCCTGCGACCAACTAAAGACAGTTTGCCTAAATTGCAACAACCGGGTATCTACAGAGTTCCCTGTACTTGTGGCAAGGTTTACATCGGGCAGACTTTGAGAACAATATGCACTCGCATTAAGGAACATAATAGATGTATCAGGCTCATTCAACCTGATAAATCAGCTGTTGCCGATCATGCTTTAACACCTGGCCATGATGTCATGTTCCAAGGAGTGGATGTGCTTGCCCGTATAAAGCAATATCGTCCCAGAATCATCAGGGAGGTGGTTGAAATACGTAAACACCCAGATAATTTCAACCGCGACACCGGGTACAATCTCAGTGAATCCTGGCTACCTATTATCAGAACCCTGAGAAAGTAATTCACTGCTGCTTTCCGTTTTCCCTAACATGGGGCTATAATGGCGTCCATCTTTGGGCACCTTCTATATGTTCTTTGTTGCTTTCTCTTAGCAATCATTGTCGTATTCCAGATTATTCCTGACGAAGAAAGACATGGTTTCTTTCGAAACGCGTCAAATTTTAATATAATAAAACACGGCATAAGCCCAAAATTCAACATTATGAATAGTAACACGGGCCGTGAAAGTCTAAATGATAATATGGAAGTAATTTTTTATGCTCCATTAATATTTTGCTTTTTTTCGATAATGTTTCTGCTTGGAATTGAATTTTAAATTAGTTATGAATACGCCTACTTGACAGTAAAGGGAATTCCTATGAAAGGCTAGGCCAGTTCCCGTATAAAAAAATTGATATATATTATATTGATCACTGCATTACCACAATGTGGGTTAATATCTGAATAGCCATTGTGCAGAAACATAATACCGGCTTTGCCTACTAGTTACAATGTTTCATTATTAAAGCATATCATATTTGAATACTGATACGAAGATTTTGAACATGTGGTTTGCGTTTCAATCAGTTGACACCAGAGTTCGCATGAGCATTTACCATTCAGTATGAGAGTATTGATCCAAAGTTACTCGGGGAGTAACCATCACTTTTATCCAGAGATTGGAAAAGAGACCCTTAATAAATCATAATTGTTTCCAACAAATATGATATAATGAATATTTTTACACCAAAGAACGACAACTTCAAGATGATTTACTGTAGGAATATTCTTAATCTTATCCATATGTGATATTCATTCCACATGGCCGGCAGTGCGTCATGGTACCAATCTCCAACACTGCATGCACATTGTTTCCTCTTACCCCTGCTATCTGGATCACAGTGCGTCTTACACACTTCCGTCTGATCCACTTCTGCCCCATTTTTCAAAATCACTCCCACAAACATATCCAGCAACCGAATGGAAAGATGTTACACATCAAAAATTCTTTTTTTTAATATGAACTAGAAAAAGCACACATACAAATAAACAATATCAGTATTGAAGGAGGAATAACTCAATTTGTAGTTCCATAAGTTTGTTTTTAGCTTACGACAGTATTTCTTAATACTGACCAGGATAACTACTGTACATGTATTAAGGCCCAAGGCCATAGGACCAGGCTATCCAAACTTGAAAGACAAAAGGGTTCAAACCCCAATTTCAGCTGTCCTTGAAATGGTTTACTATAATTTCCAATTTGCAACTGCCGGTATGGTACCTTCTAATAGGTCAGGACCACTTCCTACCAAATTCTTACCCAGTTTTATTGATCTTCATTTTGTTCATCTCTATTAACTCTTCCGATGAGATTGGTGTCACAAAGGGCATAGAGAATTCTTCTCCCTTATAGATTGTATTTTCCAATAATATTAAGAAGGATTATTTTACCTCGTTTTCCACCTTGATTCTGTTACTCTTGGGAGCATTGTGGAACACTAGCTGATGGTTGAAGTTGGTCAGATGACTGAGCTCCACAAACAGTTTCAAATGCTGTGCCTGCAGTAATGGAGGTTGCTCTGCCACATTGGAATCAAGAGGAGAAGGAAAGAACCCATGATTCATGTCCCACACCAAACGGCTCGAGCCAATGTAGTCAAACGATTCTCCATTCAGCAAGGTGAACATCACATTGCTATCTGTAAAAAAAAACAAGTAGTTCCGTGAAGAACTATACAGCCTATTTTCATATATCCTGCTCATGTTAATTGTCTCTATCAACATACAAAATTTCAGTTTAATTGCTGTAACAGATTCGTAGATATTGAGAACCGTCTAAATATTTCATATGGTCGCCAGGATGGATTTTTATTTTTGTACTATTACATTAAGATTATTGTGTACGTGTGGTATTCAAACTTCAATCGCATGATTAGAACACAAGAAGTAAAAACGAGATTTTAAAAGTACGCACACCAGCCATCTTGTGATTATGCAAACAATTGAAATAAATTACATGCCAGTGGATCAACATTTGTATAAGCATTTAACGTGCAACGTTTCACGGCACTCGGATAGTTAATTCGCGAAAAACGTCTATTTAAATATTTATACTTCGCATCGCCGCCATGTTGGATTTGTGCTCACCAGGTTACTGAAAGTCCTATAGGTGAACATATGTTCATAGTCTCTATGAACATAAAAAAAATTCAGTTTGGTTGCTGTAAAAGATTCATAGATATTGAGAACCGTCTAAATATTTCGGAAGCTCGCCATTTAGGATTGTTTTATGTATAGGCCATAGAGTTATGTACCATTCAAGGACAATTATTGCCTAGCTTCATTATTCAAACTTTCACTTCGATCGCATGATTACGACACAAGAATAAAAACTAAATTTAAAATTTCGCACAGCCACCATCTTGAGGTTATGTACACAATTGAATTAAATTAGATGGCAGTGCATTACAATCTGCAAAATCATTTACTGTACCACATTTCACTGCGCTCAGAGAGTTAAATCACGAGAAAAGTCTATTAAAATATTTCAAATTCGCTTGGTCGCCATGTTCGTTTTGTACTTTACAGGTTTATGAAATATACATAGGTAAACTTGTATCAGTACCCTTTATCACCGTACAAAATTGCATGATGATATCTGTAATAGTTTTGGAGATATAGAATGTCAGTGAAATATTTCGCACAGCCGCCATTTTGAGGTTATGTAAACAATTGAACTAAATTAGACTCCAGTGCATTACAATGTGTACAAACATTTGCTGTACCAAGTTTCATTACGTTTGGATAGTTAAATCGCGAGAAATGTATATTTAAAGTCTCAATTTCGCTTGACCGCCATGTTGGTTTTGTAGTCACCAGGTTTTTGAAAGTCTCATAGGTGAACTTTTAGTAGTGCCCTTTATCACCGTACACAATTTCAGGGCGATATCGGTAATAGTTTCGGAGATATTGAATGCTAGTGAAATATTTCGCACAGCCGCCATGTTGGATTGGTGAGACGTAACAAAATTTGAAGGGCACGGTTGAGGTCGCCGGGAATAGTGCTATGAACTTACCGAGTTTCATTGAAATCGCTCCAGCCGTTTAGATTTTATTAGGGACACACACACACACACACGCGCGCGCGCGCGCGCGCGCGCGCACACACACACACGGACAAAAGGTGATCTCATAAGCCTATTTTTTCAAAATTGAAAATAGGCTAAAAAAAAAAAAAGAGCTGAGGTTCTGATTTGGCATTTGGCTATGCCTACTGCTGGTAAGCCTCAAGGCCATAGTGTAAGACTTTGATATTGCCAGTACAAATATGGTCAAGGGAATGGACGAGTGTGTTACCTCTCAAGAGTAAAGAACGCATGGAGCTGACCTAAATTCTTTTAATTGAAGCCAACCTTTTAAGTAAAAAAAAAAAGGGTGTGGTTGACAATTTGAGGTTAAAGTGGTACCGAGTGGTTCTGAAAATATGCTTTTATTCTACGAAGTATGGTCTCAGTCAAAATTTTATACTGTAGTTTGTCATTTGGAAGTAGCAATGTTTTAAGAATGAATTGAATGTACTTAATGGTTATGGAAAGTCATGGCGAGGGCAACTCCATGCATTCTTCACTCCCTGTTAAAATTATGGTAATTCCATCATGTATTTCATTCACGTTAAATCATATCAACAGTGTAGATCACAATATAGTTCATACCTTAGATACATGGTTTTAGAAGGGCTCCAGTATTCCAAGATGATGGACAACAGAAAGGTGGGGGTATCTCCCTCAGCTAGCAAATGTGATAACATTGGTCGCAAACGTGAACATACAATATTGGAAAGATGTAAAGAGAATGATATTGAAAGATCAAAAATCAATGGGGATGGGATGTTAAATGCCAGCAAAGATACATTCAAAAGAGGCGAGTGGAAAAGATGCTCCATTACCGGTATTTTACTTACGAGAATGCGTGCATGCCAGAACTTGCTATTAATAGGGGTCAATTTGGTAATGCGATATTTGAATATATCCTTATTGATAATGTACAATGTTGCATATATATGGAAGATGCCTAATAACCTGCGTTACTGTGCTGATTGTTAGCAGGTTCACTTGTAATTGGGGCTAGGATTGGGAAGAATGTGACCATGGGATGTTAGGTACCACCTCAACATTTGTTTGGAGTCTAGATATGAAGCCACGAAAAACCATGAGAAAGGATAACAAAAGAACAGCTAAGAAATACTTCAAACTGGACGTAAGAGGAAGAAAACCAAGAGGAAGGCCAAGCAGATGGTGGATAGACACAGTAAGATCAAAAGTGAACAAGAACGGCTTTAACTGGGACGATGTCCAAGAGCAAACGGTGTACCATGATCGAAAGAAATGGAGAGCACTTGTTTACCTACCACACCTGGGAAACTGAAGATGGAAAATGATTATGAGGGTTGGAATGTAGGGACATAGCTAAGGGGTGCTAGTGCACCTGCCCAGATACGGTGTGTGTAGACATGTGAGTGAGAAACTCTGCACAATGTTTCTTTCCACATCATTCTGTGTTATCATGGGTTTCATTATTGCAATGCATTCTTCATTGCATGACAGTTTAGTAAGGACGTAATTTGAATGTGCTAACTCGTTGACATCCTGCCTTACTATCTGATGCACGAGCGACTCACTGTTATCGAAATTATCTTTGTCAATCTTCACCTTTCGTAAATCATGTCGGTGGAAAAAAGAAAAACCATGGTCTGGAAAAGAAAGAGAACTCCATTTTTCATTGAACAACTTCAGCATCCCCCCTAGTTCATGCATCTTGGAAACGCCTCTGTTGAAACGAGGTACATTCAACCTTGTGATGTCAAATGAGAAGAGATATATTCCACTCTCAACCATTGAGCGAGAGGTTTTCGGTGGCATCCCACTTGAACTCCAGGTGAATGCCGGGATGGTATCCGTTCGGTGGAATACGGGCACAGGTCACAATAAATACATGCTGTCAACGAATGGGCTCTGAGACAATAAAACTTGTTACAGGATGATGACAATTGTTGTTTTAAGGGGCCTAACATCTAGGTTATCGGCCCATAATGGTCTGGGTGATAGCGAAAATGACAATGAAATGGAAACCAGAACCAAAATTAAGTGAGACTGAAAATACTTACAAAATGTAACTTAGTTTGAAACGAATCACAAAATGGAGAGTTGTAATACGCACAAAAGAGAATTGAGAAGGAAAATACTCACAAAAGGAATAGATTGAAAAATACGCACAAAATGTAGTTTATGTTCAAAATACGTACAAAATGCAATGTAGAGTCGAAATACTTACAAAATGCAATTGAAATTCAAAATACTTACAAAATGCAAATGAGATTGAAAATACGTACAAAATGCAATTGAGGTTCAAAATACTTACAAAATGCAATTGAAATTGAAAATACACAATGCAATTTAGATTGAAAATGCACATTTCAGATCCAAAATACTCACAAAGTGCAATTGAAATTCAAAATGCTTACAAAATGGAATTGAAATTGAAAATGCTTACAAAATGTATGGTGGATTCAAACTACTCATTTGGATGGACAATACTTACAAAATGCAATTTAGATTGAAAATACTTACAAAATGTAATTTAGATTCCAAATACCCCAAAATGCAACTGAGAATCAAAATACTTGCAAAATGCCCACCATACAAAATGCAATTTAGATTGAAAATACTTGCAAAAAGCGGTTTAGGTTGAAACACTTACAAAATGCCATTGAAATTCATAATACTCATGAAAGTCCCAGACCCTATATTGTAAGACTTACTAAAAAGCAATTTAGATTGTCAATCCATACAAAATGCAATTGAGGTGGAAAATACTAGCAAAATGCAATTTAGATCAAAAAGACTTACAATATGCAACGTAGATTGAAAATACCTTGAAAATGACTTGTGGATGCAAAAAAAAAAAAAATGCTAAAGGGAATTTAGATACACGGGGGAGTGGGAATCTTAAAGAGAAAAGGAAATATAATGAAAAGAAAACAAAATACGAACCTACTACGGTGTCGTAGCAGGCGGAGAGGTGATACACCGACGTGGCGCGTCCCAGGTGGCGGATAGGGGGGTCCTCACCGGCTTGCCGGCGGACTTGAGCATAATAAAATAGCTCTCGCGGACCAAACACACAATAACCTCTACGGTTAACAACCGCACTTGTAACTCGGAGCTTGCTCCATACAAGGTTGACTACCTTTGAAAGTCAAACATGGAAGGAAATCTTTTAAGGAATAATCCACCTAGACTGCATTCGGATACGGTGGGCAGTCACCTGAAAGATACCCTAGTTGAGTCGGAGCATCTAAAAATACCCCCCCCCCCCCCCCCCCGACAGATAGAAAACCCAAATTCAGACTGAAGATAGGACAGATAAACTATATAGCAACACACAATATAAATTCCATCATACAGCCAGGAAAACTCAAAATTTTGACAGACGAAATGGATCGCAAAGGGATTCTAATAACCGGGCTTCAAGAAATGAGAAACACCGATCAGGAACCAATAGAATCACAAGGGTATAGAATTTACAAGGGAATACCAGGAAAAAGAGTAATGAAGCAATGTCCACAATTCGGAACAGGATTTGTAGACAATCTCAAAATAATTGAATCCATCATAGAATTTAAAGCATTATCCCCTAGGCTCTCGACACTAACTCTAAAAGCTGCAAATAGAACATATACCATTCTAAATGCCCATGCCCCAACTAATGATAAAAATAATAAGAAAGAACACAAAGATGATGTGGAGGGATTTTGGGAGCTTTTAGATCAGACAGCAACAAACATAAATAAAAGTCACACCAAAATTTTAATTGGAGACTTTAATGCCCAGTTAGGAAAGGAAAAAAGATATAGAGACATAATAGGAAAAAGGCCAGCACAGAGAAGAACAAACAGGAATGGCATAAGACTGGTGGAATTTTGCAGGAACCATGATATGATCTCCAAATCAACTTACTTCAAGAGAAGACCAAATAAACTCAAAACTTGGAAACATCCAGATTGGAAAAAAGGTGAATGGCAACTAGATCATGTTTGTACGGATAAGAACTATCACAGGGAGATCTACAATGTGAAAGTTCTGAGAGGAACAGATACTGGATCGGATCATTACATGATAAAGATTAAAATTAAATTTACCCCGTTGACAAAGAAAAAAACTCACCTAAAAAAAGAAGAGAACATACGACCCTCATAAACTAATAAATAACAAGGGATACAAAGAACGAACTAGATATATTAAAATAACAGATGATCTAGAGGAAATAGTTCCAGAATTGAAACAAATAGCTGAACAAGTAGCCCCAATAAATCCAAGGAAGAAACACCAATGGTGGAACGATGAGTGTGATAATACAGTGGAAGATAGACATCAAGCCTGGTTACGGTATCAGAGTCAAAAAACAGATGAATCACACTTGGATCTCATAAAACAAAGGAAGATAACTCCAAAAATAATACGAGGGGTTTAACGGCTATACCAAAAGGATATACTTCTGATGATCGAAACAAATAGCGCGAAAACAAACAAGAGATTACTACAACATTTTTAGCAAACAACTACAAAGATATGAACCTCCAACATTAATGTTAAAATACAAAAATGGCAAGTTAGCTAATAGTAATACACACATCAAAAAAAGTTTTGCATCACCTCGGTTCCAAGAGTTCCGGAACCTTTAAATACAAAGGGAATAGAGATCAACACAAACAACATTTCAGCTCGTTTTATTGCTCATGAGACCCACACATTGCATGTTGTACCATCATACAGCTAGACTTTCAGCATTTGTGGTCCAGATTGCAGTACACACCACTACCTCTAATACCCAGTAGCACGTCCTCTTGCATTGATGCATGCCTGTATTCGTCGTGGCATACTATCCACAAGTTCATCAAGACACTGTTGGTCCAAATTGTCCCACTCCTCAACGACAATTCGGCGTAAATCTCTCAGAGTGGTTGGTGGGTCAAGAAGTCCATAAACAGCCCTTTTCAACATATCCCAGGCATGTTCGATAGGGTTCATGTCTGGCGAACATGCTGGCCACTGTAGTCGAGCGATGTCGTTATCTTGAAGGAACGCATTCACAAGATGTGCACGATGAGGTCGAGAATTGTCGTCCATGAAGACAAATGCCTCTCCAATATTCTGCCGATATGGGTGCACTATGGGTCGGAGGATGTCATTCAGGTATCGTAAAGCCGTTTCGGAGCCTTCCATGACCACCAGTGGCGTACGTCGGCCCCACATAATGCCACCCCAAAACATCAGGGAACCACCACCTTGCTGCACTCGCTGGACAGTGTGTCTAAGACGTTCAGCCTGACCAGGGTGCCTCCAAACACGTCTCCGACGATTGTCTGGTTGAAGGCATATGCGACACTCATCGGTGAAGAGAACGTGATGCCAATTCTGTGGGGTCCATTCAGCATGTTGTTGGGCCCATCTGTACCGCGCTGCATGGTGTCGGGGTTGCAAAGCTGGACCTCGCCATGGACGTCGGGAGTGAAGTTGCGCATCATGCAGCCTATTGCGCACAGTTTGAGTTGAAACACGACGTCCTGTGGCTGAACGAAACGCATTATTCAACATGGTGGCATTGCTGTCAGGGTTCCTCCGAGCGGCAATCCGTAAGTAGCGGTCATCCACTACAGTAGTAGCCCTTGGGCGGCCTGAGCGAGGCCTGTCATCGACAGTTCCTGTATCTCTGTTCCTCCTCCATGTCCGAACAACATCGCTTTGGTTCACTCTGAGACGCCTGGAAACTTCCCTTGTTGAGAGCCCTTCTTGACACAAAGTAACAATGCGGACGCGATCGAACTGCGGTATTGACCTTCTAGGCATGGTAGAACTACAGACAACATGAGCAGCGTACCTTCGTCCTGGTGGAATGACTGGAACTGATCGGCTGTCGTACCCCCTCCGTCTAATAGGCCCTGCTCATGCATGGTTGTTTACATCTTTGAGCAGTTTTAGTGACATCTATGAACAGTCAAAGGGACTGTATCTTGGATACAATATACACAGTCAACGTCTATATGCCGGAGATCTGGGAACCGAGGTGATGCAAAACTTTTTTTGATGTGTGTAAAAGAAATACAGAAATTTTAGCAGAAACATTCAACAAGTTGCTAAATTGCAAAGATCCACCAGAACTGCTTCAAATAAATACAGACACCACTATTAAAACACCATCAGAAAACATAAATCCACCCAAAATCCAAGAAGTCTACAAAGAGCTCAAAAACTACAAAGCGAGTGGAGAAGATCAAACATTTGCAGAATTGTGGAAATATGCAGCAGAACCAGTAAAGATTTCATTACACCAATGCATAGTGAACATTTGGATCAAAGAAGAACTGCCAGACCATTGGACTACTGCTATAATACTTCCATTACACAAGAAAGGAGAAAAATCAAATCCTGACAACTATCGAGGAATTTCCCTTTTGGATATCACATATAAAATCCTGTCACGAATTCTATTTATTCGTTGTAAAGATCAATTAGAACTGGAAATAGGAGAATATCAAGGTGGATTTCGGCCATGGCGAAGCTGCCCTGAACAGATAATCAACTTAAAATTAGTAATGGACTACAACAAACGTAGACAAAAACAGCAAGTCATAACCTTCGTAGACTTCAAAAAAGCTTATGATTGTATACATAGATCTTCATTGCTGAAAATACTAAGGAATTTCGGACATCATCCCAAATTAATAAAAATTATAAAACTAACTCTAACAAACACCAAATCTAAAGTAAAATTCAGAGGAGAAGTATCTGAACCGTTTTCGATTAAAACAGGATTAAGAGAAGGAGATGGTTTATCGCCTCTACTTTTCAATTGTGTTTTGGAATATGTAATGAGGGAATGGTACAGGGAAAATCCTAGGAACATAAGAATTGGAACCAAGAAAGATCAAATAGACTTAAATTGCTTGGGATTCGCAGATGACTTAGCGTTACTGGCTAATAATATTCAAGAAGCCAGAAATCAAATAATAAGCCTACAAAATATAGCACAAAAAATTGGACTTCAGATATCATTTGAAAAGACAGAGATAATGGTAGCAAATCCACTTGTAATCAATCACATAACAGTAAATAACAAGAAAGTTAAAATAGTGAAGCAATTTAAATACTTAGGAGAAATTATAACTTACAACTTGGATGAGAAACCTGCATGGCAAGAAAGAACTAATAAAATGATAAAAGCCCAAAAATTAACATGGTCTACATATAAAAGAAAATGTCTATCAATCGCAACAAAATTAAAACATTACAAGACGGTGGTTCAACCAGAGGTGGCCTATGGAAGTGAAACTCTCTTTAAAGTTACTCAGAAAAACAGAATCGACAAAATTTTAAAAGTAGAAAGAAGAATAGCTAGAACATGCATAAATAAAAAATATCAGAAAGATGGACTTTGGTGGATAGTACCAAATGAAGTGGTATACAGAGAACTGGAGCCCATCACTGATACTATTCGGAAGAAACGGTTTTCTTTCTTTGGTCACATCATGAGGACACCAGAAACCAGGTTATCTAGAAAAATTGTAGTGAAACTTTGGAATATGAAACAACAAGTAGGATGAATTAAGGAAATTATAGAAGATATGAAAGAATTGGAAATAACCTTGGATGACTTGCAAAACAAAACAAAATTAAAAAAACTGAGCGAGATAAAAATAAGATTTCAGGCTAAAATAGACAAACGTAATACAATAAAAAGGGTATTTACAGATGAGGAACGCCTGAGAAGATCAGAGCGAATGAAGAGCTACTGGGCGACTTGGAAAGGAAATTTACTGAAGAAGAGGACCAAGAAATGATTGACTGAAGTGGTCCAATGAGGCCGTAAAAGCAGAAGAAGAAGAAGAAGAAGAAGAAGACAAAAGGTCTGACCCCTCGAAGAAGGAGGGATAAGGAAAGATGAGACAAGGGCCAATTAACGTGGGAAAGTGAAAGACTCCCTAGGCCTCGGATACCCTAATACCGTCGGGGTCAGAACAAGATTTGACCAAGGGAGGTCTACAGGAAAGAAGACAGAGAGGAGCCCGGGATAAGTAAGTGGAAACAATGCCAGACTCAGCTGGGGTCCCGTGGTCGCCAACCCATGTCCCACTAGATGTGAGCTCCTGGGGGGCCTGTTACAGGAGCCTTTCTTCCAATATTATTGGCAACAATGTCCATATGTATCTTTTCAGTGATCACTGAAACACCACACGAGTAAACAAAATGTTCATATGATAGTAAGGACCACTTCTATCAAATCTGGATGAAATTCCCACAATAGCATTCTATCAAAAAACAAAAATGTAATTTAAACAAGTAGTTCCGTGAAGAACTATACAGCCTATTTTCATATATCCTACTTATGTTAAATGCCTCTAGCAACATACACAATTTCAGTTTGATTGCTGTAATAGATTCGTAGATATTGAGAACCGACTAAAAATTTCGGATGGTTGCCATGTTGGATTTTATATATGTAGGTCCTAGAGTTATGTACTGTTCCATGCAGATTATTGTGTACGTGTAGTATTCAAACTACAATCGCATAATTAGGACACAAGAAGTAACAAGGAGATTTTAAAATTTTGCACTGCTGCCATCTTGAGGTTATGGAAACAATTGAAATAAATTAGATGCCAGTGGATTACCATTCGTATAAGGATTTACTGTTCCAAGTTTCACTACACTCAGATGGTTAAATTGCGAATTGTGAATTTTTATATTTCGCGTCGCCTCCATGTTGGATTTGTTATTTAAAGTCCTATAGGTGAACTTAAGTTCATAGCCCCTATGAACATTAAGAAATTCAGTTTGATTGCTATAATAGATTCGTAGATATTCAGAGCCGACTAAATATTTTGGATGGTCGCCATGTTGAATTGTTAAATGTATAGGCCATAGAGGCATGTACCATTAAAGGAAAATTATTGCGTAGGTTCAATATTCAAACTTTCAATTCGATCGCATGACTACATCACAAGAAATAAAAACTTAATTTTAAAATTCGCACATCCGCCATCTTGAGGTTATGTAAACAATTGATCTAAATTAGATACCAGTGCATTACAATGTGTATGAACATTTCCTGTAAAAAAGTTTCATTGCGTTTGAAACATTAAATCGCGAGAAAGGTCTATTTAAAATTTTTAACTTCGCTTGGCTGCCATGTTCGTTTTGTAGTTAACCGGTTTCTGAAAGTCTTATAGATGGACTTCCGTAGTGCCCTTTATCTCCGTAAAAGATTTCAGGGAGATAACGCTAATAGTTTCACAGATATGGAATGCCGGTGAAATATTTCGCACTTCCGCCATCTTGTGGTTATGTAAACAATTGAACGAAGTTAGATGTCGGTGCATTACAATGTATATAAACATATACTGTACCAAGTTTCATTGCGTTTGGTTGGTTAAATCGCGAGAAACGTCTATTTAAAAGTCGCAACTTCGCTTGGCCGCCATGTTCGTTTTGTAGTCCAAGCATTAATTAAATTCTGAAAATTTAAGGATATGGGTGAACATCTTAACTCTGAGGGAATATCTAACTATTCTATGCATCAAAAAATTAAATCTTTCCATTTATTTTAGACTGCCCTTTGGGAATATTCTCCTGATCCGTTCAAATACAAGCAGATACGCATGGGCACCATGAACAATTTGCCCTACTCAACCTCGTCAACGAAGAATGTCGAAAATGACAACAAGACAGCAAGTCTGAAATGAACAAGAAGATATGGACTAAATTGTTTTAGTGACATTTTATATGATGAGAGTGTTTGAATCGATCAGATTTTAATGTGTTTTGGATGAGTGACTGAGTTTGTGATTGATGTTTATCTTGTCCAGTGTTTTTTGTGTGTAATGTATCTAATCATTGTATTGAAGTGGCTGAGGAAGAACCGTAATATGGTTCGAAACATGTCCCACCAGTAGTGCGTTTATAACGTATAATTTTTTGTATTGATTGACAGAGGTTATTTGAATATATTATATTTGATGATTACACTTTCAGGTCCCTCTAACCGCAAGATTGGACAACAATCAATACAGGATGTGCCAACCACGAGCTGCAATACATTGATGAATTCGACGAGGCATGGATCAATAAGGCCCTGGATCGCTTCTTGAGGAATTGTGGCCCATGCTTACTGCACTGCATGGGTCAGTTGTTCCCGAGTTGTGGGTGGCTGAGGAGGGTTGGCCAGTTGTCGACTCATCATATCCCACACATGCTCAATAGGACTGAGGTCCGGGGATCTGGCAGGCCATTCTATGGTTGTGATGTCGTGGAGAGCTTCTCTGGAGATGCGTGCAGTGTGAACCCGGGCATCGTCCTGCTGAAATATCCCATTAGCAAATGTTCGCCATCATAGAGACAACCACTGGATTGAGTACCCTATCAACGTACTGTCGAGCAGTCATAGTGCCCTCAACAAGCACTAATTGTGATTTCACATTAAAGCCAATAGCTCCCCAGACCATAATGTCTGGGCGGCCCCTCTCTCCGGTACGTCGGTGCACACGATTCCGGCGATCACTGCGGGCAAGACAGAAGCGCGATTCATCACTAAAGACGACCCTATACCATTCGTCGACCCACGTCGATCATTCTCGACACCAGGCCAGCCTTATCCGTCGCTGTTGTGGGGTCAATGGAACACCTTCTGCAGGGACACGGGATCGTAAGCCAGCTGCACGCAGGCGATTACCAACTGTTTGTTGTGTAACGTGGGGTGCCACAGCTGCTTGAATTTGCACTGCTGTTGCATGGGGTTCCATCCGGGCCATCCGAATGATGCGGCAATCCTCTCTCACAGTTGTCTGTCGAGCTGGGCCTGTGCCAGGTCTACGAGTGTGGGTACCATCATTTGACCACTGTTGCCATACACGTTGTACCGTAGATGCCTGTCAGCTAACACATGCAGCGACAGTCCTTAGCAATAATCCAGCCTCACACAGCCCAATTATCCGAGCCCTCTCAAACGACGACAGTTGTTGATAGCGTGCTCTTCTCTGTCGTCGAGACATGTTTGACGGGGAACACTTCACTGCACAGACTGCAAATCAACTACGCTACACCAGAGTCCGTATACTGGAGTAGATTCCTCCGCGACCAATCATGTGGGGAGACCTGTAGCAACAATCCAATGGGTCTGAAACTTTGATTGTTTACATACCTACACATCGTACTATATCTTGAACATCATCACAAACGACCAATGCCTTCAGGGTGTTGCAATTTCCATTTCCTACAGTGTATTTTCGTGGATCGAATGTGATTGTCATTGCGATGAAGTTGTAATTTGTCATAAAAAGTAATTATTAACCGGATTCCATGATGGAAGGACAGGATATGTAAAGCTCGAGTTTTGAAGGAAGGCATCCTAGCCGTGGAAAATATCTACGACATGTATATTTTACATCCATGGTGGCCACTCAAATCGGTCAACGATATTCCAGGAGTTTTCCAGGAATTTTCCAGGAGTAATTCTCATTTTTCCAGACTTAAAAATGAGCACAAGTCAGGGGGGAGGGGGCGGTTGCCTACTTCAAGACCAAAATAAAGCAGTTGTGTTTGCGTTATTGATACTGTTACGTTTACGGTTCTTTAAATAACCGGTCAGGCATATACAAATACACTACTTCTTTGTCAAACCTTACACTAATAAATATTAATGTAGTATTCATTAGAATCTAAACTGGGAACATCTAGCTCTATTCTTTCTGAAACTCTACATCCAAATCTCAACACTGGTCCTTTCACAGAATACTCAATCTCCTCTCTCTAACATAGATGACTCCTTCTAGATTCATCCACTGCCAGCTTGCCGGCCCAACTCACAATTGCAGATAGCGCGCCACGAGCTCGCACGAGTCTGCCACCAGGCGCGCTCGCACGAGTATGTCACACTGTCCCCTCCTTAAGACTGTTCAGTCCCGGAGCAGACACCCAGTCTATTTGGGACCAGCAGCATGCCAGAATTTCAATCCCTGTGCGCCGAAAGACTTCTTCTAGCATACGATCCTCCAGTCCAATCCATCCTGCCCACAGCCTAACTTGGGCACAGCTAATCTGGACATGTTCCGCTGCAGTAGGAGCTCCCGCATCGCAAGTAGACTATCCCAGACGGCACGATAGGTCGGTTTCTGATGGAAAAGTTCTTTCGTCACTAGACAGAATAGCGATCGCTCGTTCCTGGGTAAATACAACACGTTTCCGACACGAGGCTCTTGACGTTGCAGCTCTTCAATCTCACAATACTTCCGCTGGAATACTTGGGCGATTCTTCGGCTCATCCTCAGGTCCTTAGCCACACAGTGAGCCAAGGCATACTCACTGGGAGTTTGGAATAAATCCTCTCGAATCTCAGTACTGACGCCATAACAAACTTTGCGGCCAGTACCACAATGGGCCATGAATTCCTCGAACGATCGTTCCGACTCCGGGACTCGACATACACGGGCGAGTTGCCCGTGCCCCTCGTCATGGTTGTCGCCCAGGAATGATGCCAGCCGATTGAAGTGGACCACTCCGGGTTTGCCATTCGGTCTCCTCCTGATACGGTAGACGACGACGTTAATCCTCTTCAGTACTTCATATGGTCTGTCCCAGGAGAGTTGCAACTTTGGAGAGAACCCTCACCGTCGTTTAGGGTCGAAAAGACAGACTAGATCTGCTTGGTACCCGCCTGATTCGGCTCTTACGTCGTATCGCTCCTTCATCCTGTCGCTCGCATTCTGAATGTTTGTGCGAACACGGTCGTGAATGTTAACCATCCTTCGACGAAGGCCGGAGATGTAGTCCTCCCCAACGACATTATCCTCAGGTTTGCAACCGAATGCCAGGTCAAACGGCAACCGCAATTCTCGGCCAAACAGCACATTAGCTGGTGTTTGGCCTGTGGTCTCATGGATAGAAGAGCGATATGCCAGTAGAAACAAGTGGAGAAACTTGTCCCAGTCCCGTTGGTGGTCGGAGACAATTTTCGACAGGTATTTCTCTACTGTCCTGTTCATGTGCTCCACCATTCCATCGGACTGTGGTGCAGGGCAGTCGTTCTCATTTTCCGGATTCCGAGAATCTGGCACATCTCCTGGATCACCGACGACTCGAAATTTCGCCCCTGATCGGAATGCAGTTTCAAGGGTACACATAATCGGCTCACCAGCTCCTTTATTAGCGTCTCGACAACCACCACAGCTTCTTGGTTGGGCAATGCATATGGCTCTACCCACTTGCTGAAGTAATCTATTGCCACCAAGATGTATTTATTCCCACTCTCAGTCGTAGGGAAAGGGCCCGCTACATCGAAGGCGATCCATTCAAACGGGGCACCAACGTTGTACTCTCTCATCGCTGCTCTTTTCTTCTGTGGCCCATTCGCAGTGGCACAAACCACGCACTTCCTACACCATTCACGTACATCATCTGAGTAATTAACCCAATAAAACCATTCTCGGACTTTCTCCATGGTTTTCCGAACTCCAAGGTCCCCCCCAGACGTTGCATCATGTAGCAACTGCAGTACCTCGGGCGCACTGTTTCGTGAAACAATACCCTGTAGCCTCTTCTGAGCCCCGTTCTCTCTCCCCAGTACTCTCTTTAGCACCCTGTTTTCCAAAATCACGGAATTCCATTGAGCCCAGTAGGCTTTCACAGTGCGCGAGAAGGTAGCTACCTCTTCCCAAGTCGGCCGTTGCTCAGACTTCCTCCACCGCAGTAGGTGTTTTAAGTCCGGGTCATTTTCTTGATCCTACGGATTTCCTCAGCCTGCCAGTGGTCGTCGATCACAGTGCTTCTTCTCACTGCTGCAACTTTTTCGTCAATCCAATTACAGTGCTTGCAATCTTGTGCGCATGGTCTCCTTGATAGAGCATCAGCATTTCAGTGTTTAAGGCCAGCCTTGTGTTCAGTGACGAAGTCGTACTCCTCGAGCCTTTCAATCCACCTGGCTATCTGTCCCTCCGGGTTCTTGAAGCTCAGTAGCCACGTAAGCGCTGCATGATCAGTCCGTAGAAGGAACTTCCTCCCATAGAGGAACTTGTGGAAATGCTCCACTGACTTCACTATAGCGAGCAATTCCCTTCAATTTGCGCAGTAGTTCCTCTCCGGTTTAGAAAGAACCTTGCTGAAGTAAGCTATCACCTTTTTTTGCCTACCTTGCAGTTGGGAAAGCATGCCACCTACTCCCACATTGCTAGCATCGGTGTCCAAAACGAATGGTCCTTCCGGTTGTGGGTAACTCAGGATAGGAGCATTGGTCAATACCTCCTTCAGTTGTTCGAAGGCTTGTTGACTGGTTGCATCCCACACAAAAATCCGACTTTCCTCGGTAAGTCTGTTCAGAGGCTTAGCAATGTTAGCAAATCCTGGCACGAATCGACTGTAATAGGTGCATAGTCCGAGGTAACTCCTGACTTCGTGCTTATCTTTCGGTACTGGCCATTCCTTCACCATGTTACTCTTCTCCGGATCCGCGGTGACTCCCTCTCCGGAAACAACATGGCCGAGGTAGTTAACTTGTTTCCGAAACAGGAAGCACTTCTTGGAGTTAAGCTTAAGGTTGGCTTGCTTAAGACGTAAGAACACCTGATCGAGATTTCTCAGGTGATCTTCAAAAGTTCTTCCCAGAACGATGATGTCATCCAAGTAGACCAAGCATGTTTCCCAAGACAGCCCTTTTAAAACGCGATCCATCAGACGTTCAAAGGTCGCAGGGGCATTACAGAGTCCGAATGGCATAACTGTGAAGTCCCAAAGCCCAGAACCAATCGTAAAGGCGGTCTTCTCCTCGTCTCTGGGGTCCAATCCTACCTGCCAGTATCCACTCTTGAGATCCAACGTGGAGAATATCGTGCTCCCACCCAAGGTGTCTAGGGTGTCATTGATGCGTGGTAGTGGGTAACTGTCCTTTTTCATCACATTGTTCAGTTGACGGTAGTCTACGCAAAACCGCCTAGATCCATCTTTCTTCTTCACCAGGACCACTGGCGAAGCCCATTGGCTGCTTGAAGTTTCAATCACCCCATCGCGAGCCATATCATTTATTATCTGCTCTGCTTCCTCTCGCTTGGCTAGTGGCAATCTTCTGGGAGTCTGGCGAATTGGTCTTGAGTCACCCGTATCGATGCGATGTTGAACCACGTTCGTTCTTCCATTACTGGTCCCATCCTGGAAGGCATCCTTATGACGTCGAAGAAGTTCCCTCACTTCTCGGCTCTGCCCAGGATTAAGCTCTTGACACGCTGCCTCAATAAGACCGTCGAGCCACAATGAAGATATATCGGATCAGGAAGTAGCTGTTCGTACTTGGCGTACGACGGAGGACACAGACGAACAGCTTCCCAAATTGGTTCCTTTCCGAACGATTATTGGGTGATCATTAAGGTTCATTACTCGCTCAGGAATTTTCGCCCCTGCACGGACCAAAGTTCTGGCTACCAGTATTCCACGTTCAGGTTCATCATCAGCAAACGTAGGCCCTACCATGACGACACAGCCGTGAGGAACTCCACCGTCCAGCTTCCCTTCTACCATTACTTCACTAAGCCCAGGTAGTACAACATCTACCGCTGCGATCACTGTTACCGATGAGGTGTTCCTCCTCTGCAGCACTACTTCCTCGTTTCCGACTCTCAAAATCGCACTCTCCAGGTGCAGTCCAAATTTATACTCAGTCAGGATATCCATCCCAAGAATGACGTCCTCCTCCACTTCAGCGACCAAGACACGATGGCGAAACTGGGTATCACCGATGACTAAGTTGACGACTATCTCCCCGTCAACGTTGGCTGGTTCCCCCGTGGCCGTTCGCAGTGTCCATCTCGTGGTTGTTACTGTTCGGCTCACGATGCCTGGTCTGATTATTGTCATTGTGGCCCCTGTATCCAGCAGTAGGTCTCTGGGCTCCCCATCCACATTGCCACTAATAAAAATTGAGTTGGCTTGACAACCCAGAGACGAGACGATAGTAGAAGTGGGGACATTCCTGGTGTTGCCGCGGGTTGACAGTCGCCCCTTTCTATCAACCCTGTTTAGTTTTCCTGTGGCTGGTGCTTCCCATTCATAAACTTAGGGCATCGATCTCTGAGATGCCCCATCTCCCCGCAGCCCCAGCACCTCGTCCGTTTCTTCTTGGACTGCAAGGCTTGAAGTACTTTCTCCACGATTTCTTCTATGGAAGGCACTGGCTGGACCTCCTTGTCTCCCTCCAGAGCTCGAATGTGAGCCTGGCCGCGCACGGATTGTTGGACAGCCTCAAACTCAAGAGCCAGAGTCAAGGCATCATTCAATGTTTGCGGGCGCGCCAGCTTCACAGCCCGCTGCATCTCAGTCTCGCGGAGCCCATCGAGAAACTTCTCAGTAGCAAGACTCTCGTACACGGAGCTGGGCACTGTTGGATAGGCACTCCTAACGAGACGTACTATGTCTGCTTCGAACTCCTGTAGGCTCTCGATGGGTCTCTGACAACGGTTTCTCAACTGGGAGCGATACAGCTGTTCCATGTGACGATGACCGAACCGCATATCAAGTTTCTGTACAAGAATGTTGTAGTTCTGTCTTTCCGACAAGGGAACAGCCTGCAGGACTCGTAGGGCCTACCCGCGCAGCGACAAACTCATCATTGAAGCCTTCGTGGCATCCGACCACCCATTAATCATGGTGGCGGTCTCGAACAAGGTGAGGTATTCTTCCCCCGCAGACTTCCCATCGAAAGTCGGCAGGTCAGTCCGCCCAAACACGGAAACAGGTATACGCTCCTTACCTTCCGATGGTCCACCAGCGGTAATGATTTTGTTTTCCTGCTTGTCTTTATTTGGAAGCACACCGCTCGCAAGCTCGTCCTCGAACTTCCGCAGGGATTCTTGAAATTCTTCCCTCAGCTTGTTTTGGTAGTTAGCGTTACTTCTTGAAGTTTCCTTTCGAGGTTGCCAGCATTTTCCATTGTCTTCCTTTCCAAATTCTCTGAGTTTTCCGCTATTTTCTTTTCCAAATTTTTATATAGTTCTGAATTTTCTGTTTGTATTTTCTTTTCCATGTTTTCTAATACCTGACACAAACCCTCAGTCCCACCAGCAATCTCGAAAGTAATGTTTCTGGGTCCTCACCTGTGTCCACCAGTACCGGTCGTAACCTCGCTCGCAGCACAGATTTTATTCCCGTAGAATCAACTTCCCTTTCTTCCAGTTCCTGACGTAACTCCGAAACCTTCAGTGCTGAAAGTTTAACTTTCCTGGTCGTTATTTCACACTCTTAAATGCGGCACCTCAAGACAGACACTTTCACTATATATTTACTCTATAGCCTGACCCCACACATCTGACACCAGTTGTTACGTTTACGGTTCTTGAAATTACCGGTCAGGCATATACAAATACACTACTTCTTTATTTGTCAAACCTTACACTAATAAATATTAATGTAGTATTCATTAGAATCTAAACTGGGAACATCTAGCTATAGTCTTTCTGAAACTCTACATTCAAATCTCAACACTGGTCCTTTCACAGAATACTCCATCTCCTCTCTCTAACATATCGTCGCCTTCTCAATTCATCCACTGCCGGCTTGCCAGCTTGCCGGCCCAACTCACAATTGCAGCCAGCGCGCCACGCGCTCGCACGAGTCTGCCATCAGGCGTGCTTGAACGAGTCTGTCACAATACGCAAGCCTACACACTAATGATTTAATTGTTGTTTTAAAAAAGCCTTTGCAACTGAAATATCTGCTTAAAGAAAAAAAGAAAAAAAGAAAGAATGCCGCCTGCAATTTTATTGCGGTGGAGTTGTCTATACTCAATATGTTTTACAAAAATACTATCGCGTGTTCTCCCACACGGGTAGCCTGAGGAAATTTCTTTTATTAACGATGGAGTGCTCACCCAAAACCGCGTCGGGAGTATGATTTAAGATGGAAAGTTTTTGATCATTAATTAACCGTGGCTATTTTCCAGGAGTTTAATTTTTTTGTCATTTTCCAGGAGTTTTCCAGACCTAATAAAAATCCAGGAGTTTTCCAGGATTTCCAGGAGTAGTGGCCACCATGTACATCCATTCAGTTTCGTTCGGCATTTTGATTAATATAAATTTGATATTTAAATTCTTGTTAAGGTTAGATACGAAGATGTCAACCAAAAGTATCATCAATCTTCTATTAACGTTACTGTTAAGTTATATCGTACTGGTGTTTGATCTTAGTGTGTCGTTTAGTTGTCTTTTTGACATGAGACCGTTGTCTTATTTCATATATTTGCTAAACGTGTGTTTAGTTTGGGAACTGTGTCCTGTTGTACGATGCAATGGGATGACATAGTGGAGTTTGGTGCTATGTGGGATCTGATCTATCAACGGTAACGTGTTTTTAAATATTTTTTTGATCTGCAACATGTACGAGGGCTGATTTTTAAGTAAGGGCCTTTTTTTTAATTAACCAAACATTTTATTTTGAAACCACATTTATTTTTAGGTTTTACATACCTTCATCTATTTTTCTACATAGTTGCCTTGTTTATTTAGGCACTTGTCATACCTTAAAACTAAGTTCTGATATCCCTCTGCATAAAAGTTTGCCGCCTGCTCTGACAACCAAGAATTCACGGCTGTTTTCACTTCTTCATCGTCGGCGAAGCGCTTCCCACCAAGATGACATTTCAGCTGCGAAAAGAGGTGGAAATAGCTCGGAGCAAGGTCAGGGCTATACGGTGGGTTAAAGGAAAACTTCCCACCCAAAAGAGTCAATCAGTTCCCAAGTCCGGGCAGCACTGTCAGGTCTTGCGTTATCGCGAAGGAGCAAAATTCCTTTTGTCAGCATGCTGCATCTTTTATTCTGAAAGGCACGTCGGAGTTTGGTCAAAGTTACGCAGTAAGTTTCTGCGTTGATCATCGTTCCTCGTGGCATAAAGTCCACCAGCAAAACACCACGCCTGTTCCAGAACACAGTTGCCATGATCTTGCGCTGTGACGGCGTTTGTTAGGGTTAGACCTTGACAGGAGAGGTCGAGTGTCGACATTCCATTGACTGTTGCTTGGTGTCAGGGGTGGAATGGGATACCCATGTTTCATCTCCTGTGATGATTCGACTCAAAATGTCATAACTTTGAAAGAATAATAGATTTTCCGCCTTCAATACTGTTTATTTCTATTACTTGCAGGGACTAGTTTCGGGGGGTCTTCCTCAGATAACAAAACTTCACAATGGAAAAACTTTCCATGTACAAGCTCATACAAAACATGAAGAATAAAGATGTTTTGTATGAGCTTGTACATGGAAAGTTTTTCCATTGTGAAGTTTTGTTGGACAGGCTGAGGAAGGGGGAGTATTTACCCCCGAAACTAGTCCCTGTAAGTAATAGAAATAAACAGTATTGAAGGCGGAAAATCTATTATTCTTTCAAAGTTATAGTTACGTCAAAACGGACCTGAATAATCGACATTATGAATCAAAATGTCATACCCTTCTTGGGCATAACGAGTCAAAAAAGTGAGGGAACTGGCCAATCTCTTTCGTTTGTGGTCTTCTGTGAGGAGTCTGGGTACCCATCGAGAACACAATTTCCTGAACTTAAGGTTTTCAGACACAATTTTATACAGTACAAACCTAGACACCAGAGGAAAATTTATTGATAGAGTGGTTATCGTGAATCTTTGGTCCTCGTGAATTTTCGTGTCAATTGCAGTCACCAAGTCATCTGTGATTACAGATGATCGACCTGAGCGGTCATCGTCATGAACATTTTCACGGCCACTTTTGAACTCGCGTACCCATTTTTGCATTTTACCTTCCGTCATTGTATTATCACCATACACCTCACAAAGCTGACTATGAATGTCTGCAGCTGACATGTTTCTTGCACTCAAAAAACGTATCACAGATCGTACCTAACACGCGGCGGGTGAATCAATCATCTTGAACATTGTAAAGATGCACAGTTCAGCGTACAGGTTAGCTACACAGCTGCAACTGACGCCTGCTTGTTCGCAAAGGATGCCGGGAGGTAGCGCGCACGCTTGTTGCGGTGTGTGCACTAACTACGGGCTTTAAAAAAAAAGGCCCTTAGGCTACTTACAAAACAGCCTTCGTAACTTGTTTGAGGTTATTTTACGTTTCATTTTTGGAGTCGTCCTAAACTGTTCTGTTTGGACTAACGACTGGCATCTTTTTTTATATCGAGCATGTTTCGTATTTTACCTATGAGGAGGTGACACGCAAAGACGAACATGTCCACAATTGAAGAAAAAAAAAAAAGAGATACAATATGGATCGGGACGTACAAGATGAGCGGAATGTAAATAGATCGTGCCATTTAAGCAAACTTGAATATGTCCCATGATACAAGCCTGTGAAAATGCATGGTTCAGCGCAAACACGAACTTGTCCACATCTTCATTTCCTGCAAAGACGAACTAGTCCATACCTCCAATAGGAAGCTCTGATTCATGTCACGTGTTTTCCATTCCGCGCGAGACCAGACGTTCCCGCGCAGAGCAGCTGATATTAGCATTAGTTCCGTGCTTCTGTGCTCCGGCTTAATAATATTACATATTGCTATTAAAATTATTACGTCAGTGTTGTAGCAGAATGGATGAAGAATGTGTTCGTGTGAAGACTGCAAACAAGGGTAGCAGAAAGAAGAAAATGATGATGATGGTGATGATAATTGTTGTTTTAAGGGGCCTAACATCTAGGTTATCGGCCCCTGATGGTTTGGGTGATAGTGAAGGATGAGATGAGAATGAAAAACTATAACTAATACTAACTACAAACTTACATACTAGAAGAAAAAATTGTAAACAAATAAAGGATAAGGCAAATAAAGGACAGGAAGAAAAGAAATGCCCTCAACCCTCGAAGAATGAGGATTGAGGGACTTGGAAGGAAGGAAAGCCATGAAAGGCAGATAGGAAAGGGGGAAATAGGAGAGGGCCCGCCCCAAGTTCAGAGGAAAATGCGGGCAAAACGGACCCAGCTCTGGAATCCCTCGGGGTCGCCAACTCCCAAACTCACCAGCCGTGAGCCCTTGAGGGTGTAGCATTATCCAGGGTGCACCAGAATTGGTGGGGCTACATACACCCTGGCTCCTTGAAGGCCTTGTGCAGAAGGCAGGATATAACATGAAAAGAAAAAGAAGGCTGTCCCCTCGAAGAATGAGGGTATCAGGAAAGATGAGACATGGGCCAATTAAGGCGGGAAAGTGAAAGAATCCCTAGGCCTCGGATACCCTAATGCCGTCGGGGTCGGAAAAAACAAGAGTTGACCAAGGGAGGTTGACAGGAGAGAAGACGGAGAGGAGCCGGGCACAAGTAAATGAAAGCAATGCCGGACTCAGCTGGGGTCCTGTGGTCGCCAACCCACGTGCCACTAGATGTGAGCCCCTGGGGCAACCATTAATGAATAAAATGTAAGCGATTAGGGAAAAATAAAACACCTTCCTTTTGAAAATCATTCAAAGCCAAACTTGTCCAAACAGTTCATGCAAAAGAAAACATGTCCATAATTAAATGTGCTTTTTAAACAAATATTTTCATTGTAGATTTATTTGCAGTCATGAATTGCCCTTTTTGCATGAACATGAAATTCTTTGCACATCAATGTTATTTTCATTATCATGTATGGCTGAAATACGTTTTTTGTTGATTGTGAAAAACCGTATTAGGTGGACATGTTCGTCTTTGCGTGTCACCTCCTCAGGATGCCGGGAGGTAGCGTGCACGCTTGTTGCGGTGTGTGCACTAACTACGGGCTTTTAAAAAAAAAAAGACCCTTAGGCTACTTACTAAACAGCCTTCGTAACTTGTTTGAGGTTATTTTACATTTCATTTTTGGAGTCGTCCCAAACTGTTCTGTTTGGACTAACGACTGGCATCTCTTTTTATATCGAGCATGTTTCGTATTTTACCTATTTATCTTTAAATTTTCCCTTTGCTTGATATAGTAGTGTGCCCACTAGGGGTCTGTTTTAATTTGTCATTCACTTGACAGTTAGGTATCTTTTGCTTGGTCATTAAGTTTTTTATTCTGTATTGTTTTAAACTATAACTGTTGATAGTCAGCTGATCATGATAGGAGACATATTGGATTGAAATTTTCATCTGTGTACGTATTTTGAAATCGTTGATTTCAGTTTTGGCTTTGATCTTTTAATTATTTATGCGGGTTTAACATTCTCATTATTTACGATCCTTCGTTTTACTTGTTTTTATCAAGAAGTTTGTTACGCATAAACCTACTACTAATTGCTTCAGGGACATGTTTCTTATGTACTATGTTTTAAGGTAAATTATATGTAAATGTCCTTGAAAATGACCTGCGTTTTTATTTAATTAGTGTTAGTTCTTGTCTATATTAGTGTTCTCCCACTTATACACACATCAAAAAAAGTTTTGCATCACCTCGGTTCCAAGAGTTCCGGAACCTTTAAATACAAAGGGAATAGAGATCAACACAAACAACATTTCAGCTCGTTTTATTGCTCATGAGACCCACACATTGCATGTTGTACCATCATACAGCTAGACTTTCAGCATTTGTGGTCCAGATTGCAGTACACACCACTACCTCTAATACCCAGTAGCACGTCCTCTTGCATTGATGCATGCCTGTATTCGTCGTGGCATACTATCCACAAGTTCATCAAGACACTGTTGGTCCAAATTGTCCCACTCCTCAACGACAATTCGGCGTAAATCTCTCAGAGTGGTTGGTGGGTCAAGACATCCATAAACAGCCCTTTTCAACATATCCCAGGCATGTTCGATAGGGTTCATGTCTGGCGAACATGCTGGCCACTGTAGTCGAGCGATGTCGTTATCTTGAAGGAACGCATTCACAAGATGTGCACGATGAGGTCGAGAATTGTCGTCCATGAAGACAAATGCCTCTCCAATATTCTGCCGATATGGGTGCACTATGGGTCGTAGGATGTCATTCAGGTATCGTAAAGCCGTTTCGGAGCCTTCCATGACCACCAGTGGCGTACGTCGGCCCCACATAATGCCACCCCAAAACATCAGGGAACCACCACCTTGCTGCACTCGCTGGACAGTGTGTCTAAGACGTTCAGCCTGACCAGGGTGCCTCCAAACACGTCTCCGACGATTGTCTGGTTGAAGGCATATGCGACACTCATCGGTGAAGAGAACGTGATGCCAATTCTGTGGGGTCCATTCAGCATGTTGTTGGGCCCATCTGTACCGCGCTGCATGGTGTCGGGGTTGCAAAGCTGGACCTCGCCATGGACGTCGGGAGTGAAGTTGCGCATCATGCAGCCTATTGCGCACAGTTTGAGTTGAAACACGACGTCCTGTGGCTGAACGAAACGCATTATTCAACATGGTGGCATTGCTGTCAGGGTTCCTCCGAGCGGCAATCCGTAAGTAGCGGTCATCCACTACAGTAGTAGCCCTTGGGCGGCCTGAGCGAGGCCTGTCATCGACAGTTCCTGTATCTCTGTACCTCCTCCATGTCCGAACAACATCGCTTTGGTTCACTCTGAGACGCCTGGAAACTTCCCTTGTTGAGAGCCCTTCTTGACACAAAGTAACAATGCGGACGCGTTCGAACTGCGGTATTGACCTTCTAGGCATGGTAGAACTACAGACAACATGAGCAGCGTACCTTCGTCCTGGTGGAATGACTGGAACTGATCGGCTGTCGTACCCCCTCCGTCTAATAGGCCCTGCTCATGCATGGTTGTTTACATCTTTGAGCAGTTTTAGTGACATCTATGAACAGTCAAAGGGACTGTATCTTGGATACAATATACACAGTCAACGTCTATATGCCGGAGATCTGGGAACCGAGGTGATGCAAAACTTTTTTTGATGTGTGTATGTTAAATCTTGAACCTCTGAGGTTATTCTAGCAGGCTAATTGGTACTACTGAATCAAACCTCACTTTATCTTAACCTAAGTGAATACCTAACATAATCTTACTATACTATGTCAGTAATCTGTCTATTCTGTAATGCCATGTAGCAATAAAAAATAAAAATAATAATAAAAAAGAAGGCAGCTAAGAAGACACAACTCTACTCACCATAGCTGTCATTGTAAGACACCATCTTGGAGAGAGCATGAGCTGCAGCCAGCAGTGCTACAACACCAGTAGTGGGCGTGACAGCTCCTGGAGTTACTCCATCAAACATAGATGTGGTATCCAAACGAGTGGACACTACAATAACAGATCTATTGGTCTCCTTCCCATCAAGTAACTTCTTATTCCGGGGAAGCAGTGTAGACCAAATGTTACGATCTCCAAGAGGATCACAAAATTTCACTAAACAAACAAAAAACAAAACAAAATACAATACATTACAGCTAATGCAGCTTGAAAATATCACATGCATTAACCAGTAATCAAATCCAGACTACCTTGGTGAGAAGCAAGTAGTTTGGTACTTGTGTCATACTCGTCATACCTCTTGATTGCACTTATATGAACAAAATTTTCAGGGTAGATTTACTCAGCATATAATAAAACTGACCTGCGATGGTTTTATTGCCTCCATCCTTTTTTCTAAGATGCTGTTGCATTCTGAATCAGGATCCCACTTTCATTTTCCACATCACATCTGTTTAAAATTTGATATGATTTATGCAAATGCACTAATGAACTTGTTATGTAGTTAGGGGAAGTCAACATCATCATCATCATCATCTTGCACAGTTTCCAGCCACTGTCCGGGTCTGTTTGGAACACAAGCCTCTCCAATGACTTCTGTCTTCCCACCATCTCTCAGCCTCCACCCTTGTCTAGTCTTCTCCTCTCTTCTTCACGCTTTCTTCCACCCCCTTCAGCCACCTGTCTCTTCTTCCTCTCGGTCTCTTTCCTTCCCACTTCGTCTCGTGTATCCTCTTCTCCATTCGTTCTACATGTCCATACCATCTAAGTCTAGATTTCTCTATACCATCCTGTAATGGTTCCTCGTTCATTAATTCTCTGGTCCTCTCATTTCTTATTCTGTCCATCTCTGTAGTTCCAATACTGCTTCTCAAGAACCTCATCTCACTGGCCTGTATTTTGCTCTTCTCCCTTTCATAACCCAGGTCTCCGAGGCATACGTCAGGATAGGGACATAGTACATCCGATATATGATCTTTTGGCTGTTCTGAGAGACATCCTTGCTCCATAACATGCTTCTCACACTCCTCCGGAATGCTTCTGCCTGTCTCCCCCGCTAATTTCTCCACTTTCTTCAGCTGTTCCCCACCAATTGTTATTCCCGTTATGGTTCTTTCCTTCTTCCTTGTTGTGATCACCATCTCACTCTTATTTATGCCAAAGTTAGAGAAGTACTGCTTTTAAATAAGATTTCCAGATTCATCTGGCAGCCCTGTATAATCATGCTAGAGCCTAGAGCCAACAACACTGTACAACACAGCACGAGTGGCACAATTCGGTTGCAGTGCTTTGTGCTCTACAGTCTGAGTCGTACTTTGCTAGCTAGTGATAAGAAATTATTTACATAAGTGGTCTACGTGAGTGTTAATCTTTTTATTGAACTTATATCAATCTGCTAAGTTGTGACTAGAACTGTCCAGATGGGTGTGTGAAGATTTGTGCTGATAAAACAGTGGCACAAAATAACAAGAGTTTGTGAGGAAGATCAATTGTGCATTCTTTGGCATAAAACTGAAAGACCAAGACAAGCCGTGGGCTTGTAGGAACTTAATGTGAATGAATTTAACAGCAGAAAAAAGAAGAGATTGTTTATACAAGCAATATTTCATCAGTAATGTTATTTGTACTTCTTGGCCCTGATGTACCCAATACCACGGAGTCGGGAACAGATTGATCCTTTTCTGATTCTGAAGCAGAAATGGCATTGTTACCTCAGACTATGATTTCTCCCAGGTGTTGAAAATCAACCCAAACTTTTCTAGCAAAGTGCATTAAATGATGACTGTTTAAGATCTTCGTCTTACAAAGGAAGTTGGAGAGATGCTTGGGTCTCAACTCGATGAAAGGAACATGTCAGCACCAGGGATGATGTATTATTGGTACAGACATAGCCAGGGTGTCCAGCCAAAATGGGATTTTCAATTCTAAGTTTTTTCAAGGTTTTCAAGGCTCAAAAAACACGATTTTCAAGGTTTTTCCCGTCTTAAAGAAGGAGAAGGAGAAGAAGAAGAATAGACTACGGTACTGTAAGTGAATTTCAAGGTGAGGGGGCTAAAAAATCTATTATTGTAATAGTAGACCAATTAAATGTAAATTGAAGAGAATACAAAATATTTTGCTAAGCGAAACACAGAATAATCAAGGGACTCTTACAACACAACTAAACGCATTTTCTCCTAGAAAAAAAAAAAAGGGATTCTCGGCAAGATTTTAAAAACTTAAATTATGCGCATTTCATAATAGTTGTTGCTAATTCCATTAAATTCCATGCAAAGTTCGTTAAAAGCGGTTTTCAAGTGATTTCTTGAATCAGAATCAGAATCACTTTATTTGGCGTTAAACACAAGTGCAATAGCCATCGTCAGGTTAATAATACAAAACAATAAAATCAAACAATCCTACATTACTTAGCCTACTTATAACAGTATATACAAATAGCTTATTATCGTTATAACAAAATGTAACCTACTTCTATTGCACTAAATATTACACCAATCTGCTTCCATACATTCTTCCAGGGAATACCATGGATTTACCAGCAACCACTTTTGCAGCTGTTTCTTAAAGATTTTGGTTGGTAGTTGTTGGAAAGACAAACTCAGTTTGTTAAAAAAATTTATGCCAAGAATTTCATGACTGTTCTGTGTTTTTGAAAGCCGACACCATGGTACCTCTATCTGGTGTGAGTTTCTTGTGCTGTATGAGTGAATTGTTACCCGCCTGCCTGGCAATTCATGAGGATGTTTATTTTTCATATACATGAGGATATTTAAAACAAAAAGATTTATAACTGTTAGTTTGGAAGATTTAATAAATAAAGGTCTACAGGGTGTGTTAGGAGGAGCATTTGCAATAATACGGATTGCCTTTTTCTGTAATTTTACGATATTTACAATGTGTGCACTATTTCCAAAAAAATATTAATCCATAACTAAAGAGACTTTGAAAGAAAGCAAAATAGGCTGTGTGTAAATATGTCGTAGGAACCTCATTTTTTAAATGACGGAGTAGATACACCACCCTTGCAAGTTTATTCGAAAGGTTATGAATATGAGGTTCCCATGTTAATTTTGAGTCAAAATTCATTCCTAGTAGCTTGGCTTCTTTTATATCATTACTTATGTTTTTAAGGCTAAATATTAAATTTTGAGTTTTAGTTTCATTTAAGTGGAATCCATTTTCACTGAACCATTTCCTAGCTTCTAGCAAGCACTGACTTGATAAATTTTGTAATTCACTTATACATTTGCTAGAACACAAAAATGTAGAGTCATCTGCATAAAGAATTGTTTTTCCAGAAACATTTACTGCTAAGTCATTCATCATAACGACAAAAAGAAATGGACCCAGAACCGAGCCTTGGGGTACACCATACCTAACTTCTAAAGCATGAGATTTCCTATCCCCATTCTCTACAAACTGTACTCGGTTTGTTAGATATGATTTAAAGACTTCATACTCTGATCCTTTAATTCCGTACAGTGCTAACTTTTGCAGAAGTATATCATGTGACACACAATCGAAGGCCTTGGATAGATCACACAGGAGTGCATCTACTGAGCTCCCTTCTTCAAAATGGTGCATTATGTGACAAACAAAATCATCCAGTGCACTAATTGTAGATTTTCCCGGAAGGAACCCAAACCGAGTTGGTGATAGAAGGTTGTTGTTGATGAAAAATTCATAAATTTGACCAACTATAACATATTCAAAGACTTTTGACATGATGGTTACTACAGACACAGGCCTGTAACTATCAGGTTTAGTCTTATCCCCTTTTTTTATATACTGGAACAACCCTCGTAATTTTTAACTGCGTCAAAGGAATTAAAATGCTGTCAATAATGGCCTTTAAAATGTTGTTTTTGAATCCATAACAATCCTTACTATTGGAAGGTTTCATATTTCTTACAATTTTCTTTACCTCACTACAGTTTACCTTTCTCCATTTAAAAGTATTATTTGATAAACTCGGAACTATTTTTTCTACTCTTTCAATTGCTGCTGTAGGCAGCTGTGAGGCAGCTGTGAGGCAGGTGAGCAAATCCTTTCGACAGACTCAATAACATGTTTATTCAGAACCTCAGGACTGATTTCTATTGTGGAACATTTATTTGCGACTCTAACATTGTTAATTACACTCCAAGCTGCTTTACAGGGGTTATTTGAATTCTCTATGAATCTAACGTTTGCTTCAAGTTTAGTTTGCTTAAGGGCACATTTATACTTATTACGCATTTGTAGATAATTCTGTTTAGATTCAATAGATCCCTGTTCATTATGTATTACATAAAAAAACATAACCTGTGATTTCATTTGTTCAAGCTCAGGTGTATACCATTTTATTTTATTTTTAGAATTACTCCTTTTCTTGGAACTTTTAATCTCCACCATTGGGCATGAAGTATCAAAGTATGAAAGAAGTATGTGAAAGAAATCATCAAAACATGTAATGGGAGAGTAGGAGTTGTCAGTAATAACCCAATCAGATAGGATATGCCTAAGGTATGAATTAAATAGCTGTATTCTGTCAGGGGAAATATGTCTAATATGAATTATTGTGGGTGATTTAGCTATATTCCCATTTGAAAAACTACTGGATTGCATCATTTGAAATAAAACTGCTGAATGATCTGACAAACATGGGGCAATAACTTTAGTCTGGTACAGGCTGTGATTTACATCCGTGAATACATAATCTAAGCAGGATGATCCTCTTGTTGGTTCATTAATTGTGTGATATACGCCAAAGGATTTGAAAAAATTCCGAACCATAATAGCTTCTCGTTCATTGAATCTCAGGTCTACATTAATGTCTCCACAAATTACTAACTTATATTTTCGGTATGACTTTATAACACTTTCCAAAACCCCTTCCATACTTTTTAAAAATGTATAAATATTACTATCAGGTGTTCGGTAAAAGGCTACCATAACAATGTTAGAATCTACAAGTACTGCTGCCACAATTTCACAGTGTTTTTCTAAACCAAATTTTGACACATCAATCATTTGGTATTGCATTTCTTCTGACACAAATATGGCACTTCCACCAGCCTGATACAAACATGACTTGCGACATAAACTATCTACTAGGACGTAACCTTCAAGTTTAATCAAATCAATTTCTTGACTAGCAAGCCAGTGTTCATTAATACATAACATACATGCTTGGTGCTGTGAGTTAGCTTGGTGAGTGAGAGATAGAAGTAAGCTGTTAGGTAAAAAATCAGTTATATTTCCAGAAAGAAAATATAATCAGTCTTTCATAGTTACACAATAATTAAAAGAAATGAAAAAATAAATCTCTTGTACATTTTGGTACGAACGCAAACTTAAAGTAAACTCCTTTGAGAACAAAATTCCTTACATTCTACAAACAGGACAAGAGGAAAAAAAGATGGCTTTTTGGCAACAAAAATCACATTATTAGGTAAGTAGCCTACATACGTAAATTAGCATTACGAATACTGGTGTTTCACAGTAAAAACTAGATTTTGGCGCACCAAGACTAGAGCACGTTCGAATCTTTCAGTTCCTTTACTTGGTCATCGATTTGTGCTGCTTGCTTAGGAGCATCAGTTAGCAAAGCTGCCTTCTTTGCGTTTAGTTCTTTGATCATTTCTGTCTTCCGTTTTCTATCAGCTTCAGCTTTGGCTAAGGTCTCTTTTTTGGTTTTTGCTTGCGTAAATGATCTTGGTACCGAGGATGCACGTTTCGCATTGACAAAATGAGAGATTTTGGTATATTAACCTTTTCTACACGACCTGCATCGAGGATAGCGTCATGAACACGGCGCTGGGCTACTAAACTATGCTCTATCTGGTTCTCAACGATGCACTGTTCATTAATCGAAAAGCCACGTTCGAGCGAGGCGTTTCTGTGGGACAGTATAAGGATGCTTTTAACCAAGTCCAGCAGATTAGAAGTGGGCTTTTGTGAAAGCTTCACGACTTCCAACCATAACTCATCTAATCTAGTTTCACTCCTCTTATAAGCCTTAAAACGCTCTTGAACCTGAGCATTTATACACATTTCCACATATTCCATTTTGATTTGTTCTGCTTTCGACACGGAGAGGCGCTTTCTCGCCAAAAGGGTTTCTAAACACTTCTCAACGCGTTTCAAGTCAAGCGTTCGTTCAAAGCAACTGCATGATCCAAGCAAGAAATAAATCTCGCAAATTGATACTTCAGGACCGACCGCTCCCGCAATTTTTCCACAAGCTTAAAAAGACTACTGAGCATACTTTCCTTCGAGCGAAGAATGTCTAATTCCTTCATGTTTTTAACCTCGGTCAACTCGTCTTTAGCAGCGAATCCAATGTCAAACTTTTTGGCATGAATCAAATTCTTTGAGCTTAACTCAAGGGTTTGCAAATTAGAACTTGTCAGCGTAACATCAGACTTAACAATTTGTTTCATAAATGTATCAAGGAGGGAGCAAAATTCCTGTTCTATTAAGCTGGCGATTGAGACAAAAAATGCAAGTTTAGTTCCCAATAATTCGTCTTTAACAGCCGACGAGACTTTCTCAAAATGACGAGACTTCCTCAAAATTGCGTGAAATGGAAGCGGTATTTTCCTTTTCAGCTGTAATGACAAACTTTCTTTGATTGGGAAGAATTTCTATGGCCCGATCTGCAACCCTTTTGTTTTCAACCCAACGTCACGTCAATTGTATGACAGAAGGAAGAATTGCAAAACAATGGTTACATACTGAGATTACTGGAAAGATACCTGTTGAAAGACCTAGGAGGAGATGGCTGGACAAAATGAAGGAAGATATCACATCCGAGGAAATCAACTGGGATGAGTCTTGAAGGAGCAGTGGTACATGAATCGACTAAAATGGAAAGCGCTCATAAACCACACCCGCGAAACGGGAGTGGAAACTTGATGATAATGATGGCGATTATTTCACTTCGGCATCTAATTCTCGAAACACTTCATTATTAACATGAGGTCTGTCCATAGAGAGTTGGGAAACCTTTATCAGACCATCAACGGTCTTCAAAGACTTTACTAACTCCTCTCTTAAATAAATGGCCCGAGTACGATTACGAAAAGCTGAATTTAAATAATGGACGGCAACTTGAGCTTTATCCGGATGCCAGAACCTCACGTACAAGTCCATCTGAGTTTTTTGTGATATTGAATTTAAGCTTTCGTCAAATCCGATAACTATGTCATCGCAACGAGAGATCAGCTCATTAACGTTGATCATAAAATAAGGAGCAATGCCAAATACAATCGCATAGCCAATTTTTGCCCGATGAAGTTGCATACTTTGACCGATTTCAGAGTCAGGAAACATATCCTTCATGGCCGAAACGCATTCCTCAGAGGAACGTAAGGAGAAGTAACTGGCATCGGTCCTCAAACACCATTTAACGTTGCGCAACCGCGGTCAAGTCTTGTATCGAACAGCGAACAATAAACATCGCTTACAGCTAAACTAATAAGCAGTCTACACATTGCTAGCCGTCCAAGTCACACGTATCAGCTAAAGATTAAAATGGCCTTTTCCAGGTTTTTCGGCGCGATTCAAGTTTTTTTTCAGGTTTTTTCAAGGTTAATTTTCATTCAAGGATTTTTCCAGGTTTTCAAGGTCGCTGGACACCCAGGACATAGCACAGAAGAATTTGCCCCGTTCTTTTCTGAAGAGGGAACTTCGGTTTGTTGCAACAGCATTCCGGAAGTTATGCTGAAACCAGGAGTACCACAGTAGGCCCTAATTACTAGAGACTTTTATTGAAATATTAGAAGCCATTTTTCAATGCTGCATTTGTAATCTATTAACAGAATTACTTTTCAGTCGGTCAACATAAGTGGATGGAAAGTGGCAATTCTTTTATCACCCTAATCCCTGAAAGAAATGTTACATGAATTATTTATACACTTACTGTATTAATACACTTCTCTGACAAATGGGGGGAGTTAATAGGATGGCATGTTTTGCTCAATGAGCGAGCATCTTCAGATCCAAACATACAAGACAAAAAATGTTTTGATATACTAAAGCATTAAGCACCCCCCCCCCCCAAATCAATCCCACCCACGTCAGTCTTCCTCCACTAACTAATCACTGAAAGTATAGCTACTATTGCGATGAGCCCCAAACTAGGATCGTAAACATAAATATGCTGCAATGGCACTGTGTTGAAATGTTGATTTAAAAAAACCACAAGCAGTGTTGAATTTGGTAACTTATCTGAAATTGAAACTGGAGCTGTTACTTGATGATCTGAAATGTGTACTGTCTTCAGGCTGCTCTGACAGCAACTGATAGAAAAACAAGATGTTCAGTAAAGAACATATAGCCTACTTTCTCCTAAATGCATGGGTCAAGTTATAACTCTCTGTCCTTTTCGAGGAGTATAATGTTTAATGTAGCTACAGCAGACATAGTGAAATCCGTGAAGCTAGCTGGAGTTAGCATGTACACATACGCAGATGACATATTTCTAGCCTCAACTTCACGTCTAAGTCTACAGTCGTCCCTAGACCAGTTGAGAATTTGAAAATGAACTCGATATAAACTTAAATAAAACCGTATCCATGATCTTTCTCAAAGGAGGTAGAATAGCAGCAGGAGACTCCCTATATCCAGAGCACAAGGCGTTACATATTGTAAATCAATTTAAGTACTTGGGACTAATTTTTCACACACATGGGGATACCTTCACCGAACATATAAAGGACATAAAAGCAATGCACGAAATACCACATCTTAATAAACTATCATTAGAGACAGCTATGACATTATTCAGAATAAAAATCAGCCCAATAATAAGCTACGGTCTGAATATTATATGGGAGAATCTCACGAAAAACAACATGAAGTACATAAAAAGAGTCAAGGCAACTTTCATGAAAAAAGTCCTGTGTATCTCAAAGTATATCGCATCGCGACTGTGCTATGAAATGTCATGAGAGACCTTTACATCAAAGATTTAAGGTGTCAACTATTGCTCCCATCTACCGCCCAGTACGAGGACCTTCTAAAAGAGCTCAAAACGAAGAGGATGCAAATATGGAGTGACTTATTTAACAGCCGCAGTGATGTCCAATGAGTGGAAGGGTACATGTTACGACCTGAGACATACCATCACTAGTTTCGCAATACATGGATTCCATTTCAAACTCTGCAAAATGGAAGGGTATCATGAGCCCAGTATAGAATGCATTTGCAAATTGTGTGGAAGTGCCTGTGAAAGGTATCATGACATGCAGACAAAATGGTGAGTCATTGACTAACTTTTGTTGTCAGTGAGAATTGAATGTAATCTTGGATATTTTGGGTTTTTCTTCAAATATGATTATTTTTATATTACCTCATGGCCATTGGCTGCAATACATACCTTATAATTGAATGTTGGTTGTAGTAGCTTGTTGGAATACAACGTGCTATACGGATATTATACGTTGATTGATTGAATCTTCACCTGAATTATATATACTGAAACACTCGCACCTCCTCGCTGGAGTTGATTTAACTTTAACTACCCTCATTTACCACAACCTTACAGAATTTACTGCCTTTAAATACAGGCCACAAGTGATTTTAACGTTACTTCCCGACTTTGAATGGGCGCCAAGGTCGACCATATGGGTCTTCCTGAATAAAATAGGATAAAATACGATACATAACTGTTGCCCCGACTATGAAACTCCATATCCCAGGCGTAGGGCATTTGGCATGCGTTTGCTGATGTACCAGGTTCATGCAAGACAGGAATATAAACACACATGAATTTAAAGAGATAATCTATTGGCTGTACTATACACATATATACATAATATACAACACAAAATACCCTTCATACACTCGTGCTAAAACTTTATACAGTACCTTGCCACTGAATTTAGGCTCCGAGAGCAGGAAAACACGGCCATATCAGACCCAGGCATAACAGCCACCTACGTATATACACAGTACAGTCCGTACACAAAATATTTACACACGTTAGACTGGTTCACTCCACTTTCTTACTTGTCGAACTGCTCGTTCCCGTCTCCATTCTCGCATGACTTCGATGAAATGTTTACGACAGATTTATCCTTTTAGGCGTGGTAAGTTATTACCAACAGCCCATGGTATGGATGGACCCATGAAATGTACGTAGCCTCCAATAGCCCGTAAGAGCTCAGTGGATAGCTAAAATTAGTCACTGCTCGTTCGTATTACGATACCATGATCGAGTAATAACGACACTAAAATTGCAAGTGGACAACGGACTTTTGCTGTACTAGCAAGAAGACGATCTCTAACTGTTCGTTACGGAAACCATGTCACGTAAAACGACCCTGGGCGTTAGTAGATCAGTGTTCTGCCGATAAAGCAATAAGACCAGCTCTGAACGCCAGACACGCCATTATATGCACTGGCGCAGAGATCTATATAACCCCAAAGTTTCTGCCGGAACTAATTTGTGCGTGGCCCGCTCCTAGTGGAACATCCGTGTCAACACATGAACATCAGACAGTCGAAATCCACACTGACGTCACACAGTAGTTTCCACACGAAGTTCATGGGAGTTCATGCCATAAATAGCCTAGGTAATCCCACACAAGCTGAATTACTGCCTGTCTTTTCCGGGTATGTCACAAATCCAGCACTCGAAAATACCAATTCATTGTACCTTTATAGTACAGCCTCGAATCTAACATTTAATATTACTAGGTCAAAATAAAGCTATTAACCCCAAACCAAAATGAAATAATGCTTCTACTTAATACAGTCTTATATCCTTATTCCCAAAACGTAATAAATCGCAAAACCCCGTATTTTATAATATCAAATATCCAAAAACCGATAATTAATAAACAATGATCCTAGGTTGTCCGGACCATCCAAAGATGAATCCGTCCACAAAAACACACAGGCACAATAAAAATCACCTCTGCAACCCCATGTTAACCCAATATAATAAGATACGAATAAAATACCCCAAACTAAATGCACAAAGCAAAACCCGAGGGTGAGCTACTGTAACTGAATAAATTCGGTTACAATACACTAATACAGCCATCACAATAACACAGGTTATCAGACAAAATTCAACACTCACCAAATTACATGGGGCTACATTACCATGTTTCTCAAATGAAACAACAGCTTCCTACACAAATCCTTCCTCGTATAGAAGTACACACAATAGTAAGCCTAAAGACATCACAGTGACACAGGTTATCAGACTTCTACACACACCCAAGTACACGGGGCTACAAGACCATGATGCCGCAAAATCCCTAAAGAATCTACAACCAAATTAAGAACAATAGACTCTACCCCGGATTAAGGACAAAGAATTTTAATCGCTGTAGTCAAGTGTTGAAATATGTGGTCGATTGCAAATACACACTATATAACATGCTTAACATTATAACGTGCGAGTAGTTATAAATCAATAAATAAATAAAAAAAAAAGGAAGTAAACAAATTTGAACCTGCTGGGATTTGATCCACGAACCTCTAAGACTATTGAGTCCAGGTCGCTACCACTACGCTATACATGCCCTAAACTAACATTTGGTTAACAACTGGTTTAGTATAACTGCATAATATTCCTTTGTCTTGCAATCAACTATTTCATTAGCGTTTTCTGCCGTTTCTATAAAGCATTTGACACTAAATATGTATTATTTTGTTCAGTACATTCCTAAAAGGATATAAACTTACGAAGTTACGGAAATATATGGATTTACGAGCAAATAATAGCCGCCATTTTAACCCAACGGGACGGCACAGACAAGCACGATATGGCTCGGTCAGCCTGAACTGTTAAGTCACTACTGGGGTTACATATTCTATTTTAAAATGCTAATATCCTATCGGTCATCTCCTTGAGGACGTTTTAAATCACAATATGTACGATGAGCATATTTGGTAAGGCCAGGCCTTGTTGAATCGTAAGTTATGGTTAGCCTATAATACTTGCATGATTCATACATCCACATCTTGAAACTATTTGCCTGATAATCTTGAAGTTTGGGCAAAAGACGCCTCCCACATTAAGGTATATTGTTACAAAATTTGGTAGAGATTGGATGATTAAGTTAGTCGTAATTTGGTTTAAACTCAGAACCTTTGGGTACGCGCCATTTCTTTTTTGTTATGATGGCGGCAATATACAACATGACACTGAGTTGTCCCTTGCTTGTGCTACCTCTGTACCAAAGGTGGTTCGATTTGGTTTTGTTGTATTTGAATTGATAGGGGGGATCGATTTGCACACATACACGGCCGCCATCTTCAAACTATTGGGCTGATGACCTTGAGGGTTGGTCAAAAGACTCTTCCCACATGAAGGTATGTTGATACAAAATTTGGTACAGATCAGATGTTTAGGTTGGTCGTAATTTGATTTAAGCTTTGAGCATTTGGGTGGCCGCCATACGTCTCCGTCAAGATGGCGGTGATATAAAACATGACACCATGGTGCCCTTTGCTAGAGCTACCTCTGTACCAAATTTGGGTTGCATGACCCATGCCTATGCTTTTCATTCCTTGATTTCTAGTATCCTTGATAGGTTTGTCCTAAGATATATATTACCTAGTATCGGGTTTTCTTCGATCTGTTGCTATCCATAATTTTTTCTCTTCCGTGCAAACCACTAACACACTTTGTGCTTTTCTCTCTTGTTTTGCACTCTCTCATGTTTTTTGAAAGTGTGTTTCAGAGTAGAGTTATTTTCTCCTTGCTTAGTTGCTATTTGCAGCTTCTTTCTGCAGAGCTTCTTGCGGAAAAACGCTGAAGTTACTGTTTCTCAGTCGTTTATGAAGAAAATTCTTGCAAGTTCAGCTCATCTCCATCAGAGGGCACTACACCTTCTAAGCAACACCTACCAGACTACACTTCAAGACATGAATCATGTATCAGTGATATCTTAGTGTTCCTATGTTGGCTTTTAATACGTCATTCCCCCTTCCACTTCCCTCGCCATTGCTGATCGCCGCTTCTCGCCATGTGTCCTCACTCAGCAGTAAGGTTTCGTACAGCAAGCACGCTTGTTTTCAACCTCTATCAGAGGCCAGTGGACATGTCGGACATTTTGTGTTAAAAAATAAAAAATTAACCCCTGGCACTACAGCCCTTGAAGAGCCTAGGCCTACCAAGCGACCGCTGCCCAGCCATTTGGCCTGCAGATATTGGGGTGACGCGTGATCAGCACATCGGGTCCCCTCGGCCTTTAATCTTGGTTGTCGTGATCGGGGCGCTGCTTCACTGTCAGACAGCTACTCAATTGTCCTTACGAGGCTGAGTGCACCTCGTTCCAGCCCTCACGTCAGTTTCTAAAATACCTGACGGAGCCGGGAATCAAACCCGGGGCCTCCGGGTGAGAGGCAGGCGTGCTACCCCAACACCACAGGGCCGTGGACATTTTGTGTTAGATGTACTAAGAGTACACTCAGCGGCTTTACAAGCTCATCATGTGAGAAGATAAGTACTTAATTTCTTTTTTAATACTACTTGGAGCTGTTTTAGACATTCACATGGCAAATTTATTCAGCCGGCCAGTTACCATTTCTAGATGTACCGAATTTTACCGATAATGCCAAAGCATTAATTTGTTTTACTATCATTTTCCGCCGTGGGATATCCAACTTCTAAATGTTGTAAATTATGTTCGGGCCAACGAGGGAATCTTTTGCAACCTTGTTAACTGCAAACAATTAAGAATCGTGGGATCTCCTCATAAATTCTGTTAAACCCATTTGAACTTGGGCATCGTGGGAATTTAACTTCTGTCAACTGCAATAGCCTAGCTTTGTGAAATTCAAACTAAACTAGAATATAAACTAGAAATTCCATCCAGAAAGGTCTAGAAACCTTTTCTTCGATTCAAATGTTGTGACATCATCGTGAAACCGTTTAAAGGGTCACCTCCACATAATGCATGCCTTACTAGGAACTGCAATTACTTCAACTACCATAAAATTGTAATGCTCTCTCCAATGAACTATATTGACCTTCCAAACACTGATTCACCTCAATAGACAAAAAAAAAAAGCGTCACTATGCATCAAATTTCGTTTTTAAGACAGATTAGCTATTAAACTGTAAATCCATGGATACTGAGGGAAATTAGGAGACATACTCGGGACAAAAAGACCAATTTGGGGACTGGGCTGTGAAACGTGAGTCTGTTAGGGCAATGGGAATCTCACCAATAGCACTTGCTGCGAAACATGAATGTAAGCTCTGCCAGTAATTATCTGACCACTGTTTTGTCATGAGCTATCTCAATTAAGTTTTATGGTTATCACCGTTAAAACTAGCCGACAATATTTTCATTGACTTCAGAGTCCCAAGTTCATGAATGAACCCTTCGCTGGTCTTAATCACATGCTGTTGGGAGTAGGTGTAATGTCTTGCAGTCTGTGATGTCAATGAATTAAAAAATGTGTGCTTTGCCAAGGATATCAGGTTGCCACTTGGACAAGAGTACTTACCACAATGTGTACTGAAATGTGGTGTTCTTTAGCAAATATTCTGCCTGCCAGATTTGCTAAATTGAGTTAAAAAAATGAACATTCCGATTATAGTCTTCATTAAATGCAGGTATTCTTAAATAAAGGTTTTCTACAGTAAATCTAAACATGCAAATACCGTACTGTGAGCACACATTATTAGCACAGACTTTTCCAAGGGGACCTTAAAATAATACTATAATTGGTGGATTAATTAATTAAATCAAAGTCCAACAGTAAATGAAATCTGTACAATTCAATCAAGCCACCTCTGTGGTCTAGGGCTACGTATTGGGACTGCTGTCCCAAGTTCCTAGGTTGGATTCCCGTCTCTGCCAAGAAGTTTATTCTAGTTAGAGAGCTGGAACGTAGTTCAAACAATCCAGTCCTGTTAGGATAAATGAGAAGAGTTGCATTCAATTGCCACCTCAGTAACCCTAGAAGTGTTTTCCACTTCTACTTCAGGCAAAAGCTGTGATGATACCCAACTGAAGGCCATGGATGCCTCCTTCCCAAACCTAGCCCTAATTACAAATGCGCACACTTGTTAGTTAGTTATTGTTGTTTTAAGGGATGGAACTACAAGGTCATCTGCCCCTCTTAACACAGATTAAAGTATACAAATTTGGAATGGAATTTAAAATTTAGAGGGGGTCACCTAAATTTGAAAAGACACTTGTACTTTGTATTATGTAACAGAAGTATGTAAGGGTGATTTTCAAAACCATTAGCTCTTAATCCCTTCATCATGCAGCACCTTTTCACCCAGCAGCTTCAGCCAATAATATAGGTTGGTATTTCATTACATTAATTGTACTCATAGTAGTTATTGACTTCATGTATATTTGTGATGAATTCTATGCTCCCCAACTTGTATATTTGTATGGTATGTTCTAATCAAGATTATTTCCAGTGATGCACCTAGCATTGCCAATATCATACTGAACAAACCTTTGTAATATTTTTCTCCCATATTTGTTATTCATTCTAAAGTGGCATTTAAGCATTAATTGTTTTTCCCCTTTATTTGAATGAGGTGTGTGTGAAGTCATACGGTGAACTTTGATTTATAGAACTAAAATTATCATCAATTGAATAAGAGCTATTCAAGACCATGATGAATATCTGCTGACAAAACTTTCATTAGACATCTAGGTACATTACATCTTCTTCCACATACACATTTTGGTATTGGAATTTTTGTTCTTAGAACAAATTTATGTTTGGACATTATTTGCAGTAGACCATTTGTCTGTAGACTGAATGACCAGCAAGCAACCCCTTGGATATTCCGGGTGTAGCACTATTTTCTATTTACAGTAGATTAGTGCTGAGGAATAAGCAGGTAGGTTAAGTTTAGAAAAAAAATCGAGAATATGCAATATTGGTGATACTACTAGGTTTATGTTTGCTAGAAAAATCAAAGTAAGCAAAGCAAAAGCAAAAGAAAAAAGATGAGGTTCTAACTTTATTGCCTTACTGGGATTGAAGTTTGTGATCATGGAACTTCTACGAATGCATGTAGCCGAGTTCACTGTTGCCAACATGAATGAGCTCATTTCCACAGCACAAAGAGAACGATCATGCCATTGGTTCCTTTTCTCTGAATTGAAGTCAGTATAACACTGCAACACATACCATAAATCTCTCTTGAAGATTCAGATTCACAGTTACAGAAAGTTTCAAAATAAATTAAATGGACAAACATATGGCAACAATTTTTGGAGCTGACCCCAAAAACACTCACCTTCAGGCCTGAAAATTTAACATTCTTACATTCCTTGTGGTCCAAAACTTCATATTTGTTATCTAACAGTCCACAAAAAAGTCAGGTATCAACAAATTCACTTTCATCACTTGACTGAATGGAACAGGAAGTTAGTGGTCCAAAGATCTTTGGGGCAGATATAACACTCAAAAGGTAATGTTTTGATAATCTTACTGTAAACAGTAATCCAGCAATTCCCCTAGGTTTGTTGCAGTGTCTTTTGTTAGGTTTTGTTTAGGTGCACCAAATCAGGCCCATAAGTGGGCTCTTGATAAAAGTGCCCGGATCTCTGCTGGGGTAGTGAACCATGCACTACGGCAAAACCTAGAGAATTGCTGGATTTTAATTACTTGTCCGTGAAAGCCAAAATGTTAACTTTGTGGAAAACTCTACAGGGAGGAAAAAAGCTCTGCAGTATGAGGGTGTAATGTCCCAGCAGTGGCATGGGCAGGGTCTCCAAGAGCCTGACGATGAGCCTCACTTGGTGCACCTAGTATTGAGTAGGAGCTTTATGAGAAATATCTGCAGACAAAACTTTCAAATGAACATCTAGGTAATTTACGTCTTTTACCACACACACATTTTGGAATTGGACTTTTTGTTCTTAGAACAAACAGACCCAGCCTGGGGCTGGAAACTGTACAAGATGATGATGATGTTCTTAGAACAAATGTATTTTTGGAATCTACCATGAGAAAGTTGGATTTCAATAAAATTGTTAACTATACATATTCATAACTTTTACTGAAAATCAATCATTTCTGATCTCTGAAAACAAAATTACTAAATGAACTTCAATTCGAAGCAATAGTTATAACTGAATTCCAGAAATTGGTAAAGTAGGCTATATTGCCAAATCTAGAACTCATATATTTATAGTCTGGCAAAAATGTACAGTATACTGTATTAAAAATACATTTAATCCAACATAGTGACCGCACTGAATATTTCATTAGTACTCGATATCTCCAAAACTAATACCTCCATCAAACTGCTATCTTGTAGAATAGAGTAAGTATAATTCCAAAAACAAAAATATCACATTCAAATGATTTTTCTAGTGACCTAATAATCTGAAAGCTTGGCACAGTGAATCCTAATTTAGAGTTAAATATATTGGCATCTACGAGCGCAGATCGGAAAGTAACTTACAACAATTATTTCCCAAAAAAGTTTTATAAGTAACAAAACCAAACAAATCACAAATGAACTTACATCTTTGACGTGCTTTTCTGCATAGTCACCAACTTTCTCAACTCATTTCTGCCATCGTGGTACTAGTTTCAAATGCCCTGTTCGTAGAAGTCCGTTTGGTTGGAGTATAGCCATCTGTGGACTGCCGATTTCAATTCCGTGTTGTCTCACAGTGTTGGCCAGACAGGAATTTTTTCATGGGACCAACAGAGTTGGATGGTGCCAGGTCCAGACTGTATGGTGGGTGCCTAAATAGGGCGATTTTCTCACGAACAGGAGCAGCAACATGGGGGCGGGCCTTGTCCTGAAGATTGACACCTTCAGCAATAATGTTGTGGCGATTGTCAAGAAGGGAACGACACAACTTAACCAATGTTTTAAAGTAGGCTGCAGCGTTCACAGTTGTTCCATGTTCAGCCAAGTCCACCAACAACACACCACACATATCCCAGAATACTGTCACAAGCACTTACCTAGCAGATTGAGTCACTTTGAATTCTTTTCACTCTGGGGAACCAGCATGTTTCCACTCCCGAGAGGCCTGCTTGGTTTCGGGTGTGTAGTGGCATGCCCACAACTCATCACCACTGACGATTCCTTTCAGAAAGTCGTGCCCTTCTGCGGTGTAACGCGTCAAGTGATCCAAGCTTGTCATCATTCACTGGCCATTGTGTTTGCCTGTCAAGTTCTTAGGCATCCAGCAAGCACTAACTTTACGTAATTTCGTGTGATGAACAATGTCGTGCACCGCACCATAGGATATGTTGAACGTCCCCATGCTCGTCACGCATGTCCGTGTGAATTTCACTCAAATTATGCCCTTTGGCCCACAAATATCGAACTACACTTCGCTGCTCTTCACAAGTTAACGATAGTAACATGCATGCCATGTTTGTTTCCTGGTTCAGGCTTCTCTCGCTAGAGCTGCACATGAAAATAAAATACCCTCTGTAGCGCAAACTTCGAACTTATCTTCGTAAAATTTCAGCATTCCAGCTGCCAAACCAGGAAACAAAAAACAAAAACAAAAAATGATTGTGCATTACTTTCCGATCTGCCCTCTTTAATTTTGGTCAATTTCCCCCCCCCCCCCCCCCCCCCCCCCAAAAAATGTCAGCTGGAAGCAGTGCAACATTTTCTAAGACATTTATTTCTTGAATCTTATTCAAGCGATCGAAGTGTAGCTTTGTATAATGAACCATCATAATCTTTACCTACTGGCTTTGATTTCTCTAGATCACTTTTATAAATTATAGAAGCTGAGCATATGACTTTTCATAAAATGAACTTCAAAAATGCCATTTGTACAGGAGTCATAATCAACTGATACTGAAAGATATACATTATTACCTACATATTCTTTTTATTGTTATCGTGGGGGAACATCGAGGCCATCTGCCCCAATTTCCCAGAATAGATATCATTAATTATTATAGATTATTATAGATATTATAGATTATACACATGCTAATTTTTGAAAAGAAACATCTCTTAATTATGTTCTATTGAATTGGTCTTTGGCTGCCCTAAACTTGTTTCTGAAAGTACATTTCCTTTACTCGCATTCTGACTGCTTCCAGAAAACCTCGGAGCGGTGAGTGAAGAAGAGGGTTAGAGGTTTCACCACGACAAAAAGAACATTGAAAACCAGTACCAGGGGCAATGGAATACATTCACCATGTCCGACTACTGTTGGTTGCTGAAACGTGATGATCCTGGCACAATGTTGGGCAAAACACTCGAAAAATATATTTTAGACACAAAGTACACTTGTAAAATTTATGAAAATACAATTCAAAATACTTTCAATTTGTTGAAAAGTGGCACATCATTCCGGACTGTCCTCCGAGATCCTACAGTAGGGATGCAGGAAATGAGTATAGAGCTGGTGGCCAATCGAGTCCGAGGCGGCTTCAAACAAATCGGCATGTGATTGATCCTACACCATATAAGAGGGCTAAGTCAATAATTATCTGCAATCAATTTTTATAATTTATTACAAAAAGAGTACACACTTAATATTGATATCAGTTTTCAACAGTCCCCCTGTTTTTCAATTCACATGGTCAACCCCTGGTTGTGCAGCAAGCCAATTAGAATAATTAGAATGGGTTTGATTATTTACGATTTTCTCTCTCTATCTTCACTCTGACTTCTAGGTTCAATCTCGGGTGGAATAGGGATGATTCGATCCCATAGTCTTGTTGGTTTAATTCCATGATGAAGCAACATGGGAATCTGTCCAGTACTCTCATGAATCGTAGAGTTGATGGATTCGGATGCTAAAGAGAGAACATCCATCCATTTCCAATGCTCATTTGGACAATAGAGGCGGAAAAATTTAGATATTTCAGCCATCACGCGTTCTGCTGGAATGCTTTCAGGATGTCTGATAGAACAAAGCAATTGTCTAATCCCAAGATTATTCATGACGGCCCTGAATTCTAAAGATGTAAATTGGGGTCCGTGATCTGATAAAAGGAATTCCGGTTTGCCTGCTTCCGGAATTACGCTATCTCTAATTCTCTTCGCACAATATTTTGCGTTTGCCTTCTGAATTGGGTGTAACATAGTGTATTTGCTGAAAACATCTATGGTCACCAGAATATATCGGTTACCTCTTTTAGACTTTGGGAGAGGACCATAAAGATCAGTCGCAAAGATTTCACAAGGCTTAGAAGGAATAATAGGCCTTGGTAATTCTCTCAATAATTTAGAATTATATTTACTCCTTTGGCATAAGTCGCACTCCCGAATAGTGTTCCTGACAGTTTGTCGCATTCGCTCCCATGAAAATTTCTCTTGAATCAAGTTGACTGTCTTATCTACTCCAGCATGACCTGCAATTCGATGCGCCATCCAAATAATGGGTGTTTCCATTCGTGGAGGTACCACTACCCTCAGCTTCGCATGGTCGGGATCTGCAAACCTGTAGACTAGACCATCTAACATCAAATAATCTCTTGAAATTCTTTCAGTTTCCACAAAATCATCGTCATTGGGATCCATATCTCCCTGTAGAAAACGAAAAATGTTTCTAAGACGTCGGTCTCTCCTCTGGGATAAATGTAACAATATATTATCAACCATGCGAAGCTGAGGGTAGTGGTACCTCCACGAATGCTAACACCCATTATTTGGATGGCGCATCGAATTGCAGGTCATGCTGGAGTAGATAAGACAGTCAACTTGATACAAGAGAAATTTTCATGGGAGCGAATGCGACAAACTGTCAGGAACACTATTCGGGAGTGCGACTTATGCCAAAGGAGTAAATATAATTCTAAATTATTGAGAGAATTACCAAGGCCTATTATTCCTTCTAAGCCTTGTGAAATCTTTGCGACTGATCTTTATGGTCCTCTCCCAAAGTCTAAAAGAGGTAACCGATATATTCTGGTGCCCATAGATGTTTTCAGCAAATACACTATGTTACACCCAATTCAGAAGGCAAACGCAAAATATTGTGCGAAGAGAGAGAAAGTGCCCGTTTAGACCGGAGTCCGCACGACCACATATGCATTTTACCAAGAATCAGTCAGCACGAGAGTCAAAATATCCCGGGGCGCCAGATGGGTTAAAGCTAATCGCAAAAAAAAACTGACATCAAAATAAAAAAAAATGCTTTACTGATTTTTGGCTCAATGCAACAATAAGGATAGAAGGAGATTCACCTGGGCATAACACAACTTGTAAAATTATCTCATTTTATTCTAAATTTTAAAATTGACTGCAAAATGATGCTCAAGGTAACATCATTCCAGTGTGACGGCACACACTACTATTTACACAATGTACAGAAATTTTCCAACACATTGAACAATTGTCCTTGGAGACACAAGTCTGACTATCAGTCCTGTAGACTGTGTTCCAAAATTATATCAATTATGTACGATGAAATCCAGTTCAAATTTAATTGTCTTTACTGGAAATATTGTAGTTCACTGGTTGAATTTCTAACATGATATTAACACTCATAGAAATTCTCACTGTTTATAATTGTTTATAGAATTTTTTAACTTCCACTTATTTTTCCAGTTTCAAAAATAATGTCAAAAAAAAAAACTTTGACCCAACACTAATTATGTACACATATTAATAACAACATCTGAAAAGTATTTGACCCTTGAGCATAGCATCGAAAAACTGTGCGAAGCACAACAAAATTTATTATTCTTCCAAAATTAAACATTTCGAGAAGTGACTCGATTATGAACTTCAAATTCCAAAGAAATATGATTTCTGAATCATCAGCTTGATCATAAAAAATTGTTGAACCATTCAACTATTCGATTTTCCACTTGGAATTATTATTTAGAAAAATATTTATATTTGTTGCTATTTTAGTAACTTTCACAACTTGCAATTCTTGAACAGAATGCGGAAATAAGAATTGTAGCTTTATAATAAATTCATTTAGTTCATGACAATAGGATTGAAAACATCCTTTAAGTAATTCGTGGATACAGAATTATTTTTTAATTGGCAGTGGCCCATTCAATTATTTGTGTAAGAACACAATATCCCAACAACGGCAAAGGTCTTCCTCTGAAGAAGAATAAAATTTTATCATGACAAAACCGGGTTCTAGCAAATCCAAAGTATCAATGGAATACGTAAACAAGTTTGAAATAATTACTGATGGTTTGGTCATTCATTCGACGAAATGTGTGGTTCCAATACTCCTCCTATAAACCTGAGCCATCGAACCTGCTATTTGATTGATGCTAAAAAAAAAAAAAAACACCTCCTCATTCCTGCGACTTAAACATGCGCACCTGGGAATGGCATTTCAACTACTCCACACACATAAATTTTCTTCCCAAAATTTATACAATAAATCAAGCCTCTGCTTGTTATCAAAACTGGAAGATCTATAAACTTACAAGTTTATTTTATTTTACCATTCAGTTCAAACCGTGAAGTTACCACACTTGTGATATTCTCTGTTTCACTTTCGAATGTGTGCCTACGTCATGATTTTATATAAACACAAAAAAAATCCTTATTGATACAAATATCATTGGCTTTCTGTTTCATGCCTTTCCGTGTTATCTGAAAAATATACTTTGCTCGATGCAAATATTAACTGTTCAACCAGAACTATAATGTTGGTGGAATACGGGCTTGCGCTATCCACTAGCTTTCGGAAAATCACCTGTTCCAAACTAGGAATGACTAAACTAATCCTTAAGCTCTCTCTCAACGAATGTGATTATTAGAAAATGTAAGATCCAATAATTATTTAGAAAAATTATGAAAATTATTATTATTATTATTGGATTATTATTGTTATTATTTCCTTAAATATGTTTAATTATTATTTCCTTATGTGAAAAAACCACATGTTCGACTCTTCGAATATGGACAAAATATCCATTCCTCAACAAAAATAAATATTAACTTCTACAGTTATATCGGCTGATTACCGTGATTCTCAAACAAAATGAACATTCAAATAAATGCTCGGTATGCTCGGTCATCGATCCTAAACTGTTCTGAGTGCTGAAAATACTCAGAATAACCCTAATGTGTCTTGCATAAATCAATGCAAGATTTAAATACGAAGAAAAATAAATGTGTTGGTAATCTGCAGAAAATGAGTTTGTTCCAATTTGCTAGGCATAATATAAAAGTCAAATGTGGCTTACATTTCTCGTTGGTCTTGAAGCGTAGTGAACCTGGTCTGTACCAGATTTATCCAGATACATGCCCTATTGGACACGCACGTCTAATCCTTGTATCGGCCGCCATTATATACCCACAATCTGTCTAGCACGACATAGTGGAAATATTTCTTGAAGTTTGAAGTAACTGCTGTTCCATTTTAATATTGACTTCAATTAAATCCATAGCAGTTCGCTTAAATGGGGTCAGATCCAAATGATCTCTTCTCAAAAGCGTCAGTTGTGACATAACTCACGGTAATCTTTTCAGTACAGGAAAACACTGATAGTCTAAAACAATCAACGGCTGTTCTGAAGATCGTTCCCTGGGCATGGCTTCACACCATCTATCATGCGCGAAGCAATATATAGTTTCCCTTTGTTGGCTAATGAACAACACCGTGATAGACTGGCCTTCAATATACTGAAAGATCTGAGTGGTTATTTAGTTACAATTTGTGAAACTGACAAGTTGGATTAAAATATCCAAGTATTGAATTATTGTTACTGGACTGTGACAGAATAATATCTAGACAAAGTCTAGCATATGTCCATATAGAAACGAAGTGTTTCACCAATGTCCGTAGAAAATAACAATCACCTTAGTGATTCCCTCTACCGGAAACTTACTACTTTCCCCACGTATCGTAGCACTTTTGTGACTATCACAATTCAAAGATATCTTCTGCGTAGATTCGGCAACCATGTGCCTTGGCTCGACGTAGCAGCAGCACCTTGTCCTACAAGAGCTTGGTTTGAAGTGAGCTGCTTATGCTTGGGCCGAGCGGCTTTTATACAAAACGGTCGGCTCCACGCTGGATCACGCTGAAATCTGTAAATCCTCATATCTCCGGTGTCTCTGGTCTGATTCACTTGAGACTAAGTGCATCCTCTTTCATTTGGCCGTGCTAGTAATCTGATCCAAGTATCAAGTCTCTACTCCATGGCTAAGTATTTAATCACCAAATAGTCTCGACCTCTGCTACTATTTGCCACGTCACTTAACATCTTCTTGGCTGCATGAAGTTTCCATTTCAATCTAGAAGGAAAGGAGCGCGATATTCAAATATCTCAACTTTCAAAAGCGGCTGTAGCCTTTCCCTTGATACCTAGGTGTCTGAATCTTGGAATACCCATTCCTAGAATTGGGCACGACGTATGCACCGCATCCTTCACCTGTTGATCGGAGATGAACCGACAGCCTCTTAGATCATTTTTCAGTGGACCAAACAGATGGTAATCCGATGTGGCAAGATCGGGACTGTGCGCAGGATTCTCTAACACCTAGAAACTCAAGAGTCCGAAGAGTCTGAGAGGTAGTATGTGGACGCGCATTGTCATGCAACACAAGAACTTCTTCTGACAATCGACCTCTGCGTTTGTTGCGAATTGCAGGTTTCAGCTCGTTTACTAGCATATCACTGTAAAGTTCACGGTTTCCCTCTTTTCCTGGTTATGTTCCAGAATTGGCCCTTGAGAGTCCCAAAACACTGTGAGCATCACTTATCCTGCAGAAGGTTGACCCTTGAATTTCTTTCTGACGGGGGGGATCCGGTATGCTTCCATTCCATGCTCTGACGATTGCTATCTGGTTCGAAGTGGTGAACCTATGTTTCATCCACTGGTAAACACTTCGCAGTGGCAAAACATTGTCCCCGTATTGTGCAAAAAGTCGCTCCTGGCACCTCCTCAGATCACAAAAAAACTGATTACGGAACGCTGTTCTTCCTTGGTGCAAACAGAGTGTGGCACGGCCATCTTTACGTCGCAACAGTGCAAGCTGTACTGATCCGATAACGCTGAAACCTACCACAGACTTGGACATCTAGCCATCTAGCGGCTGGTGAGCACACAACGCCATAGAGTCAACCTAACGACATTTAGAGCACAATTGCAGATATTTATTGACTTCCCTCCATATAAGCTTTTCTCGCCTTATGAGGGTTTGGGGCTTTAAGCAGAAGTTGTCCCTTGAGTTTCCCTATTCATGACAATAATTATACAGCAACAGTACTTTTAAATCATGAGGGGCATCTGTTGTTGAAAAGGGAAAGGAAGCAGACAACGAACTCTCGTTACTAGTTGGGAGGGACTAAGACCTAGGATTACCGGGACGAAAGAGTGCCACCAGGGTAATCGTTTGCCGTCATGACTATACCAAGGGAGACCACACTCAATTGACTACACGTATTTAATTTACACATTAGATTGTAAATATTTCATCTATAAGAATCAATGTTACGTGATAGTTTGTCAGTATGTCCTCTATGCATTCATATACCATTCATCCAATTATCAATAAATGATAAAAATGGTCCGGTTAGATCAAACAATGCCAGCGTTTCGCCCCAGTGTGCCGTTGGGCTCGTCAGTTGGTACAGACACACCTACCAATATGCGTGGCTAGCACATACTGAGAAGGCCATGCAAGACACAAAATACAAGCAGTATTGACGTCACGAGCATGCCAATGTGCTACGGGAGTAAAACTCCCTTTCATAAAAACAAAAGCCTTACCTTGGCAATCCAAATAAGGTTTTGAATATTCCCGAAGGGAATATGATGTTTCCATTTGAGCGGATGAATTATCAATAAATGATAAAAATGGTCCGGTTAGCTTAAACAATGCCAGCGTTACGCCCCAGTGTGCCGTTGGGCTCGTCAGTTGGTACAGACACACCTACCAATACGCGTGGCTAGCACATACTGAGAAGGCCATGCAAGACACAAAATACAAGCAGTATTGACGTCACGAGCATGCCAATGTGGCATTGTTTGAGCTAACCGGACCATTTTTATCATTTATTGATAATTCATCCGCTCAAATGGAAACTACATCATATTCCCTTCGGGAATATTCAAAACCTCATTCATCCAATTGCGATGAAATTTGGGCGAGTTGTTGTGTGCACTCCAGGGAACGTTTCTGGATACAAATTAATTATGTAACACAAAAGGGTGAACTCCGACAGTAACCCAATTGCACAATCTGTATACTTATGACACCGCAATGCAAGGTGTGAGAATAGCTTGCAGTTTCATCGTGAGGTGACATGAGGGGACTGCCAGCAGCCTGCCGTGTTATCTAGTATTGCTGGGACCATCAGCGTTGATGGAGAAGATCTCCCTCGTGTAACAAAATTCAAATATCTTGGATCTACTGTCTCTGACAATGGAAGAATCATCGACGAGGTCAACGCAAGGACGCAGGCGTCTTGGTTGAAATGGCGTACGACGACAGGTGTCACCTGTGACCGCCGGATGAAAGACCACCTTAAATCCAAGATCTACCGCACTGTTATCCGACCAGTCGCACTCTATGGTACCGAGTGTTGGCCCACTACAAAAGAGGTGGAACGTCGGCTAAGCGTCATGGAGACAAGGATGCTGTGGTGGACAGGCGGCGTCACTAGAATGGCTCATGTTACCAATGTTGATATACGGAAACGTTTTGGAGTGGCGCCGATCCATCAGAAAATGCGGGAAGGCCGTTTACGCTGGTTTGGCCATGTGCTGCGTGCAGAAGAAGATACAATAGCAAAGTCAGCATATAACCTGGAAGTCACGGGAAAGAGGCCCAAGGGACGACCAAGGCAGAGGTGGGTTGATACGATCCATAATGATCTGAGGACTGCACATCTACACCCAGAAATGGAGACAACAAATCCTCTCAGCAGACCCTGCCACCAGGCGGGACAAATGCTAGGAAAAAGAAGAAGAATCTGTATATTCCAATACAGTTCAAGCCACGATTTTTGATCGAGGGTTCTTAAAACTGAACTCGCGTTTGGCTGCCGGTTCGAATATGGTCATGGCAAGCGAAACATTTCAATTCCCTTATGCGTTCTTATACAATTCATCCGATTGCGATTAAACTTTAGTGAATTGTTGTGCACACTCCAGGAAAGGTTTTTACAATGTGTACAGATTCAAGCAATGAGCAACGGCACGCAAATCGTTTCAACAAAGTCCCGTATGCGATCATATATCATTCATCCAATTGCGATGAATCTTGGGCGAGTTGTTGTGTACACTCCCAAGGAAATTTTGTGGCTTAGTAAATCCATTTCACAATAGGTAGCGCACGAGTAGATTCAACAAATAAGTGACGGCACGCGAATCGTTTCAACGAAGTCCTGTACCGTATGCCATTCATCCGATTGCGATGAAATTTAGGCGAGTTCTTGTGCACACTGCCACAAAGTTTTCTGAATTAAAAATCCATTTGACGAGTAGTTTCAACAAAATAATGAGTGTTGGCCAGCGAATCGTTTCAGGAGAGTCCCATAAGCGTTCATATACAATTCCGCCAATTGTAATGAAACTTTGGTGAGTCGTTGTGCACACTCCCACCATTGTTTCTGAAAAGGTAAATCCATTTTTTATTAGATGGCGCACGAGTAGTTTCAACAAATGCTCACATGGTCAGCTGTATGTGGCATGCTCACGCGTCGGAAAACCTTCGGACTTATTTATATACGCACTAGACAGAAAAACAAAGAATATTGTTTATCCAAAGGCACTTCAGTAAACGAAATTACAATTCAAACACTTTTTATTCTTTCTTGGGCTAGCTGAGTGGCTCAGCAGTAACGTTCTCGCCTGCTGTGACCAAGGTTGCAAGATCGAATCCTGGTACAGCCAGTTGGCATTAGAGGGTGCGCAAATGCGAGGGGCTCGTATCAGTAGATTTACTGGCACGTTAAAGATCCCCTTCGGGTCAAAATAATGTCACCCCGGCGTCTCTAAAAGCCGCAGTTGTTAAAAGGGATGTAAAACTAATAACATTATTACTATCCTCCTTTCTGTCTTTGATTGGCATTGCAACGCATGCTGGGTATAGCTATGCATGCCCGCATAGGTTTATGAATTAGTAAATTGACGTTGTTGAGTCGCTTCAACAAATGAGTGTATTTCACACATTTTGCTGCAGTGCACGTGTTTCTTTGTATGAGTGCGAATGCTTGACAGAATCGAATTGAATTATTCACAGGGACATTTCAATTCGCGTGTGACAGTTTTCTTCATTCGTTACTCAATAATTGTCCATCTATGCCTCTAACCGGGGAAGATGACCTCGCTGTATTGATTTGGGAGTATCTCAATATTTCTGGCATTCGATATTTTACCAGTTACATCTACATAATTCAACCAACATGTGCATTTTTTAATATAGATATTTGATGTCACAACTGCTAGAGTCCAAGCTCTGTGAACTTGCGTGGTCAGGGGAAAGGGCAGGCGACAAGTGAAGGGCCTGTCACCAGCCCGCCGAGTTATCTGGTATTCCTGTCCTTTCCAATACTGCTAACATAGGGCCGTTGCCTAAACCACTGTGGTGAGAGCACCAGGGAATGTTTTTCGCAGCGCCTACGTGTTGCTGCAAGAAGAAGCATCAGAAGTTTAGTTGGCAGCACGGTGTCCTGGACAGGGTAGCAGTACAGTGCAGGCCACACGTGTGGGCTGTCGAAATAGTCAGTGTGTATTGCAGTAAGCGAGTGTTTAGATAGATAATTGGAAGTGTGCAACAGTATACAGGCGGTAATGTTTACTACTGAAGAGAGAGCTTCTTTGGTGGAATATGTTTTGCGCGAAGACAATCGGTTCACAGAAAATATAAAACTAAAATTTCAGGAGCGGTTTCCTAATTCAAAGTGTCCAAACCGGGATACCGTTCTGGATTTGATAAGTAAATTATGTGTGACCGGCTCAGTTCACGATGTACCGGATACAGGCAGACCTACACTTTTAACAGACGAAAAACTTGATGAAATCTCCGATATAATGCTGCGTAGTCCAAGAAAATCAACACGCAAATCAGCTCAAGAAACAGGAATCTCTAAGTGAACGGCACATAAAGCTGTAAGAGACATGCTGCAGTTGTTCCCTTATAAAGTTACCAACTGATACAAGCGGCAGCTGTGCTGCCAACGTAGCTGCTGATGCTACCTTTCATAGCAGCATGTAGGCGCTGCGGAGAACATTCCCTGGCGCCCTGCCTCTGGTCTGTTACTAAGCAAGGACCGGGAACCCCACACGTCTGTCATCATAAGGCTATAATTATAGTCATCCATGCGATCCATATTCCTCTCAGATTCACGGTGCTGGGACCCGAGCAGTACGCCAACAGCTCATTGTCTAGATGCAACGAGTATCGGTCTAAGCCCGCAAATAAAGTTAAGACTAGGAAAATATCGAAGGTAGAAATCTCAATTACCTATATCAGTTATAAAATTTTACCATGTTCGTTCAGTAATCGTTTCCTTTTTCATTAGCCTATTATTATCATTAAGGGCAAATGACCTAGATGTTACGCCACAGTTGTTAAAAGGAACGTAAAAGTAATAACATTATCCTCCTTTCTATCAGTCTTCGATAGGCATTGCAACGCATGCCGGGTATACCTAGTTGTATATAAAACAAAAGGAAAGGGAAAAGGGAAAGAGAAAAGGAAACAGCCTCGTGTAGTTGAGTGTGTGTCGAATTTGTCTGATTGCCTTTATTGCTGTGATGACTGTATCAGTGTAACTGCATCAGGGACAGGGAAGGGGTAGGTAACCAGTGACTGAAGTAAGGTGCTATCCAGGCATTTGCCTGGGGATATGCATCATTATGATTATTATTGTAATATTATTTTCATTATTTTTATTAGGATGTCTCATAAGTAATGTAGTTTTCATTTTGGTGTTTTATAAGATAGAATTGGTTTTCTTTGGTTCGCCAAGGCTATTTATAGGAGGCTATGACTAGAATTGCGTATATTGCGAGAATGTATCAATAGTCAGTTGTTGATACACAATAACAAATGGAACTTACTAAGTTACTTCTAAAGCACTACTGGACACAAGATTACAAAGCTGCTGCCACAAATCAAATAATATGTGAAGTGGAAGGAGAAGGTGTCATTATTGAGTGTGTGGCACAATGAGGTTCCAAGGTTTCAACACTGGAGAAGAAAACACTACAGATTTACTGCGTTCTGAAAGACCTTAACTATGGGATAGAGAATACGCGCCGAGTTTTGGAAGAAAATCTGCAAAGTAGTACTTGCAGGCTGTAGGAAGAACTTGGTGCATCAAAAGATACCATACATCCCCAGATTACGAAACTGTACCTCATAAATTGACCCCTGAACAGGATCGACTTAAGAGTGGATATTTGTCGCCAGCTTATTGGTAACCCCATGGATGAAGGATTTATCAGGAGAATTGTCACATGGATCTATTACCGCAATGCTGACTCCTCGAAACAGTGGCTCAGTCCCCGTCAACCTGCCAAGTCATCGTTAAAAAGTATCGGTTCGGCCCCAAAGTGATGTGTGTCTGGTGAAATTTTGAAGGAGTGATTCACTGGTAGTTTGTTCCAAACAGGCATGCAGTCAATGTGGATCTTGATTCTCAACAACTGGAACAAGTTCATGAAATTTTGAGACTGAGATACCCAGCACTAGTTAACTGAAGTAAGAGTTCTCTTGCAGCAGGACAATGCAAGACCTCGTACTGCACAAACAACAATTGTAACTAATTCCCTTGTGGGTGCTTACCTTTACCTTCCAGGTATGAGATTGATTTGATAATTGGGCGCCAAGGAGCCAACATCAAGTTGAATCCTAAAATTTATATTTATATCAACCACTAGCTTGTGTAGAACACTTGAGATACTCTTCGAAATCAGACCGTGGTATGATTGCATCATTAACCCTGATAACATTTGCATTGAGAGAAGGTTTTGTCTTATATATAAAGCTACATACTGGAATTAAAGATTGCATGTTGAATAAAATTAGTTTAATAATCAAAGAACAAGACTGTGGTAAATTTAATAATAATAATAAAAAGGAGCTTAAAGATTTTACCATTACCACATGAAAATTACGTAAAATTGGAGGTCGCATGAATTTACTGAATTTACGATTATTACCAAGCTAAGAAGTTATTGAATTTACGACGATAAAAAAAGAAAAGAGAGAGATTGCGTGGATATGCGTCAGTTCCGCTCACCATTGGAGATACTTTCCCCCTCGTACTTCTTGCTTCAAGAGAGATTGCTGTAGATTCTCGGTCGGCGTCTTCTTCGTTTCTTGATGGAGTAGTGAATTAATATGAAAGTTTGAATACTGTTACAGGTGGATCTAAGTCCCGAAGCCACTTATACGGTCTGCCTATTCACAACAGCTCGTATAATACCCATGACGAATTGGTCAGTGGAGTATACCAGGAAGATGTCGTTCACCATGGAACACAAGTAATGAGTCCGGAGACTACTGAGTAGATAATAATGTTCTCTGAATCAAAGTAACGATCCGTCCATTACGGAACAAAAGTAATGAGTAAGTCCTCTTCTTCACGCCGCGCGGTCACTATATACAACTGGCCCGCTTCCCCTTCCAACGTCCAACTCCTCAGTCTCCCGCCTCGCCTGATGATCAATCACTGTGCATCTTCATGGATCTCAACACAGCTGGGTATGGGCAGACCTCCTCTTGATTGGCTGTGACACCCCACGCGCTTCTTCCAGCCTAAAAAGTTCATTGCTCTTGCAGTGACGCTTCGATGTACATTTTCCGTTTCAATAAACATATCGCCTTTTCATGGTTGAAGAAGTTGACTCTGGTTGCGACATCTTGTTGTTGTTCTCAAAGGCTATTCCTGGATCCGTACTTCCCGATGACTCAAAACTCTCAACTAGCCCTAACTGAATATAAAATCCGTACTCTCCGCAACCAAATAATTTACTTGTATAATGGATATCAGAATAATCCGATTGATAGTGTTTTCTATTAGATAGAAAACCTATCTGTATTGGTTATAAAATTAAAAAAAAGCTCCAAAATAAATATGACATTAATAATAATAATTCTAAATTAAATTCACTTGGCTGAATAATTTGCCACGTTCAAACGAACATTAATTAGGTCCCATCTGACTTATGTCAGTGGCATAAATACCCTCCGAAAAACAGGTTGCACAATGGCAAAAATTATGGAATTGGGAGGAGTCGAACTGTTACCACATCCACCATACGGACCTGAACGTGCACCTTCAGATTACCATCTTTTTCGATTCATGGCCCATTTCTTGCATGGAAGAAATTTCGAAAACAATGCTGTGGACGTGGGCCTCGCTGAAATCTTCGCATCAAAACACAGAGACTGGTACCATCGCGGGATAAGAAACCTCGCTGAAATATGGCTCAAGACCATAGTATCTTATTGTCTCTACTTTGGAGAATAGTTTAATTTCTTGTCAGAAAACTTTCCAAATAAAATTTTCTTTTAAAAACGAAACTACCTATGAGACATCCCCTGTGTTATTAGCATGCTGAACTGCTGTGCCCAAGATGGGTTCAAACCCGGCCGAAGTCGTCGGATTTTTTAAGAATGTTAAAATCCTTCAGTATGCCTTCCTTCGGAGGGGAAGTAAAGCCGGCGGTCCCATGGTTTATGGCATGTAAAAGATCCTCCCACAGACTAAACTTGTGTGGAGCTAAATTTCTACGTTAGATTTCGTTGTAACGCTCTATCGAAGTTCCAACGTTCACCACTAGGTATCATTGATATCTGGTGGCGAAAGTTGGAACTACTTGAAACTGAACGGAACTTGTAGCTCACCCTAGGGGTGTCCGCTTGAAGCAGCTACAGCCTCTGGCAAGCCGAACCAGTCCTCGGACACTTCCGGCACTAAAAGCCTTACGATAAATACATAAATGTGTTATTATTCAAAATCTGATATTGACAGTGGCAGTCTTCAGTGTGGTGTTTGCTGGATTTTTCTCTCTCTCCCTCTATGCACATGCCAGAATGGCATCATAATTTCAGGTCCTGGGGTGTCTGCTCAATCCTATAATCACATATGTGGTTAGTCTCATTGTTATGTACGCTAAATTAACAATCAATAAACAATTGTTTTATACCCCAACATTGAAGATCAACATGACCAGAATATTAACTGTCCAGAGATATAACACTTTCATACTCAACTTGGTTGTCGAGGGGAAGGTGACTGATCACTAATAATAAAATCCTTCTAATTTTCCCAGTCAGCAACAACAGTTAGCATGCCCAGCTAACGATGTTCTTAGTTTTGGTATTAACAGTACGCAACTGCTGTAAATAAGCAATTTCCATCACTTATTATAAGTACAATCCTTCAGGGATGAAGGGGAGCATAGAATTACTCCGCCAGCTACTGGAATGAGCATACACTTACTTCGCCAACCACCTAATGAAGTCAGTTTTAGAATTCTATGTCCAGTGAATGTCAGAAATCGTATTGACTCAGGGAAACCCAAGGCTGCCAATGAAGTATGAAGACAAAGTGACCCAGTAATTCTAAGTCGATTTCTAGCAGTACAGTACTTATCTATGGGATATAAAAGGAAAGGTTTAACAATTCATAGTAGCAGCATGATGTATTTTCGAATGATGACTGACCACTCTCGTTCACTATGCCACAGGGAAGAGAAAGTAGACCATACTGTGTATTCGTTCGTACACGTTAGTTAAATTGTGTCTCAAAGTATACTGTATCTCAGAGAATTCATTACTTTACGGGATTAATAAAGGGAAGTATGTTTATGACAAATAGCAATAGCAAACAACAATACAGAAATATAAAACATATCCGAGGTGGGATTCAAACTCCTTTGGCTCTGCATAATAGACCCGATAGCACCAAGACAACGAAGAGGGAGAGTATTATTTATGTAACTAAACAACTTATAAACACAACTGCCAGTTTAAATTCTTCAATATTTATATTTCTTTACAACTCGCTTCCAATATATCTGATTGGAACATCATAAACATATTTCCCTTATTCCAGTAAATCTCATGGGAACCTCATAAACAACGATCAGAGCAACGCGGTACATCTTCTGTCCACCATGTTTCTCACGGGTGAAAGCAAGTGTGTGCACTTCCGTGTGGCAGGAATGCTACATCTTTCTTTAATAATTTGAAAATATATGGCAACATATTTTCTTTTCTATAAAAGAGACTCTGCAAATCTACAGGCCATGAGCTTTCATCAGAAAGCTTTACGAAGTCAATCGGTTCAGCCATGCTCTCAATCTCATTTAACAATTATAATCACCTTACTGTTTTAAAAACATAGATTCCTCAATTTGTTGGTAGGCATAAAAGCTTGGTTAACTTTAATATGTCATTGTGGTAAAGGCAATGTACCGTATATTGGTTCAAACTGACAAACTAACACTTGGAATGTTGTTGTTTCTTATGGCTAGCCCGGATTCCAATCCATCAGCTTTCTTGCGTTCCAAGAGAGTTGTGTGAGGTTTCCTGAAGTTCTAGCAGTCACATCAAGTTTGTTGCAATGTAGCAGGTGCCCCTTATCTATTTTACTTCCAGGTTCGTGACAAAGTGTACATTTTTCAGATCTCAGGATGTTGATTCGTTTCAGATGAGCTGCAAGGCAGTCATGGCGCAGTGTTAAGTCTGAAGAAGGCTACAGCTTCTCTTCTTGATGTTATTTTATATTGATCCCATTTAGCATAAATGTCCTTCCACGATTTGGTTTCTGCTGTTTTCTTTGCCATTTCTTCATACCCGTTTTAGATAGTATTTTTCAAAATCCTTTTTGCTGACATAAAATCAGTCTGACTGACAGGTTGTTGTAGTGTGGTACCTTTTTTTTTGCTAATCTGACTGCCTCTTCATTACCTACTATTCCAACATGAGATGGGATCCACTGAAATGAGATCTGTTTGTGGAGTGTTTGAAGGGATTTTATCATTTAAAAAATTTCTTTCAGTTCTTTATTTTGAGGCTTATAATTAGACGAGACTGCTTGGATGGCTGCTTTTGAATCTGTAATGATAACACATTTTTGATAATCATTGTTTCTGTCTAATAACTGTTGCAGTGCATGTAAAATTGCTTTTATCTCAGCATCAAAGTTTGTTTTGGCCTACTGGGAAGTAGAGTGAGAAGAGAGATGAATGTATTCCTGCTCCAGTTCTATTTTATTTGTCTTGTGAGCTATCTGTAAATATTTTTAGCTATTGATTAGACAGATATCTTTCTTCTATTGTACAGAGGGTCAGCTGTTTTAGATCATGTGGTGAAGTGTCTTTCTTGCAGACCTCTTCTAGCAAAGTAGGATCTGTAGTCACTTGTATATATTCAATGGGCTTGACTGGCATACAGAGTGGTTCAAGTTTTATTTGTAGATTGCTCTTATTGATATATTCTTTGGCGAGACTTAAAGGATCTTGGGGCTAGAAACTGGTTTTTTGATCCATGTCTTTGTATACTGAGATATGCATTGGCTGTTTGATGTTTCATCTCTTCTTCTCTTGGTAAGTTGTGGGTATATAACTGCAAGGTGGTTACAGGTGTGGTTTTTATTGCGCCTGTTATGATTCGTAGGGCATTATTCTGACACCTCTCGAGGCGATCAATGTTTGACTGGTGTGCTGTAGAGAGTACTTCACTGCCATATTTTATGATAGGTTTGATTTAAGTATTGTAGGTTTTGTTGAGTATGTCTTGAGTGCTAATCCAAGTAGCTCCTGCTAGTCTTTTCAGTAATTTCAACCGTTTGCTTACTTTATCCTCCACATGTTGTATGTGTTTGGTCCAGTTCAGCTTCTTGTCCAGGATGATACCTAGGTACTTTGTACTTTCACTTTTTGGAAGTTCTTGATTAGTGAATTTGAGACTGAAAGTTGGATTGTGGTGTCTCAGGGAGAAAAACTGGTATACTGTTTTGGTACTATTGATTTCCATATTATTGTTTTCAGTCCAGTTTTCGAGTTTTACAAGTGCCTGGTTCATTCTGTGTTCAAGAAGAATTTGCTGATTTGGGCTGTTATGTGCTGTGGTCCAAATGATAACATAGTCTGCAAACATGCTGATATTCATATTACCTACTTCCTTTATTGTTTTTGGAAGATCACTGATGTACACATTGAATAAAGTTGTGCTTGATACAGCTCCTTGTGGGAGGCCTAGTTTTGATTGCTTGCAACCTGAAGTTTTGTTGTTGTAACAGACATTGATCATTCTTTGGGAAAGGAATCTTGAAAACCATACATCCATTTACTTTGAAACTCCGCCTTTGTCCGGTCCCAAGTCTGAAATGCGAAAAGAGGAGGGTTCGCTGGTTTGGCAACCATCTGTAAAAACAGCTAACTCCGAATGTTGGGCGGCGGTAAATAACTCTACCCCTGAAGGGGCCAACGGCTTCTGGCGGATTAGCCCCTATAGGTGGGGTGATGGTCCCCTCAGTGTAGGAAATGACACTGAAACCCATTACGTATATTTTGGCCCAACGGCAACGAGGGCGGAAGAGGTACCTATCAACTCCGAGGTTACACAACGGCTGCTGAGGCAGAAGAGGTCATGGCAGATGGACTGGCTGTAAAGGCGCAACTCACGACTTCTTGAGTCTGCGGCAGTCCATTGCAGTTCTGGTACTTGTAACTGCAGGTCTCATTCTATATGAGCCGCAGTGGGTGGTGCCAGAATCATAGTGCGTGGGTTTGTCCTTGGCAAGTCGAAATCCAACTTAAACAAAGTCCCGCCTGTGACACTCTTCCCTGCCAAACTTATTAAGTCCAACGGCGATGGGATAAGGGCGATGGAAGCAGGTTTGGTAAACTGGAAGCTTCTAGTCTGGACCTGCACGTTGGCGACGGATGTGTGATGGTCGTCTCCTGGAGACATAATGTGGCAACTCGGGGATTCGGTCCTGCATCTGTGTCTGGGCAGGCCTATTCAGGATCACCGCTGCCCACCCTGAACGGGGATGGCCCTAGAAAAGGTGGGCTAAACATCAGATGCCACTCTTCAATCCTGTGGGACACCGCACCCACAGGGACAACCAATCTTGCGGTCGAAATAAGAACTCAAATAAAATGATTATAGGCGCTTGGAACATCAGAACGTTATTGGACCGAACAGATAACAGGCCGGAGAGAAGAACAGCTCTTATCACCCACGAGCTGAGCAGACTCAATATCGATGTTGCTGCCCTTAGTGAAACTAGACTTGCAGGGGAAGGTAATATCAAAGAGACTACAACAGGATACACCAACTTTTGGAAGGGAAAGAAGGAAGAGGATAGTCGCATACATGGAATTGGTTTTGCAGTGAAAACTAAATTGGTGAATGAACATCGACTCTCTCCCAGTGCAATAAATGAAGGCTCATAAACCTTCATATTCCCCTTTTGAGGGGCAGATTCATCACACTTATCTCCTCATATGCCCCCACTCTAATGGATGATGAGGACCCCAAGAACTGCTTATATCAACACCTAAGCACAGTCCTCACCAAGGTGCCCCGCAATGACAACCTTCTGCTGCTTGGTGATTTTAATGCAAGAGTGGGCAAAGACAGAAATCTGTGGGAGAAGGTCATGGGAAATCATGGTATAGGGAACAGCAACAGCAATGGCCTATTACTTCTCGGGCTTTGTGCTGAGAATGAGCTCTACATCACCAACACTCATTTCCGACTACCCGACCGCTAAAAGACCACATGGATGCACCCACGATCCAAACACTGGCACATGATTGATTATATCATCACCCGACAACGTGACAAGAATGATGTCCTAATCACAAAGGTTGCAAGAAATGTTGATGACTGTTGGACAGACCACCAACTCCTGATCAGTCGACTCAGTCTATCCAAAATCGACCCCGCACCCACTCCATGAGTCCACCCAGAAAGAAGCTGAACACCTCAAGGCTGTACGATGAAACTGTCGCGGATGGATTCCGAAGAACTATTCAAGAACAGCTGATCAACAGGAAGGTTGATGGTGAATGGACCACGCTTCAGAAAATCACCACAGAATCAGCAGAAGATACTATTGGTTTTGCAAAAAAGGGGAGACATGACTGGTTTGAGGAAAATCATGAAGAAATACTGAAATTAGTCAGTGATAAAAGGGAAGCCTACCTTTCCCATACACGAGACCCGTCTTCCACAGAAAAACTAAACCATCTCCGTGAACTAAAACAGAATTGTCAAGCTGAAATCCGGAAGATAAAAGACAACTGGTGGCATGAAAAGGCTGAGGAGCTCCAGAGAAATTCCGACAGCAGAGATCTACGCAACTTTTACGCAGGTCTAAAAGAGTTATATGGACCCTTTCACTCCTCTTCAGGAACACTGAAAGGTGCTGATGATACCACCATTCTCATCAGCACTCAAGAAGTTTTGGATAGATGGAAGGAACACTTCAGCTCTCTTTTAAATCATAGCTCCACTGCAGCCTAAGACTTTCTGCACCTTGTCCCTCAACATCCGCCTCGACCTTGGACGACAATGCCCCCACACTTCCAAGAGTTTGTCAAAGCCTTGAGCAGTCTGAAACCAAGGAAGACCCCAGGACCAGACAACATCCCTCTGGAACTCATTCAAAGCGGAGGCCTACCCCTGAAAACCAGACTTTTTCACCTTATCCTTCTGATTTGGGAAACACCAGCCGATTGGAAAAACGCCACCAATGTTACCATCTTCAAGGAAGGCGACCGAAGTATCTGTGGAAACTACCGTGGTATCTCCCTTCTCTCTATAGTGGGAAAAATCTTTGCTAGAATCCTCTTGAATCGAATACCCAGAAAGAATACTCCCTGAATCCCAGTGTGGATTCTGTGCTTCTCGGGGAACCATTGACATGATCTTCTGTGTAAGACAGCTGCAGGAGAAATGCAGGGAGCAAATGAAACCTCTGTTCTTAGTCTTTTACGATCTTGAGAAAGCCTTTGATACTGTTTCCAGAAATGCCATGAGGATGGTTTTAAGGCGCTTTAGATGTCCTGAACATTTTGTTTGCTCTCCACGATGGTATGGTTGGACAGGTACTTTATCAGAATGACATCTCTGCTGAATTCTCCATTACCAATGGGCTCAAGCAAGGCTGTGTTCTTGCACCTACACTTTTTGCTCTTTACCTAGCGGCCATGCTATATGAGACTTCATCAGTGAACATCCCTAGCATGGAGATTAGATATCGGTATGATGGAGGGCTATTCAACCGAACCAGGCTCCGCTCTAAAAGATTAACCTCTACCATGTTGGTCACAGAACTGCAATACGCCGACAACGCTTCACCAGCCCTCTCAGCTGAAGAGTTGCAACAATCTGTTAATTGCTTCGAGAGAGTATACGCACGCTTTGGCCTGACCATAAACATCCGGAAGACCAAAGTGCTGGTTCAACCTGTCCCTGGAACCTCCACCCCTGACTTTGATATCACCATCTCTGGCAATTCCTTGGAACGAGTTGATCACTTCTTATACCTTGGGAGCATTCTGTCAACCCAATGTACTGTCGAAAAAGATGTGGATAAGAGAATTCACCCTGAGCATGTTGCGTTTGGACCCCTCTTACATCGTGTATTCCAAAACAAAGACCTAAGGATGGGAACAAAGCTGTTGTCATCTCTACGCTGCTCTACGGATGTGAGACCTGGACTCTATACCGCCGGGATATCAAAAAGTTGGAACGCTGCCACCAGCAAAAAATTCCCTCCATTATGCACATTAAATGGGATGACTACATACCTAATATCACGGTACTCGAGAGAGCAAAAATGAAGAGTATCGAGTCCATCATTATCGGCCATTGGCTTAGATGGTCTGGCCATGTCCAGTGTATTCTGAGTGATGACAGACTCCCTAGGCAGATCTTGTACAGTGAACTCAGCACGGGCAAGAGACCAACAGGTGCACCTTTGAAATGTTTTGAAGATCAGCTCAAAGAAACCTTCAAAAATGTATCTATCAATCTAGATACATGGTGTACCCTTGCGGAGGACCGTTCGTGCTGGCACAAAACCACCTTCGACGCTATTCTACTTTTTGAACAAAATCGTCAAAGACAGGAAACGGAAGCTCGTCAGAGAAGAAAACTCCGCCAAACACTTCTATGTCCACCCCCTACCATCAGATATGACGTATGCAACCGCATGTTCTATGCGAGGATCGGTCTGCTGAGTCATCAGCGGCATCTCCATCGTGCGGACACGAGAGCTTAGGAGTGCAGGGAAGAAACAAACACTCGGATACGAGTATCGGCTGATGATGATGATTTACTTTAAAGTTGATAAGCTCCTTTAGCAGCATGTTTCGCCATACAGTATCATAGGCTCCTATAAAATCGATGAAAACTGCAAGAACACTTTCCCTTTTGTTAAAAGCTTCTTTAACAGCTTGTGCAAATCTCATTATTTGGTGGGAGGAGGACCTGTTTTGTCTAAAACCTGCTTGTTCTTCTGATAGAAGAGATTTTGTTTCCAAATACCAATTGAGTCTATTTTTAACCATCCTTTCTAGAATTTTTACCAGAATGGAGGTAAGTGCTATAGGTCGGTACGAGGGAACTTGTTTTTTTTGGCTTGCCTGGTTTTAAGATTGGAATGATGGTTGCCTTTGTCCAGTCTTTAGGTAGGTTATCATTTGATGTCCAAAATTTGTTGAATATGTGTAGCAGTATGTTTAAGAGCAGATGGTCCTAGATTTTTTATGAATTCTGGGAATATCTCATCAGGTCCTGGTTGTTTTCTGACTTGTGTGTTCTTTATTGCTAACATTAACTCTTCCATTGAAAATTCGTTGTTAAAGATATCGTCTGCATTGTTATTCATGGATTTTTTTACTATTTTTTGAGAGTCTTGCCTTCTTTCTTTTTCTGTTTTGATAGTCTAATTGAAGTGAAATGTTTACAGAAGTGGTTGTTATTTTATGACAATCTGTAATTTCCTTATCAATTATCATAATAGGATTCAAAGGATTGACTACGTGTTTGTTGTTTAGAGAATTGATAAGTTTGTGAGCTTTATTGCTGTCTGTCCTAGTCAACTGTTGTTAGAAATGTGTTCCAAGATTCTCTTTTTGATATTGTTATTGCTTGTTTTAATTTTGCTGTTGCTTGTCGCCATTTCCGTACATCATTTTGATCCTGAGCAAGTTCAGCTGTTCTTCTTGCTTTGTCTCTGGCGGACTGAAGATTGTTCAATTCATCTGACCAGCTGTTCTTCTTGCTTTGTCTCTGGCGGACTGAAGATTGTTCAATTCATCTGACCAGAAAGGTTTATATTTTGTTTGAGCACCTTTGGGAATGCACCCTTGCTATGTCTTTTATGGCTGTAGTAAATTTATTTAGGATGATGTTAGGAGGTGCATCAAGATCAATTCCCGACATTTTAGTTTCTAGTGTGTTTCTGAAATTTTCCCAGTCTGCCTTCTTAAAGTTCCACTGAATCTTCTGGTCTGCACTTTGAGCAGATTCACTGTATGATGTAATAGTAGGAAGGGACATTCCTGGATCTTCGAGTACTGATCGATGACAGTGGTTTGTAAGATCTGTTGCGACTAATATGAGATCTGGGTTAGTTGTGGAACCCGAGTGTTGAATGAATGTTGCTGGGTCTTTGTTACTATATAATAGTTCAAGAGAGCTACTCTCTATAAGGTCTTTTATTGTTTTCCCAGCTGAATTTGTGTAGTTGTAGCCCCAGACTGGAGAAGCTGCATTGCAGTCTCCTATAAAAATAGTAGCTGTTTTGATTTCTAAAAGGTGAAGATTCAGAATTTTATTGTTTGGAGGACTGTAAACACAGAATATTGTTACTTTCTTGTTGTTGATCCATATGGATAATTCGATAATTTCTGATGTATCTGTTGGGTCCTTTCTTTTACAATTCTGTATTTTGACATGATGTTCTTCACTTGTTAACTTATGGCTCAGAAACATGGAATATGTTGGTTCAGGATTGCAATAAACTTAGGGTGTTTGAGAGGAAAATAATACAGAGAATTTATGGTGCTGTATTGGATAGAGAATGGAGGATACGAACTAATAGGGAAATAGATGAAATCCTCAAAAGCGAAGACATTGTTCGATACATAAAGTCACAATCACTACGATGGCTGGGCCACTTTGAAAGGACGGAAGACAAAAGAACACCAAAGATTATATATAAAGCCAGAATGGAAAGAGACCAAGGAAACGATGGAAATCTGAAGTGGAGGTGGACTTGCAAACAATGAACGTACGACCCTGGAGAACAGCTGTCCAAGATCGAGATCGATGGAAATCTGTGGTTGGCGAGGCCAAAGATCACACCGGGCTGTAGTACCAGATAAAGAAAGAAGAAGTTGTTCTTCACTGCTACAAATATTCCGCTAGCTATTTGTCTTGTTTTGAAGAGAGTGTAGATGGAATACCCTTGGATCTTGAAATATTGTATGTTTTCAGGTGTAGTGTTGGCTTAATTGATTAGAAGGATGTCTATGTCTATCATGATTTTCTTTACATCCAAAAGTTTCTTTGTTGGTACACCACCTGCATTCCATTGCAGTATTCTTACTTTGTGTTGTTTTGCTCTGAAAAGAGCAGTTTTATTTGTTTGCTCATGTTTCTATATTGTGGAATATTTTTGCCAAAATTGTTACTCATTTAGCACCACCCAGGGGACATGTACAGCTTAAGGTTAAGGTATGCTGCAGACGTGAGTAAATACATTTTAAAGAAATGGTCCACCTTGTTAATATTAAAATGGTTTTGAGTGCTAAAAGACTTTCTTCATAAGCTGAAGTTTATGAATATTGAATTTAAACAATAAAAATGAGCTAAGATGGTCTTGTAAGTTGAAAAGGATACACTTAAGACATGACATAGCTAATATGGAAAGAATTCATGAATAATAAAAATGTGTTGTGTATTGACCGATGATTAAGAAGATATGGTTGAATCACAACACCAGTCAGAATTAGTCTTTAACAGAGCGAAGTCACTTATTACCATGCACTATCAATGTTGATCCTATTAGTCAGGTCCTGTTCAATCAATTTACTTATCGTATGGCATATATACACAAAAACAGGAAAGCATGTACATTATATTTTAATGTCCAATGTTCTTATCCAATCCAGAGCCCCTGTAGTGGCCTCTAGAATATCAAACCAATCTCCAATCAATAATATAGCTACATTGCTTAACCTTAGCATGTTCACTGTAGACCTGAAGTAATCTAAATTAAATTTAGAAAAGCTCCTCTCACAACTAAAATTATTTATAACAGCTGTCGAAAATATTCTAAGCACTATGTTAGATGATGTGACTTGGCATTTGGTTTCCACAATGTATGTATAAGGTGCGTTCAAAAAGTAATGAGCCTGAGGCTGGAATGCGCAAACCGGTGACTACATCGGCTAATCATGGTGTGTGTAACGAGGTGTGGATCCGACCTGAGCGTGGAAGGTCCCAGTCCATCGCTAGAGGGCACGCGTGCATGTCACGTGACGATACAAAGCGAGCAGCAGCATGCATCAATCATCCAACGCTGCCAGTCGCATTGCAAACAGTGACATGGAGGCATCAACCAAAGAGCAAAGAGATGTTGATCGGTTTCTGACAGCGGAAGGAGTAGGGGAAATGGACATTCATCGCCGAATGTCACAAGTGTACGGCGAACACTGCATGTCCCTTGCAAGGATCAAGGCGTGGCACAAGTGCTTCAGGGTAGGACGGGTGTCGTTAGCCGATGATGCCTGGTCTGGGGCACCCCCCCGCATTACCGATGACAACGTCCAGCTGGTTGATGCACTCATTACCAGGACCGCAGAGTGACATCGAAGCCATAGCCGCCGTGGTCGCTCCACGACATCATACGGCCAACACAGTCGCAACACTCCTGCAGAAATTCAAAAGGGAGGTTCCCGGCCAACCTCCATACAGTCCAGACCTCTCTCCCTGTGATTACGCCATCAGGGTGTCGAGCGATGGCCTTTTTTCAAATTCCCGTATTTCCCGTACGAAAATCCACCAAATTCCCGTATATTTTAGAACCCTCTAAGACTAGAGTTCGTATACCGAATGGCTGAAAAACGAATCTTAAAGCGCGAATCAAAATTTTCTGGCGTAAGTGTAACTGCATTTTTGGAGACACTTCCGCAGCTCACGGGTGATGGCGATATTTAGGCCTAACCTGTAGCGTGATCAAAGAGCGCGCCCGCGCGCGCGAGTGAGCTCTCTCGCAGATGGGATGGGATGCTACGAACACAAATAAAATACCGTTTACCTGAGGAGAGCTGATATAAATGACTGTTTTACTGAGGAGTAGTGATGTGCGCGAGTGACGCTTGGACTCGCGAGAATCGAGTCTAGCAGTTCCGAGTCTGAACGAGTAACCCGTGGGAAGGACTCGAGTCTCCACGGTGACGTCACGATCCGTACTTACGATATAGGACAGAATGCGGCCAAATTCCCAACACTCGCTAAACTTGCAAACGACTTTTCTACTAGTGATTTACAAGAGAAATCGTTTGCAAAATTCACACTATGCTTCATATTATAACGACTAGGTAATGATAAAGAAAGAAATGTAATTTAAAAAATCAAGTTAAAAAAAAACTTCTTCGCAGGGAATCGAACCCCAGCACGCTGCGTGAAAGTTAGCACCGTTAACCACTCAACCAGAGATATTGATAAGACTACTGGCGTTATTAACAGCGATATATACTACTGCTTAGCAAATTATCACGTTGAAGGAAATTTCTCTTTACTGTATTGCGTTCTTTCTGTCATCAGTCCACTTCTTGCCGGTTTCCAATTTTGAATATTCTATTGTATCACTGTGCATTGATGGGAAACTAATACAATACTTGACCAAGGCGTACCGACATTACTATATATCGTGTAGTTTCCATATATGGCTCACGGATAACGCTGACAGCGTCCTCGGCCTCGATTCCGGACTCGAGTATCTCGAGTTTTACGGTTCCAGACTCGATTCTTCGCGAGTCCACTCGCAGCCCATCACTGCTGAGGAGGGTTGAGAGAGTAGAGAATAGGAGTGTCACATCTTCATATATATTATTTCAGTAGTATGCATCCCTCCTGCGGCGCTCACAAGCGACCGATCGTGACAATGAGCATTCAAATGAAAGAGAATAGACATTAGCAGTGACTTATTGCACTATAATTTCATAAATATATATAATTTCTTTAAAAAAGGACTTTAAAAATTGTACGAAGTGTGCGATTTGCAATCACCGTTGATGTAGGATAATACGCTCCATACTTGCTGTCCACGGGCCACTGAGACGCCTGTTTCATATCATATTAACATTCTGAGGTCTTTCCTTTATCCTGAAATGTTAATAGTGTTCTATAATCATTTGGTTGAAATAAAAACATAACCTTTCTCCTTAAGTGTCTCATTATAAACCTATTGGAGAAAGTGTGGTTTATGAACATGCGAGATTTCTCGCAAGGGTCCGCTAGTAATAAATATTTACTGGAAGTGATTGAATTGTATGGTACCGTAACCTTATAGAGCTTCCACGAGTTAAAATGGCATCGAAGCTTATGCATAACGAACTTCCGGTCCGCGAATCTCCATTTGATTTTCATTGGCAGTGAAACGTTCGTGATTATCTTCGTTATTATTTCGGATTGTGGTTTTGTTTTTAGGCGTTCAACTTATGAAATAATAACTAAAGGGTTGGTCTTTCATGAATATTCCGAAGACAAGTGTCTCCAAGAAGAGTAATTAGTAGAACTTCGCATCAGAGACGACCATAACAAACAGCTTGCCTACAAAGTGTGCGATTTGCACATTTCAAACGGCATTGGTCTAACATATCTTAGACTACAATAATTAAGTTGGTGCAAATTATATATGTTATATGTGAGAATATTATTATAATTTGCTATCCAGTTGTTATATTGGCATATTATGCATTAACGTGACCCGTTTAAATGCTAAATTGTGACGTAAGCTACGAGTCGTAGGCTACTCGCCGTACCGGTAGGCCTAATATTTACTAACAACGCATCGTTTCTTCTTTAATATTTATTTAATCATTATAATTATAATAGCCTATCTATTAACCAATAATCATTTTATAATTCTATACATATTCCAGGTATTGCAAGAAAGCGATTTGATAGCACATGCGGCTCTACCTTACAATCCAACCACGCCCAGTTTTCATTACCTATGGATGATATTACCGCAAGTTAATAAACCAAACAACTGGCAACATATTTCTTTTAATGCTCATTTACATCTTCACCCTAGTCTACGTAAAGTACCTTACGGTAATCACTGAAAGGGTAGGGGGGTTATGACCCCAATTTCACAAACGAACGGACCTCGTTTTGCATGAATTATGGAACTCTAATCCTAATGGAGGTATCGATTGTCTGCATTTAGAAATATGTTAGTCAATAATTTAAAACAAGGTGCCAGAAAACTAAATACAAAAAGCTGCGTGCCTACTACGGTGTTAAGTTGCTCCGTGAAAAAAATACACTTCGCCAAGATTATACGACGTGCATACAGACGTGCATACAGTTAAATACAATCATCCAATTGGAGGAACACTTTCTTTGTCACGATCTTATAAGCAATTAAAACATAAACTGCTGCAATTTACGGGAAAATGTGCAACATTTAGAGACTACGAGTGTTGTTATTTGGCACAACGTTAGCTGACATTTCGCATCATTAATACATAAGGAATGAACACATGCAGAGCCTTCTCACTGCACACAGCTGAAGATCATATCATTCTTGGTGCATTTTACGTTCTCTTAACAATAAGTTGCTTACTTACATGCAAGGAAAATTGTAGTACACACTTCCCATTGCTTCCATTACCTGACTACTAAACCAGAAGCAGGTAATGCATAACCATACGCCGGTGGCGCGTCCTATGGCAAATGAAAGATCGAAAGAAAATGTAAGCTCTATAGGAGCCCGGAACAAGGCAATACAATCTTCTACACTACTGAAAATAGTCAAAATACCCTTTGTAATAATGAATAATAATTTTGGGGGTCATGTAGCAATAAATGTTACCCACCCACTATCCCTTTTTAGATCACGACTTTTATAGTGAAATCGGAGGTGTGTCCGCTATTACACGCGTAAATTATGGGACAAATACAGTATTGCTAACCCCGCGCATTCGGTACTGACAGCCTTCCTGTCACTTTGCCCCGCTTTTCCTCTCCGCAACCTACGGTCGCCCCATAACAAGACCCTACGTCCAACCGCCACACGGCAAGAATTCTGAGCATGCTTCTCACCCACACCCTGTATTTCGAAGGAAACAACGCGAAGGATATGCCGGGAGCTTGGAACAGCTGAGCTGTGTTGCTAAGTTTTTAGAGTTGTTGTAAATCAACTGATTTGAATAATACACAGCGCTATATACTTCAGACATTATTTCTGTACAATTATACGTAATATATTAAAAAAAACAGTCCTGAGTCAACGCCGAGGACATTCAAACAGAGAAATACGATACTTTTAGATGAATAAATGAATTACACACCGAAGCTATGATACCTTTATCATCGGTATTCGATTCAATAAATATGACAAAGAGGGCAAATACTCTACAGCTAATGAATATAAGAACACTCACCATGCAATGATTATCCTTTAACATGAAACAAGAGTCTGAGTGGAGGTCGTTCACAGCTTACTGCAGTAGTTGACAGATAACACCATGCACACTCACTTAATCGCGACTCTCTACGTTTAATATTAGCTTTCGTGATAATACAAAAGTAAAGTTAAGGTAAAGACATATTTAGCACTGAGCACTCAAACAAGCCCCTGTGGCGATATTATTGCCGTGGTTTTATATTTTCGAGTTGTAGGCTATTGAATGACGGACGGTATTTTGAACACTATGAAGGGAAACAATAGCCTGTGGTCTATTATCGATTGACGCAAGCGAACTGACACCAATAAATAAAATATCCTCAGTCACTTGGAAAGGGTTTCTTTGACACCCTCCATTCCTTCACTGTCCCTATCATCACCACCACCATCATTGTCTTGGTCAGAGCTTGATGAATTGCCAAGGTTAATAATCATTTCATCCACCGCGATATCCAGACAACCTTCAGTATTTCTTTCTGTACATGCTGTACGGGATGTGTCCAGTCCTCGGGTCGAACTTCGGCGAAGTAAAAGTAACGAAACAATGACAATGAAAGGAAATCAGACACAGACAGTGGTTAACAAGCGACTGAAACAATGCCTGCCCATACGAGAAGAATTCTGTCACTCGTGTGGTGTGTTTGTAGCCACATGTTGGTAACGGGTGTTTGATAGTAAAATGTCGAGAGCTGTGAGATATTGTTTGTAGTTTTAGAAATGTATGCATGTGTAACGCATTTGCATTGAGTGTTTACGCGGGCTTAAATAAGTCACTTGGACAAATACAAGATTGTTACTAGGAACTTCAGTTAAACAAAACACAAAATTAAATACTTTTGACAGTACTTTTTTTCCTTCCTGGAGACTTTCCGTGGATTTTCTTTCGACTGCCACCTTAGCCGTCGCTTCGCACCTGTTTTGTTTCCTTGAAGACGGCATAGAGTTTCATGCAGTATGGACTCTTGCTCACGGTTATCTTTTCTACTGCACCAGCTGCCATTACAGCGTCCTGAACAGTAGGCTATGCATGCCAATCAGACTTGCTTCTTTGAGATTGACGATCATGCACTCCTTGTTCAGGGAGAAACCTCTGTCTAGAGCTGCATTGTTGTGATACAAAATCAGTATCATTTTAACGAAGCTTGTGAGATCGTTTTTGGCAGGAACTGAGGAAGGTGCTGAAGCCACTAATTCAGACCACAGCACGTCGAGCCGTGGCTCTTTTCCGTCGAACTGCTTCAAACGAGCAGTAACGGAGAGCAGTCTCAGAAGTGCGGAGTAGCTGCTCTTGATGTGGTCAGCCATTGCGCCAGAAAGCAAATTCTTCTGATTACAAAGAATTTCCAGGGCAATGACGATCGTAACTTCTTCCAACTTAGGAGTCTCAGCGACCCCTATAGTGTCTAGGCAGGAAATAGCACGGATCTCTCGTGAGCAAGAGTTGACCACTCTTTGATTTTTTCATCCATAGGATACGAATGTACAATTTCGGCAGTTGGTGCGAAATTGCAGCACATCCGCGTCTGGAATTTTCTGATATTTTGATCTGTTAGCTTCATTAAGTGCTGCTCTTGTCGAGAAACCCAGGTCTCCTCTGTGAATAACAAGGCGGACTGATTCCTGTATGTCATTGTCAGCAACGAGCACGGCTTGCGTAGAGGGTACAGCCGGCGGTCGGCCAGGCAAAGTATGCATTCGACGTTGGCTGAGTTCTCATCCCACTTAGCGCTCTATCGGTGGCGCAAATTACGGGTGGCAGCGCGGCGTGCAGGCGAAATAGAAGATTGAGCGGGAGGACTCTACCGAGCGTTCGGGGGCTAAGAAGTCGGGCATTATGAGACTTTTCAAAATTCCCGTATCAAGTGCGAATTTCCCGTATAATTCCCGTATTTTTCCCGGGTCACTAAAATTCCCGTATTTCCCGTATCGCTCGACACCCTGCGCCATGTTTGGTCCCCTGAAAAGGATTCTGCGGGGCCAACGATTCACCTCGGACGCCAACGTCCAGCTTTACGTGCGGAACTGGTTCACATCGCAGCCCAGGGAATTTTATGAGACAGCCATTCCTCGCCTCATGTCACAGTGGGACAAGTGCCTCAACAACCAGGGCCAATACTTCTAACATACAGGTACTGGTTTCTGTAATTATGCCTCCGGCTCGTTACTTTTTGAACGCACCTTATATGTATGTATGTCTACCCATTATTATTCCAGTTTTCCAATGGGGTCTGGGATGAGATGTGATAAAAGTCTTGATCTCTGATATCGTCTGCTAACAATGTGGTAACAATGGCTTAAGCTTGAAATCCGCTGGGTTACCTGAACCCTTTATAAGCTTCTAACTGTAGTAGCAAACTCTCAAATGGTTAGTGGACATTAAAAAAAAAAAAACTCTCAAATGATTAGTGGACATTAAAAAAAAAAAAAAAAAAACAATTGTTCTGATATGGCAAAAGGCAGCATGTAAACAAACCAAACACAAAGAGTATTTCGACCAGAATACAAATTTGGCCTTTTTGTTTATATCTTTGAACCTTTGCTGCACTCCTGAATGCTTACCTACCAATACTACAGCATTATCATAGATCTGCCCTCAGCAATCCATCATGTCCAAAACATCATGCTTGAACTTGCACAAAATCATTCCTTAAATCAGAGACCCGGAACAGAACTGAAATGCGTTACGTACCGCTGTGTTCCATGTTACGTTATGTATACCATACCGCGGCCCGAGCTGGCTTGCTGTATCATTCCGCCCACTGTAGCTTGGAACTCTGTACGAGAATGTGGAACGTACAGCGCTGGAATGGTACAGAAAGATCTAGACTCTCAACTGTACCGAGCATCAAGGTACGTGTTAGCGGAATGTTCCGTCTGTATCAGTACAGGCCTGGAACGATTCCTCAACGTTACCAGTTGGCCAGTTACTCTGCGTACCGTTCTTGGTTCTCGAAATAGAATAACGTTTCAACCAATCAGCCGGTTACACAGTTTACCGTTTAAGGTTCTAACAACCAGTCATCCAGTTTCTAGGCGTATCATTCCAGGCTCTCAATTAAAAACATGTTCCAACGAAACGTGGAACGGTGGCCGGACATAATCTCAAATGAAGATCTTTGGACCATCACCAATCATCAACCGATTAGCATCCAGATCAAGGAGAGGAAATGGCGCTGGATTGGTCACACACTAAGGAAGCCGGACGGAGCTATTGAGAGGGCGGCGCTAGACTGGAATCCTCAAGGCGCCAGGAAGCGAGGTCGACCTAAGAAGACCTGGAAGAGGACGATCGAAAATGAAATTGCAGAGGTGGACAAGAACTGGAGTCAAGTGAAGAGAATGGCCAGGAACCGTACTGCGTGGAGAAATTTCGCCAAGGCCCTATGCTCCGGAAGGAGCGGCAGGAATTAAGTAAGTAAGTAAGTAAGTAATTAAAAACATGTTCCAACGAAACGTGGAACGGTACAGAGCTGGAACAATACAGCAGCATTTCCCAAAATGTGTGTACAGACTATGACAGAACTATGACACAGTTATTACAACCTATTACACCGAATTTTTTACGTAGTCTATTACGGCTATTACACAGCCTATTACGTTACCACGTCAATTGAACTAAAGTGTTTATTAGGCTTTTACGCTGGTTATTACAAACTGTCACACGATAGCCTAATTACACAGTAATTACATCAAATCACATACCTCTTATCTTATCTAGGGGCATTTCTTTCAGGATATCCTAGTACTCTATCTAGCCTAAGTATATTTTTCAGTATCTACTGTACTGCCAAGAACCTTGATAAAAAATACTTTTTTCTGCATCAAAAACTATCCCAATTTCAGTGATGCTTGGCCATATGTGGAAGCGACCATGTTCTATGATCTGTTTTAAAAACAGTAATTTAAAACTCTTCTCACCAATGCAGCGTGCATTAATTCATCTTAGAAGCACACAAATTTGATTGTAAAAATAAAAGAGCAATTTCTCCCTGTATATGCAAAGGAGAAAATATATATGAATGGTACATAGGTATATTCAGACACTTTCTGATTTATTTTAATAATCGTATGTAGGTACATCTACGAATTTGCATCTACGATACGGAATTAACAAGCGAAGAAACTATTCTCCAATCCATAAATAGCCTACACCACTCGATCAAATTCACTAAGGAATCCGAATCAGATCGAAAAATAAATTATCTCGACATAACTATTGAACGTAAAGACAACGAACTCTCATATTCCATATTCCGGAAAGCCACACAAACCTTGCATGCAATCGACAATCAGTTTAATCATCCCCAGTATGCATAAATTAGCAGGGTTCAACTCAATGGTGCACAGGGCTTTAAACATACCCATGTCAAAAGACAATTTTAATAAGGAAATAAGAACCACTAAGCAAATAGCAAAGGAAAACAATTTCCCGCCAAGCAAAATAGACCAAATTGTAGTCAAACATAAAAATACCGTATATACTCGAATACCACCCGCACATTTTTAAACAAAATCGGACGTGAAAAATTGGGGTGAGGGTCTTATTTGAGTCATCCTGATTTTAAAGATTTAAATTGCCCGCCTCACGCGATATCGGGTGTTGCGAGTATCCGCTAGATGGTGCTAGCCTTCTTCCGGCTATCACTTTGTTTTACCGTAAGCAGGCGGCGTCAATCAGTCTCGCGCGGGTCTTGCTCACGTTTTCCGAGTGTAAACATGAGTTAATCGAAGCGTTTGCGGTCGTTTACTTGAGTGAGAAGCTGAAAGTTGTGAGGGAAGCTGAAATTATTGGAAATCGTGCCGCCGGTAGGAAATATGATATTGACGAGTTATGTTTTCGAGAAGGGAGAAAGAAAAAAAAAAGTGTTGCATTATTACGACGAAAGAGCTTGCTTGTTCTGGACAGTTACCGCGGCCATACAACAGACGCTGTGAAGAAATTCGTCAAGGATGGGAAAACCGACCTAGCAATCATCCCGGGTGGGATGACGTCTATGCTACAGCCACTGGATGTCTGCGTGAACCGACCGTTCAAAGCAGCCTTGAAACAGCTGTATACGGAGTCGATGGCGGCCGATAAGCACACACTGACCCCAACTGGTCGTATTCAGGGCCCGGAAGTTCAGCTGCTCTGTTCGTGGATTTTGACGGCATGGAATCGTATCTCGGGAGATCTCATACGGAAGAGCTTCAAGAAATGTAGTATTTCCAATGCTATGGATGGCAGTGATGACGACATTTTGTGGGAAAGTGATGGTGACAAAAGTTCCGAAGTTGGTACTTCTGATGACTATGAATGAAGTGTTTGTGTCTTTTATTTGTACTTTTAATTGTTTCTGTGTGTTATTTTAGGACGACTTCAGAACTGTTGGAAACTATTTTGTAGAAATGCTATTCTGTTTATTTGGTAAAGATTGTAAATAGTTTCAAGTAAAATTTTTTTTTTTAATTTTGTTCTTCAAAATCAGGGTGCGGGTCTTATTCAGGGGCGGGTCGTATTCGAGTAAATACGGTAAAGATCAAACGATTCCAAAACCGGACATTAATGAGAAAAAATTTGCGCGCTTCAACTATGTGGATGCTAACCCACAAAATCATTAATCTATTCAATAAGCAAGGCATGAAAATAGCATTCACAACGAACAACACAACCTGCAAAATAGTAATCTAAATAAGCAAGACCCGTATTCAAAGTCAGGGGTATATTCTATTACTTGTCAAGACACTGGTTGTCAAGCTAATTATATCGGACAGAGTGGAAGACAGTAGATACTCGTTACAATGAACATAAAAACGCGATAAAATACGGAACACATTCAGCCGTATGCGAACACGTGTGACTCGGGGCACAGTTTAACTAACATTGAAATGGACCTAAAAATTATTTATCACGAATCGAAAGGCAGAGCTCTTGACATAAAGGAAGCAATCGAGATACACCTAGCCAAAAGAAATAACCCCAACAATCTGAACGAACACACTTTCATGAAGAGCTCACCCCTCTTCACTCTACTAAAAAACACACCCTGTCGGAAACAAGACACATCTTAGCAATACAGCCAAGCTAGTTAAAAAGAGCGGGAAAATAGCGGATTTTAATAGATAAATGTTATCTGGATTAGGAGTATGATGTACTTTTTTCTTCAATAAACCAAGGCCGGCATTCGCGGCAGTATTAATGGTGTAGGGACGTCCTCAAAGACCGAGCAGTGCTTGGTATGAATGGCTAATAGTCTACACGTGGCGAGGACTGATCCACGGTCTTTAATAGTTGAAGACCTTCCTGAATTCAATAACATACATCTTAGCCAATCCAATAACATACATCTTACCTAGACTTGGCAACATCCCACAAATACACATGCACTTACTTCAGACAACACACAGGAATACAGGGCGGGAGGAGGGGAAAAACTAGTTCAGGAGATAACATTCCAATTCAGTCGACCGCAACTGGTGTAAAAGTGAAGTTGAAACTGCTCATAGCTCCAGCGAGGAAGACATCTATCCAGATAAGTAGTAGCCTGTACTATTACAGTACAACCATAGTTGACTTTTTACAACCATATAGTCACTCCAAACAGACAAACTCTGGATTTCTATCACCATTTTAGCATTTCACCCAACATCATATATACTACAATCATACACCGACAAGTTGCATTACCAATGAAAATTAAAATCCACAGCTTGTTCCAGTCATCCGACCGGGTCAGGGATGGAATGAATGAAGCCCCCATCTAGCGGCGAGGATATGAACTGTGCTGGCTGCCGAAGCCTGTCGCACTCCTCTGAGGCAATGATTAAATGAATGACATGAAATTAAGTGATAGTGGAGAGTGTTGCTGGAATGAAATTATTGACAGGGAAAACCGGAGTACCCGGAGAAAAACCTGTCTGCCTCCGTTTTGTCCAGCACAGATTTCAATTGGAGTGACCGGGATATTGAACCACGGACCCAGCGGTGAGAGGCCGGCGTGCTGCCACCTAAGCCACGGAGGCTCTGCATTACCAGTACTGCAACTAAGTAATTGTACATATTGTAAATATTTTCACCTGTATTTTCAAACATAGATTTTATAGCCCAAGTGTAATGGATCTGATGATGAATGCTTGACGAACGAAATTGGTCATCCTAGTGTATTTATTAATTTCATGTGATTTTTTTCAGGATTAGGGTATTATCCAACTCTTTTGGGTACATTCGTGTTGACCGACTGAAAAGCACCAAACTTTTGTTTACTAAGTCAATACTGAAAAATGGCTTCAAACCCCATAATGTTAGCATATTTTCATTTTAAGAAATATATGCTTAAGCTAATACTGTTTATCACAATTGGTCTGTATGTCCTTAATAATTTTTGTTGGCTTGAGTGATGCTAATAAAGGTCGATACGGAATTGGTACTACCCCGTCTGACCTTGACCGTGTCTTTCAAATGTTGATAAATGGCACCAATTCAACATGATGCCCTGCGAGATATTTCACTTGACCTCGAAATCCGACTCTGTGATAGTAATCGAACTGTAATTTTGTGTGGTGGTAAAGGACTATTAAGTACTGCACATACTGGGTTATTCACGTCAAGTGTTACACCCGAATAATATCTAATCCGTTAAAGATATTGATATTTTGTTTTCAGTTTCTTAAATGGTATTAAGGTGCTTGAAAATAATGTACTTTGCTTTTACGTGCTATTATTAGCAACGGAGATATCGATAACAACTTAGATCACTTTTAAGGGACGACACTACTTTCTGCCACTAGAAGAATAGTTCAAATTACTATACATATAAATTATTCAAACATTGGGAAATTACTTCTTGAAATATCAATAATAATCAACTTAGTGATTTTAGTCTCAGCACGTGTCCCCATCACAGCGCAAGGCAACGTGCTTGTTCCGATTGCGGTCACACATGTTCATACTGTAAGTTAGAAATACAGTATGTCTCGTAAATACAATACGATGGATCCCATTGATTCAAAATATATGTTGTCGCTATTGTTGCTTCATATAGGGGGTTTGGATCATAGCCTTATTGTTCATCAGTCCCATTTAGTTGCGGTGTGTATTGAATTTGTCTGATAAACTTTGTCATTGCGATGTCTGTAGTGGTGTGTGTATTTGTAATTAAGGCAAGGCATGGGAAGGATTTGGCCGTGGCCTTGACTTAGGAAATATCTATGCATTTTCCTGGAGTAGAAGTGGGAAACTACAGAAAACCACTGTACGATGGCTAAGAAGGTAATCGAACTCACCTTCTGGCAGTGTTGCCATATTAAGCAGAGTGTAACCGGTAGCAGCCCACAGACTAGACTTTCGCTCACTTCTAACCAACAATAGTAATTCTTTCCAAAATAAAACCTCGCGTTCCTGCTTTTCGATCACTTGTTTGACAATCATATCGATTTCCAACAGCGCCTTAATGATCACTCCTTAATTAAAATTGACTGCTGTAAGGTCAAAGATCAGAGATTTGAATCCCGGCACTGACAGGGGCCATCCTGAGCACTTTCCTCGAGATTTTTCACACTCCTTAAAAATGCTAGAATCAATTCAAGGTCCAAGCCTCCTACTGAGTCTTTGACCGTAGTAGTATTATTATCGTTACACAATGACACTGTCGCCTCAGAAACACAGGTATCAGACAAATTCAATACATACCCAACTGCCTGGGACTGATGATCAATAGACTATGTTCCAAGGCCCCATATGAAGCATCAACAGCAACAACGAACATATCTAATTACAGTAGAACCCCGGTAATCCGAGCCTCCGTTTAATCCGAGGTGGATGACAGTGAGACGCATAGCTTACCCAATGCGCGCATGCGTTGTTTACAATTCTGCCCGCTATCACCCTCCAACTAGCCAGTGTCTGCTCAGACTTAGTGCGGTGTGTGCAGTACTGTGTGTAGTGTACAGTATGAGTTCAAAACAGAAGAGGAAATTTATGTCGAAGACAAAAGTGTTAGCACTGAAAAGACTAGACAGTGGCGAGACTATAAAAAAGATCGCAGCAGAATTGGGCGTAGGCAAACAGTAGGCGATTGGCGTCGAAACAGGACAAAATTAGAGCAGTGGTTTTCTACTCCTTCTTATAATAAAACATCGAAATGCACGGATCGTAAAACCATGAAAACATCAGATTACGAAAAGACTAGTGCTGCACTTCATTTGTGGTTTACCCAACAGCGAGCTAAAGGAAGTCCACTTAGGGCCGATTGTATAAACATCACTTGACTGGAGATCAAATTAATTGGAGTTCAAAATGTGAACCAAGTTCAGTCGTCGTCCATGTTGTATAAAACTATTCGCGGGTTCCGAGATCCCAGTTCAATTTGAGCTCAAGTTCAAGGATTTCAATATGGCAACAGCGCAAAATAGTAAGAATATTCACGTATAGAGTGCACTAAACTCATCTCGCCGAGTTATCTTCAACTTTTTGTTTGTTTATTTTTGTATATGTTAACCTCATAAGAAAGTGTTTGACATGTGTTGGGGAAATCTTATGTAGAACATAAGCTAACTGCACACTAGGTTTGTCTGAGCGGGAAAGTTAAAGACAAAAAATGAACATGAAAGACCATTTCAGTAACCGGAAAAAGAATATTCCATGGACTTCAAATTCGCGGCTGAAACTTCGGTCGCAAAGGACTTGTAACCGAATTCATAAAGGTAGGTGAAGTCAATTGATATAACTATTTACAGCTTTCAAATGTAGATGTGATTACATTGCTAAAAGATATATAACACGGTTTTAAACCTTTTTTTAAATTTCTTTCAGGTTCAGATTTGATTAGGCTATAGCTAGCTGATCCAACCTGGTCCTGCCTGTGCTGCAAGTGGGATCACATGTGAATTGTGGTCTCAAACAACTTGTGATATTCATACAAATCATTGTGCTTCCTGCTAATTGAAATCTATGAAGGTAATTTCCTTGCATATCATTTAGTTGTATAGTAGGGCATTTCTCTGCCCCAGCTATCTACCTAACCTGAAAATAATCTACTATAGCTGAATTTGGTCCATGTACCATAGTTTTATGCATTAATGAAGTGAGTTTCAAAATGTAGATAGGGACAGATCATGTTGATACCTGATATTAGGACCCTGAAAGTCTCCATAAGTATAATTTTACATCAATTACACTGTTAGGCCTATATAATACATGCTAACACAAGTAGGCTAGCTCATTCCTCAAGGTAAGTAGGCTACTGGTAGTGAACACTGAATCAGTAGCCTAGATATTGGAAACTATCAATTGCTTAGTTTATTAGTGAAGCATTGCTTGAAACTGTTGTCACTGTATCACAATGGACAACAGGCTATCCTTTTTATTGGCAACCAAGGCCCTTATATCTTAAAATAATCCATCAAAAAATAATATACTAGCATGCATTGCTAGGTAATGGTATAGGTTCGGAACAGTATGGTATCCAAAGGTTTATTTAAATCAAAACTTTAATTTAATTTTTGCAAATTAATGCCATATTAGTATTATAAGGCCTACCCCAATGGCAACATCATATCATACATCATGTTTGGAAACTCATTGCTTTTCTTTCTCGTAAGCTGCAATCTATTACTATAACGTTTTCAACATTGTTGGTACGGAAAATCTTAAAAATAAGTGGGTAGAAAAATGTGCAGTAGTCTATATTACTTAGATAAAAGAAGTACTGGTCATCATCATCATCTTGCACAGTTTCCAGCCACTGGCCGGGTCTGTTTGGAACACAAGCCTCTCCAACGTCTTGTCTTCCCACCATCTCTCAGCCTCCACCCTTGTCCAGTCTTCTCCTCTCTTCTTCACGCTTTCTTCCACCCCCTTCAGCCACATGTCTCTCGGTCTCTTTCCTTCCCACTTCGTCTCGTGTACTCTCCTGGGTATCCTCTTCTCCTCCATTCGTTTTACATGTCCATACCATCTAAGTCTAGATTTCTCTATACCATCCTGGAATGGTTCCTCCTTCATTAATTCTCTGGTCCTCTCATTTCTTATTCTGTCCATCTTTGTAGCTCCAATACTGCTTCTCAAGAACCTCATCTCACTGGCCTGTATTTTGCTCTTCTCCCTTCCTTTCATAACCCAGGTCTCCGAGGCATACGTCAGGATAGGGACATAGTACGTCCGATATATGATCTTTTTGCTGTTCTGAGGGACATCCTTGCTCCATAACATGCTTCTCACTCCTCCGAAATGCTTCTGCCTGCCTCCCCCGCTCATTTATTTCTCTATCGTTTCTTCCATTATCTTGTATCAGGCTTCCCAGGTACTTGAAACTCTCCACTTTCTTCAGCTGTTCCCCACCAATTGTTATTCCCGTTGTGGTTCTTTCCTTCTTCCTTGTTGTGATCACCATCTCACTCTTATTTATGCTAAATTTCATCCCATATCCTTGTATTATTCCTTCCCACACGTCCAACTGTTCCTGTACCACCTCCTCCTCCTTGTTTCCCCAAATCATCTGCAAACACCATTGCTTTCATCTTTCCTTCCCCAATTACTTGTGCCACTCGGGTCATTATGTCATCCATCACCCCAATGAAAAGTAACGGTGACAGTGCACTTCCTTGTTTCAGGCCGTTTCTCTGTTCCAACCAGTCTGATCTCTCTCCTCCCACTTTCACACAGCTCACGCTTCCCTTGTACATCTCCTTTATCCTCTTTATAGTCCATTTCTCTACTCCTCTATCCTCCAGGGACTTCCATACTTTGTTTCTGCATACACCGTCATATGCTTTCTCAATGTCCAGGAAGGCCATCAGTAGATCTGTTCCATACTCATAGTGCTGTTCTTGTAACTGCCTTACAGCAAAAATCAAATCCACTGTGGACCTTCCTGCTCTGAAGCCATGTTGTTCTTCCCTCATCCCTCCTCCTATCCTTGTCCTAATTCTCTTTTCCAAAACTTTCTCGAAGATCTTTGCACAACCATCAGTGTTATTCCCCAATAGTTCCTGCAGTCTGTTCTACTACCTTTCTTGAAGATCGTGACAATTATTCCTTTTTTCCAGTCCTCTGGGGTCTTCCTTTCCTTCCATGCTGTCCTCATCACTCGGTACAACCACTGTATCCCCACCTCTCCTGCTGCTCTTACCATCTCCACACTCAACTCATCCACACCCGGTGTCTTCCCTCCTTTCATCTTTTTCACTGCATCTTCCACTTCTTTCCATGTTAAGTCCTTTTCTGTTTGCAGTTCATCTTCCTCTTCCCCGATTTCTTCCTCCTCACCATCTTTTCCATTTGGGTTCAGAAGTTCTCCAAAATATTCTTTCCACATTTTCTTCAGTTCTTCCCTATTTTCTATCTCTTGTCCCCTTTTGTTCACCATTCTAACATAATCTGTAGGATCCTTCCGCCTCTTATTTTTTACCATCCCATAAAGGACCTTTTTTGTACCTTCACTATCCTCCATCATCTTTGTCCACTCTTCCATCCACTTTCTTCTCTCCTCAGCCACTACTCTCTTCGCCTCCTTCTTTCTTTCCTGGTACTCTTCCCTTGTCTCTACCGTCCTATTTTGATACCACCTCCTAAAGGCTCTATTCTTTTCCCTTACTATATCTTTTGTCTTCTCATTCCACCATAGTGTTTCCTTCCACCTCTTCTTACTACTTGTCCTCCCACATACTGCTTCTGCTGCACCTACTAGTGTCTTCTTAAAACTAGCCCATTCCTCTTCCACCCCTCTTTCTTATCTGTTGGAATTCCTTCCTTTACCATTTTGAGGTACTCAACCCTTCTATCCCCTTCTTTCAGTTTCCATATCCTTATACGTCTTTCCTGGTTCTCAGTCCCTTTCTTCTCCTTACTCCCTCTCAGGTTTATTACCAGCAATCGATGGTCGCTATCCAGGTTCTCCGATGGTATAACCTTGATGTCCGTGATGTTCTTATTTAGTTCTTTCTCATACAGTATATAGTAGACCACCGACTTCCTGGTCAAGTCATCACTGTACCATGTGATTGTGTGGCTCTCTCCTTTCTTAAACCAGGAGTTCCCAACTAGCAGGTTGTACCGCTGGCAGAAGTCCAACAGTCTCTTTCCTTCCTCATTTCTTCCGCCCCAACCCTCTGGTCCTAGAACACTCTCATAACCTTGTCTTTCTCCTCCTACATGGGCATTGAGATCCCCCATAACAATCATATTTCTTCCTACCAGCTGCTTCTGCAATTCCTCTTCAAACTCCTCTTTCTCTTCAGAGGCGCAGCCTACTTGTGGAGCATACAGTTGCACTATTTCTACGGTCTCCCCTCAGTGTTACTTTCACTTTCATCATCCTATCACTTATTCTCCTCACTTCTTCTTTTAAACCATCTCGTACTACTACTCCCACTCCATTCCTCTTTCCCTCTTCGTTCCCACTCCAGTACAGTCTATAGCCTTTTCTCAGTTCTCTCCTTCCTTCCCCTTTCCACTTTGCTTCTGCCAATCCCAATAAATCCATCTTCCTTCTTTCCATCATATCCACTATCTCCTCCACCTTCCCCGTCAGCGTTCTTAGGTTTAAAGTTCCAAATCTTATTCCGTGTGTACAGCCGTGTCGTCTATTAAATCCATCATGTCCGAGGCTTGTTCCATTTTTGAAAGCTTTTGGTTTCATCCACTACTGGCTTGCTGGGCCTATCGTAGCTTCACCAGAGCCCCATTAGCCGTCACTTTTCAGGGTTCCTGTAGGACCTTCACAGCTACCGTAACGGTCCCGGGGCACACAAAGTCCCCACTGTACTTCACCCCTACAGGCGATCCCCTACTTTGTGCCGTTGCCCGTCTCCCACGACGTGGACGAGGGGTTGGACTTATGGGAGACCGATAAAAGAAGTACTGGTACGGTATGTAAATAAATATACTGTATCATACTCAAGGAGGCTTCCAGTTATTAGGTCATGGTGTAGTGCAGGTAATTAAAGTGGAAGGTCTTACACTCCAACTATTTTTACAACACATGACCCAACAGCTGAAAGCCTTCTTGGTCATATATGCAGCCATGAAAACCCAATTCCTGAAATACACTGTAGCCTACCTCTTATCATTCTTTTTGCACCCTTTGCATTGATCTGTTATGCCTATTTTTTTTAACTCAGCTTAATGTGATAATAAATGATGTTACTGTCTTGTATAAAAATAGAATTCTTCCTCTAGTCGTACTCCATTCATAGGGGGCAGTAAATTACAGTGAATTCTTTATCATGTATGCCAGGGCTGAACTCTTGCTCACAATTCAGTGTGACCAGGCATTTCTGTTCAGTTACACTGTACCAATGCCCAGCTCTCCACTTCAGTGTTGTGAAGCCAGCTCATGAGTAACCAAGAGCCTGAACATTTTTGCAGCCTTCGCTGGCAATGGCTACAATAGCTTACTGATGAACAGGTCACGTTAAAGCAACTTGATACCAATCTCTGATAGGGTTTAAGCAGTCTTTTTTTTGTTTCTGCTTCATTTTGGGGATTAGGACATGGTCATCAGCTCCTTGCACTGTACTAATGCATTATTTAATAAAAATAAAATAAAAGTATGTAATGTTATTCTGAACTAGTTGTTAATTGTTCAGGCCCTGTTAGTTCCTGAAATTGCTGCCACAATATTGTCCTCCATTGACTTAACAAGGTTACACAGTGATTGGAGTACCAAGTCCCTAACACACATTTATGCTCTCTCTACAACTGAGCATGGATGATTTATATTTATAAAATCTTGTTATGTGCATATAAAACAAGAAGTTCCGTGACGAACTAAAGAGCCTACTTTCCTTAAAATTTAAGATTCATGCCAATGATTAATGACGAAATTAAGTTGGTAATATCGAAATTTCTAATTAGTTCGAAATACTGTATACCTGGCATAATGTAGCCTAATAATGCACTACATTTGGCAGCCCTGGTGACTGAATATATTCTTAGATCCATTTCTTAGGGAACTGAATACAAAATTTGGTTGAAGTCCAATGGATAGCATGGACTTTACATGCAGTTAAACATTGGATCTAACAGTGCGCGTAAAATCATGTTGGCAACAATGTCATGCTTGTATTGGTCAGAAATAATCTGAAATAATATGATCTATTGTTGTGCCAATTTTGAATGAAATCCATTAGTTAGTATAGAAGTTACATGAATTTAAAGTTGGACGTCTCAGCAGGCTTAGAATCATGTTGGTAGCACTGACGTTTATAAGTTACTCCAAATTAATATACAATGTCAGGTACTATACGTGTGCATAGTTTAAAACTGTCGGCTTGCATACTTTCTGATATATGGGTATTTGGATTAAAACAAATTGAGAGAATTTATTAACAGTTGGCAGCCCTGGTGGCTCTTAAGAATACGCTCAGTCATATCTGTTTATGAACACATATCACATACGAAATTTGGTTGAAATCCAATTGATAGTGTAGAAGTTATATGCATTTAAAATTTGGACCTTACAGCAGGCTTATAATCATTTTAGCAACACTGCCATGTATGGCTTCCTGGAAATTAAACTGCAATATTATTATCTATACGTGTGTCAATTTTGAAATAGCTCCGATTTATACCTTCCAAGATATCCAACATGGAGCTCAAATTTCAAATGCGATTTTTCAGCAGTTGGTAGCACTGACATCATTTTCAAATATGGCCGTGAGATATTCAGGTATAGGTCTTTACTCCTACCAAATTTTGTTTCGTTTGCTGCAGCCGTTTAGGAGTTGATAGGGGGGGACACACACACAGCCAGACAGACAGACAGACAGAAGGACAGACACACACATTTGCTCGATCTCATAAGTCTACTTTTTCCTCATTTTTGCAAAATGTGAAAAGTAGGCTAAAAATGTTTGTGTCAAATGTGCAACATAAGACTGGTGAACACTGCAGAAGCAGACCACTGTTCTTTCAAAAAGTAGGTTTTAAATATGGGGTTTTATCACTTTAAAAAAATTAAACTTTCGAATATGTTATCAAATGGTCGTTAGAACATCTTGGTCAACAGACCTGTGTACTTGGGTGTGTGTTGCTTTTGTCTGATAACTTGAGGTGGCTGTAGTAGTGTACCAGTGGGGAAGATTCTTGCAAGAATTCTACTTAACCGCCTCAAGGTTATCTCTGAGAAGATCCTCCCAGAGTCACAATGCGGATTTAGAACTTCCAGAAGCACAATTGACTTGATTTTCTGTGTGAGACAGCTACAAGAAAAATGTAGAGAACAACAGAATCCACTCTTCTTAGTCTTTTATGACTTGGAAAAGGCATTTGATTCGGTTCCAAGACCAGCCATGTGGGCAGTGCTGAAGCGGTTTGGTTGCCCTCAGCGTTTTGTAGATCTTATCAAGGCTCTCCATGATGGCATGACAGGTCAGGTTTGCCATCAGAATAAGATGTCCGATGAATTTCCCATTACCCATGGACTGAAACAAGGATGTGTACTGGCTCCAACGCTTTTTGCGCTGTACTTGGCTGCAATGCTTTATGATTCACCCACAAACATCCCAGGTGTGGAGGTCAAGTATCGTTTTGATGGAGGGCTTTTCAACCTAACTCGTCTCCGCTCCTTGAGGAAAACTCAGGTTACTAAGGTTACTAACATGTTGTATGCAGATGATGCTGCGTCACCAACTCTCACACCAGAAGAGCTGCATGAGTCAGTTAATTGTTACAAAAGTGCATGTGATCGCTTTGGTCTTACCATAAATGTCAATAAGACTAAAGTCTTGGCACAACCTTCACCAGGCACACCTCTTCCTCAGTTCAATATCTCCATCTCAAATTTGCCGTTAGAACAGGTTGACCACTTCTCGTACCTGGGCAGTACCATCTCTGTGAGCTGTACCTGTGAGCAGGATGTGGATAAGAGAATTGGCGCAGCCCACGCAGCGTATGGACGATTAGCGCACCGGGTCTTCATGAATAAAGATCTGTCTATGAGTACAAAGCTTATGGCGTACAAAGCAGTAGTCATTTCTACATTATTGTATGGTTGTGAAACGTGGACCCTTTACCGACGTGATCTTAGGAAGCTTGAGCGTTTCCACCTACAAAAACTTCGATCAATCCTGAGGATTAAATGGGAAGACCGCATTACCAATATTGCTGTTCTGGAAAAGGCTCAAATCAACAGCATAGAATCATCCATAATAGGTCACCAATTTAGATGGATTGGTCATGTCCATCGGATGGATGATGTGAGATTACCTCGTCAAATGCTATATGGTGAGTTATGCTATGGCACCAGACCTCATGGTGGTCCTAAGAGGCACTACAAGGACCAATTTAAGCAGACCCTGAAATTGACAGGTCTTGATTCACAAACCTGGGACATGCTGGCTGAAGACCGCTCAACTTGGCGCCGTACCATCTCGGATACTGTAAAGACGTTTGAAAGGGATCGACGCACACATGAAGAGGCCAAGCGTCAAGCTAGGAAACTTCGAGCAGCCCAACCACGTCCTCCTCCAGCAATACTATGTGACTTGTGTGGTCGCTTGTTCCATGCCAGGATTGGACTCTTTAGTCACCGTAAACACATCCACAAACTGGACTGAAGGAAGAAGATTTATACTCGGATTCGAGTTAAAGCCGATGATGATGAGTGTACCAGTATGTAACTGTGTAATAAAAACAGTGGATTTAGTAAGTTTTCTAAGGATGATATTTTAACCCTCCGTTACACGCGTTTCCAGCCGTTACACCACTACATGCGCACGGACTGACAGTCCGCAACTGTTTGTGTGGTTCCTTTCGTTCTTTTTTCCTTCCGTTCCTCAATCTGGTTTACAGTATGATGACCTATGTTCATAAATTGATACAAAATGATATTTTCATCAAAATATACTATCGCAGAATTTAGCAAATTTCTTATTATAAATTTTACGTTATACAATAAAAATTATTTGACGTGAAAATATTCTACAAAAGCAAATATGCTTGATTCCACTGGTTGGCTCTTAGTAGTGGTCATAAATGGTGGGATTTCACGTTTATTCTTGCGAATCGTTCCACCAGGCGTCAATTTATCATTTGCAAGCAAATCTTGAGCAAGAGGAACAGACCCAAATCAGTTGTCGCAAGTAACATTTCTACCAGTTTTTAATATTGGTTTCACCAATCTCTTTACGATTTGGTGTGGCGTGTATTCGCATTGGTATGGGCCCTCAGGTTGTCTTCCGCAGTATATCTCCATATTACTTGAATAATAAATTTTGGAATCGGTTAGTGCAAAAATCTTTATACCGTACTTAGCAGGCTTGGAGGGAATATATTGTCGAAAGCTGCACCTTCCCCGAAATGCATCTAGCATTTTATCAATTGTCACTAGTTCCGCCAAACTGTAGTGTTTCTTGCAGTTACCTATGAACGTGTCTACTAAATACCGCACAGCAGCCAGTTTGTCCGCCTGTTTACGATGCTCTCGGGAGTTGATGTCATCAAATTTCAAACACTTCAACAAGAAACGGAAACGGTTTATGCCCATTGATAGCCTGAAATATTCGACACCTGTACCATCCTTTTGCCAGAGATCTTGTAAATTGGTGTGGGAGACTTTCAGTGCCCCACCAAGAAACTGTAAGGTGCATCTCGGGATCGAGAGTATTTTAGACGGGTTGTTGATATGTAACGATTTATGCATGTTACGATTTCATCGGTAAAAATAGTTGCAGTGCTTCAATAAGTGTCTTAGCATTCTTAGCAACTCCTACTACTCCAGGCAAGTGTTTCACAATATAGACTATTTCTTGCTGCTCACATTCAGTTACGTCTTATCTTGAGACTGCTCACTGTCAGAATTATGATCACTATAATTCACGGCATCCTAATCACTCACTCTAATTTCATCGTCGTCCAACCACTGTTCGATGTGATCCATTTCTCCAGGAATAAATCAAAATATCTGTCTGATAAGAGGACACACGGGTATTATTCATAGGCCATTATTGTCATTCCTACTCCACTACAGATAATGACCGAAACTACTTCTAAATACACATACTACAGCACTTGCAACCAATATATTATGTAATTGTATAATATATGATTGATATGATATAGATATTATAATATAAAACAACAGAAAAATGCATTACTTACCGAAAATGAGAGGACGATTTATGAGTCACCAATACACGCTACGGACTGAGACTCCGCAAGTCTGCGCGTGACAATATAAACCTCCACCAGCAACAGCTCGATTATTATTGACACAATATCACTTTACCAGAGTGTTTATATTGTTGTAAAATGAAGCTAGTAGAAGCCACTCCCTTCCAACTCCATTTTTAGCCTTCTGGTAGCAAGAAAAGTAAAGTGCGGACACTCACTCCAGGACGCGTGTAACGGAGGGTTAAGGAAAATCTGGAACTAGTTTGGGGTAAGTGACCCAGGACCTACAAGTACCCGTAAGTAGCATTCTAGCATTTGGCTTGGTATAGTGTGGGTACCCCTGAAGAGCCACACTCAGGATGATCAATGTCAGCACTGGGATTAAAATCTCTGAATATGTTGCATTTCCTCATTACAGTCTTGGACCATGGCCCGATATACTCAGCTAAGCTACTGGGTTGACATATGATTACACGCAGATAGTTTGGGTGGGTGAATAAATGAAATGTTGAGCAGGTAGAAACTGAAGGAAATGAAATGTGCTAAAGCAATTTCAGGCCCTGAGAGTTCCTGAAGTTGTTGCCACAATATTGTCCTCCATTGACCCATGTAGGGTGTGAGTTATTGAACGGGGGATTTGTACTCTCTCCACCCCTTAAAACATTACACCTAAATCCAACACTTTTTATATCCCTGCTCGAAATAACATCTATCCCCAATCAAAGAAAAATGCCTTCCACAAAGAAAAGAAAGGAATTTGTGAATGTACACCCTATATGCTACAGCTGGTGATCTATTACAGTATTATTTTAGCATTTTCTTGTTAGTGTGATGCAATTGTACAACATAGGGCTCTCCTCAAGTGCTCGGGGACACAGTTCAGGGGATGGTTGGATGACCTGGGTCCATTGACACTACTGGTATTTGGAAATAAAACACATGAGCACAGTAAAAGGTGGGGAGAGGAGATGAATGGAAGAAAAATAGGATAGATGGAAATGTTAAAAAACATTTTCTCAGTACAAATAAATTCATATACCTAGCAAAGATTTCTTGATCAAACATTTTGCATTAATGTAAGCCATTGAAATGTGCATGTATAGCCCAGTCATATGGTAGTTTTGACCAAAAAAAATTAGGGTAGAAGGTTTCTCGACGGATTCTTATGTTTTTCGGTGTGCTGAATCCGAATCTGAAGTTTGCCAACAAAAAAAATGACGGCTTCACAGTGAAAATCGCAAAAAATCCTAAAAATTTCGGATTTTTTTCACAAAATCGCTTATAAGTTAAAAAATATGCAACCTAGTGAATTTCTCATTATTTACAAAATTAAAGTAGACAAAATTTCTTTCAAAATGCACTGGGCACTTTAAGTTTTTGAGTGCAGGGTATCGCCGCTAGAGCGCGCTGAAAAAGAGCGACGTTTTGGCACTTAGGCAAAAACGAGAGAAACTCAGCCCTAACTAGCCCCAGACACTTTCTAATCGCGTTTCCTCCATTAATACGTGTTTTATTCATGTTCTATGGTGGTATCATGACTGAAAGTTCGTTGGAAAAAAAATTGATAAATTAATATATTCAAGTTAAGTCATATGTACTTATCCACCTAATGGTAAAGTGTGAAAGTGATGAGGTGAGTAATGTAAAACAGTTTTTGTGATTTTCACTGAACATCTCACCATGTCACACATATCTCACACATTCCTAAAGAGATATATTTAATATATTGATAGTGTGAAACCGGAGTCGTTTCCCCTTTGTGTGAAATGTTCACCCTCAAGCCCTCAATAGGAAGGGTCCCTTTTTTGCCGACATATCTGTCCTTGACAGGTCCCCCTACATGCCTCCGGCCAACTCCTCTGCCATTCGGGTTTAGTTTAGTTTGCTCTCTCCTCCTCGTGGGACTGCTAAGCGTTCTTCTTCGGATTTCTGCCGTTCGTTCAGTGTTTTCAAGTGAACTAATGTTAATATTAGTGAATATGTGAGGGACGAAAATGTTGCGTCGTGAATGTGCAATTTGTGAGGAGCCTCTGGATGATCAAACTCGAACTTTCTTTCAAACGACAAGAACAAGAGTAGATTCACAGAGCTCCTCTGAGTGAGGCAGGGATTGAATCACGACAAGCCATTGAGGATGCTGATGCCCTGATCATAAGAACGGCTCAATCCATAGCTTACACGCATGGCACAGTTGCAGTGGTGGGAGAAGATGTTGACCTTCTCGTCATCATGATAGGCATCCGCACTTCTCCTAACGTGTTCTTCCTGAAACCAGGAAAAGGAAAAGTACCACTGATGCTATATAGCCCTGGCAGCTCGCTAGAGGAGCCCCTGAGCCATCATATTTTATTCCTCCACGCTGTCAGTGGTTGTGACTCCACATCCGCCATGTTCAACCAGAGTAAGACGAAATTCTTGAAGACCCTCAAGAAGAACCCAGATCTTGTAAACTACCATGAGCATTACATGGACCCACAGCACAAGTCGAGGAGCTAGTGAATGCTGGCGAAAAATTTCTAGTGGCCTTATATGGTGGTGACCACCATACCACTCGTCTAAACGAACTGAGGTACAAGCTGTACCTCAGTACAGCATATAAAGTCACCGGAAACATGGCCTCGATCCCTCCCACGGAAGCTGCAGCCCGTGAGCACTTTCTGCGAGTTTACCACCAGATCCAGCAGTGGCTGACAATCAGCTCAACCCAGAACAGTGGGGGTGGAAGTCATCGAGGAACAGCCTCACCCCCACGAGAACAGCTAAGGCCCCAGCTCCTGACAAGCTTCTCTGCAAGGTCTCTTGCAAATGCAAAGGCGACTCTCGAAGAACCTGCGGTTGTCAACGTGTGGGTCTATATTGCTCTAGGCTTTGTACCATCTGCGAGGGAAACTGTCTGAACCTTGACAACTCATGCGACATCGACAATGAAGGTGACCCTGATGACCCTTCTCCGGTTGAGTCACCACCTACAATCCTGGATACATCAGCACAAGGTAAATAGCATGTTTGTACACCACCTTATTCCAATGCTGTCTGCTTACTTCACCCTCTAATGTATTCGTACGATTTCTTTTTTAGAGTTGTCCGAGGATCCCTACGATTCCATCTCGGTCGAATCACCAACGACGATAGTGGAGACTTCAGCAGAAGGTAAACTGCCTGTTTGTAATACACCCTATTTCACTGGGTTTCGAACAGTTTTCCAACTCGACACCTGAAAGTATTGTGGACAATAATTTGTACAATTCCTTTTCCAGTGGAGTTACCGACCGGTAGCGATCAACCGGGACCTTCTGATCGGTAACCGGAGGCTGCTCCATCAAGGCCAAAAAGGAGGAAGCTCAATTAAAGAATTGAAATCAATTGTAATGTAATAATAGTTAATTGCAATTACATTCCTTTTCATTATATTCATTTAATTTAATTTTTAAATAAATAATAAAACGGCTTGATCGGTCCTTTATGAATTCCTACCACTCCGCGGGCAATGTTTTTCAAGGGCTTCGTAATCTTGTAACCACCATAGAGCATGAATAAAACACGTATTCATGGAGGAAACATGATAAGAAAGCGTCTGGGGCTAGTTGGGCTGAGTTTCTCTCGTTTTTGCCTAAGTGCCAAAAAGTTGCTCTTTTTCAGCGGGCTCTAGCGGCGGTGCCCTGCACTCAAAAATTAAAAGTGACCAGTGAATTTTGAAGGAAATGTTGGCTACTTTAATTTTGTAACTAATGAGAAATTCACTAGGAAGCATACTTTTCAACTTATAAGCAATTTTGTGAAAATAGTCCGACATTTTTAGTTTTTTCTGCTATTTTCACTTGAAGCCGTCATTTTTGTTGTTGGCAAACTTCAGATTCAGATTCAGCTCACCGATAAACATAAGAATCCGTCGAGAAACCTTCTACCCTAATTTTTTTTTGGTCAAGACTACCATTTGACTGGGCTATTAGGAATGTGTGAGATATGTGTGACATGGTGAGATGTTGAGTGAAAAATCACAAAAACTGTTTTACATTACTCACCTCATCACTTTCACACTTTACCATTAGGTGGATAAGTTCAGATGGACTTAACTTTAATATATTAATTTATCAAATTTTTTTCCAACGAACTTTCAATCATGTTACCAGCATAGAACATGAATAAAACACGTATTAATGGAGGAAACACGAATAGAAAGTGTCTGGGGCTAGTTAGGGCTGAGTTTCTCTCGTTTTTGCCTAAGTGCCAAAACGCCGCTCTTTTTCAGCGCGCTCTAGCGGCGATACCCTGCACTCAAAAACTAAAAGTGCCCAGTGCATTTTGAAAGAAATTTTGTCTACTTTAATTTTGTAAATAATGAGAAATTCACTAGGTTGCATATTTTTCATCTTATAAGCGATTTTGTGAAAAAAGTCCGAAATTTTTAGGATTTTTTGCGATTTTCACAGTGAAGCCGTCATTTTTTTTGTTGGCAAACTTCAGATTCGGATTCAGCACACCGAAAAACATAAGAATCCGTCGAGAAACCTTCTACCCTAATTTTTTTTTGAAACAGGCACTTCTGAGCACCAAATGACTGGGCTAGTAGGCCTATCTAAATTTAAACGAGGGACTATTTAGAAGTACCGTAGCTGATGGCACCCAGCTATGGGCTTACAATTGTGGTGCATGTTTACTGGCATAGGCTATGAGCTAAATAATGTGAAGTGTGTGTCACATGAATACTAGGCCTATGATAGTTCTTCTACAGGATATCTAATAGGCTACCCTATTAGCAAAGGTAAGATTAAGTACCAGTGGCCTACCACATTCAAAAACAAAAAGTACTGTGGATAAAATAGTCATTTAATACTATTATTACTGTACCGTGATTTTCACGGTACAATGCCTGATGTTTCTACAACTTGCCTATGTACATGAACTTAACCAAGAAATCCAACCTACATCAATAAGATTCATCTCTCCATGTATTTCCCACAAATCTTTCAAATTTTATCAGCTGTGGCCAATGAGATCGCGTTCCTGAATCTTTCGAATATTATCAGCTGTGGCCAATGAGATCGCGTTCCTGTCGAAAGGTGATTGGCTATTGCCATTTTGCAAGTGCCGACAACTGTTAAGCAATAATAATTGTGACCTTCTAATTGTCAAGTTTTGGCCTAATCTGAGGTTGTGTTGGCAGTTCCGAATCAACACTGAATTAAGGTCAACAATTTAAACAAAAAAACTTCGACACTCCATCTTGGAAGAGTTAGCACGTCAGATGTAAAATTTTCCAAGGATTTATTGGGGGCGAGTTTTACTCGTATCGGAACCCCGAAGAGTTTGTATTGTACTCATTACACTAAAGCGAAATTTATCACTTAATATGAATTATAATCTGCAGCAAAGGTAATGTTTGTATGTTTTAAGATGTACTGTGAGAGAGCAGTGGGATGGCAGATTTGTCCGAGACCCAATACCTATTTCTCGGCTTGTGACCAGGATTAAGTTTTATCTGTTACTCTACTTGTTTAATTGTAAATGGTAAGGAACCTTGAGTTTTATTTCTGTTGTACCTAATTTTGCCTTTTATTTTATTTTATTTGAGTATCTTTTGCTTTGTTCCTGTGTCTGATCACTAATTACTTGGTTTATATGTCGTATTTCCTTTATGGATTAATTGTGTTTGCCTTGTGCTACGGCCTGAGAGCCGTTTTATGTCATTTTATTGAGATCTGACAAAATCTGCCAAGCCCTTGTAAGCCTTACGAAGTACCAAACCTATGCCAAATCACATAAACTAAAATTGTGCGATCCACAGCTCTCATATTAATTTATTTTCCGTTTATTTCTTGGCCTTCTGATGGTAGTAATTCTCTTTTATAAAATTTTGTTTCTCTATTATTGTTCGTTTCCTGGCGACGGTCGCCATTACCTTTTTTCTGGCATATTGTCATAAGATTGAGATGAAAGCAGTCAGTCGAGCTGTAATTTGATCCGCTTCATTACGTATTTGGTTTAATATTTCGAGCGGATAAACTTCTATTTGTAATTCGTGATTTTATTTCGACCTTCCTTGCGAGGTTTACTATTTTTGAAACATAACATACCGGTAATTACTGCTTAAACCTCCCTTTGGGTAATCTAACTTTTGCCGAATCTTGGGCACTCTTTCGAACTCTTAAGAGGGGTTTGGTTTTGCGATTTTCTTCCCCTGTCCTTTCTCCTTTTAACTTGATTAATGAATTATGATTATTTTCGGGGTTTGTAATAAGGTTACCTGTTGTAATTGATGTTATTACCTTGTTCTTCCTTTGTTGTATTTGGTGTTGTTTGGATGTAATTACTAACCTAATTAACTCTTCCTTGATCTGTTCTTTATTTGTAATTTGATTTTGTTCTTACATTATATTTGTTTTGCAAAGACGTTCTTTATTTCATAGTTAAGATAATGATCACAATAGCTTCTAACACGGTTCTGGGATTAGGGCTCTCTTTCACACTACAGTCATCTTGGTACCGGTACAATTACCATACCGTATGTGTGTGGTACCGATATTAATACTATATTCACTGGTGGTATGAAGCACCTCTCGCAATGCTTTTAACCTCAAAATTGTGCATCACATTCGTAGGCCTAATTACGGTATTGATGCATATGTCAACAATATAAAGAAAGGTTACAATACCATCACTGATTAAACACACTTTGGAGAGCAAACATAAATTGTTATCACATGTGAACACGTATTACGTCCGTATAGCCTTTAGGCCTAATACCGGTAACTCTCGACTTGTATAGGCAAGAACAACATGGTTTATAGGCGACCTAATACAATAAAATGTTAAAAAACCAGCCGCGTTTTGATATTTATTTAAAACTGAAGAAATACATGTTCATGTGTCTCAATAAGACACGATTTTTTAGGAGAACGGCATTCTTCCTCCTCAAAATCCCAAATCACTCCGACTAAAATGCATCATCGTTGAAAGCGAGCACGCACAAATTAGGCCTAGTCCAGAAAGAAATAGTACCTTCGTATAACCTACTAATGTACAAGCTTTCTAACATATTTCTCTCTTTAATACAGCCTAAAACTGGAATCTAAAAAGCGCTAAAATGTTTCACGGACAACAGCTATGAACTAAGATCAACATGGCTGAACCGAGAACTGTCGCCGGTTAAATATGAACTCAGATCAAGAAGCGGTGATCTAGATTAACGTTTATACAACAGAAATTATGAGTTCAGCACACGCTAAGATCAGCTGAACCTGGTGAACTGAGATCAAATGCTTTATACAATCGGCCCTTAGTGGTCCGATGATTCAGGAGAAAGCATTTTTTCAGAAAGAGAAGAAAGTTTTTCGGAAAGTTCTGGCTGGCTGGACAGGTGGTAAAGAAGGTACGGCATACGCCAGCTTGAAATCTGCAGAGAGAAATTATCGGCTGACAGTGAAGGTGTTGAAGCGATTCAGGAAAGAAAAAAAATATAATAAAGCAAGAAAATCTATCACTGGATCAAGTTTATAACTGTGATGAAGAGTGGCCTAAATGCTTCCGTCTAAAACGTTAGCAGCTAGAAATGAAGCTTCTGCTCCAGGTTGTAAGAAATAGAAAGACAATAACAATCCTAGCTTGTGCCAATGCCACTGGCGATCACAAATTGCCGCGTTTGTTAATTAGAAAGTCTGCCAAACCAAGTGTCGTTTGACGGAAAAAGAAAAAAAAAATAGTAAGCATGAACCCTGGGCTCCCCACAGCTAGGGCATTACCCAAAACTCATTAAAAAAAAAGTGCCTATCAGACCCATAGTCAATTTCAAAAACAGCCCAACGTACAAGTTAGCTAAGTACATATAGCAGTTTCTAAAAAAAACATAAAACTTCAGGCTAATACAGGTTTCAGTAAAAAAAAAAAAAAAAAGAACTAAACATAGATGATAAACACACTATGCATTCGTTCAACGTACAAGACATGTTCACTAGTTCTTAACCAAGTACTACCCTGATAAGTATTATACTGTCACACATACGACGTCTATATAATGGGGTTACAGTCAAATAGAGAATTTGTTTAGGCTTCCATGCAAGGATTGTGTCTGTCAGGGGCTGTTTGTTTTTACAGTTGCATGATGCGGAACTGGTGATTTGAACGAGACGATGGTTTCACGCCATAGACAATTGGATTTTATACATATTTTAAATTCTTTAAGTATTTTATTCCGTTGTTTTTAAGTGCATTGACAATGTGAAAATTCTTAAAATTTTATTAAAACTTTTATTGAGAATGTCACACTGATTAGTCTTATATTGACTTGTGAGAATTTTTAGTTTGTGCTATTAGACTGAAGAAGGCTCAAAGAGCCGAAACATGTATCATTTATAAAAAAATAGTGTATGAAAATATTTTGTATAGTAAAGTGGATATTTGTGTAATATAAACCAAGAGCCTTCAAAAATACACAAATGTCAGCCTTATCAGAGTTAGGGTCTATATAAAAATCAAAAAAGTGCATGGATGGACACCTCAATATTTAAGGATTGGTTTTTTGAAAGATATGTGCCAGAAACAAAAAAATATTTAACTTGCAAAAAGTTACCACTCAAGGCAATCCTTACTTTGGATAATGCAGGATGTCACCCTGACCGCTGTCGCAGCCCCTAAACTAAGGAACCAACCAACCACCCTGACCGCCACTGGCCTCGAATACCCTCATCGAATATAAGGGCAGTGTCCTGGAGCTTGAGACTCTGGGACGGGGAATACAACTGGGGAGTGACTAGCACTTCGCCCAGACGGCCTCACCTGCAAAGCAAACAGGGGCCTTATGAGGGGGATAGGAAAAGTGGGAGGGATAGGCAAGAAAGAGGGAAGAAGGCGGCCGTGGCCTTACGTTACGTACCATCCCGACATTTGCCCAAAGACGAAGTGGGAATCAACCCCTCTACTCATTTGGACCACCCGAGGATGAGTAGACGCCGTTCCAGTCCTCATGCCACTTTACAAATTTCAATACAGAGCCGGGAATCGAACCGAGGATCTCCGGGGTGGCAGCTAAGCATGCTGACCACTACACCACGGAGGCGACATGATATTTATTTACTGGTACAAAACCCCGTACCTTGCATTTTTCCACTACTTGTACTTCCTAATTTTCAGTTACTACTACATAGCTTTTATAACTTGACTAGTACCTAAAATGCCGACCAGTGTGGACCGCATCAGGTGCACTTCCTTTTTATGCCACTGTATGTACAGTATAGTTGAGAAGTAACACCTGTAGGGTAGAGGGATAGGAAAGCGGCACATCGGGAAGAAGAAATTAAAACCAGCATTATCGGTAAATATCCCTTCTTTAGAGCATGAGACGATTTTACACTGTATATACTGCTTGTTTGCATTTGCGAAGGCTACTAAAGCCTGTAAATTATTCATTTTAGCTTTACGGAATTTTTGAGAGAACATCATCATCATCATCATTTCCCCTTATCCAGCTCCTGCCGGGTCGGGGTATTTATGGCACTTCTCCACTTTCCTCTTTCCTTCCACAATTCTTCTTCCACGATCTTGTCCCAGTCCAGATTCCTTTTTCTCACGCTGTTCTTCACTGAATCGATCCACCTTGTTCCAGGTCTTCCCCTTGCTCTCTTACCCTTGCACTTCGCCTCCAGCATCTGTCTTGGTATTCTATTTTCCTCCATCCTCTTTAAATGTCCAAACCACTTTAGTTTATTCTTCTCAATTCTCTCATTTAGTTTTCCCATCCCAACTTCCTTCCTAACATCTTCATTCCTCACTCTGTCTTTCCTTGTCTTTCCTATCATACTTCGTAGGAATTTCATTTCACTGGCTTGGATTCTACTCTCTTGCCTGCTCGTCAGGGTCCAAGTCTCAGCTGCATAAGTTAATATGGGTACATAGTACATTTTATACATTACCTCCTTGCTTTTCCTTGGTACTTCCTTATCCCAAACAAGTTTTCTTACACTTTGATAGAATGCATTGCTCTGCTGTACCCTCCTGCCAATCTCCATGTCCAACCTACCAGATTGCATCAATTCACATCCTAGGTATTTGAACGTGTCCACAATTTCCAAACTCTGACTTCCAATTTTCACAGTGCCCTTTCCTTGTCTTTCCCCTCTTGTCATCACCATGGTCTTGCTTTTCTCTATACTGATTTTCAGGCCATACTTCTGAATATTTTCGTTTAGTGCATCTAGTTGTCTTTGCACTTCTTCGGTGTTCCTTCCCCAGACCACAATATCATCTGCAAATAATAGTAACTTCATTTCTTTATGTCCATATGCTTCCTTTGTTTCCTTTACAATTTCATCCATTACCATTATGAATAAAAGAGGTGACAGCACACTCCCCTGTCTTAGTCCAGTCTTGTTCCTAAACCAGTCTGTCTTTCCAACTGGGGTCAGTACCCTGCTAACACAGTTGTTGTACATTGCTTGCACCATTTCCAACATTTCTCTTCCCAGTCTCTTCTTAACCATGGTTTCCCATACCTTCTCTCTGGGGACACTATCATATGCCTTTTCCAGATCTATGAAAGTCATGATCAAATCCTCTCCATATTCCCACTTCTTTTCCATCACCTGCCTCAAGCTAAAGATTGGGTCCACTGTGGATCTTCCACTCCTGAAGCCATACTGTTCCTCTTGCAACTCTCCTTCCACCTTCCTTATCATTCTTCTTTCTAATATCCTTTCCAGTATTTTTACTATCTGTGATATGAGGGTGATCCCTCTATAGTTATCACACACTTTCTTGTCCCCTTTCTTAAACACTGGTATTATTAGCCCTTTCTCCCAGTCTTCTGGTACACATTTCCGTTTCCACACACACTTTAGCAGTCGATACAGCCATTGCATACCAACAGGTCCAGCAGCCTTTATCATTTCTACACTGATTTCATCCACCCCTGTTGCTTTTCCCATCTTCATTTTCTGTACTGCTAATTCCACCTCCAGCATTGTTATATCATCTTCTGTTATAGAGTCGTCAGGCAGTGTCACTTCAATCTCACCAGTACAATTGCTCACATTCAATAGCTTATCGAAATACTCCTTCCATCGTCCCTTTATCTCTTCTGGGTGTGTTAACAACTCTCCATCTTCCTTTTTCACTAGCTTTGTAGTGACTTTCTTTCCTCTTACTTCTTAGAAGCCCATACAGCATCCTTTTACTGCCACTTACATCTGTTTCCATTCTTCGTGTAAATTCTTCCCAACTTTTCTTCTTTTCTTCTCCTACCACTTTCTTACACCTCCGTTTGCTGTCGTGATACTTCCTTTTGCTTTCTTCTGTTTGATCTCGGTTCCATTCTTTCCATGCAGACTTCTTTTCTTTCACTGCTTTCCTCACTTCCTCATTCCACCACGGTGTCTCCTTCTCTTTCACTCTTGTTGACGTCCTACCACAAGCACTCTCTGCTGCACCAGCAAATGCCTTTTTAAAGTGGGACCATTCCTTTTCTACATTTTCCACTTCAGTAACTGGGATTTGTTGCTTCAATCTCTCCTGAAAATCTTCCTGTACAGCTTTGTCTTTCAATTTCAATACTTTTATTTTACTTTCTCTGATCTCCTTTAGGTTTTCCAATTTTCCCCATCTAAATTTTGCCACCACAGCTCTATGGTCCCCATCAAATGCTTCTCCTGGTAAAGCTGTCACATCCATCAGCTTTCTGCGATTTGTTCTTTCCACCAGGAAGTAGTCAATTACTGATTTTGTTCTTCTATCACCCCACCCATTTCTCGTAATTTTCCTGCTGTTTTTCTTCCGAAACCATGAATTACCCACTATCAGTCCATTCCTTTCACAAAAGTTTACAAGTTCCTCTCCTTCCCGGTTCTTTTTCCCATATCCATATGGTCCAACGACTTCTTCCTTTCCTTGTCTCTCAATTCCGACTTGTGCATTCATGTCTCCCATGATCACCACTTCTACATCTGAGATTACTCTTTCTACATCCTCCAGGAATACTGCAATATCTTCTTCTCTGTTTCCAGTCTGTGGTGCATACACTTGTATGAAGTCCATCACGTCATTCTTCATCTTCATTCTAATTTTCATTATTCTGTCACTCACACACTCTACCACTTCAACATACTCCTCCAGTTGTTTCGAGGTTATCAGTCCCACGCCATTTTTTGCCTCTTGGCCACCACTCCAGTATAATGTATATCCTTTCCTCAATTTCTTCCTTCCTTTACCTTTCCATTTCACTTCACTCAGCCCCATCATTCCAACCTTCTCCCTCTCCATGAAGTCTACCACCTCCTCCACCTTGCCTGTCAGGGTCATGACATTCATGATTCCCACTTTCATTTCGGTTACTGGTCGCCCATTTCTCACAGTTCCCCCAGTACCATGAGAACTGCGCGTCGCCTGCAGGGTACGCCCTAGCCTTTTCCGAATCATTGGAAGTGCCATTTCCATTTTAGGCTATTATTACGATGGGGTCGCCACTCCCAAAGGCATTTTATGAAGCTACTGCCAGCTATTATTCAGGCCGCCCCTAACATGGAGAACAGACGCCCTTGCAGCCGCCCCTAACCTGGGAAACAGACGCTGCCGATTGATGCTGTACTCATACTATTCCCTGAGTACTGGGTTGCCTCTTCCGCAATCTCCACCGTTCTGAAGTCCATCTTCTCCGCTGTAGATTCCGTTGAGGTCTTCGCACGTAACCCTGTGCACGGGGCCTATGTTATACCCCATAGGACTGGGTCCTCACCAGAACTTAGCCGGTACTGTAGTTCCATGGTATATTACAGTACCGTTGCCCACCCCCGCGACGTGGACGCGCCTGGCCAGAATTATCCATGTAGCCAATTAGGATTGACTCATGGACCGGGTTAAGGAGCTGTCTAAATCCAGCCTCCAAGAGAGAAAAAGAAAGTAAAATGTCAGCTGTTGCTTAATGGTATAATCCTTCTGAATATACGTTCACTGTTTTAGTAATTTCACCCACATTGGGTACTCTTTGATTTTCTTTCTTTCCATGCAAACCACTGACACACTCATTTATGTTTTTCATTTGGTGCATTCTCTTATGTTTTCTGAAAGTATGTTCCAGGTTGGCAAAGTATTCTCCTTGCATAACATCTCTCAGCAGCGATCCTTACAGCAGGCTGCTGAAGTTATTGGATTCTCTTCGCCTCAAGAGTTAGTTCAACACCTCGACACCAGAGGGCAACCTTCTCGCTTTATCTTCTATGAACATCACTTATAGGGCACAACTTCAAGAAAGAATTTTTGTAGTAGTAGGCCTAACTAGTTTCTTTTTCATAAGTTGCTCCATCTGTGTCTTACATCATCCCTTCTTCCCCTTACCACCGCTCGCTATCGGCGGTCTCCCAATGCTCGCTCACTTGTCTTTCAGTCTCTAACGAGCATGTAAGATCTTGTTTAGCTCCGTTCAGAGGCAAGTGATTATGCCCGACATTTTGCGCAAGTTGTGCTTATAAGCACTCAGCAGCTTCTACTCAACATGCAAAACTAAGTATTTTATACATCTCTTTTATTACGGCTTGATGCTGTTTTAATCCTCTCATCGTATTTTATTTATCAGGCAAGTTACCAATTTTAGAAGAGCACATTTTACTGTTAATGCCGTACTTGTCTTGATATCACTTTCCTCTGAGGGACTTTCACTGCTAAATGCTATAATTATGTTCGGGCCAACGTGGGAATTTCTTATAACCTTGTAAACTGCAAACCAGTAAATTTCATAGAATCTTCACATCAACTCTGTTAACTCATTCAAATTGGGCATCGATGTGTCAACTGTAATTACATAGCCTAGCCAATGTGAAATATGAACTAAACTACAATAGACTAAATTCCATACATAAGGATCTAGTAACAACTACTTCGGTTTGAATTTTGTGACGTCATTGTAACCGTCAAACTGGGCACCTCCGCATATAGTAAACCTTACAAAAAACTGCAATCGCTCCAACTATCATCGTAAAACTCTCTCCACTGAACTATTAACTATCTAAACAGTGACAATCAACAGATGATAATCCCACTAAATTTTTAGTGCTATAACCAGTATTCGCCTAACTGTCTAATCGGATCGCGTCGCAAAGTGAAAATAAGATTGGCCGGACAATAATCCTCTTAATTCCTCTATCCCCATTTTCCTGTTACTAACACCTTAGGTTAAATCAACTTATTCGTTTATTTTTTCTCTCTATGAGGTTTAGTCTGTTCGACTCCCTCCCAAGTTTTGAATGACACACATAATTAATTATGCTTAAATATTCACGTGGTTATAACCCCACCTTTTAAACGTTTGTATTCTCGTAATTCTTATTCTCCTGCTGTGCCCAGGATTTCAGGATTAGTAATTTCATATTTGCCTAAATTCCTTGTCATGTTTTATTATGTAGGCACTCTAGTTAGGAAGTTGCTAGCTCACTTAATTCATTAAAAAGAGAGAAATTTAGATATTTCATTGGGTTTTCCTGCTAGATTTATTAATAGGTTATAGACCTTCAATCTTTAGCAACATTGTTTTTAAACAATATAATTTTTAAAAGCAATTAAATTTGCTCTCACATTGAGATACACTCAACTTCTAGGCTTTGGACCACAGCCGCCTCCAGCCAGCATTACATGTCGCTAGATCATTATTACTTGAAGAGTATTCTATGTTTAGCTTTGCTTTCAACCCTCCCCCCTTTTCATGCTACTTTCTTCATTCACTGAAGCAATCTCAAATACTTCATGCTCTTTGCACAAAAAATAATAATTTTCATTTGTTGGGTTCAAAGCGAAACTTTTGATATTTTTCATAATGTTTGTTGCAATAATCCTATTAAATTGTTAAATGCGGGTACAATTCGCACCGCCAACTTCCACCCGAGGTAATTATTACCTGGTCATGTCAATTTATACTTATGGATTGTGATTTTGCTTAATTAAGGTGTGGTTTGTTCACTTCTTCGCTGAACTTCTAATCAGCACCCTGCTGGATAAAAGTTTAGTATACGGTACTTTGAGCACGACAATTGTTCTCCCTTTACATTTACTTTTCTCGAGGCCATGGGCGTCTCTTGCTCCCTCCTTTAAATTTTGGATTCTTGTTCAACGAGTTTTTTCAATCAATCAACTAACTATTGGAATTATAGGTATTTTCTCCTTTTTCAATTTCCTCTTGGCTGCAATTAGTTTATGCGCCACGTGGAGTTTGGTGCTTATCACCTTCCGTTTCTTGTACTTTTTTTTTCATTTCTCTTTTTTCTAACCCTAGCATGCTTTTCGAGTAATATACTCTAGCTTGGGTTGCTATCTACCAATTGATCGTCTGTGATCAATAATAATAATAAAACTATACCTTACTTTTGTAAATAAGCTACGAGCTCCCCCTTCCTTTGGAACTTATGTGCCAGACTTATTCAAATTTTGTTATCTTGATACCTTTAGATTTTAGTATTCCTTATTGTGCTTCAATCATTGTTTTGCATAATAAATATTTGTTTTATGGGGTCAGTCCCTTCCTCATAATCTTTTTCTTTCGCTCCTAACTTTCTTCCTAAATCCTCATCTTCCCTTATGGTAATTTTGGAATTGATTTCCAATTGCTCCACTTAACCTATGATTTGATATGTGCATACATGTGTTTTATGTTTTCTTGCTTCAGTCTTAATCGACGGTTTTGTTAAATTATTCATGATATTCTGTACTTGTTCTGTATTTAAGTATGCAAGGTTGTAAGACATTTTTCTTAGGCATGATGCAGTGAAATTACCACTACTGAACTTCATAAGTTTTTTATTCAAAGTGACAGCCATCTTGCCATCATATGCTTCTTCTTCTTCTTCCTCTTTTCAACGCTTCTCATTGGTCGCCTGCTTCTGCCAACCAATCACAGTTCCCAGCACATCGAATGTTCCGGAACACTTCAGCTTGCTGCTATATATACCGCTTGCGGTTCTGACTTCTTCACATCTTGTCAAATTGTCATCACGTCGCCATATGTCTGAACATGACCACACATCTCTACAAGTGTTAGCAAGACAACATTCGCCTCTTCATGTCTTAACACATCAAGTCATGACACACTCGTGGTCACTTGTTTTCACACTTAGTCTACAGGACATTGCTGTCATGTCGCAACATTCGACAACCCAGCACACCTCACTACGTCCACACACTTGAAGATTTAACCTGGTCCTCCTTCGGACTAGAGTTTTTATTTCGAGGAAATTACGTCTCGCTATGGAACTTTAGCAATCTTTAATTTTGCTTCAAGCTCAACTGACATACTGTCAGATTTTAAGTGCTTTTAAATAGTCTACAAATCATTCTCTTTTTTCAACAAATCTAGTCAAAGTGTAATGTGTGTTTCTCATGGCAACATTCAACAATGGCTTTGCTGTGCTGCAACTTTTACTCCTCCTGGTGAGGTAGCTTGTCTGCAATTTTAGGTCTAACCTGTAATGCACACAAGTTTCACAGAGTTCTTTCTTCAATTCCTATTCACATATAGACTAGTTTTTGCTATCTTCCAATTTTTATACAAAGTTGCCTTTCTTATGCTCTGTGGATTTATTGGCATTTCGAGATTTGGCCCTCGAACTCAATAAAGAAGGAAGGAAGGAAGATTGTAGTTTTACGTGACCGTGAATCTTGTGATTATGAGCCACGGGACCTCCTTTTTACGTGGAATCCGAACCACAGGACATGGCATTTCACTTCGAAAATCTCACATGCATTGACCGGGAATCGAACCCGGACCGCCTTGGTGAGAGGCATACAGCTAGACCGCTGAGCCACCACGCCCCCGCTCAATAAAGACATCTCAACCTTATTTAGGGTTAAAATTGCATGTTAGGTTGAGGGGTGTTTTTGAGATTGGGTCCTCATGCACCATGCAACTCTGCTATTTAGTATCACACTTGCTTCCTAGCTTTAGGTTATTTAACCTATTTTTCATAATTGTTCTTTCAAATATTTTGGGATTGAGCCCCCAAATGTTCGAAGATGGACTAGGTCTATATAGTTTTTCTAGCATCTTGGGCTAGGCCCCCAAGTTTTAGACTTTATATTGCAACATTGTTTGCAGATACCAGTTGATATGTTATTTACATTATTTGCTATTTCGTTTCTTTTCATTGTTAACGAAACTTTAAATTGCTAAACTCATGTTCAAATGTTTATTGGGCTTGTCCCTTGTGTTGAATATTCCTCTTGTTAATAAATTTACCATACTTAACCCATGAACGCCCGATTAATACTTTTTGAAAATTTTGCTTTTTTATTAATAAGTCATACCATTGGGAGACCTGGGTTATGAAAGGAAGGGAGAAGAGCAAAATACAGGCCAGTGAGATGAGGTTCTTGAGAAGCAGTATTGGAGCTACAAAGATGGACAGAATAAGAAATGAGAGGACCAGAGAATTAATGAAGGAGGAACCATTACAAGATGGTATAGAGAAATCTAGACTTAGATGGTATGGACATGTAAAACGAATGGAGGAGAAGAGGATACCCAGGAGAGTACATGAGACGAAGTGGGAAGGAAAGAGACCGAGGGGAAGACCGAGAGACAGGTGGCTGAAGGGGGTGGAAGAAAGCGTGAAGAAGAGAGGAGAAGACTGGACAAGGGTGGAGGCTGAGAGATGGTGGGAAGACAGAAGACGTTGGAGAGGCTTGTGTTCCAAACAGACCCGGCCAGTGGCTGGAAACTGTGCAAGATGATGATGATGATGACCATTGGGAGTTATTAAGCTGCTCAAACCATATTTTACGAAGGTGGCATCTTAAATTCCCGAACTACAGGGCGTTACATATATGTAACGCTAGGCGCTTGTGTTGTCAAAACCCTTACTGCATATTCTGAATGGTGATTTATAAATACAATAATGTACCAATTTCATATTTGTTGCTAAATACTTATCTTGATAATATTACACTTTAAAAAGCACTGAGCAAGTATTTTGACACCTTTCAACCTTAGATCATATAGTCAAGTGACTAGTTACTTGGTGTGAAACTTCAACAAGCATGATATGCACACATTTACAACATACAGTGCGGACACAGCTTACACACAATTCACCGGCACACCGCCTCCGCTTATGTCCTGGGACGTTGATGACCAGATGATTGCGTCCATCATATCATAAGTCTTCAATGACGCGGCCCTATGCCGCACGTGCTGTTGATAGCCGCCTGGCTCCACGTGGTTCTACACCGTACGATTATACGTAGAATTGTGCCACTTCCCTCTTGAACTCCAGTTGAGATGTCCTTGACCGTGATATCGTAATGAGGTACCATGCCTTTTGGAGACACTCGACAAGAAGCCAAGAAAATATGGCCCACCACCACTCTTTGTTTGTTATTGACACATGAATCAGTTCACATTTTCATCCATAAGGTTCGTTCCTCCCATGAATTAATTATAGGTGCCGATCAGGAGACGATGTGGGATTGTAACTATTTTTCTTTTCAGCCCGAGAGAACCTTCTGAGCTGCTCGAGTGGGAAAAAAAAGGGACAGTCGTGGAGGCAACAGTTACTGTGCTGTTTTCATGCCAGCGAGCTATAATCATATCGTCATTACTCCTTTTCCCCTTACTCCAATATTTCTGCCAAGGTCAGACTTCTAAATAATAATTATGTTATTGGATTTACGTCCCTTTTAACTGCCCTGGCTTTTAGAGACGCCGGGTTGCCAGAATTTTGACCCGAAGGGGATCTTTAACGAGCCAGTAAATCTACTGACACGACTCCCTCGCATTTGCGCACCCTCAAAGGCCAGCTGACTGCAACAGGATTCGATCCTCAAGCTAGGGCACAGCAAGCGAGAACATTGTCGCTGAGCCATCGACATAATTCTCAAATTGTATTTTCTGAAACACTGCCTGCAGCCAGATATCTCGGCAAAGGTATGGTCTTGAATATGGTACTGGCATAAAAAATATGCTACGGTGACATAAAACATATTATATGAAGGCATTCACTGTTAAAAAAAGCTGTATATGGAAAAATGTTTTGTGTATAAATGAATGAAATTTATTCTAACTCATTTCATATGAATGTGCTACAGAAAATGTCTTGCCTTACCACTGACCCTGTATCCGCCTAGCTGGGAAAATTAGTCCCAGGCATGAGCAGGTATAAAGAAACACGTAAGATATGTTACTGAATTATAAATCAGATATGTTTACTACCATAATCCCGAAGACAAAGTAAACTATCTCCATTTTACGCAATAATTTAGGATGCCGTACCTTTTACGGCATGCCATCACGACGTGAGAAACAAACCACGAAATGCACCCAATTGTTGGGACATCACCCAAGACATTCGCTAGTGACTAGTGTGCGGGAAATGAATCAATAGACTTACCTTGATCATATAAGCGCGAAGTTCGAATATCTTTAACAGGCAAAGCTCCTGTAGAGCAATTAAAGGCAATGACCGGTTCTGCGTTACCATATGGTAAAGCTAGGTGTTTATGGGTTAAGCCAACTTGTTCTCTCTTTACATCTCTTTTTGTTCTTATTGCTTAAACCAATTTTTTGTAACGCTCAACTTAAATTAAACTCAAAGCGTCTCTTCGAGTTCTCTCCAACACGGGAGGTCTTAAATCGACTGATCCTTACCACTGCTGTTACTAGCAAAGTGTCATGGGAACAAACAACATCTTGGTGAACTCCTGTAGTGTGCTGCACAAGGAAAAAAATTGACTTCATATAGCCGTTGACTTTGAAATTGAAATCACTTGTGTGAGATGCATGTCAATGATACCATTCCAGTACCTCAAAACAGAATTAAGTAGCTTGGCAGAGCCAGGAATCAAACCTGGGCCTACAGGACGGTTGTAAATGACGCTAACCATTAAACCACTACACCATCACATGATGGAGGAATTGCTCATGACTGAACTTTTATTTCTTTGTCTATTTCTCTGATCGCCTTTCATTTGGAGAACATTAATTTAAAAAATGCTGGAGATGGTTCAAAGCAGTATGTCCTCTTGCAATTATCATGACTAATTATTGGACACCTGTGTTCAAGGTGAAATCATTACACCCCTATTTTTTTAAACTGTTTTCACCCTAAGACATGGGCAGGGATAATTATGCTAAACTAAATTTAAAATGGAAATTAAAAATTCGAACATAATGATGTTACTTAAGTTACGAAAATTATTAAGGCCTAAATAGTAGAAAATAATCAAAAATATGTATAACACAATTAATTTTAATTAAAAAATCTATGGCAATAATACATTCCTTAGCAATAATTAGACGGAAACCGTCATCAAATTGTGGATCTAATATCCAACATGCTAAGTGAGAGGCAATTTGAATTGTTTCTGAATGAATCCAAAGCCTTCAAGAAAACTACATAATGGCCTACCACAGGAATCTGTTTTGGCTCCACTTCTCTTCAATTTGTACATCCATGATTTGCCAACCACAAAATCAACCAAGTTCATCTATTCTGATGATATCCCATTGGTTGCACAGAGTAGTAACTTTGAAGATAGTAAACGCATTTCATCGGAGGATCTGGAGAAAATGTCAGTGTTTTTCAAGACCTGGAAATTAATCCCAAGCACAACAAAAACTGAAGTCTCTTGTTTCCATCTAGCAAATCATGCTGCGAACTACAAACCAAGAGTTCTGTTCAACGGACAAGAATTGAGACACAATCCTGACCAAAAATATATCGGTGTCACTTTAGGTAGAACCCTGAGTTACAAAGAGCACCTCACCAAGCTCTCTCGTAAAGTTGCAGCAAGAAACAACATACTGTGTAAGCTCGGTGGTACCTCCTGGGGAGCCTCTGCAGACTGACTACGTCTAACTGCCATCAGTCTTGCCTATGTATGGCCATGAACCTAGTCGTCGTCGCGTCTGGCTGCGTGGCTCAGGGGTAACGTTCTCGCTTGCTGAGCCCAAGGTTGCAGGTTCGAAACCTGGCGCAGTCAGCTGGCATTTGAGGGTGCGCAAATGCGAGGGAGCCGTGTCAGTACATTTACTGGCACGTTAAAGATCCCCTTCGGGGCAAAATTCCGGCACCCCGGCGTCTCTAAAAGCCAGGGTAGTTAAAAGGGACGTAAAACCAATAACATTATTATTATTATTAACCTAGTCGTGGTTACTTTTGTCCGTATTGATTTTAATCTAAAGATTTTTTCCACTTTTCGATACAAAATTGTTGTATTCCCCTCCATTTCCAAGGTCACTCTTACAGAACAGGTCACACTACGCACATCTCAAGAGTGTGAGGCGCAGCTATGAATAGTGCACCACAATAGGAAGCAGATGACTGCTAAACACAACAACACAAGAATTGTATGTGCTAGGCACCACAAGACATCAATTTTGAATAATTACAACCTGGTATGTACTAATCTTTACATGTTGGTAAGTTTAAACTAAGGATGACATATCACAGCATTATTAATAAAAATTCAAAAATTTCGTAGTTTCCAAAAGAGAGCAGATTCACAGATGAATGGGATTTCCTAATGAGAGGTCGTTTCTCAACACAAATCAGACGTCAATTTCCAATGGTTTAGTGTACACTTTAAATGGGATATTTTATACAATTACGACACAGTCCTTGTTTCAACTTCAGAGATAAAATGGAGCACATTTGAGGAACATCGCACTGGAACAAGTTTTCATGTGTACATATTTTCAACAATGGACTTAATGAAGTCTTGCAAATTTCTTATTTTACATCTGGTTCCATTGGATGAACGTTAATGTATTTTAAAGGTTTTAATCTGATGAAGCATCCTTGCTTAAGAGGATTTTTAGAAAGTGTTGGTATAAGGCCTGATGAAGGCGCAAATGCCGAACCGTGTATCCACCCTGTAAATGATATAATAGGGAATACAACAATTATGCAGGGTTGGCAAAATAACAGTTTTTTTAATAAAACATTAAAACATGTTTTTTTGTTTTAAACAGTGTTTTTTAAAATTCTGAACATGTTTTAAACAAAAATGTTCAAGACTATCTCAAAAAACTTAAGACTGCATCAGTCTCATTAGATAAGATGCAGCGTGATGACTGTACCATTGGGGAAGCAGTAGAGGTTTGGCTTGACCTGCTCATTTTTTCAAAAATGAAAACGATCCCAATGACTTAAAGAAATTCATGAAACGATTTAACACCGCTGTAACTGATACCCATCTCCTTGCCATTCTCATGGATCCACGCTATCAAGGACAAAGACTGAGTGAAGAACAATATCATTCTGCTATGGAGTATGTTGAAGCTTACCACCCAGATGCAAAGCCTGACCTAATTAAGTACAAAGCAAAATGTTCACCCTTCAAGGAATACCCGTTTGGTCCAGCAATACTAAAAGAAATTAAACCCCTGACATGGTGGGTGGCACTGCAGAATAACATTCATCACACAACTTCAGGCCTAGCACATCAGCTGCATAGTGCAGTTGCTTCATCAGCTGGGATAGAACATCTTTTCTCCACTTTTGGGTTTGTGCATAGCAAAGTCAGGAATAGGTTAGGGACTGAGAAGGCTGCCAAACTAGTTTGTGTTTTTCGTGAACTCAACAAGAAACCTGTTGAATAAAGACAAAGTGGCAGTGACATTAGGATTTATAATATTTTAAATGCATCCCTATATTTACTGATGGATGTTCGCTTGCAATTTTTTTTAACAAGGACATCAAAACCATTACAAAATCACTCTATAAACTTTATATTATGACGTAAAACCTTCAGTAGAAGGCAGAGAAGACCACTGTACTCTACTGTATTGCAAAATGATTAATTAAAAATATGACAACAGAACAAAAAATATATCTTTTAAAGAAACATATCTTATACGGTTGTTTGAAGCATTGAGTTTAAAACTAATTTTAAACAATGTGCATTGTTTTAAACAGTTTTAAACACGCTGTTTAAAACATGTCGTTTTAAACATGCCAACCCTGCAATTATGTGTTGAAGAGTGGGAAAGATCTTTTGCAGATCAGTCTTGTCTACTCTGCTGCTGAGTACTGTGGACCTGTCTGGTTAGAAAGTACATATGTACAGAATGTAGACACAAAATTAAATGATGCAATGCGTTGCGTCACTGGAACCGTGAAATCAACTCCATGTCATTGGTTACCTATACTGACCCACATTTCTCCGCCACACCTAAGGCGGAAACAAGCTCTACTGAGGGAGGCTAGAAAGATCACTTCATCACCTTCCTTGCCACTGCATCAGGAATTCTGCCATCCGCTACAATGATTGCAATCAAGAAGATCAGCAAGTGCCACCACAGGGAAACTCATTGCGGATGGCTTTGATTTAAATGTAAGTTGGAAGAATGAATGGTCATCAAAAACATTGGGAACAAATGCCCACCGTCTGGATCCCACTAAGAAGCCAAAAGGTTTTGACCTACCGAGGTACCTTTGGTGCCATCTGAACAGGCTAAGGACTGAACATGGCTGCTGTAACTTCTTGAGGTACAAGTGGGGATGGTTCAGCTCACCAATGTGCAAGTGTAATCTAGAAGAACATGGGATTGAACATCTAGTGCAACGCTGCCCTCTTCATTCATACTCTGGACTTCCTGACGACCTGTTCAGTCTCACTCCAAATACAGGGTCTGGCAAAAAAAACTCCCCGGTTTGAGCAAGCCACCGCGTGAGTTGTAGGGGGGGTAGAGATGTGGAGGGGGTATTGTTCCGTAGCGGCGTACGTGCCATTTTCAGTGTTCGCCATGGCTTGGCTCGGTGAGCATCGGGCGTTTGTTGTGGAGGAGTTTATTAAAAATGGCGGTTCTGTGATTTCTACTCAACGAGCGTTTCGGATTCGATTCGAACTTGGCCGACGTGATAGTGTTCCTGACGCGAAAACGATTAGACTGCGAGTGTCAAACTTTAGGCAAACAGGGTCAGCACTAAAAAGAAAGCCAACTGGCCGACCTCGTACTGCAATAACACCGGAGAATGTGGCGCGAGTGAGAACATCCATCCAACAGTCTCCAAAGCGTTCAGCGGTTAAACATGCAGCTGCCCTGGGATTGTCAGAAAGGAGTGTAAGGAGAATTCTGCATAAAGAACTTCATCTGCATCCCTACAAAATAATGGTTGCCCAAAAGTTGTTTGAAGCAGATTATGAAACTCGCAGGGCTGCATGTGATGACATTTTGCAGAACATTCCCCCAGATGCTGTCTTCATTTCTTCTGATGAAGCCCACTTCCACTTGTGTGGAACTGTTAACAAACAGAATTTCCGCTACTGGGCTGCAGAAAATCCTACGGAACTTCACCAACAACCACTACACAGCCCAAAAGTCACAGTTTGGTGCGCCGTTGCGGAATTTGGTGTGTGGGGACCGTACTTTTTTGAAGAAGATGGACAAACAGTAACGGTCAATGCCGATCGCTATTGTCACATGATAGAGACATTTCTCCGACCCAAGATCAACCAGTTTGTTTTAGACCATGAGGAAGAAGAAGTTTGGTTCCAACAGGACGGAGCCACAGCTCACACTGCTCGGCGGTCCATGGGAATGTTAAGAGAGTTGTTCCCTGGACGTCTTGTTTCTTCAAGAGGAGACATTTCCTGGCCCCCCAAGGTCACCCGACTTATCACCTTGTGATTTCTTTCTGTGGGGCTACCTAAAGGCTGGTTGGTTGGTTTGTTCCTTAGTTTAGGGGCTGCGACAACGCGGTCATGTAGCCCCGTGTACTTTGGGTGTGTGTAGAATCTGTCTGATAACCGGTGTTAATTGTGATGACTGTATTAGTGTGTGTATCTGTTTTTTAATTCAAGTAGGGACTGCAACTTTGAATTTTCAAATAGTTCCTACTTTTGCCGCCAAACGCCACCGTCAACGACTACTAGGCCTAGTTCAGAACTAGCTACTAGACGCCACCGCAGTCGGCTCTAAAGGCTGAAGTGTACAAACATCGCCCCAGAATTCTGCAAGAACTAAAAGATGCCATTAGCCAGGAAGTGGCAGCCATTCCAAGGGAAGTTACACGAAGAACTATGGACAACTTCAGGGAAAGACTTCGTGAATGTCTTAACAATGGGGGACATCATTTATCGGACATAATTTTCAAAACCAAATAAAGTGTACTAAGTGATGTCAAATGGCATCATATAGGCTATTCACAAATATAAGTAATTGTTCTGTATGTTTCTTATTCTTTTTGCAAATGCCTATTGAAATCAGGGAGGTTTTTTTGCCAGACCCTGTACAATTAGTTACCTGAAAAGCATTCACTTTAAAATGTAACTGTGTCATGTCTAGGGCAGATGACCTTGTAGTTCCTCCCCTTAAAACCTCCATAGCTCACTTCGCTTTAGGAATTGCTTTACACTTGCAAAATCATAGGAAGGAAGTTTTCGCCCGTCCATAGTAACAGCCAGCATAACTGTGCAGCAAAGCTTCTCTGGCCCTGTAGTCCTCACGACTACACTGGATGCTCCCAGTTTGGTAATTGTAGTGTTTCTCGGCATATCAAAGAAAATCAGAGTTTGATCTACATTTCCGATTTGCGATATCAGGTAATTGTACTCGCGCCGCATCTTAATTACAAACCTATGAAACTGCATGATTTTTTCACTGTGGTCCCTCGGAAGTCACTGGCATAGAGATGTCCACCTTCGAAGAGAATGATTGTTCCTTTTCAAGAATTGACAAAGCCACCCTCTGCTTGCTTTTAAATCAGATATTTTCATGGTTTTTGCTACTTCTACACCCTGTAACTGGAGCATCTTGTGGGAAACTGAAAACTATTTCTCAATTGATATACGTAAGAACAACTTCCTTTTCAATTTCTGGATGCTTCCCGGTGTTTTGTCCCCGATTGAGCGAGTTGTTCTCTTAGGGGCAGATGACCTCTTAGTTCTGCCTGTTAAAACAACAATAACTAACTATTACTAGAGTTGTTCTCTTGGTAACTGTAATTCTTCTTTCTGCTTCTGCTAGTAATGCACGTGTGATGGTGCTACGGAAAATTGACGAGATGCAGCACGATTACCATTATTATCGGCATATTCTTTTATAGACAATTTAAATTGTGCGTCGTAACTACTGTTTTCCTTTACCATCACGTCACTAACAAACACCTTCGCACAACAATTCACATGTACGAACACTGTTGATAGCGATTACTGTATGCCTGAGAGTCGCAGCTGATGACAAGGGCGAGTTATGGCCCCAGGCACTGGAATGTTGAGTAATTAGCCCCATTCCTAGCATGGGAAACATGAACTGGAATTTCCAAACTAGTTCCCGATTTCCTTACATCGGCATGAACCACCGAGACGAGATAAGTCCATGGTTCGCAACTAGTGGAAACCATAGATAAAACAAGGGGGGGGGGGGGGGAATATGCGATATTTCTTTCCAAATTTTCGTTCTAAAAATCAGGGAGGGAAAATTACACAAGTAAATACGTTAATAGAGACACTCACCATTGTTGAGTCTCTAGAAAAATTGAACGAGTTTCGCAATTAGATGGGACAGATAAATAAATTACACTGCACTATGATTTATACTACAGTAGAACCTCGATGCATAGTTTTTCAAGGGGGAGGGGGAAAATGACGATGGATGCGGGAAACGATAAATGCGGGTAACATAAAAGATTTGAGTAAAAAATATAACAAAGTACAGTTACTGTATTTGGACATATTTCTTCATGTAAACCTCATAGAGACATCAAAATATTGCAACCACGATGTACGCGATATGATTTCATATGTGTCATTTTATCACTTGCTCATTTTAGTAAAAAAGTTATTAATTATTTTTGTTTCGTCGAAGCTTTGCGTTTCAGACGAAACAAAGCCTTCTCTACTTGCATAATGTTCTCTTCTTCACAATCACTGATATGCGAGTACATGAAGGATTTCACCTTCGCTAAGGTGGCATGCGCTTCGGCGAAACTCGGGACGACTTGGGGCTTTCGATCGTCTTCTTCCTCTTCATCATTCCTCTCCCCCGCGCCTTCATCGCACAGCTCGCCAATCTCCGCGGAAGATACTTCCGGTGTTCCGAATGAAAGAGTACAGTAGTTCCGAGTGTTCGCGGGCCTCTGACCGGGCGAGCTATTTCAAGGCTAAATGACGTCACGCTATGACGACACCCGCTCAAGACCGACTACAATACGTATACCGTATCATGCTTTCATTGCTGTTTTGTGTGACCTAACTTGTTAGCCAAGCATTGCCAAACGTAGCGTAACATTATTGAGATTACGAGAATTGTGTCGTCACTGAAGTCAAGTTTTCATTACGAACTACAGATAAAATTGTAATTGCCGCACACAACCAAGATACTACACAGAACCACTCAGAATGAAATGAAACAGCACAATGACGGCTTGGCGCTACGAGCAGAATCGATGGCGCCTGAAGGCTCGTAGGAGTGGTTGTATAGTGTGATTGCGCGCAAACAATCTGTGCACTGCAGTCCAGCCTACTTGAACCTTGCTCAAGCCTAGGAACTCCAATAGTTCGAACCTCGTACATTCTCACTTAACAGATTGCCGCTATTCTATGCCGCTTCAAATTCAAATGAATGTTTGGATATATTTTTCTCATAAACGATCAATGTGGGAAAATTGTGGCCAAGGACTAGTGATTTTTTGACGATCCATGTGAAAAAACGATAGTTCGAGGAACGATAGATGCGGGGAAATTTAACATTAGTTTATATGGAAAATTTTCGGGACTATATAAATTGAACGACAGTTCCGGGAACGATGCATCGAGGTTCTACTGTATACCTTATTCCATGTAAATTGAGAGTCAATTACAACATGCCAGCCCCGCGAAGAAGAGCTCTTACCTATACGAGCACACTGCCTTGGATTGAAATATTACAGACACCGTATCAATTGTAAACTGGCTTTAACTTCACCTCAGCAAGAGTTAAGAGCTCTTCTTCACGGATCTGGCGTGTTGTCATTTGACTCTCTGCTTGTATGGAATAAGATATAGGAGCTTGGGAGCAATTTTTTTGTATTGCTTGAAATATAGAAAATGAGTCCACATCTTGCTAGGATGAAAGAAAGCAGTCTTGGGAGTTTTGATATAGTAAGTGATTTCCATGTGATTCTACAGTAACAATCTTTGGGCGATTACTTCTATATCTGTGAAACAGAATATGTTAGAAAGTTCATGGTCCACAGTTGTAGTGCAGAAATTTTTATCATCCTAGGGCAAATATTTGAAAAATACTTAACATACCAATACTTAACAATTGACAAAGCCTTAGAACTCCAGCTCTATAGAATCATAATCTCACCTTGAATAATTTGTTTATAGAAGTTTCTGTGTTGACATAAAAGATAGGGAAACCCCAGTCGACAAGCATGAGACCAGAGCCTTGAACATTCCAAGGATTGCTAGCACCACACGTCTGATGACTAAAGTTCGACAGCCCCGAATAACGATTGGGGCATGTGTCTTCATGACTGAACGAAAATGGCCGATCTGAAGCTCCATTATTCACCAATATAATGCCACTAACTTTCCCTGATGCTTTCAATGCCAAAAGTGTTTTCCTAAGACAGAAAGAAAAACATAGTAGAAATATTGCCCTTTCATGCATTTTCACATCCATAAATCAAATGACAATGGTAATTATTGCTTGCTACTGGTTCTTAAACTACCTTGCAAGGTGAAACTGAATGATTTATTAAACCACAATACAGTACAATGGAAATAAATGTTTGTAAATTGAATGTACACTACTTTAAACCACTGTTCAATGAACCTGTTTATTTGCATAAGAAATTTTGTGAAATATCTCCATTTAAAATTTGAATTTTTCAAGTTTGTATCCCTGTTCACAAGGATTCTTCAATCTTGAAGCCTAATTTCCAATATTTATTTTGAAATCAACAGCATTAAAATGAAACAACTACACAAGAACAATATATTACAGAATAAGAGCTTTGATAAGTGAATTTCCAAAAAAAGGAATATGAATGAGGTTTCAAAGCATTAACATAACTACAGCACTGTACATAATATACAGTAAGTAAACAACTGAATACATGTACCCACATAAGAGCCAAAAAGCACCAAATCTTAGCCAAATTATCTTTCTACTGCATAGAAAATGGTAAGGTGTATCTTTCACAAAACTGTTGCCACTCAGTGGACGTCTAGTCGCTGTACTGGCGTGCAAAATCTAGCCTTTGTCGACAATGAATAGCAGTCAGTAAGGGTGCATGAACCAGGCCCATGTGCAGTAACATTCGCTTAATGCCCGTTGAGGAGGCACGGATGGTAGCCCTTGGCTCATGTGGGCAGTCAGTCTACAATCTCCGCAGCCGTTGTTCACCCCCATTCATCTATGGCACATGCTGCACCACAGTTGCCTCGGCGCCAGTATGAATAGCGCCTTTTTGCCATGCATGGTACACTTTAAATACGGCGGCATGCAAACAGTTTACAAATGTAGCAGTTTCGCAAATGCTTCCACCCTTAACCCGAAGCTTTGATTCGACAGTCTTTATATACCCTCCACTGCTAGTGCTGTCACGTGCCGCCAGTGCGGGGTTATTGCGCATTCACGTCGAACATAGGCGGTAGTCATATTAATTAATGTGACTGGACAGTGTATGTGTTTTTTAAATATAATATGGCTGGTGAAGGGAGCAATGTTTTAGGCCCGAAACATGTATCAAATGATTTTCTAATGATTGAATAATTACTATAATCAAAAGGTACTGACTAGGCAGAACTTCTTAAAATAATTTTTATTTCCCTATTATACTGTTGGTCAATACGGACCCAAAATGAATCCAAATATTCCTACATGCTGTTCAATAAGTCTCACAATCATGATAGGATGAGTCCCATCTTGTACGTTCACTTTGTATTAGACGATGGCACGATACTTCTGCAGCAAATTGGCATCCTTTTAAAACTTTTGTACCTTTGGAGGAGTGTCTGAAATGTTTAACAATACATTTACAGATTGCAATTACTTTGTTCAAAGATTGTTCTGTAATGACACTATGATGAATCACTGTTTGTAATTGATGAGCAAAGCATGGAATGTGATCAAGCTCAGTCAAATTCATGGCTGCAATCATATTTGCAGCACTATCACGCACGACTGCAACAGTTTTATCTTGTAAACCCTAATCTGCGATCACAGATTCAAAAAAAGTGTTGACTATTCAAAGACCTATAGTGAATTCCACTGAAGGGAATCACTTCCAATGTCAAATCTTGCAGTTCAAATTTAACATTAATGAAATGGATAGTAAAAGACATAAATCGTCAGCGACGGAAGTCCGGAAGTCGAAAGAGCAAGAAACAAATTCTGCTTTCTCCACAACCTATTTTACTCTTGAATGCTCTCTGTGGCACTAACTAGGTATTGCTTCATGGCTAAGTATTTTCGGCTTCTATGGGGTAGCAAGGTTCCAAATGTTTGGTCAGCTTTTGGAAACCACGGTATTCTACAATAGAAATCGGTTGTAAATTGGTGCGAATCATCTTGGCAAACAATGTAGTGAACTTATCTCTTCATTTGTCATAAACTGGAGATGGTTTAGTTTTATTCAAGGCTTGCGCTAGAGTTGGTTGATTAGAAGGACTTGTTCTTAACTTTGGTGTGTTGCTATTGTGAATACTGGAGCTCTAGAAGGCACAGAGATGGGGTGACCACCCTCCCGAGTTTGGAGAGACTGAACATATTAATTTAGGAGTTTAGTTAGTTATTGCTGTTTTAAATACCAGGTCATCTGCCCCTTTAGGAGTTTGGAATGTAGACGGTGAAGATAACCGAACCAGAGTTGAGGGTGACATAGCATAACCTAAAATAGGCGGACATGTGGATCTGTTGAAAGATGGTGCAGTCTCGGTACCACCATCTGATGAGGGGCTTGGTGAGCACGGGTCAAGCTGTTTGTCTCTCAACAAGGTGGACCGGGTTCGATTCCCGGTCAATGCATGAGATTTTCAAAGTGAAATACCATGTCCTGTGGTTCGGATTCCACACAAAAAGGAGGACCCGTGGCTTATGATCCTTAGATTAACGGTCACATAAAACTACAAGCTTCCATCCATCTGATGAGGATGGCGATGCAATGTCTATAGTAATAGGAGTGAACACATTTGAAGTTGACAGGCTTAAAAAGATGATGTTACATTTTGTTGTAAGGCGGAGTGCTGCTGTTCACTGTATTTCGAAGCCTCGCTTACTTCTGGCTGAACTTCAACCACTGGAGGTCGTCAGGATCACTAGACCCTTGATGCGAGCGGTGAGAGAAACGTTTTATTCTATTGATTCGCTTGTTCTTCTGAGTGCTCCTTCCCGTAATTCCTTATCACAGTGAGTTTTCAAATGTTTTATCATTGCACAAGTTGTTTTAGAAACACCACCCGGAGAAATTCGAGCACGGGACACATCACAAATAGCAAAATTAGCATCGACATAGTTGATTTTAAAATGAATCCAAACAGAGCTAGTTGGCGTGCTTTTAGAGTCCAAATTTTGTGATACGAAATCATAATGACAAGCTAAATACTGCATATCTTGTAAATAACGGAACTTTACATACACGATAACTACGAATTATCCCGTAAATACCGGCACACTGAACTTTGAACACACATTAACTACAATGAAGTCCGTAAATATGCCAAACTTTGAAACCATCTATGGGCAATTCTAACTTCAAAAATCCAAACACAACTCGGAACTGAACTGACCGAACGTGATTGGCAGGCAAATTTATACGGATCGATATTCGATCTAAAAAATTTGAGAAACAACATTCTAGATTCAAGACATTTTGCTATAGTTCGATATATTGCATGCTACTGTCGTGAATTTTCCGAAAACACGTCTGCCGTGCACTAATTTGTAATATCCGGTCGGATTTGGGAATTCATGACACCGAACCCAAATCTTCATCCGAAATCCTGGCACCATCACTACTAAAGACACATATTTATGTAATTTATCAAATATTTCTAGTGCAGTAATGATAATGGACAGTATTGGTAATGACTCCCCGAATATGAAATAAGGTATGAAAAATATATATTATCCAAGTGCAGGTGTAAAAAACAGGTATGGGTCTCTTAGTTTTGTGTTTAAATCTTCAGTCTATTGACTGGTTTGATGCAGCTTTCTATGCCTCCCTGTCCTGAGCTAATTGTTTCATCTCTACATAGCAAGCACACTATCCAAGGCAATTTGTTTAACATATTCCAACCTTGGTAAACCCCCACAGTTCTTGTCCTCAACCCTTCCTTCAATAACTAAGTTTGCTATTCATGGGTGTCTTTATACGTGTCCTACCAACCAATCTCTTCTCTTCACTAGAAGTCGCCAGAAACATCCCTCCTCTCCCAATCGTCGTAATACCTCTTCATTTGTAACCCTATTTTCTTGGCCTCAATCCTAAAAAAGGGTCTTTCAATGCCTCCATAGACATTATTTCTCCTTCAGGTTCTGTGTACGTATCTCGCTTTGTCTTTAAAATGTTCTTATATGTTTTCCTATGCAAGGAGTATGCTGCAAGGTCGTTTTTTGTATTTGTCTCTCTTGCCACTCCTGAAGGGTTCTTTGTCTTGCATGGTAGCATCTGCATCAAAACATGGCTTCGCAAAGCGGGGTATCTGGGTGACACTACCTGTTAGGATGAACTCTATTTTCTCCGCTGCTACTTGTAGATGGCTATTGTTAATGTGGTTTTCGATCTCCTGTAGATAGTTCGTATTTTCGGCGAGGGCAGCCAGACTATACCAATCTTATCCTATGGTTTAGACCTCTTATGGCTAAAATTGATGATAAAAGACCTATCAGCAATATAAAATGTGAAAGCTCGCCAGACCGAACGTGGATAGGACCCAACCAAAAACTACGCCACGTGCCGATTATGTTGGCAGTGCACGGTTAACTCCACTTGATCTGCGTAAAGAGTCACTTCTATGAGCCAGACGATACTTGTGTGAGCAGCCTGTGCCATTCAGTGTGTGAAAGATACCGTATCACTTTATGCCAACAAAGACCATTTTTTTCTCACCGAGTATAGTGAAATGTGAACTAAATTACAGTGTTTATGATATTATGATGTACAGTATACAGTATATTCTAAATGCACTTTCGTGCGCAATTATAGTATTATTATTTGCAACCCTATCGGTACCACTGAATGAGATACGAAAGAATGATAACATTTTCTATAGTACTGTACATGAATTAGCCAAAGTACCTCATCAAACGATGAGAAATAAATCAGGAAATGATGTTGTAATAGATGTTTACTCCTCCGCTGTCTGTAACCCACCCAGCCATCCCAAATATGATCACGACATATAGTCAAAATTCCAGCTGTATCCACCATTGTCTACATGAATTATCGTCAAAACAGTATTGCCATCCCCGGCCTTACGATACCGCACTACTCCAGGTAGCACTGAATTAAAGTAGAACGAGCGATAACATTCTCTATAGTACATGAATTAGCCAAAATACCTTATCAAACGAAGAGAAATAAATCAGGGAATGATGTTTTAATACATGTTTCCTCCTCCGCTGTCTGTAACCCACCCAGCCATCCCAAATAGGATCACGACTTATATAGGCAAAATTCATTAATTATGAATGTAAATGGAACGCGGATTAAACACTTGCAGCAGACATGAATGAGACTTTTACATACCTTGTGTCCTTGTTTCATCTTCTGGGCGACATTACGTATTGAAATTACGATTGTGGGATTTACTTCCTCCATTTTTGGTCCGTATTGACTATGATGATTTATTATAAATGTACTAGTCCGTCGATCAATACTATAAATCACATATATTTAACAGTGGTAAATGTTTCGGGCACTACATATAACCCTTCATAAGCCACAACATCATGAATTTAAAGAAACAATTTCACAAACATCAAAGACTTTAAAACATGTATAAAAACTTTGTTAATAACAGGTCAAAACACAGAAAAAAAAATGAATGCACACGTCGTTAAAACACCATTATGAGGCTCTCCGGCCTACGAGTTCATAGAAGATGAAATTACAAACCCTGGTCACTAGTGAACCTCATATAAGTGTTAAAGCTCATAAATGTGTATTTTTATTTCTTGCCATTTTAAAAACGGCTGCCATGTTTCGACAGTGCTTTCATCTCGTTCAACTGTCAACAAGGTGCACTCTAGCGGCATGCACCGAGGCACACATATTGTCATCAACATGAGATACAAATTCACAGTTGAACAAAAAAAATATTCATCGGGATCCGTTAGGCTGTAACCATTGTCAAAAACCATTGGATTGGACAAAACGAAGATTAGAATATTGGGTGTAGGTGCGGCGTTTGCCACGCGCAGCTAGCGGGAAACGGTTGACACAAAACCATTGATCTGGCCGCGTAAGGCTGTAACCGTTGTCAAAAACCAATGGATTGGACAAAACGAAGGTCAGAAGGTCGGGGGTAGGTGCCGCGCGCAGCTAGCAGGGCACGGTTGACACAAAACCATTGATCTGGGTGTGTTAGGCTGTAACCATTGACAAAAACCAAGGGATTGGACAAAACTAAGATTAGAAGGTCAGGGGTAGGTGCCGCGCGCAGCTAGCAGGACAAGATTGACACAAAACCATTGATCTGGGCGCGTTAGGGTGTAACCATTGTCAAAATCCATTGGAATGGACAAAACGAAGGTTAGAAGGTCAGGGGTAGGTGCGGCCTTCGACCGCGCGCAGCTAGAGGGGCACGGTTGATGCAAAACCATTGATCTGGGTACGTTAGGCTGTAACCAGTTGTCAAAACCACAGTTGTGCAGAAAAAAAAAATTTATTACAGTGGAGCAATATACTGCATAGTAAATACAGAGCAGATAAAATTTTAAAAACACTCATTTCAGCCGTGGAAAGAAAAAAAAATACATATTCATCACAGAAAGAAAAAAAAATTAACGGATTAATCACAGAACAGATAAATTAGTTTCACTATGAAAGAAAAAAAAAACACTCATTTCAGTCGTGGAAAAAAATTATTACAGGGGAGCGAAATATTGCACACACTAGCCTAATTAGAGCGGTGAACTGAGTGTTGCTCACTAGAGACTGAACTGGGAGCTTCTTCGTGTTACATACTACCGTAAGTATTGTTTTAATGACAGACCAGCGGGGCTAACGAAGAGACCCGAATACTCACGACCGCAACCGATGATGACTGATTTGGACTAATGGCTATGTAAGTCATGATCCTATTTGGGATGGCTGGGTGGGTCACAGACAGCGGAGGGTGAAATATCTATTAACACTCCGTTACATGCGTAATAATTGTAACGCGGTTACACGCTAGGCGGGGATTCACCCATCATGCACAAATACTTGAATAAATTGTGTCTCTTATGTTATATTGAAAGAGAAAGGGCCTAAAAATCTTCCTCACGGTACTGTTGCTTACTTAAAGTTATTTATTTTTTGTTAAGACCTGAATTAAAATAAACGAGAAGGAGAAATAATATTCCCTCGCTCATATTCCTGATTTTATGGTACGTCCTTAAACGCGTAGGCGGGGATTCCCTGCAGTGTTCATTTTACAACATCTTTGTATTTTTCCAGCATTTTAATGTATAATAAACACTACAGTAAAATTCACATCAATAAGGAAAAATTAAAATACACAAAGAGAAAAGAACTAAAAATGTATGCACTGTAATGTATTCTCATATTCGTCGAGAGCACTAGCAGTTTGCTTCATACTTAAGTCATCATCATCCACCCTGGGTTCATCGCATTGTTTGCAGGTTGTTGTGGTGTGTTCCCTGCAGATCGGTTTGTTACAACTCTGGCATCTATTTTTAGTCTTCCTGTTCTTCTTTGAAGGACATCTCACAGCCTGCTGTGTTTGCTGGTCATTCTCAGGCTCATCCAGAGCTTGTTTCCTTGGGAAAGAAAATAAGTCACTTATTCTGGTCTTCATCGTATTAGAAATATTTGATTCATACAATCTGCGCTTGCAATGGACATACACCAGTGCCTTTCCCAGACTGTATAAAAAGTCTTTCCTTGGGTCTGTACTTTGTGTATTGTGCCTGAAAATCACGAATGCATTTACACCTCCTACATTCAACATGAAGAAAAAATGCATCGAGGCCATCTGGTTGCCACTCTGGCATTTCTTCTGTAATGCGTCAATCATATCTACTCCAATTTTTGTGCTGTTATAGCAAGTGATCATCTCTGGTTTTTCAGCATCACCACTAATTTCATCTATGCTGTCATCATCGTGCATAGTCGAGATTAGTAAAACTACTTTGTCCCTTTTAGGTTTGTATGAGACGAGTAGTTGAACTACAAAACCTGAATATGGAGCTGGGAAATTTCCAGTTTTTGCATTTCACGCTAAAAAATTCCGGAATCTCCTTGTTTTTCCGTATTGTTCCTAGCAATGTGAGTTTTTTTTTTGGAAGAGGCTCTCTGCCAATGGAACCAATGTAAAAAAAAGTTGTCACAGGTCACGTTACGCCCAGTATTTTCCAAGTGTTGCATGGTGCACCAGAGCTGTGGTTGAGTTGTTAACATGGAATGGACCTGGAGGCTGGTTTCTCACAAAAATTTCCATGTTAGATGTATAAAATGTCTTTGCATCAGAGCAAGCCCAAATGTTTATGCCGTATTTTCCCTTGTTTGTTGGGCATGAACACCCGAAAGCCGCAAGGGCATCTGAAATTTGGTAACATCTCATCTACAGTCACGAAAGCGCTGTGGCTATAGTTAGATTTACAGTTATTCACGAAGTCTTTGAACACTTCTCTCACACAGAACAGTTTGTCAACTTGTTTCCTTCGCGGCCTGTTACGATCGGACATATCATCAAAGCGAATCATTTGCAGTAAGAATCTGAATCGATTAACTCCCGTAGGTAAACGAAATAATTCAATTCCAAGTCCGTCATTCCTCCATAAATCCTGTGAAGCTCTTGCAAGATACAGAAGACCTATGAAGGCCACCATTTCAGCGAAGTCCATCTCCTTTGCATCTCTTTCCCGAACGTAGGATCGCTGAACAGATCTTATTTTGATATTAGTATACTCTACTATCTTGTTCATCATATTATATGGAAAAAATAATTTAAAACAATCTAACACACTTAACATTCCGAGCCCCTCGAATCGCCCTGGTAATTTTGTAACAATGTTACACTGCCTGCTTCGACATTTCCCTTTCACTGGTAGATAACTCCATGGAGTGATATTATCTTTTCCCAAATATGTGGGAGCGTCAGCCAAATTTGTAGTTTCGTCATCACACAAAGGCTCTCCTCCGAGTCGCTGCCCTGTGCTACATTATTTCTCAGTTCCTCTTCATCTACATCACTGCCTTCAGAATTTTCTCCTTCAAATGTTGGATGAAAAAAATGATCGGTCCATCTTCATCACCAACTAACTCAGATAGCAAGTCCCTGATGCGTTGTTCTTCCTTTTCAAAATCCATCATATGCTCCAAAGCATACCTTTCCCAAAAAGGAATATAAAAAGAACAATGAGTAATAGGTGAAGGTATAACAAGAGCAACACCAACAGAAATCAAGAATATAACTTACAATAGTCACACGGTCGCACGCATAGGCGGGAACTCGCCGCCCGGGAGAAGAATAACTCAATTTTAATGGGGTGAGGGGTCTCCGCCCAATCAATACTTTTTGTTATGGACAACTCGAGGTTTATAGCCAATGGGACAGGTTTCGGGTCTAAAATGACCCTTCTTCAGCCATATAAGTTATTGGAACTTATTCATCATGAATGATAAACAAAACAATAGCCTAATTAACATGAATCCGAGCATTCCCACCCTCAGAGCACTCCCTAAAATCCAAAATTAACATCCCCATCAGACCGATTGTCAATTACAAGAATAGCCCAATCTATAGAACAGCTCAATTTATACAGAAATTCCTCCACAAAAATTATACATTTAAAGCCAACAAATCCTTCAAAAACTCACTACACTTCTGCGAAAAAAAACAAAAATTTGAACGTTATACCCACACATTCATGTCACACAATATATGTATACAAACACACCCATCCAAAAAACAATAGAAATCGTCAAAAGCAATCTAAAAAACAATGAGAAACTATCAGAAATAGAAATCGAAGAATTCATTGAGATTCTTAGCTTCACACTCAACAATAATTATTATAAGTTCAACAATAACATTTACAAACAGAACCAAGGCCTAGCGATGGGCTCTCCAGCTTCTGGCATCCTTGCCAACATTTATATTGATCACCTAGAAGCGAGCGAAATCACAAACAAAATAGAGGGCATCGTATTTTGGGGAAGGTACGTTGATGACATTTTTGTCATTTTCGACAAAAATGTCACTAATTTTGGTCAGTTTCTCACCGAGTTGAATAATATTCATACTAATTTAAAATTCACAGGCGAAACGCACAACAACAGCTCGATTAATTACCTAGATCTTAATTTAACCATTAATAATGGAAAGTTTCAATATAGCATCTACAGAAAACCTACCCAAACCAATACAGTTATCAAAAAGAACTCCAACCAGCCTCAAAGTCATAAAAGGGCAGCTTTTATATGCTATGTCAATAGAGCTATCAGCATCCCCATATCCGAAAAGATTATCAACACAAATTAAACATAATTTTTCAAATTGCCGAAGCCAACGGATACACCCGAACAGAAATACAAAGAATCATTACCAAAATTAAAAACAAGCTTCAATCTCGACTCACCCCCATAAAAAAGAAAAAAAACACACTTTGCAATCTTTACGTACATAAATCAACACACATATGACAAAGCAAACATTTAAAAAAAAATTCAACACCAAAATCGTCTTTAAAACCAGTAACAACCACAAAATTACCTACAATTCCAACAAAATCAATGAATTCATCAAATACCAATCTTCAGGTATCTATAAGCTCAAATGTCAGCAATGTAAATCAGATTATTTGGGACAGACCGGACGTAGCTTCTATACGAGATACCATGAACATGTTAATGCAATTAAACGCAGGAAGTTTTCGGCCATGGGAAACCACATGCAAAAAACCAAGCACAAATTCACAAACATAGGGAAAGATTTAGAAATCATCCACTATATCAGGAAAGGGGCCATTATGAACACGCTTGAGCAAATCGAAATCGACAATGAACAATGCACCAATCCCATACATAATCTCAACGAAATTAATTTTGACGCAAACATACTTTTTGAGAACCTTTACAAATTTTTCCCAAATCCCAAAAACAAAAACACATCAATCCAAACAAAACCACAACCATTCACCTCCCAAACACAACATTAATTTCAAAAATCCCCCCAATCCCACATAAACCCCCTCCTCCCCCCCCCCCCCCCTCTTCGCAATTATGCCCCACACCCACACACAAACTCTCGTCTCTGCCAGGCTAGATCCCTACCTCTCCCCTTCTTCCCCTTGTCTACCTGTCACATGCTCTGCCCAGTTCACGGTCACTCCACAGCACAGATCATCATTCACTCCACCTCAAGCATTTAACAATGCCAGTAGAGGTAAGCAGTTATGCAACCGATAACGAATAGATCATGTTTTTCCTTCCGTTTGTAGACTTTAATCCATTTCTTTCGTTTTCACTCATTACAGCTCCAGGCAGCAGGTTTTCCTAAGATATACGTTTTAAATTCCATCTTGAATTCAGTAAGTCACTTTTCAACAAATATTAGTAAACTTCAATCTTCTCCAACGCATTTGCTCTTCTCCTAAAAATTTTTGTTGTTTCTTTATAGCTTGTGCCGCAAACGCATCTTTTGGCAAAGTCGCCTCACCAATAAAGTCCGTATGACGTACTATCACAATGATTGTCACCATCTCTGCCCAGCATAAAAACAATACAATAAAGGTTGAATGGGTCTTGTATAAGGCATTTTCATAGCCTGCCTTTGGAACCAGGCCGTCAAGACCTGCTACAACACAGTGGCACCATACTTCAAGGACATACCAATACATCCTTAATGTTGTTTTCAAACTAAACTTTATAAAATTTTAAAAAAATGTAAAGTGTTTTTTAAATGTGTTAAGCTAAAATTAAGCCAATAAGATGGTCAACAAAGCAACGAGATGGTGTCTTTTATATTATGTTTCAATGCCTTGTTAGATATAGTTTTTTTTGAGTGCTTTTTTCATATTTTCCTGCAATGTGCATGCTTTTTTGGTGATAATGTGATTTTGATGGATGTACAACGTTCCAATAACTTATATGGCTAAAGAAGGGTCATTTTAGACCCGAAACATGTCCCATTGGCAATAAACCTCTAGTTATCCATAACAAAAAGTATTGATTGGGTGGAGACCCCTCACCCCATTAAAATTGAATTGTACACGTCAATACGGACCTTGTAAAATGGAAAACTTTCCAGTTAATCTAGAAGAATAACTATCGTCAGCTCGTGTTCACGCCTCGGCAGTGACTAACAATGACTCCACTTTGCGCGGACGATGTCCTGGAGTTCCATCCTTCACGCATCTCAATAAAAATTCACGAAAACGTTTAAACAGCGGGGAATCGCCGCCCTGCGTGTAACGGAGTGTTAAATGAATATAATTTCCTATCTATTAAAATATCGCTCCCTGATTTATTTCTAATCGTTTCAAAAGGTATTTTGGCTAATTCATGTATTGTAGAGAATTTCATCGTGTGTTTTATCTTCATTCAGCGCTACCCGAAATTCCTGCTGTGACCTCCATTGTTCACATCAATCATCATCAAAACAGTACTGCCAACCTCGCCCTTATAGTAGGCTACTATGCCGCAACAACGCCCGACCATTCTAAACTTCGTTTTGTCCAATCAAATGGTTTTTGACAATGGTTACAGCCAAACACGTCCCGATGAATGTTTTTGTTATCAACAGTGATTTTGTATCCCACATTTTTGCAACATTGTGTGCGCCTCGGTGTGTACCACTAGAGTGCACCTTGTTGACAGTTGAACGAAATGCAAGCGCTGTTGGAACATGGTGGCCATTTTTAAAAGAGCAATAAATAAAAACACATATTTACCTACTTTAGCACATATATGAGGTGCACTAGTGACCAGGGTTCCTAATTTCAATACGTAAAATCGCCCAGAAGATGAAACAAGGACACAAGGTACAGTACCATATGTAAAAGTCACATTATGTCTGATGCAAGTGTATAAGCCGCATTCTACTTTGACTACTAACTACTAGCCAGAAATCGGAAAAACATCGCCAGAGCCGACGGCACCGCGGGAGGATTCAGGCTAAGTCCGTAGCTATGACAATGCGCATGCGCCAGTATGTATCAGACGGGAAGAGAAGGTAACAACACAAATGAAATATCTGATGAGAGTCCAGATATTTACGTTGCGATAGCGTAATATACGATATCGATTACATCCATTGAAGCAAAGAATATTGCGAGAAAGACAAGACACTCACTCACAGACGAGAAGAAAATATACAAACACAAAAATAGACCAAACATGTGGTACTCGCCGATTAAGCCTAGGTTAAAAATACGGGTTAGTTATTGTTGTATGAAAGGACGGAAATGCGAAGTCATCTGCCCTAATGATATACGCTATATTTACGAGTAGCCTACCGTCACAGGCAAAGTATCCAACAGCATCAATGTAAATAGAACTTATATTTTATTCTCTCCAATTTCAGATAACCTGTATTATTGAGGTGACTACATTTCAAGTTAGGATTGGGAAGGAGGCGACCGTGACCCAACGAAGGACACATCCAGGCACCAAGACGCTTCGGGCACGGCAACACAAAACAGTACTGATCCGGGATTTAGGCCTACATCGCAAATCGAATTTACCACCGAATTCGGGAAAGCGAATCGAACACTGAAATATAGACTGCGCTACAGGTAACTTTTCGTATATCCGATGTAAGATACGTATTAATACTAAAGTTATCAACACAATACCGTACATATCCAGATCACAAATCGCAGATTCGAATTTATAATCTTCTACGGGATTTGGATTCGAACCCTCGACCCTCCAGGGCGCTACAGGTGGCTTTTTGAAAATCCGATGTAAGAAACGACTGAATACTAATTTAATCAACACAATACCGAATCGATCCGGGTCGCATATCGCAGATTCGAATTTACAAACCTATTCCAGATTTGGATTCGAACCCACGACCCTCCAGGGCGCTACATGTGACTTTTCGAAAATCCAATGTAAGAAACGTCTGGTTACTAATTCAATCAACACAATACCGAAACGATCCGAGTCGCAAAGCGCAGATTCGAATTTTCAAACCTCTTCCAGATTTGCATTCGAACCCACGACCCTCCAGGGCGTTACAGGAGACTTTTCGAAAATCCGATGTAAGAAACATCTAAATACTAATTTAATCAACACAATACCGAATCGATCCGGGTCGCATATCACAGATTCGAATTTACAAATCTAATCCATATTTGGACGAACCCACGACCCTCCACGACACTACTGGTGACTTTTTCGAAAATCCGATGTAAGAAACGTCTGATTACTAATTTAATCAACACAATACCAAATCGATCCGAGTCGCAAACCGCAGATTCGAATTTTCAAACCTCTTCCAGATTTGCATTCGAACCCACGACCCTCCAGGGCGCTACAGGTGGCTTTTTGAAAATCCGATGTAAGAAACGACTGAATACTAATTTAATCAACACAATACCGAATCGATCCGGGTCGCATATCGCAGATTCGAATTTACAAACCTATTCCAGATTTGGATTCGAACCCACGACCCTCCAGGGCGCTACAGGTGACTTTTGGAAAATCCGATGTAAGATACGACTAAATACTAAATTAATCAACCCAATACCAAATCGATCCGAGACGCAAAACGCAGATTCGAATTTACAAACCTCTTCCAGATTTGGATTCGAACCCACGACCCTCCTGGGCGCTACACGTGACTTCTCGAAAATCCAATGTAAGAAACATCTGAATACTAATTTAATCAACACAATACCGAATCGATCTGGGTTGCATATTGCAGATTCGAACCCACGACCCTCCAGGGCTTTACAGGTGACTTTTCGAAAATCCAATGTAAGAAACGACTAAATACTAATTTAAACAACACAATACCGAATCAATCCGGGTCGCAAAGCGCAGATTCGAATTTACAAACATCTACTGGATTTGGATTCGAACCCACAACCCTCCACGGCGCTACAGGTGAATTTTTTGAAAATCCGATGTACGAAACGTCTGATTACTAATTTAATCAACAAAATACCGAATCGATCTGGGTCGCAAATCGGAGATTCGAATTTACAAACCTCTACCAGATTTGGATTCGAACCCACGACCCTCCTGGGCGCTACAGGTGACTTTTCAGAAATCCGATGTGAGAAACATCTGAATACTAATTTAATCAGCACAATACCGAATCGATCCGGGTCGCATATTGCAGATTCGAATTTACAAACTCTACCGGATTTGGATTCAAACCCACGATGCTCCTGGGCGCTACAGGTGACTTTTGGAAAATCCGATGTAAGATACGACTAAATACTAAATTAATCAAACCCATACCAAATCGATCCGAGACGCAAAACACAGATTTGAATTTACAAACCTCTTCCTGATTTGGATTCGAACCCACGACCCTCCTGGGCGCTACACGTGACTTCTCGAAAATCCAATGTAAGAAACATCTGAATACTAATTTAATCAACACAATACCGAATCGATCTGGGTCGCATATTGCAGGTTCGAACCCACGACTCTCCAGGGTTTTACAGGTGACTTTTCGAAAGTCCGATGTACGAAACGTCTCATTACTAATTTAATCAACACAATACCGAATCGATCTGGGTCGCAAATCGCAGATTTGAATTTACAAACCTCTACCAGATTTGGATTCGAACCCACGACCCTCCTGGGCGCTACAATTGACTTTTCGAAAATCCGATGAAAGAAATGCCTGAAAACTAATTTATTCAACACAATACCGTACCAATATGGATCACATATCGCAGATTCGAATTTACAAACATCTACTGGATTTGGATTCGAACCCTCCACGGCGCTACAAGTGACTTTTCGAAAATCCTATGTAGAAATGTCCGAAAACTAATTTATTCAACACAATACCGTACCGATATGCATCACATATCGCAGATTCGAATTTACAAATGTCTACTGGATTTGGATTCGAGCCCAAGACCCTCCAGGGCGCTACAGGTGGCTTTTTGAAAATCCGATGTAAGAAATGCCTGAAAACTAATTTATTCAACACAATACCGTACAGATATGGATCACACATCGCTGATTCGAATTTACAAACATCTACTGGATTTGGATTCGAACCCACGACCCTCCACGGTGCTACAGGTGACTTTTTTGAAAATCCGATGTACGAAACGTCTGATTACTAATTTAATCAACACAATACCGAATCGATCTGGGTCGCAAATCGCAGATTCGAATTTACAAACCTCTACCAGATTTGGATTCGAACCCACGACCCTCCTGGGCGCTACAATTGACTTTTCGAAAATCCGATGAAAGAAATGCCTGAAAACTAATTTATTCAACACAATACCGTACCGATATGGATCACATAACGCAGATTCGAATTTACAAACATCTACTGGATTTGGATTCGAACCCTCCACGGCGCTACAAGTGACTTTTCGAAAATCCTATGTAGAAATGTCCGAAAACTAATTTATTCAACACAATACCGTACCGATATGGATCACATATCGCAGATTCGAATTTACAAATGTCTACTGGATTTGGATTCGAGCCCACGACCCTCCAGGGCGCTACAGGTGGCTTTTTGAAAATCCGATGTAAGAAATGCCTGAAAACTAATTTATTCAACACAATACCGTACCGATATGGATCACACATCGCTGATTCGAATTTACAAACATCTACTGGATTTGGATTCGAACCCATGACCCTCCAGGGCGCTACAGGTGGCCTTTTGATAATCCGATGTAAGAAACGACTAGATACTAATTTAAACAACACAATACCGAATCGATCCGGGTCTCAAATCGCAGATTCGAATTTACAAACCTCTTCCAGATTTGGATTCGAACCCAGACCCTCCACGGCGCTACAGGTGAAATTTCTAAAATCAGATGTAAGAAATGCCTGAAAACTAATTTATTCAACACAATACCGTACCGATATGGATCACATATCGCAGATTCGAATTTACAAACCTATGCCAGATTTGGATTCGAACCCACGACCCTCCAGGGTGCAACAGGTGACTTTTCAAAAATCCGATGTAAGAAACATCTGAATACTAATTTAATCAACACAATACCGAATCGATCCGAGTCGCAAAGCGCAGATACCCTCTTTATACACCAGTGGCTAGAGATTGACTTGCGCTGGATTGTTTGATTAGACAGAGCTAATTATACAGATATATTGCCATAATAATCCCTGTAGATTACATGGTATGCTCGGCTAATACTAGCTCAACTCCTACAAGTAGCGTAAAGAAACGGTGATAGCATCGTCTCATTGGAATGTGTTACTAGTATCTGTTGTTAATATTTATAGGTTTCCATTCAATTTTCACATGCCTTCAGATTTCGCATTAGGGAGATAGTATCGCTATGTAAAGGTAGATGGTGAGCTATCTAATAACAAGGCAGAGTAGGCAAGCATTCATGGGAATATTCCCACTTTGATTTGATTGGCACTGTTCGCATCTCCCAGTTTCTTTTTCTGATCTGCGTGGCACCAAGTTTAATTAAGCTCTTGATAGAGACTGCAGTGAGACAGAAACTCTACCCACCTTTTTGGCTGTCACCACATAGAGCTCCAAACAAACAACAGGCGCCATCATAAAAGGAAGCTGTTTGCAAAAGGTTTAAAGAATATTAAATTTTAAGTTCAGGAGGAAGTCCACTGAATTGGTTAAGAAGGAAGCACTCGTCGTGTACAATAGATAGCATCGCGTTGGGCAGGACACGAGGAAGGGGGACTATAATCGATCTCACGGTACGACTGCCTTCAGCAATCAATTCTGAAAAGAGGCAAATATGCGAACCATTCGTATCCTATTTCCAATAAGCTATTGTTGTTGTTATTTCATTTGAGGGAATTGGACATCGTAGTTATGTTGTCCTGTGTATTTGTGTGTGAAAAAGATTTTGTCTGATAACCTGTATTATTGTACTGTTTGTAGTGGTGGTGGTAGTAGTAGTAGTAGTAGTAGTAGTAGTAGAAGTAATAGTTGTGTGTATTTGTAATTTAGGTGAGGATTGGGAAGGAGGCGGCCGTGGCCTTAAGATAGTAACCATTTGCCTGCAGTAGAAGTGCAAAACTGGAAACTTCCAGGATGTCTGAGATGGGAATCGAACCGACCTATTCTCAGATTTAACTCAGTAGGCTGAGTATACCCCGTTTCAGCCCTCACACCAGATTTAAAGATTTACTGTCACGTTAAAGATATCCATCAGGGCAAAATCCTGGCACCCCGAGGTCTCTAAAATCCGAGTATGTTGTCAGAGCCGGGAATCGAACCCGGATCTCTGAAGCTACAGCCAAGAATGCTATCCACTGCAGCACGAGGTGGTCTCTGATGTGTACTACAGCATGGAAGCAACTCAAAAGAAACTGTAGTACGCCGGATACCAGCAAAATGGGCGACCAGGCAACGCCGCTTGAGTATTTTAATGCCACCAGTCGGGCGACGCTACTGGGGTTGCAAAGACAGGTAGACCGAACTGACTCGAGTATCCGTGACCTAGAAAGCTGGCCCCCTTGCTACTGAAAATGAAAATCCACAGCCTGCTTCCAGTCGACCAACCGGGTCAGGGAATGGAATGATAAGCCTTTATCTAGCGGCGAGGACATGAACTGTGCCGGCTGCCGAAGCCTGTCGCACTCCGCTGGGGCAATGATTATATGAATGACATATGAAATGATAGTGGAGAGTGTTGCTGGATTGAAATTTGTGACAGGAAAAATCGGAGTACCCGGAGAAACACCTGTCTGCCTCCACTTTGTCCAGCACAAATCACACAAGGAGTGGCCGGGATTTGAACCACGTACCCAGCAATGAGAGGCCGGCGTGCTGCCGCCTAAGTCACAGAGGCTCTCCCCTGCTACTCCAGTCTCCAATTTCTTATTTGGTGCTTGTCAAATTCAATGGAAGAACAAGTTTTTATCTCGAAATTCGTTAGCTAATTTGAAAAACAATATTCAACATGAAGGAGTATTCAAGACGAAAATTGGAGTCCGTTTCTTGCATTTTTTTTTTTCAGGGATGAAAATCTACAGTTGATATTTCTTTCAATATATGGATGAATCCAGAATTCTCTTCTACGTCTCCTTCTGTAGGGGTTATTTTTATTTTATTTAAAAAAAAAAATCAAATTTACCCTCCAAGTTGGTGGCTCCCACAGATTCAGCGAGGGAACTCACCTCTACCGCCCCTCGGGCAGTGTCCTGGAGCTGGGAACATCTGATCGGAGTGGATACAACTGGGGAGGTGTGACCAGCACCGCGCCCAGGCGGCCTCACCTGCAAAGCGAACAGGGGCCTCACGAGGGAAGGGAGGGGAAGATTAGGAGGGATAGGCCAGGAAGAGGGAAGGAGGTGGCCGTGGCCTTACAGGAGGTACCATCCTGGCATTTGCCCGAAGACGAAGTGGGAAACCACGGAAAACCACTTCGAGGACGGCTGAGGTGGGAATCGAAATCCCCTCTACTCATTTGGACCACCCGAGGATGAGAAGACCCCGTTCCAGTCCTTATACCACTTTTCAAATTTTGTGGCAGAGCCGGGAATCGAACCCAGGACCTCCGGGGCGGCAGCTAACCACGCTGACCGCTACGCTACGGAGGCGACTTGTAGGGGTTATAATAATAATAACTGACGGTAATATATTCTTCACTACTAGAATGAGACATTGATACGACCATTATCACGTGGCCACTACTCGAAGCTTCATATACCATGTGTAGAGAACGAGCAGCTTGAGTAACTTATAGCCGCCCAGTTGCCTGGTATCCACTATCATGCTACTACAGTTTCTTTTGAGTTGCCCCATGTGTAAAGGGTCTAAGAACACATTTTTAGCCTACTTTTCACATTTTGCAAAAATGAGGAAAAAGTAGACATGAGATCGGGCAAACGTGTGTCTGTCTGTCCTTCTGTTTGTCCTTCTGTCTGTCTGTGTGTGTGTGTCCCCCTATACACTCCTAAACGGCTGGAGCAATCGAAACAAAATTTGGTAGGAGTAAAGACCTATACCGGTTTATCTCACGGCCATATTTCAAAATGATGTCAGTGCTACCAACTGCTAAAAAATCGCAATTGAAATTTGAGCTCCATGTTGGATATCTTGGAAGGTATGAATGGGAGCTATTTCAAAATTGGCACACATATAGATAATAATATTGCAGTTTAATTTCCAGGAGGCCATACATGGCAGTGTTGCCAAAATGATTATAAGCCGGCTGATAGGTCCAATTTTTTAATGCATATAACTTCTACACTATCAATTGGAATTCAACCAAATTTCGGATGTTGTATGTGTACATAACCAGATATGACTGAGCGTATTCTTAAGACCCACCAGGGCTGCCAACTGTTAATAAATGCTCTTAATTTCTTTTATCCAAATACCAATATATCAGAAAGTATACAAGCCGACAGCTTTAAACTATGCATACGTATAGTACCTGACATTCTATATTAATTTGGAATCACTTATATACGTCAGTGCTACCAACATGATTCTAAGCCTGCTGATAGGTCCAATTAAAATGCATGTACCTTCTATACTAACTAATGGATTTCATTCAAAATTGACACAACAATAGATCATATTATTTCAGATTATTTCTGACCAATACATGCATGACATTGTTGCCAACGCTGTTAGATCCAATGTTTAACTGCATGTAACGTCCATGCTATTCATTGGACTTCAACCAAATTTTGTATTCTGTACCTTAAGAGATGGAACTAAGTATATATTCAGTCACCAGGGCTGCCAACTGTAGTGCTCTATTAGGCTACATTATGCCAGGTATACTGTATTTCGAACTAATTAGAAATTTCGATATTAGCAACTTAATTTAGTCATTATTCTAAATAGATCCATATAGATTAATCATTGGCATGAATCTTAAATTTTAAGAAAAGTAGGCTCTTTAGTTCGTCACGGAACTTCTTGTTTTCTTTATCGTTTACCCTCTTGGGTTGGCTATACCCACGGACTAAGCGAAGGAACCCACCTCTACCGCCACTAAGGCCAGTGTCCCGGAGCTTGAGACTCTGAGACGGGGGATACAATTGGGGAGTGTGACAAGCACTTCACCCAGGCGGTCTCACCTGCAAAGCGAACAGGGGCCTTATGAGAGGAGGGGAAGATTGGGAGGGATAGACAAGGAAGAGGGAAGGAGGCGGCCGTGGCTTTCCGTTAGGTACCATCCCGGCATTTGCCCGAAGACGAAGTGGGAAACCACGGAAAACCACTGAGGATGGCTGAGGTGGGGATCGAAACCCCTCTACTCATTTGGACCAACGGGGCTGAGTAGACCCCTTTCCAGTCCTCATACCACTTTTCAAATTCCGTGGCAGAGCTGGGAATCGAACCTCCGAGGTGGCAGCTAAGATCGCAGATCACTACATCACGGCACACACATTTGTATGGCATTATTTCAATTTACATTGAAGTCATGAGTGCTGCGTGCCAGGTATGAATAAAGGTTGGAAAGCCATGCACCATTGCCGATGTGAGTAAAACATTATCTTCCCAGAGGGACAAATTATTGTTCTATGAACAGTGTAGTTACCTGGGTACTTAAATATGTCCCAGAAAATTCAGATGAAAGGTCAGAGGATTATTACTTATTAGCCGGGACAGCATTCGTTAAATAGGGTGCCACTTGCCCCCACACAAAGTGCGCGAAGGTTAAAGGCACTAAAACTACATTCTGTACAGTTTAATGTCTTCTCTTTGTAGTCATTTTCCCAGGTCCCACAATAATAATCTGCATTCAAATTAATGGTATCTTTGATCAAAGAGAATATCCACACATCTGTCCATTCAGAACAGGGTCAGGCTGCTCCAAGCTCGGTATTCTTGGCTGTCGCCGGGTTCGATTTCCTGCTCTGTCAAGAAATTTATTTCTGGTTTGAGGACTGAAACGGGGTACACTCAGCCTCGAGGCAAAACTGAGAAGAGGAGGATTCGATTCCCATCTCAGCCATCCTGGGAGTGGTTTTCCATGGTTTCCCACTTCTACTCCAGGCAACTGCCGGGATGGTTCCTAAATTAAGGCCACAGCCACCTCCTTACCAATCCTTTCCTGATTTAAAAATGCATACACTAATACAGCCATCACAATAATACAGGTTATCACACAAATTCCACACACACACACCAAACCCCATAGAGGAGATTAACTACAACAAAAACTCCACACTCGGGACAAGAGTATGTTTCTAATCCCACCACTGGCCATCATTAGAATGGCTTCCTGTCGTTTCCCATTATCAACTCCAGGCAATTGCTGGGACGGTAATTTCCAACCGGCCACGGCCGCCCCCTTCCAAATCCTCTTAACATTTTCATTCATTGATTCAATCATTAGAACTCGCGACGCAGCCGTGTGCGCTAATTTGCTCACCACGACATCGATGTGGAGCAGCAGTAAGTCCAGAGATTGAAGGTTCGAATACCGGGGCTGACAGTGTTCTAATGATGAGGTTTCCCCCACATTTCTTTCACACTCTCTCCAGAGAAATTCTGGTATAGTATCTTATTTCAAGTCCTGGGGCACATATCCCTTTCCCAACCCTAATAATTACAGTTAGTCACCACAAAATCACACATTATCAGATAAATTGAACAGACGCCTTAGTAGTTGAGTGTCAGACAGTGATGGATCGTGTATGACTCAACCAGCTAAGTAGCCTAGACAATAAAATCTGAACAGACCATTTAACAACAATCACATACTCACACTAAGCAAGCACATTTGGAGGTCAATCACCACTTTCAGTAATTTAACAAAATATCACATAGACTATAACTAATGGGGCTGATGACCTCGTAGTTCCACCCCTTAAAACAACAATAACTAAAAATAACCATCAAATATTGACTAGTTGCATTTCATTGCAACTAGCTTAATAAGTGTGCATATTGTAAATACTGATTCCTGAGAAATATGGTCCAGAAAAAGAGGAGAGACAGAGTGAGAAATGAAGATATACGGAAAGAACTGGGAGTACAGATACCACATGACAAAATGGAGCAAAACAGATTGAGATGGTTTGGACATGTCAAACGGATGAATGATGTAAGGCTACCAAGACGAGCACTGGAACGACGGATGACAGGGAAGAGAGGACGAGGAAGACCAAAAATGCGTTGGATGGACTCGGTGAAGAAAAGTATTAGAAAACGGAACCTGGATTGGAACACAGTGTTGGAATAGGAATGGTGGAACGACAGAACAAAGTGGAGAGGAACCATATTTGCCCCCACCCAGTGTCAACTGGAAAAGGGGAAATGAAGATGATGATTGTAAATATTATCACCCATACTTTTAGACATAGATTTAATAGCCTAAGTGTAATTGATCTGATGATGATCGCTTGACGATCGAAACTGGCCAGCCAAGCTTATTTATTAATCTGATGTAAATATTTTTCACGATTAGGGAATAACCCATCACAATTGGGTACAATCGTGTTGACCGACTGAAAAACATCAAATTTCAATTAGTGGACGGAGCTGATGACCACATTCCTCTACGCCCTAACCCGAATTCACAACAACAACAAAAAACTGTAATCTGTGCAAATAAATATTGATTAGCTGTAAATGTTTTCGAGTAGGGTCTTAAATCCCTGAGTATGCCTTCCTTCGGAGGGGAAGTAAAGCCGGCAGGCCCATGTCATAGATTTACGGCATGTTAAAGAACCTTCCACTAATTGCATCTGTGTGAAGCTAAATTAATTATAAGTTAAACAACGCTCTAATTAGGTTCCTACGTTCGTCGCCAGGAGCCGACTGCGGTGGCATCTAGTAGCCAAGTTCTGAACTAGTAGTCGTTGATGGTAAAAGTAGGAACTACTTGAAATTCAATATCTTCAGTCCTTACCTGAATTGAAAACAGATAACACACACTAGGCCTAATACAGTCATCACAATTAACACCGGTTATCAGACAGATTCTACACACACCCTAAGTACACGGGGCTACATGACCGCGTTGTTGCAGCCCCTAAACTGAGGAACCAACCAATCAAGAGTCTTAAATATCCCGCCTACTATAATGAAGCATAAATACGTGGTTGGTTGGTTCCTCAGTTTAGGGGCTGTGACAACACAGTCATGTAGCCCCGTATACTTTGCGTGTGTGTAGAATCTGTCTGATAACCAATGTTAATTGTGATGGCTGTATTAGTGTGTGTTATCTGTTTTTAATTCAAGCAAGGACTGCAGACATTCGATTTTCAAGTAGTTCCAACTTTTGCTACCAAACTCCACAGTCAACGGCCAACTAGTTCTGAACTTCATTACTATATGCCACCGCAGTCGACTCCTGGCGGCGAACGTTGGAACCTAAGAGCGTCAGTCAAATCTAACCCATAATTTAGCAGCATCACACAAGTGTAATTAGTGGAAGGTTCTTTATCATGCCATACATATATGGCATGGGTCAGCCGGCTTTACTTCCCCTCCGAAGGAAGACATGCTGAGGGATTTTTACGCTCATAAAAATCCGACGACTTCGGTGGGGTTTGAACCCGCAACCTTCGGCATACAAGTTCAGCATGCTACCAACTACGCTACAGAAGCTGCCTATAAAAACGTGTTTACTGATTGAAAATGTAATTAGTCAGAACTGAAAAAGGCTTCAAAATTTTCTTTGCAGTTAGCTACACTGTAGAGCCCTGCGCGGATAAACAAAACATCCGCATCCGTCCCGCATGAGTTTTATCCGCATCAGCTTGTTTGTTATCTGAATCTGCTGACACTACAATGATATTTCTAATTTATTACATAAAGTACCGTATTAAACAACACAATTAGACATTTGATTAAAAATTGGTTCCCCTAGGCTATGTGTGAATCGCAAGACAATGTTGACTGAGTTGTGTCCCTCTGAGTAACGGCAAGTGAAACCGGATGGCTAATATATAGCTCTTAGTCGTCGGATATACACACGAGCAAGCGCAGGTATAAATGACTTTTTTTTTTTTCATAAGTCAACGCCAATTGAGGGTGTTTTCAGGACTGGCTTCTCTCACTTCTCTATCATTCTCATGCAATCCAAGCGATAGCAAATAGGGAAATAACAAGAAACGTGATATATGCAGATCTTAGCAAAAACGTTTTTCAAAATCCAATTCAACCTTGTATTCTAAAAACTATCTGCAAATTTAATCGAAACATTATCCGCAGCTTATCCCCTTTCCGCTCAGCCATGCCAACTATATCCGCAAGGTGAAAATCCGCGCAAGGCTTTACTGATGAGTGCATATGTTCGTGTATGGATCCTTATAGATGTTACTCTTACATATATGTACCGTGAAGCCAACAGGTCTCTGGTGACTGATAAGAGGCGTGTATTTGCTCATCCATTGATAAGACTGTAATTTTGCCTGAGGCCTGTAGTGTGTTTACTGCAGGGCTTGTTGCCTTCTATAAAGCTCTGCAGTTTGCACTGCAGGATGCACGAATTCTCTTTCTTGTGTGTACTGACTCTATGAGTCCGTTGCAGTCAATTGCTACATGTTTCCCGCAACACCCCTTAGTGCAACGAATCCATGACCTACTAGCCGGGTTGTGCTGCACTGACACTGAAATCACCTTTCTATGGCTTCCAAGCCACATGGGAATTGCGGGAAATGAGTTAGCAGATCAAGCTGCAAAAGAGGCCGTATCACTAACACCTCGACCAATGCAGGTACCCGCTAGAGATATTCGCTCTCAGTTACGCCTACAAGAACTGGCATTTTGGGAGAGTCAGTGGCTAGCTGGCCCACTGCCCAGTAAACTGAGAGCGATCAAGGGAACTACTCGCGTTTGGCGGAGCTCCTTCCGGTCACGGAGGGAGTCCGTCATTTTGTGTAGGCTGAGGATAGGTCATACAAGATCCACCCACTCGTACCTAAGGAGAAGGGAAGACTCCCCACTTTGTACCTAGGGAGCCGATTTCACCGTGGCCCACATTTTAACCAAGTGTGTGGATCATGCTGATCTACGAAGAAACCTTGGTTTGCAGGTGACACTCAAACTTATATTAGCCGATGACGTGGCGGCTGCTGATTTCGTCATCCGCTTTATGAGCAATCTAAATTATCCAGTGTACATTAACTCAAAGACTTGTTCCTTTTTGGAATTCTTATTTGTAATTTCCATAATTTTGGTTTATTATTTTCATTAGTTTTATTTTTTGTTTTATTACTTTTAGGTCATTTTCATATTTAGGAGTCCACCTCTCAATTTTAATATGTTCAAAATTTGTATAATTTAATCTGTGTTAAGAGGCGCATATGACCTCGCTGCTCTGCTCCTTAAAACTTCATTAACTAACTAAATCCCCAGAGAAACGATTATCAAGGCCACCACTTTTAAACCAATTGAGTAACATAGGTTTCCTTGTCCACTCATGGTAGGGGCAACTTTTACCATAATGGGCATATGCTCTCTCAAAAATGTGCTGTGCCCCACCCTTTTTAAAAAGCATGAACTGTCAGTGTGGATATAAATACTTAAGGCTCATCATCTAGAGATTGTGTTCTCTGACATAGTGTTTTGGTAATACAAACTACGAGAATGTTCCGCCTAGTCAATACCTTTCCGTTTGTAGGTAGATTTCATTAGAAAGCTAACTATTGCAATGGGTACCATGTTTCGACTTCCAGAAAATTTCAACATATCTTCGCGTTTCACATCCCCTAGACCCCAAAACCACCGTCAGTTCAAAAGTATATATAATTTATGTATGTATATATGTATAGATATCAGTTTCTTGTGGACACGATAACTGCCATAATTTTGCACCAACCACTTTGAATCTTTTACATAATATGTATCCCCTTAAAATCTCGGTCGAGTTCGTTAATGGAAAAAATTGGTCAAAGGGAGTGAAAATGGGCGGGAGGGGTGGAGGCTTTTTCGAAAAGGAGAAATATGGCTATAACTCCCTTAATATCTGAAATATTTAATCCATTCAAAGTTCCTACTATGTGTCGGATAAGGCCCTAAAATTTATGTTTGAAAAGTTTCTTGACAGCACCAACCATTGACCAAAGGGGTGGGAAAGAGTGTTTTTTTCGGGAAACATAAATCATATCTCTGTTAATTGACACAATATCAAAACCGTACAAAATGGACAATATTCCTCCAATAATTACCTAAAACTTTTGTCTGAAAGAATTTTTGATATGACCCACTATTACGCCACGGGCTGAGCAAAATGTTTTAAATTATAAGAAAATGCCATGACAAATTTACTAAATTGATAAGGGATGAGCCATCAGCAGTTGCTATGACAACGCCACTGCACGAGATCACCTTCAGTTTCCCATCTGTCTGTGGAAAGCAACTTCGGTGTCGAACTGGTAGCATGCTGAACTTCTATGCCCAAGGTCGCGGGTTCAAACCCGGCTGAAGTCGTCGGATTTTCTAAGAGCGCTAAAACTCCCTGAGTATGCTTCCTTCGGAGGGGAAGTTCCAACGTTCGTTGCGAGTTGCTGTTTCCGGTGGAATCTAGTAGCCAAGTTCACAGCTAGGTGTCGTTGATGGTAGTATTTAGTAGCAAAATTAGGAACTACTAGTCGACTTGAAATTGACCGTCTGCAGTCCTTCCCTGAATTACAGACTAATACAGCCATCACAATTAACACCGTTTATCAGACAGATCCAACACACACCCAAAGTACACAAAGTTACATGACGGCGTTGTCGCAGCCCCTAAACTGAGGAACCAACCAACATCTCTGCGGGAGATAAAATTTTGCGTGATGAAGTAACAGACTGTTAGATAGTTACACATCAGTGTCGAAACCTTGCATAAGGACAGTGTGATCACAAGTATAAAAATGGACCCCAAATGACTAGAAGGTTACAGTCCCCATAAGACGATAAATTGTTAAAAATATGCATAGAAAGACGAAAAAAAGTTAATTAAGCTCCAATTGTAAAATACTTTTTCGCAATAAATGAGGACTGACCGTCTACGAAAACCTGCACATTTTGCCTATTATAGCCTATCCCCTAGTTTGCCCGGTGAAATCTACCTCCGTCTTCCGGCATGCAGAGAGGAATTTTGTAAATATTATTTTAGTAACACGGTACATGTTTCAGGGCTATCATATATTGATTGCTCCCTTCATCAGCCTTTAATGAAATGTGTATTCACTAGCTCATACAAGGACATCAAATACTTTGTAATCTATATAAAATATTGTGAGGTTTAAAGCCATTTTTCAGTGTTGCCTAAGTAAACAAAATTTTGGTGCTTTTCAGTCGGTCAACACGAATGTACCCAAAAAGAGCTGGGTTATGCCCTAATCCTGAAGAAAATTACATGAGATTAATAAATACACTAGGATGACCAGTTTCGATCGTCAAGCGATCATCATCAGATCCATTACACTTACTGTCGACCAAAGTATTATGTGTACTCGAGTTTGAAGGTTGTTTGTTAAGTAACCAACAGACCTACATAAAATCCAATACCATCAACATTTTCGTCGTTCTATTTTACGTTAGTTCATGTAGGTTTGGATTTTTTTAAATTTATATTTTAATATTTTTTTATCGCAGTTGGAACACAAAAAGTGCACGTTTTTAAGCGTGTTTCAACCATGCGTCACATTTAAGAATTATTATATCAAAAGCCCGTCATCAGATCGAATCCAAATTTTAACACAATATACATTGGAATGTTGTATAACTGGTTTAATAATTTCACAATTTTGTGTGTCCAAGAAACAAAGTTGTTATCATTGTTGAAAGGTAACTTTTTCTCGGCTCGAGGTGGTTTGAAAATTTAGTTCTTGGTTGCGTTGTAATCGTTATACATCAAAAAGTTATGCTGAATGACTGAAATACGTAATTTGTACGAGGAAATAACACATGGTTCATCAACTAGCCTCTACGGGAAAAGCTGTACAGCCTTGCTGAGATGGAGCCCATCACTTCCGAGCGAGACGCGCCATGATGCGTGAAAATAAGTGAATTCATTTACGTATTTCACAGTCATACAGCGTAAGTTTTCGATGTATAAGGATTACAATGCAACCAAGAACTACATTTTCCAACCAGCCCGAGCCGAGAAAAAGTTACCTTCTTGGACACACAAAATTTTGAAATTAATAAACCCGTTATACAACATTCCAATGTATATTGTGTTAAAATTTGGATTCGATCTGATGACGGGTTTTTGAGATAATAATTCTTAAATGTGACGCATGGTAGAAACACGCTTAAAAACGTGCACTTTTTGTGTTCCAACTGCGATAAAAAATATTAAAATATAAATTAAAAATTTCAAGCCTACATGACCTAACGTAAAATAGAACGACGAAAATGAAGATGTTATTGGATTTTAGTTAGTTATTGTTGTTTTAAGGGGCGGAACTGCGAGGTCATCTGCCCCTTTATTGGATTTTATTAGGTCTATTGGTTACTTCACAAACAACCTTCAAACTCGAGTGCACATAATACTTTGGTCGACAGTAGGCTATAACATCTATGTTTGAGAATACAGGTGAAAAATATTTACAATATGTACAATTATTTAGTTGCAGTAACGGTAATGCAACTGTCGGTGTATGCTCAATGTAGTATATCTAATGTTAGGTGAAATGCTAAAATGGTGATAAAAATCCAGAGTTTGTCTGTTTGGGGGTGATTATATGGTTATAAAAAATCAACTATGGTTATACTGCAATAATACAGGCTGATACTTATCCGGTTGTCTTCCTGACTGGAACTTCGAGCAGTTTCGTGTTCACTCTCGCACCAGTTTGGGTCGACTGACAGTATAACCATAGTTGATTTATTATAACCATATAATCACCCCAAACAAACTCCGGATTTTTTAATCACCATTTTAGCATTTCACCTAACATTAGAAATACCACATTTAGCATACACCGACAGTTGCATTACCATTACTGCAACTAAATAATTGTACATATTGTAAATATTTTTCACCTGTATTCTCAAACATAGATTTTATAGCCTAACAAGGGGAAGATACGATGCATGGATCACCGACTCAAACCATCTTTAGTACACTTGTAGGACATGACCAGGCGTATACCAGGTGCAAGTAGTAAGATGTGCTTCTCAGCCGTTTCCGAGTAATTAATTAATTGCAATTACATTGCGGCGGCTATATGCGTTGTACGCTAGTAAGAATTCAACGAGCACGTAGTGCAGCGGTAAGAGCCCTGCTTCGTAAGCACGGGATCACTGGTTCGAATCCCAACGGTGACCCTTTGCAGTGTGTTGTCTGTTTTTTTTTTTTGTAACCATTGTCAATTTCCAACCAATACCCATAGCAAGAGTCACTGCTTACGGGGTGGTCTGATGGTTTACAGACGTGCAATGAACGGAACAGACTGGGCCTTCAACTTATAAATGTATACATATGATAGAATACACCTGACCGTGTATGATACCAATGTATTTGCAATGCCAATACTGTACAGTATGTAATGTCACAAACGTTGACCCCCATACGATGATTTCTGAATCCTTTTTCCCGCTCACAAAACACGTTATTACAATTGACTGCAAAATGAACATTATTCACGACACCTACAGATGTACGAATTGCCTATCATACCTGCCAACTTTTGAAAAGGGCTATCAGTAAAACTCACGCGCGACAAAAAAAATCTAACGATTTTCGACATACCCCGGCTTGACGAAAATAATAATACTTCTGGGCTACAAAATACAATAATTCATGCTTTAAACAGGATACTTCAATGAAATCATATCTACTTACATGATTTGTAGATGAACATAACAATCAAGAAGAAATCCATGTTAATCAGCAGCAGGCGTGGTGAATATCGGTTTGGAGCAGACATAACAGGACTTCCTTGATAGATTAAGCTGATATACGATAATTGAAAAAGGCTTTAAACAATAAAACTTGTTTAACGTAACACAGGCAAGAAATAATATAATACACACTGCAAATCACATGCTAGTTCGACTTTTAAGTCATGGTTGTGGCCTTTTTAGCTTCCTGCAAACAGTCTTGAGAAAATGTTTTGTCATAACAGGGACCAGAACTCCTGGTCTTCAAAATAGAAATAGACTCCAGAGATTCATTGGACATGGATGACCTGAACTGTGTTCTATTTTTCTTCACAAAGCTAAAAAAAAACATTCACATTCTGCATAGCTATGGGGTATGGTGAGAATAGAGAGCAATACTCTAAAAATTCGGTTATACTTAAGAAGTCCATCGGCTCCACGAATTCTTGATATTTGTGCCCAACTGGAATCACTTGCAGCATCTTGATGTGCAGCCAAAGAGTCATCTACCTGAAGAGCTGTGAACTGCCTCTGAAGCACATTCACCACCTCATCTGTAGTTTCATTCTCTTCCTTGCATAACATGATAGGAAACTTTTCCAAGAAAAAACGAATGGAAGATAAGTGTGAATCTTCAATTTTGTCTAACCTAGCAACTTGAGCATTCTTTAACACGTCATCCTTGAGTGGAAACTTGTTGATGATGTAGTCACAGGCAGTATAAAAGTAGTTTCTCACTGATGAAAAGAAAAGGAATTTATCTGTATCCGGTCCGTTCTGAAGGCACTTAACAACTTCAGATGATGCATATTTTGCCATTTTATTTACAATACATGTCGTTTTCGTGCGACCACAACTATATTTCTTTGCAACTTCTGATGTGGGAAACATCTTCTTAAATAAAGCTCCAGCATGATCAGCCGCACTTAAGGGCACATTGTGTTCCACCAAAAAGGAAGTAAACAGACACTCGGCCCTAATTACGTCACTGTAAACGTTTCCAGACTTAGCAAAAAAGGTGTTGATTTTCTTGCTATCTTCTTCGATTTAACATAACTAATGTGTTTACCGCACTTCACATGATTACTTAAATCGTTTTTTCCACCATATGCAATATTAATATAACACCCACATACCGTGCAAAAGGCAAATTTTTATCTCTTTCTTGATTTTAGTATGCACGGAAAATCAACCGAGTATGATTCTTTAAATGTCTGGAAGTACTGTTTCTTGTTGGATTTGTTCATTCTCGATATCTACTAAAACATCGAAAGGAACCTGGATCACTGAACGTCACATAAAATTATAACATAAAACAATTAAGACAGCCAACACTTCATTAAAACATGTCAAAACACACCAACCATTAAATGAACACGACGCCAACCTCGTGAAGATAGAATATGCACATGGTAGAAAAAAATAAACACACACACACGTGGAACGAATGTAATTAGTCCAAGGAATACAGGAAACTGCGAAGCACGAAGTTATAGCCAAAAACTCGAACGCTTCATTAAAATATGCCATAACCTTAAAAGACGAAAACATTCAAGGAACGCCAACTTCGCGAACAATGAACAACTAACGTGGTCAAAGAATATGGTTTAAATCGCAACGAGCGAACGGAGCGGAACAAAGAATATGCGAAGCAGAGCCTGTCAACACCTAAGATTCACATGCAAGAACGGTTATCCCGGCTTCAAATTCAATTACGATGACGACACAGCCATCACACGGTTAAAAGTACGAATCATATCAAAGAACGAGTTATCGACTATCGTGGACTTGCCTTCGACCCACGCAAACAATCGATTGTACGGAAGTGGGCGGTATTATCGAATGTAAATTATCGTTTCAAATTTTTGTCCGCGAAATCGTAAAATGACACCGTTCGTCCGTAAAACCGTAAAATGCTGCAATTTCCGTAAATTTTACGGATAAACCGTAAAAGTGTTAAAAAAAAAAAAAAAAACAACAACAACAACGGCTCACCGATGGGATTCGATCCGGTGATCCCACGCATACGAAGCAGGCCTCTTACCACTGCACCACGCGATCCTTGGCTTCATGTTAACGTACAGCGCACATGAACACCGTACAGCAATTACGAATAATTTATAATTAATTTCTCGGAATCGGCTGAGAAGCGCACCTTACTACTTGCACCTGGTATACGCCTAGGCATGCCCTACACGTGTACTAAAGATGGTTCGAATTGGTGACCCATGCTTCGTATCCTCCCCTTGTAAGTGTAATGGATCTGATGATGATCGCTTGACGAACGAAACTGGTCACCCTAGTGTACTTATTAATCTCATGTAATTTATTTCAGGATTAGGGCATAACCCAGCTCTTTTTGGGTACATTCGTGTTGATCGACTGAAAAGCACCAAATTTTTTTGGCTATATAAAATATATCTAAAACATATAAAAATAAATGGCAAAATTATAACATTTGAACAATACTTTTCCCCCCTTTTTAGGTATTTTCTTAGTAGAAAGTCAATCTTAAAACAATATTTGTATTATTTTCACCATATGTTCAGATTGGAGTTGATGAAGCATCATATTGCCGGCCCCATGGTGTAGGGGTAGCGCGCCTGCCTCTCACCCGGAGGCCCCAGGTTTGATTCCCGGGATTTTAGAAACGGGTGCACTCAGCCTCATGAGGACAATTGAGTAGCCGTCACACAGGGAGGCAGCGCACCGGTAACTAAACCCAAGATTAACGGCCGAGGGGACATTATGTGCTGACCACACGTCACCCCAAACAACTGCAGGTCAAATGGCTGGGCGGCAGTCGCTTGGTAGGTCTAGGCCCTTCACGGGGTGTAGTGCCAGGGGTTATGTTATGTCTTGTTAGGAAGCGACGTATTGAAATATTTGAATTTACTTGGCAAAAATAAGTTTTGATTTTCCTGTCAGAAAATATCTAAGAGTAAATTTTGTTTATATATCTGTTATATGATCTTCATGGAATCTGGTTGGTAGTGTTTTATCCTATGTTTAAAACTTCCACTTTAATTTTATAATATAAGTTACTGATCATTGGAAATTCCCATCAATTTTATTGGTTGTTGTACATGTCCTTAATGAATCCTCTTGCTCATTTCGAGGATTATAATGGTGAAACTAATTTCGGTCACTTATGGATGTTACATCAATTATTTCAATCATTGGAAGCAACAACTGAAGTTGCGTTGTACGAGACCTGTGATCGTGCTGGCTACTGGTGAATATCTGAACATTAGATAATTCAAATTAAAAAGACCATCAAAGGGTAATACGAACTGTATACAAATTAATATTCAGACGTTTCTTACAGCGGATTTCCGAAAAAGTCACCTGTAGCGCCCTGGAGGGTCGTGGGTTCGAATCCAAATCTGGTCGATGTTTGTAAATTCGAATCTGCGATATGCGACCCGGATCGATTCGGTATTGTGTTGATTAAATTAGTATTCAGATGTTTCTTACATCAGTTTTTCGAAATGTCACCTGAAGCACCCTGGGAGGCCGTGGATTCGAATCCAAATCCGGTAGATGTTTGTAAATTCAAATCTGCGATATGTGACCTGGATCGATTCGGTATTGTGTTGATTAAATTAGTATTCAGACGTTTCTTACATCGGATTTTCGAAAAGTCACCCTCAGCACCCGGGAGGGTCGTGGGTTCGAATCCAAATCTGGAAGAGGTTTGTAAATTCGAATCTGCGATATGCGACTCGGATCGATTCGGTATTGTGTTGATTAAATTAGTAATCAGACGTTTCTTACATCGGATTTTCGAAAAGTCACCCGCAGCGCCCAGGAGGGTCGTGTAATCGAATCCAAATCCCGCAGAAGATTATAAATTCGATTCTGTGATTTGTGATCCGGATCCGTATTGTATTGTGATCATTAAATTAGTATTCAGTTGTTTCTTACATCGGATTTTCGAAAAGTCACCTGTAGCGCCCTGGAGGGTCGTGTCTTCGAATCCAAATCTGGAAGAGGTTTGTAAATTCGAATCTGCGATTTGCGACCCGGATCGATTCTGTATTGTGTTGATTAAATTAGTATTCAGTCGTTTCTTACATCGGATTTTCAAAAAGCCACCTGTAGCGCCCTGGAGGGTCGAGGGTTCGAATCCAAATCCCGTAGAAGATTATAAATTCGAATCTGTGATTTGTGATCCGGATCTGTACGGTATTGTGTTGATAACTTTAGTATTAATACGTATCTTACATCAGATATACGAAAAGTTACCTGTAGCGCAGTTTATATTTCAGTGTTCGATTCGCTTTCCCGAAGTCGGTGGTAAATTCGATTTGCGATGTAGGCCTAAATCCCGGATCAGTTCGGTTTCGTGTTGCGGTGCCCGTAGCGTCTTGGTGCCTGGATGGTGTCTTTCGTAGGGTCACGGTCGCCTCCTTCCCAATCCTAACTTGAAATGCAATTAAACAGACTATGACAAGTCATCTCAATAATACAGGTTATCTGAAATTGGAGAGAATTAAATCTAAGTTCTATTTACATTGATGCTAATGGATGCTTTGCCTGTGACAGTAGGCTACTCGTAAATATACCGTATATCATTAGGGCAGATGACTTCGCAGTTCTGTCCTTTCATACAACAATAACTAACCCGTATTTTTAACCGAGGCTTAATTGACGAATACCACATGTTTGGTCTATTTTTGTGTTTGTATATTTTCTTAGTTTCTTGCCGTGGTTATGCGAAAAGTCAGCCGTAGTGCCCTTAAAGTTCGGGATTCGATTCCCCTCCCATGTACTAACAGGAATAATCGAAATTGCGATGTATGGCCCCGATCGGTACGATGTCGTGTTGATCTAATTAGTATTAAGACATTTTTTGCATTGGATATGCGGAAAGTCACCCATAGCGCCCTTCAAGTTCGGGATTCGATTCCCCTCCCATGTACTAAGTGGAATAATCGAATTTGCGATGTATGGCCCCGATTTGTACGGTGTTGTGTTCAATTACTTAGTTTCAAGAAGTTTCTTGCATTGGATATGCGGAAAGCCACCCGCAGCGCCTTTCGGTTCGATGTGGTATTGACATTGTGATGAAACGTTTCTTACACCGGTGTGTGAAAAGTCACTCCCACATGGATAAACAGTAGTTGCTTTCTGTGCTCATCTTTCTCGCGATATTCTTTGTCTTCAATAAATTTTAACAAATCAATGAATTCGAACAAATGACTGCAGTTCTGGAGAGTTAAGAGAGTGCTTTGAGATTGTATTGCTACACTGCATTTGTGACGCAGGCACTGTGCTTCAATTGTTTGCAGGCGCGAGGCCTTCGTGCGCATGCACGCGTGGTGGCCTCGCGCCTGCGCAGTTGGTAAGTTTATGGACTCGGAAAAAGTTTGGTGTGAATCTGTTCTCCTATACAACAGCCTTTGACAATGGTTACAGCCAAACACGTCCCGATGAATGTTTTTGTTATCAACAGTGATTTTGTATCCCACATGTTTGCAACATTGTGTGCGCCTCGGTGTGTACCACTAGAGTGCACCTTGTTGACAGTTGAACGAAATGCAAGCGCTGTTGAACATGGTGGCCATTTTTAAAAGAGCAATAAATAAAAACACATATTTACCTACTTTAGCACATATATGAGGTGCACTAGTGACCAGGGTTCCTAATTTCAATACGAAAAATCACCCAGAAGATGAAACAAGGACACAAGGTACGGTACCGTATGTAAAAGTCACATTATGTCTGATGCAAGTGTATAACCGCATTCTACTTTCACTACTAACTACTAGCCAGAATTCAATTTATTTTAGGCCTACCATATCCTCAATTTACAAAACAGACATGCACGTTTTTCAATCACATTCCAGACAAATACACCAGGACACTAGGCCTACTTTGTAAACATCACTGGACGCAGGACAACCATGTAGGGAACAGCTTCTCCTTCAATCAGCAGCCAAGTCAGATCTTCTGGTACTCCAACCACATGTATGATGCCAACATTGCCCACTCTATTTGCTGAGGAGATAAGACAATACCAATGTATTAATGATAAAGTCTTCTCAAGAACACTATTTCTGATCGACTTTGCCAATTTAATTTACTTAAAACAGGCTGCATTACAGATCAATGAGCAAAAATGTACAACTCTGACAAGTTCTATTTAAAAGACTGTTAGAAAGACATCAACAAGGGACGTAGGTACAACAAACAAAACTTACATGAGCAGCCAAATTGGTGTGTGCCATTCAACCTTCGAAAGCATGCTGCAGCCCCATCTATAGAATCATATATCTTGTTCTTCATTCTTTCCGAGGATGCTATGAAAATTGCCACAAAAAATAAAATAAAATGATAACGCTGGATACACCTACGGTATAAAGTCGGCTGTCAGATAACCCACACACAACATGAAGTGTATCTTCTCTCAGTAATATTAATTACAAAAAGCAATCATTAGTGTTAAAAATAATAACAGCAAAACAAAATCAACCGAAATATATTTTAAAAATAACCTCTCAAACTTACCCAAAAATACTAATGAAAATAGTAATGTGACACATAATAAACCACACTTTATGACTGCCATATTACTCTCCACTCCAAAGAAGATCGGAAGTCCTATCAGAAGATCTGCCACTAATCCCAGGATGACAAAGCCAAAGAATTTAACTTCATTAGATGCGTCACTCATTTATATAAAATTAGGGTGACCAACTCGAAATGTTCAAATGGAAGACAGACTTTTAATAAAAGGAGGACTTTTCATAAACATGTTCTAAAAATGGAGGACAAATGGAATTTTTATATTTACATGCAAAATTTAGTATTACATACCTTATAACTATTCATGAAGATGCTGAAGTTGTAGCTATTTTATGCTGATACTCATCGACTGCACCCACTTAAGACATCAAAGTCGAATTATCTTCTTGTAATAAATAATTGTAAAACTCTCCACATGACATGTATTTAAAGTTGTACTTCGCTATTATAATACCCTTAACCGACTCGGTCAACAAACGGTTTCTTTATTCTGACTACTACTGTATATTAGGGAAAATACTCTTTCAACGGTTGCATTGCAACCTGGAATAGCGAAATAAAACTGACAAATTTTAAGCAGCTCACCTAATATTACAATGTCAGGGCTATATTTGAAAAACTCACGCCACTGCTGATCTTATGTTGTATGTTTGTCAATGTCGGAACTCCTAGTGTATTTCTGAACTTTGAAAATTGGTCAAAAAGTTTAGAATCGTCTATCTCCACACCTTTAGATTGCAAATACTCGAGACAAGGAAGAACATCTTCAAACTTAATGTCTTTCATACTATGAAGCTTCATCCAATGGAAACATTCTTCCATCATAGGGGTACACCACTTTAACAGGTATTGAATGTACGTTTCATGAAAACAACATGTGCTAAGAATGCAATGCATTCTCTTTCGAAACCATTTTCAGTGAGGGATTTCAGAGACTTTTTGACTTTGAGAGGTATGAATTTATTTTCCATCCCATCATTCAGTGTGGCCAGAGCTGAACCTAATATATGGTATCACAAACTTCTGCTATAGAGAGCGTTTCTTTTTTTCAATGTATGAAATTTTGTTGTGAAAAATGTGCATAGTGGAATGAACAAACCACAGGTATAGCTCAGAAAACTCGTTTTCAAAAAAGGACCTGATTATGAATATCTATGACTTAAGTCATTTTTCAAGTTTTTCCGTATTGATTTTGATAAGTTATGCACTTGTCCACTTTACAATACAAAAATATCTTTTATTTATACATTTTGATACATGTTTCGGCCCTGTGAGCCTTCTTCAGTCAAAATCAATAAAATTCTCCTAGGTCATTCTAATGGTTGGTCTCTCATAAAAATTTTGTAAATCCATTTTTGCATCGTCAAGATGATTAAAATACATGGATATAAAATGCTTAAAAAATTAAAAGATTTAAAAATGTACAATATTTTGAAACGTGGGCTCCATTCTTGTTAATCCATAATCAAAACGAGGGACCTGGAACAATAAAATTACCTAACAATCTACGGTTTCTACTTGGAATCATGAAGAGATGTTGACTTTAGTTGGTTAAAAAACTTACCCCATTGTACGAGCATCTTGAAAATGGAATGTGTTTAAATCTGTCATGAAGAAATAGGAATCGGACGTTGTTTATTTAGAGCTTTGTCAAAATGTTTTCAACAACCTGTAAATCGGAAAACTAAATGAAAATGAAAAAATTAAACATAACAATAACCCACGCATAAATGACCAAAGTTTACATACCGCAGTTTGGAAACCATAAACTGTCACCTCACAACTTGAAAGAGCTACTACAAATGTGTCCGTCTTGTTGTTCACCTTTAATCACAGGTTGACTTGAAACTGCGAGTGTGAGGTCAACGGTCGCGGAAGGGGAGGTATAGCCTACGTCAGAACCTTACGTTATGGAGGAGGGAGGGCCGCTTCTTGTTTATGTCGGTCTCTACGCCTTAATTTCGAGATCGTGTTAAATAATATGTTGTCGTTGAAAGTTGATTCGTTCAAGTTATTTACAGGGTCTGTATTTTGGGCGATATAAATTTCTATGTTCTCTAACACATTAAGTTTTTTACTTTTATTAACAATATGTACAATTTCCAAATCCTTATCTATCGAACTGAAATTATGTTTTTTCTCGTCCATGTGGTTCGCCATGGCCGAGAACTTGTTATATTTCAGCGCACTGGTATGTTCCCCGTATCTTACGTTGAACGCTCTACCCGTTTGTCCAAAATAGGTGGAATCGCAATCCTTACATTTTAGTTTGTACACTCCCGATTTGCTGAATTTATTGGTCTTATTTACACTATTGTGATTAAAAAAGATGTTGCTGTTATTATTTTGTGTTTTGTATGCAATGTTAATATCAAATTTTCTAATTGAGTTTGTTATTGTATGTACTTTTGGGTTTACATACGTGAAAGTAGCGAACTTTTGGTTCTTTTTGCGGTCTTTTTCTAAAGTTGTTTCAAATTTGTTAATAATCTTATTTTTGATTCTGTTTACGTAATTTTGTGAATATCCATTTTTCTTTGCGATGTTGGCTATGATTTTTAGTTCCTGGTTTAAACTTTCTTCACCGAGTGGAATATTTAGCGCTCTATTAATTAAGCTGTAAAAAGCGGCTTTCTTATGGCTCTCTGGGTGATTAGAATCTTTCTTGATTGTTATGTCTGTTTGGGTTGGTTTGCGATATATATCAAAATGCAACTTATTCTGTATTTTCTTTATTTTTAGATCTAAGTAATTTAAGCAATTTTCTTTTTGGGATTCTAGTGTGAATTTTATATTATCTAACTTGTTTAACATATCCAATAATTCGTCTGCTTTTACCGTTTTTTCGTCTATTATAGTGAACACATCGTCCACATATCTTCCCCAGAACACAATACCTGGTAGATGGTTAATGATTTTATTTTGTTCCAAGAAATCCAAATAAACGTCTGCTATAATTCCGGATGCCGGAGATCCCATTGCCAAACCATTGGTTTGTTGATATATTTTATTATTAAAGGTGAAAAAAGTGTTTTCTAAACAAAAATTAAGTAGTGACATAAACTCATTAATTTCTATTGCACTTAATTTTCCATATTTTCGTAAGTTATTTAGGATTATTTTCTGTGCTTTCTTTATTGGAATATTGGAGTACATGTCTTGTACGTCAAACGAATGCATAGTGTGTTCATCTTCTATATTTAGGTATTTTGTTTTTTTGCTGAAATCGATGGAATTAATGAAGCCTGTATTAGCTTCAAATTTTATATGTTTTTTTTTAGAAACTGCTGTATGTACCTTGCTAATTTATACGTTGGGCTGTTCTTAAAGTTAACTATGGGTCTAATAGGTACTTCTTTTTTATGGGTTTTGGGTAGTGCCCTGACAGTGGGGAGTCCGGGGTTCATGTTCACTAAGTTTGGGGGTCGTTTTCCGTCAAACAGGACTTCTACATTTTTAATTACTTGTTTTAGCTTTTTTTGGATATTCGTAGTTGGATCTTTGTTAACCACTTTAAACTTTGAGCTATCGAAAAAAAATCCGTTTTTTCTATGTATTGTTCTTTTTTTAGAAGGACTATTGTGTTACTTTTGTCTGATTTTGTAACAATTATATTGTTACTGTTAATTTTTCGTTTTAGTTGCTTGATGCTTTGCTTATCAGATTGCGTTATGGGTTCTGTGTTCTTAATAATCTTTTCTATTTTTCTGCTAGTCTCGTGCCTTATTACATTTTTATTTTCCTGGCTTAGATCCTGTATGGCTACTTCTATTTCAGCAATAGTATTAGTGACTGTGCGTTCATCATATGTTTGGGTCCAATTATACTTGGGACCTTTATTTAAAATTAATTCCTCATCAGTTGAAAGTTTTATATCGGTTAAGTTAATGACAGATTGTTGAAAACACGGGCTGTCAATATTTTCATCTACGGATGGGCCTGTTTTTTTAATACTTAAGGCATTAGATTTTTGTCTAGGACTTTTTGTTTCCTATCTAAAACGAATTCCATTTTTTCTATACTGCACCGTTGAAAATCATCCCACCCTATTTGAGTTAATTTATTTGCTGCTGCTAAGTGATGAATGTACATTTTTTTATTTAAAAAATCTTTCTTTTTGTAAAGAAAATTTATTTCTCTTCTTAACACAGTTTTATTAATGATCTCCTGTGTTTTTCTTTCATGGTGTGATTTTCCTTTTAATTTTTTGAAATTTGTTCAAATGTTTCGGGATCCATTTATTCCTTAAACAATTCTTTAAGAATTTTATATCCTTACATAGACTGCTAATTTTAACCTTTGTGCTGGAGAATTTATGTGCTTCAATATATGCCTGGTTGGCTTCATTATGAATATCTATGACTTTAGTCATTTTTCAAGTTTTTCCGTATTGATTTTGATAAGTTATGCACTTGTCCACTTTACAATACAAAAATATCTTTTATTTATACATTTTGATACATGTTTTGGCCCTGTGAGCCTTCTTCAGTCAAAATCAATAAAATTCTCCTAGGTCATTCTAATGGTTGGTCTCTCATAAAAATTTTGTAAATCCATTTTTACATCGTCAAGATGATTAAAATACATGGATATAAAATGCTTAAAAAATTAAAAGATTTAAAAATGTACAATATTTTGAAACGTGGGCTCTATTCTTGTTAATCCATAATCAAAACGAGGGACCCCATTGTACGAGCATCTTGAAAATGGAATGTGTTTAAATCTGTCATGAAGAAATAAGAATCGGATGTTGTTTATTTAGAGCTTTGTCAAAATGTTTTCAACAACCGCAGTTTGGAAACCATAAACTGTCACCTCACAACTTGAAAGAGCTACTACAGATGTGTCCGTCTTGTTGTTCACCTTTAATCACAGGTTGACTTGAAACTGCTAATTGTAGCAGGAACAGAATTTGCAGGCTGAGAAAGAAAGTACGACATTAGAGCTGCAAACAGTTTGAGCATTCTTTTTACTGCAGGAAACAAACTTAACCACCTTGTTTTGCTGTGACACACAAGCTGTTCGTAATTTATTTCAACAAACTCTCAGAATTCTTTGAGTTGTTCAGTGCGAATACTATAGATATGGAAATAATTGAAAACTTTCAAAATTATACTCTCTACATCAACTGGCAGTACATCAGCACCTTGTTGCAAACAATTATACAGTACATGTGCTGGGCATCCAACCCTGATTATATGTTCATTTAATTTACTTTTAAGTGCTGAAAGTACGTTTTTGCCTTCTCTACGATTAACCCCTCCAAAATTTACATTAGCATTGTCTCTACTAAAAGCAACGCATTTAGCCGAAATATTATGCTTCTTAAAAGTCTCGGAAAAATAATTGGATATTGTATGTGAAGTTTCATTAGGACGTGTTTGTAGTTCTAAGATTTTAGTTTGAATACCATTTTCTTTATAGGGCCGGTTCAACCATCCCCGGGCAAAGGACCAGGTAACTTGCCCGCGGAATAAACTGAGATTTCCGTTCAACCATCAGCAGGTAGTGCTGCCAGCGGGATAGCTATTGTTTATCGGGTGGTGTAAACTGTCGGCCGCTCCGAGAGGCCGATAGAGCTTTGCCAGCCGGGTAACGCACCAAAATGGCCGACGAACGTTTGCCTTATGCGTAATTTAGATGATGTGCGGTCTTCTGTTTAATACAGCCACAAAAGCAATGAACGTTCCATGTCAGAAATAGTATCTTGCATCTTCAAATAACTTATTAATATTTGAAGCATTCATCTTGTTATCATTTGGTTATATACAACTTGTAAACACCGCAGTGAAGGCATGTCAGCGTGGTCTAGTGGTCAGCGTTGGTCTCTGTGATCTTAATGTAACAGATTGTGAGGTTTGAAGCCTTTTTTCAGTGCTGCCTAAGTAAACAAAAGTTTGGTGATTTTCAGTCGGTCAACACGAATGTACCCAAAAAGAGCTGGGTTGTACCTTAATCCTGAAATAAATTACATGAGATTAATAAATACACTAGGATGACCAGTTTCGATCGTCAAGTGATCATCATCAGATCCATTATACTTAGGCTATAACATCTATGATTGAGAATACAGGTGAAAAATATTTACAATATGTACAATTATTTAGTTGCAGTATTGGTAATGCAACTGTCGGGGTATGCTAATTGTAGTATATCTAATGTTAGGTGAAATGCTAAAATGGTGAGAAAAATCCGGAGATGTCTGTTTGGGATGATTACATGGTTATACAAAATCAACTATGGTTATACTGTAATAATACAGGCTGATACTTATCCGGTTTGTCTTCCTTACTGGAACTTCGAGCAGTTTCGTGTTCACTCTGGCCCCAGTTTTGGTCGACTAACCCGGGTGTTAACTGGACGAAACTGGTTTTTCCCTTTCTCCCCCCTTTTTGTTCCTATGTGGTTTCTGAGGTCAGTGCAATGTTTATTTGTGTGACGTTGCCAAGTCTAGATAAGAATGTATGTTATTGAATACAGGAAGATCTACAACTATTAAAGACCGTGGAACTATCTTCGCCACGCGTGGACGAAAAAGCCATTCAACTAAGCGGTACACGTTCTATTGAAGACGTCCCGGCACCTTTAATACTGCCACGGATACCGGCCTAGGTTCATTGCAGAAAAAAGTACATAGTACACCTGATCCAGATAACATTTACCTATAACCACCGCTATTCCCCCCTTTTATCTAGCTTGGCTGTATCGCTAAGTTGTGTCTTGTTTCCGACAGGGTGTGTGTTTTAGTAGAGTGAAAAGGGGTGAACTCTCCATAACAGTGTGTTCATTTAGATTGTTGGGATTGTTTCGTTTGGCTAGGTGAATCTCGTTTGCTTCCTTTAAGTCGAGAGCTCTGCCTTTCGATTCGTGATGCATTATTTTTAGGTCAGTCTCGATTTTAGTAAAGCTGTGCCCCGTGTCACACATATGTTCGCATACGGCTGAATGTGTTCCGTATCTTATCACATTCCTATGTTCATTATAACGTGTGTCTACTCGTCTTCCACTCTATCCAATGTAATTAGCTTGACAACCAGTGTCTTGGCATGTAATAGAATATACCCCTAACTTTGAATACGGGTCTTGTTTATTTAGATTACTATTTTGCAAGTGCCTCCCGGTCGTATTGTTCGTTGTGAATGCTATTTTTATGCCTTGCTTTATGAAAAGATTAGTGATTTTATGTGAGTTCGTATTCAAATAGTTCAAGCGCGCAAATTTTTTCTCATTACTGTCCGGTTTGGGAATCGTTTTATCTTTATTTTTATGTTTGGCTATAATTTGGTCTATTTTTCTTGGTGGGAAATTGTTTTACTTTGCTATTTGCTTAATGGTTGTTATTTCCTTATTATAGTTGTCTTTTGACATGGGTATGTTTAAAGCCCTGTGCACCATTGAGTTGAACCCCACTAATTTGTGCGTACTGGGTGTAACATTCACATACAGGTTTATAGGGTAATCAAATAATAACTAACAACATAATAGACTAGTGCCAACATTTATTATGTATGTTGAAGTATTAACAATTGACATAGTTGCGCAACGTATTCCAGAGATGTATGTTTCGATTATCGAATCTCGAATCCGAAGGTTATCGTTACATCTCTCTTCTCAAAATAAAATTAATATTTATCTACGCTGATTAGATTTACAGATTTAACCTAACTACTGGTTTTACAGTTCTGCCATGTCTTGTAGTATATTTGAATGATTCTAATGAGGGTGCTTTTGATGCTTCTTCCCTCTCTACGTTCGGTTCAACTGGAGATGTTCCTTTGTTGGGATCATCTGGATGTATGGGTAGACGTGACCTTCCATGGATGTCTGTTAGTGGATCTTGAATTGACGATTGCATTCTCTCGTTTGTACTTTGATTTGATTCAACGTTTAATTCGGCCTGAATTGGTGTTTCTTTTGTTATTGTGCCTCCAATATTCGATGGTCTGATGAAACTGGTATTTCTTCGCAAAATTGTTCCATCATCTTTCTGAATCACATATGAGCGATTAGTTACTGGATGTACAATTCTCCCCGTGTACCACTTGTTGTTTAGATCTCTGATCAAGATTTTCTCGTCATTTTGATACTGTCGTGATTCCTTGGCTCCGCGATCAGCATATTTATTCTGTTTTGACCGCTTTTCCTTAAGTTTTATTGGTACATCGGTTTGTAGTTTGGGCTGAAGATTGTTATTAGAAAAGGAAATTGGAGTTCGTGTATTCCTTCCAAACAATCTCGAGGTTGGTGTGCCTAGTTCTGGGTCTCGTGGTGTATTTCTCGACATTAGCAGGGCCAGTTGTACATCTTCTCCGCTGATGTCGCATTTCTTCACCAGTCGCTTCGCAATGTCTACGTACTTCTCAGCTAATCCGTTCGACCTTGCAAAACAAGGACTCGATGTAACTAATTTGAAGTTCCATTCCTTTGAAAATTTTACAAATTCTCTGGACGAATATGTTGCGTTGTCGGCGTGAAATTCTTGTGGAACTCCATGTGTAGCAAACCAAATTTTAAGTTGATTAATTATTTCTGCTGCTGTTGTTTTGTTAATCTTTTGCACTTCGTAGTATCCACTGTAACTGTCTGCCAGAACAAGATAGCTGTTGCTTTTGTAGAAAAAGACATCTGAAGATACTATTTCAAATGGTAATTTAGGTATTTTCTTCATTATGATGGTTTCCTTGACAGGTTTACGCTGCGTATGTTGGCAGGTTTTGCAGGATTCTACCAATTTGGTTACGTCCTTTGTTAGAGTTTCCCAAAACACTAACTGTCTTGATCTTCTCAGTGTTGATTGTATACCCGGATGCCCTTTATGAATAACTTGTAGAACTCTAGGTCTTTCGCTTTTTGGGACAAAAACGCGATCTCCTTTGAAAATGAGTCCATCACAATGTGATAATTCGTCACGAAAAGTGAAAAAACATCTCAATATCTGCGGCACTTGAAGGATATCGTTAGGCCAACCATTGTTCATCATCTTGATTAATGCCTGGCAAGTTGGGTCTTGGAGCGTTGATCTTTTGAAGTCTTCAGTGGCGCTTTCAGACATTGATAACACCATTAGAACTTCGAGTTCTTCTTCATCGTTTTCGTAAGAATCTTCACAATCTCTACTAAGTGTATCCGCAATCTTCAGTTCACTTCCTTTATGGTATACGATGATAGGGTTGTACTCCTTGAGATCTAATAATATTCTTCTTAATCTCGGTGGTGCATTCACAAGCGGCTTTTTCCAGATTGACTCTAAGGGTTTGTGATCCGACTCGACTGTTAATTTCTTACCCCAAATGTAGTCATGAAATTTCTTACAGCCGTAGCGAATCGCAAGTGCCTCTTTAACAATCTGCGGGTAATTTTGTTCGGTGCTGTTTAATGATTTTGTAGCATACGCTACTGGTTGTCCTCTTTGCATTAGAACAGCTCCTAATGCCCTTGATGATGCATCAACTGATAATGTTACGTCTTCATTTACGTCATAGTACCTCAAAACAGGGGTGCTGGACAGGGCTTTTTTTAGTTCTTTGAACGCCTGATCCTGTTCTGGACCCCAAATCCATGCAACATCATTCTTCAATAGTACACGCAATGGAGCTGTCAATTTTGACTGACAGGGAATAAATTTTCCCAAGTAATTTATCATACCCAACAATCTCTGTAGCTCTTCTTTGTTCTTTGGTACTTTGAGTTTCTTTATCGCATCGACTTTTGTCTCATCAATTTCAAGTCCCTTGTCTGACAAAACGTGTCCTAAAAAACGAACTCTTTGTACGTTAAATATGCACTTTTCTTTATTGAGTTTAAAGCCGTTTTCATGTAGTCTTTGAAGTACTATTTCAGTGGTATCCCGAAGTTTCTGGTCTGTACTGGCATGAATTAATATGTCGTCCATGGCGCATTCTACATTTGGAATGTCGTGAAGTATCTCTGTCATAATTTGCTGAAATACTTCCGGAGCTGAAGAGAGTCCGAACGGAAGACGTTTGCAGGAATAACGTCCCCAAGGTGTTGCAAATGTTAAATATTCTTGTGTTCTCTCAGAGACTTTTATTTGCCAAAAACCTCGAGTGCAATCTAGGCATGTGAAGTACTTACTACCATTCATTCTTGCGGCAATGGCTTCAATCGTGTTTAATGGGAAATGCCTTCTCTTGATATTTTTATTTACATCTGTAGGGTTGATACACAAACGAAGTTTGCCCCCTTTTTTGACGATTACAAGAGGAGATACTGCTACAGTGGGTTTCGTGACTCGTTTGATGACGTCCATTTTTACCATTTTATCAAGTTCTTGCTTAACTGTTTCCTTTATGGCCAATGGAATCGTTCTAGCTGAGCTAATCTCGAACTTTGGATTTTCTACAAGGTCTATGTCGTATTCGTAACCCTTGAAACATCCCAATCCATTAAACATCTGTTCGTTATTTAACTTCGGGTTGCTAATCTTCACGCTGTGTACTCTAATAATCAGATTTTCTTCTTCGCAAGTCTTTTTGCCGATTATAGGTTGAACTTGTTCATTCACAGTCAAGAATGTTACTTCTGTTTGACGATTCTTGATCTTACATTTCAATTTCAATTCTCCGACAACGTTGAGCCTGTGTTCACTAAATGTTACCAACTTCTTTACTTTGGATGGTGTTATCTCAGCAGTGACTCCCAGTTTCTCGATTATGTGAGTCGGAAGAACGTTACATTGAGCACCGCTGTCTAGTTTAGCATGAAACGCTTTGTTTCCCACTTTTATTAATTCTTTCCAATCTTCTTGTCTTGGTGGTACTGTAACACTGCCAATGTACATCATATCTCTATCACGTGACGATTGAGTGGTTGCATCGTCGTCTTTAGAGCCGTGTACTGCATGAATCTCCTTTTTGGACTTGCAGCAGACTTCAAAATGTCCTAACTTCCCACACAAATTACATCTTTGCTTATACGCCGGACAAGATCGCTTTCCATGTGTCATACCACATCTGTTGCAATTAAACTGATCAGTATTTTTTATGTTAACTCCTTGTCTTTTCATTTTCTTGAGTGCGGCGACTGACATCTGTGATTCTGATTCGCTATTCTTACTCATGTCAATGGCTTGTTTGTGTGCCAGCTCGCTTGCTTGACACATGTCTACCGCTTTGTCATAGGTTAGGTCTGTTGTACCCAACAATCTTTCACGTAACATATCATTATTGATGCCACTAACAATTTTGTATTTTAGCATTCGTTTCTCTGATTGACCGAAACTACATTTTCTTGCTTGAGTTGTTACGCGAATCAAAAACTGTTCGAAATTTTCGTCTGATTCTTGTAACATTTTATGAAAAACGTATGCTTCATATGTTTCATTAACTTTAGGCACAAAATAATTGTTAAATTTGTCCATGATTACCTGCATGTTTGTTTGTTCTGCCTCAGCGAGGTTAAATGACTGAAAAATCTCTTCGGCTTCATAACCTATTGTTGTCATAAACGTAGCGACTTGGACTTCGGGCGGTTCTTTATCCAGCTGAATTGCTTTTGAGTACCAGTTGTAAGACACTTTCCACGTTTTCCATTCCTGTGCCATATTTTTGCCAAACTCCAGGGGTTTAGGTTGTCGAATATGCATTCTATGAGTTAGCCTCTGATTTTGGGCGTTTTGTTCTACGTTGGCCATTTTTTTTTTTTTGCTGCTTTATAATTCAGAAAAACCAATTAATTCTGACACCATGTAACATTCACATACAGGTTTATAGGGTAATCAAATAATAACTAACAACATAATAGACTAGTGCCAACATTTATTATGTATGTTGAAGTATTAACAATTGACATAGTTGCGCAACGTATTCCAGAGATGTATGTTTCGATTATCGAATCTCGAATCCGAAGGTTATCGTTACACTGGGGACCTGGGGTGATTAGATTGATTATCGAATGTATGCGAGGTTTGTGTGGCTTTCCGGAATATGGAATGTGACAGTTCGTTATCTTTACGTTCAATAGTTTTGTCGAGATAATTTATTTTTCGGTCTGTTTCGGATTCCTTAGTGAATTTGATTGAGTGGTGTAGGCTATTAATGGATTGGAGAATTGTTTATTCGCTTGTTAGTTCAGTATCGTAGATGGAGATTACATCATCTACGTATCTTTTCCATAATACTATTCCCTTTGTTGAAGTCTTTTCTAGGAACTCATTTTCTAGTGCATTAATGAAGATGTCAGCGATTAGTCCGCTTAGTGGTGACCCCATCGCTAGGCCTTCTGTTTGTGTGTACATTTTATTGTCGAATGAAACACGTTTTGGCTGAGAACGACCCTCAGTAATCTCACAATCTCTTCAGTTTCTTTTGCCGAATTGTTGGATTTTAAGTTGTTTTCGATAGTGTTGATTGCATCAATAATAGGAATGTTGTTGTACATGTTAGTTACATCGAAAGATACAAGCCTCAAGCTAGGCTTTATTTGTAGGGTGTTCAATGCTGTTACTAATTCCGTTGTGTTCTTTACAGACTTGTTTTTGTCGTTGGAAAGGCGGTGTTTTAAGATTTTTAGTAACTCTTTGCTGATTTTGTAATTAGGAGCATTCCTACTATTGACTATTGGTCTCATTGGGCACTCCTTTTTGTGTATTTTAGGTTGTCCCCTCAATGACGGTATTTTTGGGTTCATGTTTATTAGTTTCGATTTTTCAGCTTTGGTCAATATGTATTCTGCTTCTTTTAATGAAGTTTTTATTTGTTTTTGGAATTTGTTGGTGGGGTATTTTGCTAATACCTTGATTTCGTTGTTGTTTAGGAATTCGACTGTTTTTTTCAATGTATTCTGTTTTGTTCAAAATTACTGTGGTATTTCCCTTATCTGCTTTTGTGATGATTAAGTCATGTTCTTTTATTTTTGTTTCAGTGACTTTATTTCTTTTAGTTGTTTGTTGTTTTGAATGTTATTGTTTTTGCCCTCTCGTTTGAGGATTTTATTTTTGGCTTCGTTGGTGGCAAGATTTTTGGTTAATTCCCTATCTTCTGCTATCTCGATATCTGTGATTAATTGTTTTATATTATGTTTCGTGTGTGCGTCTGTGCAGTTGCATTTCAAACCTATGTCTAACATATTCATTTCATCTTGAGAAAAGGTTACTTTCGTTCTGTTGTTTACCCTGCTGTGGAAATTGAATTCATTATTATTCGTGTGTTGTTCATTAGATTGATTGTTCTGTGTTTCTCCTAGTTTATTGTCATTCTTTTCCACCCATTCCAACAGCAGATCAAATGCAGATTGTAGTTCCTCTTGAGATCTCGAGGCCAGCACAATATCGTCAGCGTACATATAGAAAATTACTTTCTCCGAGGCTACCTGTGTGATATCTTCCGTCGCGATGATGAACAGTAATGGGCTTAGAGGGTCCCCTTGCAATACACCGGTTGTTTGATCTATTGGGTTTGATGTTTTGATTCCATCGCTTATCTCTATGTAATTTGAGGCCAGGATGCTTGTGATAAGCCGTTTTGTATAGCTGTTACTTCTCATTTATTTTCCTAGCTTGTAACCGTTCACGTTCTCTAACTTCGGGGGTGGTGGTAATTATCACCATAAGGGACACATTTCCTAAAAACATTCCTCCTTTTATTGTTACTTTGTCTACATCCATCTTCTGTCCATTATCCGCACAATAATCATTTTCACTTATAAGCATCTTTCTACTTCTTCATCCAACCAACTCCTTGCCAATATCATTTGGAACTTTTCTCTTACCAGAATCAGACCTAACACACTACACCTAACCAATCTTCCTACTCCAATTTAATATAACCAATCACACACAATCTCCATTGATAAAACGATCAGATATTCTAATAACTAAATCTTTTAGAATGGACTCCTAACAAGAATAGTCGAAGATATATTTAAAAACAAAACAGCATCGTAAATGGAAATATAAAAATACATTGAGATCTTAAAATAGGATACTGTATGACACCCCCAACAAGCACCATCTTTCTAGACTAAAACTATGTAACCACATGTTACAATTCGCCCCCTAATATATATGTTATTCTCGTGTGAGAATCACATATATTTTTTTAAATTATACAAATGAAAATGATACATATCACACATACACTATAAAAATATCACACTCAACATAAAACAACTTATCAACTACTTCAGAAGATCCATAAGCACTATCATCGCCAGAAATAATTGTTCTAAATTCACCAGAATCACCAACATAAATATTTTCTTCAGATGTAGCAGCCAAAACCATTTCATCATGTCTATAAGACACTCCTCTTCCATCATTGGATCCGGCAACAATATTATAATCAGAATGAACTACATATTTGCATCAAACCAGTCCACTCCGTTATTACCATCATCCTTCGTCCTCCCATTCATCGTCGTCTGAAGAACCATCATCATCTTCGTCCCCTTCAGTTTCTTCCATTCCACCTTCCTCGTTCTTCCTTTTCTTCTCTTTCTCCTTCTTCCCCATTCTTCTTTCTTCCTCTGCCTTCCATCTCGTCTTTTTCTTCATTTGCCATGTCATCCCATACCTCGAAATCCTCATCTTCCATCTCCAACGTTCCTCTCTCCTTCCCTTCCTCATTTTTCTCCTGTTCTTTCTTGTCCTTCTCATACTATTCAACACTTCCTTTCTCTTCGTCTTACATCTCTTCTTTTTCATCCCCATCTTCCTTCTCCAACGATTCTTCACCTTATCTTTTTCCAGTACGCTGTCTTCTTCATGACTGACTCTTGCACTTTCACCCTCATCTTTAACCTCTTTTTGTTGGCTGCTATTGTCCTGCTCATGACCAACTTTATCTGCTAGTAGTTCCTCTTCTATATTTTCTTCTCCTTCACCTGCTTCCTCTCCTTCTTCAGTTTCGTCCATATCACCTGCCTTCCTTCGTTCTTCCGTTTCATTTCTTTCGTTATCCGTTTTTCCTTTCTCTTCTACCGTGTCCTCTATCTCATCTTCTTCTTTGTCCTCAGTTTTATCCTCCGCCTCCATTTGACGTTCTCCTTCTTCATCTTGTCCATTTCCTTCCTTACGCCCCCTACCATCTCGTACTTCACACATCTCCCCCTCAATGTCTTGTCCATATTTCATTCCTTCTTCCTCTCCATTACCATCTTCTACACGCCCCCCCCCCCCCCCAGCATCACATACTATCTCACTCAACTTCTCTCCTACAATGCATATGATCTCCACTTTGTGATATTGCAACTTCCCTTTCTCCTCCTCCTGCTCCTTCTTCTCTTTTATCCTTCTCTTCCATCTTCTCCTGCTCCTTCTTCTCTTTCCCCTCCTCCACAACCACACTCAAAGACACTTTCCAAGATTCTATTTCCTCTTTCACACCTCCTATTCCCTTTTTCAGACCTCCTATTTCCTTACTTAACTCTTTCAAAGACTCATCCTGCTTCTTCATAGATTCGAGAAGCGACTCTTCCTGCTTCTTCATAGATTCTTTCATAGCCGTAAGCATTTGGAGCAAGTTATCTCTGCTATTTTGCATGATAAGGCCGTACTTCACTGCTCTTAAACTGATTGTCAAATTTCCCTTTTTCACGCGCCACGTTGGTACGACACTTGTAACCATTCACGTTCTCTAACTTCGGGGGTGGTGGTAATTATCACCATAAAGGACACATTTCCTAAAATCATTCCTCCTTTTATTGCTACTTTGTCTTCATTCCATCTTCTTTCCATTATCCGCACAATAATCATTTTCACTTATAAGCATCTTTCTACTTCTTCATCCAACCAACTCCTTGCCAATATCATTTGGAACTTTTCTCTTACCAAAATCAGACCTAACACACTAAACCTAACCAATCACACACAATCTCCATAGATAAAACGAACAGATACTCTAATAACTAAATCTTTTAGCATGGACTCCTAACAAGAATAGTCGAAGATATATATAAAACAAAACAGCATCGTAAATGGAAATATAAAAATACATGGAGATCTTAAAATAGGATACTGTATGACACCCCTAACAAGCACCATCTTTCTAACCTAAAACTATGTAACCACATGTTACAAGCTTTTCTATGATCTTCCTATTGACCATGTCGAAAGCTTTAGAGAAGTCTATAGATATGGCATATATCTTTCCTTTTGGGACTGTCAGAGCTGTCTCAATGTAATTTAGAAGGCATTGGATGGCCTGTGTTGTAGATCTTCCTTTCCTGAAGCCAAATTGCTCCTCCGGGAGCTTAGGATCGATGGGAGCTCACATTCAAAAGAGACTTTGTCCAAAAATTCAAAAAAATGTGTTTAGTACAGGTTTCCCTTTGTGAGATTTATCCTGAGGTCCCAACACCCTGTAAACATTCAAAAGTGACTTTGTCTTGGCTATATTGATCTCTGAAAGTAGACTATTCATTCAAAAAACAACTTTGTCCACTGCAGTATTCGTTCAAACAAGACTTTGTGTACTTCAGCCAATCAGAACTCTAGCATCATAAGAATTGACTCCCATCATGCTTTGCGTGAATAGCGAGGTAGTGTATGACCTGTGTGTATGATGATTATTGCTTTTGCTGTTCAATCCAACTTCTGATTAATGTTTCCTCTGTCATATTGGTTATTCACGATTCTTGTGAAACAGTTCTAGTCGGAGATTGTTACAAAGGAAATGGAAAGATAGCATGATGGGAGAAATTAATCAGAAACTTGAGCATAACAATCAGAAGTTAGATCAAGTACGGTAGCTAAAGTTAATGAGAAGTTAGGTCAAGATTATAAAAAGTTGATAGAAAGCCTAGTACAAGTGATAAGTGAGATCAGAGGAGAGATTAAGGGCCAGTTAGAGGAGATTGTAGGTGAAAGTAGAAGAGAGGTAGAGGATATTGTAGGTGAAGGTAGAGGAGATTGTAGGTGAAAGCAGAGTAGAAGTTGAGGAGAGACTGGATGTAGTTGTTAATAGAGTAGATGAGATGAAGGATCAGGTAGAGGAGGAAGGAAGTAAGCTTTTAGTTTTACGTGACCATTAACCATGCGATCATGAGCCACGGGACCTCCTTTTTACGTAGAATCCGAACCACAGGGCATGGCATTTAACTTCGAAAATCTCACATGCATTGACCGGGAATCGATCCCGGTCCACCTTGGTGAGAGGCCACCACGCCCCTTAGGTAGATTAGATTGTAGGAGTTAGTTAGTTGTTGTTTTAAGGGGCGGAACTACGAGGTCATCTGCCTCAGATTTTAGGAGAAAGTAGAATAGAGGTTGAAGAGAGGAAAGAATAGATCAAAGAGAGAAAAAGAAGGGAACAATGAAACGGAAGTGAGAGAGAAATGGGTGAAATAAACTTAGAAATGTAAGTAGGTGAAAATTGGTTTAGGCGAAAAGATTTGCAATGGTACAAGAGGTTGTTAATGGATACACCTGCAGCAAGTGTTCCTCGTGAGGAAGTATTATGTGACTGGAAGATGATGTGGGATTCCATGTATAAAAGAAGATTTTTGTTGTAACGTTTCATAAGAATGGACGTTTTGAATATTAACTAAGTAAATGACATTGCGGTTGAATGTTCGGCTTATTACAATGTTTCGAAATGAGTTAGATGTTTAGGCCTTATCAAAATATTATGCAGTCAAAGAGGACTATGTCCCATGTTCATGCAAACAAAAAGGATTATGTCTTTTCTGTTCAGTCAATAACAACTATGTCCAGAATTTAGTATGTAAATACTGAATATCTACTGTAGTTTGATTTCATTAGAGTGTCTTGTTACATTTTTATAACCCATATGTGTGTACATAAATGCATAAAATAAGCAATAAGATGTTAATTTGAGAGAAATCGGTTTTTTGGTCATTCCCTAAAGTTGTATTTGAGTGACAAAGTCTCTTTTGAAAGTTAGCTCCTCTATTAAGGCGTTGGCATAAAAGTTTTGTTAGAATTTTGAATAACGCACATTCGAGTGCAATACCTCGGTAGGAGTTTGGGTCCTCGGTGCATCCCTTTCCTTTATACAGCAGTTTCACTGTGGACCTTCTCCAGCTGAGGGGGATATTTCCTTGCCTGAGGCATTAATTCAGGAGAGATGTTATTGCTTCTTTGAGCGCTGGGAGAGCAATTTTAAGGTGCTCGTTACATATATTGTCTGGTCCACAAGCTTTATTATTCTTCGAACTGATAATAGCGGCCTCTACTTCCTCAGTTGTAAATATCTCTGTATTAAAGTCCTCCTCGATCTCGGGGGTATCAGTTGGACGAGAGTCCTTATATTGCAGTACATTGCTAAGGTGAGTCACCCATGTCTCCATAGGGATGCTTCTGCAGTATCTTGGTTGCCTTGGGTTCAATGCTTTGTATGGGCACTGTTCAGCTGCTGCTATCAGACTCTGTTTCTCTTGCTCTTGATACCGTTCCGTTGTTTCTTTTATGAGGGTCTTGTACGTCCTCCTATGATTGGAATATTCCCTTAGATGATCGTCAGTGGGATCCTTGAGAACTGTGTGTAGGGCATCCAATGTGGTCCTACGGACTTTGTAGCAGGTTTCTTCAAACCATGGTTTTGATTTTCTTGTTATGACGGCCTCCAGTATGACTTCGCCCTGTAAAAGCTGTTCGAGCATATTTGCTGCTTCGTCGAGATCTCCTTTCAGGGCCTTTTCCGTGATTGCCTGGTTGTCGGCTTCTTATACGAACTGGTGTAGAGTTTACCTTGAAAATTTCAATGTTTTGGGCTTCACCTGTCCGCTATCATGACCGAGTTGGAATGTTGTTTCTACAAGCTGGTGTTTCCAGTAGGGAAGCGGAATTATGTCTTGTTTTATTGGCTTTATGTTACCTTGATTCGAGAAGACGAGATCTATCGTGCTGGTGCCGTTGTAACAAACATACGTCTTACGATCTCTGTTGTTTACAAGTGATATCCCTTCCTCCTCTAAATAGGCTAGGACTTCTCTTGTCTTCTGTGATGGAACATCAGTTCGACAATTTAGGTCACCTGCTAGAATGATGATATCCTTTCGTTCCGTTACACTCAGAGCGGTGCCTATTTCATCTATAATCTGGTAAGATGTAAATTCCGGCTGAAAATACACACATATTAACACACACAATTTAGTCTTCACTACTAGAACATTGTTGTTTTTATACATGACTTGGAATGGTGTGACTCCTCCTTTCGGTCTCCCCACCAGGCCTTGCTCTGCCAAATAGTTCACTGTATAGTGATTTCTTGCATTCCAATCTGAAGTTAATAAGGTTTCAACCAGTATTACGACCACATAGGGGTCAAATATATTTTCTGGCATTGAGTTCGTGGCGTTTAAAAGGCCTTCAATATTTCATAGAAGTAACTTCACTTCCTGGTTGTTGCATCTCGCGAGAAATCTTGATCAAAAACGAAAACGAAAAGGTCGGAAAATCACATCAGCTGGCCAGAAGTTTGGGTCATAAGCATCATCCTTTCTCTCGAAGGGGATCCCGACTTTAAACGCTTGAATGTCACCTCTGGTAGCGAGTTCCTCGCACTTTATGTCGTCTGTGATTCCATTGTCTTTTAAGTGGTCCATGACATCGCTTGGGGATACATCGGGATTCACGCGTCCTATGTATAACCATGCCGTCTTGTTTGCAGCACGTAGTTTTCCGGTGAACGCCGTTCGTGTACCCTTCTGTATTCTTCTTTGTGCGCGGGTTCTGAGATGATCTCGGTCTTGATCTCCTGCACCTCCATCTACTGGCCGTGTTATGGCAGAGGGGAGCTTGCTATGATGTAGTGGTTGTTGCCACAAACTAGGACCTCCTAAATCTACTACGGTTGCATAGCGTACCGGGATTTCTGTCTCGGTATCGATGCTGTTCCCGCTTATTACCTCTTTCTTCCTTGTGGTCATTATTAATATAGCTTATTAATTTTGGTATCGTCTCTGCTGTTGTGGTAATAATGTCATTGTCCATGCGGTGTCCTCTAGGTTCAAGTTGGGCCTGAGTCATGATTACAGAATCACGTGAATGCCGTATAGGGCGTTCTACGCGTAGTGCCTGTGTTGTGCGCTCTTCCTTTAGCTTATTTATTGCTGTCATCATTGTGTCTAGTTTTTTTTGTTCATATCTGTTTTTAAAGATTCTTGTTCCTTTTGCATACTCTTTCCCGCTTTATAGAGCATGTAATCTTGTTCACAGCTGTAGCCCAGCCACGGTAGTTTGGATTTCTTTTTGTTGGTAGATTTTAGGGCATTCAACTGACCTTGCTGTAGTTCAGTGCATGCTAGGTAACAGCCCGTAACAGGAAACAGCTGACTCACCTTCCACCTTCCTTTCGCAGATGGAGCAAGTATCAAGATTTTTTCCCGACGCACAATCCATAGAAGTCATGGGTTGTTGAGTAAATACGTCTGGCATGGTATCTAGCATGCAGTGACTTGATATGCCAAATCTTTTATTTTCTGGTTACTGACAATAGAAACTCCGTTGTCAGTGGTGGAAAATATGATCCTACTCTGTGACCTCTATGGATCACGCTACCAAAATGACTCCTTACGAAAGGAGAGATCTAGAATGAACAATATATGAGCAAATAAACTCAAGAATTATATAAGTAGGAATAAAAGAGCGGTTCTGGCGCAGGGGCTAATGCGCAAGGGGGCCGCCGCGCGCAACCAGTCCTATGTTATTCTTATGGAGGGGACAGTCAGAGCTGGCGCAAGGGCTAATGAGCAAGATGGCCGCCACGCCCTGAGACCGTCAATGACGTCACAGTGGGAGGTCGGCCGTAGAGTTGCTAAATGGAATATTTATTACTTTTATTATTATTATTAGTATTAGGTAATTATTGATTGATCATGTGCAATCCAGACTAGCTTTATATTATCAACCACTTGGTGAAGTGGCTAGCATTCTTGGCTGTTACTGCGAAGGCCTGGGTTCGATTCCTGGCTCTGCCAAGAAATTTAATTTCTGGTCTCATGAGTGGAACGGGGTACACTCAGTCTTGTAAGGCAAAAATCTGAGAGGAGCAGGGTTTGATTCCTACCTCAACCATTCTGGATGTAGTTTTCTGTGGTTTCCCACTTCTACTCCAGGTAAATGCATGGATATATCTTAACTTAAGGCAACGACCACTTCCTTTCCAATCCTCATCTAAATTACAAATACACACACTAATACAACCAGCACAATTACACAGGTTATCAGACATTTACCACACTGATCCAAGTACATGGGAACTAAATGATCACGATGCCAAAGCCCTCTCAAATGAAACAACAACAACTACATGTCTACCTTGTGGTATAGTGGCTAGCATTCTTGGCTGTCACCGCTTAAGCCTGAATTTGATTCACTGCTCAGCCAAGAAATGTAATTCTGGTCTCAGAACTGGAACAGGCTACACTCAGCCTTGTGAGGCAAAGCTGACAGGAGTTGGGTTTTGATTCCTACCTCAACCATTTTGGAAGTAGTTTTCTGTGGTTCCCCACTTTTACTCCATGCAAATGCTTGGATAGTTCCTAAATTAAGACCACGGCCACCTCTTTCCCAATCCTCATCTGAATTACAAATACATACAGTAGTACAGACATCACAGTGGCACAGGTTATCAGACAGCTTCTACATACACCCAAGTTCACAGGGATACATGACTACGAAATCACAAAACTCCTAAAAGAACGGGGTACACTCAGCCTTGTGAGACAAAACTGAGAAGAGACGGGTTCAATTCCTACCTCTCTCATTCTAAGAGTGTTTTTCTGTGGTTTTCCACTCTTACACTCTTAAGCAAATGACGGGATGGTACGTAACTTAAGGCTACAGCTGCTTGCTACCCAATACCTGCCTCTATTACAAATACATACAGTAGTGCAGACATTACAGTTACACAGGTTATCAGACAGCTTCTACATACACTCAAGTTCATAGGGTTACAAACGAAGAGGTATTAAGACTAGTGGGAGAGGAGAGAAGTTTCTGGCGACTGCTAATGAAGAGAAGAGATAGGTTGGTAGGACACATACTAAGACACCCAGGAATAGCAAGCTTAGTTATGGAAGGAAGAGTCGGGGGCAAGAACTGTAGGGTAGACCAAGGTTAGAATATGTTAAGCATATTGCCTCGGATGTGGGGTATTTTAGCTATGTAGAGATGAAACGATTAGCTCAGGACAGGGGGCCATGGAGCACTGTATCAAATCAGTCAAAAGACTGAAGGCTCAACAATAACATCGAATTGGTATTACTTACGTGTACAGAGATTGTCTTTTTGTTGATATCCATAGAAAAAACAACACTACGGTAGCTTTTATTTCTTAGCTAAACCAACGGCACGGTATAGACTATTTAAGGTATAATGCATTAACACACAGGGCTGATGACCTCAAATGCACTAAGAATACGCACTGGTTAATAATTTATTTTAATGTTTTGCGAGCGAACCCCGCAACTAAGACAGAACTGCCTTTGTCCAGTAGTCGGGCAGAGCTGATGTGAATTGCAACTCTGCGAAACACGTCCTCTCTTGATAACGCACGCACTCATGCACGATAAATACTGTCCTTGTTAGGATCTGGCCTGGCAGTAAGAATATTTCAAATACTTAAAAATGTTGTAAATTCTTCATTTTCTTGTCGTTTGCTGTATGTCTTAGTGGTTAAGCTGTATACCTTTACTGCGAAGACCAGGGTTTGATTCCCGACTCTGCTAAGAAATGTATTTCTCTGGAATTGGGTGCATTTAGTTTAAAAGCAAAACCGGAAAGATGTTGATTCGATTAGCCTATTTTTAGCCTATTTTCAATTTTGAAAAATAGGCTTATGAGGTCACCTTTTGTCCATGTGTGTGTGCGTGTATGTGTGATGGTGTGTGTGTGTCTCCCCTAATAACTTCTAAACGGCTGGAGCGATTTCAATGAAACTCAGTAAGTTCTTAGCACTATCCCGGACGACTCCGAACGTGCCCTTCAAATTTTGTTACGTCTCACCAATCCAACATGGCGGCTGTGCGGAATATTTCATCAGCATTCAATATCTCCGAATTTATTACCGATATCACTCTGGATTTTTTTACGGAGATAAAGGGAACTACTAGAAGTTCACCTATGTGACTTTTGAAAAACTGGTAACTACAAAACCAACATAGTGGCCAAGCGAAATTGCGACTATTAAATGGACGTTTCTCACGATTTAACCAACCAAACGCAATAAAACTTGGCACAGTATATGTTTATACACATTGTAATGCACCGACATCTAACTTCGTTCAATTGTTTACATAACCACAAGATGGCGGCTGTGCAAAATATTTCACCGGCATTCTATATCTCTGAAACTATTAGCGGTATCACCCTGAAATTTTGTACGGAGATAAAGGGCACTACTGGAAGATCGTCTATAGACCTCGTGCGCTCCTACTGTGCTGCGCTCTGGTGACAAATATATAGCTGGTGGGGCTGATGCAGCTCTCTACTGTAAGGTATCGCTTGATGGAAAGGAATGTTCAGTTTGTCGCGATGGAAGCGAGTGTTAAAAAGAGTCGAATAAACTGTTGTGTGGTTGGTTGCAATTACACGTACAGAAACAGTCCTCCCGGTACTAGATTTTTTAGTTTTCCTAATGATAAACAGCATAGAATCAGAAGGAAAGCTTTGATTACAGCAGTGAGGCGAGAGACTGTTGACAGGAAACCATGGGCTCCCAGTAAAAATGCACGTATTTGTAGTCGTCATTTTTTGGGGTTTGAAGCCATTTTTCAGTGTTGCCTTAGTAAAGAAAAGTTTGGTGCTTTTCAGTCGGTCAACACATTCGTTAACATTTTGCTAACGGAACCTGTACCTGGGTGTAATATGCAAGGTTCTCCTTTAATTTTACTTCACCCTTGTTATTAATGTACAAATATGGGTTTTTGCACAGTCTCCTTTCAATAACAGGTTTTTCCCGGCACGAATACGTCCACTTGATCTCGAGAAGAGATGGAAACCCTTCATGATGTTCCCGTAGAGCAATCCCGTCTGGTTTGCCGCAGAGCCACAGTTCATGTTTTACAAGCAAGCGTACCTGCCTTACTGAACATTGGAACAATGCACATAATTCCATTATCGCATTCGTTTCATTATCCCTTCCATACCTAACTGCAGGAGTATTTATGTCTTTAGTGTTAGGAATTACAGACGCTATTTTTGGTAATCCCCACTTTGTAATGTTATGATTCCGTGCACATTCTGACTGGCGGAAATTCGAATCAATCTCTGCTGAAACCACAAGTGACATCGAGACTGTGCCATTGTCTCAAATGCAATTTCATATTTTTGCAAAATATTGATTTTTACTTAGTCACAATAGCCTACACTATCTTACCACCGCCCTTGTGAGTGATTTCATAGCACTGATATGGTACTTGAGATTGGTTGTCAAATCCATGGAGGCCGAGTCACAGACGCTTTCTCAGCCAGTTCTACAGCATTATCCACGACGTGGTCTATAATTGAAGTACTTATGGAAGACGACTCTCCTTCGCATTCCACCTCTAAAACTCCCGTTAATGCGCGATCGATGTTCTTAATACAAGTATATACAGTAGTTCTTATTTACTGAAATATTCATTTCCCCTTTCTGGCATGCAGTAAACTGGACGCTTAGTTGTTTTCTTCTCTATCATTTGCCTTATGCTTTCACCTTTAGTATATACTAAGGAAACATTCCTAGGTTTCTCCCACCGCTGCAGAGAGGAAGTACTAGAATTGTCTCTTCTGTGTTAACATAATAACACAACGCAGCAATATGCTTACAGTATTGGGAGAGGTCGGCTTTGCACCAGGGGCGTATAAACATTTTTTTTGGCGGGGTGTCTGACTATTATGGAAAATTGTGAGTATTCTCACTTTTACGCCAAGACAATGCAGTGACAGTACCTAACTTAACACAACGGCTGTTTTCTTTAACATTTTTGCCCAGGTTTATTTATTTTTGATCCATACGTAGATAGTCCCCACAGGCGTTGACTAGAAAGACCAAACTATTTTTTTGTGTCTGGGGTAAGGAAGAGCATCCGGTCATAAAAACCATACAACATATTACATACTAGCAATCCACCTCAGCGTTTGCCAGGGTACAGCTATTTTAGAAATTGAATGGAGATTGTTGGAAGAAATGAAAATGTAAAAACACTTATAGTGGACGATGTATTAAAGATAGAGATATGCTCTAGCGGACTTTTTGTAGAACTTTTCCTGCTGAACAATTCTTACACTCATAGTACATAGAAACATTTTAACTGTTTGTCCATCGTAAGCTTAAAAAGCGCACGGACTCTAGGCTTTTTAACTTTGTTTACTGAAATCGTTACTGCTTATCTTTCTTTATTCATAAATAAATTATTTTGTACAGAAACCGTCCTTGATATATCCTTTACAGAATGGTGAAAACCGCAATAAAATCCATCCAGTGGTTCTTGAGATAACCTGTAACATCCAAGAATCGGGGACTTTGTTTTTATACTAAGTAGAGATCACCCCCAAACCAGTTGACAACGGGAGTAACATTACTTACACACCAAAGTACACGGGGTAAATGACCATGATGTCATGACTTTAAGGGGAAATAGAATCGGTTTTTCATGAAAATTTCGATTTTTTTAATTATCAATATTTATTCCCTGAAGCTTCCCCTTTAAAATGGTGTATTGCAAATTGCTGTATTATGATTATAACTATATTAAATTTGCATATATCTGAGATGGAGTGTGGCGCTATTCCATTCGCCATCTGCCATGTAGGACTATATATCAGTCAAACAGGGGCAGATGACCTCGTGGTTCCGCCCCTTAAAACAACAATAATTAACTATCTGTCAAACGTTTCTCTGCGATTTTCAAACCTCCCATTTTTCAGTGGGACATGTATTCGGTGTAAGAGATATAGTATAGAAAACCTTATGAGAATGTTGACATAGGCTAAGCTTGAGTGCGTGTGACACGTGCAAAAAGGAACGGGGACATGACTTAAAAGAATGAAGACGGCTTCAAAGAGAAAGAAACTAGGCGATGGAAAGACATTAGATGGAAAAGGGAGATTGACTGATGCAGTATGGGCTAGCCATCAGACAAAATACAACCAACGTGGAAGCTATGCGGAAAACTGTGTTGGCTCTGTATTATCACATTGCCTCCACAAATGAGGCTCCCCAACATGGATTATGTCCTGAAGGAGAAAACAACTGGTGTAAATATAATAAGGGGAAAATAAGTTGGAAGACTTACGAGTTTACCAGCAGTAAAAATGGATGAGATCCTAACCTATCTTCACTGACTTGGCTGATAAATATTTCCTAAAGAAATGCCTTCACGGGAGAACCCAGAATTCTAACGAGTGTATCAATAGTGTAATATGGAATCGTCTACCTAAAACAGTCTTTGTATGTAATAGCACACTCCATTTTGGTGTCTACGATCTTTTAACCAGAGGAATATCACTAAATGTCAAGTTCTAGAGATGACGGGATTGCGTTCTGGCATCCAAACAGTGCACGCCATGTTGACTCTAGATCAAGTTAGGCTAAGAAATGCAGATAATGCTGAAAAAATCTTAGCCAAGAAATCAAGGCAGACCATACGGGGTGCCAATAGAAGACTACAAGATGCCATCGGAGGGGATGAAGATGATCCAAGCTATGGAGCAGGCTTGTTTTGACTTTGAATTCAATTTCCCGCTAGTTCCCTTTTCTTGTATTTAGGGAACATTTTCTCAGCTTCTGTTTAACCTAGAACCAAGAAACTTTAGGAAGCAGTTCATTAGAGTGTTTTACATACACTGAAATAATTTCGTGTTGATATGTAATTTAGAAAAAAATATAATGGTAATAATGTACCGAAAAATGGAAGTAAAAAAATTCTTAGGTAAAAAAATATATATCTCCCTCATTATTCCCACTAAAAATATTATCATTTCAGTAGACGCACAATGCCTATGTTCATACGCTGTAAAAATTTGAGTTATGTAGCTATCATGGTTTTCAAGAAAATGTACCTATAAATTAACATTGTGAAGATAGGCGATTCTATTTCCCCTTAAATTTTCTGTAATTAATAATTAAAGAAAGACATATAAGGATTTGTATTAACTTACTTGGAATTACATTCCCTTTACTATGAATTGTTTATTTTTAGATTTTAGAATTTAGATTTTAGATTTTTGATTTTGCAAAAAGACCAAACCATAATGTCATACCGGTAACTCAAAAATTTTGGTAACTAATTATTAAAGAAACACTTAAGAGGATTTATATTTTAGAATGTAGAATTTAGATTTTTATTTTAGATTTTGAAAAGACCAAAACCATACTATCATGACTTGACATTTTTTGGTAAATAATAATTAAAGAAAGACATACTATATAAGGATTTATATTACTTAGATTTACCTTTTTCTACTATACATTTTTAGATTTTAGATTTTTGAATTTAAATTTTAGATTTTTTATTTTAGATTTTAGATTATGCAAAAAGACCTAATTTTCGTAAATAATTATTAAAGAAAGACATATAAGAATTTGAATTACTTGGAACGTCATTCTCTTTACTATGATTTTTTTAAACTAAAGATTTTTGATTTTAGATTTTCGCAAAGACCAAACCATAATATCATGACTTGAAATTTTTGGTAATTAATAATTAAAGAAAGACATAAGGATTTATATTACTTGGATTTGCCTTTTTCTACTATAAATTTGTAGATTTTAGAATTTAGATTTTAGATTTCTGATTTTAGATTTTAGATTTTGCTAAAATACCAAACCATAATGTTATGACTGTAAATTTTCGTAAATAATTATTAAAGAATGACATATAAGAATTTATATTACTTGGAATGACATTCCCTTTACTATGATCTTTTTTATTTCAAGATTTTAGATTCTAAATTTTAGATTTTAGATTTTACATTTAGCAAAAAGACCAAACTTAAAGGTTATTGACTGACATTTTTGGTAACTAATTAATACTATATGATGATTGACTAGAGATTTTGTGAACAAATACTTAAATTTTATTTATTAGTAACATTGGACCAGCAGTTTCTACAAGCTAGCCTATAACCTTACCTGGTAAACCATACTGTAAGAATTTAAACAAATACATTTTCTTTGAGCATAACTGTAATCAGCAATATCGTTTTCTAGGACTCGCTTTTTAGCATTTTCATGATTTTTGTTGTTGACAGGAACTGTGTTTTATGTAGTACATCACATTGATGATCACTAACCTTAAAACCTCACTATTTTTACTTTTAGGTCACTGCGACACTGTTTTGAACATTGTTTTGAACAACGCCATATAACAGTTCCATCTTTATTGGTTCGTTTCACAATATATGAATATCCATTATAGTATGCATAAGGATTACCATACCTAGTCACTGATACCTCCATATCAACTGTCAAGCATAAACTAATCTCTAGTAAAGACAACTTGGTAATAAGAACAATAGTTTAATGTGGGAGCATATATGAGAGCAAATGAGGGAGCAAAACGTGGGAGCAAAAAAGGGGGAGCAAATATGGGAGCAAAAGTGGCAGCAAAAAGTGGGAAAAAATGTGTAAGCAAATGTGGGAGAAAATGTGTAAGCAAATGTGGGAGCAAATATGGGAGCAAAAGTGGCAACAAAAAGTGGGAGCAAAAGTGGGAGCAAAAAGTGGGAGCAAAAAGTGGGAGATAATGTGTAAGCAAATGTGAGAGCAAATATGGGAGCAAAAGTGGCAGCAAAAAGTGGGAGCAAAAGTGGGAGCAAAAAGTGGGAGCAAATGCGGGAGAAAATGTGTAAGCAAATGTGGGAGCAAAACGTGGGTGTGGGGGAACAAAAGTGGGAGCAAATATGGGAGCATGACACATGACATGTTCTACAAGTTTAGACTTGGTTTGAGACTGGCTATGACGTCACAAATGAATGGCGGTGGGAGGCTGAACATAACTTTTTATTAAACAAAAAACATTTTCCTTTTTTGACAGCCTCTCACCGCCTTTCATTTGTGACGTCATAGCCAGTCTCAAAGCAAGTCCAAACTTGTAGAACATGTCATGTGTCATGCTCCCATATTTGCTCCCACCATTTTCTCCCCCCCCCCCCCCCCCCCCCCACGTTTTGCTCCCACATTTGCTTACACATTTGCTCCCACTTTTTCTCCCACTTTTTGCTCCCACATTTTGCTCCCATTTTTGCTCCCACTTTTTGCTGTCACTTTTGCTCCCATATTTGCTCCCACTTTTTTGCTCCCACATTTGCTTTCACATTTTCTCCCACTTTTTGCTGCCACTTTTGCTCCCTCATTTGCTCTCATATATGCTCCCACATTAAACTATTGTTCTTATTACCAAGTTGTCTTTACTAGAGATTAGTTTATGCTTGGCAGTTGATATGGAAGTATCAGTGACTAGGTATGGTAATCCTTATGCATACTATAAAGGATATTCATATATTGTGAAACGAACCTATAAAGATGGAAACTGTTATATGGCGTTGTTCAAAACAATGTTCAAAACAGTGTCGCAGTGACCTAAAAAGTAAAAATAGTGAGGTTTTAAGGTTAGTGATCATCAATGTGATGTACTACATAAAACACAGTTGCTGTCAACAAAAAAAAATCATGAAAATGCTAAAAAGCGAGTCCTAGAAAACGATATTGCTGATTACAGTTATGCTCAAAGAAAATGTATTTGTTTAAATTCTTACAGTATGGTTTACCAGGTAAAGTTATAGGCTAGCTTGTAGAAACTGCTGGTCCAATGTTAGTAATAAATAAAATTTAAGTATTTGTTCACGAAATCTCTAGTCAATCATCATATAGTATTAATTAGTTACCAAAAATGTCAGTCAATAACCTTTAAGTTTGGTCTTTTTGCTAAATGTAAAATCTAAAATCTAAAATTTAGAATCTAAAATCTAAAATCTAGAAATAAAAAAATCATAGTAAAGGGAATGTCATTCCAAGTAATACAAATTCTTATACGGTATGTCATTCTTTAATAATTAATTACGAAAATTTACAGTCATAACATTATGGTTTGGTCATTTAGCATAATCTAAAATCTCAAATCTAAATTCTAAAATCTACAAATTTATAGTAGAAAAAGGCAAATCCAAGTAATATAGATCCTTATATGTCCTTCTTTAATTATTAATTACCAATCATTTCAAGTCATGATATTATGGTTCTGGTCTTTGCAAAAATCTAAAATCAAAAATCTAAAATTTAAAAAAATCATAGTAAAGAGAATGTCATTCCAAGTAATACAAATTCTTATATGTCTTTCTTTAATAATTATTTACGAAAATTTGGTCTTTTTGCAAAATCTAAAATCTAAAATCAAAAATCTAAAATCTAAAAATGTATAGTAGAAAAAGGTAAATCAAAGTTTTATTAATCCTTATACAGTATGTCTTTCTTTAATTATTATTAATTACCAAAAAATGTCAAGCCATGATACTATGGTTTTGGTCTTTTCAAAATCTAAAGTAAATATCTAAATTCTACATTCTAAAATATAAATCCTCATAGGTGTTTCTTTAATAATTAGTTACCAAAAATTTTGAGTTACCGGTTTGACATTATGCTTTGGTCTTTTTGCAAAATCTAAAATCTAAATTCAAGAATCTAAAATCTAAAAGTAAATAATTCATAGTAAAGGGAATGTAATTCCAAGTAAGTTAATTCAAATCCTTATATGTCTTTCTTTAATTATTAATTACAGAAAATTTAAAGTCATGACATCATGGTCATTTACCCCGTGTACTTTGGTGTGTAAGTAATGTTACTCCAGTTGTCAACTGGTTTGGGGGTGATCTCTACTTAGTATAAAAACGAAATCCCCGATTCTTGGATGTTACAGGTTATCTCGAGAACCACTGGATGGATTTTAATGCGGTTTTCACCACTCTGTAAATGATATATCAAGGACGGTTTCTGTACAAAATAATTTGTTTATGAATAAAGAAAGCCAAGCAGTAACGATTTCAGTAAACAAAGTCAAAAAGCCTAGAGTCCGTGGCGCTTTTTAAGCTTACGCTGGACAAACAGTTAAAATGTTTCTATATACTATGAGTGTAAGAATTGTTCAACATGAAAAGTTCTACAGAAAGTCCGCTAGAGCATATCTCTATCTTTAATACATCGTCCACTATAAGCGTCTTTACATTTTCATTTCTTCCAACAATCTCCATTCAATTTTTAAGTAGCTGTTCTCAGGCAAACGCTGTGGTGGATTGCTAGTATGTAATATGTTGTATGGTTTTTATGACCGGATGCTCTTCCTTACACCAGACAAAAAAGTTTTTGTCATGTAACCACCTAAGAGGCTGAGTGCTGGTCTTTCTAGTCAACGCCTGTGAGGGCTATCTACGTATGGATCAAAAATAAATAAACCTGGGCAAAAATGTTAAAGAAAACAGCCGTTGTGTTAAGTTAGGTACTGTCACTGCATTGTCTTGGCGTAAAAGTAAAAAGAATTACACAAAATCCCTACTAAAAACAAGTAGTTCCGTGAAGAACTATACAGCTTATTTTCATATATTCTACTTATGTTAATTGCCTCTGTCAACATACAAAATTTCAGTTTGATTGCTGTAATAGATTCGTACATATTGAGAACCGACTAGATATTTCGAATGGTCGCCATGTTGGATTTTATATATGTAGGTCCTAGAGTTATGTACTGTTACATGAAGATTATTGTGTACGTGTAGCATTCAAACTTCAATCGCATGATTAGGACACAAAAAGTAACAACAAGATTTTAAAATTTCGCACAGCTGCCATCTTGTGGTTAAGGAAACAATTGAAATAAATTAGATGTCAATGGATTCACATTCGTAAAAAGGATTTAGTTTACCAAGTTTCACTGTACTCGGATGGTTAAATTGCGAGAAACGTCCATGTGAATATTTATACTTCGCGTCGCTGTCATGTCGGTTTTGTGATCACCAGGTTATTGAAAGTCCTATAGGTGAACTTATATTCATAGCCCCTATGTACATAAGAAAATTCAGTTTGATTGCTATAATAGATTCGTAGATATTCAGAGCCGTCTAAATATTTCGGATGTTCGCCAAATTGGATTGTTAAATGTATAGGCCATAGAGTCATGTACCATTAAAGGGGCATTATTGCGTAGGTTCATTATTCAAACTTTCACATCGATCGCATGATTACGACACAAGAAATATATACTTAATTTTAAAATTCGCACAGCCGCCATCTTGAGGTTATATAAACAATTTAACTAAATTTGATACCAGTGCATTACAATGTGCATAAACATTTCCTGTACCTAGTTTCATTGCGTTTGGAACATTAAATCGTGAGAAAGGTCTATTTAAAATTTTCAAATTCGCGTGACCGCCATGTTTGTTTTGTAGTTAACCGGTTTTTGAATGCCTTATAGACGAACTTCCAGTAGTGCCCTTTATCTCCGTACAAAATTTCAGGGTGATACCGCTAATAGTTTCAGAGATATTGAATGCCGGTGAAATATTTTGCACAGCGGCCATCTTGTGGTTATGTAAACAATTGAACGAAGTTAGATGTCGGTGCATTACAATGTGTATAAACAGATATTGTGACAAGTTGTATTGCGTTTGGTTGGTTAAATCGCGAGAAACGTCAATTTAATAGTCGCAATTTCGATTGGCCACCATGTTGATTTTGTAGTTACCAGTTTTTCAAGAGTCACATAGGTGAACTTCTAGTAGTTCCCTTTATCACCGTAAAAATTTCTGAGTGATATCGGTAATAGATTCGGAGATATTGAATGCTGATGAAATATTTCGTACAGCAGCCATGTTGGATTGGTGAGACGTAACAAAATTTGAAGGGCACGGTCGGAGTTGTCCGGGATAGTGCTATGAACTTACTGAGTTTCATTGAATTCGCTCCAGCCGTTTAGAAGTTATTAGGGGAGAGACACACACACCATCACACATACACGCACACACACATGGACAAAAGGTGACCTCATAAGCCTATTTTTCAAAATTGAAAATAGGCTAAAAATAGGCTAATCGAATCAACATCTTTCCGGTTTTGCTTTTAAACTAAATGCACCCAATTCCAGAGAAATACATTTCTTAGCAGAGTCGGGAATCAAACCCTGGTCTTCGCAGTAAAGGTATACAGCTTAACCACTTAGACATACAACAAACGACAAGAAAATGAAGAATTTACAACATTTTAAAGTATTTGAAATATTCTTACTGTCAGGCCAGATCCTAACAAGGACAGTATTTATCGTGCATGAGTGCGTGCGTTATCAAGAGAGGTCGTGTTTCGCAGAGTTGCAATTCACATCAGCTTTGCCCGACTGCTGGACAAAGGCAGTTCTGTCTTGTTAGTTGCGGGGTTCGCTCGCAAAACATTAAAATAAATTATTAGCCAGTGCGTATTCTTAGTGCATTTGAGGTCATCAGCCCTGTGTGTTAATGCATTATACCTTAAATAGTCTAATACCGTGCCGTTGGTTTAGCTAAGAAATAAAAACTACCGGTAGTGTTGTTTTTTCAATGGATATCAACAAAAATACAATCTCTGTACACGTAAGTAATACCAATTCGATGTTGTTGTTGAGCCTTCAGTCTTTTGACTGATTTGATACAGTGCTCCATGGCCCCCTGTCTTGAGCTAATCGTTTCATCTCTACATAGCTAAAATACCCTACATCCGAGGCAATATGTTTAACATATTCTAAACTTGGTACTACCCTACAGTTCTTAAACCCGACTCTTCCTTCCATAACTAAGCTTGCTATTCCTGGGTGTCTTAGTATGTGTCCTACCAACCTATCTCTTCTCTTCATTAGCAGTCGCCAGAAACATCTCTCCTCTCCCACTAGTCTTAATACCTCTTCGTTTATAACCCTATGCACTTGAGTGTATGTAGACGCTGTCTGATAACCTGTGTCACTGTAATGTCTGTACAACTGTATGTATTTGTAATAGAGGCAGGTATTGGGTAGCAAGCAGCTGTAGCCTTAAGTTACGTACCATGCCGTCATTTGCTTAAGAGTGTAAGAGTGGAAAACCACAGAAAAACACTCTTAGAAAGAGTGAGGGAGGAATTGAACCCGTCTCTTCTCAGTTTTGTCTCACAAGGCTGAGCGTACCCCGTTCTTTTAGGAGTTTTGTGATTTCGTAGTCATGTATCCCTGTGAACTTGGGAGTATGTTGAAGCTGTCACTGTGATGTCTGTACTACTGTATGTATTTGTAATTCAGATGAGGATTGGGAAAGAGGTGGCCGTGGTCTTAATTTAGGAACTATCCAAGCATTTGCATGGAGTAAAAGTGGGGAACCACAGAAAACTACTTCCAAAATGGTTGAGGTAGAAATCAAAACCCAACTCCTGTCAGCTTTGCCTCACAAGGCTGAGTGTAGCCTGTTCCAGTTCTGAGACCAGAATTACATTTCTTGGCTGAGCAGTGAATCAAATTCAGGCTTAAGCGGTGACAGCCAAGAATGCTAGCCACTACACCACAAGGTAGACATGTAGTAGTTGTTGTTGTTGTTGTTTCATTTGAGAGGGCTTTCACATCGTGATCATTTAGTTCCCATGTACTTGGATCAGTGTGGAATATATCTGATAACCTGTGTCATTGTTCTGGCTGTATTAGTGTGTGTATTTGTAGTTTAGATGAAGATTGGAAAGGAAGTGGTCGTTGCCTTAAGTTAAGATATATCCATGCATTTGCCTGGAGTAGAAGTGGGAAACCACAGAAAACTTCATCCAGAATTGTTGAGGTAGGAATCAAACCCTGCTCCTCTCAGATTTTTGCCTTACAAGACTGAGTGCACCCCGTTCCACTCATGAGACCAGAAATTAAATTTCTTGGCAGAGCCAGGAATCGAACCCAGGCCTTCGCAGTAACAGCCAAGAATGCTAGCCACTACACCAAGTGGTTGATAATATAAAGCTAGTCTGGATTGCACATGATCAATCAATAATTACCTAATACTACTACTAATAATAATAGTAATAAATATTCCATTTAGCAACTATACGGCCGACCTCATCTGTGATGTCATTGACGGTCTCAGGACGTGGCGGCCATCTTGAGCATTAGCCCTTGCGCCAGCTCTGACTGTCCCCTCCATAAGAATAACATAGGACTGGTTGCGCGCGGCGGTCATCTTGCGCATTAGCCCCTGCGCCAGAACCGCCCTTTTATTCCTATTTATATAATATCTGATACCGATACTTGTATACTTGTACTCACTTTTAAGCAAGATTATTGAATAAAAACAATATGCCTACACTACTTTATCTGCACATTTGGCATGAAATAGTACTGAGCACAATTCACGATTGACTGATTTCGCTCACGGCCACATGAAATATTTGAACTGTACTATCGTTTTTTTTTATTATGGATACTCGAGTTTAGGCCTTAATTAATTACAAGCAAACCAACAGACCTATTGAAAAATGACTTATACCAATATTTTCCTTGTCTAATTCTGCGTTAGACTATATAAGTCAATTATAGTCAAGTTTATTAATTATTTACAGTATTTATTTCTGATTGTATGAAAAATTTGTCCGTGTTTTTGACGTCTTTTCCAGGAACCGCTCACTTAAAACTATATGCGGTACATGGAATACTACTTGGCTGAGGGTAATTAAACTTTTATCTACTATATAAAGCTCAAATACCACTCACTCACTTACTGACTGACTGACTCATTCATTCATCACGAAATCTCAGAAACCACCGAACGGATTGGAGCTTCCTCAAGGGCCGCAAACGCCCACTAAGAAAGGATTTTTGGATATTCAGGTTCTAAAGGGGTGTTAAGGGGGTAGACCTGCTTTTCATTGAATAGCAATACCTCCCGATTGGTTTCATTGGGGGATGTGATACTCGGCAAATAAACTCATCATTAAAAATAAGAAGACACGTGCCTGAGGGTTTTTCGATGTGGTGTATATTATGAGGTGAAAGGGGTGAAAAGTGGGGGCTGACGGATTCCTAACGGAGCGTGTATCTCTTAAACGACATAGGCGAGGAGTTTGGAACTCAGCGGAAAAAAATCAGCATAAAAATAAGAAAATAGGTGCTTGACCGTTTTTTTCATAAATCCAATTTAAGGGGCCCATGGGAAGGGGTGAAATTATGGAGGGGGGGGGACGTAATATGTCTGAGTGTAAAATTATACATGGCCAATGTTGTAGACAATAACACATTACATCTTTTTTGTCTCTTGCTATTTCATCATACGACGAATACTTAGGGTTGATTTTGTACTTTTTGGCCGGAATTTTCTAAGTCCCGGGATTGACATAAAAATTGATTCGAATAAAATTTCAAAAAATAGCTTTTTTAATACTTTTATTATATTTTTCACGTCTTTTAGGGTCCGAAACCAACATATTTTGATGTTTTTTTTTCGTCCCATGCATTTTTGGTTTCAGGTGATAGAATTATTTCCACTAGGACCCATGCTTATCTCTTACATATAATCCAAAACAGACTCATCACCGCAGGGCTCAAACCACTAGACCTAGGAAGCTGAAATTTTGCATGTTGGTTGATCCGAGTATGTAGAAGCTCACTAAGAAACGGTTTTTGAAAATTCAATTTATAAGTGACTTTTTTCGGCCCTTTGGCATTGACAATCCAAAATTGACTCATCGACGCAGGGCTCAAACCACTAGACCTAGAAAGCTGAAATTTTGCATGTTGGTTGATCCGAGTATGTCGAGGCCCAATAAGAAACGGTTTTTGAAAATTCAATTTGTAAGTGACTTTTTTCGGCCCTTTGGCACTGAGCAAGTACAGTCGGTAAAATGTTCGGATTTAGCTCATTTTAAGCCGCCACATACGAGAAACAATACTCGGAGGTCCTGTAGGGACCCCGAAACACACTTTTTAAGTTCCTAAAATGAACGGTTTCGGAGATATTCCCAAATAACTGTGTTCCCTCTGAGAAACAGATCAACGTTACTATGGCAACCGCTGAAATTTCGCAGACCGGGGATAGTTTTCTGGCAATATCTCGAAAACCGTTCGTTTTAGGGCCTTAAAACGCTGGGTTCGGTTCCCACCTCTAACCACGAACGTTGCTCCTCGCATTGATACGCGTAAAATGAGATATATTTTATTTATAGAGGCTGCTTTATGGGCCCGGACAAGGTTTCTCGATATACTAAAGGTTGGGCCCGACGCGTTACGAGCTACCATTGGTTGACGAAGTGACGTCACCACAGGAGCAAGCTAGCTCCGCGCTTGCTTCGCGCCGTCATACAAGCAATACAGAAAGACGTAACAGAAATAAAACAATAGTTTTAACTAGGTTAGCATTGCTCATGGTATATCGCACACGGGCATTAAGCATGGGCCAAGACGTAGTAACGGCTTCTGTTAAAAAAAAAAAAAAACAACGGTGGTAACATAACAATTGCCCCATGGCGAAGCCGTGCATCTAGTCCGGAGATTGTAGGTTCGAATTACAGCGCTGACAGCAGCTATCCTGAGTGTTGTTTTTCCCCGCGTTTTCCCCACTCCCTCCAGCGTAATGCCTGGATAGTACCTTACTTCAAGTCCCGGGGAACCTACCTCATCCCTGTTCCTAATACAGTTACATACACTACTGGTCATCACAGAAATACAGGTTATCAGAAAAGTTCAACACACACCCAACTACACGGGGCTGATGACCACGATGCCCCAAGCACCTCAAATGAATTAACGCCAACAACAAACATAACATTGAAATAATCGATACCGGTATATGATTCTCTATCATCGTGCTGGAAATGAATTTTCAGTGTTGCCTAAGTAATCGAAATGTAATGTTTTTCAGTCGGTCAACACGTTTGTACCCAATTGCAGTGGGTGGTTCCCTAATTCTGAAAAAAAATGACATTTACATTAATTTACATGAAATTTTTTCAGGATTAGGGAACCACCCACTGCAATTGGGTACAATCGTGTTGACCGACTGAAAAACATTGCATTTCGATTATGATTATTGATGAGTGATGCTCAAACACCCACCAGTGTTTCATAACAGTGCATGGATACAAACTAATCAGAACTCGGGCTCTGAACTATACCACGCATATTTTATAAACACAGAAATTATCAAAACACTTAATTGATAAACAATTCAAATTGCAACTCTCATCTTAGAATTATCGTTCACTCTGCAGCAGATGTACAACAAATTACTCACAAAATAATAGTCATTTAACACACACGCTTATCTTTATTTTCGAGACTGGGGTTTCGGGTCTTGGGCGGTGTTAACCCTTGACGATGCAAGCCATTTGCGTGCCTTTCGTTGCTCCGCAACCGCGACTTTTGCTTCTTTCGCCCTAGCGTTCAAATGCCGCATACGCAGAAATATTCTAGTTCTGGCGTATATTTTTACAACCTCTGTAGGCACATCCGGAAAATTCTTGCTTATTATTTTACATAGTTTTCCCACAATATTAGGGTCCCGTGAGAGAGCACCATTTCCATGAATGTCCGTAAAAATTTACTCAAACTGTTTAATTTTATTTAGCCATTCACTTGATGGAACGAGTAGACCACCTCGTGACAAAACTTCGATCCATCCTTCAGGTGCTGTATCAGAAGAGACAGGAAGTATTTGCCCTGTCGGGCATCCCATTGATCGATCATGCTCACGTCCTCGGTAGGCGATATAGCCAGCGATGTAGCGGAATCCTTCAACAGAACAATCAGGTCCCATCGTTACCGGATGCGGATCCCGATCATTTGTTGTGCTGTTTTCCAGAGTAATGTCTCGGATCTCTGTTTCACCGTCAATCATACTTAGTGCTTCAGACATATCTGGCAGAAACTCTAAGAGTTTAGATGTTAGTAACTCGCCATCAACCTCTGGTGACACCATAGCTTTGTTGGACAAGGGAATATCAGCCGAATAAGCGCTTAGTAGTATCAAGCGCAACCGAAATTTTACGTCTGTTGGCAATGGATGGTCGTAGAAATGTCCAAGTCCTCTTATCTGAGAGAATATATTTTCCAGACAATCTTGGTTGAGTCGTGCTGTCAAAATGTACTTCACATTCATTGATTGAAGATCACTAAATAGTCCAAATAATGACCGAATTGTGGTCATGAATCCTTTCTGGAACGGAAGCAAATGTTTTGTTTTCCCTACTTTCATTTCTTTGCAACATGCATATAACCTCCTCAAAAGCTTTTCTTGGGCTTCAAGGTCCTTCCCATAACCACACGCGAGTTTTTTGTCATCACTGGTTATTCTTGCATTAAGAATATCATAACAGTAATTTAACAGCTGTATGAATGCGGCAATATGCTCCTCGTCTGGCATAAGGTAGCGGATAGCTGCGGCAGTGTGGTTTGAAAACAACTGCGTTGCCAAATATACTCGCTGGAGCTCCCTTCCTTTAACATTTAGATGATGGAGTGAGAGCTTAGGGCAAATCTTCATTTCACCACTATCTAAAGTCAGCAACTTTTCAATGGTTCCCTTCGTTACATTAATGTTACCCGGAAGAGTCAGTCCATCATCAATGATATGGTTTCTCATTAATTTATAAAGATGTGGGACATCTGCAAATACCCATATTCTTTTCTCTGGGGCTCGTGGATTGGGGAAACATGTGTTGGTGTGTGTAACATTAAGTTCATTCCACACAGTACGGTTTTTAGCTCCAAGATCAGAAATAACGGCTACTACGCTGTACCCAACATCTTCTAGAGAGGCTATTACTTCTTTCAGCAAACCTGCTGTCATTTGCACATCAAAATCATAAAATATTGGCTGTTTCCACTTAGCAAATAGTCCTCGAACCATGACTACTTGTACATTACTGTGAGGTCCAATAATGCGATCTTCATCTTGATCGTAACATATCCTACTGTCAACGTTCATTTCATCAAATGACAAAACACACACACGCTCCAAGCTGGTGAATCGCTCTGCTTGCGCTTTCATCAGTTGAAGCACATCGTTAAGAATTCCTGCTCGACAACGGAAGGAACGATTCACCCATCTCTTCAAAGTTGATATTCCGGGCAATGGAAATCCTTTATTTCTTAAATAAATGTAACACTTTCTGGAAACTGCACGTAGTGCTACTGCTTTGCAGACGTCTTACCTGTTCCATTTAGTCTGCTTATTATTTTTTATCAAACACTTAATCTGTTTTTTTGAAAATAGTTTCCCAAGAATATTATGCACTTCAGTTTCCACACGTTTAACTCGCAGGTTGGAACTTCGTCTCAGTTTTCGGCTCTTGGTCTTCAGTTCTTCGTTAAGGTGCTTGTTTCTTGTTTGAAGTTTGGAGCACATCTGGACCAATCTTTTGTTCTTCTCTTCCAGAACTTTTATTTGTTTCAATAGCTCCTGTACTTCGCCAGAGGTGGTATCCTCAGTGGAGGTAGATTGATCAAACTTCCTTTTCTTCGGCGACACATTAGCAAGAGAATCCATTGCTCTCTTCCGAACTTCCCTGGAATACAGCCTCTCAGTTCTACTTACATCTGCATGTCCTCCCGAAGACTGTGCATCTGACGCATGGACTGTTAATAGTGGTAGGCCTACACTTTCATAACTTGTCCCCGGTAAGCTATTACCATTGTCATTGCTCCCAGGTAGGTTCACTGTTGGTACTGCATATTCTTTTAGCGTCTTTTCTGGAGGTAAATTCAATAATTCAGCCTTCAAGTCCCGAATGTAATTTTCCCCCGTAAAATGCCGCGAACACACGATAGAAGTCTTAACATTAAAAGGATCTTTCCTTCTGCACTTCAGTACCCAGACCTTTTGTAGCTGTTGCTCTTTAGGAAATGAATGATATACTATATCTGTACCTTTTGTCTTTCTACTGTATGACAAACACCCTGTCACCGCACACCCTGGCATTTCTAACACTTATTAAAACTCGAATACACATGCGGTGATCACCTGAATACAAGCATAAACAAACTGTGTGTCGCGCTGCCTGCTCCTACAGTGACGTCATGCGCAAGACGAGGAATAACGAACGGCTATGGCGCATGCGAATCGGGCTCCTCGTGGGGCTCGGATACGATCGTGATTTTGAGTCTAATTTTATACTCTTTCGGCTGGTTGTTGTAAGCGAGCTTTCAGAAGTTTACTCGAATTTACAATGTTAAGATACTTTCTATTTTGCACGGTATGCTTTCATTTTCTTTATAAATTTGTTTTTTCTTAACTGAATATTTTTGTTTGCCAATTTTGATCTGCTCTTTTTCGTATTTAACCATGATCTGCAACGTTGATTCACATTCGAATGTGTCGTATTCTACCGGCTGTCACGTTAATTATTATTGTTTCTTAATTACTCTTACTGAGGAATTGGGCAAACTTATTTCAATAAAGTTGTTGTTTTGTCTTTCACGGCCATTGAATCCCCGCACAAGGCACGGCTTAAACCTAGAAAAGTTGCTGAGTTGTACTAATGGGCTAATGGTGCATCAGAAAAGAGGAGAATTGAAGCTTTTGAAATGTGGTGATAAGGGAGAATGATGATCAGATGGGTAGTTAGGGTAACAAATGAAGAGGTATTAAGACGAGTGGGAGAGGAGAGATGTTTCTGGCGACTGCTAATGAAGAGAAGAGATAGGAGGGTAGGACACATATTATGACACCCAGGAATAGCAAGCTTACTGTCGACCAAAATATTATGTGCACTCGAGTTTGAAGGTTGATTGTGAAGTAACCAATAGACCTTCATAAAATCCAATGACATCATCATTTTCGACGCTCGATCTTACGTTAGTTCATGTAGATTTGGAATTTTTAATTTATATTTTAATATTTTTTATCGCAGTTGAAACACAAAAAGTGCCCCTTTTTAAGCGTGTTTCAACCATGCGTCACATTTAAGAATTATTATCTCACAAACCCGTAATCAGATCGAATCCAAATTTTAACACAATATACATTGGAATGTTGAATAACTGGTTTATTAATTTCAAAATTTTGTGTGTTCAAGAACGAATGTTGTTATTATTTTTGTAAGGTAACTCTTTCTCGGCTCGGGGTCGTTGGAAAATGTAGTTCTTGGTTGCGTTGTAATCCTTATACATCAAAAAGTTATGCTGTATGACTGTGAAATAGGTAAATTAATTCACTTATTTTATATCGGTTCGTATTTGTACGGAGAATTAAGACATGGTTCACCAGCTAGCCGCTCCGGGAAATGCTATACAGCGTTGCTGATATGGAGCCCATCACTTCCGAGCGAGACGTGCCATGACGCGTGATGTAGCCCATCTTGGCAATGATGTACTGCTTTCACCGGAGCGGCTAACTGGTGAACCATGTCTTAATTCTCCGTACAAATACAAACCGATATACAATAAGTGATTTAATTTACGTATTTCACAATCATACAGCATACCGTTTTGATGTATAAGGATTACAACGCGACCAAGAACTACATTTTGAAACCATCCCGAGCCGAGGAAAATTTACCTTACAAAAATAATAACAACTTTGTTTCTTGGACACAAAAAAAAATTAAAATTAATAAACCTTTTATACAACATTCCAGTGTATGTTGAGTTAAAATTTGGATTCGATCTGATGACGGTTTTGTGAGATAATAATTCTTAAATGTGACGCATGGTTGAAAAACGCTTAAAAACAGGCACTTCTTGTGTTCCAACTGTGATAAAAAAAATATTAAAATATAAATTAAAAATTCCAAACCTACATGATCTAACGTAAAATAGAACGACAAAAATGATGATGTTATTGGATTTTATATAGGTCTATCGGTTACTTCACAAACAACCTTCAAACTCGAGTACACATAATAGTTTGGTCGACAGTAGTTATGGATGGGAGGGTCGCGGACTAGAACTGTAGGGGTAAACCAGGGTTAAACAGATTGCCTCGGATGTAGGGTGTGGTAGCCATGTAGAAATGAAACGATTAGCTCAGAAGAGGGATACATGGAGGGCTGCATCAAACCAGTTAAAAAACTGAAGACTCAAACAACAACAATCAGGAATTTTAATTACTTAGAGAGGCATGTGGGGCAAAAGGCTCGTTGGAGAATTTCAATCCCTGGGATGTAACACTGGAAGAGACTGCATAATGTACATCAGCGGCCAAGGTGAGCGATATTTAACTATAGGTCTATTAATAGGGATATGTTTACGTTCAAATCATCAATTAGTATGGCCAAATTACATCCAGAATAGCTTAAGTAAGAATACATTTAATTCCCCATATTCCGATATATTTGCCATTCCAGTGTGCAAGAGTGCAGTTCCCTCTTCAAACAATATTCGCAATTTCTTTAACAAAGCGCAATGACACACACTTAACAGTAGCACGTGTACATTTAGACAAAACAATTTTTTCCCATGGCCAACTGTATGTGGCGTGCTCGCGAGCATCCGGACAACAAAATCGTTATGTCTCAGCAGAAGATGGCAAAACCATCAACGTAATTTTAAAATGTGTTAACATAATGTAACAACGAACCCTGCAGACGTTCACAACTCGATAAAATTCCCACTTTGCTGATCATATCAATATACTGTATGTATCAGAATATTCAGAATTAGAATGGACACACCTATAGCCGCGATTGCTGTAATAGAATAGACCAATTATCAGCAATAATGCATCGTCCCCATTGTCTTGATCGCGGGCGAAGCCGCGGGTACCTGCTGGTCTACTATATAAAGCTCAAATACCACTCACTCACTGACTGACTGACTGACTCATTCATTCATCACGAAATCTCAGAAACCACCGAACGGATTGGAATGAAATTTGGTATGCAGCTTCCTCAAGGGCCGCAAACGCCCACTAAGGATTTTTGGATATTCAGGTTCTAAAGGGGCGTTAATGGGGTAGACCTGCATTTCATTGAATAGCAATATCTCCCGATTGGTTTCATTGGGGGATGTGATACTCGGCATATAAACTCATCATTAAAATAAGAAGACACATGTCTGTGGGTATTTCGATATGGTGTATATTATGAGGTGAAAGGGTTGAAAAGTGGGGGTTGAAAGATTCCTAACGGAGCGTGTATCTCTAAACAACATAGGCGAGGAGTTATGAACTCAGCGGAAAAAAAAATCAGCATAAAAATAAGTAAATAGGTGTTTGACCGTTTTTTCATAAATCCAATTTAAGGGGCCCATGGGGAGGGGTGAAATTATGGGGGTGGGGAACGTAATATGTCTGAGTGTAAAATGATACATGGCCAATGTTGTAGACAATAACACATTACATCTTTTTGTCTCTTGCTATTTCAACATACGACGAATACTTAGGGACTTATTAATGATTTTGTACTTTTTGGCCGGAATTTTCTAAGTCCCAGGAATGACATAAAAATTGATTCGAATGAAATTTCAAAAAAAAAAAAATTAATACTTTTATTATATTTTTCACGTCTTTTAGGGTCTGAAACCAACATGATATTTTGATTTTTTTTTTCGTCCCATGCATTTTTGTTTTCAGGTGATAGAATTATTTTCCACTAGGAACCATGCTTATCTATCTATTTAACTATTGTTATAACGGGATTCCAAATGTTATTGCGGGCGAAGCCGCGGGTAACAGCTAGTATGTTATAGGCACAAGTATTGGAAGTGCAAATCTCAAGTTTGAGTTTTTTTCAACTACCCAATAAAAAGTTCTTATATTTTCTGGTGTACCGTTTTCTCGGCCCAGGATAAACGTACAGCAGGAAACTTGGCCTCATTTTGAAGCTCTCATTCGCGATTATCGGAAACTACGACCACTGTAAACGTATAGTTTGATGACGAATTTTTGAAGAGTAATTTTAATGGGAGGTTTTGTGCGTTCTGACCCGTGCGATTAAAAGCGAGCCAGCTGGTTAATTCGAGTGCAGCGTTGCCGGGTACCCTCGTCCCGGGCAGTTGTGTAATGGAATGCGAGTGACCTGGCTATGTCCACATGCTATTTTCAGTCTTCCTATTTACTGCATATTGGCCACATCACATCACTTCCAGAGGCCTCCGAGAACATCATTGTCTTTTGCTAGGAAATTTATGGATGTCGTGGATGTTTCAAGACACGGTCTGGAGCTGGGAAACGCATCATAATCTTGCATATAGGAAGTGAAGAAGGATTTTTCGACGGTGCAGAACTTTGTTCTATCGGCAAGAAAGGGAGTGGAGATTGCCACAACGAAATGAACTCGACTCATTACGAATAATAGTTCAGGAAAATGCTGAGTGTATTGCCTCAAAGGTCGGCTGTCATTATAGATCAAACCCCATATCATACGATGGTCGATCCTGCAACTAAAAACCAGAACATATCGTGGCTGAAACCTGACATTATAACCTGGATAACATCAAAGAATATATCGCTACCACTTGGAGTTGGCAATTACAACAAGCAGACTAAATCAGAGCTGATTGTCCTTGCTAGACCTTATTTTCAAACTCCAGTGAAAAATCTGGAACAACTAACCAAACGACAGCGGCTTCGGTGGCGTAGTCGGTAGCATGCTGAGCTTCTATGCCCAAGAGAGCGGGTTCAAACCCGGCCGAAGCCGTCGGATTTTTTAAGAGCGTTAAAAAGCCCTCAGTATGCCTTCCTTCGGAGGGGAAGTAAAGCCGGCGGTCCCATGTCATAGATTTATGGCATGTTAAGGAACCTTCCACTAATTGCACCTGTGTGAAGCTAAATTGGATAGGTTATTGTAAACAACGCTCTTAGGTTTCTAAGTTCGTTGCCAAGAGCCGACTGCGGTGGCGTCTAACAGCTGAGTTGTGAACTTAGCCTAGTAGTCGTTGACGGTGGTGCTTGGCGGCAAAAGTAGGAACTATTTGAAAAATTCTAAGTTGCAGTACTTAAATTAAAATAACAGATAACACACACTAATACAGTCATCACAATTAACACCGGTTATCAGACAGTTTCTACACACACCCAAAGTACACGGGGCTACATGACCGCGTTGTCGCAGCCCCTAAACTTAAGAACCAACCAACACCATAACCAAACGACTTCGACCGGATGTAAAGCTTGTTTGGCTACCAGTGGCTCATTGCGAGCTCAATCCAATCGAACTTATTTGGGCTTACGTTACAGGAAATATAGCAAAAACAAATATGGCTAACATATTACAAAATGGTAGAAGTATGGAAGCAATGGATGTTTTATGCCGAGAAGCCTTGCGAACCGTTACTCCCGAACTCTAGAAACAATGTATTAAACACGTAAAAGAATTGAAAACCAATACTGGGAGAAAGAGGAACTGTCTGAAAATGTCCTTCATTTCGAGCTAGTCATAATTAACATGAATGACAGCAGTTCTGATTCATCGGAACAGAGCGATTCTTCAAACGAAGAATACTGACTGAATTAAATATTGTAAAGATATGTAGATAATATAAATAGACCATATACAAATTGTGTATTATGACATATCCCAATTAGGAAGCAAATCATTTTCAAACCTGCCATTGAAGATCCAAAGCCCTTATGTGAAAAAGGTGATGGAAAATGAAATTTGCACGAGGAAGGAAAATAAAAGGTTGAAAGTAAACTTAAAGCAGTTGTGATGTTATCGATCCTCGATGTTCATTTGTCCTTTTTTAACGGTCTTCTGTTAGACAATGCATAAGGTCAACATGGCTTCCTGCTCCCTATGTAATGTGTGACGGTTGCTAGCGCTTGTCACATTCTGGTTAATAATACCCTGCCCCACATGTCACATTTAGGTACCCAGATAGCTTCTAAAACCCTGTTGGACCATGTCAGAATAGACATGTCTCCTACAACACATTTTCCATCCATCAACTTCACTGATAATCAAAACCTATGATTTGAACTGGGGTACCCAGATAGCTTCTAAAACCCTGCTGGACCATGTCAGGATAGACATGTCTCCTACAACACATTTTCCATCCATCAACTTCACTGATAATCATAACCTATGATTTGAACTGCTTCTAAAACCTATTTGGAACTTGTCAGTATTGGCACGTCTCCTAATTCCTGATTTTCTTTGTGAATGTTATGGCCAACACCATGAAACTAATTTCCATATTAGTTGAAGTTATCTGTCGGCGGGCGAGAAGACTGGAAAATTGGATCTTCAAGTTGGCAGCCGGCAGAGGGCGATGTTCGATGACTTGCATGTTGGTACCACGGCGGAGTTAATAATATTTTTTTTTAAAAAGAAGGGAGAACGTCGGACTGTTGCCAAGAATGAGTGACTTGGTTATTAGAATCTTTGACGGGCGTAATCGTAAAACTACTAGTGCCGATGAGAAGTTGATTCTGTGAACTTAAATGAATTGTGATTTGCGTCGATTTTAATATTTTATCGCCACCTTACTTCGCATGTAAATGTAAATTTTGAACAGTGGCGTATGCGTGTACGAGAAACAGTCTAGGTGTTTGATTAAGGAAGGGTTGTTTGGTTGGTTGTTTTTATCCTTGAAGTGCGTTTTGTGCCGTCTGGCCTATCGCAAGGTGTAGTTCGCAGTGGAAGTGTGTACCGATTAGCCTGGCGCTGGGTCCATTAAACCGGACTAAGGTTATGAAGGTATCAGAGGCGATGGTTTGAACGTACATTCACTGCCATGTGAATGCAAGTTCTATTCGAATGCGCTATACATTATGGGCCTAGTTTAGCTTAGCCTAAAGAAATAAAGACTAAATAAGGTACACATACTCAACACGTAGGCAAAGAAGAGGTAATGTATTGACCAAAGAGATAACATCAAGGGATGACGAGGAAGCATTACATGCTATGAATGAGGTTAAGAGGACGTCAAACATGTGATGTTAGGTAAAATAACGGGTGAAAGGACCGAAACGAAAATGTCATGATCGATAGGAGATAACGGTAAAGGAGGGGAACACATTTGGGAAAGTATACTCGTAAAGAGTAAAATTACATTGTGAAAAATAAAGATTTATTTATTTAATCGTATGGTGAATTACATAAAAACAAATCCAAGTTCAAGTTTTGGAGCCATTCCACAGTACATTCTCGAAGATGAAACAGATCGCTAGGGCTCCCGGAGTAGGCGTGTAGAGGGCAGCGCTGGATGATATGGTCCATGGTCTGTTCCTCCTCATTGCATTGACACAATGGGGAATCTATCCAACCCCACTTATGGCATAGGTAATTGCAACGGCCGTGCCTGGTTCTCAGTCTATTGAGGAGACACCATAATTTTCTAGGAAGGTCAAATCCTTGTATTTTCACCGTTGGGTTGATCTCCTGGGCACTAGTTCCAGACGTTGAGTTTGACCATTCGTCCTGCCAGCATTGGTTTAGGTTGAATCGATTTGCCAGAAGTTGGTCGGCCAATAAACTGGTTGGTCTCCTCGAATGAAGTCGCTTCGGTGGTGGGTGGCAAAATTCCAGGTGTATTGGTAATGAGGGAGAAGCATAGATCTTCTTTGCTTCTCTGATCAGAGCTTCCTTCCTCCTCAGGTGAGGTGGTGGAATGTGGCTGAGTACTGGTAGCCAGTGGCGAGGGGTTGATTTTATGGTGCAACGCATAGTGGCATTCAGCTTGGTATCCACTTTATGCACATGTGCACTTTCCAACCATACTGGAGCACAGTATTCCACTGCAGAATAGACTAGACTGATACCCGTTAATCTTAAGCAGTCCGCCGTGGCTCCCCATGAACTACCGCAAAGCTTGTGCAGGATGTTATTTCTGGTGGAAATTTTGTGAGAGAGCTGGGTAAGGTGTTCTTTGTAGCTCAGAGTTCGGTCCAGCGTGACACCTAGGTATTTCGGGAATGGGTTGTATTTCAGTTTTTCACCACGAAATACAACATTTGGCTTGTAGTTTGCTAGTCGGTTGGCAAGATGGAAGCATGAAACCTCTGTCTTAGACATACTTGGGATCAGTCGCCAGGACTTGAAGAACGTTGGCAGTTTCTCCAGATCGGTTTTAAGAGTGCCTTCTGCATCTTCAAAAGTTCTGCTTTGAGCTACCAGTGCAATGTCATCTGCGTAAATAAACTTAGTAGCTGTTGTTGGTGGCAAGTCATGAATGTACAGATTGAATAGAACTGGGGCCAAAACTGATCCTTGGGGTAGACCTTTATTTAGTTTCCTTTTGCGACTTTTAGCATCATCTAGAAATACTACGAACTCTCTTTCACAAAGCATGTTAGAGATAAGATTTGCAATTTCCAAACAGGGGATAGCTTCCAGCACTTTGAGGATCAGTCCATGTCGCCAGACAGTATCATATGCGCTAGTCAGGTCGATAAAGACAGCTGTTGATTTTAGCTTCTTTTGAAACCCTGCTTCAATGTGAGTGGTGAGGGCCAAGACTTGAACAGTACAGCTTCAGTTTTTCCTGAATCCAGCTTGTTCTGATGGGGTTACAGCTTCAATGAGTGGTGCTATCCTGGCAAGAAGGACTCGTTCTAAAAGTTTATAAATGCAGCTAAGAAGTGCTATTGGACGGTAGTTTTCAGGTCTCTGCTCCGACTTGCCAGGTTTAAGAAGGGCGATAACCTTTGACCGTTTAAACTGCTTTGGTAGGTTGTTAGTCTGAAGGATGAAAGTAAAAAGCCGGCTGATGCTATGTGGACCCATGTTTCGAAGGAATTCATTATAGATGCCATCTGGACCAGCAGCTTTACCAGTTTTCAACATCTTGATAGCAGTTTCAACTTCCTGAACAGAAAATATCCTAGACAGTTTCTCATTCTTCTGAGTTCTACGTTTGAGTTCGGTGAGCTTTTGTTTCACTGTTTTCGTGTGACATTTATCTCTTTTGGATCGTGTAATGTCCACCATTCTATTTGCAATGGCATCTGGGCTCAAGTTAGTATACTGCTTTTTGGAGACATGTTTTCCAGTAAGACGATTTAAGACTCTCCAAGCCTTTCTGCTCGATTTCGCGAAGTCCACGTTTTTCACTGTTTCTTCCCACTTTTGTTTCCTATTCTTCTCTAGTGATTGTAGCAGCTTCGAACCAACTTCATGATTGCCTGTTGTTAGATATTCTTCGTAAAGCGCCTCGCTTTCAGGGTTCCAGCCTGGCACATAGTCTTTTCTGAAACCTCTAGGGATGTTTAATTTAGCAGCTGAAATTACTAGGTTAACGAAGTCATCATAGTTATTGGCAATTGGCTCTAGTTTTGAATCAAATAGCTTCCGATCAAGATCTTCATAGATTTTTTCCCAATTTGCACGGTTGAAATTCCACCTGGGTAGAGGTAATGAGTTCACCATGGGTATCTTCGTGCCAGTTTCCAGAAGAACTGGTCGGTGTTGGCTGTTTGGGAAGTTAGACAGTATTTCACGTGCAGTGTTACGAGGCTGATCAAGACAATCCTTTGACACAAATGTTAGGTCGGGATTGTAGTCTCTTCCCCAACGAGCTGAATGGAAGGAGCCTTTGTCTTTCGCGTCAAAAACTAGATGCAGATCGGATATTTCTGCCCATTGAGTTAGTACCTCGCCATCATCATCTACTGTGTCATACCGCCAGTTTGTGTGGTGGCTATTAAAATCCCCAGTATAGATGCAGGGATGGTTGAAGGTGGGCAAAACTTTCGAAGTCCATCTGATGCAAGGAGGCTTGTACACATTAACGACGATTAGGTCATTCATTTTTACTACTATAGAGAAGATAAGATCTTTGTCACTCGATTCAACAACTTGTACTCCAGTCAGGCCAGATTTAGCGTAAGTGGCAATTCCATACTGTTGGTGATGGATGGCTTCAACTAATGTATAGCCCGGTATTTGTCCTCTTCTAGCAAGGACCTGTTCATCTTTTGTGTGGGTCTCCTGAATGTTGACTATATCAATGTTGAGGCTATTAAGCTGTTTGTGGAGGTAGTCACACTTGGCAGAACTTATGCCTTCAATATTTAGTTGGAGAATGCGGATGGAAGGTCCAATGTCTATGGCTTGGTGGTTCTGAAAAGAACCGTTATAACGAAGAGTTTGAGACATTGTAATTTGTTCAGTTTCACCGTATGTCGTTGTTGCTCGCTTAGCACCACCCAGGGGACACGTGCAGTGCAATTTATAGGTAACTCCTGCGGACGTGAGCAACGGTCATGCCCCAATTAAAGATTAAAAGGGCTAGACAAAGAGTCGGGGAAGGTGAGTCTACCGTCAAAGGAGCGAACGGTAGCTCAAATAGCCCTGAAGGAGATGAGGGAGTGCGTGGGGGACGGTGTATTAATAAAAGCGCGCGTAGATATGACTTAATAGAATAAACACAAAAAGGGGCAAGAAACCGATTTTAAAAATAATTACGAGAAAGATATTGCAACACAAAATAAAAGACACCCATCAAAATAAATTACGTCAGAAAGGGATTAAGCCGTACTCATGGACTTGCATAAGAAAACGCAATCCTAAGATAAGAGGCAAACTAAAAGATAAGAGGCATGGCATAGGTCTTACTGTTGAACACACGCTACTCAGTAAGCCGTACCAAATACCAACACAAAAAGATACGACGAAATGGGGACAAAGATTAACGGGAACGAAACACATACTCCATGGACATACTAGAAATGGCGAAACGTCCTAGTATTCCATACAATGAGCAAAGATAAAAATACGTAACCTACCTTGAAGGTGTCAGCATAAATCCGGCATAACGGAAGGACATTAAATGAACGAGATTCGCACCTCTACGCGCACCTTTATAAAAAACACAAACGAACGAAAAAAAACGAATATAAAAGCAAGGCATCTCGAAAATGAGAGCGAGTGCACAAACCAAAAAGGTCCTACCATGATAGAAAAAACAGAAGACTGACCAGAGAGTAACAAACCGTTGTCACAGGTGACGGAAAAAGGAAGTTAAAAGGAAAGAGGTGTCACTAATCACGATTCGGCATAGTGAGAAATCACTATAACGAACCTTGATCAGCAATTATAGAAATGTCCACTGATCTGCTCGGCTACCCTGTCCAGTAATAACCAAGAAGAAAAGATAACAATTCCGATAATTGACACTCCGAAGAAAAGAGAAAAAGGAAAGACTACAGGAGGAAAAGAAAAAACGGTTCAGTTTTCTTGCCAATGAGGTCCTATGATCTTTTATGCTTTTCCTTGCTGTTTTGGTTATCCCCGTTGGCATGACGAGTTTCTTTGCAATATGGATATAGATTGTTGATGTAAAAGAAAAAACAAAGAAGTGTGTTGAACGTCGTATTCTTGGTTTTTGGGGCGCGGTGTTATGGGGATGATTTTCTCGTTAGCATTGGGGGAAAGCGAATAAGTTGTGTTATTTAAGGTAGTATTTCGTGAACGAGAATGTTTCTCTAACGCGATTACGTTGAGACATGGTATCGTTCGGAGGGTTTCAAGTTTTTTTTTCAAAACGTTACACATATCTGATTTTGCGCTGACTTGTGGAGTTGTTTGCCGAATCTTACTCATGTTATCGTAATGCTTTGGCCTGTGAATACTTGCAAGGGGTTTGAAGATATTATACGCGCTTTAACCTGAAGTATGTTTTAACCTGCTTCCGTCTTCGAAGTGCATTGAAGGTGAAGATTGATATGTTAATTGCGAGACCTGATAACAGGTTATACTTCGATGCTCCGTGGGGAGACCTCCAAGCACCGGCCAGGTTGCTGAAAATATTTATTCCTTCCTGCTCAAACTGATTCTATTACCAAATAAATAAATATATGCCACTACCCATGATATGGGGGTAAGTACTGAACCTAAATGTTATAAAAGGAGAGGATGAACTGAAAACCAGTGAGTACTAGTATATCTGATTTTGAGCATGCATTAGTGTATTGCATGAAGGAGGAAAGTATATGTTGTTATTGAAAGGTGTTCTTGCATGTATATTGTACTGTAATTTATGTGGTTTGAGGTTATTTTCTCCTGGTGATATTAAACTATTGTTAATTATACAGTATTTATGTATTTATTTACCAGGCTAATTAAAGGTTGATTCCGGTTTTTGGGGCGCGAGGCCCGCTTTCACACAACGGGCTTGGACCCGGTTTCCCTCCCCTCTTTCTAATGGGTAGCAGTAGTAATATATTAGGAATGGGGGGAGAGTGCAAACAAAGTAACTTATCCTTTAAGGGGTGTTACATAATGGTTGTACAGAGCTATGATGTGCAATAAACCCTGATTTGATACTGAAATGAGAATTATCCACTTGCGTTACGTTGAGAACCGGTAGATACGCGGGTAGCGTAAATAATATAATATACTGTAACGTAACATTGTGGCGACAGTGACAGGATACGCGTGCGTGTTCTGATAATATTGTGTCTCGAAAGTCTTTCATACCACCATGGAAGCGGAATTGGATCGTTCATTGAAGTTAAAGAATTTATTCGTACAGTGTTTACTAGACAATTGAACGTTATTATTTGCCTGCGGCAAGATGGCGTCACTGTGACAGAGGTTTAAAATATATAAAGTTTCTTTCCTTAGGTCAAGTGAAATATGGAATATTGATAGTGTTTAGAAATTCTTATTGATAATTTAATAAACTTAAACTAAGTTGTGGGAACGTGTATCCAAAGATTTGGCGACTTCTTCAATCACTGTTTGAACCAAGTAGAGCAGTGGCGCTTTTACGAGTTTTCACCCGATTGGAAGATATACGTATTTCAAATTCTTCTTTATTGGTAGGCAATTAGATTAATTTATTTAGGTAATAATAATTAAAATAAGTTTAGTGTAATTTGGTGTAAACATCAAGGCTAACTTAGATCTCTAGTATGTCGACAGTAAACAGTGTTATTGTCTCGTCAGGTAGTGTAACCGCTACGGATTTATGCTCGTCGTGCAAAATGAAGGTAAAAAATGCAAATAAAATCATCACAAGATCTCAGGTAAAATTGAATGAGGAGAAAAGTGAAACCGATTGTCGTAATGTAGGCCTACCGGTACCGTCATGCGAATGTCACAACCTGAGAAACGAACTGTCCTCAAAAGATGAAATAATAAAGCTGCTAAAGGAAGATATTACTAAGTTAATGGAAGAGTTGAATAAATTAAAAGGAAACAGAGGGGAAAACAAGGAAACTTGGTCGACAGTGGTTGCTGGTAAGGTAAGATTAAATATGCCTAGGCCTATAAATGGAGTACATGTAACTGAAATTCCCGTCTCAAATTCATTTGGAGCGCTCGTCGAAGAAAATGATGACTTTCTTCAAGAAGAAAAAAAGAAAATGATAAAGAGAAAATCCAGGAAGATGCGGATATTTGCAGATAGTCATGGGCGAGATGTAGCAGCAAGCGTATTGGAGAGAAGTGGAGAAAGGGAGGTCACTTCGACAGTAAAACCAGGAGCTTCAAATGCAGCGGTCACGAACGGGATGGTAGGAGAGTGTGCGTCCCTTACTTCAAAGGACTGTGCAGTAATCATCGCTGGAGCGAACGACGTCTATAGAAACGAGAGTAAAAAGGTAATCAAAGATTTAAAGGGTACATTGCCCTCCATGAATAACACAAATGTCATTATTGTAAACATTCCGCAGAGATACAACTTAATTCCCAAATCATGTGTGAATGTAGAAATAGAGGCTACAAATGGAAAAATTCATAAAATTTGTAAGAGTTTTCCAAATGTCCAAATTATAGATGTAAGTAAATTAGACATGAAGTTCTACACTCGGCATGGCCTACACTTAAATAGGTTAGGAAAAGAGTATCTTAGTGATGAAATCTGCAAAATTGTAAATTTAAATGGTAAGAATAGTTCAACAGTAATATCTTCAGAGTGGAAGCAGGGAAACTGGTAAAAGAAGCCAAACGTGAGGTTTGGCATTCAGATCTTTTGATGTCAAATTTGACTGAGTCCAACAATGGTATTTCTGATTTGTCAAGCAACAATAATAATAACAATTATGATAATAATAATAAAGTAAATAAATCACCAACACAAGCTTGAAAAAGTAACAAATTTAAAATTTACCACCAGAATGTTCAGTCTCTCTATAATAAAATTGATTACATAAATCCAATGCTTAAAAATGAACTTAAAGACATCTCAGCACTACGTATTTCAGAACATTGGCTGAAAGAGGAACAACTCGAATTAATTCAATTCCCAGGGTTTATTTTAGCTAGTAAGTACACTAGAACTAATATTAGTCATGGTGGTACTTGTATCTTCTTAAGATATAATTCAGATCATGAACAGTTAAAGGCTTATGGTTATCTAATTATGGAACAGGATTTTGAATTCTCTGCCGTAAAAATACAGCAGTTTAAGTTAATAATTGTACGTGTATACAGTTCTCCGTCAGGAAAGTTTCCTTTATTTATAGATAAATTAGAATTGTTACTCAATAACATGAGCAAAGTAAATTTCGATACAATAATTTGTGGGGATGTAAATGTGGATTCCTTAAAATGTGATAGAAATTGTGAATTATTAACACAGTTACTAATTTCCTATGGACTGAAACCTACTGTAAATACCCCAACAAGAATAACAAAATTTAGTAAAACCACTCCTAATGAAATTTTTATAAATACAGATAAATATCACCATTCAATAGCAGTCTATTTTCCGGGTTTTAGTGACCACCATGGACAAATACTGTGTTTTGAAGTACCCGAAAAAATCAATAATACTGATAATGGAGTAAAATCAAAGTGCAGGTCATTCACTGAAACAAATGTTACATAGTTCAATGACTTATTAAATAAGGAAACATGGTCAGAAATGTATAAACTAGAAAATGTAAATGATAAATTTAATGCATTTAACAGTACCCTAAAACACTATTTTGAAATAGCATTCCCCTTTAGACAAAGAACTGTTCAAAATAACAAAACTAGCAATTGGATAACAACAGGGATTATAAATTCATGTCAAAGAAATTAATTTCAACACAAATTATATAAACAATACCACACAACACCTGAATTCAGTTTATACTACAAAAAATACACTAGCATATTAAATAAGGTAATAAGACTAGCAAAGAAAATGCATAATGATAATTTTATTTCCCAATCATCTAATAACAACAGGGCCATGTGGTCCGTGATAAAGAAAGAAACTGGAAAATCTGCTGAAATACAAAGGAACATTACACTAACCATAAATAATAAAGTGATTAATAATCCAGAGGAAATAGCAAACACTTTTAATGACTATTTCCTGGAATTCCACAAATATTATTAAATAAATCACAGGTAAATACACTAAATGCTAATAATAAAATATATAAATGCAGTGATTCTTTATTTATAAATCATGTCACAAGTGAAGAGGTAAGAATAGTTATAAAAGAGGTAAAAAATAAATTCTGTGCTGGCATTGATGGCATCCCTGATGCAATTTTAAAGAAATGTGCAGAAAATATAATAAATCCACTTACACACTTAATAAACAGTTCAATTCTCTCAGGAACTTACCCGGATATTTTGAAGTTATCAAAAGTAATTCCAGTGCACAAAAACGGTTCAAAAGATGAATTAGATAACTATCGTCCTATTACCTTACCAACTGTTATTGCAAAAATTGTGGAGAAAATCATGTATAAGAGACTGATAAGTTTTATAGAAAAAAATGAAATGCTATCAAACTCACAACATGGATTCAGAACGGAAAGATCTACACAGACAGCAATTTATGAATGTGGTAATCGTATACTGAAATTAATTGACAATAAGGAACATGTAACTGGCCTATTCTTGGATTTATCGAAAGCATTTGATGTTGTTGACCATAAAATCCTCCTTACAAAACTAAATCAATATGGTATTAGAGGTCTAGCTAATAAATGGATAGAGTCTTAATTAACAAGGCGTAAACAAATAGTAAGTTTGAGACACAAGGATGATGGAACCAAATTACTTACTGAAACATTGTCCAATGAGGGAATTATTAAATTTGGAGCACCCCAGGGATCGGTTTTGGGCCCACTACTTTTTCTTCTATATATCAATGATATAACACAGAACGTTCTTTCACATAAGGAAATTTTCTTTTCGGTCGATACAACACTCGTAATAAAAGGTGAAACTAAACAGGTCATACAGCAGTCTGCTGACTCCGTTACAGTAGAGTTAACCAAATGGTCACAAGATAATCGCCTCATAATAAACTATAAAAAAACATTATGTCTAAATTTCCACACTATACAGAATATGAATCCTGCGAAGCCCAATATAACATTAAATGGTCATCAAATTGAAAATAAATCAGAAACAAGTTTTTAGGACTATGGCCACAACATGACTTGAAATGGAATAAACATATACAATATCTGAATAAAAACTGAACTCGATGTGCTTTGCGTTACGAATTTGGAAAACCTGCACTATCATGCACACATTAAGAAATATTTATTTTGCTTATTTCCATTCATACTTAAGATATGGGGTCATATTTTGGGGTATGTCGCCAGATGTACTAAGCACGTTTAGGATAAAAGAGGGCGATTAGAATTATGGCAAATGTAAACACTAGAGAATCATGTAGACCTCTGTTTAGAGATTTAAACATTCTCCCACTGCCCTGCATATATATCTTTGCAAGTATTGTGTTTTTTATTTAAAAAGAATTTAATGAATAAGGATGTTTTTCTTAAACCAAACAATGATGTTCATAGGCATAACACAAGACAAAATCAAAACATTCTTATTTCGCACACACGCACACACACACACACACACACACAAGCATATATCAAAAAGGAACTTTTCATACAGGAGTTAAATTATACAATAAACTACCCCAGTATATAAAACTTGCCCTAAAAATAAAAACCTTTGATAGAATGTTGAAAGCTTATCTGCAGTGCCATTGTTTTTACTCTGTAGTTGAATATCTTAGCCACTGCCGGCTGGATCGCAACACTCCTGGTTGCTTTAAACTGCCTGCCCATTCGACGATTACAGCATTGTTTTGAGCGTACAACCTCGTTTCCAAATAAAGGCGCTAGGAAGCAGCACCAAGGCTCTGTAGCAGACATAAGTTTTGTATTGATGTTAATGGCGAATTCGTGTTTTGGAATGCTTTTTGTGTGATTTTATAATGGTGTACTGCTGCGTGCCCTTTTGTAAATCGGAACGGGGCAAGCTAGAATACCGGGGAATATCATTTTATTACCATAACACTTGAAGGTTACATAAATTATTATATAGTTTAATGTTTCTTTTCATGTCCCACCACCAGGGGCTTACAACTAGTGGGATGTGGGTTGGCTCCTCTCTTTCATCTTTCCTGCCAACTCTTGTTCCCCAACGTTATTAGGGTATTGGAGGCCTGTGATGTCTTTCATTTCCCTGCCTTAATTGGCTCTTGTCTTTTTCTTTCCTATTTTTTGTGGGATCAGAATCTTTGAAGAATGAGTATTGAGTATTTGGAAACTACTAGAGCCATAAAAGGCAGATAGAAAAGGGAAAGAGGAGAGGGTCCACCCCAAAGTCAATAAAAAGGGGAAAATGGATACAGCTCTGGAACCCCTCACAGTCGCTGACTTCCGAGTTCAAAAGCTGACGGTGTAGACTTAGCCATGTGCTGACCCTTCGAAGAAGGAGGGTATCAGGATAAATGATGTTAGGGCCAGTTAAGGCAGAAAAATGAAAAACTCCCTAGATTTCGGATACCCTAATACAGTCGGGGTTGGAATAGAACAAGAGCTCGCTAGGGGAGGTCGACAGGTAGATGACAGAGAGGAGCCTGGCACAAGTAAGTGGAAATAATAACGGACAAGGCTGGGGTCCAGTGGTCTCGAAGCCAAGTCCCACTAGTTGTGATCCCTGGGGTTGGGGATATACCCTCAAGGGCTCATGGATAGTGAGGTTGGTAATAGGCATCTCGGAAGAATTTCTGAGCTGGGTTAGGTTTTCTCCTTTTCCCCTGACGGGGCTAACCCCTCTATCCGTTATTGTTTTAAGGGGCGGAAATACGAGGTCATCTCTCCCACACCCTTTTCTATCTGCCTTTCATAGCTTTACTTCCATTCAAGTCCCTCAATCCTTCTCTCGTGGTTTAGCAGCTAGGATGCTTGGCGCTAGCCCCGGAGGTAGAATTCAATTCCCTGTCTGCCAAGAAATTTAATTCTGGTTTGAGTGCTGGAACGGGGTACATTCGTCATCGCGAGGCAAAAATGAGTGGATGTGGGTTCGAATCCCACCTCAGCCATCCTCGAAGTGGTTTTCCGTGGTTTCCCCACTTCTACTCTGGGCAAATGCCGGGATGGTTCCTAATTTAAGGCCGCGGTCGTCTCCTTCCCAATCCTCACTTGACTTAAAAATACACACACTAATACAGTCATCACAATACGATGGGTTATCAAACAAATTCAACACACATCTAAGTACATGGTGCTACATGACCACGATGTCGCAAAGCCCCTGAATAAATGAACATCCCATTTTTTGGCGGCCCTTTCTTGATCTTTTATTGCCCTTATTCTTTATTTTCATCTCTAGTATACCGACAGTAGTGGCTACGCGGGCTAAAGCTCTACGTTAGGTCAAGAGGCCAAGCTCTCTGCTGACTCGGTAGACGCGTGGGATCGAGCCCCACCGTCGGCTGTCCTTGAAATGGTTTTCCGTGGTTTCCCATTTTCAACACCAGGCAAATGCTGGGACAGTACCCTCTGACAGGCCACGGCCGCTTCCTTCCACATCCTTGCCCAGTTTCATTCATCTTCATCCATTCCATCTCTCATCCCGACGCGCAGGTCGCCCACGGGCGTCGACTAGAAAGACCTGCACTCGGCCTCTCAGGAGGCTACACGACAAAAAATAAATCTCTAGTATGTAAGTTAGATTTAAATCAGTTGGAAGTAGCCTAATTGTATTTTATTACCATCCGTATAATTACGGGCAAATGAGCTAGACATTTCGCCCCTTAAAAACAATCGCCACCACCACCATGCATTTTTGCTTTTCTTAATACTGAAAATTTGCCCGTAAGTATGTGTCTGAATACTTTTAGATGATTGAATAACAAAAGAACTAACTTATTGTAAAGTTTTCACGTCCGTCAATTTCGATATTGATCCTCCAAACATAGAAATTCTTCGTTTCAGGTATCTTCCTCTTTAAAAAGCCGCGAAAATTCCAGTGCCTTAGTGCTGCACCTAGCGGTGAATTAATGCATATATCTTGTACGCCTGTGAGTGTCGAATGGGCAGGCAGTTTAAAGCAACCAGGAGTGTTGCGATCCAGCCGGCAGTGATCTTAGCTTATAGGAGCGATGAAATCTATAATTATATTTTACTTTTCTATTTTAATTGTAATACCTAGCTGTAAGTTGTATTTATAGAATTAAGTTTTCATATTATGATAATAGAGTAAGGTGTAAATAGTTGTCCAATAAGATTGTATCTCTTAAGATCTGTTATTTATAATAAGTTATAAATAGTTATAGTATTAGTAATAGGCCTATATACATGTTAGTACTTTTATTTTATAGATGTAAATTCTGACGTGTCCTATATCAAAAATGTATTGTATACATGTATTTGATCAAATGGAATTAATAAAATCTACCTACCTATTTATTTGTTATTATCTCATAAGGAGGCACCTGATCCGAGGCCCGTGATAGTGCAATACATCAAGGTAACAATGGTGTTTTAGTAATTACATGAAATTTTAAGTTCCATTGTTGAATTCATTATGAATTTAAACAGTTCTTTCCTGAAAGTGAGAAGATATTTTTCAGGTCATCAGGCAGTCTATTATATATAAATGATGAGTAATGCCATAGTGAATTATTTCCAAACCTGCTGGTATTTATTACATTATAGTGGATATTGCTTGCATTTCTGGTGATGTGTGAGTGAGTATCTGAATTGGTTGTGAGTATGATATTTGAATTGGTTATTTTATGTTTAATTTTATATATCATTATTATTCTGGCTGTTTGACGGAGACAATTTAGTGATAGGACATAACATTGTTTGTACAATTGAATTGTAGGTGTTAACATGGGAAGATTGAAAAGTATTTTCAAAGCCCTTTTATGTAATATATTAATTTTATTGAATAATCCTTTGCTGCAACAAGCCCAAATGTGAATCATGTATGCAATGTGACTTTCAATAAGTGCGTGATATATATACTTCAGTAGTGCTCGAGAAACTTTGTATTTTACTCGGCTTAGAACTCCTATAGCTGGAAATATTTTTCCACCAATAGCTTTGACATGATCATCCCAAGAGAATAGCTCATCAATGACTAATCCCAAAAATTTGGTAGATTTAACTCGGGGTAGACATTGATCTTGGAAGTATAATCGCATATCTAAAGTTAGGTTGAAGGAAGGCTTGTGAAAGACAATATAGTTAGTTTTAGTTAAGATAACTGTTAGACGGTTTTCATGCATCCAAGATAGAATCAGATGTGCATCTTCCTGCATTTTCTGTTCGAGTTCATGTACAGACTTTCCAACACAGAATACATTGGTATCATAAGCAAATAGGGATATCTTACCGTTTAAATTTAGTCTACCAATGTCATTGATGAATATTAAAAATAATATTGGGCCTAAAACAGATCCCTGTGGTACCCCAATAGTAATTGCTTGGCAACTACTCTCAGCATTCATGCAACTAACGAATTGTTCCCTGTCCTTAAGGTAATCTACAAACCAGTGAAGTGAAGTTCCTCTCACACCAGCTGATTCTAATTTATAAATTAGGCGAGAGTGATCCACAGTGTCGAAAGCCTTTTTAAATATATAAATAAACCTGATGCAAGCAATCCTGAATCTAGAGCCTCTTGAAGTCTAACAATAATATCTTCCACTGCATTGTTTGTGCTAGAGTTGGGAATGAATCCATTCTGATGCTTATAGAAATAATGGTTACGAAGAAGAAATTTTAGTAGCCGGTCCTTCACTACCTTTTCTAATATTTTAGAAATAACAGGAAGTATTGAGATAGGTCTATAATTATTAACATCATGTTTATCTGATCCCTTATAGATTGGTACTACTCGGGCCATTTTTAACTTCTTAGGAATTTTCCCTTCGCTTAAGGATTTATTTATTAATTTTGTGATATACGGTACTAACTGATGAGACAGGGTCTTAATTATGTTATTATTTAAGCCAGAAACATCCAAACTACTACTTTTTTTAAGATCATTAATTATTCGTGAGACTTCAATTTCATCTGTGGGCTCAAGAAAAATAGAGTTGACAGGTCCTGTTACTGATTTGGTGCAATCGTTGATAGGAATTTTATCGGCAAGTGACTTACCAATACTTGTGAAATGTTCATTGAAAATTGTACAGACTTCAGTTGGATTTGTAACCAAATTACCATTTACTTCAAGGTTAATATTACTATTATTATTATTATTATTATTATTATTAATGGCTTTGGTATCTGTAGATAATATTTCATTGATAATTTTCCAGTGATTATTTGTGTTGTTTAATCTATTCAAAAAATATGCATTTTCTAGTTCTCTTCTCATTTTTTGTTACTTTCTTACAGTGTGCATTATAGTCTGCAATTAGCTCCTTTCACAGATACTCACATCCAGATCCTACTCTGATTTGCTGCCTTTTTAGTTTACTATATAACCTGTTCGTTTCATCAATTAGCTTTAAAAAAATCTGGAGTTACCCATGGACATGATGGCCTTAATCGTCCACTTGTACTATGACTCGATCTTGGGTCCCTTGTCTCAATGTTGGCGTTTTCCAAATAATATACTGTATCAATTTGTCCACTATTGTTTCACAGCTATCATCATCCATGATCTCTAATGGATTGGCAGACATAAAATAATCCATGGCTTTCAAATTCCATATTTGCATTTGGTTATGCCTTTTATGAACTTGAGCAGTACCAGTAATAGCAATTTCAAAGTCGCATACTAAAAGGTTGTGGTCACTAAAATCACTGAATACATTATACAGGTTGTAACGATACTGTTTGTTAATATAGATATGATCTATCAAGGTAGCACTATCAGTTGTAACTCTGGTCATATATATTGTATTACATGCATTCTGGTTGAAACAAACACATAATTTATCAACTTCTTCAGCTAGACGACTTTGTCCTAACTTATCTATATTTATATCTCCAACTGTAAAGCATGCTTTATTACTACACTTCATCCAAGTATCCTCAAGAATTTTAAGAAATTCAGGGCCATGATTCACATTCGAGTTGTAGCAAGCTAAAATTAGGAAATCCTTATTAAAACCGATTACTTCAACAAGCAATAGATTATAGGGTGTTTTATAGTATCATTAATAGACATCACTATATTTGCCTTAAGAGGCCTTTTGATGAGCCCCCCCCTGGTATTAACCCATGAACAGAAGTAACCGTCATATCCATTTACATTGAAATATTTCTCCTCTTCGAGACATAACCATGTTTCAGTCAATACTATAATATCCGGGAAATTTGCTTCGGTTATAAGACTGATGAACTGACTCCATTTATCCCTGATACTCTGGCAATTTGAATATAAAATTCTAAATCCGTACTTAATCCCTTTTAGTTCCTTTAAGCTATCTGCCTGTTTTTATACAACTTCCATAGGGATGGTGTGAATTACAAGGTTTCCAAAGTGAGAATATCCTCAATACTTTTTACGTGAGTAATTGGGGATAACTTATCCTTCCTTATAAAGACTTTCCCTTCCCTCGACCAAACAAATTTGTAACCTTTCTGCCTTAGGTCCTTTGCTCTTTTGAGAAGGCCTTTAGCTTTAGGAGTCAAGCGTTCATTTATATAAACAGTCTCTCCTCCTGTGCATCCACTAACATCCGATGAGGACAGTCGCTGTACATTACGCTTGCTTTAATTAGGTCAAGCTTCTTCCATCTGTTGACAAATCTTACCACAATGGGTCTGGGAATTGACCTATTAGCTGACGGAATCCGATGTGCAATGTCTATTTCCTCTTTGGCAATCTCGCAGCCCACAGCTTTTCCGATGTTTGTCACAATGCACTGCAGTATACATCTTCTTCCCGCTGTTCAGGTACTCCATGGATTTCTACGTTGTTCCTCCTGAGATATTGGTTGATGTTCGCGTTCTCCTCGCCCATATAATTTTGAACTTTACTCAACTCATTTTGGAGTTCCTTAATTTTTTCATCCCTATCTTTAAGTTTGGTTCTCAAGTCTTGAATGACTTTGGTATTAAAGTCAACACTCTCTTTTAGTCTGTTGATAACTTTATCGACAAGTTTTTCAAGAAGAGAGTCAAATAGGTCACAATCGTTCTTCACTATTCCATGAATTACAGCTTTTAGTTCATCGGATTCCCACCTTACATCGCTTGAATCGACGGTTTTATCCGCGGAATCATTGTGGTTATGTTTACAATTCTTGCAGAACCATAGTATTTCTCCCGGGTTTGCAACCATTGCTTTAAAAACGGCATTTGATACATGCGCACAATTTAGGTGGAACGTTTCACTGCATTTTCCATCACACTGCACATAATTTTCATTTTTCTTTCAGCACTTTTTTGCATTAGTTACACGAGGTTTCACTATGTTTAGGCGCCATGCTTATCTGCGAAGTGAGATCGAGAATGTAGACCAGGAGGAGAAAAGAAGAAAGGTTCAAGTTTTGTTCTCCCTGCTACAAAAGGAAAATGATGTTGCTTTCATTAGACGGCAAGATCCTAAGTTAAAAAACAGACCTCAAGCAGGAAGTTGTGGAGGATGAGTGCCGCATTCCGGACGAATATCAACGACAGTTCCTAGACGTGGAGGCAAGTGTAAGTGAAATATTAACCTCTTCAACGAACTTACTTGATGCAGCGAGTACTACCAGTGGTAGTGCTGATATGGCAAGTAGACGAAAGTTCAAGCTTCCGAAGTTGGAACTTCGAAAATTTGACGGGGAGGTTCGACAGTGGTTACAATTTTGGGTTCAGTTCGAAAAAATTGATAAAGACCCAGATATTGTACCAGAAGATAAATTTCAGTATTTAGTGCAAGTTACCGTGAAAGGTTCGCGTAGTAGAAAGTTTTCCACCTACCGGTGAAAACTATTGCAAAGCAATAGAAAGTTTGAAAAGCAGATTTGGCTGGGACAATTTGCTTGTTTAAGTCTATATTAAAGAGCTGTTGACATTAGTTTTGAATAATTCTTCTTCTGTTAGTGTTTCCAGCTCTTTGTGTAGTTTATATGACAGTTTGGAATCCCAAATAAGGTGATTGGAAACACTAGGTGTTACCTCAGACAAGTGTGCTGCTATGTTATACCCTCTAGATGAGTCCTGTTTAGCTCAGGAACTTCTCAGGGCTTGGCAAAGAAGCCCAAATTTTGCTACTATAGGGACTGTAAAAACAGGTTAGAAACACAATGCAATTTCTAAAGCTGGAAGTAGAATCAGAAGAAATGATCAGTTTGGATGTGGCAGGTTTTGGTATTAAAGATGATTGTAATACTCAGACTGCACTAACATGCCGTAAGCCTGCAACAGCCACTGCTGCTGAGTTATTGAGTACAAGTGGTGTAGAGGATAGGAAATACAATTTTATTTTTTGTAATGGACGACACGATGGTTCCAATTGATTTAAGGCTCACAAAATGAACTTTCCTGAAAAACAAAAGGTGTTAAAAGATATGAGTGGCTACTTTCGGTGCTTCAAAAGGGATCAAAAATGCAAACTAACTGTGAGATGTCTTGTTTGTGGTAAGAATGATAATGTTTTAATGTGCCCTGATGTGCCAAGTAATAGAAAGTAAGATTATTCTAAAATTAATTCAGATCGCAACCAAGAGAAGGGTGAGCAGATAGCAACCTCCCTTAGTAGCTCCACACAACACAAAGTTCTGTTACAGACCCTAATTGTGAACATCAAAGGTACTAGGTCTTACATCTTTGTACGAGCATTAATTGATTCAGGCTCTCAAAGGTCTTATATCCGAAAATAAATCGTGGAAAAATTAGGTTGTAAACCACTGAGGGGAGAAACAATTAAACATGGCCTTTCTGGTGGTGAAAAAACTAATTTGAAGCAACGTCTGTGTTACTATCTATTGTTACAAAGCTTAGATGGGAAATGTCAATGTAATTTAGAAGCACTTGATCAAACATTCATCTGTGAAGGTATTCCTTCTGTCGAGAAAGGACCTTGGTTAGAGGAACTTGCGGAGGGGAATATTTATCTAACAGATGAAGGAGGAGGGGATGGACAGGTAGACTTGCTAATTGAGGCAGATGCAGCTGGTAAGTTATTGACAGGGAAACTGAAATTATTGGATTCAGGCTTAGTAGCTATTGAAACTAAACTAGGATGGACTCTGATGGGAAAGGTTCCATATCAGGCTTCGACTAACTTGGCAGTGGATGTTACCTCACTACTTATTAATGATTTTAGTCACCTGTGGAAATTAGATGTCATTGGTATATCAGACACAGCCACTCAGAAGTCCAAAGAAGAAAGGAATCTGGAGATTCGATTGAATTTTCAGACATGTATTGTCAGAAATGATGATGGACGGTACGAGGTGACCCTATTGTGGAAGGAGGACCACTTACCTCTTCCAAGTAACAGGGATTTGGCACGTAAGAGACTAGAGTCCACAAGCCAAAAATTACATGAACGCAATTTGTTTAGTCCCTACGATGCAGTTTTGACCGCATGGGAACAATTGGGGATAATTGAAAAGGTACCACCTCAGGCACTGGATGATTATGGACACTACTTACCTCATCGAGCTGTCGTTAAGGAGAACAGCACTACAAGAGTGCGCCAAGTATTTGATGCTTCTGCCAGAGAGAGAAGCTTACCCTCTCTGAACCAGTGTTTGGAGTGTGGGCCTAACCTTATTGAGCTTACATTCCATATTATTCAAATTTCGAAGAGGAGAGTTTGGGGGTAACAGCGGATATAGAAAAGGCTTTCCTGCAAATAAGTATTCGACACGAGGACAGAGACAGTGTTCGTTTCCTCTGGTAGGATAAGGATGACAGGGGAAGGTTAGAGTTATTCGGCATCAGCGAGTGGTGTTCGGGTTGAAATGTAGCCCTTTCATCTTGGGTGCAGTTCTTGACTATCATGTCAGTCAAGCCATGTTTAGTTCACTTTATGACAATGAGGTTATGCTTGAACTGAAACGAAACCTCTATGTTGATAATGTGGTAACTAGTACTGAATCTGTATCTGAATTAAATCAATTTATCAGTGAGGCTGGTAAGGTAATGGACGATGGTAAATTCAATTTAAGGGGATGGAAGTCCAACCCAGGGCCGTGGAGAGCGACGACGGGCCCTGGGGCTGGAATCTCCCGGGCCCCCCTCTGAAACGAAATTCTGTAAAATCCTCGCAAATTTGCACAAACTGATTTTGTACATTTTTTTATTTGCACTAAATGTTCATTACGAAATCAATTACAAGAACATAAAGAGACAGCAAACAAGCAATAATAATAATAATAATAATAATAATAATAATAATAATAATAATTTGTATCATGCTGAACTGCAATGCCCAAGATCACGGGTATAAACCCGGCCAAAGTCGTCGGATTTTTAAGAGCGCTAAAATCCTTCAGTATCCCTGTATTCGGAGGGGAAGTAAAGTCGGCGGGCCCATGTCATAGATTTGTGGCATGTAAAGAACCTACCACTACAATTGGTAGTGTGTAGTCAAAATTTGTAGGTTATTTGGTTAGAAACGCTCTATCAAGTTCCAAAGTTCCCTGCAGGGTGTCAGTGACAGTGGCGTCTGGTAGCCAAAGTTGGAACTACTTGAAATTAAACTTGTTGGGGAGCCTACGGGTGTTCAATTGAAATGACCATTGGCTGCAATTCATATATAATAATAATATTTCAATTATATATTCCAGTAAATCCAGGCTATATTTATTATCATAAGCAGAGCGTGAATTACTATCAATATAAATAAGTTAATGCTGGTATGTAAAATGTACAACATCATCTGAAAGTGGAGGAATGGATCCAAAATTATTTGCAAATTCAATGTTTATACCTGACAAGCGCGTATTAATGCATTATTTTCAATTAACAAAAATTAATATCAGATTAAAGCCATCAAAAACTAGGTACCGTAACAATTTTCATTAATTCACTACACTGTTTTGGCGTTTGACAAATCTAAATTTGTCTCGATGAGGTAACACTGTAAGCATGCACAGTGTTCAGATTTAAAGTTATGCAGATCCTCTTTGATATCAATAATTTTAGAACTTCAGAGATACTCATAAAATCAATATGCTCGTTTGTAATACACAAATTTGAAAAAAGTTGCATTTATCGGACCAGTAATTGCATCGCTTTTACAGTATTTAACTTTGGGAAAATACTCACAATGAAAAAAGCTGTTGTCCATGAACTCGGAAACAGATGGTTTGGAATTCCACCGTCAGTGATTCTATGCTTATTTTCCATGATTCATCGTTTTAACCCGTACATTCATTTTCTCCTCAATTCTGTCCCTACGTCATAATATCCAAAAATTAATCAACAGGAAGTTCATCTCACTGAACTGCATGTTAAAAGAGGTGGAAAGGGTATACTGTACACTGTGCAGTACTACGGCCTCTGTGACATATGACGTAATCTCTTTTCATAATGAAAACATAATGTTTACACAAAGTCAAGACGTATTTTAAAATAGTTTTACATATAATGTATTTATGTTGACATTCTTAAAATTTGCTGACCTTGAAGTGTCACGCCCTTGAGTCTAAGCCTAAACACTGGTAAGTGTTTTGGTTGAACGGCGATCACACATCTTTGTACATTAAACAAAGCAAAATATATTTTCATAATTAACCACAGGTATACAGTGCTCATACTTAACTCAAGTTATTATGTACTATCAATAGATTGCAGCTGATCAGTGATTGTTTTCACAAAAGAAGAAAATGTGAATTTGAACTATATTTTGTAATTGGCAGTCAGTGGATTTCTTATAATTTAATATTGCTTTGCAGTAAGCAAAACTAGAGCCAGATTTTCCTAAACATCCTCAATCCTATCTATGACTGGTGACCATCCTGGGCGGATTTAAGCCAAGGTTATGGGGGAGTGGACACACCGGGGATCTTGGGGGTATGGAATATCACCAAGCTCAGAGTGGGGTCCGTTGGCCCTCCTCCGGAAAAGTTTGCAAAAATTAGGTCCAAATTATTGAGTTATAGGATAGGCCATTTGGGTGATTATTTGGGGATATTTTGGAGTAAAAATTTGGTGACCATTAACATTTAATAATAAACTTTATTGCGCACAATGTGCATCGAGGATACAGAAAAATATAACATACCGGTATAACAACGTGACGACCAATGAGCTCTCAATAAGTGTTTGTTAATCCTTGATAAACTCACTAATCGAACCTTCTGGAGGTGATATCTTTCACATATCTGGTCACATAGCCTGCACACACAGTTTGTGTTTGGTTCATGGAAAACCTTGTTTTTACACATCTTGAAGTGGAACCCGTAGACAGCCAGTATCGTGACTATATGCCTCAGTTGGTAGCCCGTATCCATCCATTTCCGATCCGTCATGGCCTCCGTTGAATAGTAGTCCTCCCAAATGTCCCTCCTTTTTTCCCTTAGCTTATGCAACAGCTTATCATATGCTGCTCCTCCTGGTAGAATAAGGTTGCATCTCAGGTCCTCGATGAGGCAAGTCTCCCTCGCGAGCTCATATACGACATTTAGTGGCTATAGAAAAGACTCTCCGATATTGAAGTAAAAGCTCTCACATCTTCAAGTAAGACCCCGCGGTGTAGCTCACCAATGACCGTGATGGGGGCCTACAGCAAGTCTACAGATCGGAGGTTTGAATCCGGGCGCTGACAGCGACTATCCTGAGTGTGGTTTTTCACACTCCCTCCAGACCAATGCCGGGGCAGTACCTTATTTCAAGTCCAGGGACACCTACCCTACTCTTAACCCTAATAATTACAGTAATAGTCGCGACGGCCAACGCATTCCCAGTCGGCAACTAAGAATACGGCATGCGATTTATCATGTCACAGAGGCCTTAGCACAGCTCACACTGTGTATACCCCGCTTTTCGTCCAGCAGTTAATGGTTTTAAGAGGGTCTAAGTTTTGACTCTCCAATACAAATTGTTACAACAATGTTGCCAATACACCTCACTTATTATACAACAGCTACTAGCCTCCCCTTCAGTCTACACAATTCGCACATTTTTTGGTTTTCTATTTTGTTCGCTTCATTAATATTTGTGAAAAATACTGCTTTACAGTCAACTTTATTCAATAACGCGGAGGCCTTCAGAAACAAACCGTAAAACTAACGCGTCAGCAAATACTGAATTATATCTACAGTACTATTTGATGCAAACCATCCCCAACGGAGCGCCAATGGTTCATTATCCACCAGTGATACTAGACCTACTAGCTACTAAGTACACGGGTTGAATGTTGCAAGCCCCTAAATGAATTGACATCTGTAACGACAAACAGGCCTTTTTTTACTGTTGAGTAACACTACGAATAACACCGCAGTCGGGAAGCCAAATCCTACATTCCTGCCGCGGCTTCGTCAGGAACCAGAGTCATTTCTAAGTCGTAAATAAAGAAGGGAAATTGATTTTATGTTTAACGGTACTGAGACGTTAAAGAGTATCACGAAAGGGAAAATATCTCTTCGCGTCCTGAACAATAAGTGCTTTTCACATCCTTCTAGGACGCCGGGCCCCCCGGGAAGGGTCGGGCCCCGGGGCACCAGCCCTGCCTGACCCCCCCCCCCCCCCCCCCTCTCGTCGGGCCTGTTAATTATACAGTATTGTATGTATTTATTTACCAGGTTAATTAAAGGTTGTTGCCGGCTTTTGGGGCGAGAGGCCCGCTTTCACACAACGGGCTTGGACCCGGTTTCCCTCCTCCTCTTTCTAATGGTTGCAGCAGTAATATATTAGGAATGGGGGGGGGGGGGAGAGTGCAAACAAAGTAACCAATCCTTTAAGGGGGGTTACAGATTCATCCTGAAGTTTGGATGTATTGAACTTCTTTCTTGGCATATTGTTGATGTTCCTAGGTGGTTTAGGTCTGATGGATATCCTGAGTTTACATATAAGAAGTTTATGATCTGTCCAACAATCGCCTATATTCCTTGCTGTTCTGGTAATAAGAGTGTCCTTCTTATCACATTGCCGGGTAATGATATAATCAAGAATGTGCCAGTGTTTGGAACGAGGAAGCATCCACGTGATTTTGAAGCGGTTAGGTAGCCGGAACTGCGTGTTGGTAATGAAAAGTTCGTGATCTGCACAAAGACCAAGATGCAACAGTCCATTGGGATTACATTTTCCAAGTCCCTGTTTGCCCATCACATTATTCCATAGCCTGTGATCTTTCCGAACTCTGGCATTGAAATCACCGAGGAGCAAGAGTTTATCTGCAGATGGTACCTTGGAGATGATTTCACTTAGCTGATCATAGAATTGGGCCTTTACTTCATCATCAGAATCTAAGGTATGAGCATAGGCAGAGATGAGTGGCATAAAGGAACCTCCTGAGAGTGGTATGCGGATAGTCATGAGCCTTTCGCTAGTTGCAATGGGCGTAAGTTGGTGATAATTTACCAGTTTCGTTTTCACAGCGATGCCCACGCCATGAATACGACATTCACCCTCCTCTTTTCCTTTCAAGAAGATGGTATATCCTGTTTCAGATTCAGTAATCTTGCCTTCAGAAGACAGCCTAGTTTCACTGAGAGCAGCAATGTCAACATTGAGTCTTGATAACTCATGGTTACAAGAGCTGACCTTCTCTCAGGTCTAACGTTATTGTCCATATCAAGCAAATTTCTGATGTTCCATGATCCAATAATCAATTTGTGATTCTTTACTGTTTTTGAGTATCGACCGCTTGAGGGGTGACCTGCTGAGTGTGGTTGCCCAGTCGGACCAAGATTGTGACTTCCGATGTTTAGCCCACTTTTTCGAGGGCCTTCCCCATGTGGGGTGGGCAGCGGTGATCCTAAATAGGCCTGCCCAAACACAGATGCAGGACGGAATTCCCGAGTAGTCACAGAGTCTCCGGAAGACGACCATCACACATTTGCTGCCAACGTGCAGGTCCGAACTAGGGGCTTCCAGTTACACCCATAACCTGCCCCCACCATCCATATCCCATCGCCGTTGGACTTTGAAAGTAAGTGACGTTCGGAAGAAGTGCCACTGGCGTGAATTTGTATAGGGTGGATCTCAGCTTATCCTGCGGCTCACAAAGAATGAGACATGCAGGACCGAACACAGAGACTGCAACGAACTGCCGCATACTCAAGTACTAATGAGGTGCGCCTTTACAGCCAGTCCGTCGGGCCTGACCTCTTCCGCCTCTATGACCGTTGGGAGTCATAAGGGTGATTGGCTGCTCCTCCGCTCATTTTGCCGTTGGGCCAAAATCTGCCCATCATAAATATGGACAACGGTTTGCCCTATTAAACCTGAGCAATAGGCTGCCCCATCTGCCAACCACACTGTGCCAGAGTTCACCTCTTCCACTACAGGTACCGTTGAGGACTTCACCGTAACCCTGGCAAGGGACCCTAACAAGGTACTACCAGCCGGGCCAGCAAGACCAAGTTTTTTTAGCCTATTTTCAATTTTGAAAACATAGGCTTATGAGATCACCTTTTGTCCGTGTGTGTGTGCGTGTGTGTGTGTGTGTGTGTGTGTGTGTGTGATTCGTGTGTGTGTGTCCCCCCTAATAAAATCTAAACGGCTGGAGCGATTTCTATGAAACTCGGTATGTTCATAGCACTATTCCCGGCGACCTCGACCGTGCCCTTCAAATTTTGTTACGTCTCACCAATGCAAAATGGCGGCTGTGCGAAATATTTCACTAGCATTCAATATCTCCGAAACTATTACCGATATTGCCCTGAAATTGTGTACGGTGATAAAGGGTACTACTAGAAGTTCATCTATGAGACTTTCAAAAACCTGGTGACTACAAAACCAACATGGCGGTCAAGCGAAGTTGAGACTTTTAAATAGACTTTTCTCGCGATTTAACTATCCACACGTAATAAAACTTTGTACAGCAAATGTTTATACACATTGTAATGCTCTGGAGTCTAATTTAGTTCAATTGTTTACATAACTTCAAAATGGCGGCTGTGCGAAATATTTCACTGACATTCTATATCTCCGAAACTATTACAGATATCACCCTGCAATTTAGTACGGTGATAAAGGGTACTGATACAAGTTTACCTATGTATATTTCATAAACTTGTAAAGTAGAAAACGAACATGGCGACCAAGCGAAGTTGAGACTTTTAAATTGACTTTTCTCACGATTTAACCATCCAAACGTAATGAAACTAGGTACAGCAAGTGTTTATACACATAGTAATGCACTGGAGTCTAATTTAGTTCAATTGTTTACATAACCTCAAAATGGCGGCTGTGCGAAATATTTCACTGACATTCTATATCTCCGAAACTATTACAGATATTACCCTGCAATTTTGTACGGTGATAAAGGGTACTGGTACAAGTTTATCTATGTATACTTCATAAACATGTAAAGTAAAAAACGAACATGGCGACCAAGCGAATTTGAAATATTTTAATAGACTTTTCTCGTGATTTAACTCTCTGAGCGCAGTGAAATGTGGTACAGTAAATGATTTTGCAGATTGTAATGCACTGCAATCTAATTTAAATTAATTGTATACATAACCTCAATATGGCGGCTGTGCGAAATTTTTAAATTATTTTTTTTATTTCTTGTGTCGTAATCATGCGATCGAAGTGAAAGTTTGAATAATGAACCTAGGCAATAATTGTCCTTGAATGGTACATAATTCTATGGCCTATACATATAACAATCCTAAATGGCGAGCTTCCGAAATATTTAGACGGTTCTCAATATCTATGAATCTTTTACAGCAACCAAACTGAATTTTTTTATGTTCATAGAGACTATGAACATATGTTCACCTATAGGACTTTCATTAACCTGGTGAGCACAAATCCAACATGGCGGCGACGCGAAGTATAAATATTTAAATGGACGATTCTCGCGAATTAACTATCCGAGTGCCGTGAAACGTTGCACGTTAAATGCTTATACAAGTGTTGATCCACTGGCATCTAATTTATTTCAATTGTTTGCATAATCACAAGATGGCTGCTGTGCGTAATTTTAAAATCTCGTTTTTACTTCTTGTGTTCTAATCATGCGATTGAAGTTTGAATACCACACGTACACAATAATCTTAATGTAATAGTACAAAAATAAAAATCCAACCTGGCAACAAACTGAAATATTTAGACGGTTCACAATATCCACGAATCTGTTACAGCAATTAAACTGAAATTTTGTATGTTGTTAGAAGAAATTAACATGAGCAGGATATATGAAAATAGGCTGTATAGTTCTTCACGGAACTACTTGTTTAAGAGGTGTTACTCCTCTATCACTCTATAATTTATTTTACTGAGACTTTCCCTGTATAACATCACACATCCTAATGTAGGTTATGTGAGCACACTTGCTAGTGCCTATACTATATAAGATACCACTACTGCAGGTGCTCCATATTGTGTGTCAATATACAGCAACATAAGGAAGTGCAGTATTATAACCTACAGTGTGAGCACTAGGAGTGTGTCAATATACAGCAACATAAGGAAGTGTGGTATTATAACCTACATCGTGAGCACTAGGAGTGTGACAATATACAGTATACCCTTTCACGAATAGATTGCCAGCGGTCGAGATGGGAACTATTCTATATTTACTTGTGTCACACGTCAGCCTGCTTCGTTGACAGGTACAGTTGCGCGAATAGGATATGACTCAGATCCAGTACCCTGGCCATCGTGTAACAACTGTCCATGGTGACATGAGCTCCTGAGACGCTTATCTGACGCAATGCTGCTTGACTTTTGTGCAGACCTCATTCTGTCATCACTGTGTACCGCGCGGGGCTCCTGCTACAATAATCAAAAACACTGGCGCAGCCATGCTCAGCGGCAATCAAATGTTAAATGGGTAATAACATAAAAAGTGTAGTATTATAACCTACAGTCTAAGCACTAGGAGGGTGTCAATATACAGCAACATACGGAAGTGTGGCATTATAACCTACAGTGTGAGCACTAGGAGTGTGTCAATATACAGCAACATAAGGCAGGAAATGTAGTATTATAACCCACAGTGTAAGCACTAGGAGGGTGTCAATATGCAGCAACATAAGGAAGTGTAGTATTATAACCTACAGTGTGAGCACTAGCAGTGTGTCAATATACAGCAACATAAGGAAGTGTAGTATCATAACCTACAGTGTGAGCAGTAGGAGTGTGAGAATACACAGCAACATAAGGAAGTGTAGTATTATAACCTACAGTGTGAGCACTAGGAGTGTGTCAATATACAGTAACATTAGAAAATGTAGTATTATAACCTACAGTGTGAGCACAACGAGTGTGTCAATATACAACAACATAAGGAAGTGTGGTAATATAACCTACAGTGTAAGCACTAGGAGTGTGTCAATATACAGCAACATAAGGTAGTGTGGTATTATAACCTACACTGTGAGCACTAGGAGTGTGACAATATACAGCAACATAAGGAAGTGTGGTATTATAACCTACACTGTGAGCACTAGGAGTGTGACAATATACAGCAACATAAGGAAGTGTGGTATTATAACCTACAGTTTGAGCACTAGGAGTGTGACAATATACAGTAACATTAGAAAATGTAGTATTATAACCTACAGTGTGAGCAAAACGAGTGTGCCAATATGTTATTAGAGTAATATTTCCTGTGGGTTATATGTGGTAGAAACAAATAAATGAACAGGCACAGATCTTTGCTAACATCCTTTTGGCTCTGCGATATCAACTACACTGGTATCGATTTACTTTTATTACGTCCGCATTGTCTTTGGTACATAGTTGCCAACATATGCCGGTGAAAGATCTTACAACATAAATAAGAGTTAAATTGTCTTTCTTAACACTTCCCCTCAATTTAACATAGATAGTAATCTATTAAATGAGTTTAAGAAACTAATGATCACAGTACCAAAATAATCTTTCACAGCTTTAACAGTTTACAAGTGGCTTACATACTAACAATGCCCAAGCCAGCTCGAAGAGTCTGGAAATGGTTACCAATCAGTGGTTTGGTGAGAATATCTGCTTTCTGCTCACCTGAAGGAATATGAAGAACCTTGATAACATTCTTCCGATACATATCTTTCACAATATTATACTTGACATCAACGTGTTTTAGCCTTTTCTCTTCCCACTTATCTAGACAGAAAATAGTTGACTGATTGTCTTCAAAGATGACAACTGGTCCACATAGTTCAACACCTATGTCCAAAACAAGATTTCTCAACCAAATGAGTTCCATTACAGCACATCCGAGAGAAACGTACTCCGCTTCAGTTGATGACTGGGCAACGGCAGTTTGTTTCCTAGTCACCCAAAGTACATTAGCACCATAGACTTCGAACATGAAACCAGAAATTGATTTCCTATTCTTTGTATTACCCCCCCCCCCCCCCCCAGTCTGCATCAGCATAGCCAAATAGGTTAGCACAAGTTCCTGATTGCCTTTGAAATAAGAGTCCCATCTCGCTTGTTCCTTTCAGATAACGTAAGACACGTTTAAGCCCAACTCATTGCGCATCAGTAGCATTACTTTGAAACCTACTATAGAAATTCACTGCCATGCTTATATCAGGACGTGTTGTCAACATGAGATACATTAAACATCCAACTAGTTCTTTGTAAGGTCTGACAGAAAGGATACATTCACCAACAGGCTCCTTTGTTGGATCTACCTCCATGGGAGTTTTAGCTGGATTGCAGTCTTCCATTCCAAAACGTTTCAGAAGGTTTTGGATGTATTGGGGCTGGCTTAAGAACATTCCTCTCTCTGAGCGATCAATTTTGATTCCCAGAAATTCCCTGAGATCTCCAAGATCAGTCATCTTGAATTCTGCCATGAGAGCCTTCTTACATTCCTGCAGAGCTGCAGCTGAACTACCTGCTACAATAATATCATCAACATAAAGAAGTAGGGTAATAGCAAGTGTGTCATGAAAATAAAGACATTTATCATATTCTGATTGCCTGAAACCATGCTTCTGAATGAAATCATTGAATCTAGAGTTCCACTCCTTTGGGGCCTGCTTCAATCCGTAGAGTGTTTTGTTCAGCTTGCAAACCAGAGGTGGAGTTGACTCTTGCTCAAATCCCTCTGGTTGAGTCATGTAGATTTCTTCCTTGATACTGCCGTGAAGGAAAGCATTCTTCACATCAAGTTGTTGAGTAAGCAATCCATGATGATTCATTACTGACAACAATACTCTCACAGTCACTAGGCGGGCCACTGGTGCATACGTCTCAAAATAGTCTAAGCCCCGTTTTTGCGAACAGCCTTTAATGACAAGGCGGGCTTTATACTTCTCAACATTTCTGGATGCATCATGTTTGATTCGAAACACCCACCTGTTGTTGATTGCCTTCTTACCAGGTGGCAGCGTTGTCAGTGTCCAGGTTTTATTTTCCTGCAGTGCATTCATCTCTTCTTGAACTGCTTTCCGCCATTCTGTAGCGTCAGGTCGACCTTCAATGTCCTTGACAGATTCAGGAACATCATCTACTACTGCACCCATAGCTAGTTCACTTAGGGTAACCTCATAATCATCCAGATACTGCGGTCTCTTCCTCACACGAGTTCCACGCCTCCGTTCTTCTGTCGGTGTGCCATTGGCTTCCAGATCTTCCCCTGAATTTTTGCAATCTTCAGGAATTGGATCTTCCACGGTACCTTCTTCCTTTGAAATAGGCTTCTTATTAGTTTCAAAGTGTGATTGATCAATATCTATAAACCTTTCACCTGGAGAACTCTCATCAAAAATGACATCTTTCCTTCAATAATTTCAGGGGTGTCAGGACACCACAATCTATAACCATTATGACAGTACCCAACCAAGTAAAGTTTCCTCGATCGACTGTCAAATTTTCCTCCACTCAGTTGTTTGGGAGTATGAAGGTAAGCTGGAGAACCAAATACCCTGATCTTGCTGACATCAGGTTTATGCCCATACCAGAGAGTTGCTGGAACACAGTCTGATAAGGCATTTGTAGTGCTCCTGTTGATAAGGTACACTGCTGCGCCTACTGCTTCAGTCCAAAGATTCTTCTGTAGTCCTGAGCTCAACAACATACATCTTGCTTTGTCCAGGATAGTTCTGTTGAACCTTTCAGCTACTCCGTTTTGCTCAGGTGAGTAGCTCATGGTATATTCCAACTGAATTCCTTTCTCTTGAAAGTAAGTCTTCAGCTCGTTCGAGGTGTACTCCCCACCTCAATCACACCTGAAGCGACTTATTTTGCTCTTGAAATGAGCGGTTGCCATTGCTTCATGGATCTTGATGTAGTCTAATGCTTCACTCTTCTTTTCTAGAGGATATACAGCTGCAAAATGTGTGAAGTCATCTATTAGAGTTATAATGTACCTTTTTCCATTATATGACTCCGGTGTAATTGGGCCAAACAGGTCACTGTGGATTAGTTCCAATGGCATCTGTGCTCTTCTTCTTGTTTGGTTTTGAGGCAGCTTACACATTTTTCCTTGACAGCATATTTCACACACTTCCTTCACCTTAGTTTCTTTCATACCATCCACCAGGGTTTGCAGTTTCTGAAGCCCTGCCTTACTTGTGTGACCAAATCTTCTATGCCACAAGTCCTCGCTTCCAAGTGTTAGGCATGCAATTTCCTTCCTGGTATGGAGTGTTAGCCTGTACAACTTGTTGATCCGATGTGCAACTGCAATCACATAATTTCCTTTCATTATTAGTGCCTTACCATCTTCAAAACTGACTGTGCATCCACTCATTTCCAGTCTTCTCACAGACAGTAAATTTATTTCCAAATCTGGAATGTACAACATGTCTGGAATGTTCACAGTATTCCATGTTCCCTCACCCAATGCAAAAAGTTTCATGTTTCCCTTCAGTGTTGATGTGACTGAGTGCCCTGCTTTTGCTACTTTAATCTTCATGGGATTAATCTTTACACTAGTTTGAAAGAAATCAGATTGATTAATCATGTGCTCTGAAGCTCCAGGATCAAGCCACCATATCACTTCATCACTTCCAGCCTTATTCATTCTTGAGTCTATTACATCAGATAAAACTGAGAAACAGAATTCCTCTTCCTCCTCTTGAGTGACATTGGCAGCTCCAGTTTGCAACTTTGTAGGCTGCCAAGGAGTGTTACGTGGGCTACGACAGTCTCTCCGTAAATGACCACTGACCCCACAGTTGTGGCACTTGTAAGAATGTGAAGCAGGCTTAGTATTACTGTTAGCTCCAGAAAATACCTTGGACTGGTGCTGAGTGTATGTTGTTGCTGCAGTAGTCTTCGGCTGCTGGTACTGATGTTCCTGTTTTCCTCCATTCTTTACTTGTCCTGGTCGAGTAAAGAAAGCAGTTGTTGACTCATTCCTCTGTGGTTTCTGTTTTCCTTGCAGATTCCTTTTCGATTCTTCATCCAAAAGTCTATTTTTGACAAAAGGAAGGGTTAAGTTCTCATCGTTTGCTGACATGGTTTCAATAAAGGTTACAACCATACAATAGTCAGTTGGCATGGTCAATAACAAATGACAAATCACATATATCTCATCAGTATTTGCTCCAGCAGATTTAAGTTCTCGAATTTGTGTGTCAAACTTCAGAAAGTGATTTTCCAAAGTTTCATTAGTAGGGTTATGTCACATTGCAAGCAAAGCTTTCCTTGCCTGAAGATGACTGGCAATTCCTTTCCTTTGAAAAGTGTCTGCTAAAGTTTTCCAGACCTTGAAGGCTGTATCATGTCCTCGGCAATATTCCAAATGACTATCAGCTATAGCACTCACAATAAGTCTAATGCAATACTTATCTTTTTGCCGGAGTTCCTCATTAGCTGCTTCCCTGGCCGTTCGAGCTGCCGTTGTCTCGCCCGCCGGTGCTTCAGTATACTGAACTTCTTCTGTAATGTGGGACATACGTTCCTTTTCGTCCAGTAGAACTTCAAGTCTGAATTTCCAATTGTCGTAGTTCTTACCGTCGAAAAGTGGAATGTGGTATCTTTCATCATTGACTCTTTGTCTCTCCTCGTCGTCCTTTTGTATCAAAGTAGGCCTACGCTAAAAAGTCATTAATCTTCCTCCGATATTCCGTTAACCTCACAGTATTGATTCCCGTTTCACTCACAAAAACTATCCGTACGTTCTGGGCACCATAACCTGTTATAAGAGTAATATTTCCTGTGGGTTATATGTGGTAGCAACAAATAAATGAACAGGCACAGATCTTTGCTAACGTCCTTTTGGCTCTACGATACCAACTACACTGGTATCGATTTACTTTTATTACGTCTGCAGTGTCTTTGATGCATAGTTGCCAACATATGCCGGTGAAAGATCTTACAACATAAATAAGAGTTAAATTGTTTGATACACATAAGGAAGTGTAGTATTATAACCTACAGTGTGAGCAGTAGGAGTGTGATGATATACAGTAACATAAGGAAGTGTGGTATTATAACCTACAGTGTGAGCACTAGGAGTGTGTCAATATACAGCAACATAAGGAAGTGTGGTATTATAACCTACAGTATAACCACAACGAGTGTGTCAATATACAACAACATAAGGAAGTGTAGTATTATAACCTACAGTGTGAGCACAACGAGTGTGTCAATATACAACAACATAAGGAAGTGTAGTATTATAACCTACAGTGTGAGCACTAGGAGTGTGTAAATATACAGCAACATAAGGAAGTGTGGTATTATAACCTACAGTATAAGCACAACGAGTGTGTCAATATACAACAACATAAGGAAGTGTAGTATTATAATTGTTGTTGTTGTTGTTTTAAGGGGCCTCACATCTAGGTTATCGGCCAGTAGTATTATAACCTACAGTGTGAGCACAAGAGTGTGTCAATGTACAGTAACATAAGGAAGTGTGGTAATATAACCTACAGTGTGAGCACTAGGAGTGTGTGAATATACAGTAACATAAGGAAGTGTAGTATTATAACCTACAGTGTGAGCACAAGGAGTGTGTCAATGTACAGCAACATAATGAAGTGTAGTATTATAACCTACAGTGTGAGCACTAGCAGTGTGTCAATATACAGCAACATGAGGAAGTGTAGTAATATAACCTACAGTGTGAGCACTAGGAGCGTGTTAATATACAGCAACATAAGGATGTGTAGTAGTACAACCTACAGTGTGAGCACTAGGAGTGTGTCAATATACAGCAACATAAAGAAGTGTAGTAGTATAACCTACAGTGTGAGCACTAGGAGTGTGTCAATATACAGCAACATAAGGAAGTGTAGTAGTATAACCTACATTGTGAGCACTAGGAGTGTGTCAATATACAGCAACATGAGGAAGTGTAGTTTATAACATACATTGTGAGCACTAGCAGTGTGTCAATATACAGCAACATAAGGAAGTGTAGTAGTATAACCTACAGTGTGAGCACTAGGAGTGTGTCAATATACAGCAACATAATGAAGTGTAGTATTTTAACCTACAGTGTGAGCACTAGGAGTGTGTCAATATACAGCAACAAAATGAAGTGAGGTGCCTAGAATCAAAACCCGCCAAATCCATTCCTTCTCTTTTTCGGCAAAGTGGCAAAAACTGTCACAAACGAACCAATACCCAAAACGAAATACTTTTTTCACTAAAAAATGAATAAATTATTTTTAAAAACAGTGACGAAGTACGAAGCTGATCCCCAATATAGTTAAAAATGTATGCAGAAAAATATAAAGCAATAATTCGGATTTGTCGGGGTTTGTTACTAAGATTTGGATTTGGCAGGTTTTGATACCAAAGAGTCCTAATACATTTGAAGTTGCGAAGGGATTGTAGAAACTGCGTAAGCTTTATTCAGAAATTAATATTTGAATGAAAGTTAACTAAATATAGGTTATAAAATAAAATAAATCGTATAATTTTTGTGTTTTGTTGTTGTTGTTATTGTTGTTTTAAGGGGCGGTTGTGTTTTATTAGAATAAACAGAAAAAGAATAAAACTCATATTACCCATTCAAGATTTGATTGCCGCTGAGTTTGGCTGTGCTAGCGTTTATGTTTATTGTAGCATGAGCTCTGCGGGGCGAAGCGGAGGACACAGCGATGACAGAGTGCAATCTGCACATACAGTAGGTCACGCTGCATTTCTTCAGATAAACGTCACAGGAGCTCATGTCACCATGGACAGTTAAATCCAAAACTGGAGCTGAGTCATATCCTACACGTGCAACTGTACCTGTCAACGAAGCAAGCTGACGTGTGACACAATTACATAAAGAGTAGTTCCCATCTCCACCACCGGCAATCAATTCCTGAAAGAGTAATAATACTGTACAGTAAATAACCCCCGGCACTACAGCCTAATCCCCAGCCATTTGGCCTGCAGATATTGGGGTGCCGCATGACCAGCGCATCGGGTCCCCTCGGCCGTTAATCTTGGATTTCGTGATCGGGGCGCTGCCTCTCTGTCAGTTACTCAATTGTCCTCACGAGGCTGAGTGCACTTCGTTCCAGCCCTCACGTCAGTTTCCAAAATCTCTGACGGAGCCGGGAATCGAACCCGGGGCCTCCGGGTGAGGCAGGTGCGCTACCCCAACACCACGGGGCCGGCAATACTGTAGCCTACAGTACTGAACAATAATAAGGAAAAGCGTCAAATTAAATTAATATTCAATTACTATGGTCCAGGACTTTAGAGACAAAACTATCGTCATTCAACTATTAAATCACATTCTTTACTGGAAGTTATAGCTGCACAATTTCTGTTTCTACCTCATCCTCAATAGTAGTTTCTCAATCATCCTCATTCTCTTCGTGTTCGCCACGACTTTGCAGATTGCAATAAAACTGCAGCTCTACATTTTCCCTCCATCTTTCTCCAGAATGCTTCGAAAGCAGTCTCGAAACATCTTTCACTTCTTGTGCCTGAAGGACAATCCCTCTGTTTATGGCTTATGGCTTTACGTGAGTCATATCAAAATCAGGTTTCGTGACACGTTTGTGTTCGCAAATGTTAGTTAGTTAGTTAGTTAGTTATTGTTGTTTTAAGGGGCGGAACTACGAGGTCATCTGCCCCTCTTAACACAGATTAAAGAATACAAATTTTGAATTGAATTTAAAATTTTGAGGTGGACATCTAAATTTAAAAAGACCAAAAAATTAATAAAACAAAAACAAACAATTAAATAAAAAAAATATATAAACATAAACAAAAATTACGGAAAAAACAAAACATTATCATTCAAAAACGAACAAGTCGTTGAGTCAAAGTTCACTGGAAAATTTAGATTGCTGGCCCTAACCCACTCTCACTTATAAAGCGGATAACGCGATCAGCAGCCACCGCGTCATCGGCTAATATAAGTTTGAGTGTCGTCTGCAAACCAAGGTTTCTTCGTAAGTCAGCAAGATCCACACACTCGGTGAAAATGTGGGCCACGGTGAAAACGGCTCCACAGGTACAAAGTGGGGGGTCTTCCCTTCTCATTAGGTACGAGTGGGTGGATCTTGTAAGCCCTATCCTTAGCCTACACAAAATGACGGACTCTCTCCGGGCCCGGAAGGAGCTCCGCCAAACGCGAGTAGTTCCCTTGATCGCTCTCAGTTTACTGGGCAGTGGGTCAGCTAGCCACTGACTCTCCCAAAAAGCCAGAACTTGTAGGCGTAACTGAGAGCGAATATCTCTAGCGGGTACCTCCATTGGTCGAGGTGGTGTTCGCAAATGTCAGTTCTGTGGAAAACATCACCCAGACCAGAATGTTATTGTTCTTCTCGTTCTTTGTCAAAATTATCCAAAACAAATTATTATCAGAAAGTACAACATCATAAACCATTCTAATCACGTCAGGCAGGGGTACATTCTCCGACTAATGCACGTAGGTAAAGAGTACACACTTCGCAAAGCATCATGGAAGGTAAGATGGCGGATCTGGGTGCTCCTATTGGCTGATGTGGATGTGGCGGGTTTTGTGACCAAAAATGGCGAAACTGTCGTTGGACTTGGCGGATATTGCAACTAAGCCTCAATTTTGACTTCGTTTTACAGTAGGATGTAGCGGGTTTTGTAACAAAATAATAGTTTTAATGAATTCCGCGCAGCAAAAGCCATATGAAACAATGCTTATCTCAATTTTCATAAAATATGGATTTGGCGGGTTTTGATTCTAGGCGCCTCAAGTGTATTATTATAACCTATAGTGTGAGCACTAGGAGTGTGTTAATATACAGCAACATAAGGAAGTCAGGTGTTATAACCTATAGTGTGAGCACTATGAGTGTGACAATATACAGCAACATAAGGAAGTGTGGTATTATAACCTACAGTGTGAGCACTAGAAGTGTGACAATATGCAGCAACATAATGAAGTGCAGTATTATAACCTACAGGGTGAGCACAAGGAATGTGTCAATATACAGCAGCATAAGGAAGTGTGGTATTATAACCTACAGTGTGAGCACAAGAGTGTGTCAATATACAGCAACATAATGAAGTGTAGTATTATAACATACAGTGTGAACACTGTATGTTGACTGGAAAAAGGGAATAATATTGCCAATATTCAAGAAAGGAGACAGGAAGGTGTGTGGTAACAACCGAGGAATCACCATCATCTCGGATGTTGCCAAAGTAATGGAAAGAATGCTAGAAAAAAGAATTAGGGTAAAGGTAGAAAACCAAATAGAGGAGGAGCAGTTTGGGCTTAGAGGGGGCAGGTCAACAGTGGAACCCATTTTCATTCTGAGACAGAACACTGAAAAGAGTTGGGAGTTTGGGAAGAATATGGTAATGACTTTTGTTGATCTAGAAAAGGCCTATGATAGCATCCCTAGAACAAAAGTTTGGAAAAGCTTAACAAATAGGGGGATAGGCAAGGAACTGAGAGACATGATAAAAGGAATGTCCATGGATTGCTACAGTAGTGTGAAGACTAGGGTCTGGACATCGGAATGGTTTAAAATTGTCACTGGACTAAAGCAAGGAAGTGTGTTGTCTCCATTATTGTTCTTAATGGTGATGGATGACATCATGAAGGCTGCAATGAAAGACTATAGTAGGGCAAATATTAATGTAATGTTGTTTGCAGACGATGTTGTGATCTGGGGCGAGGATGAGATGAAGGTAAAGAACAGTTAGTCGTAATAAATGAAAAGATTGATCAATGGGGATTGAAGATAAATGTGGAGAAGAGTAAAACAGTGGTGTAGAGGTAAGAAAGAAGGAAAAGGAGTAATCAAAGTAGGAGATAAGGAATTGGAAGAGGTGAAACACTTCAAATACTTAGGAAGTGAACTGATTGAAGATGGAAGACTAGATTTGGAAATTAGCAGACTATTTCCTGGAATTCCACAAAAATTATTAAATAAATCACAGGTAAATACACTAAATGCTAATAATAAAATATATAAATGCAGTGATTCTTTATTTATAAATCATGTCACAAGTGAAGAGGTAAGAATAGTTATAAAAGAGGTAAAAAATAAATTCTGTGCTGGCATTGATGGCATCCCTAATGCAATTTTAAATAAATGTGCTGAAAATATAATAAATCCACTGACGAATTTAATAAACAGTTCAATTCTCTCAGGAACTTACCCGGATATTTTGAAGTTATCAAATGTAATTCCAGTGCATAAAACCATTTCAAAAGATCTATTACGTTACCAACTGGTATTGCAAAAATTGTGGGGAAAAATCATGGATAAGAGACTGATAAGTTTTATAGTAAAAAATAAAATACTATCAAACTCACAACATGGATTCAGAACGGAAAAATCTACACAGACAGCAATTTATGTATGTAGTAATAGTATACTGTAATTAATTAACAATAAGGAACATGTAACTGGCCTATTCTTGGATTTATCGAAAGCCTCTGATGTTAGTTAGTGAGTTATTGTTGTTTTAAGGGGCGGAACTACGAGGTCATCTGCCCCAAGCCTCTGATGTTGTTGACCATATAATCCTCCTTGCAAAACCAAATCAATATGGTATTAGAGGTCTAGCAAATAAATGGATAGAGTCTTACATAACAAGGCGTAAACAAATAGTAAGCTTGAGACACAAGGATGATGACTCCAAATTACTTAATGAAACATTTTCCAATAAGGGTATTATTAAATTTGGAGTACCTCAGGTGTTGGTTTTGGGCCCACTACTTTTCCTTCTATATATCAATGATATAACAGAACATTGATTCTCGTAAGGAAATTATATTTGCGGACGATACAACACTCGTAATAAAAGGTGAAACAAGAAGGGGCTTACAGCAGTCTGCTGACTCTGTTACAGAAGAGTTAACTAAACGGTCACGAGTTAATCACCTCATAATGAACCATAAAAACAGTATCTTTAAATATCCACACTATACAGAATAGGAATCCTGCGACGCCCAATATAACATTAAATGGTCATCAAGTAGAAAACAAATCAGAAACAAAGATTTAGGTCTATGGATACAACATTACTTGAATGGTATAAACATATACAATATCTGAATATTAAACTGAACTCGATGTACTTTGGGTTACGTATTTTTAAAACTTTCACAAGCATGCACACTTTAAGAAATACGTATGTTGCTTATTTCCATTCATACTTAAGATATGGGGTCATATTTTGGGGTATGTCACCAGATGAACTAAGCACGTTTAGGATACAAAAGAGGGCGATTAGAATTATGGCAAATGTTAACTCTACATAATCATGTAGACCTCTGTTTAAAAATTTAAACATCCTCCCACTGCCTCGCATTCATATCTTGGAAAGTATTGTGTGTTTTAAAAATAATTTCATGAATAAAGACGTTTTTCTCAAAACAAACGATGATGTGCTTAGGCATAACACAAGACAAAATCAAAACATTCATATTTCACACACACACACACACAACCATATATCAAAAAGGAACTCTTCACACAGGAGTTAAATTATACAATAAACTACCCCAGTATATAAAATTGGCCCCAAAAATGAAAACCTTAGAAAGAATGTTGAAAGCTTATCTGCAGTGATAGATGTTGATCGGGACCTTGATATTATTCTCTGTTTAAATAGCTTAGTTCACAGGCAATTGATGAGTGGACTGTATTTGGCGTATTTAATAAATAGCAATTCATAATAATTACGTAATGAATGGACTGTAACTGGCATGTTTTAACTTCGTTTGTAGTATGAATAGAAATACCGGTAACACTACTTTATTTTACACATCTTCTTATATTTCTTCGGAGCCTTAAAGCCTGCGGGTTTGTAATGTTTTGTGCTAGTTATAAGATTTTTCATCCTACAATATATTGCAGTAAGAGACAAATCTTCTACAATGAATCATATCATCTCTGGAATACAGAGAAGCAATTAATAAGTCATGGCCTCCTTCCTCACTGCCTCCTAGAGACTAAAGTCAGACACAATAAGTGTGCTGCTATCTAGTATAGGAGTGGAGAAGGAGCAGTGTTGTAGTCACACCTCAGATACATACCCCTGCAACACAGAGGGATCGATAAATCTATGGTACAGTGACGTAAGATAAACATAGCATTCTGAAGGAGCAGTCAAAGAACATACCAAACCTGAACATCTCCCCCCGTTGAATCAGTAAGATTTTTCAAAAACACATGACACCAAAATATGAAATTACAATCCCAAAAAACACTAACGTACAAAAGTCACTGAATGAATCAAAAGTACTAATTAATTAGCAAAGAAGAGCAACAAGTTTGTTCATTGGTCTTTTTACAGTATTTCCTGTTGGGGTTCTGACACTGACCACACGAACAAGAACATCTTTCCCTGGGGAAACTTCTCTTATGGTTGATAGTTTCCAAGATATTGGAGGCAGATTATCTTCTTTCAAAAGGACTATTCCTTCTGGTTGAGGAGTAGCACATGATGAATGTCACCATTTCGTTGTTTCAGCGAATTGAGGTAGTCTATCTTTTCCATAGCTGTTGTTTGAGCTGATGAAACCTTTGCGATCTAAAAGAGCGGTTGGTTCTTAAGTTTAGGGGCTGCGCCAACGCGGTCATGTAGCCCCGATCTAAAAGAGCATTTATGGAACAGTCAGACAGATCAGACTCAGGAAAGGTCATAAGGGGACCACCAATCAAAAAATGACCAGGGCTTAATAGCTGGGTTCACTGGGTTCGTTAGAAAGGATGGTGAGAGGTCTGAAATTCTATCTGCGTTAAGAGTGTGGGCATTCCTTCAAAATTAAGAATGCAATTTCCAGCTTCCCACAATCCGCCGAAATAAGGAGATTTTGGGGGGAATGAAATGCCTCTTGATACCTTCTGCAGCTGCGAATGAATGTCTTTTTTAATTATTTTCCTCCAAAAGGAACAGATTTCGGAGCGTTTGCAACACTCTGTTAGCTCCAAAGGAAATTAATGCCGTCGTCGCACTTCTGGCAATGAATTGTTTAACGGCAGCGATAAATGAATATGAAGTTAGTGAGCTTACTAACTCCAGATGAATTGCCTTCGTAGTTAGGCAGACAAATAATGCTACATTACATTTCATAGAAGTCCGGCTTTTGAGAGAGCTGGCCTTGATATGAATTGGGCCTGCATTCTGTAATCAATTCCTGTGTGGAGAAAGGCACGCTCATGCAACAGGTAATTGCCCCATGAGTTGTTGCGTAGTAGCTGCTTTCATTCTGAAAAGGGCAGGCATGTATGAATGACTCCCCTGACCACTTGGCGAATGAGAGTTATCCAATACCTTTTTCGCAATGAAGCGTTGAGTAGTTGAGGTCCTGCATGCAAGAGACGATAGTGTTCAGCCTTGATGATGAGCTTAGTAAAGTGATGAGCTGGATGTAAAATTAACTGATGCTTGGTGTCTTAAGATAGTTGAGAGTGGCGCAGCCATCCACCTACGAGAAGAGAACCATTTTCGTCTAGAAAGGGATGGAGATCCTGTAGGTCGCTCTTGGGTATGGACTCCGTATGCTCCTGAATGTATGCAATTTCCTTTCTGTAGACTTCATGCTGTGTCATTTTAATGCACCACTGCAGTGAAGTTTGTAGTTCTTGGGCATTTAACTCACAGCTTCTTTTATTGCCTGGGTGCTGAGTGTTATGAACAACTCTCAAGCAATAACTGACGACTCTCAGCAGGCGAGTTAGTGATGAATATTTGACCAGTATGTTTTCTTTGTCACATTGCAAAGATAACACGCCAGTGGTAGGTCTTCGTTGTTCTGGAAGTTCTGTGCCTGTGATATTTGGTGTGAATGTAGGGCAGTCTAACGAAGGAAGAGTTAACCATGATGGCCCATGCCACTAGAATTAAAGGTTACGTAGAGACACAGGGTTAGTGATGGTTGGTTCCTAAGTTTAGGGGCTGCGACAACGCGGTCATCTAGCCCCGAGGGTTAGTGACTCGAGTTATTAAATCTGCAGGGTTAGCCAGTGATGGTACAAGCATCCATGTGCTTTCGTAGCTGAAATCTTGAATTCAGCCACTCGGTTAGCAACAAACGTTTTCCATCTGGTAGGTGGTGATATTAACCATGAAAGCACAATGGTTGAATTAGTCCACAGTATAATTCTAGAGATCTCTAACTCTAGGATAGGCACTGTTTTGTATACTAGTCGAACGAGTAACAAAGCTCCACAAAGTTCAAATCTTGGCAGTGTTAAACGTTTGTGAGGGGCTACACGAGACTTTGAGCAAAGCAATCTTGATTGAGTCCCTCTTTGTTGTGATGTAGAACGTAGGTAGAGACATGCTCCATATGCCTTCTCGCTAGCATCACAGAAGCCGTTGAGTTGTATGTGAAACGGTGTACCCTTGACTAATACATGTCTGTCAACTTCAATTTGTTTAAGCATAGACAGTTGTGAAATAAGTTGATGCCAACGTGTATTGAGTTCAGTATCAAGTGTATCGTCCCAGCCGATGTTGTGTAACCGTAGTTGTTGTAAAAAAGATCTTGTAATTGATTACTACAGGACTCACAATTCCCAATGGATCAAGAACGGATGCGAATGCAGATGACACATCTCTCTTAGTGACTGGTGAATCCCTTGTATTCCCATCAATAGCAAAAGAAGATGATGTTATTCTGGTAACAACCATTAATGTGTCTTCCGTGGGATGCCACAATAATCCCAATATCTTCATTTTGGTTGTAGTGACCAGTTGAAGCGGGAAATTGGTTTGTATTGATGCTGGAGGGATGGAGTCTAGTAAGGCGAGTTGATTTGAACAAAAATTTCGTTAATGGAAATCCACCACCTTTGAGGAGTTCAATGAGTTCATGTAGGAGATTTGGAGCATCATTGATAGTGGTTGATCCACTAAGAACATCATAGACAAAGAGGTCCCTCTTTAAAACCACTGCAGATCGCGGAAACCTGTGATTTTCGTCATCTGCTAGTTGACGGACAAACCAAGTTGCAAGTTAAGATGCTGATGCCGTACCATATGTAACTGTAGTAAGTTCATAGAGTGGCTGTTCTGGTGAACTTCTCCACAAATTTCTCTTGAGTCCAGTATCCTCTGGGTGTACCTTCACCTGCCTGTACATTTTAGTTATGTCAGCTGTGAATACGACCTCATGAGTTTTGAAACGTAGAATAATGGATTGCAAATCTTGTTGTACTGTAGGTCCCACTAGAAGTTTGTCATTGAGAGACAAACCAGTGGTTGTTTTAGCTGACGCATCGAAAATTACTCGAGTCTTTGTGGTGGAACTTGATGGATTGAAGACTGCATGATGAGGTAAGTACAGTAATAGACTTGTCCTGCATTTTCTTGACCTCTTGAAATTTTCTTCATGTGTCCCATATCTTCATACTCCTGAAGGAATTCCTTGTAAGCAGCACGCAAGACAAGCTGTCTTTGTAAACGACGCTCTAATTGTTGAAGTCTACCGCTGGCATGGCCATATGAGTCGCCTAGTTGCCTGTCATCGTTGCGAATGGGTAGGCGAACTATATATCTGCCCGTGTCATCTCGGCTGATATTTTGTTTAAAATATTGCTCACATTGGCGATCTTCTCTAGTTGAAGGATTCGGCCTCAGTTCTTCATTTTCCCAAAACTTCTGCAAATGCTTGTCAAGATTAGGATGGTTTCTAACCAAGAAGATTTGGGTTTGTTGTGTAAGATATGGTTACGTTCTGCATGTGTACTCGTGTGGAGAGGTTGTATCCGAGCTCTGTGTCATGAAGAACTGGCTAATCACCTGGTCTCGTCCGTTTGTCTGCCCGCAAAAGACATCCGAATAGTTCGGCACCAATGAGTAGATCTATGCAGCCAGGTTGGTAGAACGTATTATCTGCAAGTTCAACATCACCAGGTAGGTTCCAACCTTCAGGGTTGATGGATGTTGACGGAATATGCCCTGTTATTATTTGAAGTACTGAACACCTTATATTCACCTTGAAATTAGTTACATTGGAGTGTACTTCGACATCGACACTATGGTTGGTATGCGACTCTACATTGTTTATTCCATAGATCGGGATGACATCCCTATATATCGTTCTAGGATGAAAAGCAGGGCCATGGAATCATTGATGAAGTTCGTTTGAGAACCTCTGTCCTAAAGGGCTCGACAAGGATGTAGCATAACTTTATGGTCTTCCAATTGCACGATAGCCGTTGAAAGAAGGACCTGGATGTGTGGATTCATCTTTAAGGTGCAGTAACTGCTAGTTGACAACTGGTTATTGGGAGAGAGTGCAGGGACATGACTAGTGTCTTCTGATTGTCGTGATAATGATGCGTTATGACTGAGCGGACTGGTACTTCCATGTGCTTGATGATCCTGATGGAGATGTGTGTGATGTCTTTTTCCACATTTCCTACAGTTACCAGACTGGCAAGCCCTGTGCGGATGCGAAGATTTCATGCAAATGAAACACAGTTTATTGTGTTTTACAATCTTGTTTCGATCGTGGACACTTAGTTGGGTTAATGAAGTACATTTATACAAGGTATGGCCTTGTTGACAATAGGAGCAAGTACTCCGGTTTTCCCTGTCAAAATTTCATTCCAGCAACACTCTCCACTATCATTTCATTGCATCTGTCATTCATTTATTCATTAACCCCAGAGGAGTGCGTCAGGCCTCGGCAGCCGGCACAGTCCATATCCTCGCCGCTAGATGGGGGCTTCATTCATTTCATTCCTGACCCGGTCGGAGACTGGAAGCAGGCTGTGGATTTTCATTTTTTCATTATCACTGATGGCAACAAATGCACTAGAATGCTTATTTGCCTTATTGCATTTTAATGCACTGGCATTACCAGACTTATGATTTACACTGATGTGTGCCTTAGATGAATGATTGGCTAGACTTAGTTCTGAGGACCTGGCATCGGCATCTACTTTCAAGGAAGGTCAGAAGTTCATCGGGTTTAGGAATTTCCTGCGAATTAGTTTCCAATTCCAATGACTTCCTTGTAGTAGAGTCAACACTGCTTAGCGTCAGTTGAGCTAACAGTACTTCATGGAGTTGCCTCCATGTGCAGAATGCCTCTACAGCATTGATGTTACGCCTCGTATGATTGACAAGATGACGTAATTCTGAAGCACAATCTTTACTAACACGAGAAGGTGACAGTAATTCAGTAGTTTGTTTAGCAACTATTAACAAGGGTTATTGTAACGCTGGTTTACTAAGCCCCAAGCAACTGAGAAATTGCCAATACAAATAGTGAGATTTTGTCACAGTTCATGAGGTTCAACTTTCAAAGACGATAATAAATAATGAAGCCTTTGCACCTCTGTTTATGATTCATTTGAAATTACTAACCTGTGAATCGTATCACGGGATTGAACCCATGTCCTGCAATCACCGTCGTAACAAGGTAGATTGGTGGTAGGTAAGCGAATGCTATTGTTATGATAGGTAGCATTAGCTTGCGTTGACTGACTGTCACTACTTGAATTGATTTCAGATGATGCTGACTTTACAAGAGCAGTCATCTCTACTTTGAGAGCAAAAAATTGATTTTCAAAATCATCCCAGTCTGGGCCACGATCTTGACTTTCATCACACAATTCAAGTTCAGACTGGAATTTGACGTATTTCTGCCATATATCTGTCAATTGATCTAAGCGGCTATGAACATGTTCCAGATCTTGGTTGCTTTGAAAGCTTTTAACGAAATTCGTTATGCGTCTCAAGCTGGCAATTGCCAAACCTCTCTGCTTATTTAAAACTCTGCGCTGAGTTTCATCCATAAGGTGAACAAAGCGGAAACAGAAACTATAGAATAAGCTTGAAAGGTACTCTGTCCGACTGACCTGTGAAACTTCTAACTTGGTACTATGCTACCATTTGATCAGTGTACCACTCTGATTGGTGATTGTCACTACAACTCTTTGTGACGAGCGTAGTGCACATTTCACGCTGGAAATGTACAGCACTATCTATATATCTTCAGTCATGACTTAACAAATAAATGAATGCACATTACTGACCGTAATTATTATCAATAGGCAGCGTACTGATAAATATCCATGAGGTTCAACTTTCAAAGACGATAATTATTCTCTGTTTAAATAGCTTAGTTCATAGGCAATTGATGAGTGGACTGTATTTGGCGTATTTAATAAATAGCAATTCGTAATAATTACGTAACGAATGGACTGTAACTGGCATGTTTTAACTTCGTTTGTAGTATGAATAGAAATACCGGTAACACTACTTTATTTCACACATCTTCTTATATTTCTGCGGAGCCTTAAAGCCTGCGGGTTTGTAATGTTTTGTGCTAGTTATAAGATTCCTCATCCTACAATATCTTGCAGTAAGAGACAAATCTCCTACAATTAATCATATCTCTGGAATACAGAGAAGCAATTAATAAGTCATGACCTCCTTCCTCACTGGCTCCTAGAGACTCAAGTCATACACAATAAGTGTTCTGCTATCTAGTATAGGAGTGGAGAAGGAGCAGTGTTGTAGTCACACCTCAGGTACATACCCCTGCAACACATAGGGATCGATAAATCTATGGCACAGTGACGTAAAATAAACATAGCATTCTGAATGGGCAGTCAAAGAACATACCAAACCTGAACATGCTCCCCCCGTTGAAACAGTAAGATGTTTCAAAAACACATGACACAAATGAAATTACAATAACAAAAAACACTAAAGTACTAAAGTATTAAAGTCAATGACGAGTCAAAAGCACTAAATAATTATCAAGGAAGAGCAACAATTTTGTTCAATGGTCTTTTCACAGTATTTCCTGTTGGGGTTCTAACACTGACCACACGAACAAGACCATCCTTTCCTGGGAAAACATCATTTATGGTTGCTAGTTTCCAAGATAGTGCAGGAAGATTATCTTCTTTCAAAAGGACTATTTCTCCAGGCTGAGGAGTAGCGCATGCAGAATGCCACCGTTTTCGTTATTTCAGCAAATTGAGGTAGTCTGCTGACCATCTTTTCCATAGCTGTTGGTTGAGCTGCTGAACTCTTTGCCATCTAGAAAGAGCATTCATGGAACAGCCAGACAGATCAGGCTTAGGAAAGGTCATAAGTGGACCACCAATCAATAATGGCCAGGACTTAAATAGCTGGGATCACTGTGTTCACCAGAAAGCATGGTGAAAGGTCTGGAATTCAGACAGGCCTCTATCTGCATTTAGAGTATGGACATTTCTTCAAAAGTAAGAATGGTATTTCCAGCGACTCTTCGATGGTGGTATTTCATTGATTTCACTCCAGCTTCCCACAATCCGCCGAAATTAGGAGATTTGGGGGAATGAAATACCACTTTATACCTTCTGCAGCTGCGAATGAACGTTTTTTTAAATTATTTTGCTCCAAAAGGAACAGATTTAGGACCTCTTGCAACTCCCTGTTAGCTCCAACGAAATTAATGCCGTTGTCGCTCTTCTGGCAATGAATCGTTTAACGGCAGCGATAAATGAATCTGAAGTTAGTGAGCTTACTAACTCCAGATGAATTGCCTTCGTAGATAGGCAGACAAATAATGCTACATAACATTTTATAGAGGTCCGGCTTTTGAGAGAACCGGCCTTGGTGTGAATTGGGCCTGCATAATCAATTCCTGTGTGGAGAAAGTCACTAGAAGGTGTGACTCTTGCAACAGGTAATTGACCCATGAGTTGTTGCGTAGTAGCTGCTTTTATTCTGAAACAAGGGCAGGCATGAGAATGACTCCACTGACTACTTGGCGAATGCGAGGTATCCAGTACCTTTGTCGTAATGAAGCGATGAGTAGTTGAGGTCCTACATGTAAGAGACGAGTGTGTTCAGCCTTGATAATGAACTTAGTTAAGTGATGAACTGGAGGTAAAATTAACTGATGCTTGCTGTCGTAAGATAGTTGGGAGTGGCGTAGCCGTCCACCTATGCGAAGAGAACCATTTTTGTCTAGAAAGGGAAGGACATCCCGTAGGTCGCTCTTGGGTATGGTCTCCGTTTACTCCTGAAGGTATGCAATTTCCTTTCTGTAGACTTCCTGCTGTGTCATTTTAATGCACTACTGCAGTGAAGTTTGTAGTTCTTGGGCAGTTAACTCACAGCTTCTTTTATTGGCTATGTGCTGAGTGTTATGAACAAATCTCAAGCAATACGGTAACTGGCGACTCTCAGAGGACGAGTTATTGATGAGTATTTAACCAGTATGTTTTCTTTGTCACGTTGCAAAGATAACAAGACAATGGTAGGTGTTCGTTGTTCTGGAAGTACTCGGCCTGTGACATTTGGTGTGAATGTTGGCCAGTCTAACGAAGGAAGAGTTAGCCATGATGGTCCATCTTACCGGAATTCAAGGTTACGTAGAGACACAGGGTTAGTGACTCGAGATATTGAATCTGTAGGGCTAGCCCGAGATAGAACATGTAGCCTATACATGTGCTTTCGTAGGTGGCATCTTGAATTTCAGCCACTCTGTTAGCAACAAATGTTTTCCATCTGTTAGGTGGTGATGATAACCATGAAAGCACAATGGTTGAATCAGTCCACAGTATAATTCTAGAGATCTCTAACTCTAGGATAGGCACTGTTTTGTGTACTAGTAGAGCGAGTAACAAAGCTCCACAAAGTTCAAGTCATGGCAGTGTTAATTGTTTCTGAGGGGCTACATGAGACTTTGAGCAAAGCAATCTTGATTGAGTCTCTCCCTGTTGTGATGTAGAACGTAGGTAGAGACAGGCTCCATATGCCTTCTCGCTAGCATCACAGAAGCCTCGGAGTTGTATGTGAGATGGTGTACCCTTGAATAATACATGTCTGTCAACTTTAATTTCTTTAAGCATAGACAGTTGTGAATTAAGTTGCTGCCAACGTGTATTGAGTTCAGTATCAAGTGTATCGTCCCAGCCGATGTTGTGTAACCATAGTTGTTGTAAAAAGATCTTGTAATTGATTACTACAGGACACAAAATCCCCAATGGATCAAAAACGGATGCGACTGCAGATGACACATCTCTCTTAGTGACTGGTCGGTGTATTCCTTTGAATACACGTTCAGTTAGAGTTAGCTCTTGCTACTCTTTGCTCTTTCTCATTAGTTTTAGTTATTTAATTTCCCTCCTTGCCGACACCAACAGTGACCCCATGTATTCTATTTGCTCCGTACACGCGCTTAAGTTGTTTTTAAGTTTGTTCTAGATGTGCATCTTTTATGAAATCTAACTAGCGGCATCTCGCGTCAATCCTGCGAAGTTCTCCGTACTTCTCAAGCTCAAGAGGACTTACATACCCCTCCGACAGGCTTCGCCGCTGTCGTCAGCTATCATCTCCATTATGACCCTACTCCATGAAGAAAATTGTTTTATGTAAATATTCTTTTGTGTTTTAATGTTTCCCACACTGATATACGCTCTTTTGTTTCCTTCCCCTTCCTCCTCCCCTAGCTACCTCTATCGTGTGCCTCTCTGCTCGTTCTCACTTCGTATCGAGTCGTCAACGTGTGAGTTCGGCCTTTTTCAGATGCTACCTCCTCTCAACCGAGGTACAAATTCAAATCGCCACCATGTTGTGGTATTGATATATAGAAAGATAGATAGAGAGAGAGATAAGATAGTTTTATTAATTCCATTTGATCAAATACATGTATACAATACATTTTTGATATAGGACACGTCAGAATTTACATCTATAAAATAAAAGTACTAATAGGTATATACAGTTTTTTTTAGCGTATGGCTTTTAGTGCCGGGAGTGTCCGAGGACATGTTCGGCTCGCCAGTTTTGTAGCTGCTTCGAGACGGACACCCAATGGGTGAGCTACAAGTACCGTTGGGGAGGGAAGGAGGGAAGTTGGAATGTAAGGACGAGGAGTTGGAAGGTAGCGGCTGTGGCCTATAGTTAGGGACCAACCCCGGCATTTGCCTGGAAGGAAGATGGGAAACCACAGAAGACCATCTTCAAGGTTGCCGGCGGGGGGATTCAAACCTCCTCGCCTCCCGGATGTGAGCGACTGCCATCAGTCATGCCGTAACGACCACGGCTAACTCACCCGGTGGTATATACAGTAATACTAATACTATAACTATTTATAACTTATTATAATAACAGATCTTAAGAGATGCAATCTTATTGGACAACTATTTACACCTTATTCTATTATCATAATATGAAAACTTAATTCTATAAATACAACAACTTACAGCTAGGTATTACAATTAAAATAGAAAAGTAAAATATAATTATAGATTTCATCGTTTCTATACACTAAGATATTCAACTACAGAGTAAAAACAATGGCACTGCAGATAAGCTTTCAACATTCTATCAAAGGTTTTTATTTTTGGGGCAAATTTTATATACTGGGGTAGTTTATTGTATAATGTAACTCCTGTGTGATAAGTTCCTTTTTGATATATGCTTGTGTGTGTGTGAGAAATATGAATGTTTTGATTTTGTCTTGTGTTATGCCTATGAACATCATTGTTTGTTTTAAGAAAAACATCCTTATTCATTAAATTCTTTTTACAAAACATAATACTTTCAAAGATATATATACAGGGCAGAGGGAGAATGTTTAAATCTTTAAACAGAGGTCTTCATGATTATCTAGTGTTTACATTTGCCATAATTCTAATCGCCCTCTTTTGTATCCTAAACGTGCTTAGTACATCTGACCACATACCCCAAAATATGACCCCATATCTTAAGTATGAATGGAAATAAGCAAAATAAGTATTTCTTAATGTGTGCATGCTAGTGCAGGTTTTCAAAATACGTAACGCAAAGCACATCGAGTTCAGTTTGGTATTCAGATATTGTAAGCTATTGGATGTAAGCTAACGGCTACCAGGAGCCATCGACCTTCAGCGGCTATGAAAAACTTAAGTACAAATCGTCAATGATTTTAAACACCTATTAATGTTTTTGATCCATGCTGAATGATTTTAACAAAAAAAATATAGGCAGTGTGGGGAATTACGCACTATGGTGCAATAACCGTCTTCGTGGGATTTTATTTGCCATGCTTTAGCTATCCAAGCTTACTTTAAAACATGAAATTTAGTACTTCTTGTACGAAATAAATGAGATATCTCCCCTACACAGTGGGATTTCTGCTAATACTCATAGCTGTCTATAAACTTAACTTTTTCCACCGTGGGATTCTTACCGCTCCATTTAACTGTCTACAGTTCTGGAATTTTCCATTTAAAATAAACTCCAAACCGCCAAGAACTATGATCAATACCGTCAAATTGCTGGAACTTCAAGTTAACTAGAACTATTAACTGCAATCCACAAACTTTCCAATGCAATAAACTTATTCAAGTCAAATTCAACTTAGTGTTCTCCATTAACTGCAATAACTTTTCACTTGTTCTATGAACGTTTTGTGCTGGAATACTGAAATCTTCCAATCTGTCAACAAACTTTAGTGCAAAACAGTGTCCGTTCAACTATCTACCGCGCCGCGTTCGATTGAGAGGAATAAAAATTGGCCAGAACTATAAATCCCTATCTCCTTTTTCCCAAATACCTTTTACTAACAAATTTAACTATCTGGTTCAATTTCTACGAGGCCTAGCCCATAGAGGTGCCCTCTCATCTTTGTTCTGTTTACCACTTATTCATTCTGTATAAACAAAATCGTGGCTAAAATCCACGTTTTAATATTTATTGTTGCCTGCTTCATTTAAGAAGTAAGCGTTTTCTAATTGTTAAATTGTATAATCCAGGCTTCATAAAGTGTGACCTGCTCCATTAGAATTTGTAATCCTTTAAATTCTGCTTAAATGTTAGAGGTTATGGTCATTTCGCTCAAAAAAGGGGCATTTTTATGTAATTGGTATCCTAACGACCAATACAAAGAAATATTAATCTAAAGTTTAGTACATATACTAGTCTCCTTATATGCTTTAATTTCTCAATTGTAAGCACATCTTTTAAAATCCTGGTGAGATTTTAGTGCTTGTAACAGGTTCGAAACCTGTACATTATTTAACATTCTTTGCGAATTGTAAACCACTTATTATTAGGTCTAAGACCTTGAAATCTTACAAATAGCCAAATTGTAACTCTTAGCCCAAAATAAGATACTAAATATAACAAATTGTTAATTTTTCGACTTCTATTTACTGTTAAATAACTAATTTGTTGTTTTGTTGCTATCTCTATTACTATTCTCTGATTCTTCTCCCAAAATCATTTCATCTTTGAAAATAAAAAAGGCAATCACTGAATCAATATAAACGTTACCACTTGTTGCTTTTAAAACGAAACTTCAAATAACAACATTTGCAAAGTTTATCTTAGCTGTCACAGCTAATTCTAGTAAATCATTAAGGAAAGTACAGCTCGCTCTGCCAGCTTCCTATTTGTAGAGACTTCCTCTCTAACTTGTGTTTTAATTTTCAAAATTTTAGTTTTGTTTAAGTTAGGTCTGAGGGTTTCCTCCGTTATAAGCTTTTAGTCGGCACCCTGCTGGGTAAAAGCTTAGCCTGCTTTAAGTGCAACAATTGGTATTCTTAAAAGATTCTCACTAATAACAGTAAAAAGTATTGCTAAAGGCACTAGAGTTGCTCTGTCCCATGCCACTCTGGGGGCATTCGGCTGTTCTGCCGGAGATCCAACCGTGGTTAGTAATAAAAATATTACGGCAAATTCAAATTCTTTCAGCATTTCAGATGCTTGGTAAAATCTAACCCTTTTGAAGGGAAACCGCGTAAATCCACTTCCTTTCATATAACCTTGCTTTCTAGAGTGCTACCCATCCCCATAGTACCCAAATCCCAGCTCGGGCGGGAAAGAACACATAGCGATATCTTGCAGGTAACCGCTGCTCCAGCCGCTCTCTCCGTTGACGGTGACCGAGCTCCCTCTTATTTTAGTTACTTCACGGGCTCTGCCCAGGATAACTTGTCGTTAAATCACTATTTTTGTGCTCTTTTTTATTGGATTATCTTCCTCCTTGCCAAAAGTTGTTCATACTCCTAACCCTACTTCATTTTTATACATCATCTTCCCTCAGGTAGTGTTGACACTCAGTAAAACCTACCACTGGTGAATCCCTTGTATTCCCATCACTAGCAAAAGAAGATGATGTTGGTTTGGTAACAACCAAGAATGTGTCTTCCGTAGGATGCCGCAATAACCCCAAGATCTTCACTTCGGTTGTAGTGTCCAGTTGAAGCAGGAAATTGGTTTGTATTAATGCTGGAGGGATGGAGTCTAGTAAGGCAAGTTGATTTGAACAAAAATTTCGTTAATGGAAATCCACCACCTTTGAGGAGTTCAATGAGTTCATGTAGGAGATTTGGAGCATCATTGATAGTGGTTGATCCACTAAGAACATCATCGACATAGAGGCCCCTCTTTAAAATCTCTGCAGGTCGCGGAAACCTGTGATTTTCGTCATCAGCTAGTTGACAGACACACCAAGTTGCAAGATGAGGTGCTGATGCCGTACCATATGTAACTGTAGTAAGTTCATAGAGTGGCTGTTCTGGTGAACTTCTCCAAAAATTTCTCTGGAGCCCAGTATCCTCTGGGTGTACCTTCACCTGCCTGTACATTTTAGTTATGTCAGCTGTGAATACGACCTCGTGAGTTTTGAATCGTAGAATAATGGATTGCAAATCTTGTTGTGCTGTAGGTCCCACTAGAAGTTTGTCATTGAGAGACAAACCAGTGGTTGTTTTAGCTGACGCATCGAAAACTACTCGAGTCTTTGTGGGGGAACTTGATGGATTGAAGACTGCATGATGAGGTAAGTACAGTAATAGACTTGTCCTGCATTCTCTTGACCTCTTGATATTGTCTTCATGTGTCCCATATCTTTATACTCCTGAAGGAATTCATTGTAAGCAGCACGCATGGCAGGCTGTCTTTTGTAAACGACGCTCTAATTGTTGAAGTCTACCGCTGGCATGGCAATATGAGTCACCTAGTTGCCTGTTATCGTTGCGAATGAGTAGGCGAACTATATATCTGCCCGTGTCATCTCTGCTGACATTTTGTTTAAAATGTTGTTCACATTGGCGTTCTTCTCTAGTTGAAGGAGTATGGCTCAGTTCTTCAATTTCCCAAAACTTCTGCAGTTGCTTGTCAAGATTAGGATGGTTCCTAACCAAGAAGTTTCGGGTTTGTAGTGAAGATATTGTTACGTTCTGCATTTGTACTCGCCCGGATGTATCCGAGCTCTGTGTCTCGAAGAACTGGATAATCACCTGGTCTCGTCCGTTTGTCTGCCCGCAAAAACATCCAAATAGTTCGGCACCAATGAGTAGATCTATCCAGCCAGGTTGGTAGCACCTATTATCTGCAAGTGCAACATCACTAGGTAGGCTCCAACCCAACGAGCTAGAGAAAGCTATATAGAGAGGCAAGGAGCCGCGTAGCAGCTCTCTGGGCGGAGGCAACCTGAGTTAAGGCGGCCATGATTCAGAACGTCGTCTGACAAGAGATTGTTGCGATTATTCGGGCAGTACAGGAACATGCGTCGAATGAAATTTGTTTAAAAATACATAGACCATGCCGTCAGTGTGTTCGTCATTCAATTGTACGAATAGAAGTAATAAGACAACAGGAGTGTCGTTACGTCTGTGTGCTATTTACATTTCAGATTCCCTCTGCAGAAGCAGGAACTAACATTTCCACTCTATATACCTTTCTCTAGCTCGTTGGTGATGATGATAATTGTTGTTTTAAGGGGCCTAACTTCTAGGTTATCGGCCCCTAATGATTTGGGTGATCGTGAAGATGAAAATGAAATGTAAACTATAACTAAAACTAACTACTAACTTATAGACTATACTAGAAGAAGAAACTGAAAATAAAAGGAGAATGAGGCAAATAAAGGACAGGAGGAAAAGAAATGCCCTCAACCCTCGTAGAATAAGGATTGAGGGACTTGGAAGGAAGGAGAGCCATGAAAGGCAGATAGGAAAGTGAAAGAGGAGAGGGTCCTCCTCAGAGGTATTGGATAAAAGGTGGAAAACCGGACCCAGCTCAGGAATCCCTCGGGGTCGCCAACTCCCGAACTCACCAGCCGTGAGCCCCTGAGGGTGTAGCAATATCCAGGGTGCACCAGAAATGGTGGGGCTACATAGCCTACACTCTGCCTCCTTGAGGGCCTTGAGTAGAAGGCAGGAGATAACAGGAAAAGAAAAGGAACGCTGACCCCTCACAGAAGGAGGGGATCAGAAAAGATGAGACAAGGGCCAATTAAGGCGGGAAAGGAAGAGACTCCCTAGGCCTGGGATACCCTAATACCGTCGGGGTCGGTAGAGAAAAAGAGTTGACCAAGTGAGGTCGACAGGAAAGAAGACGGAGAGGAGCCCGGCACAAGTAAGAGGAAGCAATGCCGGACTCAGCTGGGGCCCCATGGTCGCCAATCCACGTCCCACAAGTTGTGAGCCCCTGGGCTGGGTATGCATATGAACGATATGTATGTAGAAAATTTTGTTCAATACATTGCAGGAAGTGTCGTTCGCAAAGTGTCTAAAAAAATAACTTGTATTGAATGCCTGGAATTCAAGATGTTCAGAAAGAAGGACTGATTCAAGAGGAAAACGTGAAAGATGGCCTTTTGAATCCATCAAATGATGTAGTGAAATTATGTAAAACAGCTGAGGTTGTCATCAGGAATAATGCCAGTATGTTGCGAAAGAACACGAAGAATCTCATGCTGAAGTTGCAGACAGATTTCTATACTATGCTACCGGGTTGTCTATTTCAGAAATCTGACCATCTATTTACAGCTACTGAACCTGGAGAAAAGTCTCACTACGCTTCACTCATCGAGCGAATTGTGAAACAGTATTATAAATGCAGGCTTCACCACTTCTGCAGAAATACAGCTCAACGTGAGAGAGGTCAACAGGTGCGTCAGTTGTACACAAAAATTATTCTTTTTAAAGGACAATGAAATCATGCAATGTACTGTGCATAAGCAACGTAGCGTATTGTCTTGTAAGATGATTGTGTTAGTTTTCGTTCAATGTACAAATTAAATTGTCAGGTCTTGCGTAGGCCCAATCTTATATTACGCCCCGTTAGTCACGCCTCTCCCTCACTGACTCCCAGCCTCTTGTATATCATGGCGGCTGCCAGTTCAACCTGCTTCCAAAATGGCGGCGCCATTTACACCTTTCTCTAGCTCGTTGCTCCAACCTTCAGGGTTGATGAATGTGGACGGAATATGCCCAGTTATTCTATGAAGTACTGAACACTTGAAATTCGCCTTGAAATTAGACACATTGGAGTGTACGACGACCTTGACACTATGGGTGGTATGCGACTCTACATTGTTTATTCCATGGATCGGAATGACATTTAGGTTGAGAAACAGGGCCATGGGATCAGTGATGAAGTTCGTTCGATAACCACTGTCCAGAAGGGCTCGAAGGGGTGTAGAATACCTTTATGGTCTTTCAATTTCACGATAACAGTTGAAAGAAGAACCTGTATGTGTGGATTCATCTTTAAGGTGCAGTAACTGATAGTTGACAACTGGTTATTGGGAGAGAGTGCAGGGACATGACTAGTGCCTTCTGATTGTCGTGATAATGATGCGTTATGACTGAGTGGACTGGTACTTCCAAGTGCTTGATGATCCTGATGGAGAAGTGTGTGATGTCTTTTTCCACATTTCCTACAGTTACCAGACTGGCAAGTCCTGTGCTCATGCGAAGATTTCATGCAATTAAAACACAGTTTATTGTGTCTCACAAACTTGTTTCGATCGTGGACACTTAGTTGGGTAAATGAAGTACATTTATACAAGGCATGGCCTTGTTGACAATAGGGGCAAGTATTATCACTGATGGCAACAAATCCACTAGAATGCGTATTTGCCTTAATGTATTTTAATGCACAGGCATTACCAGACTTATGATTTATACTGATGTGTGCCTTAGATGAATGATTGGCTTGACTGAGTTCTGAGGGCCTGGCATCTACTTTCAAGGAAGGACAGAAGTTAATCGATTTTAGGAATTTCCTGCGAATTAGTTTCTAATTCCCGCGACTTCCTTTTAGTAGTGTCAGCACTGTTTAGCGTCAGAGTGAGCTAACAGTACTTCATGGAGTTGGATCTTTGTGCAGAATGTCTCTACAGTATTGATATTCCGCCTAATGTGATTGACAAGATGACGTAATTCTGAAGCACAATCTTTACTAACACGAGGAGGTGATTTGTTTAGTACTATTAACCTAGGGTTATTGTAACGCTGGTTTACTAACCCCCGAGCAACTGAGAAATTGCCATTACAAATAGTGAGATTTTGTCACAGCTCATGAAGTTCAACTCTCAAAGAAGATAATAAATAATGAAGCCTTTGCACCTCTGATTATGATTCATTTGAAATTACTAACCTGTCAAACGTATCACGCAATTGAACCCATGCCCTGTAATCACCGTCGTAATAGGGTAGATTAATGGTAGTTAAGCGAATGCTATTGTTATGACTGGTAGCATTAGCTTACGTTGACTGACTGTCACTACTTGAATTGATCTCAGATGATGCTGACTTTACAAGAGCAGTCATCTCTACTTTGAGAGCAAAAAATTAATTTTCAAAATCATCCCAGTCTGTGCCTCGATCTTGACTTTCATCACACAATTCAAGTTCAGACTGGAATTTGTCGTGTTTCAGCCATATATCTGTCAATTGATCCCTGTCTGACCTGTGAAACTTCTAACTTGGTACTGTGCTACCATTTGATCACTGTAGGCCTACCACTCTGATTGGTGATTGTCACTACAACACTTTGTGACTGGCGTAGTGCACATTTCACGCTGGAAATGTACACCACTATCTGTATGAACACTTCACTTAAGAATGAAATGAATGCACACTACTGACCGTAATTATTATAAATAGGCAGTGTATTGATGGATATCTGTGCCCGGAGATGACCATATATGATCGGGACCTTGATCTCGGTCCCTGGTTAAATAGCTTAGTTCATAGCTACTTGATGAGTGGACTGTAGTTGGCGTATTGAATAAATAGCAATTCATAATACTGTAATTACGTAATGAATGAACTGTAACTGGCATGTTTTAACTTCGTTTGTAGTATGAATAGAAATAACACTACTTTATTTCACACATCTTCTTATATTTCTGCGGAGCCCTAAAGCCTGCGGGTTTGTAATGTTTTGTGCTATTGTCCGTCCAGTGTTAAGAGTGTACTACGGGCTCTTATGGGCTTTTACATTTAGCGGACTCCCCCAGAAATGATGACTTCGAAGTCTTTAAAACTGGATTTTCGCTATGTTATTTAATAGGTTAATGATCATGGGTGGAGAGTACACGATCCGCTGCATTCATTTAATGATATATAATTCTTACATTCTTGATATGCAACATGATTTTGTAATGTATGTGACAGCAGTGTCAGCGCGCTGGATGGAACAGCGCGCACGCTGTTATACGTGCCTTATTAGCTCTCCACTGAACGCACGAGTCCAGATCTCTCCAAGATATTTGAAACAGTGTTGGAGTGTAAGGATCGTTTTGTGTAATATAAAAATAATTGTGATTTAGGTATAAGTGGCATTAAATATATGGGTGATGTTCTGTTTGCGAAACGTAAACCCGGGGAAATTTTAAGGCGCAGAGAACGACAGATAGTTTGTAACGTCGACAATTATATAAAGACCAAGAATCAGGAGAAAAGTGCTGCTGTACGTTTTTGAAAAACCCGTGATGATATTATATTATTATTATTATTAACTACTCACCTGCAATAATGTGCGTAACAGAACTTTCATGCAGTTAAATTACGCGATTTCTGCCGAATGAGGAGCTTGTATGTAAAATAAACCGCAAAGGCTCATTATGAAATGGATAATGATTGTTTTGAGAAATATTTTAAAGAACAGATTGTCGCAAATTTCCCACATCAGTCTGTAGTATTTGCCATTCATTGTCCAATGTACGTTGTGCCACTGAATGTTTTGTTTACTTTCTTTCATCTATCTATACCGAGCTCGATAGCTGCAGTCGCCAGTATCCAGTATTCGGGAGATAGTGGGTTCGAACCCCACTGTCGGCAGCCGTAAAGATGGTTTTCCGTGGTTTCCCATTTTTCACACCAGGCAAATGCTGGGGCTGTACCTTAATTACGGTCACGGCCACTTCCTTCCCACCCCTAGCCCTTTCCTGTCCCATCGTCAACATAAGACCTAACTGTGTCGGTGCGAAGTATAGCAACTTTTAAAGAAAATCTTTCATCTACGCGTGTAATAATATGTGAAGAATCATATGATAAGAACAAAATTACTTGTTATTTCCGGGTACTGTCTTCGCCTCTGCAGATGAAAGTGTCTCACTGGGATCCATGTAGGTTTCGTTGTGACAGATGATTTGTATCCTGTCACTGACCTAGGCTGACCTTGGAGAATATATTGCCATATTACATATTAAACTTGATCCGTATCTAATGGATGACTCAGGTTAGCTTTCATGTCATTTCAATTGTTTTGTCATAGCCATACCGTACGTAACTAAAATTCCAATGTAAATAAATAGTAAATTGCCGCAGTATTTATAATCCGTTCTAAGCATTGTTATGTAAATCAATTACTATCCTCGGCTCCCCCACTCCTTAAGGGAATAACTCAGTCTTTATCTTTATTGAAAACTGATCATCCAAATTCTGTTATTCTTACGGGAATTATAGTAAAAAGTTGCAGATTATAATGGCGCGAAGGATTGAAATTCCGACGGTATGAGGAGCTTACTGATACTCAGTCCGGCAGCGGGCTGTACTACTCGTGTGGAGTGCTGTACTATAGCTGCCCTTATACACTCGCTAGGCGTGGCAACGCTTGTGCCATAAGAGCCCGTAGTACACTCTTAACTCTAGACGGACAATAGTTATAATATTCCTCATCCTACAATATCTTGCAGTAAGAGCCAAATCTCCTACAATTAATCATATCATCTCTGGAATAGCTTGCCACGGTGGGTGAGTGGATATCGTGTCGGTCTACTAACCCCAAGATTGCAGGTTCGCTCCTGGTCGTGGTAAGTGATATTTGAAAGGCGGCAAAAATACGATACGCATGTCATACGATGTTGGCATGTCAAAGCAAGACCAACTACAATACTCAGACCTTAATGCAGGTCTCGAAAGTGTGAAAATGGCGTATGCTGAAGCCCCGGCATATTGTTTGTTTACATTCGTTGCTGGGATACACTATTTAGCTTTGATTAGCTTCGTTTGATGAAAGTTGGGATAAACTGTCGCTCATCTGTAATTTTTTAAGTGTCTTCTGTATGTCTGTAAAGTCCAGTTCGCGTTAATGTACTGCAATCGTATGTAAATATGTGATAATACGCTTAACATGGACTGGTTCCTTTGTGTGATGATTGTCAGTCAACCGATGTCATTGTGTCATTTACTTCGGATGTTGAAGTACCTAAGACTAAAGCATAATAGAAGTGTCTTAAGAATATACACCGCAATGATTTGCCAGTTAGTGACAATATAATAATAGCTTAGTACACGTCAGTATTGTGTAACTTAAGTGCGTAAAGGGAAAACGCAATGAGCATCTACGGCTAGACCAAACCCTTGACGTTATCTTGAACGCTCAGCAATATGTGCCTCCGTAAATCATTACCAGTCTGGCAGATGTTCTACACTGCCTTGTATACACGCCAAATAATACAGTGAACTTCTGTTTTATTGGTTAAGGAAGATGTCCCCCCTGTGCCAAACAGTGAACTCATTATGTTCCGTCATTATTCATACTTTTGTGATTCTTACAGCGTGCAAATTATTTTTTATTATGATGTGTGTAATAAAGTGTTGTGAGTACCTTATGTACTTATATTGCGAGATGGTGTGCAGCGATAATTCCGTAAGAGGGAGATGGTGCTTTCCAACCTATAGTACTTTACTAAATCAACTATTTCCAGCGTACAACTATTCCAAACGGTAACAGCGAATGTTTAATAGGTTAGATTGTAACATATTATCGTGTCCCTTGTGTGTAGTATTCTCCATAATTATGTTCTGATATCCACACGATGACTTCTTTGCATATTTCAATCAACTAATTCGGTGTGATGTTTTATCCGAGATTTTAGGCAATTCCACGAGAGGTCTTAATTTAATTGTATCTCTATGGTGTGGTTCGATTATTTCAGCTTAGAGCATAAATACAATAGAGGGCGCATTGCCACACTGCGGCTGTACTGTGACGTGAAACCAACATCTCGATCAGCTGACTGAAGGGTAATGGCTCCAGACCGACTACAATTGGCTAATGGCGAATGCTAAGCAACGTCGAGGAATACAAAAGGAGCTCCATATTGGATAATTCTATTATCACTATCCGCACTTCCCTTCAGTCAGCTGATCGAGATGTTGGTTTCAACAATGTGACGTCATCAGCCATCTATTGAATTTATGGTCTAAGTATTTCAGGCAACTATTCTCATGCCGATTGTGTGCACAAATACTCTGCATGTGCTGGGACAGCACTTCAGTAACCAGGTACTTTCTTCTCTCCTATTTCAGAATTGATTTTTTGCTAATAATATTATTCTATAATAACTGAACTTAAATACACATCGCGATAACTCGCCAAAAAGCTTATTTTTCAACCACAGAAACAGTGCGACTATTGTAGCTGTCCCTTGGGTGAAGACGAAGAAACCTATAATTCGAGGCCAGCACTATATACTATAGATAAATTAATTCGGGTAAGTCTAAATTATTGATGCATATTTCTTCGGAACCTAGTCTCGTCTTGTGATATATTTTATGCTCTTAGGTGAGTAAAAATAATAATTTACTCGAACTGTGACAAGCCCGATGAAATGATCTTAGCTATTGGTAGGGCACCCATCGCCGCCATGTTTCTTCTACATTAAGGTCTGAGGATTGTAGTTGGTCTTGGTCAAAGAACCCATTTGAATTCAGTAGGCCGAGTTCATAATGGAAAAATTAATCTCGGCAGTTTCCGCCAACACAAAGTTCCTCATTTCTCTACCAGAAAGCGCTATAGTGTTCAAGGAGCTTAGATATCTAACATCTAATCTCCTTGACTTTCATAGTCAAGGAACAACAAAATTCGACATGCAAGCTACCCTCTGGGTGTCAAATAGCAAAGCTTGCACCAGGCACCCGAGGCCATACGATATTATTATTATTATTATCTCTGGAATACAGAGAAGCAATTAATAAGTCATGGCCTCCTTCCTCACTGGCTCCTAGAGACTCAAGTCAGACACAATAAGTGTGCTGCTATATAGTATAGGAGCTGAGAAAGAGCAGTGTTGTAGTCACACCACAGATACATACGCCTTCAACACAGAGGGATCGATTAATCTATGGCACAGTGACGTAAGATAAACATAGCATTCTGAAGGGGCAATCAAAGAACATACCTAACCCGAACACATGTATTAATCAAATGGATAAATAAAAAATCTAATCTAATCTAATACACTATGTCTTAGTATTATTTGATATATCTTATTGGATTGGTTGATTCCTCAGTTTAGGGGCTGCGACAATGCGGTCATGTAACCCTGTATACTTTCGGTGTATAACCTGTCTGATAACCGGTGTTTATTGTGATGGCTCTATTAGTGTGTGTTATCTGTAATTCAGGTAAGGACTGAAGACGATCAATTTCAATTAGTTCCTAGTTTTGCTACCAAATGCTACCGACAACGACACCTAGCTGCAAACTTGGCTACTTTATGTAACCGCCACTGGCACCTGGTGGCGAATGTTGGAACTTGATAGAGAGTTAATCAAATCTAATCTACAAATTTAGCTTCACACAATATTGTAGTTGTGGAATTTTCTTTTACATGCCATAAGTCTACACTAGTGTCCAAAAGTTAAGCATAATCTCTAAATGAGGCCATACGGCCTGATAGGAATGTCAGATGGATTGCTGAACAAACGGAAGCTGAATCACACACCATATGTCACAAAACTTGTAAAAAAAAAAAAATATATATATTCAGAAAGGTTCTGACAACAACTGACAAAACTTGACAATGTCTTCCACAACAAAATATAACGGCCACACATGATTCGCAGCGACGTGGTATGCTCTCTATCAGATGGTCCAAGAGCTCTTGTGGCCGTCGATCCCATTCCTCCGAAAGGGCAATGCAAAGGTCTTGGAGGGTCTTGGTGGAGGCTGACAGGATGCAATTCGCATCCCCAGTGCATCACAGGCATGTTCTATAGGATTCAGATCCACAGACCTCACTGGGCAGTCCATTCGATGAATGTCTTCCCCAACCAGAAATTCATCCACCAGAGCAGCGCGGTGCGGTCGGGCATTATCGTTCATTAAGAGGAAGTCTGGACCAACCTCACCTCTGAAGAGTCGAACATATGGTCTCAGTACCTAATCACTGTATCTCCGATCGTCCACAGTGTTCCTCGGACCACCCATGAAGATGTGCAGGTCCGTACGGCCATTCAACATGATGCCGTCCCACACCATGACGCCACCACCACCATACTGATCCCGTTCCACGATGTTCGTGTGGTTGTATCGGCTACCCGGTTCTCTCCAGATTAATGTGCGACGGGAATCGTTCGGCAAACTGAAGCGGGATCCGGGATTCATCTGTGAAAAGCACATGCCTCCATTCATTCATGGTTCAGTTTTGACGTTGACGGCTCCACAGCACACGGGCCCATCTCTGTGCTGGAGTGAGCGGACGTCTAACAAATAGCCCTGCTGTTCTGAGCCTCCGGTACACAGTTTACCGAGAAACGGCAACCCCTGAGACGGCTGCAAGCTCCGCCGACAATTGTCTTGCAGGTGCACTCCGATTTCGTCAGGCGGCTGAGGTCAGATATCGGTCCTGCTGTGGGGTGGTTACTCTTGGTCGACCTGGTACTGACCTACGACTAACATCTCCTGTGTCTCTAAATCGTCTCCAAAGCCTGGAAATGATACTTTGTGGCACATTTAAGGATACGGCGACTTCGGACTTCGCCTGATTCCAGGCGGACGAGTATTGTACCCTGAAAAACGGGGTCCAAATGGCGTCTGGTAGGTCAAGCCCAAGCTTAAACACCATCGGAGGGAAGATGATGTAGGAAAGGGAAAAAGGCTTAGGAAAGAAAGAAATTTTGGCAAAAAAGGAAATAATCAAGGCACTTTTATTTTTAAACATAATAACAAATAATGAACTAGTAAAGCAATAAACTTGCATAAACAAGCAAAAAGAGTTGTTTTATATCATGGCTGAATAGAACTAGATGGGAAACGAAGTACTAGCCTATAAACTTTGATAAATAAAACTAACAAAAAGAACAGAGTCTTGCTTACGCATAAAGCAACCAAGAGTGTGTATGAATAAGTAAAACTAGCTGAGATTGCCAGTAAGCGGTCGCCGAGTGCACTGTCCCTCACGAGCAGGAAATCGTGTACAATGTAGGGACCCAGTTCACTGGCAAAAAATGCAACCATGGGGCAATTGAGTTATTTCTATTGCAAGCTAAAATGAAATGTTTAGGGAGCTTTTTAAAATTCTAAAGAGATTGAAACCAATAGGGGTAATTTTATTTCCCGCCGAGGATTGATCCCTAAGTGAGAAACCGATCGTGCATAATATGGAAAGAGGGAAAGCTTTCAAGCTTTTAATAAGAAAATTATAATTGAATGGAATTACTTGAAACGCAATATTGTCGTGCTTAAAGTGGGCTAAACTTTTATCCAGCAGAGTGCCGATTAGAAGTTTAGCAGAGGGAAGATTGACAAACCTAACTTTAGGCAAAACTACAATTAAAAGGGGTAAATTATAGGACAAGGCAGAAAACCTCGAGTAGGAAGTTGACTGAGCGAACTATACTCGCCTTTAATAATTTACAAGAAATAACTAAAATAAACTGTATGTGCAATATTAGCAGAAGTTTTGCCATAAACACAACAAATGCAGGATTAATTGAAAGGTTGATATGAATTGTTTACAATCATTTCTGTGGGTACAGAAAGTGACATGGGAAAATGGGGAAGTAAATGCCACACCTAACGGGCTCTTCGAGCAAAGAATCAATGTTGACTCAACAAAAATAAGAGTAATTTTATTACATCAAATAAAGTAATTAGGGACAAGAATATAAGGTCTCAGACCTATATATTTGTTTAAAGAACGAAGTTCTATAGCCAATTTGTGACCAAAGTAACTTATTATAAAGCGTAACAAGAATTGTAACAATTATGTAATTGCAAATTCCTAACTCCTGGGCGCACCAGGAGAGATAAGAAAAAAGCTTAAAATGTGGGTTATAACCACAGGAATATTGATACAGTAATTACGGGATGCTAAATTCATACATGGAGGGATCCCTTCAAGTGAAACCTCGAATTAACAAGAAAAATACAAAAGTTAACTTTAATGGTAAATAAAGGGGAAATTGGAATGGAGGAAATGAGGTATTTAAGTCTGGCCAATTTTATTGTTTCCAACGAAACGCGATGCGAAAGATAGTCACACGAACACCTTTCGTAGCACTAACAGTTTGGTTGAGCATTGGTAGTTTGTCACTGTTGTATTTTATAGTTCGATTTGAGTTGGAAATGAAAAGCAGTTAAACGTTATTAAGTTTGAGGTGGTTGCCGATGTGATAGTTCACTGTACAGAGTATATTGCAAGATTAGACGTTTCTATTGAACCCTTAATGCCTACCCCTTATTATTCCCGTTTTCCAACGGGGTCGGGGATGAGATGCGATGGAAGTCTTTGTGGCGATGGTTTTTACGGCCGGATGCCCTTCCTGACGCCAACCTCATGAGAGGAGTTAATGAGAGATGAAATGAATGATGGTGAATGACACTGGGCAAGGATGTGGAAGGAAGCGGCCGTGGCCTGTCAGAAGGTACCGTCCCAGCATTTGCCTGGTGTTGAAAATGGGGAAACCACGGAAAACCATTTCAAGGACGGCCGACGGTGGGCCTCGAACACACGCGTCTACCGAGTCAGCAGAGAGCTTGGCCCATGACCTAATGCTGCGCTTTAGCCAGCGTAGCCACTACTGTCGGTTATTGAACCCTTAATATTATTGCCATATATTAATGTTTCATGTTATCTGTTCTGTGTGGAGTAGCAAGTAATATTTTGAAGGAAATACTAGCCTGTATGAAGAAATATGTAATTACCTGAATCTTGCAAGGGAAGCAAGACATCCTGTTAGGACAATGAGACAGGGTTGAGCAATGGAATGTGGCCCGCACCTTAGAAATAGCTGGACACCATTAGCGTGGGTTCAAGAACCCAGGAAGGCGCGGAGGACAGGGTGAGTCACAAGGGTGCGTCTGTTCTTTGTAAAACAGGAGAGGGGCAGAGAAGACAAAGAAAATATTGAGGGAAAACTACGGTTCGGTGACGCCCACGTGGAAGGGGCCTGAAAATGCCGCGAAGCTGGGAACAGCATCTACAAATGAGAACTGAGGACGCGGGAGGCTTCCCGCGCTTCCAAAGTCACGCCAACTGATGAAATTATGGTGAGAAATTGATTGCAATTAATCCTACGATCAGAATGAGTAACGCACGCCGGATATGTTCGATTCGCGTCATGGCGAGATCGCCGATATAAGTTATTTGTCCGTAAGAGCTCTGGTTAAAAAGTTAGTAATTTTACTCTGTCTCACCCCCACCTTTGGACAGAAATGAATAAATACTGAGTGGAGTGTTCACTCAGGGCGCACTTGATAAATTATTTTGAAGACGTTACTATGTCAGGCGTCATAAGTCCGTGGACTTAGTAAATTTTCAAGCTAAAGACAGCGAAATAGAGAACTTAGTATTTTGAATTTAAACAGTGCTTTTGGAGACAAATTCTGTATATCTCAAGTGTAAAATAAAGTGTTTGCGTGTGAAATGGTGAGATAGCACACTGCTATTAATTAGGGCCAGTTCGACATTTTGGTATTGCTCATAGGACTGGTGAACGGATTCAGAAGTTCACTCGAGCAATTTATTAGGGAAAATTGTGTGAGGCATTATTTTAAAATATTGACATTCTCATTGAAGCAGACTGCCAACAATGGAAAACGTGGTATCAGCCGCTGAAAGAAGGAAGACATACCTGGAACCGACCACGGGCATGTAGATGGAGTGCTAATTGCAATGCTTGGGGCCATGCCGGGAGGCATCAACTATGGAGAAGCTGAGATCGGATAAGTACTGAATGAATTTATTCATCATGTGGACTGTTTTGGTTATTGGGAATCCGTGTATATATTTTGTTGTGTAGTATTTTTTTTTTCTTCATGTGTTAAGTGTTTTTTTGTTGTTGTTAACCGGCTACTATTGTATTTTATGGAACGCAGCGTGGTTTATCTTTTGCATTTTAGGTTAGAATATTGCGGGACAGTGTAGTAAATTGTACTCGCGTGTACAGAGTGTGTTTGATAACGGATACAGCACATGAACGAACTAGATCGCTGATAACAAATGAAGATTGACAGTTAACATAATGACAGCATTGGAGAAAATATGATTTTGTTGAGAGAGCTTTGGATTACACAGGCTGAAAAGTTTACGCGATATTGCATATTTCCTAGCAGGAAGCAATCTGCTTCTGTAGTAATTTTCTTTGTATTTGAGCACTAAATTACAGGTATTGTGTGTTGGGACACATTTTAGGAGGATATCTGGTATCTGAAAACATTTTGATGGAGGTGATGTGTTGAACCATGGCAAGGTCTATTTTATTATTCTGCGCGGGATCTGATCGAGGTCAGTATCTGTCTGCTGCTGGCGACGAGTCAGGACTCACAAGGGTGATGTCACTGATAATGATTCTACAGGTCTCAAACTGCAAGGTACAGTTTTGGAGACAAAGTTATGATATGTGTTTTATTTCAGTTGTGTTGGCTGAAATCGCTACGGTTCTCAAGTAGGTGCTTGAGACAATGAAAGACCGCCTGGTGTGACACAATATGACGAGGACTAGTTCAGAGTCCAAACGCGGGTTCAGATCTCAGATAAAGATAAGGAGTGTGAGGCCATTAGCAGCTGCGGAGTGTGCTCTTAAGGTAGCCTTCAGTTGAAGCCTGTTTAATGTGAAGCAAATTAGATGATTAAATTTGGGAGCTTTTCATAATCAGAAATGTGGTTCACGATTATGCTGATCTGTGTTTGGTGTTCATGTTTGTCACTGTCTCATAATTGTGCAAATATTCGCCGCATATTTTGGTGCGATGCCTGTAACTTTGTTGTGTTCGGGAAACTATCGGTTTGCCCCAGTGTTAGCTGCTGATTACCACGATTGCGCATTTCATGTCTGTGTCTGTAAGACCTATATTTTTAGGCAATTTGTGTTTTTGTGCTTTTGGCACTTGTATAAAAGCTTCACGCGGAAGTACTTGGAATATAACTATAAGGGTAGCGTAGCCGGTTGTCACCAGTCCTTAAAGAGGGAATATTGTCTATTTTAAATGAATGCATCCGCCGTGGGAATATACCGGACAGCTGGAGGAGATCTACAATTAAGATGATTTATAAGGGAAAAGGGGATACCAGTGACCCGAATGCATACAGAGGTATAGCTCTTGAGTGTACACTCTTCAAAACTTTGACGAAGCTGATACGTGACGTCTGACAGAGCATGTGGATATAAAAATGCCAGATATGCAATTCGGTTTCCGGAGAGGTAGATCCACCTTACAAGCTATTCAGTGTCTTCAGATGGAAATAGAGGAGGCATTAGCACCACCAAGTGGAAAACTTTATGCAGTGTTCATTGATTACAGCAAGGCTTTTGACACATTAAACAGAACTATCCTATTGAAAAAATTGGAGAAATTCATAGGCGAGGAGCACTACCTGACCACTATAATACGGAAATTCTTAGCTGGAATTGTGTGGAGATTAATGACAACATCTCCAAGTCTAAGCCGATACAACAAACTAATGGTGTACTACAGGGGGACCCTCAAAGTCCCCTGTTGTTCAACATCGCCACTGCGGACATAGTAGAAGCAACATTGACGGACAAAGTCAGGTTATATATATATATGAAGACGACGTGGTTCTATCATCATCAAGTATGGAATATCTCCAAAGAGCTTTCAACAAGTTGGTGGATTGGGCTGAAGTCAATGAATTACGCTTAAACGAGGACAAGACAGTTATGATGACATTCAGGAAAGGAGGGAAGCGGGGAAAGATAAGCTATAAAGACAGATTTCTTCCATCGGTGACTCATTTTAAGTATCTCGGGATAACTTTGCAGACTCTGGGAAACGTTTTTACAATCCATATGAGAGACAAGCTGACCGCTGTATTGAAAGCGATGAGTGACATAAAACAAATTCATAAATTGTCCCTAAAGACTGCAATCCAATTGTTGCATGTAAAAATAGCACCAATTGCATCGTATGGATAGGAAAATATATGGATACACCTCAAGAGAAAACACCTGGCAGATCTGGAAAGAGTAAAATCCATCTATCTCAAGAGAGCTTTCTGCCTTTCAAAGTACACGCCATCCCGTTTGGTTTACCTGCTAGCTAGAGAGCCATATATTGTTGAAGACCTGAGACTGAACCTACTGCTGCCCGTTACACCTGGATATGAGACTCCACTGACAGAATTGAAAAGGAAGAGAGAAGACATGGGACGACTTTTACGGCACTGACGCGATGCTTTCAACTGAATGGACAAATGCATTGTACGATTTGCGTCATATAGTCACGAGATTTTCGGTGCATGGTTTTCACTTTAAAGTATGCACCAAGAAGAGATTTCATCAGCCGGACCAGCAGTGCATCTGTTTGCTATGTGGAGAGCAGTGTGATAGGTATCACGTGATGTTGTGCAAACAAAGACAGGTCACACTTACAATGTTTTGTAGTGAAGACTAAGGCAATCTTTTTTGTCTTTTAATGTTAATTTATTAATTTGGCCATTGGCTGCAATAAAGTTCTTATTATTATTATTTATATTTTGTTTAGCCATTTAAGTCTGGATCCCGATGCCAAGGCATGGTGAACGTTCATAGATATGCATCCCGTGACCTGGTTCTAAGGAAGCATATCTCGTGACAAAAGTACTTGTTCTAATCTTAGTCTTTTTCCATGCAGCCACACACGCAAACACACAACGATGAATGAATTAAGGACGAAGTCCATGTATTATTGTTTTATTATAACAGCAGTTGCCGCTGTATTTTATTCAATGTAAATTAACCCTTTTGATTGTTTGATTTTATGTTGGTTAAGGGAGTCTTGGGATGTTTTGTTTTTGTGAAAATGTGTCATTTTATCGGTTTTATTAAAGTTGTTTTGTTATTTATATGTTTGGGTCATCCTTTTTGTTAGATATATTCTCCGTATGTCATCTTGAATTTATGAAGCAAAGTACAAATTATCCAACCTCGCGACGATGAACTATACACCCCCGAAAATAGTCTCGTGTGCGCTTCTCAAGGGGACACTATAGATGTAAATAAAGTTGAATGGGGCAAGCAGAAAATCCTTGATGAAATTTGAAATTAGTTAGGTTCAATTTCAAATTCTGTAAAAATCCCGCGACGGAAGCAAAGTTTGATTTTTTCAAGGACCACAAATCTAGAATGATTCCCACGTGGGGAGGAAAGGATTCCCCCTTATTTGATAGAGATATTTCTAGAAAGTATTCGAGAACATAAAATGACGGAATGGGTAATTTTTCAGAAATTGGTCATTTTTATTTTTTATTCATTTATTAATATTTAAAATGTCCTCTTTAAAACGGCGTATGAATTATGATGATATTGTAACTAGAAGTATGTCTTTTTTTTAATAATTTAGATCATGATGTTCACTTGATTTCTACTGGAAGTAAACATGGCCAGCACTGAAGGTATCTTCTCTGGCTCCTTCAACGAGACCGACATTAGAGTATAAGTTTGTACTTTGGCCACCTGTGTAGTGTGTATAATGCATATAATGAGCATCTTGAGATTCATTTGTTTCTTGCTTTGTTTATAGTCTGGTTGGTTTCCATGTAAACAGTGCATCTAGCCACAGATTACCTACTACTGGTGGGAACTTTCGGGATTTCCGTTGCATCACTCCTTCACTGGACTTGTACTGGATCTCAGTTTACCTCACGACAGTCAAATTCCATACAATATCCTCATCGCTTTCATGACTGAAACCATGATTGTCTTTATTGAAGTATAACTACTTTGGCAAGAAAGAAGAAAGGAACATGCCTCAACACATACTTTTAGGAGCACCAGATTTGATTACTGTATTTTTGCTAAGTTTGATCTTGGCGCTTGTATATCAGTGATTACTCTGTGGTATTGTGTTTACTAGTCCCTCTAAAATGCCTAGGCATACTGGTAAAGTACTAATTGACAGAAGAAACGTACAATTCATTTGAACTTGTTAGAAGATACACAATCTCCATCAACAATACCTCCACATGTTACTGTAACAGATAACCTCAACATTGGCCTGCAATCAACACCTGTACAAAATACTCTTTGCAAGCCTGAAAGTGCCTCACAGAAGAAACTCAGTGGTGTCAAGGAGAAATATGAAGACTTACCAAAAGGGAATGAGAGTTGTGAAATTGTAGATATGTGTATATTATCAGAAGTGATTCAAAATAATACCATTTGTAAAAAAGTGTGCTAAAGGGGGGGGGGGGGTGTCTCTGAGAGTGAATACACATGTTGGTCTTGCAGCAGAGTTCGAATTAATTTGTAAATATTGTGCACACAGTGTGAAGTTCTTCAACTCTTCATCAGTTACTGTAAGTACCAAAGTAAAAGATACTGAATTGTTTAATGTAAATATTAAGTTAGTGTATGGCCTCCGTGCAGTTGGTAAGGGAAAGGCAGCGGGTGACATGTTGTGCGGTATAATGAACCTTCCCAAACCACCATCAAAGTTTGATGATTATAATTTTGTACTGGGCTCAGCTGCTGAAGATGTGGCACAAAAGAGCATGCAAGAAGCTGCTGAAGAGGCTATTTCATTAAATAATAATATTCGTGACCTAACAGTAGCCTTCGATGGAACTTGGCATAAAAGGGGTCATACATCACAAAATGGTGTTGTTACAGCCACATGTGTTGAGACTGGGAAAGTGATAGATGTGACTGTAATGTCAAAATACTGTAGATGTCCTGCCAGATTGAAAAATTGTCATGAGGAAGGCTGCATTGCCAATTATGAGGGGTCTAGTGGGGGGATGGAAGTTGCAGGGGTGAAGAAGATTTTTGAACGTTCCATTCAGTGGTACAATGCTAGATATTTATATTACTTAGGGGATGGTGATTCTAAGGCCTTCAATGTAGTTCAGGATTCTAAACCCTATGGAGATAATGTAAATATAAGGAAATTGGAATGTGTAGGGCACGTCCAAAAGCGAATGGGGACAAGATTGAGACGGCTAAAGACAAGCATGAAGGCAGTGGCGGATCCAGGGGGGGGGGGGAGAAAAGAAAAGAGGGAAAAAGAGAAAGGAAAGGAGAGGAGCGAAGAAGAAGGAGAGAAGCGAAGGAGGGGAGAGAAGAAGAAGGAGAGAAGCGAAGGAGGAGACGCACCAAACGAACTATAAACAACGATTTTAACCCAACTAGTATTCAATTAATAATCGTGCAATGTAAATTAAATTACCTAGCCGCGACGCTCTGCTCTCTTCTCGCTACTCCACTCGCACTGTTGCTATTGTTGTGACGAGCCGAGCCGACTGAGCACAGCACAACCGCCGCGCCGCCTGTCCGAACGGAGCCGAGTACAAACGAACAATCCCCTTCGGCCCGCTCCACCCACGCCTGAGATATGTCTATCGAGGTAAATTGTATGAAGACTTCATAAGCTTTATAAATCTCCGAGAAACAGTGCACAACCGTTTAAATGGAAAAGACGTAATAAAATGGAAAGTAAAAGGAAGAAAAAAAGACGAAATCCCAGTAACCGAACAGGAAAATATCGCCCGAAACGGAGGGAATGTCGATAAAGAAATAAAATTACTACTGAAGGGCTAGCGCAAGAATTGCCAAATCCGAAAACTGGAGAAGAGATGCTAAATGATGACAATATTGAAAAAGCAAACAGCGTGACGGAAACAGAACCCGAGCGAGAGCTACAGGAAGGAAAAGAACCGAAGAAAGCAGAAACCGAAGAAGAAATCCACAAGCAAGAGATAAGGATGGAGAAGAATCTAAGGAGGATTCGAAGAGAAAATTTAAAGCCAAAAATAAAGCCAAGAAACAAGTTGCAGAGCCTACTATCAAGAAAAATAAGAAAAATGTAGCAGAACCAGAGGATGTAGATGAATACGACCAACAAACAAGAGATGAAGATGCAGATGCAAGAACTATAGAGGAGAAAAAGAAAACGCGAACCAAAGAGAGAACCAGCCAGAAACAAGAAACCAAAGGAGTCCCAGAGCCTACCGTAACCGGCAGAGACGTGGGTAAAACTGTGTTGAGTATTCTCAAGCATCACAGTCTTGTCCTGTGTCGGTGTGTTGGCGTTGGTACTGACGGATGCGCTATCATGGCGTCAGTAGCTTGTGGTGCTGTCGCCGTGGTGCAAACTGAAGCAGAGCATGCCGTTAGGTGCCCTTGTTATAATCACGCTCTGAATTTGTCTATTTCGAAGTCCTCGAAAGTCGTCGCCGTGCGAAGTGCAATAGGAGTTATGAAGGCCACTATTACGTCCATTGATTCGTCCTCAAAACGCTCCTATGTATTTAAAGCAACTCTAGGTGAACTTTTATGTGGACTTTGTGAGACGCGGTGGATCGAACGGCACGACGGTTTTGTACAATTTCGCTCTTTACTCCCGAACATAGTCGAGAGTTTAGACTCGATTACTTCATGGAAAGACTCAGAAAGTGCTTCTAAGGCAAAAACGATCATAGCTGCTCTTTGTGAGAGTGATTTTATAGTTTATGTCATTTGCTTGTCAGAAATCCTTGGAGACACTAAAACACTCAGCATTTTGTTTCAAAAAAGGGCAAATAGACTTGAAGGAAGCCCAGGATGCGCTAGACGACACTACTAATGTGTTGAGCAAGAGGCGCGAAGAGTGCGAAACAAAATTTGCTGAGCTCTTCCAAGAATCAGAAGCTCTGGCAAAACAACTTGTAACCGAACGTCTGCTCCAACGCATCGCAGAACGGCAAAAGCACCGCGAAAATCATCCAGCGTCAACCGTAGAAGACTACTATCGCCGGGCCGTTTTCATACCCATTTTAGACTACGTCCTAGAAGACCTAATCACTCGCTTCCCTAAAGCAACGCAAGAGTTACACAGCCTATCAGCAATGATGCCAATATCATCATGGACGTCAGCGGATGTGGACACATCGCTGCAAAGTACTTCAAACTTCTCAATCAACATTCTGCCGCGTCTGCGGCAAGGCTTCTACAGGCTGAACTTCGTATGTGGAAGGCAAAGTGGTCCCGGGAGCTTGAATCGGGATCAACCATCACAAAGAAAGCTATGGAAGCTTTAATTGCCTGCGATAAAGATTTGTACCCCAGTATTCATCGATGTCTCAAGATTTATGCTACACTACCCGTCAGCGCCGCTTCATCGGAAAGGTCATATTCTTCTTTGAGAAGGCTGAAGACGTGGTTGCGGTCAACTATGTCCGATTAACGATTAAACGGACTTGCTTTGTTGCACGTCCACTACGATGTTTATGTTGATCCATCTCGCGTGATTGATTGGTACGCGAAAAAAACAAACAAGCGACTAGAGTTTGTTGTTTAGCTTAAAATTGTTTTTATGAACAAAATTGCTGTATTTGTAATATTTACGTACAATTAGCAATACACATGTACCTGTCATAATTTCGGGTAGCCTTATTCTTAATTCGGTCAACCTATACCCCTAAAATAAAGGTTAAATATAGTTTAAACTCCCGTAAATCTGATTTAATCGTGTCTTTAACAATCTTTTTCTCGTCGATCAATTAAAATTCCTCGGGCCTCGAGCCGGGTTTTTATTTAGTCTTGAAGCTATTGTCTAAGCAATATAATTATTTTTTACGGTTGTCAGTCAGTAAACTATATAACTCTGATTTTACCCTCCTACCCTTTAATTACATTAATACATTAACTATAACCTATGAACCCGGTATGATAGCGTTTTGGATAACATTAAAAGTCTATCTTTACGAAAGCGCTCCAGCGATATTATTGGCATGGCAAATGATAATATAGAGAGCAGTGTCGGACTGGCCATTTGGGAAGAACGGAAGTTCCCATCGAGGCCTCGGGCCAGGAGACTATGAGTGCCGAGGCCCGCCCTTAGGCCCTTGCGCAAATAGGCCTGTGACCCCAGTTATTAGCTAGCTAAGATATTCTGCGTCTTTGTTTACAACTTAAGAGAGGGAGGGCTACTCGCAAAGGGGATAAAGATAATCATTACCTATGAGGAGGTCCGGGGGACTTTTGACCCCCCTCGGACCATTCAAGGCATCTGAGGCATCAAGGGGCCTCGGGGCCTTAAAATTATTGGCCTCGGCCCTTGTGCGAGTAGGCCTCTAACATCAGCTTATTATATTGTATCTAAAAATAGGGAAAGGGGGGGGGGGGTAAGTTCCGAAGGGGGCTCATTACGATCACAGTACTTCAATGCGCGCGATCCCCGTGTCAGTAAACTCCGCATAAAAATATTTTTCAGCGTAAAAATTGGAGCAAGTCACTGGGGAGAGGGTGGGTGAGGCCGCAGGGGCGGTTCGAGTGGGGGGGGGGGGGTTGGGGGGGGTGTCTCACCCCCTCAGGTATTTTCTCAGTCGGCAAATACGACATCAGTCGGCAGTCGGCATATCCTGGAGAAGTCGTAACAATTCCCAAAACAGCATTTAAAAAACAAAACGGGGCATGGCCATATACGATTTGGTCCGATTAAACTAAATAAATATTATACTGACTGTCTGCATTTTTACCGACGGTCGGCACAAGCGGATAATTTCGTACAGCCAGGCAATAGCCCAGTGCGGAACGGGGAAGAGTCGGCAAAATAACAATTTTAAAAGTTTCACTTCCAGTCCTCGGTGCACCGGCTGCCACTTGCCATTTCGTTTCTTCGAATGGAAACTGAGGAAAGAATGACAGATGAGCAATATGGGACTAATGACAAGGGATGAACTCATCGGCACGTTCCTGGGTGGGCGTAACATCCCGCGCTCATTATGCAGAGCGACTCAGCTTCACAGCGAAGCGAGCCCAGCATCTGTGACATGTGGCTAGACAAAAGGTGTTGGTGAGCGCATTGATAACTTCAGGTCAAGCCAACTCATTGAGATGTTGTCGGAGGAATGTTATGAATCATAACTTATGACCTGCTACCGCTTGTCTCGGCGCATCCTCAGATATCCGCGCTATTGTGACAAAATTGACAGGTTTATGGTTCCAAGGTTCCTCAAGGGGTGGGGTGCTCACCAAGATCAGTGCAGTGGTCACCGAGAATGAAAGAAAGTAGTCGTTCCTGAACCAGCAACTTTTAAATTGATAACTAGGTGCAAATACAGTGGCGGTGGGGCGTGAGTTTTCGCCGACACGGAACATTTTCGCGGAGCATCGCGTACCCATCAAACGTAAGTAATAATAATATAATACAATACATACATGCTTATTTTCAGCCATGTTTATGTTTAATGGTGTTAACAAGAAAAAAGTGAAGAATGATCGCACGCTGGAGTACGTCAGTGGCACAAATTGAAAAGTCGCGGAAAGAAGAAAAAGGGTAAATTACAAGAACACTTCACTTCAGAAGCTCATCAAGCAGCGATGGCAGATTTGTATCACTTTGTGAATGGAAAATGCCACGAAGACGTTCTCCTTGATAAACTCGTAGGGACATTTATAATATTAGTTAGTAAGTTGTAGTTAGTAAGTTGGCAGTTGAGAGTCAGTTGTTATTGACATTGTCAGTGGGGTTATATCATTCATCTGGTATTCCAATAAAAGGTACGTAATAGTGAAAGTACTTAAATTAAATAGTTGATGTGAATAAATATAAAATAAGAAAACGTCCCGAAAAAGTGGTGACCCCGACGTGATAAGAGTTCCAATGACTGCGAGAATTGTTCCCGGTTAGCAGGAGAATGGACAGAGTTACTAAGTTCTTGAAATCCTGCGAGTTTCCCCCAAACTCGATTCCAGCATATGGGGATTCATGTAAGGTCTTCACAGTTCGAAAGAAGTTTGTGAATTCCGCAGCTAACAGCTTGTGACGTCTTAATATTTCCACCCATGGAAATTGTGAATGCTGACAAAGGGCTGGCATTATAGCACTAGCTGCTGTCTGGCCCCTCATGCCCATTTGAGTTATGATATTGTTGACAGTCATGGACTTAAGGATGAGGACGAGTGGTTTCATTGCGTCCAGCATCTCCTCAACCCTGGTTCCGGAATCGATGTGATACTTGAGTGCATCCCAAAGCATTGCTATATTCCCGGAGGTAATGTGCGGTTTATCAATTTGTCCCATTTCTGATTTAAAAGCATTTAGTTTTTGTCAAGCCATGCCGTGGTCATCGAGCCCTGCTTAGCCAAAGCGATAATAATTGACAATCCTCTCTCACGTATGATTGTAATAGCATCGTCCCCTCTAACACAAAGAGCTTGAATCGTCATAACAAGAGCAACATCATCATTTATGAGATTCTCAACGGTTCGGGAAGCTAGGTGAGTAATGTTATTGGCAAGGCTTTTATGAGGAGTAGGAGTGCGAAGGTATTTATTGATGTTAGTGATCTGAATCTGGGTATTGGCTAGAGTAGGAGGGAGAGTCAGAGCATTGGAACCCACAAAGTTTTTCTTAAAGAATGCCAAGAATTCAGCCTTGGTGGGCTTCTTTGTTACTCCAAGTTCATCTGAGAAGAGTTCAGGAGCTAGGTATTCGACTTTTGGAGTTAGGGATCCCTGGAACTTCCCCAATACTGAAGCAACTTCCACTTTCAATGCAGCGCGTTCTTCAGACTCACTGTTTTCGGGAAGCACAAAATAGAGAGTCATAAATTGTTTCAGATGTCCATAATATCTGTCTGGCGTTGCCACAGGACCTAGTATTTTGAGAATTTCTGAATCAAATCCTGCCTTGGGTTTCTCCCTAGGTTGTTTTCTTTTTTCATCCCTATCTTTGATTCTCATCTTTAGTGCACGAAGAGACGCCATGAGTGAAAAATAATAAAACCAATAAGAAGTTTTTAAAATAAAATGACACTTTTTCTTTGGATTGGTTAGAATTGTTTGATATAAAATTAAAAACAGTAACATGCACATTTCATAAATCAAGCAATACAATTCAACACTATATACAATTTTCACATTAAGACTCATCAGCAGCCTCCCTGAGACCAACATATAAAGGCGTATCATAGAATTTGCCTGATCTCTTGAATGTAATTAGTTTCCTTCTACTCAAGTTCTTAATCTCTGCTAAAATCTTCTTCCGCTTAACGTTGGTTGGATCAAGCACCATTTCCACTAATTCCATTGCAGCTTCCTCGGTTTCACAAGAATTGACTTCAGACATAAAATCTGCCCAATCTTGTTTCGTCATCTGGAAGTTACTCTTGAGTTTTTCATCTTTGTGCCAGAGGACATCAAAGGTTGCAATCTCTTGTTCCGGAGTCACCTCGGATTCTTCATCACTACCTGGAGGAGGCTCGCCTGATCCGGATGGTGTTGCATCTGGCATGTCAATGCCACTTGAGGCCGGAGGTGGCAGAGGTCTTACTGGTGGCTGGATTCTCGCTTTCTTTTGCGGCGGACCTCCTTGAGGTTTCTTCGAGAAGTCACGACGGGATGGAGCTGGTCGGGAAAATGCTCGCATAAAGGCTTCTTCTTTATCCTCTCTTCTTCCTCGTCAACCTGCTTTTCCTTAAGAGCTACTTCCCACTTACAAAAGTAGCCCTCAAGAACACCGATATAGAAGTCCTCGATAGAGTCTGGGTAATCTTCCGATATGTTCTGTCCCCGTCTCAAGTATTCTCTGACCCATTGCTCGAGAGTGTTGTAAATGGTAATTGAGTCCCTTGAGTTGGCCGATCAGAATTGAGGAAGAACAAGAAAAGGAGTTCCACAAAAATGTTATCCAGATACTTATTCACACAGCAAGAACCCTTTGTAGACAAGGTTTGGCTTTCCAAGGTCACGAGGATGGATTCACTCAAGATAATGGAAACTTCACGCAAATTGTGAAGTTAGTTTCACGGCAGAGTCCGGTCATGAATAGGTGGTTGGAAGAAGTGAATACGCGGAAGCACAACTTTACGTATATGAGCAAGGACTCTCAAAATGAATTCATCCATCTACCTGGGGAGACAACTCGTGAAATAATTGCAGAAGAGATCAAGAATAATAATAGAGAAAAGATTCGCACAATGTGCAAAGAAAACATATTAGTTCACAGCATCGAGACAGAATTTAGTCAGCGACACTAGTCTTTTCCCGCAAAACATTGCGTGGTACCTCTCACAGCTTCTTCCGCACAATTTGCATATACACTGTAGTTCTTGTGGTTCATGATAGTTGGCTCTGCTGCATATCCGGTGGTGAAACCCGTGAACAGCGAAACGCGTCATTAAGTGTCTTAGTTCATATCCTGGCTTTTTCCAATCACTGCTTAACATTGCGTCTGTAGTGTAAAACTCCAGCCATATGTCTTCCCTTTTTCTTTGAAGGTCTAGAAGCAAGCACTGATACGCATGTGTAGAGGGTAGATGTAGTAGCAGGCGGAGATCTTCTATGAAGAAATTTTCCTTAGCCAGCACATATACCAGGCGCGAACGGGTGTACTTTGATACACCCAACGTCTTTTTTAGGAATTTTGCTTTTACTTTTTCTAAGTCCGTTAGATTACTTTTGGTAAGGTGTTCCCAAATTAACTCCATGCCGTATGTTATGATGGGCGTAATTTTCAATTTAAATATTTCCATTGCTGTTACCAGCGAGATCTGTGGAAGAGTTTTTAGACTTATCATGGCTAAGGTCGCAGCTGTTATTCTTTCTTTGACATGTATCGTAAAGACATTTCCATATGTCTGTAATGTGATTCCTAAGTATTTAAAGTATGGAACAGTTGTTAATGGTTCATTTCTGTATGTGATCTTGTCATTGGTTGCTGATTTGCCTCCTTTCCTGAATGTCATTAAAACGGTTTTCTTTTCGTTAATTTGCAGTTCATTTTTGGTGGCCCACCTTTCCAGCTGGTCAAAGGCTTCTTGAAGTTTTGTTATCTCGGGTGACATAAGAACCATGTCATCAGCATATGCCAGTATTTTGATGTCTGCTTTGATGCATTTGATGATATCTGATGTTGCTATATTGAACAATAGTGGGCTAAGTGGATCTCCCTGCAACACGCCATTTTTCTGTTCTAGTGGCCTGGATCGATCAACACTATCATCTATTTGTACCAAGTTACGGCCAAGTATATCTCTAATAATTCTCGTGATGTAATTTTCCCCTATGAACCCTTCCAGTTTTTCTATTATCATGGATCTATTTAAAAGGTCAAATGCCTTGGTGTAATCCACGAAAATCACATGAAGCTTTCCTCTCTGGTATTTCAAAACTTTCTCGATTTCGTCCTTAAGGTATTTCACTGCGTGTAAAGTCGATTTGCCCTTGGTGAATCCGAATTGCTCTTCAGGGATGAATTTCTCTATCATTTGGTATAGTCGGTTATTCAGAAGACTCGTTAGGATTTTGAAGGCTGTACATTCTAATGCTATGCCCCTGTATGCATTTGGATCTTCCATATCTCCTTTGCCTTTATATAACAGCTTTAGCGTGGCATGTCGCCAGTTATTTGGAATTGTTCCTTGTTTTAGGCATTCATTAAAAATGTCTGTCCATAGGTCTAAAAAGTATGGGGCCGTGCTTTTAATATGCTCATAGTAAAACCCATCTGGCCCACATGCCTTGTTTTTCTGAGTGTTCCTTATTACTTTATCTAATTCTGCTGTCGTGAAAGGTTCAATGTGCATTTCCGTATCTTTTATTGTTTGAGGTCGTGTTTCACGTGCCTGAAGAACTTTTTTAAAATGTTCTTCCCATATAGTCATTGGTATATCTTTTGGGAAATGCGGTTGGTTTGTGTAAAGTGCCTTATACCATTTCTCTGTTGCTTCTTCTATCATTTTTTGTTCTTCTCTTTTTTTGAATTCTTCTTTTGCCCTTTTTACGTTTTCCTTATATTGTTTCCTAGCATCTGAATATTGTTGTAAATTAAAATCATCGGGTAGTTTTACTGCTCTATGTAGTGCTATTAAGGCCTCTTTTTTCGCTTGGATGCATTTCCTGTTGAACCATTGATTTTTCGTTCGTTTTGGTCGAGGAATGGGGATTGAGTTATCTTTGATGAGTTTTTCCAAGTTAGCTATTGCTGAGTCCAAATTCCCCGTCTTTATTTCCTGCTGTATATAATGTGTGTTGATGTGAGCAATAGCATCTGTGTCTATTTTTCTGCTGAATTTCGGTTTTTCCTCCTGGACAGTCGTTAGTTGTATGTTTGGTAGAATTATAGTAGTATCCACAGGCAGATGTTTTCTCGCAACTACATTCGTGATGATAGTTTGTTGAACTATACTGACGTTACTAAAGACTAGATCTATTGTACTTGTACCATTCACTCCAATATAAGTTTTATCGTTGCGGTTATTTATTAACCTTAGTCCTTCCCCATTTATATAATTCATGACTACTTTTGATTTTGTCTGATCTGTATCAATTCTGCAGTTCAGATCACCAGCTAGTACTACTGTGTCTGCGTTTGATAGCATATAGAAGGCGGTTGCTAGTTCCTCTATTATTTCCCCTTCTTTATAATATGGTTGGAAAATTCGCACCGATAATTTTGCATGATATCGTTTCCACGACTAGAATATTATCTGTTCTTTGTATTAATTTAAAGGGAGCTAGTTTGGGTTTTAGAAGAATAGTTATACCGCCTATTGGTCTTCCTCTATCGCCTTGTTTTGCAAAAGAGTGTACGGAATAAAAATTTTCGTAACTCCAGTCTGAGGTAAGGAAAGTTTCAGTTAATATCACTGCATCATATGTCTGTAGTAGGTCTGCTGGGATGAGTTGGATAGCATTTCTTATTCCTTCTGAATTCCATAATAATATTCTCAATGATTCTTCCGGACGATTCGTTTGGCATTCTTGTATTATTCTAAATTTAATTAAAGGTAGTTTCTTGGGTCTCTCTCCATCCTCGAAAGAAACGAAAACGTCTCACTAAAATTCTTTTTGGCCAGAACTGTGGGACTGAGATTGTTTCTAAATATTGGAATGGGATGCCTACTTTGAAGGACTTGCCTTCCCCACGCGTTGCTAATTCTTCACACTCTATGTGACCTTTTATACCATTTCTCTCCAAGAAATTTTTAACATGTTCCGCACTTGTTTCCTTTTTCGCTTTCCCTACATAAAGCCAAGCTGATTTTCCCATGGCCTGCAGTTCACAATCCTGTCGGCTGGTGCCTATCAGGGGTTGATCTCTTGTCATTGGTATGAACCTTTTCCGATCTATTTTTTGAATGCACTCCACACCCTCTTCTATTTCTTCCTTATCTTCTGACCTTATCATTTCCAGAGTTGCCATTGTCTTACTTGGACGTTTGATGTGTCTCTTTTTGTACACAACTTTGGTGAAGCCAGCTTTCTCCTCATCTTCTTCAACTGCCGAATCACCATCCCTAGCCTCTTCTATGTTCGCCACAAATTCTTCTCTCCTATTCAGAATTTCCTCCGTATTAGAACTTTCGGTCATCACTTGTCTTTTGAAGGATACTGTTCTTCTTGTATCTTCCATGTTGCTGGAATTTTCATCTGTGAGGGGACTTGACCTTGTGCTACTGCCTACGTTTTTCGCTTTCCGAGATTGCTCTTGTAGTTTATTTATCATTTCAGCTAACTCCTGTAACTGCCTATTCATATCATCCCTTATGCGATCAATTTCATGTTTAATGGTCTCTCCTGCTTTACGGGATTGGAAGTCTTGCTCGCATTGGTAGCATAACCATATTAATTTGGATTTCTTTTTCTTCGTCGCCTTAAGCGCATTGTATTGTCCTTGTTTTAGTTCCGTGCAAGCCATATGATGCCATCTTTGACATGCTCCATCACACTCTACTCCACAATCAGAGTCTTTAACTTTTTTCTCACAGATGGGGCAGATGTCCACATCTTTGAGGTCAGCTGTTTGGGACATGAGCTGTGTGCCCACGTCTGGCATGTTTGTAATCTAATAGGCTGTGACAATATGGCGGCTCTTCTCTGTGTCAACGTTTTGGATTATGATTACACTCGTATTTATCCTATTGTGGCTGGTTCGTGATGAAAACACTCTATGAATCACCGTTTTGTTTAGGTATATCCTCTTGACGTTTTTGATCTTCTTTCTTGTCTTCTACTACTGCTTCCTACTTGATTTTACTGACACTGAAATTCTCCTGCTTTCTTGCTTTTCAATTGTTACCTGGATTATTCTTCAAGAATGCTGGTATGTTCTCCATTATAGCAGATACTACTCCCGATATGTCACATGAAGACCGCCTCGCGTTGAATATCCGATACGTCGTCGAAAAAGATGAAGAGCTCGTTCCTGTGGAGCGTCTTTTAAACATAGACGCTGTTTTAACAAAAACAAAACAAACAAAAAACACTGGAGAGGAGTTGGCTGAAAAATATTTTTTATTTTAAATTCAGAAGAACTTTTACTTCCACTCGATAAACTACTGTTTCAATCGTACGCCTTTGCTAGTAACATGTCTGGCATATACAACGGCACTCAAAAAAGCTATCAGAGAAGTGCAAAATAGATATTCCGTACGTTCCAAGCCAAGCTCAGGTTAAACATTTTCGTAGAGACAGCTTGTATTAATGCTAGCGAGCTTGTCCGAGAGTTTTTTGACTCTGTTGAAGCATTGTATGTCTTTTTTTTTTTTCGGGTGGCACGAAACGACATTTAAGCTTGCAGAAAGAGCTGGATAAAATTGAAAATTCACTTCAACTTAAGAATTTATCAAAAACAAGGTGGACAGCGCGCGCCGAATCGGTGAGTGCTGTTTCTACGTCTTATGAAGAGATAGTCACAGTATTGGAAACAATGAAAACCTCATTCGATTCTGAATTTGACAGTAAAACCCGAACTTTTGCGTCAGGCTTGCACAAAAAGTTTCTGGACTTTGATTTTTTCTGCAGCATCGGGCATGTACTTTACCAAACACATCATGTTTAAAATTAAGAACGTAACCGAGCTTTTAGAAGCGGAGGAGCTGAATGTAGTAGACGCGATGCAGCTGATTCAGAGCGCTTTGAAGTCTTTTGAAGATATCAACGACGACGGCAAGATGAATGCTTTAAAGAGTGCATCGTCATTTGCGAAAAAATATGCAAGTAAATGGGGAGGAAGACTTCTTAAAGCACCACAGGACCCGGCGACTTGCAAAGAAGTATAACGCGCACGCTGAAACAACAGCAGAAATTTCTTTCCTTACATTCTACAGAAAGGAGTTCCGAAAACTTGTGGATGTATTTACTACAAGCGTGCAAGACAATCTCGCAAAACTAATTTCTTTGCTAGAGCCACTCCACATAATTTTCAACACACCCACTGACAGAGAAAACTGCACCATCGAGCGCGTCCGATCTATAAAGCCATCACACCCAAAAATCATCCTTCAAAATGAAGAGCTTGTGTGGGATGAGCTTGAAATCCTGCTTGATGCCAGTAAACAGTGCTCATCTTTTAAAGAAATCGCAAAAGTTGCTGTTAAATTAAAGAGGATTATCCCGTGTGGTTATCAATTAGTTCGACTGATTTTAACATCCCCAGTGTCTTCTGCTTCTTCCAAACGGTCCTTCAGCAAGTTGAAGCTCATTTTCAATCATTTGCGAACATCGATGGGCGGCGACCGCTTAGACTCCCTCATGTTGTTTTCAACGAAAGATAAGGTCGACGACATTGACATTACGGAGATAGTGGAGAAGTGGTCCGTGTTAAAACATCGTAGAATAGGGATTTAGAAGAATAACTAGATTTGTTTTATTCATGTAATATTTAAACACTTATTTTGTTCATTTATCAAATTTTCCTGCGATTCAAAATTCTGGAGCTAATAAAATACTGTACATTTTAAATGAAATCCGTTAATTAAGTATATTTGACTTGTGTATCGTTTGCCACCACTGCCCCCCCCCCTCCTTTTCCCTCCCGTTGCTCAGTTTTTAAGCGTATAGTCGGCAATGTTAAACAGCCAGTCGGCAATTTTAAAATTGTCACCCCCCCCTCCTAAATGTACAAGGTCGAGCCGCCCCTGGGTGAGGGGGGGTGGGGGTGGTAAGGCCCCTACTCTCCCGCTCCCTTCGAGGGCTCTTAGGGCCAGTCCGATACTGATCGAGTGTACGTAAGTATATATAAGTATGCGCAAACAAAATATTGTTTAGTAACAACACAGAAAGTAGGAATGTAACGAAAGATTTCACATTTCGAAAAAAAATGACATTTTGGTAAAAGTATGCGCAAATAATTCGATGTTTATTGTTAACTTTTAAATTTGCATTATGGTATATTACCCCCCCCCTCCATTTTGAGGACAGATATAATGACCGCCCCCTCCAAGATCAGTGTCTGGATCCGCCCCTGCATGAAGGGGAAGAAACTAACTGACGGTAAAACATTAGATGGCAAGAACAGATTAACTGACTCAGTTATTGACAAAATTCAGAATTACTATGGCCAGGCAATCAGGCAAAATACTCACAATGTGGAAGCAATGAGGAAAGCTGTCTGGGCATCATATTTCCACATGTGTTCAACCAATGAAAATCCTGTACATGGCTTGTGTCCTTCTGGGGCAGATAGTTGGTGCAAATATAACAGGGGTAAAGTAACAGGAGAGAAATATAATCATCCCCACAGCTTGCCATCAGCTATTATGGATCAAATAAAGCCCATTTTTAGGGACCTATCTGACAAAAATCTCCTAAAAAAGTGCCTACACGGTAGGACACAAAACCCAAATGAATATGTCAACAGTGTTATCTGGAACCACCTACCCAAAACAGTGTTTGTGGGTATTAACACTCTTCATTTTGGGGTTTATGATGCTGTGTCAAGTTTTAACCAGGGAAACATAACTAAGTGCAAAGTTATGCAGTGTTAGGGCTGAATATTGGGTGTCGAACAGCTGATGCTATGTTGCGTATTTACTTAGAAAGACTAAGAGCTGCTGAAAATGCCATGAAAAAATTATCTCAGAAGGCCAGAAAGGAAAAGAGAGGTGCCAAGAAGAGATTACAAGAGGAATTTGAAGAAGATCCAGAGAATCCAAGCTACGGACCTGGCATGCATTAGAGTTGAAACTTTGAAGCCTGTTTCCCGTAAGTCTATTTTTTTTATTACTTAAGGAAAATTTTTTCAGCCAATTTTGAATGTAGAAACTTCAAATTTCCATCACATCCTTATACATACATTTTACAACTACTGAAACAACAGTTTTTAATTTACATGTATATTAGCGTTTCTTTGCCAAAATATAAAAATAAAAAAAAACATAAAAAACATGTTCCATAAAAAATTGTTTTCTCCTGGAGTATGTATTTTAAAAAAATATGCTTGTTTCAGTAGAAATCAAACATACTCAGCCTTAACCTGTAAACATTTTAAGTGTCTAGGTTCAGTGGTTTCTGAGAAAATGTTCCTTATATACAGCACATTTTATCATTGTAAGCATAGGGCATTCCGTATCCCCTTAGCTTAGACGAAGCAATATGAAATCCCTCGTAGGAGGCTTTTAGCAAGTTGTAGCAGTTTGCAAAAGTTCATGTTTTGAAGAAAACGCTCATTCAAACAACTTGAGATTAAGATTGATTAATGCCCCATAAAATTTGTAGTAAAAACACTTAGATGAGTACTTATCTTTGCATTGTAGATAAATTGTGATTCACGGCCTGCCGTTAAAATGTGGTTTAAAGCATGGCGATTTACTTGAAGATCAACACATGGTCGAAGAAGCTAGGCACTCCTGGTAAGAGGGCCGAATTGTCAGAGAGGAGCACACGAAGAGGAGTGGACGAGGAAATTCAAACGCGCTAGAAGCCGAAGCAGAGGGGGGAAAGGAGGGGGGGGGGGGGGAACAGAAAGGGGATACAGAGTAGGCAACATAGAAAATAAAATATGCATAATGCTCTGTATACACAGCGAAGTTAAAGTCTTCACGGAAAATGTAGAGGGCGACGATGATGCCATCTACTTCAAAGTTGTAGAACCAGTTCTTGAAATGACTAGAATCCAAGGCTTCAGCGGTTTGCCGCATGGAGTGCTGTAGAGGAATCTTATACAAAGAGAATGCACATCTGTAACAAACTTTCAAAACATATAAGAGTATGCACAGAGAAAACAGGAAACAATAACGTCTCTGTTGGTGTTTACGAAAAAGGGGAAGCTAAAGAAAGAACGTAAATAAAGGAAGAAAAATCAAAGGATAAACTATTAAAGCTAACATAAACTGTATATTCCAGAGAATATACCAGCGTCGTTGTGCCATTATGTTGTCACGTTCACCACGAGGCTACACTCCGCCCACTATAACAGGACAAACACGACTGAGGGAATATGGGGCGTAGGCACTGGCTGTGTTTATCTTGTGGTTACGCCACTAGTCAAAGCAGGGAATACTCCTTTCCTATACAGAGCGAACACGTAAAGTTGGTAGGAGCATATGCCGTGCGAATTGCGGTCTAATTCCTGTTTCCCTGCTTATTCATAACTTATGCTTAACTTATGCTTAACTTTTGTACACTAGTGTATAACATGGGCCCGCCGGCTTTACATCCCCTCCGAAGGAAGGCATACTAAAGTAGGCTTGGAGGATGGCCTGTCATACCGTAGACACATCATCAAAAAGAATGTGTGATGAGGGGCGAACATCGTCATGCGTTATTCTTGTAGATTAGATATTTCCTTTCCTTGTGGATATACATTTTGGGCTATAAACGGTCGTACTCGACTTCCGAAAGCCCACTCAAATACCACACACTATTGATAATTGTTCCAAAAATCCAAGCGCACATAAAATAGCAGGTTTCAACTCGATGGTTCACAGAGTCTTATATATACCCATGACAAAAGAGAATTACAACAAAGAAATTAAAACTATAGACCATATAGCTAAAGAAAACAACTTCACACCCAATAACATATATAGGCAGCTTCGGTGGCGTAGTTTGTAGCATGCTGAACTTCTATGCCCAAAATCGCGGGTTCATACCCGACCGAAGTCATCGGAATTTTTAAGAAAACTGGAGCACGGAAATCTTCCGCATTCGCCAAAAAACTTATCAATCCAGTTACTCATTCACGCCAGGACTTTAACTACCAGCCCATCGAATGAGGATTCTACATCGAAGAACGTCAGAAAACGTAGTATCACAAGCATTATCTTGTTGAAAAAGTTATTAGAAAGCAGGGCAATAAATCTAATGTTGTATAATGATTCTTTTTTTTTTTAATTTTTCCTGTAGAACATTCCTTGTCGGGTTGGCAGCGCGGTCTAAGGCGTTCGATTTAAGTTCCAATTTCATGTATGGGAAGCGAGGGTTCAAATCCTTCACCCGACACATCTGTTATCTCAAAATTGGTTTGGCAACATTGAACTAAATGTATTCTCTTTTCTACTAATATGTAGGGCACTTCTCTCTCTCCCTCTCTTCAGCTCAGCTCGACCCGAATCGTCTTGCGGCACGAACAGCGCCGACGACCGGTTTCCACATCCCATAGCCGCCGCTATATAAAGCGGCTCAGTAGCAGACACATCGGCCAAAAACATGTTTTGTCTTAGTTATGCTTCACTCGTGAGCAGCAGCAACAGGGGAGCGATCGCTAGACCGGCCAGACCCCCCCACCGAGAGAAGACAGCTCCTGCTTTCAGGTTGGCTATGCCCTCTCCGGATTTGGAGGCCTGGGATCAACTGGGACCTGCTGCTCCAGGGGATGGCCGCCCAGCTGCCTGAGCACCCGCGCTACCCCCACGATGCCAGGAGACCAGATCCCATTATATATGATCACCAGGGGAAGAAATGGACTCCGCGCACTCGTGGACGACACACCTCAACTACTAACATAACCTAACAGATCCTGCCACATCCCTTCATGTGGATCCCATTCGCTAGGTATTTTCTCGTAGGCAACCTTTCAACTCTGCCTGCGGGGTTAAACGATGGTCCTTCTCACTTACCTAACCCAATCATGTTTCCAACCCACAAGATGACGGCAGGGAGAGCCTAGTAATGGGATAGGCACAAGGTCTCGCACTGATCATCCGACATCCATCTGTTTATTAGGACTATCAACATGTCGGAGGCGGCGCTAGCAATGGATGGCCTCCGCGCGGGAAGGGTAGGGGGTGCGCTCGTAAAAAGAGAAAAGACGTCAGTCATTATGCCGGCAGGGCCACCTCGGTCTTCCCCTAGCCTTATGCTATTCCCCCTTCCCTAGGTCTCAGGTTGTTTATCCCCCCTCCGGCTTCAGAATCAGGCCTCTGGCGTGCCTTAGGGTACGTGATAGACAGAGAGGGAAACAGGTTTGACTGCACCAGGATCCACTTCGCTCAGCTACTATAATAGTAAAATTTTGGCGGTTGTCAAGCTCCTCCTGGTGAGGGGCAAACCACTTTGTTGTTCCGCCCCTTAAAACAACAATAACTAACTACTCGCAGGAAAATATTGTGATATAGCGTCACCTCTTCCTTTAGAAAATAACGCGCTTGGCTCGTATTATGGTTTTTCCTAATAACAACCAGAAATCTTAAAGGGGTAGGCTACTTCACAAATTTAAAAAGATATCCGATTATCAGTACGGTAACCATAGAGATCATAACATGCATGTTTAGGACTAGTCTTTGTCTTGATAAGCCTGAAAATTCTGAAAATGTAAATACAACTTAGATATTAAGGGTTTAAAAGGACATGTTTAAGTCATAAGGCTGCATGAGTAGGTTCTAGCATTTTTCTTTTAATTTCCAGGCAACTTTAAAAATCTGGAAGATTTGTAGGCCATATATCCATAATTTTGCCAAAATCGACGTGAATCCATAGGCTACATGACATGTATTGTAAATCTGTAAGAAAGGACACCATGTATTAATTTGATTCTTAAGCCCACCCGTGTAGCTGAGTGCCATAATTGTCGTCCCACGTTGAAAACTGGGCACCTGAATATTCGGCATTTGTTTCCCGGCGCTGACAGCGGCCATCCTAAGCGTGATATTTTTAACACTACCTTCAGGGCAACACCACGTTGGTACCATGTTTTTAGTACCGGGGCACCCATCTTAAAACTACTGCACCGGGATTCTAAAATAGTACTGTATTAAATAAATATTCTCCTGCTGTTATCACACAGGCTATTAGACAAATTTCACTCACAGCAACACCAATGACAACGCCAGTTATTGAATATGATAAGGCTACATTTCCACGCTTGAAGAATAGCCTAACATTTGTAAATTCAAAAATAACCACAAAAGCATTCATGGTTGGTTAGTCAGTAATTATGTACGTCATAGATACAAAAGAATACTCATTGGGCAGGGGAAAGTAATATATCATTTGTAATAAGCAGATCTGCGTGACCGTACTTCGTACTCGAAGTTGGTCGAGTGGCATGATGCACTTTCCTTACTTTTTAGCCTACTTTCGATTTTTGCAAAAAATGAAAGTAGACTTATGAGATCCACGCAGGGCCAAAAAATGTGTGTCTGTCTGTGTGTGAGTCTGTGTGTGTGTATGTGTGAGTGTGTGTACTCTGAATGTCTGTCCTCCCCTATCAATTCGACCACGGTGAAACCGAATTGAACGAAATTGGGTACAGATATAGAACTAGCAAAGGGCACCTCATTGTCATGTTTTATATTGCCACAATCTTGACGGAAACGTAATGGCGGCCACCCAAATGTTAAAAGCTTAAATCAAATTACGACCAACCTATTCATCTGATCTCTAACAAATTTTTCAACATTATATCTTTATGTACGAAGATTCCTGTGGCCGAACGACAAGGTCATCAGCCCAATACTTTGCAGATGGCGGCCATGTATGTGTGCAAATCGATTCCCCCTATCTTTTCAAACACGGTGAAACCGAATTGAACGAAATTTGGAACAGATGTAGCACTAGCAAAGGGCACCTCAGTGTCATGTTTTATATCGCCGCCATCTTGACGGAAACGTAATGGTGGCCACCCAAATGTTCAAAGCGTAAATCAAATTACGACTAACCTAATCATCCGATCTCTACCAAAGTTTGCAACAACATATATTCATATGGCGAGCGTCTTTTGGCTAAACTAAAAGGTCATCAGCCCAATAGTTTGTAGATGGAGGCCATGTTTGTGTGCAAATCGATTCCCCCTATCAATTCAAATACGGTGAAACCGAATTGAACAAAATTTGGTACAGAGGTGGCACTAGCAAAGGGCACTCCAGTGTCATGTGTTATATCGCCGCCATCTTGACGAAAACGTAATGGCGGCCACCCAAATGTTAAAAGCTTGAATCAAATTACGACCAACATTATACCTTCATGTATAAAGAAGCTTTTGACCAAACTACAAGCTCATCAGCCCAATAATTTGTGGATGGCGGCCATGTATGTGTGCAAATCGATTTCCGCTATCTTTTCAAACACGGTGAAACCGAATTGAACGAAATTTGATACAGAGGAAGCACTAGCAAAGGGCACCTTAGTGTCATGGTTTATATCGCCGCCATCTTGACGGAAAAGTAATGGCGGCCACCCAAATGTTCAAAGCGTAAATCAAATTACGACTAACCTAAACGTCTGATCTCTACCAAATTTTGCAACATTATATCTTTATGTATGAAGATTCCTGTGGCCAAACTACAAGGTCATCAGCCCAGTACTTTGCAGATGGCGGCCATGTATGTGTGCAAACCGATTCCCCTATCTTTTCAAACACGGTGACACCAAATTGAACGAAATTTGGAACAGAGGTAGCATTAGCAAAGGGCACCTCAGTGTCATGTTTTATATCGCCGCCATCTTGACAGAAACGTAATGGCGGCCACCCAAATGTTCAAAGCGTAAATCAAATTACGACTAACTTAATCATCCGATCTCTACCGAAGTTTGCAACAACATATATTCATATGGTGAGCGTCTTTTGGCTAAACTAAAAGGTCATCAGCCCAATTGTTTGTAGATGACGGCCAATTCAAATACGGTGAAACCGAATTGAACAAAATTTAGTACAGAGGTGGCACTAGCAAAGGGCACTCCAGTGTCATGTTTTATATCGTCGCCATCTTGACGAAAACGTAATGGCGGCCACCCAAATGTTAAAAGATTGATTCAAATTACGACCAACATTATACCTTTATGTATAAATAAGCTTTTGACCAAACTACAAGCTCATCAGCCCAATAATTTGTGGATGGCGGCCATGTATGAGTGCAAATCGATTTCCCCTATCTTTTCAAACACGATGAAACCGAATTGAACAAAATTTGGTACAGAGGAAGCACTAGCAAAGGACACCTCAGTGTCATGTTTTACATGTATATCGCCGCCATCTTGACGGAAACGGAATGGCGGACACCCAAATGTTAAAAGCGTAAATCAAATTTCGACCAACCTGATCATTTGATATCTACCAAAAATTTGCAACGACGTACCTTTTTGTGGGAAGCATCTTATGACTGTACTACAAGGTCATCAACCCAATAGTTTGCAGATAGCGGCCATGTATGTGTGCAAATCGATTCCCCATATCAATTCAAACACGGTGAAACCGTATTGAATATTTTTTTTTTTACAGCGGTAGCACTAGGAAAGAGCCCCTCATATTCATGTATAATATCCGTATAGTACGTTGCATTTCAAAAAGCTACTATAACCAACATTCAATTATACTCCTTGAAAAGGACAAAGAGTTACAATAAAACCCATGCATTTAGGAGAAAGTAGGCTATTTGTTCTTTACTGAACAGCTTGTTATGAAAGCCGCATCGGCTTTCATATAGCCGTGGTATGTTTTTTCGAGATCTCTGGAACTAATCGTCGCCCAGGTTTCAAACCTCTACCAATCCAATCAGAGTCGAAAAAAATATTAAAAAAAGTCTGTCTGTCTGTATGTATGTATGTATGTATGTATGTATGTATGCATGTATGTATGCATGTATGTATGTATGTATGTATGTATGTATGCATGCATGTATGTGTGTATGTATGTATGTATGAATGTATGTATGTGTGTATGTATGTGACATTTTTGCGTTTAGCAAAGTACAGGTCGCAATTTTCAAGATAACGAGCTGAAATTTGGTACGGTGAAAGAGTTAGGGCCTGTGACGAACCCTATTGTTGGGCGTTAAAATCGGTGAAGAGCCGGACCTTTTTGGAGGGCCCTGAATTTCGACCCTGTTTTTGGAATCGATATATCTCGGAAACGGTTGGTCGTATCAAAAAATGTTAAATATACAGGTGTAAATCTCCGCGGTATGTAACTTTTTTACTCAAAACGACTTTTTGATATCTCTCACTGTTTTTGTCTTTTTGAGGCCCTGAAGATGTCCATTGGGCGTGACATTTTTGGCTTTAGCGAAGTACAGGTCGCAATTTTCAAAATATCGAGCTGAAATTTGGAGCGGTAAAAGTGTTAGACCCTGTGATAAAACCAATTGTTGGGCTTTAAAAACGGTGCAGGGCCGGATCTTTTTGGGGGGCCCTGAATTTCAAACTTTTTTTTTGAATCGATATATCTCGGAAAGGGTTGGTCGTATCGAAAAACGTTAAATGTACAGGTGTAAGATCTCCACGGTATGCAATTTTTTTACTCAAAACGAATTTTTGATGTCACTCACCTTTTCGTTTTTTTGGGCCCTGAAGACCTCCATTGAGCGTGACATTTTTGGGTTTAGTGAAGTACAGGTCGCAATTTTCAAGATATCGAGCTGAAATTTGGCGCGGTGAAAGAGTTAGGCCCTGTGAAAAAATAATTTGTTGGGCGTAAAAAACGGTGCAGGGCCGAATCTTTTTTGGGGGCCCTGAATTTCAAACTTATTTTTGGAATCGATATATCTCGGAAACGGTTGGTCGTATCGAAAAATATTAAACGTACAGGTGTAAGATCTCCGCAGTACGCAGCTTTTTTACTCAAAACGATTTTTTGATATCTCACCGTTTTCGTATTTTTGGGGCCCTGAATATGTCCATTGTGCGTGACATTTTTGGGTTTAGCAAAGTAGAGGCCGCAATTTTCAAGATATCGAGTTGAAATCTGGAGAGGTGAAAGAGTTAGACGCGGTGAGAAACCCTGTTGTCGGGCGTTAAAAACGGTGCAGGGACGGATCTTTTTGGGGCGCCCTGAATTTCAAACTTTTTTTTGGAATCGATTAATCTCGGAAACGGTTGGTCGTAAAGGAACAAAAATAAATGTGCATGTGTAAGATCTCCGCGGTGTGCAACTTTTATTTCTCAAAACGATTTTGTGATATCTCTCGCCGTTTTCGTTTTTTGGGGCCCTGAAAACGTCCATTGTGCTTGACATTTTTGGGTTTAACAAAGTAAAGGTCGCAATTTTCAAGAACTCCAGCTGAAATTTGGAGCGGTGAAAGAGTTAGAACCTGTGAGAAAATCTGTTGTCGGGCGTTAAAAACGGCGCAGGGCCGGATCTTTCTGGGGGGCCCTGAATTTGAAACTTTTTTTGGCAATCGATATATCTCGGAAACGGTTGGTCGTATCGTAAAACGTTAAATGTACAGGTGTAAAGATCCCCGCGGTATGCAACCTTTTTACTCAAAACGATTTTGTGATATCACTCACCGTTTTCGTTTTTTGGGGCCCTGAAAACGTCCATTGTGCTTGACATTTTTGGGTTTAACAAAGTACAGGTCGCAATTTTCAAGAACTCCAGCTGAAATTTGGAGCGGTGAAAGAGTTAGAACCTGTGAGAAAATCTGTTGTCGGGCGTTAAAAACGGTGCAGGGCCGGATCTTTCTGGGGGGCCCTGAATTTCAAACTTTTTTTTGAATCGATATATCTCGGAAACGGTTGGTCGTATCGAAAAATGTTAAATGTACAGGTGTAAGATCTCCGCGGTATGCAACTATTTTACTCCGAACGATTTTCTGATATCTCTCACCGTTTTCGTTTATTGGGGCCCTGAATATGTCCATTGTGCGTGACATTTCTGGGTTTAGCGAAGTACAGGCCGCACTTTTCAAGATATCGAGTTGAAATTTGGAGAGAAGAAAGAGCTAGACGCAGTGTGAAACCCTGTTGTCGGGCGTTAAAAACGGTGCAGGGCCGGATCTCTCTTGGGGGCCCTGAATTTGAAACTTTTTTTGGCAATCGATATATCTCGGAAACGGTTGGTCGTATCGTAAAACGTTAAATGTACAGGTGTAAAGATCCCCGCGGTATGCAACCTTTTTACTCAAAACGATTTTTTGATATCTCTCACCGTTTTCGTTTTTTGGGGCCCTGAAGACGTCCATTGTGCGTGACATTTTTGGGTTTAGCGAAGTACAGGTCGCAATTTTCAAGAAATCGAGCTGAAATTTGGAGCGGTGAAAGAGTTAGACCCTGTGAGATAATCTATTGTCGGGCGTTAAAAACGGTGCAGGGCCGGATCTTTTTGGTGGGACCTGAATTTCACACTTCTTTTTGTAATCGATATATCTCGGTCACAGTTGGTCGTATCGAAAAATGTTAAATGTACAGGTGTAAGATCTCCGTAGTATGCAGCTTTTTTACTCAAAACGATTTTTTTGATATCTCTCACCGTTTACCTTTTTTGGGGCCCTGAAAATGTCCATTGTGCGTGACATTTTTGCGTTTAGCTAAGTACAGGTCGCAATTTTCAAGACATCAAGCTGAAATTTAGTACGGTGAAAGAATTAGGGCCTGTGATGAACGCTATTGTTGGGCGTTAAACTCGGTGCAGGGTCGGACCTTTTTTGGGGTCCCTGAATGTCATAGTTTTTTTTGAATCGATATATCTCGGAAACGGTTAGTCATATCGAAAAACGTTAAAGGTACAGGTTTAAGATCTCTGCGGTATACATCGTTTTTATTGATGACGATTTTTTGATATCTCTCACCGTTTTCGGTTTTTGGGGCCCTGAAGATGTACGTATGTGCGTGACGTTTTACCGTTTAGCAAGGTACAGGTAGCAAGATTCAAGATATCGAAATGAAATTTGCTACCGTGAATGGGATAGGGCCTGTGAGGAACCCCGTTGATGGGCGTTAAAATCGGTGCAGGGCCGGCCCTTTTTTGGGGGGTCTGAATTTCATCCTTTTTTTGAATCGATATATCTCGAAAACGGTTGGTCGTATCGAAAAACGTTAAATGTACAGGTGTGAGATCTCCGCGAATTTGCACCTTTTTACTTGTAACGAATTTTTGGATATCTCTCACCGTTTTCGTTGTTTGTTTTCTTTTAGGCCCTGAAGATGTCCATTGTGCGTGACATTTTTGGGTTTAGCGAAGTACAGGTCGCAATTTTCAAGATATCGAGTTGAATTTGGAGAGGTGAAAGAGTTAGACGCGGTGAGAAACCCTGTTGTACGGCGTTAAAAACGGTGCAGGGACGGATCTTTTTTGGGGACCCTGAAATTCAAACTTTTTTAATCGTTATATCTCGGAAACGGTTGGTCGTAACGGAAAAAAATAAATGTGCAGGTGCAAGATCTCCGCGGTGTGCAACTTTTTTTACTAAAAACGATTTTTTGATATCTCTCTCCGTTTTCGTTTTTTGGGGTCCTGAAGACGTCCATTGTGCGTGACATTTTTGGTTCTAGCGAAGTACAGGTCGCAATTTTCAAGAAATCGAGCTGAAATTTGGAGCGGTGAAAGTGTTAGACCCTGTTAGAAAATCTATTGTCGGGCGTTAAAAACGGTGCAGGGTTTGATCTTTTTTGGGGGCCCTGAATTTCAAACTTATTTTTGGGATCGTTATCTTTCGGAAACGGTTTGTCGTACCGAAAAATGTTAAATGTACAGGTGTAAGATCTCCGCAGTATGCAGCTTTTTTACTCAAAACGATTTTTTGATATCTCTCACCGTTTACCTTTTTTGGGGCCCTGAAAATGTCCGTTGTGCGTGACATTTTTGCGTTTAGCAAAGTACAGGTCGCAATTTTCAAGATATCAAGCTGAAATTTAGTACGGTGAAAGAATTAGGGCCTGTGATGAACGCTATTGTTGGGCGTTAAACTCGGTGAAGGGTCGGACCTTTTTTTGGGCCCTGAATGTCATCATTTTTTTTTATCGATATATCTCGGAAACGGTTAGTCGTATCGAAAAACGTTTAAGGTACAGGTTTAAGACCTCTGCGGTATACATCGTTTTTATTGATGACGATTTTTTGATATCTCTTACCGTTTTCGGTTTTTGGGGCCCTGAATATGTTCGTATGTGCGTGACGTTTTACCGCTTAGCAAGGTACAGGTAGCAAGTTTCAAGATATCGAACTGAAATTTGCTACCGTGAATGGGATAGGGCCTGTGAAGAACCCCGTTGATGGGCGTTAAAATCGGTGCAGGGCTGGCCCTTTTCATGGGGCTCTGAATTTCATCCTTTTTTGGAATCGATATATCTCGAAAACGGTTGGTCGTATCGAAAAACGTTAAATGTACAGGTGTACGATCTCCGCGAATTTGCACCTTTTTACTCGTAACGAATTTTTGGATATCTCTCACCGTTTTCGTTTTCTTGGGGCCCTGAAGACGTCCATTGTGCGTGACATTTTTGGCTTTAGCGAAGTACAGGTCGCAATTTTCAAAATATCGAGCTGAAATTTGGAGCGGTAAAAGAGTCAGACCCTGTGAGAAAACCTGTTGTCGGGCGTTAAAAACGATGCAGGGCCGGATCTTTTTGGGGGCCCTGAATTTCAAACTTTTTTTTGTAATCGATATATCTCGGAAACGGTTGGTCGTATCGAAAAACGTTAATGTGCAGGTGTAAGCTCTCCGCGGTGTGCAATTTTTTTACTCAAAACGATTTTTTGGTATCTCTCACCTTTTCGTTTTTTGGGGCCCTGAAGACGTCCATTGGGCGTGACATTTTTGGGTTTAGCGAAGTACAGGTCGCAATTTTCAAGATATCGAGCTGAAATTTGGAGCGGTGAAAGAATTAGGCCCTGTGAGATAATCTTTTGTCGGGCGTTAAAAACGGTGCAGGGCCGGATCTTTTTTGGGGGCCCTGAATTTCAAACTTATTTTTGGGATCGTTATATCTCGGAAATGGTTTGTCGTACCGAAAAATGTTAAATGTACAGGTGTAAGATCTCCGCAGTATGCAGGATTTTTACTCAAAACGATTTTTTGTTATCTCTCAGCGTTTACCTTTTTCGGGCCCTGAAAATGTCCGTTGTGCGTGACATTTTTGCGTTTAGCAAAGTACAGGTCGCAATTTTCAAGAAATCAAGCTGAAATTTAGTACGTTGAAAGAATTAGGACCTGTGATGAACGCTATTGTTGGGCGTTAAACTCGGTGCAGGGTCGGACCTTTTTTGGGGCCCTGAATGTCATCCTTTTTTTTATCGATATATCTCGGAAACGATTCGTCATATCGAAAAACGTTAAAGGTACAGGTTTAAGATCTCTGCGGTATACATCGTTTTTATTCATGACGATTTTTTGATATCTCTCACCGTTTTCGGTTTTTGAGGCCCTGAAGATGTACGTATGTGCGTGACGTTTTACCGCTTAGCAAGGTACAGGTAGCAAGTTTCAAGATATCGAACTGAAATTTGCTACCGTGAATGGGATAGGGCCTGTGAAGAACCCCGTTGATGGGCGTTAAAATCGGTGCAGGGCCTGCCCTTCTCATGGGGCTCTGAATTTCATCCTTTTTTTGGAATCGATATATCTCGAAAACGGTTGGTCGTACCGAAACACGTTAAATGTACAGGTGTAAGATCTCCGCGAATTTGCACCTTTTTACTCGTAACGAATTTTTGGATATCTCTCACCGTTTTCGTTTTTTTGGGGCCCTGAAGATGTCCATTGTGCGTGACATTTTTGGCTTTAGCGAAGTACAGGTCGCAATTTTCAAAATATCGCGCTGAAATTTGGAGTGGTAAAAGAGTTATACCCTGTGATAAAACCTATTGTCGGACTTTAAAAACGGTGCGGGGCCGTATCTTTTAGGGGGCCCTGAATGTCAAACTTTTTTTTGAATCGATATATCTCGGAAACGGTTGGTCGTATCGAAAAACGTTAAATGTACAGGTGTAAGCAGGGGCTGCCGGTGATATTTTACTCAAGGACGCCGCCCTCCCACCCTCCTACCTCCTCATCAGCCATGATGTTCTCTCTCCTCGCAACTAATTGTTTTGCCATCGTGACAAAATGTTTGTAGTTCCTCTCCTTGTCGGTAGAGCGCACCGGATGCTCCTGAGGACTCATCAAAAATCGCCCGCTTTGTTATTTACGTTGCCATGGCAACGAATACCTTCAGTTATCCCCTGTCCGTCCTCTTACGCGCTACGTCACGAAGTGTGTGGACTCAGTCATCTTGAGTCTAATGGTCTGATGCAGCCACTGCCTGCCCATTCAACGATTACGGCATTGGTTTATGCGTACCACGGCCGTCTGCATACAACTTCGTTTCCAAATATTGGCGCTAGGAAGCAGCACCAAGTCACTGTGGCAGACATAAGTTTTGTATTGATGTTAATGGCGAAGTTGGAATGTATTCTGAATGATTGTATAATGTAGTACTGCTGCGTGCCCTTTTGTAAATCACAACTGGGCAAGTTAGAATACCGGGGAATTTCATGAGATACAATCGGACAATTCATTGCGTGAGAAGTGGTTGCGTGGCATTTCCAGAGAAGGTGACAAGAGAGGAAGCAAATGGTTACCTTCTGATCGCTCTGTTGCTTGTAGTCTTCATTTTCTTCCTGAGAGCTTCAGATCACATTAATTATTATCAAATTGGTTACCACTAGTGGGATGTGGGTTGGCGACTATGGGACCCCAGCTGAGTTTCCTTGAGCTGAACTCCTCTCTTATATCTTTCATGTCAACTCTTACCCCCAACGTTATTAGGGTATCGGAGGCCAGGGATGTTTTTCATTTCCCTGACTTAATTGGCTCTTGTCTTTTCATTTCCTGATGCCCTAATATTTGTAGGATCAGACCTCATTTTGCCCTTTTTCTGTCTTCTCTAAGAGGCCCTAAAGGAGGTAGGGTGTGTGTTGTCCCACCAGGCACGGTGCACCTTAGATATCGATACACCCTTAATGATGGAGTTAATTGTTGTTTAAAGGGGTGACATATCTAGGCCATCTACCCTTAGTGGTTTAGGTGATGGTGAGAAATTATGATGAAATGAAATCTACAAATAGGCTTAACTAATTACTGACTTACAACTAACGTATGTACTAGAAGAAGAAAACGACAATAATAAAAGAAAGAAACAAATAAGGGAAATAAATTACGGAAAAGAAATGCCCTCCAACTTCGAAGGGCAGATAACCTTGCTGTTAATCCCCTAATAACAAGAATCAATTTTCGAAGAATGAGTATTGAGGTACTTGGAAACTACTAGAGCCATTAAAGGCAGGTAGAAAAGGGAAAGAGGAGAGGGTCCACCCCAAAGTCAATGCAAAAAGGGGAAAATGGATCTCGCTCTGGAACACATCACGGTCGCCAACTCCCGAGCTCAGAAGCTGAGCTCTTGAAGGTGTAGCCCTATCCACGGTGCATTACGTGTGGTGGAGCTTCACACACCCTGCCTCCTTTAAGAACTTGCGTAAAAGGCATTAGATGTTATGAAACTAAAAGAAGAGGGCTGACCCCTCGAAGAATGAGGGTATCAGGATAGATGATATGAGGGTCAGTTACGGCAGGGAAATGAATGACTCCCTAGACTATGGATCCCCTAATGCTATCCGGGTTGGAAGAGAACAAGAGCCGACTAATGGAGGTCGACAGGTAGATGACATAGAAGAGCCCAGCACAAGTGGAAACAATAACCGCCACTGGTGGGGCCCAATTGTCTCCAACCCAATTCCCACTAGGCCTAGTTGTGAACCCTTGTGGTGGGGATACACCCTCAAGGGCTCATGGCTAGTGAGGTTGGGAATTTGCGACCCTGATGGATTCCTGAGCTGGGTCCGGTATTCTTATTTTACCAGTGACTGGGAGCAAATATTTTTAATACCTTTGTTACTTCTTAAAACACAATAGTGCCTAGTCCAAACGAAATAAGAAAATCAAGCTTCCAAAATATGTGAGAAGAAAAAACACAATTCCTGTATGAAATCATCTCTGTCAATTACTGGAAAAGCATCACAAAAAGCGGGTTACATCTTAAACGGTTGAGTCCGCCCTCGGTAAAATTCGCGAGCCGCCACTGGGTGTAAGATCTCCGCAGTATGCAACTTTTTTACTCAAAACGATTTTTTGATATCTCTCACCGTTTTCGTTTTTTTGGGGGCCCTGAGGATGTCCATTGTGCGTGACATCTTTGGGTTTAGAGAAGTACAGGTCGCAATTCTCAAGTAATCGAGTTGAAATTTGGAGCGGTGAAAGAGTCAGACCCTGTGAGAAAACCTGTTGTCGGGCGTTAAAAACGGTGCAGAGCCGGATCTTTTTGGGGGCCCTGAATTTCAAACTTTTTTTTTGAATCTATATATCTCGGAAACGGTTTATCGTATCGAAAAACGATAAATGTACAGGTGTACGATCTCCGCGAATTTGCACCTTTTTACTCGTAACGAATTTTTGGATATCTCTCACCGTTTTCGTTTTTTTGGGGCCCTGAAGATGTCCATTGTGCGTGACACTTTTGGCTTTAGCGAAGTACAGGTCGCAATTTTCAAAATATCGAGCTGAAATTTGGAGCGGTAAAAGAGTTAGACCCTGTGATAAAACCTATTGTCGGACTTAAAAAAACGGTGCAGGGCCGGATCATTTTAGGGGGCCCTGAATTTCACCTTTTTTGAATCGATATATCTCGGAAACGGTTGGTCGTATCGAAAAACGTTAAATGTACAGGTGTAAGATCTCCGCAGTATGCAACTTTTTTACTCAAAACGATTTTTTGATATCTCTCACCGTTTTCGTTTTTTTTTGGGGGGGGGGGACTGAGGATGTCCATTGTGCGTGACATTTTTGGGTTTTAGCGAAGTACAGGTCGCAATTTTCAAGATATCGAATTGAAATTTTAGCGGTGAAAGAGTCAGACCCTGTGAGAAAACCTGTTGTCGGGCGTTAAAAACGGTGCAGGGATCTTTTGGGGGGCCCTGAATTTCAAACTTTTTTTTGGAATCGATATATCTCGGAAACGGTTGGTCGTATCGAAAAACGTTAAATGTGCAGGTGTAAGCTCTCCGCGGTGTGCAATTTTTTTACTCAAAACGATTTTTTGGTATCTCTCACCTTTTCGTTTTTTTGGGGCCCTGAAGACGTCCATTGAGCGTGACATTTTTGGGTTTAGCGAAGTACAGGTCGCAATTTTCAAGATATCGAGCTGAAATTTGGAGCGGTGAAAGAGTTAGGCCCTGTGAGATAATCTTTTGTCGGGCGTTAAAAACGGTGCAGGGCCGGATCTTTTTTGGGGGCCCTGAATTTCAAACTTAATTTTGGAATCGATATATCTCGGAAACGGTTGGTCGTATCGTAAAATATTAAATGTACAGGTGTAAGATCTCCGCAGTATGCAGATTTTTTACTCAAAACGATTTTTTGATATCTCTCACCGTTTACCTTTTTTGGGGCCCTGAAAATGTCCGTTGTGCGTGACATTTTTACATTTAGCAAAGTACAGGTCGCAATTTTCAAGACATCAAGCTGAAATTTAGTACGGTGAAAGAATTAGGGCCTGTGATAAACGCTATTGTTGGGCGTTAAACTCGGTGCAGGGTCGGACCTTTTTTGGGGCCCTGAATGTCATCCTTTTTTTTAATCGATATATCTCGGAAACGGTTAGTCGTATCGAAAAACGTTAAAGGTACAGGTTTAAGATCTCTGCGGTATACATCGTTTTTATTCATGACGATTTTTTGATATCTCTCACCGTTTTCGGTTTTTGAGGCCCTGAAGATGTACGTATGTGCGTGACGTTTTACCGCTTAGCAAGGTACAGGTAGCAAGTTTCAAGATATCGAACTGAAATTTCCTACCGTGAATGGGATAGGGCCTGTGAAGAACCCCGTTGATGGGCGTTGCACCTTTTTACTCGTAACAAATTTTTGGATATCTCTCACCGTTTTCGTTTTTTTTTTTTGGGGGGGGGGCCTTCTCATGGGGATCTGAATTTCATCCTTTTTTTGGAATCGATATATCTCGAAAACGGATGGTCGTACCGAAAAACGTTAAATGTACAGGTGTAAGATCTCCGCGAATTTGCACCTTTTTACTCGTAACGAATTTTTGGATATCTCTCACCGTTTTCGTTTTTTTGGGGGGGCCCTGAAGATGTCCATTGTGCGTGACATTTTGGCTTTAGCGAAGTACAGGTCGCAATTTTCAAAATATCGAGCTGATATTTAGTACGGTGAAAGAGTTAGGGCCTGTGATGAACGCTATTGTTGGGCGTTAAACTCGGTGCAGGGTCGGACCTTTTTGGGGGCCTGAATGTCATCCTTTTTTTTTGAATCGATATAGCTCGGAAACAGTTAGTCGTATCGATAAACGTTAACGGTAAAGGTTTAAGATCCCTGCGGTATACATCGTTTTTATTGATGACGATTTTTTGATATCTCTCACCGTTTTCGGTTTTTGGGGCTCTGAAGATGTACGTATGTGCGTGACGTTTTACCGCTTAGCAAGGTACAGGTAGCAAGTTTCAAGATATCGAACTGAAATTTGCTACCGTGAATGAGATAGGGCCTGTGAAGAACCCCGTTGATGGGCGTTAAAATCGGTGCAGGGCCGGCCCATTTTTTGGGGGGCTCTGAATGTCATCCTTTTTTTTTTTTTTTTTTTTGAATCGATATATCTCGAAAACGGTTGGTCGTATCGAAAAACGTTAAACGTACAGGTATAAGATCTCCGCGAATTTGCACCTTTTTACTCGTAACGAATTTTTGGATATCTCTCACTTTTTCGTTTTTTTTGGGGGGGGGCCTGAAGATGTCCATTGTGCGTGACATTTTTGGCTTTAGCGAAGTACAGGTCACAATTTTCAAAATATTGAGCTGAAATTTGGAGCGGTAAAAGAGTTAGACCCTGTGATAAGACCTATTGTCGGGCCTTAAAAACGGTGCAGGGCCGGATCTTTTTAGGGGGCCCTGAATTTCAAACTTTTTCTTTGATTCGATATAGCACGGAAACGGTTGGTCGTATCGAAAAACGTTAAATGTACAGGTGTAAGATCTCCGCAGTATGCAACTTTTGTACTCAAAACGATTTTTTGGTATCTCTCACCGTTTTCGTTTTTTGGGGCCCTGAGGTTGTCCATTGTACGTGACATTTTTGGCTTTAGCCAAGTACAGGTCACAATTTCAAAATATCGAGCTGAAATTTGGAGCGGTAAAAGAGTTTGACCCTGTGATAAGACCTATTGTCGGGCCTTAAAAACGGTGCAGGGCCGGATCTTTTTAGGGGGCCCTGAATTTCAAACTTTTTCTTTGATTCGATATAGCTCGGAAACGGTTGGTCGTATCGAAAAACGTTAAATGTACAGGTGTAAGATCTCCGCAGTAGGCAACTTTTTTACTCAAAACTATTTTTTGACATCTCTCACCGTTTTCGTTTTTTTTTGGGGGGGGGCCCTGAGGATGTCCATTGTGCGTGACATTTTTGGGTTTAGCGAAGTACAGGTCGCAATTTTCAAGATATCGAGTTGAAGTTTGGAGCGGTGAAAGAGTCAGACCCTGTGAGAAAACCTGTTGTCGGGCGTTAAATAAGGTGCAGGGCCGGATCTTTTTGGGGGCCCTGAATTTCAAACTTTTTTTTGGAATCGATATATCTCGGAAACGGTTGGTCGTATCGAAAAACGTTAAACGTACAGGTGTAAGCTCTCCGCGGTGTGCATTTTTTTAACTATAAACGATTTTTTGATATCTCTCACCTTTTCGGTTTTTGGGGTCCTGAAGACGTCTATTGAGCGTGACATATTTGGCTTTAGAGAAGTACAGGTCGCAATTTTCAAAATATCGAGCTGATATTTAGTACGGTGAAAGAGTTAGGGCCTGTGATGAACGCTATACTTGGGCGTTAAACTCGGTGCAGGGTCGGACCTTTTTGGGGGCCTGAATGTCATCCTTTTTTTTTTAATCGATATATCTCGGAAACAGTTAGTCGTATCGATAAACGTTAAAGGTACAGGTTTAAGATCTCTGCGGTATACATCGTTTTTATTGATGACGATTTTTTGATATCTCTCACCGTTTTCGGTTTTTGGGGCCCTGAAGATGTACGTATGTGCGTGACGTTTTACCGCTTAGCAAGGTACAGGTAGCAAGTTTCAAGATATCTAACTGAAATTTGCTACCGTGAATGAGATAGGGCCTGTGAAGAACCCCGTTGATGGGCGTTAAAATCGGTGCAGGGCCGGCCCATTTTTTGGGGGCTCTGAATTTCATCCTTTTTTTTTTGAATCGATATATCTCGAAAACGGTTGGTCGTATCGAAAAACGTTAAACGTACAGGTATAAGATCTCCGCGAATTTGCACCTTTTTTTTCGTAACGAATTTTTGGATATCTCTCACCTTTTTCGTTTTTTTTTGGGGGGGGGGGCTGAAGATGTCCATTGAGCGTGACATTTTTGGCTTTAGCGAAGTACAGGTCGCAATTTTCAAAATATTGAGCTGAAATTTGGAGCTGTAAAAGAGTTAGACCCTGTGATAAAACCTATTGTCAGGCTTTAACAACGGTGCAGGGCCCGATCTTTTAGGGGGCCCTGAATTTCAAACTTTTTTTTTTTTGGAATCGATATATCTCGGAAACGGTTGGTCGTATCGAAAAACGTTAAATGTACAGGTGTAAGCTCTCCGCGGTCTGCATTTTTTTTTACTCAAAACGATTTTTGATATCTCTCACCTTTTCGGTTTTTGGGGCCCTGAAGACGTCCTTTGAGCGTGACATTTTTGGGTTTAGCAAAGTACAGGCCGCAATTTTCAAGTTATCGAGTTGAAATTTGGAGAGGTGAAGGAGTTAGATGCGGTGAGAAACCCTGTTGTTGGGCGTTAAAAACGGTGCTGGGACGGATCTTTTTGGGGGGCCCTGAATTTCAGACTTATTTTTGGAATCGATATATTTCGGAAACGGTTTGTCGTACCGAAAAATGTTAAACGTACAGGTGTAAGATCTCCTCAGTATGCAGATTTTTTACTCAGAACGATTTTTTGATATCTCTCACCGTTTTCGTTTTTTGGGGCCCTGAATATGTCTATTGTGCGTGACATTTTTGGTTCTAGCGAAGTACAGGTCGCAATTTTCAAGAAATCGAGCTGAAATTTGGAGCGGTGAAAGAGTTAGACCCTGTTAGAAAATCTATTGTCGGGCGTTAAAAACAGTGCTGGGCCGGATCTTTTTTGGGGGCCCTGAATTTCAAACTTATTTTTGGAATCGATATATTTCGGAAACGGTTTGTCGTACCGAAAAATGTTAAATGTACAGGTGTAAGATCTCCTCAGTATGCAGATTTTTTACTCAAAACGATTTTTTGATGTCTCTCACCGTTTTCGTTTTTTGGGGCCCTGAGTATGTCCATTGTGCGTGACATTTTTGGGTTTAGCGAAATACAGGCCGCACTCTTCAAGATATCGAGTTGAAATTTGGAGAGAAGAAAGAGCTAGACGCAGTGTGAAACTCTGTTGTCGGGCGTTAAAAACGGTGAAAGGCCGGATCTTTTTTGGGGGCCCTGAATTTTAAACTTTTTTTTGGAATCGATATATCTCGGAAACGGTTGTTTGTATCGAAATACGTTAAATGTACAGGTGTAAGATCTCCGCGGTATGCAACTTTTTTACTCAAAACAATTTTTTGATATCTCTCACCGTTTTCGTTTTTTGGGGCCCTGAAGACGTCCATTGTGCGTGACATTTTTGGGTTTAGCGAAGTACAGGTCGCAATTTTCAAGAAATCGAGCTGAAATTTGGAGCGGTGAAAGAGTTAGACCCTGTGAGATAATCTATTGTCGGGCGTTAAAAACGGTGCAGGGCCGGATCTTTTTGGGGGGCCCTGAATTTCAAACTTTTTTTGGAATCGATATATCTCGGACACGGTTGGTCGTATTGAAAAATGTTAAATGTACAGGTGTAAGATCTCCGAAGTATACAACTATTTTACTCAAAACGATTTTTTCATATATCTCACCGTTTACTTTTTTGGGGGCCCTGAATAGGTCCATTGTGCGTGAGATTTTTGGTTCTAGCGAAGTACAGGTCGCAATTTTCAAGAAATCGAGCTGAAATTTGGAGCGGTGAAAGAGTTAGACCCTGTGAGAAAACCTATTGTCGGGCGTAAAAAACAGTGCAGGGCCGAATCTTTTTTTTTGGGGGGGGGGGCCTGAATTTCAAACTTTTTTTTAGAATCGATATTTCTCGGAAACGGTTGGTCGTATCGAAAATGTTAAATGTACAGGTGTAAGATCTCCGCGGTATGCAACTTTTTTACTCAAAACAATTTTTTGATATCTCTCACCGTTTTCTTTTGTTTTGGGGGGGGGGGGCCCTGAATGTGTACGTATGTGCGTGACGTTTTTGGGTTTAGCAATGTACAGGTCGCAATTTTCAAGATATCAAGCTGAAATTTGGAGCGGTGAAGGAGTTCGAGCCTGTGAGGAACCCTGTTTTGAGCGTTAAAATCCGTGCAGGGCCGGTATTTTTGGGGGGGGCCCTGAATGTCATCCCTTTTCTTGGAATCGATATATCTCGGAAACTAGTTTTCGTATCGAGAAACGTTAAATGTACAGGTGTAAGATCTCCGCAGTATGCAACTTTTTTACTCATAACGATTTATTGATATCTCTCACCGTTTTCTTTTTGGGGGGGGGGGGGGGGGCTGAATGTGTGCGTATGTGCGTGACGTTTTTGGGTTTAGCAAAGTACAGGTCTCAATTTTCAAGATATCAAGCTGAAATTTGAAGCGGTAAAAGAGCTAGAGCCTATGAGAAACCGTATTTTTGGGCGTTAAAATCGGTGCAGGGCCGGATCCTTTTGGGGGCCCTAAATTTGGAACTCTTCTTGAATCGATATATCTCGGAAACGGTTGGTCGTAGCGAAAAACGTTAAATGTACAGTTGTAAGATCTCTGCGGTATGCAACTTTTTTACACATAACGATTTTTTTATATCCCTCACCGTTGTCTTTTTTTGGGGGCCTGATAATGTACGTATGTGCGTGACGTTTTTACGTTTAGCAAACTACAGTTCGGAATTGTCAAGATATCGAGTTGAAATGTGGTACGGGGAAAGAAATCGGGCCTGTGAGGAACTCTGTTGTCGGGCGTTAAAATCGGTGCAGAGCCGGACCTTTTTTGGGGGCCCTGAATTTCATCCTTTTTTTTACCTCTTATGATGTTTTGATAGTTCTCACCGTTTTCATTTTCTGGTTTCCTGAATATCTTCCTTTTTTTAACCGTTGTATCTGAGAAACGGTTGGCCGTATGTAACAAAGTTAAATCTACAGGTGTAAGTTCTCAGTGATTAGCAACTTCTACAACCCTTATAATTTTTTGATATCTCTCACCGTTTTCAATTCTGGGGCCCTGAATTTCTTCCTTTTTTCGAACCGTTATATTTAGGAAACGGTTGGCCGTATCGAAAAAAGTTAAATCTACAGATATAGGACCTCAGTGATTAGTAACTTTTTTAACTCTTATGATTTTTTGATATCTCACACCATTTTCTTTTTTTGGGGGCCGTGAATTTCATTCTCTTTTTCGAATCGTTATATCTCGGAAACCGACGATCCTATCGAAAAAAGTTAAATCTACCGGTGTAAGATCTCAGTGATTAGCAACTTTTCTACCCCTATCATATTTTTATATCTCTCACCGTTTTGATGTTATTAAATGTTTTTGGTTTTTGAAAAAAAAATGGGGCCCAAATGAATATAATAATTGGTAAAAATTCAACTGATGGTCTAATTGAATTCTACGGTAAATTATCTATAATATCCCGTTTTAACCTTTTCAATAAGTTGAATCATGTTTTTACAGTCGTAAGATATTTTCCATTTCCGAGGACGTCTGGCTTTCATAACCATTTTATAATTTTCCCACATTTCCTCGCAATCGGGTCGAATGTCCGAAATGCAAATCCGCAGACCTTGCCGCAACGAAGTTGTGGTTTGAGATTATTACCCATCTTGATCGCCGCAAGGTTGTGCGACCGTCTAATCTAAAGCAGGTCATGCTGCGTGGACTCCTAGATCCTATAGGCTTTCATATAGCCGTGGTAGGATTTTTCGAGATCTCGGACACTAAGCGTCGCCCAGTGTTCAAACCCATACCAATAGAATCGGAGTTTAAAAAAAGTGATTTCCAAAAAAGTCTGTCTGTATATATGTATGTACGTGTGTACGTATGTGCGTGACGTTTTTGCGTTTAGCAAAGTACAGGTCGCAATTTTCAAGATATCGAGCTGAAATTTGGTACGGTGAAAGAGTTGGGGCCTGTGACGAACCCTATTGTTGGGCGTTAAAATCGGTGAAGGGCCAGACCTTTTTAGGGGGCCCTGAATTTCATCGTATTTTTTTGAATCGATATATCTCGGAAACGGCTGGTCGTATCGAAAAACGTTAAATGTACAGGTGTAAGACCTCCGCGGTATGCAACTTTTTTTCTCATAACGATTTTTTGATATCTCTCACCGTTTTCTTCTTTTGGGGCCCTGAAGATGTCCATTGTGCGTGACATATTTGGGTTTAGCGAAGTACAAGTCGCAATTTTCAAGATATCGAGCTGAAATTTGGTGCGGTGAAAGAGTTAGACCCTGTGAGGAAACCTATTGTCGGGCGTTAAAAACGGTGCAGGGCCGCATCTTTTTTGGGGGCCCTGAATTTCAAACTTTTTTTTGAATCGATATATCTCGAAAACGGTTGGTCGTATCGAAAAACGTTAAATGTACAGGTGTAAGATCTCCGCGGTATGCAACTTTTTACTCAAAACTATTTTTTGATATCTCTCACCGTTTTCTTTTTTTTGGGGGGGGGGGCTGAAAATGTCCATTGTGCGTCACATTTTTGGGTTTAGCGAAGTACAGGTTGCAATTTTCAAGATATCGAGCTGAAATTTGGAGCGGTGAAAGAGTGGGACCCTGTGAGGAAACCTGTTATCGGGCGTTAAAAACGGTGCAGGGCCGGATCGTTTTTTGGGCCCTAAATTTCAAACTTTATTTTGGAATCGATATATCTTGGAAACGGTTGGTCGTATCGAAAAACGTTAAATGTACAGGTGTAAGATCTCTGCGGTATGCAACTTTTCACTCCAAACGATTTTTTGATATCTCACACCGGTTTTTTTTTTTTTTTTGCTTTAAAAATGTCCATTGTGGGTGACATTTTTGCGTTTAGCAAAGTGCAGGTCGCATTTTTCAAGATATCAAGCTGAAATTTGGTACGGTGAAAAAGTTATGTCCTGTGAGGAACGCTATTGTTGGGCGTTAAAATCGGTGCAGGGCCGGACCTCTTTTTGGGGCCCTGAATGGCATCCTTTTTTTAAATTGATATATCTCGGAAACGGTTGGTCGTATCGAAAAACGTTAAATGTACAGGTTTATGATCTCCGCGGTATACATGGTTTTTATTCATGTCGATTTTTTTATATCTCTCACCGTTTTCGGTTTTTTGGGCCCTGAAGATGTACGTATGTGCGTGAGGTTTTTCCGTTTAACGAAGTACAGGTAGCAAGTTTCAATATATCGAACTGAAATTTGCTACGGTGAAAGGGCTAGGGCCTGTGAGGAACCCCATTGATGGGCGTTAAAATCGGTGCAGGGCCGGTCATTTTTGCGTTTAGCAAAGTACAGATCGCAATTTTCAAGGTATCGAGCTGAAAATTGGTACGGTGAAAGAGTCGGGGCTTGTGAGAAACCCAATTGTTGGGCGTTAAAATCGTTGCAAGGCCAGACCTTTCTTGGGGCCCTGAATTTCATCCTTTTTTTTTAATCAATATATCTCGGAAACGGTTGGTCATATCGAAAAAAGTTAAATACACAGTTGTAAGATCTCCGCGGTATGCAACTTTTTTAACGATTTTTGATATCTCTCGCGTTTTCTTTTTTTGGGGCCCTGAAAATGTACGTATGTGCGTGACGTCTTTGCGTTTAGCAAATTAGAGGTCGCAATTTTCGAGATATCGACCTGAAATTTGGTACGACGAAAGGGATGCGGCCTGTGAGGAACCATATTGTTGGGCGTTAAAATCGGAGCAAGGCCGGACCTCTTTCTGGGGCCCGGATTTTTTTTTTTTTTTTTGGAATCGATGTATGCCTAAGATCTCCGCGGTATGCAATTTCTTTACCCATAACGATATTTAGATATCTCTCACCGTTTTTTTTTTGGGCCCCTGAAAATGTACGTATGTGCGTGACGTTTTTGAATTTATCAAACTACAGGTCGCAAATTTCAAGATATCGAGCTGAAATTTGGCCTGTAAAGAAGCCTATTATCGGGCGTTAAAATCGGTGCAGGGCCGTACCTTTTTTTGGGGCCATGATTATCATCCGTTTTTTTTGGAATCGATATATCCCGGAAACGGTTGGTCGTATCGAAACAACTTAAATGTACAGGAGTAAGATCTCAGTGATTAGCAACTTTTTTTTACCCCTTATCATATTTTGATATCTCTCACCGTTTTAATGTTATTAAATGCTTTTGGTTACTGAAAAAAATGTGGCCCGAAGGTTTATAATAATTTGGAAAAATTCAACTGATCGTCTCATTGAATTCTATGGAAAATTATCTATATTAACCCGTTTTCACCTTTTCAATAAGTTTAATAATGTATTTACTGCTCTAAGATATATTCCATTTCCGAGGACGTCCGGCTTTCATAACCACGTGATGGTGTCAGCATTGCCTAGCATAATATTTTATAATTTTCCTACTTTTCCACACAATCGTGCGGAAGGCACGAAATGCAAGTATATTGGCCTTGCCGCCAACGAAGTTGTTGTTTGAGATTATTACCCATCTTGCTCGCCGTTATGTACCCACACCGTCTCATCCCAAGCGGCTGGCTGCGTGGCTCAGGGGTAACGTTCTCGCTTGCTGGGCCCAAGGTTGCAGGTTCGTATCCTGGCGCAGTCAGCTGGCATTTGAGGGTGCGCAAATGTGAGGAGCCGTGTCAGTAGATTTACTGGCACGTTAAAGATCCCCTTTGGGGCAAAATTCCGGCACCCGGGCGTCTCTAAAAGCCAGTGTAGTTAAAAGGTACGTAAAACCAATAACATTATTATTATTATCATCCCAAGCAGGTCGTGCGGCGTGGACCCCTACTTGTTATGAAAGCTGCATCGGCTTTCATATAGCCGTGGTATGTTTTTTTCTAGGTCTCGGGAACTAATCGTTACCCAGGGTTCAAACCTCTACAAATCGAATCAGAGTCGAAAAAAAAATATTAAAAAAAGTCTGTCTGTATGTATGTATGTGACGTTTTTGCGTTTAGCAAACTACAGGTCGCAATTTTCAAGATATAAAGCTCAAATTTGGTACGGTGAAAGAGTGAGGGCCTGTGACAAACCCTATTGTTGGGCGTTAAAATCGGTGCAGGGCCGGACCTTTTTTTGGGGCCCTGAATTTCATCCTTTTTATTGGAATCGATATATCTCGGAAACGGTTGGTCGCATCGAAAAACGTTAAATATACAGGTGTAAGATCTCCGCTGTACACAACTTTTTTATTCATAACGATTTCTTGATATCTCTCACCGTTTTATTTTCTTGGGGCCCTGAAGATGTCCATTGTGCGTGACATTTTAGGGTTCAGCGAAGTACAGGTCGCAATTTTCAAGATATCGAACTGAAATTTGGTGTGGTGAAAGAGTTAGACCCTGTGAGTAAACCTATTGTCTGGTGTTAAAAACGGTGCCGGGCCGGATCTTTTGGGGGGGGGCCCTGAATTCCAAACTTTTTTTTGGAATCGATATATCTCTGAAACGGTTGGTCGTATCGAAAAACGTTAAACGTACAGGTGTAAGATCTCCTTGGTATGCAACTTTTTTAATCGTAACGATTTTTTGATATCTCTCACCGTTTTCTTTATTGTGGGCCTTGAAGATGTGAAGATGTACGTGTGTGTGTGAGGTTTTAGCCTCTAGCAATGTACAGGTCGCAATTTTCAAGATATCGAGCTAAAATTTGGTACGGCGAAAGGGTTGCGGCCTGTGAGGAACCCTATTGTTGGGCGTTAGAATCGGTGCAGTGCCAGACCTTTTTTGGGGCCATGAATTTCATCCTTTTTTTTAATCCATATATCTCGGAAACGGTTGGACCTATCGAAAAATGTTAATTGTACAGACTGTACGCACAGTCTGTTCCAAAAGTAAGTACACACTTTTTGATTATTAATATTTCTCAAACGCATGGTCCGATTTTGACAAATGAGGTGTCGTTGGACTCGGGCTGACGCCCTCTTTCCAATGGACCATTCATTTCAACCCCTAAATAAATCCTACCCCTACGAGGGGGTGAAATTTTAATTTTTTAGTCAAAGTCTCTTTTCAAATGCGACATGTATAAGGTGCGCTGCTAAAATGAACTTAAACGTTGTTGCTCATATAGCGCATGCGTTTTTCTGGATGCCGCTATGGATTAACTTTTTGTTTTTGTTTTATACGCATGCGCACTTGGGATTTTTGTAAGAGGGCAAGCTCTTTGAAAAAAATGATTGATAAGAAGAGGTTTTGGTGGTGAGGAGAGAACAAGATAGTCGCCTACTTTCCTATGAAGTTTGCCGATATCTCTCGATCGCAAGGTCGGATTTGGACGTGTGACGTGTCAAATCGCTTGTCTCGACGCTCTATATATGCTATTAATAGGTTAAAGTTTTGAGAATGAGGGAAACAGGCTTTTTGGGGGTAAAACCATGATTTTAGACTTTTCCGATATTTCACGAATGCATGGTCGGATTTGGTCCTATGACGTGTCAAATGGCTTGTCTCGAAACCCTCTTTATTTTGGTAATAGGTTAAAGTTTTTGAGAATGAGGGAAACTGAATGTTTTGGGGTAAAACCGTGATTTTAAAATTTTTGCTATATCTCGCGAATCAATCATGCTAGAGGCGTGTACGACGGGTCCAAGGACTCGGAGTGACGTCCTCTTTGCTATGAACCACTCGTTATATTTAAAAAAAATTGGAAACGCTATTTTGGGGTAAACACGTGTTTTTTTGTGATTTTTACTGATAACTCACGAACCAATAACGCTAGAGACGTGTACGAGGTGTCCTAGGACTCGGGCTAACGCCCCCTTTCAAATGTGGTAGATATGTTTTCCAAAAAATAATTCACAAAGGGCCTAACGCCATACATGTTGAAAAAAACTGTTTTTTTCTTTACCTGTTTATAACGTTTATGAAGCGTGGTGGTTGAGAGAGACGATACTGCTGGGTGTGTGTGTCAACGAACCTGTCGCTAACCACAAGGACCATGCTTAATAGAACAATCGCTATTTCGGCGGGTCGGTGTATGACAGAGCGAGGGTTCGTTTTCTGATATTTTACCTTTAACGTCTATACGGTGATGAGAACTTGGTTCTATGTTGGTCGAAGCGAGTACAGAAAATAAACTTGCAGACGAGCAGGAGGTGAATATCATTTGAGCTTATTGGAAGGCGTTGATCTGACTTGACAACAGGTGACGCTTGAAGGTGAAATAATCTGACCATCGTGGTGGCAGGGAAGTGCGAAAGGCATGTGAACATGTGTGAAACCACATGAGGGCTAAACCAGTGACATCCTGTTTGCTTCGTACGTGACAAAATGCAAGTTCATGTGAAATTTGATCTACCACAGGTGTTCGCCTGGGACGTTAGCTGTCCACGTGCACGATAACTGTTAACAAGTTACATCCTGTTTGCTTCGTACGTGACAAAATGCTAGTTGACGTGAAATTTGATCTATCACAGGTGTTCACCTTGGACGTTAGCTGTCCACGTGCGCGACAACTGTTAACAAGTTACATCCTGTTTTGCTTCGTACGTGACAAAATGCAAGTTGACGTGAAATTTGATCTGCCACAGGTGTTCACCTTGGACGTTAGCTGTCCACGTGCCTGATAACAGAATGTTCAAAGCGTGGTAAAAATGATTATACATGCAACGTAACATATATAAAGATATGTCGTTATCATTTCCACACTAACTTAGGCAACTACCTTTGAACACACTGCATTGCGTGAAACCCCTGGTCTTGTTTAACAGTTTTGGTGTTGGTGGAAAATACTTAACCTTGTTGTGAGGTAGGTGTTTATTCATTCATTTATATATTTATTGATTTATGTATATTTACAAGCAATTATTTATTGATTAGGTAATTAATGATTTTATTTATTTGTTTGTAGATAACGTATATAGCCTACCTGTTGTGTGTCTGTGGGAAAGAGATTGGAAAAGAGAGAAAAACGGACAACTAGAGACGGAAACCATTTCCACACTAGCCCACGAGACGGGAATTAAGCAAAGCGTTACAAGTCAAGGTGAGATTTGTTTTTTTTATATAACCTTTTTTTATGAAATGCATAAACTATATGGAATTGATATGCTTATGGTGGTTTGTTTTATTTCTTTTTAGATATTTGAAAAAAAAAAGGGTTTACCGCTACAGCAAATACAGTTGAAAACCAAGTGGCTTTAGAGTGGAACCATTGTCAAGCAGTCTACAACTGAAAACTCAGGTGAGAGTGTTCTTTCAAAATAATGTCTTTTACTGCTGCGGATATGTTAACTTGGGAACCCCTAAACAGTTGTTTCAAATCGCGTGTGTGCTCTGGTCGTGTGGTCAATGTTAGAAAAAGTTTGATTCCCAAAGAATTTTTACAATCTTGTTTTGAAATTTTTAAAATTGAAATTTGTACAGCTTAAAGGTTGCATACAGCTTTAAAGGTGAATACGGAACTGGTGTGCGATTTCATATATAAAAAGAAGGACGTGGAGCATAAAGAGACATTTTATATTTGCAGTAAAATGCAAGAGCTATTCATAGCCCATAATTTGGAACAGTGGTATGAAACCCACGTGGTGAATGCCTTGCTATCAAAATTTGATAAACTTCAACAAGGACCCAGTGGTTTAGCGTTAGACAAAATCCATCATCTACAAATCAACATTTGTCAATTCAACCCGTTGAATGCTGGGTCTAGCTATATTAAAACACCGCCAGCCATAGCTTCGACAAATGCTGTGGTCAATATAAAGAATCGTGACAATGATTGCTTTCTGTGGTCTGTGGATGCGTATTTGCAGCCGGTACAACAAAATGGTTGTTGGCTGACCAGGAAAGTACAAGGCCAAGTTTGGTGAATTAAAACAAACTTTAAATTTAACTAGAGTGTCGTTCCCTATGGACTTAACCGAGATCCATAGGTTTGAACAAGATAACCAGGACTTTTCGTTCATGGTCTATGGCCTTAATGGTGATGAGATTGTGGGTCCTCTTTATGCCACAAAAGAACCGAAACGACATCACATTCATCTTTTATATTTATCTGTAGGAGAGGTGAATCACTATTGCCTCATTAAAAGCCTGAGTAGATTGCTAAGCAGTCAAATGTCCAAAGCACATGGTAAAAAGCATATTTGTGACCGTTGCTTGCAATATTTTAATACCCCTACGCTTTTGGAACGTCATAGGGTAGATTGTGTTTCTCAGGAAGCGGTGAGATTGATATTGCCACAAGGGGACAAGGCTGTGTTAAAGTTTAAGGACATTCATAAGCGTGACACTGTTCCCTATGTGGTATACGCAGATTTTGAAGCTCTCACCACACCCATGGCGGGATGTGAACCAGATCCCTCCATGAGCTCAACCACACCCATTCAAAAACCTGAACCCTTTGCCATAGGATTTAATGTGGTGTGTGCCTATGACCCCACACAATCCGTTTACAAATACCGTGAGGGGCCAGATTGTGCCAAATGGTTCTTGGAAGAACTTGTCAAGTTGGCTTATGATGTACAGGAAATACTGGACCACCCAGTACCCATGAGTCTATCTCCAGAACAACAGCAGCAGTATGAGCATGCCACGACATGCCATATTTGCGAAAAGCCACTGATCAGTGCTGAAGAAACCGTTCGTGATCACTCGCACTTTACGGGGGAGTTTCGTGGAGCTGCGCATAGTAAATGCAACTTGAACTTTCCAGCTCCTCGTTTTATTAGTGTCTTTTTCCACAATCTGGCGAATTATGACATTCAGTTTTTGATTCGTGAATTGGGCCATGTCAACAAGGGCTCGTTAACCATTATTCCTCAAAACCATGAGCGTTTTACAGCCCTGACATGGAGGTTGACCGACTTAAGCATTCGATTTTTGGATTCCTTTAAGTTTATGGCAGCCTCGCTAGACAGCCTTGTGAATGGCTTGAATGAGGAGGAATTAAAAAATACTAGAATGCATTTTAATGATCCTGAGCAATTTCAATTGTGCATTCGGAAAGGTATATTCCCGTATGATTTCTGCTACAGCTGGGACGTGTTAAAGCAAAGAAAACTCCCACCACAAGAGAAATTTTACTCGAAACTAACACGCAGTACCGTTTCCGATGAAGACTATGCACATGCATGTCAAGTTTGGCGAGTGTTTGGCATGAACACGCTAAGTGAATATGCTATGCATTACCTAAAACTGGATGTATCGCTGCTCACTGATGTGTTTCAAAAATTCCGTAACTTGTGTCAACACATTTACGGTCTTGACCCGGCTCACTATTATACAAGTCCTGGACTCTCGTTTGATGCCGCTTTAAAATACACTCAAGTGGAATTGGATTTACTCACTGACGTAGACATGGTTCTATTTTTTGAAAAGGGCATTCGTGGCGGTTTTGTGTCACTTAACCAGCGCCATGCCGAAGCGAACAATGTCTACATGCCTGATTATTCACCAGACAAACCAGAATCGTACTTAATGTACTATGACGTGAATAATTTGTACGGTTATGCCATGAGTCAGCCTTTGCCCTATGGGAAGTTTGCTTGGCTGACAGAGAAACAAGTGTCAGAATTTGATGTGATCAAGGCTAGCCAAGAAACAGGCCGTGGATATCCCTCATCCTTGTATGATGAACATGCCGATTTCCCATTCTGCCTTGAGCAAATGGTTCCCCCTGACAGTAAAGTGAAAATTGAAAAACTCATGGACACACTTTACAACAAAAATCGGTATGTGCTACATATCCAAATGTTGGTGCAATGCCTCGCCAAGGCTTGATGTTGAAGAAAATCCACAGGGGTATTTCTTTTGCTCAAAAAGCATGGCTTGAGCCATACATGCGACTCAACACAGAGCACCGACAAATGGCAACACAGCAGTTTGATTTTTTTTAAAATTAATGAACAACTGCATTTATGGCAAATCCATGGAGAATGTCCGCAAATACCGTGACATTAAATTGGTCAATGTCTGGGAGGGGCGGTGGGGTGCCCGGCGGGACATTGCCAAGCCAAATTTCAAATCGATCAACATTATCGATGAGGATTTGGCTACTATTGAAATGAGTAAGACCAGCGTGACCATGGATAAACCCATTTACTTGGGTCAAGTCATTTTAGACTTTTCTAAATCGGTCATGTATCGATTTCACTATGAGTTTGCGGAACGCCATTTTGAGAACGTCTCTCTTTTGTATATGGATACGGACTCATTCATTTACCACATTCGCCACTGCAACCCCTATGACGTCATGAGGCAACATAGTGACTGGTTCGACATCTCTTGCTATAGCGCTGACAACATGATTCAGCTGCCCATAAAAACAAGAAGAAAATGGGCGTTTAAAAAGATGAATGCGGTGATTCCATAATGACGGAATTCGTAGGTTTGGCTTCAAAAATGTATGCTTATCGCACACTCGACTGTAAGGAAGCCAAAAGAGCAAAAGGTGTAGGTAGGGCAGTGGTAAAATCGCTACGTGTTGATGACTATCTAGCGGTTTTACGCACTGGCAAAGCTATGTCTCATACACAGTGCAGGATACAATCCAGCAACCATCATTTGGATCTTGTGGAACAGAGAAAACGCACCCTCGCATCCATGGATAACAAACGTGTGTGGGCTGATGATCTGCTCACCAGCCTGCCCTGGGGTTATGATCGCAAGGAGGAGGAGGTGTGATTTCATTGTTTAATCGTTTACGGGACATAGCTTTATGTAACTTGTAGATTTAGTATTTTGTAAATATTGGTTTTTGTCATTGTAAATAGTAGATTTTGTAAATAGTGGCAACCCACTTGGAGCATTTGCTCTTTAAAAAAAGTTCTATGCAACCTTATTTTTTTTAAAAAAAAATTTGATTGGTAAATAGTGTGATTCTTTTAACGCTGTACAAAGTTGAGTTTTTTTTTTGTAAATATGAAATAAGTAAAATTTTTAGTAACTTTAATAACTAGTATTTAATTATTTTTCGTAATGTAAATGATAAACTAAAAAAGTTCTTATGGGATGAGTGTGCATGTCGAGAATGTGCTTTTGGGAATAAATAAAGTGGTTGTGTTTGTTCACAAAGACAGGTGTGAATGTATGAGTGGAAAAAAGGAAGCTTGTAGTTTAACGTGACCGTTAATCTTGAGATCATGAGCCACGGGACCTCCCTTTTACGTGGAATCCGAACCACAGGACATGGCATTTCACTTCGAAAATCTCACATGCATTGACCGGGAACCGAACCCGGACCGCCTTGGTGAGAGGCATACAGCTAGACCGCTGAGCCACCACGCCCCCACTGTATGAGTGGAGAGAGAAAGCTGGTGTGTATGGTTGACCAGAGCAAACACAGTGAGGTAGGGTGTGTGGGTGGGGAGGGGGTAAATGGTCACTTATATACTCATTTTGTTTTCAGTAGTTTTGTTTTCTTTGAAATATGGCAGTCAAAAGACATTATTTTTGTAAAAAGTCTTACCGGCAGTAGTCGTAGACCTCGACGTTTCTCCAAACACCCATAAACACACTGCAACATTGCCATGGTCATGCACTTGCAACAACATCATTGTCAAATCTCAACTTTCGACATACACCAAATGGAAAAATGTCAAAACAGCAAAATGGAAAATCCATGTTTCCATATCACCAAAAACAGCAAAACTTAAAACGGACATTTAAAAAAACTGGAAATGGCCATGTGTGAAATATGAAAATTCAAAAACTTCAAACGGACATTGTTTAAAAAGTGTCATCAGCAAAATGGAAAAATCCATATCATCAAAAACTTTAAACTTGAAACGAACATTTTTAAAAACTGTAAATTGCAAAATGACAAATGGCAGTGTGTGCAATTCATCATGTGTGAAATGTGTAAAATGAAAAATCAGCCATCAACATCACGATTTCTTAAAATTAAAAATAACAAATCATCGTGCTCTGGTAAACCTTTGTTTTTTATTTCATAGTCATAGTGAATTGACAAAAGAAAAATAGAATACAAACAAATCCCAATTCCTCACTCCTCAATGTTTATGTCCATGCATCATCAACTTTCCTTTCATAGCACTCATGACAATCAGGGCTGCCATTCTTTCACCCACTGAGGCATCACTGGATGTGAAACGTTGTTTAGTTTTCTTCAATAACAATTTATCTGCCACATGTCTTAAACCAGGATGACTATGGCGATAAGAAAGGTCATGTTCCTTGTATGCTTGATCCAAAAGATTAATGGGTACATCACCACGTTGTAAACGTTTTTCGAGACTAGTTCTAGGGCCGCAAAAACGATAACCTGGAAGATGGATTTCGAAAGGTAGGTATTGAATCACTTTGTCAATGACGCCATTGCCAGTACAGGTCTGGCATATCCTTTTCCATCGATGGTAAAAAGGTTTGGTCTTCCTCCTCCTATGTGGACGATGTTTGTGTTTGTTGATGTTGTTGTTGTTGTTGTTGTTGTTGCTTTTTCTTGCCATGACACCCGTGGAATGATTCATTAAAGTCTTTACATGGACTTTTATGACCGTGTTACAGTTTCACTAGCTGGCAAGTCGCACACTGACGCATAGACGGTATTTTTGCCATGGCCACTTGCTTATGGTGATCGTAATCCGTACAGGGTTGCAATTCACTCAACACGGGGTCTTGAGTCCATGATTTTGGTACATGTTGCCAGATTTCTTTGACCGCGTTGGCGGCCACATAATAAATGAACGACTTGGGCAGCGCCAAGAGTTCCTCTTTGGTAAAACTGTCTAGTTTCTTTTTGCACACAAAGAACTTGCCGATGGCTTTGTCCGTAGCAATGCCTTTCTCCATGGTATCACGTGCTGTAGATGTTTACACGTCGCTTGTAGAAATCTCACTGGCGTCATTCACAGGTAAATCTTGAGTTATAATTTTGTTCAACAACTCCCAGCAGGCATGGGTGGTTAACCAATGAAAGAGATGCCACGCATGCGATAGGGCTGTATGGGTAATGTTGCCACAGGAACAAGTATCCATGAGCGCTTGCAGGGAGGGGCAGCCCAACTCCATGAGGTCGATACATTGGCAGTCAGACGCCAAAAACGGTTGCAACAATTGACGTTTTTCATTACCTTTCACAAATACCACATTGGCCGAGGACAAGTGTGCTTTCATGACCACGTCCAAATATTTATAGGAAATGGTTCCCTGATTCCAGTCTAGTTGCCTATGATTTTCAATCCACTGGGTTTGTTTACGGTCTTTTTCACACAACAAATCAAAAGCATGGGGTGGTTTAAATAGCAAATGCGTAGCTTGCGATTTCCAAAACGTGGTACAATCGATAATGGCCACTTTTTAAATATAAATTTGTTGTCGCCAATTTTAAACCCTTGGCAATCCACAATGAGTGTGCGCAACATGTTGACGCTTGCCTGGACCAAGTTCAACTGACGACTGACTGACGATCGACCACTAAAGTGTGATCATGGCATGGACTTACCTGCCATGCTAGTTTTAAATTGAGGTTAGGGTAGGACAGGGGGACATGCAAAAATAAGAATTTAAGAATTACATCATTTTATTATCATAATACGTCTTACAGGCTTTTCTCATTTTGGGATAAGGACGATAGCAACTGATACAACATCTCTTGATGAATACAGTACATTTGCATTTGTCAGTTGGCACAGGCTAGAGTAAAAGGTGGCTTTTCACCGATGTCTCAGTCTCACTCATGGCTGTGATTATATGGAAGCTACTGAGGTATGGGTGGTACTTAGTAATGGCATTCGGGGCACAGTCAGTGCCTGTGAATGCTGTGAAAGGTTCAACTCATAGGGTTAGGACTACTGTTCTGACTCAGTGAGGAAAGCAATGGCAAACTACCTCACTCCTCTTCTTGCCTAGAACGCCTCAAAATAGCGCTGCCTTGGGTTTTTGTGGGTATCTACTCACATAACGTAACGGCGGTACTTTTTGAGGATCCAACCAGCCTTCGGGCTGACTACCTAACAGACAGACAACAATATAGTCTCTTGTGTTTGTAACGTCCATAACACCGATGATGTCCCAATGTCTCTAAACTAGGCGTTTTTGATGGTGAGCTGCTCACCGAAGCACCATGGACACCATACGGTCCACACGTATCGTAACTTGTTTTTTTTTTCATCACCCAGAGACACAAGTCAGGGACAGCTTGAATGACAGGGTATATTTCCCACTTCCATTCTACACAGGTAGGGGCAGGTGGGTGACCAGCGCTGATGTTCCTGCATGGATTCATCGCCCTCCTGCCATTGGTCTTTGATGATGGGACAAAAGGCACATTTCACTTCATCTCTTGTTTTTAAATAGTAGAATCCAGCGGCCGCCAAGGCTTGAGGGTTTATGAAAGGCACCGGCCACGTGGCAAAAGTCTTGAAACGTTGTTCCTCAGAGTTTAAATTCATGGATGCGACGTCTCTTGAGGCTTTAAAGCAAGACATGACTGAGCGGCTTGACGTGGGTTGACCTGTTATTTATACACTCGTCACTTGGTTGGATAGTGGATAATAGTTGACTTGTTTGTGATGAATAATCAAACAGTAGGCCGTCGTATTGGCTGCTACATTGTCATGCGTTTCAAAATCTAGTCGAATGTCGATATTGGATGGCTTGACAGACTCTTCCAGGTATGAACAGTCGAAGACAATCAGTGGCGCTCTTGCCTTAAACGCTTGGGGTAGTAGCATGGGGCCGTTCTCTTTTTGATAATACGACCATCGAAATTTAGAAAACAAGTCGTACAGGGGGGCAAACTTATTTTTTGAAAAATCCATATCCAGTCCTTCATAGGGAAACACAGCTCCGTTGAGGAAAAGACGTGCATTTCTCAATTGCAGGTGATCAAATTGCGTGGCATCTTTGGTTTGTTAATACTTGCGATTCGTTTGAAAACCCACGATCAGGTAGAGAGGTCTCTCTGTATAGCGAGCTGTTTTTACAGACCAACTGTGTGTGTTGGTGGTGGCCAATAGCGGATACTCAAGGAGTGCCCAGCTTCTAAATTCCATGGGTAGAGGCATATCTCTCTTTACCATTTTGAGTATGTCCAGTTTTTTGCTATCTTCAAGGGTCACATGAGGCACTTTCCATAGCAAGCGTTGTAGTTGAATTTTTGAATCGATGGGGGGCATTGTCGGCTCCCTTGAGTGCATTATTATCACTCCTGTCTCTCACTAGGTAAAGCACTTGCCTTGCGTTGACCACAATGCGTTGGTGATCTTCGGCAAAGCCTAAAATCAGTTTAAGAGGTAAATATCCAGTAAAGGTACCATCGGTGTGTACCATCCAGTCATTGGTCGAGTCAGGACACCAACCTGCCATGCAAAGTGTTTTACCTTCTTCCTCACTGTAAGAGGGGTATAGTTTCATGACACTGGAAATGCCCACATTTTGAGTGCTATCCACCACGATATCGTTAATGACATACCGCACTTCAGAAAACAGAAAGGCCAAACCATGGTTGGCCAACTTGGATGTGGTGGGTGTAGAGCCATCGGCTTTAGTGAGCTGACCATCAATCTGAATGACACTTTCATGCGGTAGGGTGTAAATATCTTGGTTGTTGATAACAAATTGAATTTCATCATTGTTATTGAGACCAGGTGTTTGAGCTTGATAGGAATGGAGATCAATTCTTACCACTCCTGGTTGCTCCTCGATGCGGTTCGCTATCTCTAGGATAGAATTCATTATGAGGGTTGACGTGGTAACCCAAATGCTGTAAAATCTGCTTGTCTTGAGATGTTGACGTGTATTCACGTGGCAAACAACTAACACCATTCCTAGACGGTGTTGTTGCTTTATACACAAATTTCATTGTGGCTTTAGCACCAACTTGTAAGTCACTGGTGTGGTAGAATCTAGATCAATGAGTTGTTGATCTCTATTGATCAGTCTTAATGTTATATTACTAATACTATCGACAGCCACAGAATGAAAAAGCACCACTGGAGGGTTTTCATGAATAATATACCCATTGGGCGATGTCGCAATAAAGTCATAAAGCGAATGCGATGGTTCTTGATTGGTGTACACTTGGATAATAATATTACATGTCACCGACACATGATGGTCCTCAATGAATTTCACTTCATGGTCCGAATCATGTTTTTTGTTGGGCTCCAACACACGTGGTTTAAATCCTAGTAATGGGCCAATGGAATCGGAGTGTGTTTTAAAGTCAATGTTGAAGGTAGAGAAAATACTGCAGCGATGAGTGTTGGTATTGCCTACAAGTTCAAACTTGCGCGTTCCGTCGAGAAATGACTTTAAACCATATTGATTGATCAACACCACATAAATGTGTTCATAAATATCATCGATCGTGTATCCACCAGAGTTCAGGGTGAGCACAGAATCGTCATAGTAAAACTTGTTGTTCACATTTTCACGTATGTTGTATATTCGATTGTACGTTTCAAGAGAAACAAGTCCTAAACCATAGGGTTTTTCACTCAATTCGATAGGAGGGTAAAAGTCTAGGCTGACTTCAGGTCCACGTCCATGCAGTGTAAACGTTTTACTTTCTGCCGACATACTGGTGGCGTTTTTGCTTATGCTGCGTCTTATATAAAAAAAATTAAACACAAACGTCCACACTGTTAGCTGCTAAACGTTTGCTCTCGTTTCACATTATAATATATCTTGTTCCTGTTTCCAAAATAGGTCACTAGTTCCATGGGCGGGGGGAAATTCCCAAAACTGTCAAAGTACCATGCGATGGATCCCTCTTTGACATAAGCTACATAATGCGTTCCTGGTCCTCGGTGATCATCCAAATTGACAACAGCACATTCCTGTTTCCAGGGCCGTGGGGGTAATTAGTTTCGCATAAACACACCTCGAAAATGAGAAAGCTTTATTTGTTTAGCATAGCTTTCCACTTGTTGATGCGTCAGGGCATGTCTCGCTATGGCTGAGGTGTTTTTTTTAATATTTCGAAATAGTGAAATCCCAAATCCTTGTTGATAAAAGGCTGGCTTTAAATTGGCATTTCTAGCCCCCATGGCAATCGCTTCCATCGTTTCATTGTGTCGCTGACTTTCTTTGAGTTGTTGCTTGCCCTGCTGCGCGGCTTTAATGGTTTTCGCCACTGCACTGGCACCGCCCAAAAGTGAACCTAGAGCAGCCAGACCGGCAAATAATGCAGGTAAAAATCCCGCTCGTTTGGGGACGGGAATCACTCGCCCTTGGTTTGAAGCCTGTCGCCGACGTTTTGGAATAACATGTCTCTGTGCTGCTCGAAAGGCTTTCCTTATGGTCAATACATTATTTTTTCTTTTTTCTTTCGCAAGGGCTTGTCCACGAATGTCTTAAGCCCAGACTTTGCCAAGGACAAAGTCCTTTTTTAGTCTTTCTCACCGCATACCTTTGTTTCACCATGATGATAATGACCAAAAACCTTTCACAAGAAAGTTTAAATCACAACTAACGTCAGATGGTTATTTCATGGCTGTATATTCCAATTCCATATAAAGTGGGAAATCGTTTATGGTTTTTCCCGCTTGCTTTTCATCCCATGTCAACATGAGATGAGAGGATAATTCGTCACCTGCATTGACCATTTCATGGTTATGGACCAACATCCTATGACCATTTATCTGTATTTGTAAATGGTTTTCATCAGGTATGGCATATTTGATGTGAATGGTTCCATCATAGTGTAATCGATAGTGGCTTAAACCCGAAGCAAGCACATAGGTCAAGTGCTGATCATGGACTAGCGGTAAATGGTTTCTCTCATTCAAAGGTTTTTCATTTGTCAGGTACACTAAAAATACAGATGGGATAAATTTAAAAAGCCTTTTCATTTCATAGGCCATGTAACGCTTGGTACAGACATCGTCTTCGTCTTGCGGGTCTTCCACGTGAATAATCCGATGGTGATTAGCACTATAGCCATTCACCGTAAGCTGGAGCACTTTGTCATAAAACTCATACACTTTGTTATCCACATACTTTTTCGTAGTAACGTCTGTAGACACTTGAGGATGTTTTACATGGGTTAACCGCTTTCCCTTAAAATCATAATCTCCCTGTTTTGTGCGTGGCACTACTGACCTATCCACATAGTGTTTATTAGGAGGATCTGTTTCTTGTTTAGGATCATGTATGGGGACAGACCTAGCTTTGGCTATGAACGCACGTCCAAAGACATCCATCGCCAACCTGTAGTATGAGTCTACTGTTTCTATGACAAGGCTCGGTGTCCTGTATATAGACAACCTGCTAGCCTGTCTAAGCCTTAGTTGAAATGAAGATTATTAAGCAGCAAGAGTCATTCCCCGTGGGGGACATGGTTTCCCATCTCTGTCCCACATCACGTGAACAACGCCATGGTTCACCGTTTCCATCTTCCATTCGCTGCATCATTGTGGGGCCTTCCGGCTGTGGAAAGACTAATCTTTTGCTAACGCTCATTACAGCGCCCAATGGTCTGCGTTTTCAAAATATTTATATTTTTGCAAAATCTCTCTACCAACCCCTCTACGTGTTTCTGGATCAAGTCATGTCTGGATTACAAAAAGAGAATATGGGTTATTTTACATTTTCCATGCAAGATAATGTGATTTCACCGGATGAGGTAAAGCCTGATTCACTCATGATTTTCGATGATGTATCCACTGAACGTCAAGGCATTATTCAAAGCTATTTCAGCATGGGTCGACACAAACATATCGATTGCTTCTATCTTGGACAAACGTATTCAAAAATGTCCAAACAGTTGATTCGTGACAATGCCAATGTCATTGTTTTATTTCGCCAGGACGAGAGGAACAGTCGTCACATTTATAATGAACATGTGAATCCGGATATGACCTTTCAAATGTTTACGGAATTGTGTGCCAAGTGCTGGAACATTTAACGTCATGCCTGTTTAGTGATTGACAAACAAAGTGAACTCAACCAAGGACGGTATCGCTTAGGGTTTGATCATTTTATTGCTATTTAAGGCCCTGTCTCATTCCTTGTCAAGTCATTTGTCAAGACACCATGGCGTTAGCAGAGAGTCAATTGAAAAAGCATATTATTAGAGCAAAAAATACTATTCGCCAAAAGTTTCGTCAATTGAAACAATCACGTGCAAATCATGCTTTGTTTATTCAGCAACATTTAGCACCTCCACTAAAAGCCATGTTGAAACCCTCTTTCAAGCCATCTGAAACGCTACCCACCGTTTCACAAGCCACGCAGACGCTGCACGAGGACCCTGAGGAAGAGGAAGGGGAACGGGAAGATTTGACTAGTGTTAGCGAGGTTGAGGATGAGGAGGAACAAGTGTTTACGCCTCAAAAAAAGGCCGCACCCCTTGCAGAGTTTTCGAGAAAAAAGAAATCCTTGGCCAGGGTCGAAACACCTTGCCCTTCCAGGGCGTCTCCGTTTTCACAACTCTTGGCCACCCCTCAACATAAAGCACAACTGAAAACCATTTTAATAAAATATTATGGATCAACATTGGAACCCTATTTCACCGATCTATTTATTGGAAATCTGATACCACGTATGGTGTTCGCTATGAGGATGATAGTTTTAAAATTGGCGATTCATCCATTAAATTTGCTCGTACTAAAGCTGTCATTAAAAATATCAACTATAAATTAACGCCAGGACTGTTAAAGCTGCTCTTTTCTCGGACCCCCTCTTCCCATGATTATACGTCAGACGACCTTGACAAACATAAATCCATTTTATTGGATACCCATGCTCACAAAAGACAGTATGATCCCACGCAACAAGTGAAAGCCAATATATCTCAAAAATATAAAACCATCATTGCAAAAATGTTTCCCACCAGTCAGAGTACTCGTCGTAAAGCGTCCGCTTCGGGAGTGACATTTAAACCATTAAAACCCCTTGTGAATGTTACCTACTGGCACAATCCCAATAAGCTCGTCCAACGGCTACAGTTGTTGCATGCTTCACGTCAAGCTGGCCATACCGGTCACGATTGGGAAATTCAAGAAATTGAACAAGAACTTCGAAATGCCAAAATTATTGTTTAAGCCCTCACCCATTAAAATGGGTATTGCTCACGAGTTGCATCGCCCAGCTAGGCGTCACTATCCACGACTGAAGTGATTTCACGAGGTGTGGATGAACTTTGGCAGGCTGGCTTGGTTGAAATGGTACCCTATGCTAGTGTTAACGATGGTGTACGCTATATGTTGACCGTCATTGATGTCTATTCCAAAATGGCCTTTGTTGAACCTGTGCGTCGCAAGTCTGGTCCACTAGTTACCAAGGCCTTTCAACATATTATTCAACACTCCAAACGTCAACCTCAGCTGCTACAAACCGACCAGGGGAAAGAATTTTGCAACAAGGATTTCTCAAGTTTTCTCAAATCTAAGGATATTCACCATTACACCACATACAGCAATCTCAAAGCCAGTGTGGTCGAGCGGTTCAACCGAACATTGAAAACCCATATGTGGAAAGCGTTTACCGCTCAGGGCACGTATCGCTGGTTGGACATGTTGCCAGAGCTAGTGTCACGTTATAATGACACCAAACATAGAACGATTGGGATCAAGCCACGCCTCGTGACTAAAAATATTCAGCGATTGGATAAACTGTTTAACCCCATAAAAACAGCCGATCCTAAACGTCCCCGACTGAAAATTGGGGATTTTGTTCGTGTGAGCAAATTTAAGTCTGCCGTCAATAAGGGCTACACGCCTCTGTGGGGGACTGAACTAATTCGAATTCGTCAAGTCAACTTGGACAGTCCAGTCACCTATTTACTCGAGGACCTCAACCATCAACCCATAAAAGGTAGATTTTATTTCCATGAACTTCAGAAAACAGCATTTCCTCAGCATTATCTTGTGGAAAAAGTGTTGAAACAAAAAGGAAATAAACTATATGTTAAATGGTTAGGATTTAACTCTACGTTTAATTCTTGGATCAATAAATTACATGTTGTGTGAACCTGTGCAATTTTTAATTTATTTATTCACACCTTCTGTACACCACCTATAGCTCTATGTGTACAGTACTCGGCTCCACATATTTCTTTCCCTCTCCACCTGTGTTCTGTCATACATTACCCCTCCCCCTCTCCCTCCCTTCACCTCCCACCACTGCTGTCCGCAGCTCTTGCCTATCTATTGGTTGTGACATCATTCCCACAAATTGCATCATACTTTTTACTGATTCAGCGATTCCCACGCTTTGAACATTCTGTTATCAGGCACGTGGACAGCTAACGTCCATGGTGAACACCTGTGGCAGATCAAATTTCACGTCAACTTGCATTTTGTCACGTACGAAGCAAAACAGGATGTAACTTGTTAACAGTTGTCGCGCACGTGGACAGCTAACGTCCAAGGTGAACACCTGTGATAGATCAAATTTCACGTCAACTAGCATTTTGTCACGTACGAAGCAAACAGGATGAAACTTGTTAACAGTTATCGTGCACGTGGACAGCTAACGTCCCAGGCGAACACCTGTGGTAGATCAAATTTCACATGAACTTGCATTTTGTCACGTACGAAGCAAACAGGATGTCACTGGTTTAGCCCTCATGTGGTTTCACATGTGTTCACATGCATTTCGCTCTTCCCTGCCACCACGATGGTCAGATTATTTCACCTTCAAGCGTCACCTGTTGTCAAGTCAGATCAACGCCTTCCAATAAGCTCAAATGACATTCACCTCCTGCTCGTCTGCAAGTTTATTTTCTGTACTCGCTTCGACCAACATAGAACCAAGTTCTCATCACCGTTTACACGTTAAAGGTAAAATATCAGAAAACGAACCCTCGCTCTGTCATACACCGACCCGCCGAAATAGCGATTGTTCTATTAAGCATGGTCCTTGTGGTTAGCGACAGGTTCGTTGACACACACACCCAGCAGTATCGTCTCTCTCAACCACCACGCTTCATAAACATTATAAACAGGTAAAGAAAAAAACAGGTTTTTCAACATGTATGGCGTTAGGCCCTTTGTGAATTATTTTTTGGAAAACATATCTACCACATTTGAAAGGGGGCGTTAGCCCGAGTCCTAGGACACCTCGTACACGTCTCTAGCGTTATTGGTTCGTGAGATATCAGTAAATATCACAAAAAACACGTGTTTACCCCAAAATAGCGTTTCCAATTTTTTTTTAAATATAACGAGTGGTTCATAGCAAAGAGGACGTCACTCCGAGTCTTTGGACCCGTCGTACACGCCTCTAGCATAATTGGTTCGCGAGATATAGCAAAAATTTTAAAATCACGGTTTTACCCCAAAACATTCTGTTTCTCTCATTCTCAAAAACTTTAACCTATTACCAAAATAAAGAGGGTTTCGAGACAAGCCATTTGACACGTCATAGGACCAAATCCGACCATGCATTCGTGAAATATCGGAAAAAGTCTAAAATCATGGTTTTACCCCCAAAAAGCCTGTTTCCCTCATTCTCAAAACTTTAACCTATTAATAGCATATATAGAGCTTCGAGACAAGCGATTTGACACGTCACACGTCCAAATCCAACCTTGCGATCGAGGGATATCGGCAAACTTCATAGGAAAGTAAGCGACTATCTTGTTCTCTCCTCACCACCAAAACCTCTTCTTATCAATCATTTTTTTCAAAGAGCTTGCCCTCTTACAAAAATCCCAAGTGCGCATGCGTATAAAACAAAAACAAAAATGTTAATCCATAGCGGCATCCAGAAAAACGCATGCGCTATATGAGCAACAACGTTTAAGTTCATTTTAGCAGCGCACCTTATACATGTCGCATTTGAAAAGAGACTTTCACTAAAAAAATACAATTTCACCCCCTAGTAGGGGTAGGTTTTATTTAGGGGTTGAAATGAATGGTCCATTGGAAAGAGGGCGTCAGCCCGAGTCCAGCGACACCTCATTTGCCAAAATCGGACCATGCGTTTGAGATATATTAATAATCAAAAAGTGTGTACTTACTTTTGGAACAGACTGTGCGTTAGAACTACTACCCCCCCTACTGTACAGGTGTAAGATCTCCGTAGTATGCAACTTTCCTATCCCTAACAATTTTTTGATATCTCTCACCTTTTTCTTTTTTGGGGCCCTGAAAATGTACGTATGTGCCTGATGTTCATGCGTTTAGCAGAGTACAGGTCGCACGTTTCAAGATATCGAGCTGAAATTTGGTACGGTCAAAGGGTTGGGGTTTGTGAGAAACCCATTTGTTGGGCGTTAAAAACGGTGTAGGGCCGGACCTTTCTTTGGGGTCCTCAATTCCATCCTCTTTTTTGTAATCGACATATCTCGGAAATGGTTTGTCCTATCGGAATGGTTAAATGTGCAGGTGTAAGATCTCCGAGGTATGCAACTTTCTTACCCTTAACGATTTTTCGATATCTCTCACCGTTTTTTTTTTGGTGCCCTGCAAGATGTCCATTGTGCGTGACATATTTGGGTTTAGCGAAGTATAGGTCGCAATTTTCAAGATATCGAACTGAAATTTCGGTGCGGTGAAAGTGTTAGACCCTGTGAGGAAACCAATTGTCGGGCGTTAAAAGCGGTGCAGGGCCGAATCATTTTTGGGGGCCCTGAATTTCAAACTTTCTTTTGGAATCGATATATCTCGGAAACGGCTGGTCGTATCGAAAACGTTAAATGTACAGGTGTAAGATCTCCGCGGTATGCAACTTTTTTACTCAAAACGATTTTTTGATATCTCTCACCATTTTCTTTTTTGGGGCCCTGAAAATGTCCATTGTGCGTGACATTCTTGGGTTTAGCAAAGTACAGGTCGCAATTTTCAAGATATCAAGCTGAAATTTGGAGCGGTAAAAGAGCTAGAGCCTATGAGGAACCCTATTTTTGGGCGTTAAAATCGGTGCAGGGCCAGATCTTTTTGGGGGGCCCTGAATTTTAAACTCTTTTGGAATCGATATATCTCGGAGACGGTTGGTCATATCGAAAAAAGTTAAGTACTCAGGTGTAAAATCTCCGCGGTATGCAACTTTCTTACCCAAAGCGATTTTTTGATATCTCTCAGTGTTGTCTTTTTTTGGGGCCCTGAAAATGTACGTATGTGCGTGACGTTTGTACGTTTAGCAAACTACAGGTCGGAATTTTCAAGATATCGAGCTGAAATGTGGTACGGGGAAAGAAATCGGGCCTGTGAGGAACTCTGTTGTCGGGCGTCAAAATTGGTGCAGGGCCGGACCTGTCTTTGGGGCCCTGAATTTCATCCTTTTTTTTTACCCCTGATGATGTTTTGATATCTCTCACCATTTTCCTTTTTTGGGGCCGTGAATTTCATTCTTTTTTCGGGTCGTTATATCTCGGAAAGCGTCGATCCTATGGAAAAAAGTTAAATCTACAGGTATAAGATCTCAGTGATTTGCAACTTTTCTACCCCTTATCATATTTTGATATCGCTCACCGTTTTGATGTTATTAAATGTTTTTGGTTTTTGAAAAAAAAAATGGGGCCCAAATGTATATAATAACTGGTAAAAATTCAACTGATGGTCTAATTGAATTCTACGGAAAATTATCTATAATAACTCGATTTAACCTTTTCAATAAGTTGAATCATGTATTTATAGCAGTAAGATATTTTCCACTTCCGAGGACGTCCGGCTTTCATAACCATGTGATGGCGTCAGCATTGCCTAGAATAACATTTTATAATTTTCCTACATTTCCTCGCAATCGGGTCGAAGGTCCAAAATGCAATTCCGCAGGCCTGCCGCCAACGAAGTTGTTGTTTGAGATTATAACCCTTCTTGCTGGCCCCTTGCTGCTGCGCCACCGTCTCATTAAAAGCGGATCGTGCTGCGTGGACTCCTACTTGTTATTTATGTCTTATAGCCTATTTGGAAAATAATGCGGTGAAATATCACTTGTAAGCTTTAGTTAACTCTAAGGAACTGCACACTATCTGTTAGCTTTCTTATTTTATCGTTCAATATTTTTATAAACAGAGTAAAGCTTCCGCAGAACGCTCAATTACATACCGTACAGTATTAAAAGCAGCGGTTTGTTTACATTCTTATCAACATTCCTCTAGTCGAGTGGCAGCACCGTCGCATGAGAGTACGAATAGTGCACGGTGCCTATTGCCGATTGTTATGGAAAGGCCTCAAAACTTCTGGAGTGAATGGGATGAAAATTCTTATTTTTGCAGAAGGCATCTCTAAAACAAAGCTGTCCTGCGGCGTAGCTGTTCTCGTTAAATCATGCACTACGGCCACGAGGCAGCTACCGCAAGTCCGGAGATCGCAGGTTCGAATCTCGGGGCAGACAGTGGCTCTCCAGAGTGTAGCTTTTCCCCGTTGTTTCACACTCCCTCCAGACAAATGCCGGGATAATACCAGTACGGTACCTTACTTCAAGTCCTGCGCACCTACTTCATCCCTGTTGTTACACACCCTACTGTACTACAGTCATCAAATAAATACCGGTTAGTAGTGAGATGACGGCGGTCCTACCCCACCCCACCCAACTCACGCAATTGCTACTTGACTCTGCCGATATTTGTGGAGCCCATACTCGGAGGGAGTCATGTAATGGCTCATATTACTCGGGGTGTGACCCCCTTTCCTATGGAGAACTCGTTATATTTTTAAACAAATAGTAGGAAAGTAGGCTATATTCCCAAAACTATTAATCGCATAACGTTGCGCAATGGTTCAAACGAAACGCCTTTATACCATTTATCGTTAAGACAAAACAATATATTTTTTAGATTTTTCCAAAAAAGTTCAATTTGGAAAGTAGGCTATATTTCCGAAACTATGAAATTTAGAAAGTAGTCTGTTTAACTTAAACTAAAGGTCCTTACCCCCCTCTAGGCCCCAAAATAAGTCCCATGTCCATAGGACAAAAACGTAGCAGTAGTAGGATGACAAGAATCTAAACCCACCCATTTTTTTGGACGCTGACTATACCTGGCGTTCGGTTTCTCCCTGATATGTCGCGAACCAATGGTCGGATTTGGACGTGTGACATGTCATAAGACTCGTAGTGACACACCCCTTCGAATTTATTATTTATTTTACAAATTTTGACAAAGGGCTTAACTACACATTTTAAAAAAATCGATTAATTGACTTTTTAGTTTTATTTAATATTTAATGTATTATTTATGTAATTGTACGGGGTGTACAAGAATCTAAACGCAACGAGCATGTCGCCGGCCACGGTGGCCATGCCCTTACTTTAGTCACTATTTCGCGAACTATTTATCGGACAGGGTCATGTGACGACTCGTTTTTAGGGTATTTTTTCTCATTTATCCTATGGCGCGCTCATTTACTCTAATAACACAAAACTGTAAGGTCATCGACTTCGGTTTTCCTTGATAGGCCGCGAACCAATAATCGTACATGGACAAGTCTGGTGTCCTTTCGCTCGGTGCGAAACCCCCTTTCTCATGACACATGAATTTATCCAAAACACCCAAAACGGCAAGGTCATCTACCTGAGATTTTATTAACTAATCATTGGATTTGTACATATGAGGTGTCGTAGGACTGGCGGTGACGCTCTATTTGCTATGACGTGCTTATTTTATAGGTTTACCCAAATTTTAACAAACAGCTAGGTCATCCGCTCATTATATTTTGTGAACCAATAACGCTAGAGACGTTGGGGTGGGCTCAAACGATAGCTTGCCATGCCCCTTTTGCCGAGGACCATGGATTTAACCAAAATGTTATGCCAAAGGGCTTAACCACACGAGGGAGTCATTTTATTTATATGCCAGTGTACTTGGCTTTGGGAGGTAAGACTTTGGAGGCTTTTATTTTTACTAAAAACCGTCATGGACTTTTGTTTCCCCCTCGATATATCGCGAACCCGTAATCAAAGAGGTTTACCGCGAGTGATGTAACATAGCCAGGTAGAGAAATAATGTTTACAGGCTACAGGTATTGTGACTGACAAGGTAACTGGAAGAGGAACGCAAGGCCTTACCACAGTACACTCTCGACATAAAAGGGTGGTGGAGGGTAGCCGAGAAGACTAACTTTAATTGATCGGTTAAGAAGGGTAGCCGAAAAAACAAGATGATGGCCATAGCATAACTTAACCAAGCCTAACCTACCGTAACCTAACTTAGCCAAACGTAACCTAACTTAGACAAACCTAACCTAACTTACGAGGGGGTCGAAGGCTGGGCATCACTTTCCATCAAACAACGACATTTTCCTTCCCCGCCAGCCTCCGACGCCATCCATCTGTATTTTACTCTCATCCCTCGGCTTCCCGAGTGTTGTTTGCAGCGTCTCGAGGCACTCCTCTGTTGTGAGGGGCATCCCCAGTCTCAAAGCAAGTCTAAACTTGTAGAACATGTCACAACCCGGAAATATATCAAGCATTAATCCCTGATGTGTGAATTGAAAGATTTTATCACACCTGATGGACAGAATTTGGGGTTCCTTAGGGTCTCTTACTCTCACCCCTCGGCTTCCCGAGTGTTGCTCGCAGCGTCTCGAGGCACTCCTCTGTTGTGAGGGGAATCCCCATCATCTACCTCAATAACATGGAATTTGAACGTAACCCTTTTATAGTTCATGCATGTGCTGATGCAACCATCTATAATCTTGAAAACACCCCCCTTATATCCCTTTATCCGAATCCTGGGACGTTTAAACAACATTTTGGAGGATTCTGTCAACATTTTAGGGCATTTTTGCTGACAATTTACATCATTTTTGAAGAAAGTTAATGGAGTGTGAAATAACACTATGTTCCCTAAACGTTTCCCCATGTTTCCTCAGAGTTAAATATTAATGTGTGTGTTGAATGTTGGCGATCAATGGTTTGGCGGTGTTGGCAAGATGGCGTCACAGTGAAAGTGTAGTGAAATAGCAGCTAGTGTATATATTTGATAAAAGTGGTAAAATATTATAACAGAGGTTTAAAATCTATAAAGTTACTTTCCTTAGATCAAGTGTAATACGGAATATTGATAGTATTTAGAAATTCTTATTGATAATTTAATAAACTTAAACTAAGTTGTGGGAACGTGTATCCAAAGATTCGGTGACTTCTTCAATCACTCTTTGAACCAAGTAGAGCAGTGGTGCTTTTACGAGACTTCACCCGATTGGAAGATATACGTATTTCACATTCTTCTTTATTGGTAGGTAATTAGATTAATTCTATTAGGTAGTAATAATTAAAATAAATTTATTGTAATTTGGTGTAAACATCTAGGCTAACTTAGATCTCTAGTATGACGACAGTAAACAGTGTTAGTGTCTCGTCAGGTAGTGTAACCGTAACGGATTTATGCTCGTCGTGCAAAATAAAAGTAAAAAATGCAAATAAAATCATCACAAGATCTCAGGTAAAATTGAATGAGGAGAAAAGTGAAACCGATTGTCGTAATGTAGGCCTACCGCTACCGTCATGCGAATGTCATAACCTGAGAAACGAACGGTCCTCAAAAGACGAAATTATGAAGCTGCTAAAGGAAGATATTACTAAGTTAATGGAAGAGTTGAATAAATTAAAAGGAAACAGAGAGGAAAGCAAGGAAACTTGGTCGACAGCGATTGCTGGTAAGGTAAGATTGAATAAGCCTAGGCCTATAAATGGAGTACATGTAACTGAAATTCCCGTCTCAAATTCATTTGGAGTGCTTGTCGAAGAAAATGATGACTTTCCTCAAGAAGAAAAGAAGAAAGTGATAAAGACAAAATCCAGGAAGATGCGGATATTTGCGGATAGCCACGGGCGAGATGTAGTAGCAAGCGTATTGGAGAGAAGCAGAGAAATGGAGGTCACTTCGACAGTAAGGCCAGGAGCTCAAATTGCAGAGGTCACGAACGGGATGGTAGGAGAGTGTGCGTCCCTTACTGCAAAGGACTACGCAGTGATCATCGCTGGAGCAAACGACGTCTATAGAAATGAGAGTAAAAAGGTAATCAAAGATTTAAAGGGTACATTGCCATCCATGCAAGAAAACAAATGTCATTATTGTAAACATTCCGCAGAGATACGATTTAATTCCCAAATCATGTGTAAATATAGAAATAGAGGCTACAAATGGAAAAAATCATAAAATTTGTAAGAGTTTTCCAAATGTCCAAATTGTGGATGTAAGTAAATTAGTCACAGGCGCGGATTCAAGGGGGGGGGGGTCACGGGGGTCATGACCCCCCCCCCCCCCAAACGGAGACCAAACTTTTTTGCAAACTCAAAAAACGAAAACTCAATTACCAGACAAATAAAACTTAACGAATTTTAACTGAAAAACAGGGTTTTTTTTTCATTTTATTCAATACTGAATTATCTTTATTGGAATTATTATGTTCTGTTACAACTGTACATATTTACAACTTCAAACCTCTTGTAAACTACTAGTTATACAACAAAATCAACTCGTCAATTTTGTTTAGCAAACCTTGTGATTACCGAATCGATGTTTATAGTGATGTCACGATGAATGTGCAGCAATGCACGGATAGGAAACTGGGGCTTTTTTCGCACCAAACATTTTTGCCGACGTCCAAACTGCAAGCTTGGTTGGCAATTTAAGCTGTGACTTTCTCCCTTTGTCGGTATCAACTCGACTTGCCGAAACTGTAACGTACCTTGATCCTTTTCTCGAAGCTCGATGTAAAAGTCGCAAAACACGCCGTTGCAATTTGTACGAATATTTTTGGTGCGCTAAACGCATCAAATTTCTATCCATGAAGCTTGGAAAAAAATTGGTCTGGTTTTGTACGTTTGGTTATTTTGTGATTGCGTTTTTAGTGATACCATTTTTCTTAACAATTTCGATTCTCCGACCCCCCCCCCCCCAAGCCAAACTCTAGATCGAATCTCTGACCCCCCCCCAAAACCAAACTCTAGATCCGCGCCTGAAATTAGACAGGAAGTTCCACACTCGGCATGGCCTACACTTAAATAGATTAGGAAAAGAGTATCTTAGTGATGAAATCTGCAAAATTGTAAATTCAAATGGTAAGAATAATTCAATAGTAATATCATTAGAGTGGAAGCAGGGAAACTGGTAGAAGCCAAACGTGAGGTTTGACATTCAGATCTTTTGAAGTCAAATTTAACGGAGTGCATCAATGGTATTTGGGATTTGTCTAGCAACAATAATAATAACAATTATGATAATAATAATGTAAATAAATCACCAACACAAGCTTGCAAAAGTAACAAATTTAAAATTTACCACCAGAATGTCCAGTTTCTTTATAATAAAATTGATTAAATAAATCTAATGCTTAAAAATGAACTTAAAGACATCTCAGCACTATGTATTTCAGAACATTGGCTGAAAGAGGAACAACTCGAATTAATTCAATTCCCAGAGTTTATACAAGCTAGTAAATACTCTAGATCTAATATTAGCCATGGTGGACTTGCATCTTCTTAAGAAATAATTTAGATCCTGAACAGATAACAGCTTATGAATATCTAATTATGGAACAGGATTTTGAATTCTCTGCCGTAAAAATACAGCAGTTTAAGTTAGTAATTGTATGCGTATACCGTTCTCCGTCAGGAAATGTTCCTTTATTTATAGATAAATTAGAATGGTTACTCAATAACATGAGCAAAGTAAATTTCGATATAATAATTTGTGGGGATGTAAATGTGGATTCCTTAAAATTTGATAGAAATTGTGAATTATTAACACAGTCACTAATTTCCTATGGACTGAAACCTACAGTAAATACCCCAACAAGGATAACAAAATTTAGTAAAACCACTCCTGATCAAATTTTTATAAATACAGATAAATATCAACATTCAATAGAAGTCTATTGTCCGGGTTTTAGTGACCACCATGGACAAATACTGAGTTTTGAAGTATCCGAAACAATCAATAATAATGATAATGGAGTAAAATCAAAGTGCAGGTCATTCACTGAATCAAATGTTACATATTTCAATGACTTATTAAATAAGGAAACATGGTCAGAAATTTATGAACTAGAAAATGTAAATGATAAATTTAATGCATTTATCCGTACCCTAAAACACTATTTTGAAATAGCATTCCCCTTTAAACGAAGAACTGTTCAAAATAACAAAACAAGCAATTGGATAACAACAGGGATTATAAATTCATGTCAAAGAAAGACGTTTCTACACAAATTATATAAACAATACCACACAACACCTGAATTCAATTTATACTACAAAAAATACACTAGCATATTAAATAAAGTAATAAGACTAGCAAAGAAAATGCATAATGATAATTTTATTTCCCAATCATCTAATAAAAACAGGGCTATGTGGTCCGTGACAAAGAAAGAAACTGGAAAATCTGCTAAAATACAAAGGAACATTACACTGACCAGAAATAATAAAGTGATTAACAATCCAGAGGAAATAGCAAACACTTTTAATGACTATTTTCTGGAAATTCCACAAAAATTATTAAATAAATCACAGGTAAATACACTAAATTCTAATAATAAAATAAATATATGCAGTGATTCTTTATTTATAAATAATGTCACAAGTGAAGAGGTAAGAATAGTTATAAAAGAGCTAAAAAATAAATTCTGTGCTGGCATTGATGGCATCCCTGATGCAATTTTAAAGAAATGTGCAGAAAATATAATAAATCCACTTACGCACTTAATAAACAGTTCAATTCTCTCAGGAACTTACCCGGATATTTTGAAGTTATCAAAAGTAATTCCAGTGCACAAAAACGGTTCAAAAGATGAATTAGGAAACTATCGTCCAACTGGTATTGCAAAAATTGTGGAAAAAATTATGTATGTCTGTTAGGTACTCAGCCCTAAGGCTGGTTGGATCCTCAAAAGCACCGCCGTTACGTTTTGTGAGTAGATACCCACAAAAACCCAAGGCAGTGCTATATTGAGGCGTTCTAGGCAAGAAGAGGAGTGAGGTAGTTTGCCATTGCTTTCCTCACTGAGTCAGAACAGTAGTCCTAACCCTATGAGTAGAACCTTTCACAGCATTCACAGGCACTGACTGTGCCCCGAATGCCATTACTAAGCACCACCCATACCTCAGCAGCTTCCATATAATCACAGCCATGAGTAAGACTGAGACATCGGTGAAAAGCCACCTTTTACTCTAGCCTGTGCCAACTGACAAATGCAAATGTACTGTATTCATCAAGAGATGGCAAACAGGCCTGATAAGTTTCATGGAAAAAAATAAAATATTATCAAACTCACAACATGGATTCAGAACGGAAAAATCTACACAGACAGCAATTTACAAATGTAGTAATTGTATACTGAAATTAATTGACAATAAGGAACATGTAACTGGCCTATTCTTGGATTTATCGAAAGCATTTGATGTTGTTGACCATAAAATCCTCCTTACCAAACTGAATCAATATGGTATTAGAGGTCTAGCTAATAAATGGATAGAGTCTTACTTATCAAGGCGTAAACAAATAGTAAGCTTGAGACACAAGGATGACGGAACCAAATTACTTAATGAAACATTGTCCAATGGGGGAATTATTGAATTTGGAGTACCCCAGGGATCGGTTTTGGGCCCATTACTCTTTCTTCTATATATCAATGATATAACACAGAACGTTCATTCACATAAGGAAATTTTGTTTGCGGGCGATACAACACTCGTAATAAAAGGTGAAACTAAACAGGTCATACAGCAGTCTGCTGACTCCGTTACAGAAGAGTTAACCAAATGGTCACAATATAATCGCCTCATAATAAACTATAAAAAAACAGTATGTCTAGATTCCCACACTATACAGAATAGGAATCCTGCGAAACCCAATATAACATTAAATGGTCATCAAATAGAAAATAAATCAGAAACAAAGTTTTTAGGACTATGGATACAACAAGACTTGAAATGGAATAAACATATACAATATCTGAATACTAAACTGAACTCGATGTGCTTTGCGTTACGTATTTTGAAAACCTGCACTATCATGCACACATTAAGAAATACTTATTTTGCTTATTTCCATTCATACTTAAGATATGGGATCATATTTTGGGGTATGTCGCCAGATGTACTAAGCACGTTTAGGATACAAAAGAGGGCGATTAGAATTATGGCAAATGTAAACTCTAGAGAATCATGTAGACCTCTGTTTAAAGATTTAAACATTCTCCCGCTGCCCTGCATATATATCTTTGAAAGTATTATGTTTTTTAAAAATAATTTAATGAATAAAGATGTTTTTCTTAAAACAAACAATGATGTCCATAGGCATAACACAAGACAAAATCAAAACATTCATATTTCAAACACACACACAAGCATATATCAAAATGGAACTTTTCACACTGGAGTTAAATTATACAATAAACTACCCCAGTATATAAAACTGGCCCCAAAAATAAAAACCTTTGATAGAATGTTGAAAGCTTATCTGCAGTGCCATTGTTTTTACTCAGTAGTTGAATATCTTAGCGTATAGGAGCGATGGAATCTATAATTATATTTTACTTTTTAATTTAATTGTAATACCTAGCTGTATGTTGTTGTATTTATAGGATTAAGTTTTCATATTATGATAATAGAGTGAGGTGTAAATAGTTGTGCAATAAGATTGTATCTATTAAGATTTGCTATTATAATAAGTTAAATAGTTATAATATTAGTAATATATACCTGTTAGTTCTTTTATTTAATAGATGTAAATTCTGACGTGTCCTATATCAAAAATGTATTGAATGCATGTATTTGATCAAATGGAATTAATAAAATCTATCTATCTATCTAGAAAGCAAAGTGTGTTGTCATAGCAATCAAACCTGTGCTACGAAATATGTCTTGCACTTGGTGTGAACGTGGACACTGTAACTTTGTGATATCGGAGGTGAGCTCAGGTTAGGTTAGGTAAAGTTATATTAGGTAAGGTTAGGTCAACCTACTGTAGGCCTAAGTAGGCCTAAGTTAGCTTAGGTTAGGTGAAGTTAGGTTATGTTACGTGAGCTGAGGTTAAATTAGATGAAGGTAGGTTAGCTAGCTGTATCTCACTCCTAGTCAATCATTAACATTTAATTACTCTAGAATTCTTGGAATCTTGATGTGATGTAAGCCAACATCGCTATAAATTCCTTCCAGGATAAATCGCGCCTACTATAACTTGCGTCTACTAATCGCGCCCAGTATAAATCGCGCCTACTAATTACGCCTAGTATAAATCGCGCCCAGTATAAATTGCGCCTACTATAAATTGCGTCTACTAATCGCGCCCAGTATAAATCGCGCCTACTATTCACGCCTACTAATCGCGCCCAGTATAAATCGCGCCTGCTATCAATTACGCCCGGTAAAATCGCGCCTAGTATAAATCATGCTTAGTATATAACGCACTCATCATCAAACGCGACTACTAATCGCACCTACTATCAATTGAGGCAGCTATAAAACGCACCCAGTATCAATCGCGCCTACTAATCGTGGCTACTATCAATCACAGTCAATAAAAATCATTATCACTATAAATTGTATTCAGTATAAATCTTAACATTGAGGAATGTGTGTGTAAATCGCTTGTGGTCTAAAAATTGTTCATGTAATTATTATTCTTGACAGTGCTTTGGAAATTCCACCTTGGAAAATATCAATCCACTTCACTTTTTTACTGTTATTGTTACTCAGGTGACTTAACTAAAATGTAATTCATGTGTATTGGTTAATATGGAAGTCTCAACAACCAGCCATGGTAAGCCATGTGCCTACTACAAAGGATATACAGTACATATATTGTAAACACAACCAATAAAGATGGAATTGTTATTTGGCGATGTTCAAAACAACGATCCAAAAAGTGTCGAGTAATGATTAAAACAAAAGACTCCAACGTACTTACTGCAAACGAGCATCATTGTGAATCTCAAAATAATACACAATTTAAATGCACAAAATACTCTAACCAAAGTAAAAAAGCAAGTCCGATAAAAATATAGTGCTGCTCAAAATAGTGCATTGTTTATTAGAAAGCATTTATCATCTCCTCAAAAAGTCATGTTAGGACAGTTGTCAACGTCCAAAAAACTCCCTACACTATCCAAGGCAACATAAACTATACAAAAAGTGGTATTGCAAGACGATTTAAAAGAACTGTATAGTACTAGTAATGATGATTATTATGATCATGATAATGATGATGATGATGATGATGACGATGATAATAATAATGGTAATGCTCTGTTTACACCTAAAATCGTTTCTTAAATTTGTTTACTGGAACAATCCCAGTAAGCTAATCCAGCGACTTCAGCACTTGCATGTCCGTAAACAGGGTGGACATACTGGTTATGAGGATGAACTATTGGATATAGAAAATGAGCTTCGTCGTGCCAAAATTATTGTGTAATGGCTCCACGTAACCGCTTAAACTGTGTCTTAACAATACATGTAATATTAAATATAAGCAGCTAAATAAGCAGCTGTATAAGCCAATATAAAAGCCGACGCTAGATAACTCCATCACCCGAAACTGTTGTAAACCTTTGTTGTGTGCAAATCAGACTGACAAGCCAGTTGCTACTATGGAACTTACTATAACTAATACAGGTAAACAGCGTGCACTCTATAAAGGCTACTCTTATAACTACTATAAACGACAAAATGTAAAAGGAATAATATTTTGGCGTTGCTCAAAAGAGAGGTCAAAAAGATGTCGAGGCGATATGAAAAGTAAAAATGGTGAGATCGGGGGCACATTCAGCTTAAGGAGCCACAACAATAACAATTTTAATATTATAACTGTTTCTGCCATAAATCTTGTACACCAATGATATACATTTCCAAGGAAACACACACACCTTGCTATTAGAAGCAAAGTTAAAAAATTTCAAAATTCAAATGGTAATTATTTTTATCTTTTTTTTTTTTTTTTTCAAAATTTGGTTCTTGTTTTGTGCTGACTTCTCCGTTTCCCTGATATCTCCCGTGTTTACAGGAATTATTGGAGTTTTCTTTTTTAATGTGGGTGTTAAACCTTCTGCTACAAAATGATTCTCGCATATTTTCACATTAATAATTAATTGATTAATTAAGCGTCATTATTTCAATTTTTTTCTGAGCAAACTCCAAAAAAATGTTAACGTTTCGTAGAAAGACTAACTAAAGCCACAACGGTTTTAAGCGAGATTCATTTCGTAGCAGAAGGTTTAACACCCACATTAAAAAAAGAAAACTCCAAAAATTCCTCTAAACACGGGAGATATCAGGGAAACGGTGAAGTCAACACCAAACAAGAACCACATTTTGAAAAAATTGATAAAAATAATTACCATTTGAATTTTGAAAATTTATAACTTTGCTTCTAATAGCAAGGTGTGTGTGTTTCCTTGGAAATGTATATCATTGTTTTACAAGATTTATGGCAGGCACAGTTATAAGATTAAAATCGTTATTGTTGTGGCTCCTTAAGCTGTATGTGCCCCCTTGGTTGAGTGATCATGAATGAGGTGTACCAGATGAAACACAGTTGCTGCTGACAAAAGAATCATCAAAATGCTAAAAAGGGATTTCGAGGAAACGATATTGCTGCTCAAGACAGTGGCTTGTTTATTGAGCAACGTTTAACCCCTCTTTTAAAATGTATGTTTAATCCATCTTCCACGTCTCAAGAGCCATCAACATCACAGACTATGCAAGAGGTAGTATTGCAAGAAAATCAAAAAAGACTAAATAGTAATAGTGATGATCATTATAATGGTGATAATGATGAGGATGAGGATGAGGTTTTTATACCTATAAAACCATTTAAGCTTTCTCTGTTTTCAAAACATCAGTCATTGCTCGCCGTGGAAAGAAAACATCTACCGCTAGCTTTGTGTTCAAAAAACTATAGCAAGCAATGTTAAAAAGAGAAAGAGAGTTGTATTTTGTACGTAAATATTGTAAAAGTATTTAAATTAATTAAATTAAAATACTGTATGGGTATTGTCCGTCTTTCTTAACTGCTATCCCCACGTCCCACTATTAATGCAATTGTTAACCATCAACAGTCTCTGGCTATGATCAGAAAGAGTGGTCTTAATAATGCACTTTATTTGCAGTTTTGAATACCGAGTATCATAATAATATAGGCAACCCTTCACAAGTTCATAATCGAGAAACACCAAAGAACATTACAGCTGAAGAGAAATGGACGGAAGTCATAGGCAGGAAACAAAGACAACTACCACGACATCAAGCATCTATAACAGGCACAGGAACGGAAGACGTAAACCTACAAGCAGTAGAAAAGATGGCCTGGATATTTATAGGAAGAGTGCAACAGGAAACCACACCCGAGTCCATAAAGAAATTCCTCATCAAAAAGGAAATTATAGGAGAAATTATATGCGAAGAATTCTTAACGAAATTTGATACAAAGTATTTCAAAGTGGGAATTCCCTTTAAATACCTGGAAAGAATAAATAAAGAAGACTTTTGGCCAGAAAACATCACCGTAAGACGTTTTCGGCTTTTTCGGAGGAATGCAAGGATACAACCAGAATAAAACAAATAAGTGGTGTATGAGTAACTCAAAAAATGGAGAATATGTGAGAAAAGACAACTTACAAATAATGTTATGGAACATTGAAGGTTTGAAGAACGCACTAAGCTCAGCACCCAAAGATTGCCTGAGTGGATACGACGCAGTATTATTAACAGAAACATTTCTCACAGATCATTGGCAACACGCAGAATATTACTGTATACATCTTCAAGCACAACAAGGAGAAAGGGGAAGACCTGCAGGTGGAATTACTATCCTATTAAAGCCATGGTTGACGCCAATAATCTCAGAAATTAAATTAGATCATTCTCTGCTAATTGAAACACAATACATCACCATTATTACCTGTTACTTTCAACCGTATACAACGGCCATGGAGATAATAGATGAAGTAGGGCAACTAATATCATTCAGTAGGCACGACATCCCTCTAATCCTAGCCGGAGACTTAAATTGTCGGCTGGATGTACAAAACTATAAAACAACATTAGTAATGGAAAAAATGCAGGAAGATGGCTTACACCTTCTGAATAACCACAACATACCTACATATATATGCCATAATGGGAAAAGTGCGATAGACGTTGCGCTTATAAGAGGTCACATAAAAGGAGAAATAGCTCCACTATGGACAGCAGATCATACACCTATAAGAAAGCATATTCCTTTGAAAATAGTAATACAGGGAGACTGGTGTACAACAAAGAGGCAAAGTAAACAGCTCTTATCAAGGAAGATAGACTGTGGGAAAGTAGAAAGTAGACCCGACCTTATAAAGAAAATAGAAACACTAACAGAAGATTCAAGACTAGATGAAGCAGTACAAGCCCTTGAAGAACTTCTAATACAAGCCACAACCCCTAGGAAAGATCGAAAGGCAAAACAATGGTTCGACCAGGAATGCTACCTATCTAAAAAAGACGTATTGGCGGCCTTACATCAGCTAAGGACGAATTGCGAGAGTCTTCTTTTCCTTCAAGAATATAACAAGAAAAGAAGTGACTACAAGACACTGATACGTGAAAAGAAAAGGACATTCTGGGAAGCGGAAGGAAAAAGAATCGTGGAAGAGGCCAAGAATGACCCATACATCGCACTACGCCCTAGGAAACAGGCACAGACACACTATATCAATATGCAAGAATGGACGACACACTTTAACGATCTACTCAACAGGGCAGGAATAACAAACATACCGGAAAACATAAAAGGAACTGACCAAACAACGACATTGGAATGGACTCCACTAACAACAAAAGAAGTTCAAAATATAATCGCAAGCATAAAGAAAAGCAAAGCTGCTGGACCAGACAACATATTCGGTGAATACATAAAAGACACGGCACACCTTCTATTACCAATATGGACGAAATTATATAATAAATGCATCGAGACGGCATCAATACCAGAGAGATGGAGACAGTCTACCATAAAAGTTCTATATAAAGGCAAAGGTGACCCATATGATACAAATATGTACAGAGGCATCGCACTGGAGAACATTCCGTTCAAGATATTCACTAAATTAATAACAGAAAGAATCACAGAAGAAATAGATGTACAACTACCAGAAACACAATTTGGATTCAGGAAAGGAAGGTCAACTCTTACTGCAATAAAACTATTATTAAATAACATTTGGCAAGTCATGGAAAGAAAAGAAAAATTTTACGCAGTATTTATAGACTTCACAAAAGCATTTGATCGCATAAACCGCAATCTTGTGAAACTGAAGCTGGAAAAAGCTCTAGATAGAGATAATGTATGGACAAGAATTATACATACGGTACTGCATTGGAACAACATAAGAATCTCGGATAATATATCACTCTCTGATCCGATAATTCAAACGAATGGAGTACTACAGGGTGACCCAATCAGCCCTTTGCTCTTCATCCTAGCAGCGGAAGACATAATGAGAATAACTCAAAAGACAGATATTGTATCATATGCGTACGCTGATGACATTGTGATCGGATCACATAACATCATAAAACTACAAAACATTCTAAAAGACATGGAGGAATGGTGCACTGAATATAATTTTGACATCAACACATCTAAGACACAAATGATGGTGTTTCGACAAGGAGGAAAGGTACCGACCGGAACAGAAATTTTCATACAGGAAAAAAGAATAAATATAGTAAAAGAATTCAAATACCTAGGCATCACTCTACAAACAAGTGCAAAATGCTTTACAAAACATGTGACAGAAAAAATTACACAAGCGGTTCGGGCGATGCACGATATAAGATATATAAGAACACTCAACCTCGAGACAGCAATGGCATTATTTAAAAATAAAATAATGCCAATATTGACATACGGAATAGAAATCATATGGCCTTTCCTCACTGAAAAGAATCTATCATCACTTGAAAGTGTTAAAGCATTATACATTAAAAAAGCTATTGGAGTTTCCAAGACGACCAAATCTCGGCTAGTCTACCTCCTCGCGCGAGAAACATTCCTAATTGAAGACTTTAGAACGCTTCTAGTATTACCTAGCACAATAGGTGCGGAAAACCTATTAACGACTCTCAGAAGGAAGAGAGAAGAAATCCCACTGGAATTTTATGGAACGGGGGCCATGGTTGACCGGGCGTGGACATCTGCTAGCTTTGAGATGAGGCACATGTTCACACGCCTGGCAGTTCATGGTTTTCACCATTTGATTTGTACAAACAAAGCATACCATGATCCGGATGACACATGTGTATGTCAACTATGCGGACACACATGTGAACGCTACCATATTGAAAAATGCAGCAAAAGAATAAAGTCCATAAAAGACTATGCTACCCAAGGCGCAGGTGCGCAAACATAGTGTATTTACATGTATTTAATGGCTGTTTAGCTGTAATAAAAGTATTATTATAATAATATAGTGTTGTCAAGCAATGTTGAGGTAATAGTTATGCCGGGTAAGGGCTGGTATCTTCTCTTGAATATACAGTTTATGTTAGCTTTAACAGTCTACTCTTTGATTTTTCTTCCTTTATTCACGTTATTTCCTTAGCTTCCCTTTGTTCGTATACACCGACAGAGACATAGGAATCTCTGGGAATTTTTACCGACAGAGACGTTCCTGTTATATGTTTTCTCTGTGCACTCTCTTATATTCCTTGAAAGTCTGTTACTGATTAGCATACTCCCCTTCTTTTGTAAGATCTCTCTACATTGCTCCATGCGGCAGATTACTGAGGCCTTGGACTCCAGTCCTTTTAAGAAATGGTTCTACAAACTTCAAGTAGATGGCATCTTCATCGCTATCTGCATCCTCCATGAAGACCCCAACTTCGCTTTGTTTAAAAGCTATTATCTGTAAAATGTACTTTTCTTAATGTTGCCTACATTGTATCCCCACTTTGTTTCCGCCTCCTCTCCTCTCCATGCTTCGGCTCTCTGCGCGATGGAAATTTCTCGCTCACTCTGTGGTAGCTCTTCGCTGTGACCGTTCGGCGCTCTTACCAGGAGGTGCCATCTTCTTTAACCATGTGTTGATTTTCAAATCTACGCTATGTTTTAAAGCTAGTTTTAACGGCTGGCCGTGAACCACAACATTTCTACAACGCAAAGATAAGTACACATCTAAGTGTTTTACATCAAATTTTATGGGGCTTACATCAATCTTAACTTGAAGTGGTTCAAATGAACATTTTCTTCAAAATATGAACTTTTCCAACCTTGTGAAACTTACTAAGAGCCTCCTACGAGGGATTTCACTACGCCTTGCTAAAGCTTTTTCAACTCGCCATTAAATGGCTATGAAAGCTTTCCAGCACTTCTTTGTCAAAAGGGAATTATTTTCCTTCAACGAGGGATTTACGCTAAACATAGCTTTATGAAAATCATGCTTTCTTCTTCGAGGGATTGTTCTACTAAATCTTGAAACGGTACCAAGTTATACTCCAATTTCATCGTGGGATTTCGCTTCTTGCCCCATTTTATGTTACTTTCAACTTATGAAACTTCAAATCAAGCTATAGACTCTGTAATATTCAATATCTCTCCAGGAAACACCTCAAACCGCAATAACTTTGGATTGCTTCTCATTTCCAATCAAAAACAAACCACATAAACCGAAATAGTGACAATTTACAAATGCTCAACAGAACTTTCCGTGCTATAAAAGGTGTTCGTTTAACTGGTTTCCGCTTCGCGTTGCGCGTGCAATAATAAAACTGGCCAAACGATAATTCCCCATTTCCTCTATTCCCATTAACCTACTACTAACAATTTATTTATTTATTTACATATGTTACGCCCTCATTGGAGCACTTAACCAAAACAAGTATATACATGTCTCAAAAACAATATTAAAGATTCAACTTCTTATTTTTCTTCTTTTCCCAAAAGATTTTCATTCTAGTCGACCTTGCCGCTCTCTCTGCATCGCTTATGGTGTAAGTTTTGCGGGTAAAGGTTTTTAAGGGAAGTTGGATGCAGGGCCGGATTTACCCAATGTTACGCTATAGGCACCTCTCCATTGAGCGCCCCTCCTCACTTGAGACTCCCCCCCCCCCCCCGATTTTTATGATAAGGCATAGCCACTCGCATGAGGTAAGGTTCGGAAAAAAGAAATAACCAGATATATGGCTGACAGCATAAGTTTCGGCTTGAATTTTTACGCAGGGATACATAGTCAATTCAATAAAAAAGCAGCTTGGAGTAAAACTACATGAAACATTTTAACTTTTATGCAACCAAAACACTTTATGAATACCCTTTCCAAAAATAATGTCTAGCCTTAATTCATACAACAAAAATGAAGAGTAGCTTCAAAAATAAAAACATAATTTACGCATGAAGAGCAGTGGTACAAACGACATTTTAAATTGAACAAAGCGCATCTAAAATACAAATAATGTCAACTGCATATCTTCCTGCAATATCTTTTAGAGAAATTAAAGTGCAGATTAAAAACATGAATGAAGACATAACGGTGCCTGCCTCAAGCACAACGAGAACTACTTCAAAAGTTTCCTTCTTGCCTTCTTTTGGGCAAATTCATTAATTATAGCACGGCAGTTCAAGTTTATCGTCATATCTTTTCCAATCGCTAGGAGTGCAACAGAGTTTAACCTTTCTTCTTTAGTGACTGACCGCAAATAGTTCTTGACGCGATTCAGTACCGAAAATGATCTTTCTCCTGAACAATTGGTCACTGGAATGGTGAGAAGTATCCGTAAAGCAATGTTTACGTTCGGGTACATTTCGTGTAAATCTTTTCCATGAAGGAAAGTGCTGAGCTCAGAGGCTGACTTACCTTTAAACTCTGCAATTTTTAAACGTTCCTTTAAATGCAAGCACACTTCAGCCAGTGCACTTTCTAAGTCATCCACATACTTTTCTGAAAAGTCATCAACGAATTATTTTATCATTGGTCTAACAGGTTTTCTAGAAAATAAAATCTCTTATGGAGGACTTTGTAAGCCTCACTTCGCCCCTTAAGCTCAGCAATTAGTACACCCAGAATTACATAAAATACATTGACGTGAAAATTTTCTGAGCCCTCTGACGGTACATATTCTCCGTGCTTTGTCTCATCATTCCTAGTCTTTCGTTCCGGTCTTCTCTTTAGGTCGTAGGAATATTGAGCAATACCGCTTAATTCTTTGGCTTCTTTCTCATAGACATAGAAATTATCTCTTAAACTTTGCACAAATTCCGCTAACGAAGCGTAACATTCTACCACAGTTCTCAAATTAGTGCTAACTTTTTGGAGCTTCTGGCTGACAGTATTAAAACTTTTAAGAATGGTACTCCAAAAAACAACTAGGAAAGCAGTTTATAATTGTAGGATATTGCTTAAGATGCCATTGGCTTCACTTCGAGTGTTTGCCTTTTGATTTCTGTCTTCGTGAGTACTCTCAAGAGCTGCCACGACGCCACACCAGCCTTCCCTCAGAGCTTTACAAGCGTCATATCGTGCCGACCACCAAGTTACTGACGGACTTTTTAGTACGCGCGCAATTAAGTTCTTTAAAATTTTCCATCGGTAGGTCGAAGCAGTAAAAGAGTTGTACAGTTCTTGAGCTGTTAAAAATACCTTACAGATTCTGAACAAGATTCAGCGGCATGAGTTCCAACCAAATTTAGTGAATGGGGTGAGCATGGTGCATAGAGAGCTAAGGGATTCAAGGTCGCTATTCGAGCTTGCAACCCGGAATATTCACCGGACATATTACTTGCGTTATCGTAAGACCTTTCTTTTGGTTCACCATTGGCCTTAACATTTTGTTTGTCCGCTGAGGCAAATTTAAATTTTTGTTGCTTTCTCCCCCTAAGGTGTCATTTGATTTAAATGTAGGCCTAGAATTGTCATTCTCTTTTTCATCAATTTTGGCTTGTTGGAGCTGAAAAGGAAAATCCCGTATTAATTAGAGCACTTCAAACATAGTAAATTTAAAAAGAACAACTTTTAATATACTCTGCAGGCACGGTACGGTCTCGAGGCCAGTCTGAGATTTTACGTATGTCACTTTGTGCATCAGTGTATCAAGGAATCGCCTATTGGGAAAGGCCCACTTTGCGTAAAGTAATTCGTGTACGGTAGCTTACCTCAAGTTGCTGAACTCCATCGCAGTCAATGTCATGAACCGCAGAGCAAGAACTGTTATTGTTATCCGAATTTGTCGTTGGAGGTGTAGGATTCACACGCCCACTAAACATCTCATTTATTTTCCGACATTTTGATAGTGTCACCTTGGCTTTCTTATCCTCTTCAGCTTTGCGGACACGGTTTTGGTAACCAGACAACTTTTTGCTGCCCGTAGTTTAAAACATTTACTTGCAGATCACATCACAACAAAACAACACAACGCAAGCTCGAACTCACACACAGCACAGGCAAGGGGGATGGAGCGCGGGGCACTTCGATGCTACTACAATGCAAGCAAACCCAGCTACCGCAACAACAGCGCGCGCAGCACAGCTCCGCTCGTCCGCCTCACCGCCCCTCTCACACTTGTCGGGACGAAAGGGCGTCGAGCGGCACAACGAAGAGCGAAGTGGGCGGGCATGCGACAAAGACACGATATTATTTCTAAATGTCTCTGCTCATTTCTCAATATTTATTTTAGCATATATAGACTACTGCTATAATCCTAACTTAGCACAATTAAAGCCGTAGCAAAGAAGGCGCCTCACGGCGGTGCCCTTCGGGACGCCTCCAGTAAAGATCATTGCCGGTTGCCTAACCGAAAGGGCGCCTTGCGGCGCCTCTTGGACTGCGGCGCCCCTAGGCACGTGCCTATTTTGCCTTACGGTAAATCCGGCCCTGGTCGGATGTTCTTGTTTTTCAAGATATTCTTCTCATATTTGTTAGCAATTTGGGACATTGTCAAGCCGAGTTCATCCAGATCATTTTGAATTTCCATAAACCAAGAGCTCTTTGTTTTACTTTTGAAAAAATAATTAAATAATACTTTTAATTGCCTGGTATCCGGCAGGCGTGAGATATGACACAAAAAAAAACAATTCGCCTTTTTCGCAAAGTATCGACTATAGACCCAGTTTCTTTATAAACCACTTCATTTGGTAATAGACGCCATTGACCATCCACCTGATGTTTTTTATTAATTATAGTTCTGAGAATTCCTATATCAGTCTTCTGTAATGTGTCAGTAACTGATAGAGTGTTTAACTTGAAAAGTGTTTCACAAGCATATATTGCTTCCGGTTTAATAACTGATTCGTAATGTCGTAATTTGGCATTTATGGAGAGTGTTTTTTTTTAACTAGACCAAGTAATATATTGCGCTTGTCTTAACTTTGTTGTTCTATTTTCGATTGACGCTTTCTCATTCAAATTCCATGTTATAATCTCCTCTAAATATTAAAATTAATGTACTACTTTAATTTCTTTATTGTTAATCAATGTAATAGCTTGTGTTTCCACATCAAAGGATGCCATTATTTCAGTCTTTTGAAATGAAATTCGAAGTCCTACTTTTGCTGCAATAGACCCAAGTTCTTCAATTTGGTGTTTAGCCTCATCTATACTGGTTGCAAGCAGTGCAAGGTTATCCGCAAAAGCAATTCAGTTTTATATTAGTACCAACCTTTACATTTGGAGGACTAGTTTTGTTCCACTCACGCATGATCTTTTCAAGAACACAAATAATAACGGTGATAGACCATCTCCCTGTCGAAGTCCAGTCCAGATATCAAATGGATCAGACAAGGTTCCTCGAAATTTAACCTTAGATTTAGTATCTTTCAAAGTAACGCCGATGAGGTTGATAAGCTTTTGATGTAACCCAAATTCCCTAAGGATGTTAAGTAATGACCCTCGATGGATACTGTCATAAGCTTTCTTAAAATCCACAATTTAGAATCATTTAAATAATGTTTAGCCTATTTTCAATTTTAAAAAAATAGGCTTATGAGATCACCTTTTGTCCGTGTGTGTGTGTGTGTGTGAGTGAGGAGTGCGTGTGTGTCTCCCCTAATAAAATCTAAATGGCTGAAGCGATTTCAATGAAACTCGGTAAGTTCAAAGCACTATTCCGGGCGATCCCGACCGTGCCCTTCAAATTTTGTTACGTCTCACCAATCCAACATGGCGGCTGTGCGTAATATTTCACCAGCATTCAATATCTCCGAAACTATTCCCGATATCACCCTGGAATTTTTTTACGGTGGTAAAGGGAACAACTAGAAATTCACCTATGTAACGTTTGAAAAACTGGTAACTACAAAACCAACATGACGGCCAAGCGAATTTGCGACTTTTAAATAGAAGTTTCTCGCGATTTAAACAACCAAACGCAATACAACTTGGTACAGTATATGTTTATAAACATTGTAATACACCAACATCTAACTTGGTTCAATTGTTCACATAACCACAAGATGGCGGATGTGCGAAATATTTCACCGGCATTCTATATCTCAAAAACTATTAGCGGTATCACCCTGAAATTTTGTACGGAGATAAAGGGCACTACTGGAGGTTCATTTACAAGACTTTCAAAAACCGGTTAACTACAAAACGAACATGGCGGCCAAGCGAATTTGAAAATTTTAAATAGACCTTTCTCGCGATGTAATGCTCCAACCGCAATGAAATCTGGTACAGGAAATGTTCATACACATTGTAATACACTGGTATCTAATTTAGTTCAATTGTTCACATAACCTCAAGATGGCGGCTTTGCGAATTTTAAAATTAAGTTTTTATTACTTGTGTCGTAATCACGCGATCGATGTGAAAGTTGGAAGAAAGAACCTACGCAATAATTTTCCTTTAATGGTACACGAGTCTATGGCCTATACCATTAACAATCCAACATGGCGACCATCCGAAATATTTAGACGGCTCGCAATATCTACGGATCTATTATAGCAATCAAACTGATTTTTTTAATGTTCATAGGGTCTATGAACTTAAGTTCACCAATAGGACTTTAAATAACCTGGTGATCACAAATCCAACATGGCGGCGGCGCGAAATATAAATATTCACATGGACGTATCTCGCAATTTAACTATCCGAGTGCAGTGAAACGTGGTACAGTAAATCCTTATACGAATGTTAATCCACTGGCATCAAATTTATTTCAATTGTTTCCATAACCACAAGATGGCGTCTTTGCGAATTTTAAAATTAAGTTTTTATTTCTTGTGTCGTAATCATGCGACCGATGTGAAAGTTTGAATAATGAACCTACGCAATAATTTTCCTTTAATGGTACATGACTCTATGGCCTATACATTTAATAATCCAACATGGCGACCATCCGATATATTTAGACGGCTCTGAATATCTACGAATCTATTATAGCAAGCAAACTGAATTTTTGTATGTTCATAGGGGCTATGAACTTAAGTTCACCTATAGGACTTTGAATAACCTGGTGATCACAAATCCAACTTGGCGGCGACGCGAAGTATAAATATTCACATGGACGTTTCTCGCAATTTAACCATGCGAGTGCAGTGAAACTTGGTACAGTAAATCCTTGTACGAATGTTAATCCAGTGGCATCTAATTTATTTCAATTGTTTCCATAAACATAAGATGGCAGCTGTGCGAAATTTTAAAATCTCCTTGTTACTTCTTGTATCCTAATCATGCGATTGAAGTTTGAATGCTACACGTACACAATAATCTTCATGTAACAGTACAGAACTCTAGGACCTACATATATAAAATCCAACATGGCGACCAACCGAAATATTTAGTCGGTTCTCAATATATACGAATCTATTGCAGCAATCAAATTGAAATTTTGTATGTTGATAGTGGCAATTAACATAAGTAGGATATATGAAAATAGGCTGTATAGTTCTTCACAGAACTACTTGTTTCTTGTACTTTTTCTCTCTATGAGGCTTTGTCTATTAATAGGCTCCCTCCCATTTTGTATTTATCACTACTTAACTGCTGCTTAAATATACTAAGGTGGTTATAAATCCACTTTTTAATTTTTCTCTGATTTTTCCTGTTGCGCCCAGGAATTTCAGATTGTAACCTTATATTTTCTTGAAGCACTTGTCGCTTTACTATGAAAGCATTCTAGTCAGGAATTTGTAAACGAATTCATTTATTAAACAAAACATCTACGCCCTTTGTAGGGGTTCCTATCAATCGTGTTATAAGTCTCAGACTTTCTATTTGTAATTGTTTAAAACACCTTTGTGTTATCTCAATAAATTTGTTCCTCTTGTTGGAGTAACATTCTATTGCTCAAAGAGCGTTCTAATTGCGCCGTTTTCTTTCCCATTTTTTCTTGGTGATTTTTTCTGTACTTACAGAAATAATTCCAAACTGAGCCGTTATTACGGCACTAGACACATCTCTTCTCTCACCTCCATCTGATTTGTATAATTGCTTCTGCGAGTATGATGTTTATGCTGTCTCTCGTCACGCTCTGCTGCCAGTGAAACATCCCTAAAGAACAATACAAACCAGGTCCGAACCTCTGTTACCGTGAGTTGAATAACTTTAGGTTGGAAGTGGAAGTACTGAGCCTTCTGCCAACATAACCCAAGGTACACCTATTAGAACCGTGCTGTCGAGTTCAAGCTTAAAAGAAACACAGTTACTCTGGTATGAAACATTCTATTGGCCAACAGAGTACATTTACATAGTAAGAAAAAACAATAAACAATAAAAGGATATCAAAATAAGACATGGAAATCACCCCCAATAGCCTACACCAGTTCCCATCAGAAACCCGACGGAGTATAGTACAATAGTCAATTAAAACATTCCTGACATGATCTCTTTCTCAAATAAGACAAATATTCAGCTGACACCAGATGACAGAATTACATATCTCACATGCAAGGTACTTTACTTCACGACTAACACGACACGAAAGAAACCTAGATCAATATTACCAACTGAAGATCAATGCCAATAAACAAACATTTATCATAGTGTGGATAATTACATTAATATCCAACTCCTATTAATGGCATGAACACAGATCTAGTCATACCAATCACCAAACCAGTGACTTGGCTGCCTTCTTTCAAGTATAGTACTACGTAATCAGCTGTTCGTCGATAATGGCGTTTCGTTACGAACTGGAAATCAATGCCGATAAACAAACGTTTATTATAGTGCAGATAATTTGTTTAAAATCCAACTCCTATTAATAGCATGAAAACAGAACTAATCTCTCCAAACACCAAACCAGTTGCATGGCTACATTCTTTTAACTACAGTACTATATTATCAGCTGTTCGGCATTAATGGTAGCTCGTTACATACTGAAAATCACATCTTTTTAAAGAACCTAAAACCAACGTCATCACCATACTTCATAACTATACTCCGTACTGAATAACATTTAAAACAGATCCAAACTAGGATATCCTACAGTGATTAGAGTGAAATGAAAACCTTTACGTTACTTTACTAATTGAAACTACTAACCACATAACAAAATGATAGTCAACCCTAACACGGTATCACAATGCCGGTGACTCAATAAATTATAAATAATTTTACTTCAGGCGCAGACCTCACATATGAATAAACAACATGACGTACCTTTCAGTAGACCACTTGTTCACCCTCACAAACTGTAACAACATTTCGTCGAACACAATATTGCTTATTTCCTCCGTCATGGAACGTGACATTTTACAGTGATCAGTATCACAAATAAGAAGCAGAACATCTTTCATACGGCAGATCATTTCCTCAACAAGATGATCTTTTCCAGGATACCAAATGTTACATCATCGCTTCTAATACATGAGAGGTCCAATCCAGTCTTCCTGATTTCTTCAATGCAATTATAATTTTAAATTTAAGGTTGTTAATTCCTTCTTACATTGGCACTTGTCATTAATCCGAACTAAAGGAAATAGGGCAGAAGCTAGTGAATAGCCCCAGGCTATTCCAGCCTCCTCGGGAACTCCTGGTTATGTGAAGAACAGCCCACGTTCGTTCTCATAAACGGGAGAAAGCATCAGGCAATGCCTGGACAAAATAACTACTGTGAAAGAAGCTATTAGACTGAATATTTTGGGCTAGAGGAGTGCGGCCTGGTTCTTTATCCTCAACTTTAAGTCTAAATTTAACACTGAACATTTAAGCATTAACATAATCTAAACTTTATTTGTTGTTTGAAACAAGTGATAAATATTATACATTACTGGAAACCCTTCGGGTTTAAAAATTAGTAGGTTGGCACAACTTGGTGCTATTTACAAGAGTTCATTTTAAAGACACACTATTTTGAAAACAATTGCACTTGCAAGCAAAATTAAAACCATTAAAACATAAGATTATTGATAAAAATAGAGAATAAAAGAACGTAACTTATCTTCCGTTGCTATTCATGTTGACTAGAGAGGTTCATTGCTGCAGGTCGGCCGTGGCCAGAGCTTGCTGGTTTTCTGTTGTAATTTATAATTTGCGAACACTATACTTTGTGATTTCGATGTCCAGCATCTCGAAATAAAGTATCGGCTTGAAGAAAGGTTCTTCCTTAGAACCAAAGTACACTGAAGAGCGAAAGTAACAAGCAAGCTTTCATCTTGCGTAGCGGTGAGAACTGTGATCTGAGCCTGGCAACAGCTCATCTAGTTGTGGCATTGATGCGTAGTAATCTCCAGCGTAGCGGTGTGACGTGCTGAGTACACCGTCTTATGTTGAAGCATGCCGATAGGTATTTGCCCCATGGAACGAAGCTTTGGAAGACTCCATGAAGTGATGCGGTACTGACGTGCTGGATCTGTCGTGCTGGATCTGGTGCTGGATCTGGTGCTGGATCTCGTACTGGATATCGTACTGGATCTGAATCTTGAAGAGGAGAACCGCTTCTTAAATAGGGCGTAGAACAATCGAGAAATCAGCACAGGCTGGCGGCGACTGATTGGCTAAAGCGGAGATGTGACGACAGTCCTTCACGTAGCGGCTAGCGAGGAGCAACACCTGACAGTAGTGCACTTGTGGCTCGGAGAGTCAACATCTATGAACAGGCTGAGGTATGTGTCTTAGAAATTTTGTTTGTTACGAGTAATCACTCGAGAATTACATTATATATTATAAACATAAATGTGATTAAATACATTAATAGTTCGGTGGTCCCAAAGCATTTGACCGACAAATGCGGCATAAGAAATAAACACACATTAAAAACATCACGAAAGTGATCATGCTCCGAGACCCCCGAAAGAAAACAATCAAAGAATCATCTGGAAAAAACATGAACAACAATGAAAGAGGATGACACTAATCCTCAACAGGCAAAATAGCAACCATAGAAATTGGTCTAGTATAGACTCCCTTACTAGTGAGAACATCTACAACTCTCACATGATTATCACGACCCAAATGGCAGTGAGTTACCCTACCAATATTCCATACGAGGGGGGGACTTGGATCTCGCAAAAGAACCATATCTCCCACTCGCACATCAGGCCGGGAAAGCCGCCACCTCTCTCTCCTGTTAAGTGAGCCGAGATACTCCAGCTTCCAACGGCGCCAAAAGGAGTTTCGCAAAGATTCTAACTTTCTCCAGAAAATAGGCAACCCGAGATCACAGCGTCGACTCAGCAAAGGAGGCGTAGAAGCTAAAGAACAGCCTATTAAAAAATGACCAGGTGTTAAGGGAAGAAGATCCTTAGGATCGTTAGACAAAGGCGTGAGCGGCCTAGAATTTACGATACCCTCAACCTGAATAATTAAAGAATTGAATTCCTCATAGGAAAGGATGGCTGAACCAAGGGTTTTCTTCAGCTGTCTCTTCGTGAGCTTTATGCAAGATTCCCAACGACCACCATGATGGGGGGCGTAAGGGGGAGTGAAATGCCATTTGAATCCCTTAGCATGAGAAAAATTAGAAAACTGTTCCTTAGCAGAAGGGGAGGTAAGCGCAGTTTTCCAAAGATCAAAAGTACTAACAAAAATGTTTGCGTTATCTGAGAAAACCTCGGAGGGAACACCCCTTCTAGCGGCAAATCTAGAAAAGGCTGCTATAAAATAAGGAGTAGAAGCACTTGTAACCAACTCAAGGTGAATGGCTCCTGTCACCATGCACACAAATAAAGAAATATAAAGTTTACCTACCAACTTTCGCTTAGATAAAGGGGAATTAACTTGATAGACATAAGGACCGGCATAATCGATACCCGTAAGGGCGAAAGGCTTACTAGGTTCGGAACGAAAAGATGGCAAGTTTCCCATAATTTGCGTGATTGGCGGGGGCTTAGATTTGAAACAAGGTATACATTTCCGAATAACAGAAGAAACTTCATGAACACCGTTAATGAGCCAATATTGCTCGCGAATTAAACAAAGCAAAGTGCGGGTGCCAGCGTGCAAATTCTGATAATGAAATTTCTTTACGATGAGAGTAGTAATAGGATGTCTAGAAGGGAGAATAATGGGATGTTTTTTCTCATCTGAGTAACTAGAATATTCCAGCCTGCCCCCCACTCTTATTAATCCATCTTGGTCCACAAAAGGGGTGAGAGGTAACAGCCTACTAGACTTCGGTAAAGCTTTTTTGCTTAAAAGTGTCTGATACTCAAGAAAGAATACTTCTTGTTGCATAAGAAACAAGATTCTACGAGTAGCAAATTCCAATTCCATTTTAGTGAGAAAGGGTTGCGGCTTCACAGGCTCATCAAGAACAAGAAATTTCCATCGAAATAAATATGCTACCACACGAATTAATTTATTAAATGAAGAGTAACGCTGAAAAAGACTAGTAGCAATAGAAGTTAGAAAAAGGGAAGCGGTAACAATGCGAGCATCAGGAACATCTTCTGCGAGCGGATTAGATGAACGAGGCCAACAAGAGAAATCCTGACTGAGCCACGCCGGACCATTCCAGTATAATTTAAAAGAAATTAATTTCTTGGGCAAGCAGCCACGTGAAATTATATCAGCGGGGTTTTCCTTCCCCGGAACATGATTCCATTGGTCAAAATGAGACAACTCTTGTATTTTAGAAACGCGATTAGCCACAAAAGTGGTCCAATGGGAAGAAGGTTTTGAAAGCCAAGCTAACACGATGGAAGAATCACTCCAAAACCATGTGCTCGAAAATTTCAAATTTAAACTGATTTTTAATTTACTGGCTAATTCCACAGCCATTACAGCAGAACATAATTCCAATCTAGGCAAAGATATGGATTTGAGTGGGGCTACCTTTGATTTTGCGCAAATTAAATTGGAAAATCCGGGTAAAGTATGGGAAGGGTGGCCTACTAAGTAGGCGCAGCAACCATATGCCTTTTCAGAACTATCTGCAAATATGTGCAAATCGAAATGCTGACATGAAATGTCCGAAATTAAAGTGCGAGGAATAGAAATTTGAGAAAGATCTAACAAACTCTTGCGGTATTTCAACCACTCATCCAAAAGGGGGGAGGGTACCTGTTCATCCCAACCGATTTTCAATAACCAAAGTTTTTGCAAGAAAATTTTTGCAGTAATAACCACCGGAGCAATGTACTGCAATGGATCAAAAACTTTTGCTATTTCTGATAATAATTGCCTTTTCGTTCGAGGGTGAAACTCAGATAAGTGTACCTGATAGGAAAAGGTATCTGAAGAAGGAGACCAAAAAACACCCAAGGTTTTAATAGCTGATTCCTCAGTAGGAAGCGCAACACATTTATCAACAGGAGTTACTTGTGAAAAGTTAGATAAAAATTCGGTTGAGTTCGAGTTCCACTTATGAAGGGTAAACCCACCACCGGAAAGAAGAGAGTTTAAATCTTCACAAACACGAAGTGCTTCAGAAATACTAGAAAAGGAATACAGAAAATCATCTACATAAAATGCAGTTTTCAAAACTTCAGAAGCTAGAGGATGAAAAAGATGACCATCTTGTTCGGCCAACATGTGAAGAGATCGTATTGCGAGAAACGCAGACGGCTTAAGACCGTATGTCACTGTTCTTAAACGAAATATTTTTATAGGTTTTGCATTGTCATCTCGCCACAAAATTCTTTGCAAATCACGTTGTTCTGAATTTACTAGAATTTGCCTATACATTTGCTTGATGTCAGCAAGAACAGCAATGGGGAATAGACGAAAGTTAAGTAAAACTGAAGTAAGATCTGTCTGAATAGCGGGTCCAGAATGCAGAGTGTCATTGAGAGAAACACCATTAGCATCTGGAGATGACCCATTAAAAACTACTCTTATCTGTTCTCGGGTGGAAGAATTTTTCCAAACCGGATGATGATTAAGATATACTATTTCTTTAGGAGGATTACTAATTTCTTCAGATTTTGGAACTACTTCCATGTGATTCGCTGATTCGTATTCTTCCATGAAGGAAGTATACTGAGTTTTTAAGAGAGCATCCCTTTTAAAGCGATTTTCAATTGCGAATAAAGCTTTAAGAGCTCTGGAATGTGATTCTGTAATGACAGGGGGGTTACAAATGCGAGGAAGAGTAACCACGAATCTGCCTTCAGTAGTGCGAACAGTGGTTTCTACGTAGTGTGTTTCACAGATCTCATTATTGCGAGAATGAGGTGAGGTAACTTGAATATCCTCAATGTCCCAGAACTTAATTAATTCTTGATTTAAATCAGCACCAACAAAATAACAATGAGATTTTTGTTGAACTGGGTTGCGGTATATTTGCCCAGTGGCAATCCAACCAAAATCAGTTCTACGAAAGAAAACATCACGGGCAACTTTAACCTTTTCTGGATGTAAACATTGCCAAAAAATGCTGGCACTTAAAAGAATTTCTACAGATGAAGCTCTTGAAATTCGGATCTGCAAGTTGCAAATGATGCGGAATATTCCAACCCTGGACTTGAAAAGAAGTAATGGGGGTGTCATTACCTATGGAATTGATAATTAAAAAATCTAAATTTAAATGAATGCCGAGATTATTGGAATCTTTTACATCCACTTTAGCATAACTCAGAGATTGCGATTTGGAACCATTAATTCCTGTAACTTCTATAGAAGTAGGGCATATTTGTAGACCTAACTTGCGAACTAGCGATTCACTGATAAAATTGTTAGTTGCAGCATTATCTAACAATCCCCTTACAGAAACCCATTTTCCGTGAACATTCTTCACTAGAATTTGGACAGTGGACAATAAAACTTGAGTTTTACTGAACGAAATAGAGCTTTGAGTAAAAGACTGAGCGTTATTCGGCGAAGTCTCAGAATTAGATTTAGCGGATGAACTATTGGTTGCTGATGACCGCGATCTTTCATGTCTATGCAGGAGAGTATGATGCTTTGCTTTACAGTGAAAACATAACCGTTCAGAATGACAATTGCTTATCATATGTGTCGCTGATAGACAATTAAAGCAGTGCTTGTGGGTGGTAATTAATTTGCGTCTTTCATCCACAGATAAAGATTTGAATTGAGCGCATTGGTACAAGTTATGTGGTTGTTGACACAAAACACAAGCTTGTGCTTGATTGGAAGACCGAATATTGGTAGAAAAGGCATGTGACCTTAGTACTCTCTGAGTGGGGCTGATGTCCTTACTATTAGAGGAAGGTTTGAAGGTAGAGCTACTCTTTTGGCTGGCTACAGCAGAGAGAATTTGGCATTTCGCCTTTAAGAATTTAATAATAGCTTCATAGGTACACAATGAATGTTGCGACAGATCTGCTTCCCAATCTTTTAAAGTTTTAGTGTCTAATTTAACAGAAATAAGATGAATCAAAAATAGATCCCAATGGTCAACTGGTTGGTCCAAATTTGCAAGCGCACGAATATGAAGTTCTGCAGCATCGATCAAATTACGAAGCGAGGCAAGATTATCAGCTTGAACCATAGGTAAATTGAATAAACCCTGTATATGACGTTGAGTTTTTAAACGAGTGTTCCCAAACCGATCTCTGAGAAGTGCCAAAGCTACTTCATAATTTTCATTTGTCAACGTAAGCTCTTGGATGAGTTTGAGTGCGTTGCCTTGCAAGGACAAACGCAAATAATGAAACTTCTGTATTGAAGGAAGAGAATCGTTTTCGTGAATCAATGAATTGAATAATTCAAAAAATGGTTCCCATGTAGCTTCATCTCCGGTAAATTTAGGTAATTCTATTTTCGGTAATATAACACGGGAAGGAAAAGAAGAAGATTCTGAAGGAGTTTTCTCCTGCTTTTCCCGCAATGTTAAACTTCTTAAAAGCTGCTTTGCGTCTGCAAACCCCTTATAATATAAATTTTCAACCTCAGCGCGGTCGCTTTGCTGGTCGGGATATTGTGTCTCAATATTACTTTGGATCTCGTCATACTTTTCAAAGGCCTGTTCATAACCTTTCAGTCTTTGAGAAATTATGTCACTATTACGTTCTTTTTCCGTAAGCTCATATAGAAAAGTGCGAAAACGCGTGAGTTTGCCCTTGACCGAAGCCCTCGCATTAATGAGTTTTTCGTCCATTGGCATTGTGAAAGTTTGTTGTGAAAGTACTCACGACTTCCCTGTGAACTCGTACAACAGCCTGCCAGAAGAGAGAGAAAGCAGCCTCTCCAACGGTTAAATGTGGAACTTGTTTTTGTGTTTCCTCTTCCAGTGCCAAACATGAACTCCGAGCTGAAACTTTCCAAAAGAATTAGAAATCACAATTTTTGAACAATTTATACACTTAATGTTCAGTATGAGAGAAAAATTTTGTTAATTAGTTTAAATATTAATTTCTGAGAAAGGTTCAATCTACAGACTTGCTTCAACAAATGTTTACAAAACGCACTCCCGGTTATCGGCTCCATATGGTTATGTGAAGAACAGCCCACGTTCGTTCTCATAAACGGGAGAAAGCATCAGGCAATGCCTGGACAAAATAACTACTGTGAAAGAAGCTATTAGACTGAATATTTTGGGCTAGAGGAGTGCGGCCTGGTTCTTTATCCTCAACTTTAAGTCTAAATTTAACACTGAACATTTAAGCATTAACATAATCTAAACTTTATTTGTTGTTTGAAACAAGTGATAAATATTATACATTACTGGAAACCCTTCGGGTTTAAAAATTAGTAGGTTGGCACAACTTGGTGCTATTTACAAGAGTTCATTTTAAAGACACACTATTTTGAAAACAATTGCACTTGCAAGCAAAATTAAAACCATTAAAACATAAGATTATTGATAAAAATAGAGAATAAAAGAACGTAACTTATCTTCCGTTGCTATTCATGTTGACTAGAGAGGTTCATTGCTGCAGGTCGGCCGTGGCCAGAGCTTGCTGGTTTTCTGTTGTAATTTATAATTTGCGAACACTATACTTTGTGATTTCGATGTCCAGCATCTCGAAATAAAGTATCGGCTTGAAGAAAGGTTCTTCCTTAGAACCAAAGTACACTGAAGAGCGAAAGTAACAAGCAAGCTTTCATCTTGCGTAGCGGTGAGAACTGTGATCTGAGCCTGGCAACAGCTCATCTAGTTGTGGCATTGATGCGTAGTAATCTCCAGCGTAGCGGTGTGACGTGCTGAGTACACCGTCTTATGTTGAAGCATGCCGATAGGTATTTGCCCCATGGAACGAAGCTTTGGAAGACTCCATGAAGTGATGCGGTACTGACGTGCTGGATCTGTCGTGCTGGATCTGGTGCTGGATCTGGTGCTGGATCTCGTACTGGATATCGTACTGGATCTGAATCTTGAAGAGGAGAACCGCTTCTTAAATAGGGCGTAGAACAATCGAGAAATCAGCACAGGCTGGCGGCGACTGATTGGCTAAAGCGGAGATGTGACGACAGTCCTTCACGTAGCGGCTAGCGAGGAGCAACACCTGACAGTAGTGCACTCGTGGCTCGGAGAGTCAACATCTATGAACAGGCTGAGGTATGTGTCTTAGAAATTTTGTTTGTTACGAGTAATCACTCGAGAATTACATTATATATTATAAACATAAATGTGATTAAATACATTAATAGTTCGGTGGTCCCAAAGCATTTGACCGACAAATGCGGCATAAGAAATAAACACACATTAAAAACATCACGAAAGTGATCAACTCCAGTTATGTACACTACATCTAACGCCTTGATGATTTCAACATATCTACACTTGTAGATCCTCAAAAGTTAACAATTGTCGTCGTGACGACGGATAACAAGGCAGACCTATACCGTCTTGTCAACAGACGACAGGAACACACTCTATAGAGTATCGACACAATTAGAAGACTTCCTTCTTACCTGTTTGGTGGAGCGCTCTGACGAGAGACAGCATAAACATCATACTCGCAGAAGCAAATTATACAAATCAGATGGAGGTGAGAGAAGAGACGTGTCTAGTGCCGTAATAACGGCTCACAAACCATTCATATAAATCTCACAATTAATCCGGCATTTGTTGTGTTTATGGAAAACTTCCGCTAATACTTCACATAAAGCTTATCTTAGCAATTTCTGTAAATTTAAAAAGGCGAGTATAGTTCGCTAAGCAAACTTCCTACTCGAGGTGATTACTACCTTGTCCTGTCAATTCACCTTTAAATTGTAGCTTTGCCTAAGTTAGGTTTGTTTTTCTTACCCTTGCTAAACTCCTAATCGGTGCTCTGCTGGATAAAATTTAGCCTACTTTAAACACAACAATTGTTTCCTTCAAGTAATTTCTCCTAATTACAATTTTCTTATTAAAAGCTTCGAGGGCTTTCTATCTCTGTCTACATTGAATACGATCGGTCTCTTGCTCCGGGATCCATCCTCGGTGGGGAATAAAACTATCCCTGTTAATTTCAACCTCTCCAGCATTTCAGAATGCTTCCTAAAACATGTCCTTGTTGCTTGGAACAGAAATAATCCGATTGTCCCATGGTTGCATTTTTCGCCAGTGAACTGTGTCCCTACATAGTACCCGATTTCCTGCTCGGGAGGGACAGTGCACTCGGCGACCGCTTACTGGCAATCTCAGATAGCTTTACTCGCATCATTATACAAAGTTATAAGTATTTGTTTACACACACTCTTGGTTGCTTTATGCGTAAGCAAGACTGTGTTCTTTTTGTTAGTTTTATTTATCAAGTTTTTAGAAGTTTTTCTATAATTAATCAATCTTCGAATAATTCCCCATTAAAAATTAATCCCCAAACTATTTCAATACTATTTTTTGATGTGTAACATCTTTCTACTCGGTTGCTGGATATAGTTCTGGGAGTGATTTTGAAAAATGGGACGGAAGTGGATCGGACGGAAGTGTGTAAGCCGATCCAGCTGGAAGTGGTACCATGTGGAATATATATAGCATACGGATTACTTCAAGGTTTGGAGGTACCATTACATATATTTCTACAATAGATCATCATCAAGTTGTCGTTCTTTGGTGTTAAAATATTCATTAAATCGTATTTGCTGAAAACAATTATGATTTATTCAGAGTCTGTTTTTCAATCTCTGGATACAAGTGAAGGGCATCCACTCGCCGAGTAACTTTCCTCAACACTTTCATACTGAATGGTAAACGCTCATGCGAACTTTGGTGTCAACTCATTGAAACGCAAAATACATGTCTTCGTATCAGTATTTAAATGATGATATGATATTACATGAAACATTATAACTAATCGGCAAACGCGGTATTATGTTTCTGCACAATGGCAATTCAGATATTAACCCACATTGCGATAATGCAGTGATCAATGTAATATATACCGATGATTTTATACGGGAACTGGGCTAGCCTTTCATAGAGCACTTTAGGAATTCCCTTTACTGTCAAGTAGGCGTATTCATAACTAATTTAAAACTCAATTCAACGCAGGAACATTGTCGAAAAAAAGCAAAATATTAATGGAGCATAAAAAAATACTTCCATATTATTACCGGCACGTGAAAATGAGTAGCCTACCTGTCTTGTACTCCAAATGTCTGTGGTTGTAATGGCTGCGTGGATAACATCTTGGTCTGCGAATCATGAGGTCTCTGGTTCGAACCCCAGTCCCGGCAATTATTTTTGCTATCGGATTATCGATTTAAACGATATGTATCATAACATTATGCGTCATTTTAACAGAATCTACATGAAATTAAGATTTAACTAATTTTAATTACAATAGTTTGCATCAAGCAGGAGTTGGGAAATTTGATTGTATTGAACATTATTTCTAGTAGTCTATAGATAGGCTAGAGACTATGGTTTCATTCCTCCTCTTAATTTACAATATAATATGTGATGTTTGTTCAACCAAGTGTAGCAGTAGCATATCTCCAATTCAATCTATACATTCATCATATTACCAGTATGAAAACCGAGCGTAAATCAACATTTTAAGAATGTCCAAGCTGTGTAGTATACGAGTAGGATAACATGTCAGATGACTTCACATACATTTCATCTCAATTTCATAGTAGGATAACATGTCAGATGTTACACATCATTATGCGACTACTGTAATGCTCGTATCTTTTTTTTAATTATCTAAAATAAAAGGTTGTTGTTTTTTGATTCGCTTCCTTTTTGCTTAAAGATTGTTTCTATTCCTAAACCTTTTCCTTTTTCACATCATCCTCCGTCCGGTGGTGTTTAAGCCTAGGCTTGACCTACCAAGGGGTTCGAACCCTTGCTTCCTTATACAGGAAATTTGAACTTAAGTCAAACGCCTTAACCACCTGGCCAACCTGAAAATTACTAATTTAATTAGTCCTGTGTACTTGAGTGTTTATAAAACTTTCCAATGTACATTGACTCAACGACTTGTTCGTTTTTGAATGCAGAATTTTTGTTTTTCCGTAACGTTGCGGTTATAAGTTTTGTGAACCGTGTGTTTAATATAGGGTTAAAGGAATATTTAAAAAAAATATACGAGCCTTAAAGTAGTCGCATGTGACATGTTATCCTACTATGTGTGTCCCGGGAGCGCAAATCCCTTGTTAACAGTGAACTCTGTTGGTCATTGAAATAACTACTTGTAAAACTCCAGTGCCAAATCCTGACCGCAATGAATCATAATCGTTATTTGCTAAGACATTGTATCTTAATCGATTGATAACATATTGTGCATTTTGCAATGGAAAATTAAAAGTGTATATTGTAATATTATAGTGCAGAAGTGGCTTTAAAAAGCTGAGCCGTCTCGGTTGCAGACAAGATGGCAGCTGATCTCTCATTCTGAACTATATTTCACTAATTTGAGTATGTTGCATGCAATATGGTCTACAGATATAAAAATAATAGGAACATTGTATGAAATGAACTTACTTTGAAATATACTCCAGTGAAGAAATCGTTTAGTCAAAGTCATTATTGGCTAAGACGTTGTATCTTAATTGATTGATAACATTCATTTTGGGAGGGCATAATTAGGTCTGTGGTTACAGCGTTGGTCAATCAACCGGCCGGCTGGGGTTCTAATCCTAACAGAGTTGTATTTTTTTGCTTGATTTTTTTATATTTTTGTTTTTTGAGTACTGAAGCGTTGTACAATTGAGCGTTATATTGTGTGTTTTGCAATGGAAAATATATATTTAATTAAAACAAAGTTCTCCAATGGATCTGCAGTAGTGACATCTACCTTCACCTAGTTGAACTACGGTATGCGTGAGCACGGCCGGCTGGAAGAGAGCTGCGCTCTATACCGGCCAGTTAGTGAACCCATGCCAGCGATGTTATTGAAAATGTACTCCTTTTGCCGATAGAGTACTCTGCCAAGTATAGGCGCAATTAAAAACTAGGTGTGCAGAAGGTATATTAAATGTGTTTCTCCCAGTGATACGTTTAGACCAACGAAGTTTCTATTATTGTTAGTAGTCGGTGTTAATATACTGAATTCCTACGTTGTTTGGAGTATTTGCTGATGCGATATAGATTCCACATAGCCACATGGCCGACATTACATCGAGTGCTTAGATTAAATAAGAATACAGCAAAAGTATGAAGATTTGATAAATCGTAATTGTTTTCAGAAAATATGATATAATTAATATTATTGACGCGTAACAATTTTAGATATTTTTGACGCTGTGTCCATCTAGCGTTCACTATCTGAAAATGTCTAAGAGATCGTAATATCGGCATATCTTGTGAAAAGAAAAGCGCCCCAAAATGTATGTCATCTCGAACTAAAGGAACTGATAAAACATTATTAAGCCTGAGATGATTATTACGAGAAGAGAATGGAAGAAAGACGAGAGCCATGATGAAAAGAAGCAAAAAAGGTATCTACTCAATGTGTTTTAAACCTATGTTTTAAATTGTTTCTTACGTCATATCGTTCACGATTGTATCTCCGCACATTGCTATCTTGGAAGGAATCTAGTTTTAAAAATGATATGTATTTACAGCTGTCGTCGAGACCGTCTCCATGAAAAATATAAGTCTTTAACTGTTCGAAAGTGTCAACATGCATACAATGTGTATCAAGAAGTTAGTTGTCCACCACTTTCAAGTGATAACTTGACCCCTTCTACATGGGAGGTCGTTTATTTTAGGTTATCTTGTTTCGTTCATGTTCATCCTCTTTGTGTAGACGTGCGTAATGATGAACTGTGTTGTTTTTGGGGTTAATCGTTTAAGGGTCTCTTGTTGGTGGTTTTCCTTTTTGTATTTTCGTTTCATGTATTATTTTCCCTGCGTGTGTTTTACGTTTGTTTTGCTGAATAATTAAATGACTAGGAGGATGCGAAGTGACTTTGGGCGTTACCTTGAGGAGATGATGATATGTTTTGAGCCACATAGGATAATTCCGGTGAGCTGGTCGTATTTATGTAGATTGTTTATGAAGTCGGGTGAGCCACATAGAATAATTCCGGTGAGCTGTTTGTTTTTTGTTGTATTGTGTTATTTGTTTTGTAAGGGTAAATGATTTAGGGCCTCGTCATCCTTCTGGTTATTTCCTTATAAGCTGTGTTCTTATCTTATGGGTGGGTTAACGTTATTTATTTAAATGGGGCTTGTCTGAAAGTTGAGGGTCATGTTAGTTATATTCTTGTTTGCGATGCTTTCAGTCAAGAAGCAACACGAGGTCTTGTTACGTATATTAAATGAGGCGTATTGGTTATTCTTTCATGACAGTGATATGCGTGTTTCTTGTAAGTGTCCGGGACTGCAATTGGCGCTCATTTTGCTTCACGTTAGATAATCGAGTCTAGTGCTTTGTTCGGAGAGAAGGTTTATTCTGAAGCTCATGGAATCATTTTATTAGTCATTGTTTTGGGCTTTGTCCCTTGTCTGTTTAATTTATAACTGGTCTATGTTTCTTAAGGGTTTGGGTACAGGGGCGCACCCAGGGGGGGGGGCTTTGGGGGCTTAAGCCCCCCCCCCCTAAAAACCTGGGAACACTTTAAAACATTGCATCACATAAACATAAAGAAACCTTCCAAACCGTCCGTCTGCAGGTGTCCGTCCGTCGTATCTGTGATGCGGGCAATCCAGGTAACAGGCTCGTAGACTCCTAGGTTGGTGTCCCGGTGAACCGTAATGTCGTAGTCGTTCAGGTTGGACAGGCGCACGTACGGCCGAGACGTCGTGTTGATGAGGGTCTTGGCAACTAACAATCCTTTTGTCTGGATGTCCTCATATTTTGGCTCGATGACAGCCGCCACTCCCTCAGCAGTTCCGTCGACAATTACGGCGGCGCTGATCTCCGTCCTGGTGGGAACGATGACGTCCTCTCTCAGCCTTACTCGTCGTGGGGTGACGGCCTCGTGTGCTGGTTGCAAAGCAAGTTCCTCACCTCCGAAGAGCAGAGTGTTGGTACTCAGATCCAAGATGATGTTGTTCTGGTCCATGAAGTCCAGTCCAATGATCACTTCATTTGATACGTCAGCCACAAGCACTGGATGCTTTATCGCACGTCGACCAATGACGAACTCCAGTGATGCTTCGCCATGTACCGGTGCGGTCTCTCCGGTCGCGGTTATTAGTTGGAGGTTCCTTTGTGTGGGTTGCACTCTCCACTTCGGGATCACGGTGGGACTGACGATGGTCCTCGATGCTCCCGTGTCGATTAGCATGGGCCAGCTCTCTCCGTTGACGACTCCGTCGACCATCAGACTGCTATTATCCCTCCTTAACTGAGTCACACGAACTTGGACTGCCGGGGCTTGACGACTGTCACAAGCAAAGCTTTGCCCCCCAAGGCTGGTTGATACTTGCTTTCCTGGGCCGCGTGGTTTCCCTACGACTGACTGTCCCGACGGAAACCCTTGGCGGCGCTGATCACCGCAGTCCTTGCTCAGGTGGCCTCTCTTACGGCAGGTCCAGCAGGTCGGTAGTCCTCTTCCGGGCCGCCTCACCGGATGTCCTTCGGCTACGTTTTTGTTGGTGGTACTGCGACCCTTGAAGAACCGGCCTAGCGCCTCCATCAGCTCATCGACCTGGAGCTTGGTCTTGTCGGCTTTGGATGGTTCGTCGATGTCCACCTGACGCACCCGCGCGCGCATTCTAGATGCCTGTTTTGCCGTCTCGAACTCAAGTGCGTGGCTCAGCGCATCTGCCACAGTCTTATTGCGCGCGAGTTGCAGCGCCTGTTGAGTGTCCGAGTCCCGTAGTCCGTCGGTGAAGGTCTGCGTCGCAATCTGTTCCAGAAAGTCGGCCGGCGCTGTTGGATAGGCGAGCCTTACGTGGCGTGCGATTTCCATCCCGAACTCCTGCAGGGTTTCCGCGTTCTTCTGTACCCGGGTCCGGAGCTGCATCTGGTAGGCCTGCTGAAGATGGCTATCTCCATATCGGGACTCCATATGGGCGATCAGTGAAGCGTAGTCCTGGGATCCAGTCAGGATGGCCTGAAGGACGTTAAGGGCGTCACCTCTCAGCGCTACAATGAGAGCTGTAGCCTTTTCTGTGTTGTTCCAGTTATTTATGGAACAGGCCGCCTCGAACTGACGTAAGTAGGAGCTCCACGGGACCTTTCCGTCGAAGGTAGGGGGCGTCACTCTGCTATATCCCGTTCCTGATATTCCCGGTGTAACGGTGGGCGGGCGTTGGCGCAGCTCGGCAACTTCCTCTTGTAGAGCGTTGAATTTCTCTTCCACCCCCGTCAGTGGGCGTTGGTGCAGCTCGGCAACTTCCTTTTGTAAGGCGTTGAATTTCTCCTCCACCCCCATCAGCGGGCGTTGGCGCAGCTCGGCAACTTCCACTTATAAGGCGTCGAACTTCGTTTCCACTGCCGTGACTTCCTCACGCAGACCCAGTTCTAATTTCTTCAGGTCCTGTGTCAACTTATTCTGACCGTCTTCCATCTTCTTCTGGCCGTCCTCTATCCTCTTCAGATCCTCCGCTAGCTTATTTTGACCGTCTTCCATCTTCTTCTGGCCGTTTTCTAGTTTGGCAGTTAGGTCCTCGGCTAACTTCTTCTGGCCGTCCTCCATCTTCTTCTGGCCGTCTTCCAGCTTCTTCAGGTCATCCTTCAGGTCCTTGGCAAATTTCTTCTGGCCGTCCACCATCTTCTTCTGGCCGTCCTCCGTCTTCTTCTGGCCGTCCTCCATCTTCTTCTGGCCGTCTTCCATCTTGGCTTCCATGCCACTTAACTTTTCTATCCGGGGCCGATAACCTAGATGTTAGGCCCCTTAAAACAACAATTATCATCATCATCATAACTTTTCTAGCAATTCTGCAAATTGCGCTTCCATTTTAGATGTTTGTCTTGTAAAGGGCATGCACTCACAGGAAAATTAAAATAAAAAATTGACCTGCTCGGGTTTTGAAACCAGGACCGTCAGGTGTTGTGCTTGTGTTTGAGTTCGTAATCCCGCTTCTGACACCACTTGTTACGTGCCCCCCCCCCCCCCTCCAGTGGCACTTTTGTTAACTGGACTACGGTGGGTTGAAGCACAACACAGATTGTTCCTTTAAATGAAATAATTAAATTTATTGCGGCCAGAAAGATACACCACTCAACAGCAAATACAAGCAATTAGAGCCTTACTCCAGTTTCCTCAAGTCTCTTCCTTATGGAGAGCTCTTGCCCCCTTTCACTTGTCAACAAACCACAGAAGTTAATTCGTCCTAATGAGTCAGGTGGCCTTGACAGAAACTACCTGCACCTCTTCCTCATGTACACAAACTACAGTTACTTACGATAACTTGCTACACGCTGCTTCGCTGTTCACAAGCTGGGAAACAATGCCACTGGATTTCGTAACTCGTACGGCACTTCGCCACAATACGTCTGTCGCTCAGTGAAATCACACTCGCTCAAAACACAGGCAGTCCCCTGTATGCTTCTCACTCCCTCGCTGTCAAGAGAATCGGCTTCACTAGGGGTTTCGCAAGTCACCACACTTCTGTCGCTCAGGATAAACTCTCGCACTAGCTCGAAAAACAAACCACAACTGCTTGACAGGTTGCTCTTATATAGCAGGCCGGTGACTCAATAAATGCTTCTAGACCCATCCAGGGTTCACGGCTTCTCGAGGTTTCCTTCACTGGCTGAGTCACGAATATTCTGGACCATCCCTTTGTCCTAGTAGTCCTGTTGCATAAGGCGCACGCAATACACTGAGGCAGAGCAGCCCATCCCTGGGGCAGTTGTGACTCATGCGGTGAGCGATGAAACAAACTCACAGCCGTAACAATATTTACATACAAGAATAATAATGGACACATTCTCTTTCCATAGCTGAAATCATGTTATTGAGGAAAGCCCCCTCCAAACCAAAAGTCTGGGTGCGCCCCTGTTTGGGTATGTCACATAATGTCATGTTTAAGTGAAGTTCGGGTACGTGTTGCTATTGTTCCTTGGGTGGTCGATTGTTCTTGGTTCCGTTGTGTTTTATGGGTTGTTTGTTCTGATGTGACATACATTTTAATAAGGGTGGCCAGTTAGACAGTTCGTGGGATACATGACTTCATAAGCTACCTAGAATATCTCTTCTGACTACGTTCCGTGGTCAGCCTTTGGTGGAACGAACGCATTATTTTTTATTCGTTTCAATTAACTCGTTCATCCCCTTTTTTGTTTTATAGTTATTTCGGAACGACCTCCAATCTACATCATGTTACGCACCGACATATCAACGTTTCTATCTCTTCGTAACATTGTTTATTTTTAACTTGTGTTTGTTTTGATAATATGTATATTTTTATTCCAGCCCCCTTATCATCCTCATTCTCCATTTCATGCGCTACTCACTTCCCCTTTGTTATGTCTTGTGTTAAATTAAAAAAAATGTCTTCAACCTTTACTCGAAACGTGTAGTCATTCCATAGTTGGTTCTCCATCTAGTTCGAAATGCGAGTATACTCGATATTGTCTCGTGATCCGCGTCCTTTCCATCTGCACGCCAAAATTATCACACCAAAGAACGACAACTCGAAGATGTTTTATTGTAAGAATATCTTAAAAGGGGTCTCCAAATCTTGAACTAAACTGTATGCGATACACATTCCCCATAGCCGCATGGCCTACAGTACGTCGTTGTACCGATCTCCGCCACCACGCGCGCTCATTGTTTCCGTCACATGCACTTCCGTCCCATCCATTTCCGTCCCATCCACTTCCGTTCCTTTTCCAAAATCACTCCCACAAAAATGTCCAGCTACCGAGTGCCACAAAAATATCCAGATACCGAGTGGAAAGATGTTACACATCAATAATTTTAGAAAACCTCTCAGCTATCGTGTAATGGATTTTAGTAATGAGTCACCGTCCATTGACTAGCATTTACCGTTACACAACATTGCTTTGGTAAGCTCTACATAAGTATCCTAATCGTCTCTGGATTATGTCTCGTATTTGTAAAAAAAAAAAGCATCTGTTGTATATAAACCAAAATGGCAAACAGCTTTTTTAGAACCCTACTCACTGGTCAATAACAGGCACAGTCGCCGAAGTGTTCCCTGTAGCTAACTCATGTGTCGTTAGCCAATTCTTATCGCAAGAGACCTAAAAATTAGCCTTAACGTATAGTGTAACCATCAGTTTACCTATATCACTGTATGTAATACATATTAAATTATTAATTAAATAAATAAATAATATAAAAATCCATTAATAGCCATATTAAATCTCTTGCTCATGCTACCCTGTCGCGGTCAGTCAGGTATCATGTTACATAACTTTGTGTAAACCCGTTCTTGCTCTTAAAAATGTACATCATTTTAAAACATATTTATAAAACTTCATTTTTAGTTACGTTGTTAAGGGGGGAGATATACCGTTCGAGTTCCAAAAATTGTTTTTAATGAATTATTTGAATGACAAATCTTTTAACTTTCATTTGGTGAAAGAAAAATGAAAATACCCGCAATACTTCCAGAGATATGCGCCTAAATGTTAGTTGCTATTGTTTAAGTTGTCTCACCCTTTTTAACCGAATTTATTTGGTTACAGAGCTCACCTTTTGGGTTTCTGTAAGTATGTATTAGCGCCATGGTATTATATTTAGTTTTGAGGTTAGGAAATGGCTACCTCTTGTTGGGACACTGCCTTGTGCCAACTAGATACTCTGTGGTCCAGCAGTTAGGTAGCAGGGAGCTTAGCCCAATGAAGTTTCATTTCTCTTTATGTTCTTTTTATGATTGTGTGTTATTTTTTTACTCTGTTACTATGAGGATAGTGTTTTGTCTTATTCAGTGTTACTATGAGGAATGCTGCTTGTTGAGTTGGAAAGATGGAATGGCTTGTTTTAATGGGAGTGGGTTACCGGTATATTATTATGGGAAAAGAAGAATGGAGAGGTTATCTGATGGTTGGAAAAGAAAAATAGAATGTCTGCTGGTGGAGAATGGGAATATGAAAAGTTGAGATGTGGAGAATAATATGTTACGTTCTGAGGGAATGGCAATGTTATGTTTTGGGATAAATAGATGTTATGTCTTGAAGACTGCTGATGTGGAAAAAGATGTTTTAAGAAAATGCAAGAAGAAAAGAATGGAGCAGAAGAATACTAAGCTTTGTGAGGGGTATTTATTTTCATCATGAAGGTAGTTGTGGATACTGCGTGAGAAATGCAGGTAAATTAAGCTTGCTTACATGTAGACAAACAAGTAATAAAAGTATTGTATTTCTTATTTCCTTGCGTGTTTAACGCTACATAGACCACGAAGGTTATTATATTATTAGAAGGAAGAGATTAGTTACATTGATTGCCCAACGGTAGAAGGAAGAGATTAGTTATATTGATTGCCCAACTAGGATGATGTTGTTGGATAACACCGACCAATATATATTTAAATTTATTACATTGGCGCACCAACGTGTGGCTGGACAAAGGAAACACCAATAACGATCCCAACCATTAATACATATTTTGAAAAGATTTATTGGCGCCCAACTGTGGAGTGAATATTATTATCACAAAGAAGATGAGTTTACTAATTTTAAAAAGTACTAATATTAAAAGTTACATTGGCGCCCAACGTATCGGCACGAATAAGGAAATAAGAAATATGGAAGCTGAGATGATGCCCATGTTGGAGACGTTTCAGCTCCGCTATGAAAAGTATAAAGGAATGGAAGAAAGATTGTCAAGGAAGCTTGGTGAGATCTACGAAAAGTATGAAGGGATGGTGGAGAGGATGACAAGCTAGATGAATAGCATGGGCGTTCGGATGTGCAGCCGGGTGGATGGTATGGAGGTGACAATGTCTGAAAAGCTTGACAAGGTCAAAGAGCAGGTGGCTAACCTTTGCATCGTAGAAGAGAAAGTTGAGAAGATAGAATCAGTGAATGTGGCTCTGGAGGAGGAGAAAGAGCAGAAGGAGAAAGGGAAGGTGGAAGAGCAGAGGGTGGAGATCATATGCATCGTAGAAGAGAAAGTTGAGATGGTAGAATCTGTTAGTGTGTCTGCAAAGGAGGAGGAGATGTGTGAAGTATGTGATGCTAGGGGGCGTGAGGAAGTTAGTACTGAAGAAGAAGTGAAGGATGGACAAGAGAGAGATAAGGTGAAGAAAAGGTGGAGGACAAGGTGGACGAGGAGGACAATGTGGACGAAGAGAAGGACGAGATGTAAGGCAAAGAGAAGTAGAGAGAAGTGGTGGAGAAGGAAGATGAAGAAAACAAAGTGGTTTAGGAGGATAGGCAGGAGGAAAACGTGGACAGAGAAAAGGATGAGATGTAAGGCAAAGAGAAGGAATAAGAAGAGATGTCAGGCAGATCGAGATAAGAGAGTGAAGGATCAGAAGGAGAAAAGGGAAAAGATAAAAGGGACAAAAGGAAAGATGAAAGAAACGATAATAAGAAAGGAACTATTTAGTAAGATAAGGCAGATGAGGAAAATGATGAAGAGAAGGAAAGAGAAGCAGTAAGGGAATGTGAAGAAAGAAGGGAAAGGAGAAGAAGGAGAAACAGAAGAAAATACAGAAGCGCCGTGCAGAAAGGTTGAAGAATGAGGAGAAGGATAGTCCCACTGAGGAAGAAGATAAAGATCTCCATCTTGATAACTTCATGTTTTTGGATTCTGGTGGTGGATATCTAAGACGTGATAATGATGAAAATGGTACTGGTGATACTCCGCGCTTTAGAAGAAAGTATGGAGACGGTCCCCGGAGAGGTCGAAAGGATGACGAAGATGATTATGATAACGGTACAGACAGGTCTGATGACGATTCTGCCGTTCCTTTTGAAGAAAAAGCTTGTGGTGACACACCTTATGTCAACAATGCCGTTGATATGTCTAGCAGTGAAGGATTCGTAACCACGTCTGTTGATGACGATGATGATGATGATGAAGAAGAAGATGATCCTGTCACCCTTTCTGAAGAGGATGACATCGCCATTGAAATGGAAGATGACGATGCCACTATTGGCGAAGAGAATAAAGCAACGTCTAAAGAAGATGAACTATAATTTGTTTCACTTTGTGTTTTTTGTTCTGGTCAGTGTATGATTGATGTGTATTTTCTTTATGAATGTGTGTGAGGGTCGAAGGTCGAGGATGAATCTATAATCTTCAGTTAGAGATTTATCCTCGAGGGGGCGTTTCTGTAACCGAATTTATTTGGTTACAGAGCTCACCTTTTGGGTTACTGTAAGTATGTATTAGCGCACTGCCATCGTAATGTACAGGCCGTAAGGCTCCTACTGTGACGGTCACGCCTAGAGTCGTTATAGTCGCAGCAGCAAGTCAGATAGCTCCCTTCACACGCAGTCTCTTCAAACCTAATATAAATTACGCTCCCACTTCAAGACGTAGAAAAATAGCAATGCTATTTAGGGCTGATTGGCACTTCCATTCGTTACACTACATACGCCTAATTATCGCTCCGCTTGTTCGAATCCGGCCGATGTAGCTGGTATTTTGAGAGTGAACAAAATGGTACATTGCCGGTACATTAACTAGGACGTTAAAACACACAAACAGGGCTAAATTGCAGTATTCTGACGTCGAGAATAAGATCTATTCTTGGCCATTTTCTCCTTGTTCACCGCTTTGAAAAGGTTTATGGTAGACGCCTGAGAAAACCCCACTTTACTCTTGGCTATTCAACAGATCACGTCCTAAACTGCTCGTGGATCACAAAGCACAATGTAACCTATCTCTAACTGTAATCAATCCACAGGCCACCCTCAAGGTGACTTTAACAGGGCCTATCCTAACAGCACTTATTTTCTATGACTCAATCTAACTTGTTTCTTGCATCAGGAATTTACAATGGGTTGTAATTTTGAAATCAGGTATCAATAACCTACAGTACATACACCACGTGCTAACAATCCCATTAATGTAAATACAGTAGCCTACACAAATGCTGCCACGAAAACATTACCATATTCACTTGAGCTTGATCGAGAGACCATTCTCACAAATAATGTAACTTGGACTGACTTCAGTAGATACTGAATACTGGATATCGCTTCTCTGATTTACATACGGTAAGAAACTTAACCTCAGCATTATCATATTGGAAATGTTTCCAGTCCTAGCATAGGCTGAAGTTTGGGAACGGAACTTCTTACAGTAATTGAAACCATATTAACTAACAACCTACCATCAAGGCGATTAGCTCTTCTCTCCCGAAGAATGGTATCTTACTTTCAGGGAAATGTTAACACACACTCTTGTACTCCCGGTAATGTACAAGAAATTTCTATGAATGTTGTGTAAGCATTGCTTTCTTAAATTGTCGTGGTGGGGAAGGAGAAGCAAGCCACATTATCATTTCTATCATAATACCGGTAGTTGCTATAAACAAACTTTTGACATACCTGCGACCTGGGAAGGAGGTTTCCTGAACTAACAACATTTTATTACCATGCAGAAAACCTTGTATGAGTCGAAATAATAAGTGATATAGAGGTCCTAACTAAAACATAACCTTCTGTGTGATGACAAACATGCAACGCAAAATTTGCGTAGGTACAATAACCTACCTACTAAATGAACATTTGTTTCAGAAAATAAATAATCCTCATTCTAGATGACGTAAGTAGAAGCGTTCTCAAGTATCACTTTTCGCGCGGATACTCATTCATAAGAGATATAAACAACACAGCACAAGCAAAATGGTCGCCATCTCTACTCCTACCGATCAGCTGATCAATCGTTAAAAGTCGCTGCATGATGGCCTGTACATTACGATGGCAGTGATTAGCGCCATTGTATTATATTTAGTTTTGAGGTTGGGAAATGGCTACCTCTTGTTGGGACATTGCAGGGAGTTTAGTGCCTTGTGCCAACTAGATACTCTGTGGTCCAGCAGTGAGATAGCAGGGGGCTTAGCCCAATGAGGTTTCATTTCTTTTTATGTTCTTTTTATGATTGTGTGTTTTTATTCTATATGAGGATAGTGTCAACACCACCTAGAGAGAAAGCCTTGCAATACGATTTATGACGTCATAGCCTTCCGGCCATCAGCGAGCGCGCAACCCAGCGCTGCTGCCATGAACAAGCTGAGAGGAAACGAGACTGGGTGTTTATGTATCAAATTACGTTCTACAGACGCGAATAAATAAATAAATAAATAAATAAATAACGTAGCCATAAATTAAACATATGTTCAGAAGTTGATGCGATCGATACGTTACACTAGGCTAACTTAATAAATCAATGTTTTCGATCATAATCGATAAGCATGCATTTCGAACCTTGCGAGTGTGAACTTCACCGTAAACACTGTTGTCTCAATAAATGCGATATATAGAAGAATTCGATAGAAAACTTGCAAAATGTAAAAAAGTTCACCCCATTTTAACGTGAAATGTCGACTACACAACGAGAAGAAAAGACACATACACAAATAATCAATTAATCTGTCACAGTTGAAACAGAAATTAATATCTACAGTATAGTCAATCATATCTGTCCAAAGGTCCAGGTTTGATTCCCATCCCTGCCGCGAAATATAATTCTAGTCAGTTATTGTTGTTTTAAGGGGCGGAATTACGAGGTCATATGCCCCTAAAAAAAATAATTCTGATTTGAGTTTGAAACGAAATTCACTCAGCCTCATGAGTTAAAACTGAACTGAGAAGAAGTTGGTTCGATTTCTCCTTTCTCCTCCAGGTAAATGCTGGGATTTTTCCTAACAGAGGACCATGGTCACCTCTTTCCCAAGGGCAGATGACCTCGTAGTTCCGCCCCTTAAAACTACAATACCTAACCTCCTACCCAATTCTAGCATCACAATACACACATACAAATTCTACCCATATCCAAGTACACATGGCTGATGACAGTGATGTCCTAACCCACTCACAAAAAAACAACGACAACAACAACAACAACTAGCCACAGAAAGTTTTCATCCGTGATAAGAAAACAGGCTATTAATGTAATGCCTATGACAGAGTGTGGCTTATATGACAAAAGGTTACCTACGGAAATGGAACAGAGCAGCAAACATTTACCAAAGAGGAAACTTGTTGTTGATTCATATAGGGGCATGATGATGTGGTAATAATTTAGAAACAAACACTTGATATGGAGTAACCCTACAGTAGTTTCCATATTGCAATATTTACAATACATAAAACATGCTAAAACATGCTAATTCCCAGTGATCTTCCAGTGAGTAATCTGTAAAAACATGTTGTTCTCATATTTTCTATGCTGTTTTGTAAAAAAAAAACTAAAAGATGACCATATCTATCCTTCACTAGTTAATAAATATAGCCTTTTCAAAAGATCCTTTCCACTTTTCGATACAAACTTGTTGTATTCTCTATTATATCGGTAGCACTGAATGAAAGTAGAATGAGCGATAACATTCTCTCTAGTACATGAAGTAGCCAAAATACTTTATCAAACGATGAGAAATAAATAAGGGAATGATGTTTTAATAGATGTTTTTTCCTCCACTGTCTGTGACCCACCCAGCCATCCCAAATAGGATCACGACCTATATAGGCAAAATTCCATCTGTGGCCACCAATGTCCACATCAATCATCATCAAACCGGTATTGCCAACCTCGCCCTTACGGTACTATGCCGCACCAACACTCTTCGATTTGTCCAATCCAATGGTTTTTGATGCGTCCAGATCAATGATTTTGTGTCAACCGTGCCCCGCTGGCTGCGCTTGGCCAAGGCGGCACCTACACCCGACCATTCTAACATTCGTTTTGTCCTATGCAATGGTTACAGCCTAACGCAACCAGATCAATGGGTTTTGTGTGGACCGTGCCCCGCTGGCTACGCGTGGCCAAGGCCGCACCTACACCCTTCCTTCTAACCTTCGTTTTGTCCAATCCAATGGTTGATGACAATGGTTACAGACTAACGCGCCCAGACCAATGGTTTTGTGTCAACCGTGCCCCGCTAGCTGCGCACGGCCAAAGTCTCATCTGCACGCGACCATTCTAACCTTCGTTTTGTCCAATCCAATGTTTTTTTTGGCAATGGTTACAGCCTAACGAGCTCAGATCAATGAGTTTTGACAATGGTTACAGCCTAACGCGTCCCGATGTTTTTTTTGATCAACAGTGATTTTGTATCCCACTTCTTTTATCAATAGTGATTTTGTATCTCACATGTTGGGAACAATGTGTGCGTCCCGGTGCGTGCCGCTAAAATGAGCCTTGATGACAGTCGAACGAGATGCAAGCGCTGTCGAAACATGGCAGCCGTTTTTAAAATAGCAATAAATAAAAACACATATTTACCAACTTGACCACATATATGAGGTTCAGGAGTGACAATTCAAATTGAAATCAACAGTAGCGCTGAATGAATATAGAACGTGCAATAAAATTTTCTACAATACATGAATTAGCCAAAATACCTTATGAAACGATGCGAAATAAATCAGGGAGCGATGTTTTAATAGATATTTCTTCCTCAGCTGTCTGTGACCCACCCAGCCATCCCAAATAGGATCACGACTTATATAGCGAAAATTACAGCTGTCAGCGCTATTGTTCAAATCAATCGTCATCAAAACAGTAGCATGAAAGTTCTGCCAACCCTCGCCCTTATGGTACTATGAAAAACAAAGAAGCGCCCAGTTGTCTCTAGTGCGCATCATTCGTGCGCACCGCTCAGTTCATTACATCGTGCACCGAATTGAATTGATTATTCACCATGGATTGTGGGAATTGACCCATAACGATCTGTAATTTCAATCGGCGGTTCTATGATCAACAGTAGCCTAATAAATATTTGGTGTTTTTTCCCGCACAACTGTGGTTTTGAAAATGTTTACAGCCTAACGCACCCAGATCAATGGTTTTGTGTCAACCGTGCACCGCTAGCTGCGCGCGGCCAATGCCGCACCTACACCCGACCATTCTAACCTTCGTTTTGTCTAATCCAATGGTTTTTAATAATGGTTACAGCCTAACGCATCCAGATCAATGGTTTTTGACAATGGTTACAGCATAACACGTCCCGATGAATGTTTGTTTTTATCAACTCGGCAACATGGCGCCCAAGAATAGTAATGTTATATGTACCTCTTGTGAAGTTTTGCTGAAGGAGAATGAAAATTTTGTACAATGTGACGGAAAGTGTGGTGAAATGTTTCATCTAAACTGTGCTCGTGTGACAAACGCCGTTTTTAAAGCAATGCTTGAAAATCCGGGCGAAATTCTGTGGCATTGTAAACAATGCAAACATAACCCTAATTCAACCAAGACAGCTACATCTAGTTTTCAGCCGAATAAGGTCAAACCGGACACTGCAAGCTTATGTGAAGCGGTTAACAATATGCAACAAGTGCTAAAAGATGTTTGTAGCTCTCTGGAGTATCAGTCAAAAAAAATTGATGAACTTTTAGAGCAAAATATCACATTAAAATCTTGCATTGACCAACTCACTCTAGAGGTGAACAACACTAAAGTTGAGAATGGCTTGCTTAAAGAACAAAATGGGCATCTTCAAAGGCAAGTTAATGATATGGAGCAATACAATAAGAATTACAACCTTGAAATCGCCGGGATATCAGTCTCCGAACACGAGAATGTGTATGATATTGTGGCTCAAGTGGCAGGTGCAGTTGGTGTTGAAATTGAAACTGATCGAGACATTGAATATTGCCACCGACTTCCAGCCTTTACAAATAAGGATGGCAAGAAGAAAACGCCCCTCATATTAGCAAAATTTTATTCCCTTCAAACAAAAGACATGATTATGAGCAAAAAACGAAAACATGGGAAACTGCTTTGCACAGATGTCAAGATCAACGGAGACTCGCCAGTGTATGTAAATGAACATTTAACCAAAGACAACCAAAACTTATACTGGCTTGCCAGGAATTCTAAACGGACAATGAATTATAAATTTGCATGGACCAGGAACGGGAAGATCTTCATGAGGAAAAATGGAAACAGCCCGATTCTACAAATCAAGACTGCAGCTGACCTACCAACAGTTCATGTGAATCAAGGAAACTGAAGGTATGTTTGCCTGAGCCAAGTGATCAATCAATATTTTATGAAATTCTGTTTCCAAGTGAGCGTAAAGTAATTATGGAAGTACCATGAAATAAAATAACTACGGTACAGTATGAAATCAGATAACGAAGTAGACCCTAATTTTCAAGATATTACTTCAAACATTGTAAACAGTACTCAAGACTTGAACAATTTAATTAGCTTTACTGCAGGAATTAAAATCATGCACCTAAATATATGTGGCATGAAAACAAATTTTGAAAGTATGCTAGTTATGCTCGATCAACTTGATCATAAACCAGATGTCATTATACCGTCTGAAACTCAGCTCATTGAGGATATACCATTTGCTATTTTAGGATATTGGCCTGTTCGCCATCTCTTGATGAATACAGTACTTTTGCATTTGTCAGTTGGCACAGGCTAGAGTAAAAGGTGGCTTTTCACCGATGTCTCAGTCTCACTCATGGCTGTGATTATATGGAAGCTACTGAGGTATGGGTGGGGCTTAGTAATGGCATTCGAGGCACAGTCAGTGCCTGTGAATGCTGTGAAAGGTTCAACTCATAGGGTTAGGACTACTGTTCTGACTCAGTGAGGAAAGCAATGGCAAACTACCTCACTCCTCTTCTTGCCTAGAACGCCTCAAAATAGTGCTGCCTTGGGTTTTTGTGGGTATCTACTCACATAACGTACCGGCGGTACTTTTTGAGGATCCAACCAGCCTTCGGGCTGACTACCTAACAGACAGATTTTAGGATATAATGAGTACTTCAAACCACCTCAAAATTCTACCCATGACAGCATGAAGATATATGTGCATGAAAACCTCATACAAAATATTACAATGTCTACTGTAAAAACACTGAAAGCTGCAAATGCTAGCCTACTCACCTTCAGATATAATAAAGAAAGTTACATGATACTTGCTATATATAGATCACCCTCCACAAGCCCAAAGAAATTCATAGAAGAACTAGGAAATACTCTCCAGCACTTGCCCACAGCTACACACAGTATATTAATAGGAGATATCAATATTGATATTTTAAATCCTACAATGCTATATGCACAAAATATTAAAAATGAGTATTTAAATATATTACATGCAAATGGTTTCATTTCGTACATAAACTCACCAACTAGAATAACCCCAAAATCCCGAACATGTATCGATCACATACATGGTAAGTCCCACAAAAACAGCAACTTTGACCCTTTTGTACTGCATACCAGTATCACAGATCACAGTCCTACATTCCTCATTCAAAATAAATCTCAAAAATATACTACACAAACAGGAGAAAATACTTTGAACAATGTTAGAATAAATTATGAAACTCTAAAAAATCCTTAACTAAGGAAACTTGGGAATCTATCATAACTGAACATGATGCTAACAAAGCAGCCGATAGTTTCATTAAATTACTGACTCAATACATCTCTGAACACTCTACTATTATAAATAACGCAAGATCAAAATTTAGAAAAATTACTCCATGGATCACAACTGGAATTTTAACTTCTATTAGAATAAGAGATAAATTACACCAGAAAATTGTTAAACAAAGGGAGAGGTCTCCAAACAGTGATGAGGTCCCAGAAACTGTTAATAAACATAAATTGTACAGAAACTGGATAAACAGGCTTGTTAAACTAGCAAAAGAAAGGTACTATTTCAAACAAATTATGTCAAACTCCAATAATCCTAAAGTCCTTTAGAAAAATATTAATGATATAATATATAGGAAGGGAAATAAATCTTCAGCTGTTGACAGCATATTTATCAGGGACTCTCAAGAAACATCCCAACCAGCTGCCATTGCAAACAAATTTGTAGACTATTTTAGTAACATAGGTTTAGAACTTGCTGAAAAAATAAGTAGACCTAATACAAATAAGGAACCTGACAACACAAACGCACGTGATAGCACTGCAAAATCTCAACCTCAGTCTATCTTTTTATACCCATAACAAAATCAGAAATAACAAACCACATAGCTGCTCTAGAAGATAACTCAGCAAATGGCTATGATAATATCTCTAGTAAAACAATTAAGATAATTAGTTCAGAAATTCTACAACCACTGCACCATATTTTTAATTTATCACTAACGAAAGGACAATTTCCAGACTCATTCAAAATTGCCATCATTATCCCAGTTCATAAATCAGATGATAAAAGAGAGTTAAGTAACTATAGACCAATTTCCCTCACAACCCACCTCTCTAAGCTACTAGAGAAATGCATCAAAACCAGATTACTTAACTATCTGAATAAGTTCAACATATTGTCACCAAATCAGTTTGGTTTTAGACCAAACACTAGTACTCAAGAAGCAATATTTACCCTTACTGATTATTTGTATTAAGCCATCGATAGCTCTAAAAGAACAATTTCTGTGTTCCTGGATTTAAGAAAGGCTTTTGACACCGTAGACCAAAATATACTCATTAGAAAGCTTGAAAAGGAAGGCATTCGTGGTACTCCTCAAGAACTAATAAAAAGCTTTTTTTAACAGAATACAAAAGGTCCGAATCAAAAATACTCTAAGTAGAAGTGCTGAAGTAAAAATTGGAATTCCCCAAGGAACAGTTTTAGGTCCTATTCTTTTTCTGTTATATATTAACGATTTGTGTGAGCTGAACTGTAATGCGATGATTACCTCATATGCTGATGACACTGTTGTCACAGTCACAGGAACAACTTGGGAGGACACTTTTAATAGAACTCAAGAAACCCTTGCTACAGTACAAAAATGGCTAAGAAACCACCTCCTTACCTTAAATGAAACCAAAACACAATACCTTTGCTTCTCACACAACAAAACATTACAACCCACAGACAATTTAACACTGAAGTTCCACACACCAATTTGTAACAATGGCGAAAGATGCAGCTGCTATACCCTACAGAAGTCAATGAATGCTACATATTTAGGGGTTATTATAGACAATCATTTAAAATGGAATATGCATGCATCAAAATTGGCCAATAAACTCCAAAAGTTAATTTATAGATTTTACAGAATCAGAAATATCCTTTCAGCAAAAGTCTTGAGAACTGTATATGTTGCCTTAGTCCAGTCACAACTACAATATGGAATAAATGGTTGGGGTGGAATACTTGATTCACATTTGGCTCAGGTAAATACCTGCCAGAATTTCATTCTAAAAGTTATGCACAAAAAGCCACCAACTTTTCCATGTGAACTGTATCAACAAAGCATGGTGCTTAATATACGACAGTTATTTGTTCAGTCATCAATCATATTTATACATAAAAATATGAAGCTCTTCTGTAATGGACAAAAATTTAAAATGTGCACTAGACTTCAAGACAGAACTGAAATAAATATCCCTCGTCGAAACACACTACTTGGCCAAATGAATTTAAGTTGTCTTAGCACTAGGATATACAATATATTGCCAGTAAATGTGACAAATAACACCCTGAATATACTGAAGAAAAGGCTTTTTACATGGCTCCTTAATAACTTAGATAAAGTAAATGAACTTGTAAGTGTTCACCAACATATTTAAACCAATTCAGTCACAAATAAGTAATGTATCATCTTTTATTTTCAGAATCCTTATAATTAATTATTTTACTATAAACTTTTCTTACTATTATCAGCCATATACCATGTTGCAAATAAATTAAGAAATTGTGTTCATGAAGCCCACGCACAAGTTTATCTTATGTGGGATTCACCCTGTATTTTGATACAACATTTGTATATGTACAGGTTTTCTGTCAATGAATAAAAATGTGTGCTCGTAAAAAAACAGTGTGTGCGCTAGAGTACGCCTTGTTGACAGTTCGACGAGATGCAAGCACTGTCAGAAAGTAAAAAGAGAAATAAATAAAAACACATATGTATGTACTTTAGCACATAACTTATATGAGGTGCAGTATTGACCAGGATTCCTAATTTCAATGCTGATGCAAGTGTATAAGCCACGTTGTACTTTCATTTAGAATTGATATTATTTTATTTACAGGGTGGATACATTTTTCGGCATTTGCACCTTCAACAGTCCTTATGCGAACACTTTCTAAAAATACTCTCTAGCACGTATGCTACATTAGATTAAAACTTTAAAAATAGGCTTACATTAACTTTCATCCAATGAAACTACATGTAAAGGTCTTAAAGAAACTTGCAAAACTTCATTCAGTCCATTGTTAAAAATCTGTACAAATAAAAATGTGTTCCAGGGCAACATTCTTCAGAGTGTGTTCCATTTTATCTGTTGAATTGAAACAGAAACCCTGTTTGAAATTGTATGTTAAAATTGCATGAAATATCCCATTTAAAGCGTACACTTACCCTCACCAGTCTAACCTTTGCTTTACAACCAACTTTCTCCAAAACACTCTGCTGGTTGCAGAGCTATTTACCACTTCCTGAACTAGATGTTTAATGTGACTGTACACAGAGGTTATTAGTTGCGTTTTAAAATGACATCTCCACTTTAGAGGACAACTTCTTGCAATCAGTTCAACGTTTGGTATGCTAACACAACATGCCTCAATAATTTCAAGAAGTGGTCACCTATTGTAAATGCCAATTCATTGTTCATCCTATACTTTAGTGGTGGCCGGTAATAAGGTTTCAATGTTGCACAACGATCCAGATTAATTCAAGAAAAACAATTAATATCGTAATAATATTTTTAGTAATAAAAGCTACATTCTTCCTTTTATATGTATAGGAATTCATAATTCTGTTGTTTAATAATTCAGGAAATCTTATAGTAAGTTACTGTGAACTGTCTGAGAAAGCAAAACGCGCCAACCGGCTAGGAGCCAAGACCGAGCACCGAGCACCGACCAGATCTCAATAGTGAAGGGTATGGCAGAGATGCTAGACCAAGTAGGTCCTAATCAAACAGTTAACTCGGCTGGTCGTTGTCCGCTGATTGCAACAAAGGAGCCGAGGAGCGGACGGAGACATCTGAGATGCTCCGTCAACTGCCGATACCATGTCTTGCAATGGTACGCGTACTTGTGACACTCACGGTTCTTTCTCGCCCTCGTATTATAACTTACGTTGTTTTGTTCTTGTGAAGGTTTTCATGTAGCCTAAATATTTAATCTGGTGATCCAGTGACAATGTGATGTTCTCTGAACTGCGGCATTCGTGATGAATGAGGTGCATCCGTTTTACAGCGCAATTGAATACAGCTTTCTTTGATATCAGGCAGTCTTTTACACCCCCCCCCCCCCCTTCCTTAATGAAAAAGGACAACACCCATAACAATTATCCGCCAGCCACCACTGCTATACTTACAGATTAGTAATTAGCCACGTACAGAAGTGGAACAAGTGACACAATATTAATTGAACTATAGGGTCATTATCCTGGTGCACCACGGAAATCGCGACAAACTCTGGCGTCATTTGGCTGGTTAGGTGCAGAGCGAGTGGACCTCGCAATACCCCCACTCCGCTGACTCATATCGTTAGTTCACACGTGTTTTGACATTCATATGGATGTGTATCTGCAAAGCTTAGACGTTAGTGTTGCACGTTTAGTGAGTATTGTGATTACTGTACTATGATTGTTGGTCATGCCTAGACACCAATTCACATTGCACGAACGTGTGTATATCCATAATTCGTACATGAAAAGCAGAAAGTCTTGTTCTGAAACAAGATGAAAATTTCGAATCAAGTTTCCAGGAAGACCTGTGCCAAATGCCAGTACAATTAGGAGGCTCGCTAAACGATGCAAGAAAACAGGCTCCCTAAATAACAAGCATTTTAACAGACAACGCTGATCTTACAGAACAAGGGGCGTGGTGGCGGAGCGGTCAAGCTGTATGCCTCTCACCAAAATGGACCGGGTTCGATTCCCGGTCAATGCATGTGAGATTTTCGATGTGAAATGCCATGTCTTGTGGTTCGGATTCCATGTAAAATGGAGGTCCCGTGGCTTATGATCGCGAGATTAACGGTCACGTTAAAACTACAAGCTTCCTTCTTACAGAACGGGGACACCAAGAGCCCGCTTGGTAACACCGCACAAGACACGGCACGAACCTAGAAAAATTGCTGAGTTTTAATTCACTGGCCGTGAAAGCCAATATACCATCTTTTTAGACGAGATTGTTCTCCATTCTCTCATCAGAAGATGTCAGGTGTGTGTTACAAGAGAGGGAGGACATTTTCGGCATCGACTATGAGCACTGTAAATACATATTATTGAACAGGGTTGGTAAAAGTGTTCAAGTGTGCGCCAACCACCGACTAAACAGTGTGCGCGCAGTTAACTAGGCCTACATCTGCATGGGGATAGCATAGTCCTCGGTTATTGGCATTTATTAGGCTGGCGTGATCACTCTGGCCTGCCTCATCTCAAAGAAAGACTTTGCAATAATTGCAATCATATCGCTTTAAAAAAAACATAGAGCAATAACCACTGATATAGTGTAAGAGAGGCCAATACTCATCTTGTAGGACTTCCACATCACTATCATCAGCAACACAAGCATCGAAAGCACTTGTGTCACATGTCTTGTCTTCTTAAAAATACTCGCTCACTGCAGCATTGAGGTCAAGGATGCTCTGAAGAAGCAATTTATTCTCCACCTCAAACACTTGCCTCAGTGAAATATTGTACTGGCTCCCTGCCAGTTGGCGATATTTTCCAAATCGAACTTCTAGGTTCGGCCTATCTGTATTTTACCTGGTAGGAAGAAGCTATGGCCTTTCCCAGAGACAAAATTGTGCCATTTCAATCATGCTCTTGGTAGAAAGGGTAACTTATTTGCAGCATGAGTTTCCTTGCTCAGCTTTCCAGGTGAGTCAATTGTTTTCCAACTATCTAGCCATGACACTATTTCCTGGAGGCACTCGATTTGAGATGAGTTGGTCGTTATTGGTTCCTGAAGAGGATTCCTAAGGTGTTTAACTTGCGATACAATAATTTTATCACCCTGCATTACATTAATTACTCCATTTATTCTAAATGTATTCAATCACCAACCTGACTCACACACACCACTTCCCCACCCCAATAAGAAATGTAATGAATGAGATTACTGCAATAGAAAAAAATAGATTAATCAGGACCTGCTACAGGTCATCGGTCTCTAACCTCGTGCAGTTTTTGCAATTTAAACCCCAAATATGAATACTACCCACATTAACACCCACTTGAAATTGATAGCCCCATAAAACAAATAAACCTAACCTACGACAGTAGCCTGTGGCACATAATTTAGGTTAGAAAATTCTGATTTCTACATCTAAATGAATTTTCCAACACAGGAGCTAGCCTATGCTAAAATTTAAGGGTAGGACTATCTGCCTACTAACCTTTAATCAGTCTCGGTTTATACAACGGGGCAGTAACTAGATTTGCATTATTTTCATCATACATAACCTACTAGTGCTCCATTCAATCTCATGTGGCTTGAAATGGAGCCCACACACCTATCAGAAAAGAGACTTGATACAAGGTTTCTTCCTCCCTCCCATTATACCACACTTGTGAGAATTGGAGCATAAGTATTGATGTAACACGTACCATGGAATATTTTATAGGAATAAAATCCTTGCGGTGAACGGCTCGAATCCATTTCGTCTTTACCTCCATCATTAGGAAAAGAGAAAATGTTTACTTTCGGTCAATTGGCATAATTGCCGTTACTATTTGGAACACTGCACTTATTAGGCATAACTTTACACTGCACTGATAACCATTAAGTATAACCGGGTAGGAATTCGGAGAAAATCAGTACCTGGGATTGTAAACACGAAACAAAACACGTAGAAACCACACCATAACCTGCATAACTCGAATGTTATGTCTCAACTTCCATGGCCGGGCTTCCGTGACGTCACTCGCTTGGCAAATACATATCGCAAGGCCTTCTCTCCAGGCGGTGTTGATAGTGTTATGTCTTATTCAGTGTTACTATGAGGAAAGCTGCTTGTTGAGTTGGAAAGATGGAATGGCTTGTTTTAATGGGAGAGGGTTACCGGTATATTATTATGGAAAAAGAAGAATGGAGATCTTATCTGATGGTTGGAAAAGAAAAATAGAGTGTCTGCTGGTGGAGAATGGGAATATGAAAAGTTGAGATGTGGAGAATATTATGTTACGTTCTGAGGGAATGGCAATGTTATGTTTTGAGATAAATAGATGTTATGTCTTGAAGAATGCTGATGTAGAAAAATATGTTTTAAGAAAATTCAAGAAGAAAAGAATGGAGCAGAAGAATACTAAGCTTTGTGAGGGGTATTTTTTTTATCATGAAGGTAGTTGTGGATACTTCGTAAGAGATGCAGGTAAATGAAGCTTGCTTAAATGTAGACAAACAAGTAATAAAAGTATTGTATTTCTTATTTCCTTGCTTGTTTAACGCTATATAGACCCCAAAGATTATTATATTATTAGAAGGAAGAGATTAGTTACATTGATTGCCCAACGTAGGGTGTTGTTGTTGGTTGACAGCGACCAATATATATTTAAATTTATTACATTGACGCAACAACGTGTGGCTGGACAAAGGAAACACCAATCACGATCCTGACATTAAATACCAGTATATTAAATAAGTTACACCTTAGACAAGTTTGAAGCTCGTTTACTGATAACTACATTTCTGACACCTCCCTCCAACTAAAATAAATAAATATGTGTGTGTGGAGCCACTGAGCTTTTGCAAACCATACCCGAGGAATATCTTTGGAAATGTCATTGAGAACTAGTACTCAGAAATGATATACTTATATCAATTGCGTCATCATCTATTCTGACAAACATATTTACAATAATTAAAAACCCATGCACTTAACCTAATTAACATGCACATAAACTTAAGGTGTGAAACTCAAACTTACATGTATTACTGAAGTACTGTAACGTGTTTTTCGAGGGGTTTTATGCAACTGGCATAAGTCAGTAGGAAGCCATTCTATATTTATTTACGCGGCAAATTGTTCAGCCAAGATAATTTTTCATGTTAATTTATTATTATTATTAATTTATTATAATTATTATTAAGATATTTTCGGAGCATTTTATAAAAATTATAAGCATACAGATAGGTTTTCTATGTCTTAGAAAACGCTAACAAGCAAATTATTACGAACGACGATATCATAGAAAATTATGCGATTACGGAATTTTACGGAGTTTTCGTCAGTTAGGGTATATTGAGAGACGTGACTCACTGGGAATTCTAATACAAGCTGATTCCTGTCGAGGAGCATGACGCAATCTTGGGTCGCATCGTCAAGAAGAGGCGAATTGTTGAAACGGAACCCTGTCGCCGAGTGTAATGACCCGGAGGAGGAGAAGATCGCGTGGTGGTTCAGCCAATCAGGGGAGACGACGTAAGCTAGGAGACTGCTCCGGAGTGGGGGAGCCGACAGGTGAATATATCGTTCGACGCGCCGTGAGACGAGGGACTATCTGTGAAATACTTGAGGAGTATGGGTGCAAGTGCGTGTCGCTCCGATGTTCAGTGGAGTTCGGGACAATCTGTGTAGAACTTGCAGTGTACGGTCGCAAGTGCGTGACGCTCCGATGTTCAGTGGAGTTAGCGACGAACTTTTGTAAAACGTAACCAGTGCGGTTTTACGAGAGTTTGGGTCCGATGTACGGACCATAGAATTATCTAATCTACCAGAATATCATCAAATTTCGACGGAGATGACGACGTCCAGGAGACTGTGGGAAGCACACAGCATCATCAAGAACGAGGGAAATGCTTTGGCAATTTCCAGGGGTAAGCGCTAATGACGCAGAAATACGCAATCTCTCATTTTTCTTTGTTTTATATTTCATAATTCAGTAACTTCATAGCTTGGAAATAAGAGTAAAATCAATTTATCAGACTCCGTTTTCACGTAATTTTCTATCGGTAATATTCAAATCACAACGCTCCAATTTTAAATGTTAAACTTATTATTATTAATTTTGCTATACTTGTTTTATATAATAAATTCATTTCTTTTACAATGCAATCTTTGCTTTCAGTAGGTAGCATTAGATATAGACCAATTCCTTCTCCTGATACAATTGTTTGTTGGGTTAATGATCAAATCATACCACGATCTGAGTGAATAGAGTCTTGAATGTGTTCTGCCAGAGCTAGACGTTGTTAAATACAAATTTAGATTTCAACATTGCATTGAGGTCTTGGCGCCCATTAAAACAACATAGCTTAGGCAAAGGTAAACAGTTACATTTCTCTCCCAACAGTGTGGGCTAGCGAAACCATTACATTTGTCGCTACCAACATGGGGCACTAACTCGTAACCATTACATTTGTACGCTCAACGTGGAGCAAAGTAAATACCGTTTCACTTGTCATCCCAGCCTAAGCCAGAACGTTGCATTTGGCGCCGACAACTTGGGGATGAAAACCTAATAACATTTGTGGAAGGAGAAGGGTATATATTTCTGTGCCTGTATTTTGGGGGTTATTTGTCTTTATCAGTGTATATCATTATGGGGGATGAGAAAGAAAGACAGATGAGGTTACGTAGTGGTCATCAACTGGAGAATGATGATACGAGCAGTATGTCGAGTGATGGTAGTACCGGGGTAGCGGAGGTAAATCCCGATACTGAAACAGGGAGTGTAGGCGGCCAACCAGAATTAAAAACTTTACTTCTCGAGTTCATGTATCAGAACAAAGTTAGTAGTGATGCTTTAAATGCAAAATTAGAACAGAATAATGCAAAATTAGAACAAAACAGTAGGGAAAATAAAGAAAGTACAGAAGCTTTAAATGCAAAATTAGAACAGAATAATGCAAAATTAGAACAAAACAGTAGGGAAAATAAAGAAAGTACAGAAGCGTTAAATGCAAAATTAGAACAGAATAATGCAAGATTAGAACAAAACAGTAAGGAAAATAGAGAGAGTACTGAAACTTTAAATGCTAAATTAGAACAAAACAGTAGGGAAATGAGTGACAAATTCGAACTGATTAGAGGTGAGATCAGGGGGGTGATGGAAGAAAAGGCTAAAGAGATTATTGCAGATGTAGACAGAAAATTAGGAAAAGTACAGGAGGAGTTGGAAATTAGAATCAGTACACAGGCTGAAAATTTAAAAGAACTAGTGCAACTGGAAACACAGCAGGTCAAAAAGCAATTGGGGGGAGAAATTGACAAAATTCAGGTAGCTACTAAAGAGGTTAAGGAACAGCTGGGGGGTAGAATGGAGAAAGTCCACTCACAAATAGTTGCAGAAGTAAATGATTTAAGAGAGAGTAATAGGGAAAGCATTAGCAAGATTGAGGAGAAACAAGCAAAGCTATATGATAAAGTAGAAGAATCAGAAGGAAACATTAAATTAACAGTAAACAGTATTGAGAGGAAGGCTGAGGAGAAAATCGCAGAATTAGAGTTAAAATTAAAAGCTAGGATCAGGCAAGAAAATAGTCAGAATAGGCCAGTTTTTGTGAATAGCACACACAGGGAGGTAGAAATGGGTAAGTTCAGCAATCGACAGGGGTGCCCAATGGAGTTCATGAACACTATAGAAAATAAATTCGGGGAAAGGTTGGAAAATGGTAGTATTGAGTGGTGCCAGGTAGTTGAAATTTTAGAACAAGTGTTTGTGGGGGAAACGAGGAATTGGTTTGCTGTCTACAGAGACAAGTTTACTGATATCAAAGATTTTAAAATGAAATTCTGTGAAAAGTTCTGGAATGAGGTTATTCAGTCGCAGCATCGTGAGGGAGTAGTGTGTGGTAAATATAACCCTAAAGGAAGCTCCACCATGACCGAATACTTTTTAGGGCAGGTATTAGTGTGTAAATATCTGGATGGCTTGAAGGAGGAAAGTGATGTGGTAAGGTTGCTACTTAGGCACTTTCCCTATAGGATCAAGGAGGCTGCTTGTATCCAGAATGTAAAGACTATATCACAAGTAGAAAATTTGTTAAGCACATTTGATGCACTAGGGAGAGGGGGTTATGATGACAATTTCAATCGGAACCAGGGTAATAATAATAATAGACCTAATGAAGCCAGGCATCAGGAAGTTCAAGGGAACGGTGGCGAAGGGGCCAACGCTCAAAATAGAAATAAGAGTAATCAGCTAAATCAGAATAGAGGAAATGGCTATGGTAATCAGTATCAAGGGAGGAATAATGATTTCAGGGGAAATCAAGGGAGGAACAATGATTACAGGGGAAATCAAGGGAGAAACAATGATTTCAGGGGAAATCAAGGGAGAAATTATAATGACAATAATTACAACCAGAATAGGGGTCAAGGAAGAGGACAGCCTAGTGGTAGTAATATACAGCCAAACAATGACAACACAGCCCAGAACAACCAGACTAGTTCAGTAGTTAGTAGTACTACGGCCAGCTGTAGCGGTTCTTTAAACGCGAACCAGGCTGCGAAGTAAGGTCAGAATCTCAGTCTGTAGCATGCCCTGTCCATACAATTATACAGGAACACTATGACCTAAATGTAAGAAATGAATTATTACATGAACTAAATGATGAAGGTATTATTCAGGAAGTGGTTAGTAAGAGCCCCATAGTTAAATTTAACGTGTCCGAGGCGTACACAGATGTTTTAATTGATAGTGGTTGTATGAAGAGTTGCATAAGTAGTGCATTTTATGATAAAATGAAAGGAACTGGAGTAAATTTTGAGGAGATGCCAATTAAAAGCACTTTTGTTATCACAGCTGTTGGGAAGAGGTCTAAAGTAATTTCTAAGCAAGTTTTAGTAGACATTAAAATTAATAATCATGTAGAGAAGCAGATTTGCCTTGTAATTCCAAATTTAGTATTCAGTGTTATCTTGGGTTCAGAGTGGCTAAGTAGAGTGTCTGGTAACTTATGTTATGATGTAGGGAGTTTGAAATTTAAATGGGGAGATTCTGAAGTAGAAGTAGCGTTCAATGACCATATTCAGAGGAGTAGTATTGTAGGTGTGATTTGTACTTTAAATGAGATATCGCCAGCCGTAGAGCGGGGTTCTCCATGTTTTGTGGGCAGTGTGATTACGAACGGAAGTCTAGAGGACTCGTTACGTGAGGCTGCATTTCAGGGAAATATAGAGGATGAACAGTGTGTTCGGCTCTATGATGTGTTATGGTGTAATAGGAGAGTTTTTGAGGATCGCATTGGTATGACCAATTGCTATACACATTCATTGAACGTTATTGATAGGTCAGTATTCACAGGACATAGATATCCTGTACCTTTCGCTTATCAGAGTGCAGTTGAGGCACAAATTAACCAGATGCTTGAAGATGGGATTATTGAGCACTCTAACAGTCCATATGTTAATTCTTTGATCACGGTACCCAAGACCGACGGCACTGTTCGTATTTGTTTAGACGCTCGTTTGGTTAACAGTAGAATTAGTTCAGATCAGCTGAAATCTATGTCAATAGAGGAATTAATGCAAACATTTGAGGGGAAGAAGTATTTCACTTGTGTAGATTTGAGTTCCAGTTTTTGGCAAGTGCCACTTATGTACGAAGATAGACCATTTACAGCTTTTAGTCATAAATATAACCTTTATCAATTTTGTAGAACACCTTATGGGTTAAAGAGTAGTTCAGCAGCTATAATTAGGGCTTTAAACATCGCATTAGGGGATGACACAGGAGAGTTTGTAACCATTTACATAGATGATATGGTAATTAGTTCACGCAGTTTTGAGGAGCATCTACGTCATTTAAATATAGTTTTTCAGAAGTTAGATCAGGCAGGGTTCACTTTGAAGCTGTCTAAGTCGTCATTCTGTCAGTCAGAAGTGACATTTTTAGGTCATAGAGTGTCAAGTAGAGGTGTGACACCATAGGAAGGTAGGGTTAGCATGTGTGGACAGTAGCAACAGGGCATCGTTACAGACACTGAGAAATATGCTAGGTAGAGCAACATGAGGACGTTCATTTAAGGGAGCCACTTGCAAGGTTGGAAGCAGGTGACGCAGAAACATTGATAGTTTCCAAACGTATTGGGAAAACAGCATATGTGCTGGAGAATAGTGAGGGAAACAGATTATACGGGACGTATAATATTCATAGTCTACGAAAATATGTGTCATAAAGTGAGTGTGTTTAGCTGGCGAGCCAGCCTATCAAATGAGTAAGTGTGGTATTTGGTGCGTGGAAGATCTGGTCTTAAGGCAGGCGTATCGGAAGTCACACAGGGGGGTAGTATGTAAGTAAATGAGAGTTTTTAAGGTACAGGGAAATATGACGGGATTGTCGGATGCTGTTGAGCACTAAATTGTCTCGATGCACCAAGGCCATTTTGGCAGCGCTGATGGGTTCCCATTTATCTCCAAGAGATGGGGGAGCGCTTGTATAGGGCTTGTTAGCTTAAGGCGTCCACGAGATAAAAGATGGGCCATCAGAATGCGAGACAGTCCTTCATGAAACTCATACATATCAGCACACGTGATTTCTGTTTACGGCCTCGCCATGTAAGATTTGTAAGTGTGTAATTTAAGGTAATTTGTACAAAGGTATTATTTGTGTCAGGAGAAATGGTCTGTGTTGAGAACTAGTATTAAGTAGAATATGGTCTACGGGAACTTAAGAAAACAGGGCGATTACGGCACAGAAATATTTGGTGTTATATGTAATGCGCATTTACTGTTTTTTTTTTCAGAAGTCAATATTAATTTAATCTACTTCAAAGAGAGATTAAGTATTATGGTCACGAGGCGCTGCCACAATCGTGTGCTCAGTGATAAGTGAGATTAAATTTCACCATAAGGAAGGGACCTCCAGTGAAATTAGGAAGTTCTATGGTGATATAAATATATATCAGAACACCTTCAATGCGTGTGATATGACATAAATACATAGTGCTCACACATTAATTATGTCTATTTCTCCAACATAGAGAAATTTGAGAGGCGGAAATATCCGTGGAACACTATTCCATATGTAAAACATTGGACTGGTTGCAAAGTGCAATCCATAGTGACAACAAACTTTGACGCAAAGTGCGTGAAGAAAAAATATGAGTGTATATATCTGTAATTTAGGGTGATTTCATTTATGTAATATGTATTTTGGATGGGGTTTATTAACGTGTCTGGGATAATCGGATAATGGACCGTCGTCACGGTAAATCATCCGATGATCCGAGGCGAATATGTAACGTGTTTTTCGAGGGGTTTTATGCAACTGGCATACGTCAGTAGGAAGCCATTCTATATTTATTTACGCGGCAAATTGTTCAGCCAAGATAATTTTTCATGTTAATTTATTATTATTATTAATTTATTATAATTATTATTAAGATATTTTCGGAGCATTTTATAAAAATTATAAGCATACAGATAGGTTTTCTATGTCTTAGAAAACGCTAACAAGCAAATTATTACGAACGACGATATCATAGAAAATTATGCGATTACGGAATTTTACGGAGTTTTCGTCAGTTAGGGTATATTGAGAGACGTGACTCACTGGGAATTCTAATACAAGCTGATTCCTGTCGAGGAGCATGACGCAATCTTGGGTCGCATCGTCAAGAAGAGGCGAATTGTTGAAACGGAACCCTGTCGCCGAGTGTAATGACCCGGAGGAGGAGAAGATCGCGTGGTGGTTCAGCCAATCAGGGGAGACGACGTAAGCTAGGAGACTGCTCCGGAGTGGGGGAGCCGACAGGTGAATATATCGTTCGACGCGCCGTGAGACGAGGGACTATCTGTGAAATACTTGAGGAGTATGGGTGCAAGTGCGTGTCGCTCCGATGTTCAGTGGAGTTCGGGACAATCTGTGTAGAACTTGCAGTGTACGGTCGCAAGTGCGTGACGCTCCGATGTTCAGTGGAGTTAGCGACGAACTTTTGTAAAACGTAACCAGTGCGGTTTTACGAGAGTTTGGGTCCGATGTACGGACCATAGAATTATCTAATCTACCAGAATATCATCAAATTTCGACGGAGATGACGACGTCCAGGAGACTGTGGGAAGCACACAGCATCATCAAGAACGAGGGAAATGCTTTGGCAATTTCCAGGGGTAAGCGCTAATGACGCAGAAATACGCAATCTCTCATTTTTCTTTGTTTTATATTTCATAATTCAGTAACTTCATAGCTTGGAAATAAGAGTAAAATCAATTTATCAGACTCCGTTTTCACGTAATTTTCTATCGGTAATATTCAAATCACAACGCTCCAATTTAAATGTTAAACTTATTATTATTAATTTTGCTATACTTGTTTTATATAATAAATTCATTTCTTTTACAATGCAATCTTTGCTTTCAGTAGGTAGCATTAGATATAGACCAATTCCTTCTCCTGATACAATTGTTTGTTGGGTTAATGATCAAATCATACCACGATCTGAGTGAATAGAGTCTTGAATGTGTTCTGCCAGAGCTAGACGTTGTTAAATACAAATTTAGATTTCAACATTGCATTGAGGTCTTGGCGCCCATTAAAACAACATAGCTTAGGCAAAGGTAAACAGTTACATTTCTCTCCCAACAGTGTGGGCTAGCGAAACCATTACATTTGTCGCTACCAACATGGGGCACTAACTCGTAACCATTACAGTACCATTCTGCATCGTCAAACTCCCAACATACCATCCTTTAAATAAATCAATGCTCAATTGCTCGACAGATCCAACATGCAATAGTTAAAATCTTCATAACGTACGTCTTCATGCAATTTGGTAGAACTATAACCAAGAACTACTTCAAACGTCTCAACTAATATTCTAGAAACGTCGTCGTACAATCATATATTCTTATTTAAGGAGATCAGCATTCCATTTACAGATTGAAGACAAGTATCTCGTAGCATACATAAGAGTTTCGGTCCGTATATATTATAGAAAATATCAAGAAGTCGACTTATTATAAATTCCCAAACAACGTCCCACTACTTCGACATCATCATATAGGCTTCATAATTAAATATCAATCGTCGACTATCATCAAATACGGACCACTCCAGAACGTCTTAATGGTTCCCAAAATCTCTTTAAATTAAAAACATCTGATCTCCAACCATAGTTGGACAATAATCATCTCTGCCCATCACATCAGACAAAACAGAAATGAAAACAAAGAATAACAAGGGGCACAGCAGACCCGAGATGCTCGTAACTAGTACCAGATATATCATAATTTCCCCAAATAAACAAACAGAAAATACAAACTTACCCGTAAGGCAACAAACAAACAACAACTTACAGAAACGACAAAATAGACGAAATAAATACATAAGTTAGCTATTCTCGGCATGCTCAACATCGGGGAAACCATGTTTGATCTGCAACCAATCAGAACATCTCGTATCTCCCTATAACACTGATGCCATACACAAATAATTAAAATACAATTAAGTGAATCCCAGATTAAATGTTGACGTTACTAGATAATCTTACGTAAGTGCAGACATAAGGAAGTAGAACGCAAAAGAACACAAATACGTTCTAACATTTGCTACATCTCAGTGCAATACAAACTAAAGTCCGCACAAATGTTTCGTTTCAGTTGGCAAACCCGATTCGTAGACAACCCTACACAAAGACAGTTGAGGAACGCAGCGCGCTAATTACAGGGCGACGACAAATATCTTCTGTCTCTCTCAGAACTATGCTACCCTCTGGTGAGCATTCGTACAAATACATCTTTTCACGCTGAAGGGAGCTGCCACCTAGTGAGAATCGACATAACTTCAACTCACTGTCATCGCTCGAGGCGAAATGCGTACTTTAGAAGAATACTGGGTACAGTGTGCCAAAAGAAACGGCACAAATCACCCCCTCCTGAAATTCGTCGATGGTTGAAGACCAAGACGACGTGACATGTGGAAAGAAAGTTCATGCACTCCATACAAATACTTCAGTAGTAAAGTTTTCTTAAGCATGCATCAATTAGGTTTTTTTTCAGAACAGACCCACTTCTTAAAGTTCATCTCCGATTCCAAAAACCATAGTACTCATGCTTGTCACTCCACCTTTTCCAAACAATAGGAGTCCATGTCACAACAGCGAAAGATACACATGCTTATACAAGTTCAACACATACTTCAGTATACAATACAATCAGATAGCAATACAGAGTTTTCCACAATTATTTTTCCACGTCATCTTGAAGTGCGCAGCAGAGTTCCAATCCAACAAGGGTCAAGTAGATCGTTTTAAATTCCGTTCCAAGAAATCTTCACTCGCAGCCAGTAACCTCAATGTAGACAACACCTCGTTGAAAATCAAGCTGTGAACAATCACAACTCCGAAAGCATTTTGTTTTGGATTCACTTAATATCTAACAAGTAAAATAACAAGAAACATGACCAAAAATTCACTAACTATGGCATCAGCTATGTTTTTCATTAAATGTTACCCCATGTTCAAGTTTCACACCTTTACAAGGCAAAAAATCTAATCATTTAAACCATAATGTTACAGCATCACAATTTAATCTCGATTGCTCGACAGGAAGAAAATAAATTTACAAAATCAATCCCATACTTCATATTTAAATTATAAAATAACTAACTGAACAGAAATCTATCTCTCTTATTAACTCAATGAAGAAAAATAAAATAAAAATACTCTCAGTGAACGCAGGCATTTGTTCAACACTGTACCTCTGTTCCACATTACAAAGAAGACTAACGAGAAAACCAGAAAATCCCAAGAAATACAAGAAAAATATCATCCCAAAAACAAACTCAACTCCTAAAATAATACACATGAAATAAAACGAAGAACATACCGAAACAAGGTCAAACAATACTAGATTAAATGTGCCAACCCCCCAAAAAACACCAACTTTCATAACCTCCATTCATAACCACAAAATCCCACATAAAAATAGTCACACGTACCAGCCACAAAATTCCCAAAATTGCCAGAACATAATTAGAGCTCGTTAAAACATCGACATACACAAACACATATATACCCTTAAAATAAACACGTCGACAACGACGACGACAACAATAACACCTGAAATCCATGTCATACTCGTTTGGCAATTCAAAACGAGCATGATCTCCATCACCAAAAAATACCTTAATACTACCTGAAATCCATGTCATACTCGTTTGGCAATTCAACACGAGCATGATTTCCATCCCAAACACAAATATAAGTACTTACTTTCCAGTCATCATCCACCACAGGGAGAAACATGGGACTTGTTCGTAAATACTTACCACAAATTACATAATCAACTTCTGTCACCTAGAACGCAAGTCCCATACCTTGCTATAATAGGATCGTAAGTCGAAGAAAGACATTCTAACGAAACCCCCAATTATATACTCGGCTACTCGTTTTAAATAATATTACAAATTAATAACAATAAAACCTAACCTTATTTTAAAACAAGGAAACAACTAACTCCCACCCAATAACAAAACAAAGCTAAATACTCACAATCACTCCAAAATACACAATTACACCAAAATCACAAACACAAACCACCAGTGTCACTACACAACCAAGAAGATTGAGTATCACTCGTGCAGACAAAACACACTCACAGCATGCACACAATATGCACACTAGAAGTACTGAAATATCACACACAATTTTGAAGATTTTGCACATCACGACAGTTGGTGCATCACGCGTGCAGACAAAAAACGTACCAACAGCATACACACAATATGCACACTAAAGTACAGTAAATTATCATACACCATTTTGGTAGAAAAATTACCAACAAAACGAGCAACTAATATTTCCTATACCGATCAGCATCACACCAACGACGTATATGATCATACGATCCACAAAAGTCACACCGCTTACCTTTCTTAGTGATACCTCCTGTGTATCGCTGGATCTCACGCCCCTGACAAGCATCAGCTGGCACATAATCAGGAACAAAAGCAGGCCTACCTTGTAATACATTTCCTAATAAAACATTTCCATCATTCATAGGACCTTGAGACTGATTCCTCAACTGATCTGCTGCTCGCCACTGTAAAACGTTAGGAAAAGAAACATAACCTAGAGGATATTGAGTAGTACTACCTGTTGGAGCAGAATCATAAATACGGACTGAATCGGCTTTCTTAACCTTTTCTGCTGCCAGAATCAGATCATTAAATTCAAGGTAATTCTTCGGTTTGGCTTGTATAGTTAATAATGAACGGTAAATGGGATTCCTTCCACCAACGAAGCTACAATGTGTTCCTCAGCCAGATGCACCGCGAAGTCCTTAACATACAGTTTGCTGTCAAGAAAATATTCATTCAACGTCTCATTAATACGCTGCGGTCGATATACATACATACGATGCATGTCTGACAGAGCATAAGGAGTAAAAAAGAAATTCAATATGTCTTTATGAAACAATTCCAGAGAATTATGCTCATTCAAACAAACTAACAGTCTCTCCCGTAACATGCCCTCAGTACACGGAAACACAATCCTACAAATTTGCAATTCAGATAGACCGAACAGAGTAGCACAATCCCTTATTTCTATCAATTTCCTTAAAAACTTGACCAAAAGATCATTATCCAAACCGTTACACCGATCGTCTGGTAGAGGAAGTGGTCAGCAGCATCACCGAAGTGTCCGTCCTCTTGTCACACGTAGTGACCTACCTAGGAGCGTGTCGGAGCATGCCACCAAAGGCTCCCCTACAGAAACGTAAAACTTCTGCTACGGGAACGGGCACGACTCCGCGACAAGCTCAGCCGAGTGTATCCCAGCATTATAAAGAAAACAAGACAGCGACTTCCGCCAAGAAGGGAACACCAGCCAAGACGCAGCAATCTAACCGTTCAAGGACACCGTCGCCCGCCAAGCGACCGGCACCTCCCGCAGAGTGCCCATCAGCCTCCACATCCACAGAGACTATCTCCATATCCAACGAGACTCAGATGGCGTCCACCAGTGATCAGATACTTCAGGCCATTCAACAAATCAACGCCCGGCTGGATTTTTTAGAGGTGCAGCAACAAGCAGAACCCCCAGACGACCTACAGGATGCCGAGGAGGAGGACGATCCCGACGAACCTCAGCAGAGACCTCACGCATATCCATGGCGAACCTTGGCGCCAGCAGATTACCCCAAGGGCCTACCGGTCCCCACGGAGCAGAGAGTGTGGAACCTGGCAGCAGCCCTGAAGCAGCAACTTCTTTTTGTCCCCACTGGCAGGGACCACCACAACGCCCAGACGACGTTGTATCTCCTGTCCAATTGGCGCCTGCTGGATCGGGGACAGAGGAAGTATGCTTTCAATCGAGCGAATCTTCTCTACGCAGCCCTCACCAAAGGGTGGGCTTACGCCATTCAACTAGACGGCGCCGGGGGAGACGAGATACTGGAGCTCCCCCCGAACTTCACCTTCCAACAGCCCGTCCGCCAGCCCGCGGTCACCCGCGGAGGGTTCCAGCGAGGAACCGGCCGAGGACGCGGACCACGCGGGGGCGGGCGAGGGGCATTAACAGCAGCCAAGTAAGCCTGCGAGACCGGCCCTCCCGGCGGGTCGCAGTCTCCAGGATTCCACCATTTACTAGTACCAGTTCTGTCTGTCCTGTACTCCCGAGGACGGGGTCTTGGCGTTCGCTCCTGGACTACGAACTAGCCCTGGCGATTCACAGGAACTCTCACCAGGAAGCAGAGCGATGGGTCCAACTTCCTTGGGACCATGAAGACAGATAGACAGAACTTAGTGACTGTTGTGATTTAAAACTCTTTTTTGTGTTCCCCGAGGGGATGACACGGACACAGTGATTTTTAGTGTATTTATTTGTGAATTTGTTGTGCAATTCTTGTATGGTCATTGTGTGATTTGTTTCTCTTTTTGTAAGGCTGCATATATATATTTTAAAAATAAAGCACAGGGCCCTCAGCCCGACCGCTCCTCGCCAGGCGGTTGCGCCCGTGCAGACCGGCTTCGCCCTTTGTACACGCCTGCCCAGGCAGAGTATATAAGGAGCGGGGTCGGGCTGTTCGGGAGCAGTCGTCTGGTAGAGGAAGTGGTCAGCAGCTGTGGTGTCTACGTGGCCTCACAACTCCAACTGACGCTCCTCCCCGGGCGCCCCCGATTTTTACACCCTCGAGGGAGGCATGTACATCGGAGAGCACGGCCCGGGAAGGAGCGTCTGCCGGGTTGCTAGCGGAGGCCACGTGTCGCCACGCGAGGCGGATGCCCCGCAATGCTGCTTTATTGATGAACTGTACAAAGAGATACATTATATAATAGGAAGGAAGAAGGAAGGAAGATTGTAGTTTTACGTGACCGTGAATCTTGTGATTATCAGCCACGGGATTATATAATAGATTCTATACAACAAAGGCCCTCTTCCCGAACACAAAGTGTATCGGGCAACTGAGGAATCTGTATGGATAACAATACACTTTACATTTTCACGGTTTTTACATAAGTCTGTGACGCCCCAATAGGCCGTCATGATTGCGGCCGTTAATTCGGCCTCATTGATAGTCGCGGGATACTGAAAGGCCTGCGCCCATGCTTGATTGTCCGGTGCGAAGTATCCTGCAACACTGTTAGGAGTGGCGTCGGAAAACATTTCGATGGTTTCCCCCGTTGCTCTGACATCTCTGGTGGCGGCGATGAAGTCCCTGGTGAGCAGTCGGCGCGGCCAGAAGAACTCCTGGGACAGGACGTGTCGGGGCACGAACATAGGCCAGTTCATGACCCAACACGTCCAGCTGAGAAAGCCTGCGGCCTGTTCTCTTTGTTTTTGATTGTACAGGTGGAGATCTCTGACAGTTTCTTGTACCCTTCGTTGTGTCACTTGGTGCAACACCACGCACGAGTTTGGTATATTGATGACCACCCCAAGGTAAGTTATTACTTGCATGGGGGTTAATATGCATTTTTGTTCATTAAGGGTGATGCCCAGTATCACCTTCATGTAGAGTACAATCTCGTCCACGGGAATGTTTTCGGCATGTATCAGCCAGTCATCTAAGTATGGAATCATAGAAACACTGAACTCTTTTTCGATCACTTCTCGCACCCCTTCGGCCCATCTTTGCACTATAGATGGAGCCAAACTATGGCCCATGGGGAGGCGAGTCCATATGTAATGACGATTATTATAGTACACACCATAAAAGAGTTGAGAACGTTCACTGAGTGGTAGTTGATAGAAACCTGATTTAAAGTCCAACTTGATGGCTAAATGGTTAGGTGGAATAGAAGTCAGGGCTTGAGCTGCGCTTTGTAATGAAAATTTTGGAACAGTTATGTATGGGGTCCATTCACGTAAGTCATAAATTACCCTTGCCTGGCCGTTAGCTTTAGGTACAAGAAAAAGTGGAAAACTATAGAACCCTTTAAAGGGGTATAGTATTCCTGCTTGGCACAAATCGTCTACTATTTCTGTCATTAAGGGAGACACACGGGTTTTTCGGAACACTGCCGGGGCCCCTGTGGGGCGAGGCAAGTGTATGCCAGTTTGAAGAATTTTAGTCACATATTGAGCATTAGAGGACTCACCATACGGCACTGGGTTGGCTAATGGTACTGCGACGGACACATATGAGGTCGGCGGAGCTGGTTTCTGTGATGGTGGTGTGACTGTCCATTGTAGCTGGTCGGGAGGATCGGCGATGGCTGCTCGGCGGACGGGCGGACGTCGCGGGTATTCCGGATCGTAGATCCACTCGTCGTCGTCGTCGTCCTCTGGTAGGATCTGGTAGGCTGGTTCATCTGGATCGGATGGTTGCTCCCTGGCAGGTGTACCTGCTCTGGGTTGCGCTGCGGGCGCAACCTGCTCCCCGGCTTCCTCGGCTTCCGTCCCCATGACGTCACAAGGCGCACTTCTCCATCGAAACCAATTGATGGTGTAAATTTCTGCCGGCACTAGGTTGTTAGGCATGGCCACGTCGTCTGGCGTCGGTTCCGGCTCATCCGGGTTGTATTGTTGCCAGAAGTCACGCGACGCGTGTTGAAGATGTCGCACAGGCGGGCACCGGGTGAGCTGCTGGTGTGGCGTGGTGGACCGCTCCAACACCTTGTGCAGGTCTTGGCCCTCCGTCGCCAAGACCCGTCTGCGGCGATGTGTCGCTCGACACATTACTGAATAGAGAACTGAACACTGAGAAAGATAGCTGCTGTGGTGTCTACGTGGCCTCACAACTCCAACTCACAGTCCGCACAAATGTTTCCTTTCAGTTGGCAAACCCGATTCGTAGACAACTCTACACAAAGACAGTTGAGGAACGCAGCGCGCTAATTACAGGGTGACGACAAATATCTTCTGTCTCTCTCAGAACTATGCTACCCTCTGGTGAGCATTCGTACAAATACATCTTTTCACGCTGAAGGGAGCTGCCACCTAGTGAGAATCGACATAACTTCAACTCACTGTCATCGCTCGAGGCGAAATGCGTACTTTAGAAGAATACTGGGTACAGTGTGCCAAAAGAAACGGCACAATTTCCACACAGCGTTTACATGATAACTCAAATACTATTCAAGATATCTCAATGAAATTTTGCATCATTGTGTATTGTACTATTAAGAACAACATACACCAAAGTGTTTTGTGTATCAAGCATACTTCCCATTTAAGAGAATATTTTTACCCGACAATGGTAAAACATACATTTAGAGTAAGGCCATAACGAATAGAATATAAAGTGTGATCTCTTCTCCCTCAATAGCATGTAATGAATACGGATCGGGTTGGCACTCGCCGCTACGCAGCGCTACAGTCGACTTGAGATTGTTGATTTCCACATATGTTTATGTGCGATATATTAAGTATTTAATAGGTCGGAGTGTTTTGGTGGTGTTCTGTGCAAACGTTTATTGATATACAAGTGCTTACACTATTACTGCATAGTATTAATACCTGAAATGCTATTGTAGGAAGCATTAACTGAAATGGCATTTAATTTCTTGTCGTGTGTTGACGTTATCTTCGTGTGCTTTTTTTTTGTCGTGTAGCCTCCTGAGAGGCCGAGTGCAGGTCTTTCTAGTCGACGCCCGTGGGCGACCTGCGCGTCGGGATGAGAGATGGAATGGATGAAGATGAATGAAACTGGGCAAGGATGTGGAAGGAAGCGGCCGTGGCCTGTCAGAAGGTACTGCCCCAGCATTTGCCTAGTGTTGAAAATGGGAAACCACGGAAAACCATTTCAAGGACAGCCGACGGTGGGGCTCGAACCCACGCGTCGACCGAGTCAGCAGAGAGCTTGGCCCCTTGACCTAACGCAGCGCTTTAGCCCGCGTAGCCACTACTGTCGGGGTTTCGTGTGTTAATTTTATTGTTATTTAATGTAAGTAAACAGCAGTTTAGCCCTTACATTTTCATGAGTGCTTAATCATGGCCGGCTCTACGGAAGGCCGCGGCGTTCGACCTTGCAACGCTGCACTTCTCTGAACTGGGATGGCCATAGCAGCCGGTCAGCTGTTGATGCGTGTGCTTCGCCACGAAAACAAATTGAAATAACGAAATAGTATTTGTTCTTTTCAACATAAAAGTAAAAGGATTGTCAAGAGTGGGTAGATTATTGGCTGAGGAATAACCTAACCACCAAGGGAAGATGATAAAGAAAAGGAGGTGGGTTTCGGACTGGAGAGAAAGGATAGAGAAATAGGATGAGAGGCCCACAAAAGTTATAAATTTAACTTTAAATGCACTCAGAGGCGGTTGCCACCGCAAATCCGCTCTCTGATACCTAAAGTGGGTAAGGACCTGGTCGAAGCTAACGGGAACCACAGCTAAGACTTGGGCGGTTTGCCAGAGAATGGCTTTAGCGTATTCCCTCTCAAGCATGCATATGCCTACTATGGGGAAGGGTGATGGTCTGACAAGACAAATAGTAACAGATTTATTGCGTATTAACGAGGGCATGAACCTGGGAACAGTTAGGAAAGCCAGGATCTTGCCTAACCGTTGTATTAGAGAAATGATAAATCCAAAAACAAATATTTAATTTATTTAACAAGGCAAAAGAAGTTGATAACTTTAACAAATATATATTTTCAATTTGATTAACAATTTTGGGGTCACAGACCTCAGAAAACATTTAACGTTTGCGCCAGGCAAGTAACAATTTATTAGGTTTCAAACCTTTATAAAATCCTAGCAAGGATTTAAAATAGCGAAGATAAAAATTCAAAATTTTAAAGACAATTAAAGTGATTAAAGTTTAACAATAAATAGAGTACAATGTGTGTACTATAAGAAATTTCTGAGAAAACATTCTAGAGAACGTAACCACTTCGAAAATAACAATAAGAAAAACATGAAGAATAAGATAGAAGTTCCTATAACTTCTTATATTTGTGCAGAATTACTTTTATAACAAATATACAAAAGAGGGCAGGTCACTTACTGTGAAACCTGAAAAGAAAGTCAAAAGGAAGGTTCTAGACTTCCTATGTTTAATTAGAAATCACGAGACTAATGGGGCAAGTATCCCTTTCGTGAAACCTAGAAATAACTCACTCCTGAGTTGAAAGAATTGTATTCCCTGATTATAAGGGAGAAACAATGTAAGCTTGAACCGTGTATAAAACACGTGGTTATGCAGAAATTAATTAATGAGATATAAGCAAAGGTGGGAGGGCACGTCTTTAGAGTGACACCTCATTGCAATAGACCTTAAAGTAACAATTTTATTAACATGGTTTGTTAGTAGAAGGTTTAGGAAAGATCAATTGGGATTTAGGATAAATGTTCATGGCCTTATTTATGTAAACGGACGATCGCGACGCGGTAGAAAAGTTGAACAAGCACTAGTTTTCACTATAGTCTGTTAAATGGATGAACAGTTCACTGTAGTAACACGAAAGTTTATGGGAAAGAAAGTTATTGCAATGATGAAAAATAACTGGTTGCACTAGGTAGGCGAGAGTCTATTGCTTGAGAAAGTTGTGAATTACAATTAAATGCGCCATAGAACATTCCAACGGTGGAAGAAAATTCGCTATTGAGCTTTTATTCAGAAGGAAGATTCTTCAATTTTAAATAGTATTCACACAAGTGAGTGAAAAATACATGACGGCAAGACTTGTAGATAAAGTACAGGATCTGGAAGGTTCCAGAACGATCCTAATAGAAGAATGGGGCCAAAGTTAATCCAGCGGTGGAACGAGCTTAATATTTTATGGACAGCGGGTATTACATAATATCCCACGTTGTGAGAAGATATCTCATTTAAATAGCTCAAGAAAAGCTATTTTCTATTAAGGTTCGCTTAGACAGACAAAAGCCCAACATGGCAAATCCCGCGAAGAATGATTACCGCCCCAAATAAGTAATTTCACGCTGTCTATAAAATGATCAATAAAAGCATGTGGATAATAAAACTGATGAAGATGAGGTTAAAACCTTAAGTCTGTACTTATCTTGGTTGCATGTCGAAGGTGAAGTTCCTTTTGACGAATACTTAATGTGCCAACATGGCGTAGAATGTAGAGAGTGTCTCTTGGTTTGAGGAGACTGGCTCTAGTTGAGCCTTGACTGACCGAGTCAACTGCCGACTTACAAGTGAGACCCACTCAGCGAAGCGCGGAGGATCCAAGGAAGGGAAAAGAGTGGGGGTGGGAGACAAAAGGAAAACATATAAGCATGACCAATATTGTAAACTTAAATTCTCTTGAGGAAATGGTCTTCAAAGATTTGATAGCAGGCGATACTAGCACAGCCTGGTGGGTGAAAAAGTAGACGAAGTTCTCTTGATCACGGAGATAATAGCTGGCGATGGCAACGAGATCTGGTGGCCAGATGGAAAAGGAAGTCCTCTTGCACCAGGAAGAATTGAGGAGCTTCAGAGATTCGCTGCTAGATGACGCTAGGTGGGTCATGGAAGATATATATCTAGAACAGACTCACAATGACATAAGAGATATGACCACCAAAGAGAAACTAGAAGATCGCTGTTGGTGTTTGATAAAAAGGAAAAAATGAGCATGCAAAGAGCATTAAAAAGAATACTCTCTTACCGTGTATTCCAAGAATACACCAAAGAGTGAGTAGGGCTTACTTGGAGTAACAAAACCAATTTGTTTTCAATATTTATTTGACATTTACAAAATATACAACAGGTTGGCCTCTAACAACGAATAGCAAGTTTTCTGTTTGCTTTCAATATTTATTTGACATTTACAAAATATACAACAGGTTGGCCTCTAACAAAGAATAGCAAGTTTTCTGTTTGCTTTCGATATTTATTTGACATTTACATAATATACAACAGGTTGGCCTCTAACAAAGAATAGCAAGTTTTCTGTTTGCTTTCAATATTTAATTAATAATAATCTTTATTGCAGCCTGTGGCCATGTTGTTGACGTACAGTATACATTTCGTACACTAGTCTGTGCTGTATGCCACTATCGACATGGTTCGTTTTGGGCAAGAAACGATATGGTACATTTCACATACATCCCCACATAGTTCACAAATGCAATTTCCATCTGGATTATGGAACACCTTCCTTGAGCAGATCTTGTGGTGAAACCCATGTACCGCAAGTCTGGTCACAACATGTCGCATTTCACAGAATGGGTGCATCCATCTTCGGTCCAACATCGCATTTGACGTGTAGAATTCCCTGGGTATGTCCTGTTTTTTATTGTGTAGACCTTGCAGCAGTTTTCTGTAATTGTCTGTAATTGGCAGTAGTAGTAACATTCGTAGGTCTTCTATTAAAAATGTTTCTCTAGCAAGCTCGTATACAAGTCTAGACTTGGTTGTCTTTGCTACTCCAAGGACTCTTTTGAGAAATCGAGATTTTACTTTTTCTATTTCATCTAACTGTCTGTAGGTAAGAAATTCCCATATTACCTCAAGTCCGTATGTCAAAACGGGCAGTACCTTTGTTCTAAAAAGTGCCATTGCTGTCTCAAGTGATATTAGGGTAATGTATCTGATGGCATTTATAGCTTTCATTGCAGCGGCTGTTTTTGATCTTATATGCAGTTGAAAACTTTTTCCTGTAACCTGTAGGGTGAAGCCTAGGTATTTGAAGTTTGTGACGACTTTTAGTTTTTTCCCGTTGCATATCACTTCATCAGAACTTGATGGCCTACCACCGTTTCGAAAAATTATCATTTCTGTCTTGTCCGCATTAATTGTAACTTCATTTGTCTGTGCCCAGTCACTTAGTATGTCTATAGCCGTTTGAATATCATGTATCTGCTCTGAAGCAATTGCCATATCGTCTGCATATATGTATAATTTAGCTTCTGTTGTTTCCCGAATTCTGTCACCATCATCATATGTAAGCACATTGAATAATGTAGGACTGAGGGGGTCCCCTTGAAATACCCCATTTGTTTGCATTATCCAGGTTGACTGTCCAACTCCATCATAGCCGGAGATCTAAATTGCAGATTAGATATGCAGAATACGAAAAGCGATGAAGTAATAAACTACCTACGAATGGAAGGCTTCGAAATCCGTAACTGCAGTCAAGACTGGACGTACATAGGCCCAAATGGGTCTAGTACAATAGAACTCATATGCACGAGAAGAATATCCGGAAACAGGAACGCTAATCCAATAACCTCGGAAGGTGCTATTATTCGCAAACATATTCCAGTCAGTATAGAAATAGATGGTGAAGCTAATGATAATATGCCCAAATTAACGAATATAACAATTAAGAAACTAAACATGGACAAGTTTAACGAAAATCTGGAAGACATACACAAGGTAATGGCATGCATTCATATAGGAGACATAAACGACGCTGCAAAACGTATTGAAAACTGCATCACTAATGCAACAACTCCATCTATGCAAGGGAGGAAAGAGAAACCCTGGTTTGACGAATCGTGTTATATTCAGAGGAAAAGGACTTTAATGAAACTTCACAGAGTGAGGGCACAAAAAGACGACGAAACACTGGAGGATTATAGACAGCAAAGAAAATCCTACAAAGAATTGCTCACGGAGAAGAAAAGGGAATACATAGAAGAGACACAAAAAAGATCATTGCAGAAGCCGAATCAGATCCATATCGGGCTTTAAGACCAACATTCCAACACTTTCAACCCAGTATCCCAATGGAATTATGGGAAGAGCACATAAAGAAAGTCACATGTGCTAAGGAAACTCGACCACAACTTAGATCCACGGATGACCTGGACTCAAACGAAATCATAACAGAAGGAGAGATCTTAACGGCTATTAAAAGAATGGGAAATAATAGATCCCCTGGCCCCGATGGAGTGCGAAATGAACATCTAAAACAAACAGCAGAAGTATTGTTGCCAGTATGGGTAGCACTACTGAACAAATGCTTGGTACTTTGACAAATTCCACTTGAATGGAGGAAGTCCACGATCAAGCTACTGTATAAGGGAAAAGGAAGTCCTGACAGCCCTGACTCGTACCGAGGCATAGCACTGGAATCAGTGATTCTAAAACTATTAACAGCGATACTGACTACAAGGATAAATGTAATTGTAGATCCGTTGTTGCCAGATGAGCAATGGCTTTCGTAAAAAACGGTCAACGATTATGGCTGCAGAAAACCTCCTACAACACATAACAACGACGCTAGAAACGCCGAAAGGTAAACTCTATGTAGTTTTCGTTGATTACTCGAAGGTTTTTGATTCAATATTTAATTGACATTTACAAAATATACAACAGGTTGGCCTCTAACAAAGAATAGCAAGTTTTCTGTGATTACTATGGCAAGTTACCCGTTCATTCCTCAACTTCCTGTAATTATTTAACAAAATGTTACTCATTGTTAAGACAATACTTGTGACTATTGTCATAACATTACATCCACAGGTACAAGTTTTCTCGGCAGTTTCTGACAATTCAATATCTGATAAAATACCGAGAAGACTAAGATTTTGAATTACTTGGCGTTGATTGTTACATTTACATTTTAAAAATTGTTCCTCAAAGTTATCAGAAATTAGTGCCTGCGTAATTCCAACAACATGTTTACACACTGATAAAATAAAATCTGCAGGAACTGAAAGTCCGCTCCTATTTATTTCATTGAAGTAGCTGTCATTTATCGTTTCTTTATTTCTAAGCAAAGCCAAACATTCTTCACATTTTATTCTTGAACATTGCTTGAACGATATGTAACCACAGGCATATATAAAACCCGACTCATCGAATTGTATGTTTTAAGTGTAGCCTACTTGTCTTCTAAAATACTGTAAAAGGTATCGTCAACAGTAGCTGACGAAAGGCTGCTTGTTGTACTTTCTCCTGAATTTGTATCGGAAGAGGACATTATCATTTCTTTCGAAAAAGTAACTGCTCCATACCTGGCTGAATGAAGGCCAAGTACGCTTTTCAACCTTATTTTCAATTCGGCCTCCATTACCTGAGTAACTGTTATATTATAGTTGCCGCCTGTTAGTTGGCGGTACTGCCCAAACCTGGATTCTAATTGGTCACTCTGAAATTTGCCAGTTAACACATGAGAGGGGTTCACATTCTGTAGAGCATAAATAATAATCTCACGTAATACACAGGTTGTTACATACAAAGCGTTGTAAGTTTCATTGGTTAAACAACTCTTTTTTTGAGGAATCATTTTCATCATTCTTTTTCCACGTGGACAACCATTGGAGGAATGCCTTTAGGAAAGCCAACCTTTTGTCTTCGGGATTTTTGAAAGGCATTTAAAGACTATTACGTTTAACAACATGGGTGAGAGGCCGCTTAATATTAACAATGGACCACCACATTAGGATTACTCTGACAAAAAAAAGCAGTACCTTTATAACAATACTTGTTTAGAGCAGAAACTGTAGATTCGTGAAACACGTTTGTAACCAAAGAAACCCTTTGGCGTTCAAGTGAATTTGGATAAACACTTTTAAATGTTAACTTTGGTGCAGACTTAATCAGTAAATCGGATTCCTTTTTGTAGATCGCTCTTATGTCACTAAATGATGCTTGAGTTACCTCTTTAAAATCAGGGTTACAGTCATCAGAACTTAAAACATTTGAAAATGAGTCTAAATCTTCCCATACAGGAATAATAAATGACTTATCAATGCCACTTAAATTCAGCCAATTATTTCGTATATTTTTTAATACATGGACACTGTCATATAAAACAAAGGTTTTTAGGGGGTTTCCATCAATATGGAACCAGTAATTACTATCAGAATGTTTGGTTAGTTCTTTGAACATAGCACGATTCACACCATTATTATCAGCTATGATAGACAGAATAATTAGGCCACAATCCTGTATTTGCCTGATAACACCTTTTGCAATATCAGCTAGTTGCAAACCCGTTAATTGTTTCACTGGAACTAATTTAACAACCTCTTTCAAATTTCCAAAAGCAGAACTAACGAGAAAGGCCAGAACTGTCTTAGCTAAATCGACAGATTCATTTGTAGCAACACCAAATAATTGCCCATTTTTTAAATCTAAAGTTTGTTTGACATGTATTTCATCAATCTGTAAATGTACAACCATTTCTAAATTTGATAAATCTTTCACAATGTGACTTATTAGAAAGTTACTGTTCTCTTCATCAGCTTTCGGGGATATGGCGAAGGAAGTTGTTAATTTTTTAAAACTCGGGGATGAGGTAGGGATAAAATATGGTTAAATCTAATTGCGTTATAACACTTTGTAGACTGCATATAAATGAGGAATGCATTTAGAGTTGTAGTGACGTTATATCTAGGTTTCTTTTAAAAAAGTAAGTGTAAACTGATCTTGCAGAAACATTAACTATTTTAACAGAATCTCTGAAGTTTCGTCTCCCTGGTTTTCAAGGTCAGTTTTTAGGTTATCTATTAAACTATTAATCTGGACGACTAGTGAACTTACAGAACTTCCAGGTAAGAAAAAGTCGTGGCAAAATTCTATTGCTTGGAACAATTGACTCCGCTTACTTAATAATGAATTTCGAAATATTACAGAGCCAGAATGAAGAACAACAGCGTTAGGAATTACGCCTCCATTGATATGAATTTCGACCGTAAAATCATTGTTTATCCTTATACTTGACCTTATTTTAGGTATGTTTGACACATCTAATTTATACAAAATACAATAATTTTCACTAGTACTTACAGACCAGTCTGTTTTATGCTCCACCAATTTATTTTGTATATCACAAACAAAGGACTCGAAAGTCGTAATTTTGTTGGCTTCCTCAGAAAGGGTCTTCTCACATTCCTCTGCAGACCTTTTCCGATCTTTTTCTTCTTCTCTTCTTTCTTCTTGAGATTTCCTTTTCTTGGAGGAGCACTTACTCAAATACGATGGTAAGTTTGGGAATACCTTTGGAACCGCACGAGGTAACAATACAGGCTTCTTCCGTGTAAATTCCTTATTATTCCCATCACCATCCTTGTATTTTTCAACATAACTTACGTCTTCAGGAAGAAAGTGTTTAATACATACGAAGGAATATTTCGTAGGTACCCAATTGGCTCGAGGAATAGCACGTTACCATATGGCTTTCAATTGTGGATTTTTAGGAAACCCAAACACTGTCACAAATCCTTCAGTTTTTATCGATGAACGATAATTAGACTTGCAATTCGGCACAACACAAGTCTTTGGCATTGTAGCTAGCCACTATACAGTAATAATCAAAGGTATAATTTCATTTACATAGAGTATTTTGAAGAAAACACGAGCGCGAGACACATTTTCTATGTAACTCAGTGGGCTAGGCAGAGCAGACTGGCCATTCACGGCGAGGTTGTCAATTTTCGCTCGCCGCGGCCTTCCGTAGAGCCGGCCATGGCTTAATGTGAGTAGTGAAGATGCCTTGCTCTTTTGTACCAGGATGCAGATCTAGCTATGGGGATTGTAAAAAGGTCAGACGGTTTTTCAAACCTCCTAAAGATTAGGAACGTTTTATCAAGGGCAAAGGGGCCATACGAGGGAAGGATAGGGAACTTACTGAAAAGTCCTACATCTGTGATGCTCGCTTTTCAGAAGATTTAATTGTTAAATTTGACAAATTTGTGATAGAAGGGAAGTAAGTATTACTTCTCCCTAGAACCAACTGGCGATTGAAAGACTGTTCTGTTCCACATATATTTCCTAATTTGCCCAAGTATTTGTCCAGTATGATGTAAATAAAAACGCTCTTGATGCCATTAAAGACTACTTCTGTGAAGAAAGGGATGAGAATAAAAATACAATGAATTAAAAACATAATTATATGTACCGTAATGCTGAAGGAGGCGTGTTCAGTTTTAGACAATAGCCTACTTTATGAAGGGGTCATGACTATGCCTTCTATGTCTGTTTAATATCAAGTTCTTCTGAAATGTTGGTAGTTTTACTGATTTTGGCGTTTGTTGAGTGAAATTTATGGTTAGGCCTATTATTGAATTTTATAGTAATCTACGGTAAAGTTGAAAGTTGCGTTCGTACAGCTTTTTTTTTTCTGTGTTGCAAGTCTGAAGGGAATGTAAAATGTGTAACAATGTGAAGAAATCCTTTCTGATAGCGAGGTTAATTGTGCCGTTCTTTTTTTATTTATTTACCGATAGCTGGCAAAACTAATAGCATTTTGAACTTGCTGTCTTCGCTTATTATCGAAACTGGACTATTACAGGAGACGACTTATTAAATTATAATTGGGCACAGTAAAGTAAGTGGAGATGTCGAACTTATTAGCGCCTATGAGGATATCTTGCGGTGTTTTAACATGTAAATCAGGTCGCAAGTTTTTAAAGTCTCGTAAGCACCAATGCTAACTTACATCGCAGATCGGAGCCAGCGCTGCGCTGCGGCGGACCAGGCGTACTAGGCCAGTGATATCACTTCTTATTCTATTCGTTATGGTAAGGCTATGAAAAAATATATTTCCTGAATTCATATGTCAATTATTTTGGTGTGTGTTGTAGCCGGAATGTTACCAACAGCTCAAAAGAACATTCATGTAAATATTTTAAATTGTAAGGTACTTATCATGTAAACGCTGTCCAACTGAACAAAAACAGCTGAAAGTTTGGTGGTATAATAATGCATGATTGCAAGAATATTATGAAATGTGTTTTGTGCATAATAAATAGTGAACTGTGTTTAATAATCCTGCAAAGTTATATTTATTTGCAATACGTAGTTTATGAGTTTTTACTCAGTAGAAATTGTCATGCGAAAGGTGTACCTCCCCCATTAAGCCAAAAGTAAAAATATAACTTGCCTTAGCAATAAAAGGGTTTGCGCTTTTTCATTCAAGCTACATTATCAAATTCTTGGTTTTGTAAATCTCAAGTCAATAAAGGTATAGTCATGTTCTAACAAAATGTATTTGTTTAAATTCTTTCAGCACGGTTTACCACCAAAAAAAAAAAAGATATAGGCTAGCTTGTGGTACTCTGACTGCTGGTCCGATGTTTGTAATAAATAAAATTTAAGTATTTGTTCACAAAATCTTTAGTCAATCATCTAGTATTAATTAGTTACCAAAACTTTTGTGTCAGTAGGCCTAACATTTAAGCACTAAATTCTAAAATCTAAAAATGTATAATAAGGAAAACATAATTCCAAGTAATATAAATCCTTATATGTCTTTCTTTAATAATTAGTTACGGTACCAAAATTTTAAGTCGTGACATTATGGCTTCGTCTTTTCGCAAAATCTAAAATCAATATAAAATCTAAAATTAATCAAAGCAGAATGCCACACGCTTTGTTTTGATTACATTATTCTAGTTTTCGTGTGAATTTAGACCACATGATTATTCCATCTTCCACGTAACATAATATGTTACGGTACTTTGATGTTACTATGATTATTTTACTTTTATTACTGATTGTTCACTCGTGAACTATTCAAAGTTTCGTGGGCAATGGATTGAAATTACCTGATTTAGAGTATACATTTCAATGTCCATAAAAATGAGACAAATTGGACCCAGCTCAGGTATCCCTCAGAATCTCCAAATTCAAAATGTCTATAGGCTATGCAATTCCTTATGGAAAAGTTGTAAGTTCACTGGGTAGAAAACAATAAAGAAAAAAAGATTATAGTTTAACGTAACCGTTAATCATGTCTTTATGAGCCACGGAACCTCATTTTACGTGGAATCCGTACCACAGGACATGGCATTTCACTTCGAAAATATCACATGCAATAAACATGACTCGAACCCAGTCCACCTTTGTGTAAGTAATCCTAGTAATAATTTGAAAAAGAAACAAGTGTGGTCGGTCTAAAACATTATCCCTGCTTCTTTGTATGTTTATGACATGCGTATTAACCGGAAATCGAATCCCCGGTCTACCTTAGTGAAAGGCTAACAGCTTAACCACTGCGCTATCATGCTCTTCTTCCTTAGTTTGGTTCATTCTAGTCCTCAGAGCTGGGAATCGAGTTAAGACCTCCAATGCGAGAGCCGAGAGTACTCGCCACTGCAGCACGAAATAGTCAATCTTGGTTAGCTGGTAACATTAGACAACCGAAAATGATTGTATTTCTGTTAGCGATGCATTTCTTTTCACCTGACTACAGTCTGAGCACTGCCGGCAAGACAGTTTAGTTTGGTTTGTTGCAAGTGCGTGTTTCTTGTTAATCATAATACCCGTGTAGCTAAAACATAGGGATATGTAGATTATTAGCCTCGTGTACTTAAAGCTCGTTGTGCGTAGCGACCATCTTGCCCAGTAACCACTGCGCTAGTTTTATATCATATTCTATAAGAACAGCATGGGATAGTTTTGTGTGCCCCGTGTACTTGGGTGTGTGCCAGTGGCGGCCGGTGGTAAGTAAAGCTGGGTGTTGCACCAAAATTTCTGATGTCGCAATTTTATGTGGGAAGTTTACACATGTAACAAAAATTAATTAACGTTAGATAAACTACAGTTCTATAAAAACTGAAATACATGGGTTTTCCAAAATAACTGTACGTTCGACAAATAGACAAATTTTAATGGCTCTTTTGGGCTTCTTCCTATAGGAATTCATTAAAAAAAATCAGATTTATGTATTTAAGCCGTATGCCTGAGTTCATGGGAAGAATTTTAAACACAGCAGGTTGTCTAAGATTGGGTCTCAATCTCCGGGATAATAAACATTCTCAACATAAAAACATGGCAACCGAAAAGTTTGTACGTTAACGAAAAATGTCATTACTAACAAAGACGGGCACATATTCTGCATAAGGATAGGATTTTTATCATTTTAAATGATCTTGTCGACTTCGTAGTTACGCTGGGGTCTGGCGTTACGTTACGGTGACGGGACGAAATGTACCGAGCATGCACTGAGGTGTGTGACGTCATAATACTGCTTGAGCTTCCTTCTTTCCCCGCGCGCTCCGGTGAGCGTGACGTCATCCAGCCAGCTACCTCCTTTGACCTTGGTTTGCACTTGCTAACGGACTTTGAGTTCACGCAGCATTTGTAGCATTTAAAATGATATAAAGTCTAGTCTTTCAGACTGACTAGCAGTCTTTTTTTTTTTTTTTTTACTATAGCTTGAACCCCATCAGAGGAACCACCCATGAAGTGCGCTCTGTCATACGTCGGCGCAATTCATTTTTGCGGAGTTTCGTTCAATTTCTGCTTCTTTAATTCATCCAGTAAACACGCTGCTAATGTGTGTGCATCATGTTTTGTTTGCCTCTTACTACGTATCGGTGCACAACAGCCATCTGAAATATGTTTGAAATATCACTAGTTTCATCTGCTATAATGGCAAAAATTTCCGATTCCTTTATTTGCTTTGATTCTTCTTCTTGGCAAACCTCCATCATAATCTGTAAAAATTAATTTTGAATTGTTTTGGACGTTTCTTTGAAAACAGTTGCCCTTACCAAATGACCTTTAACACAGCATCCAACTCAGCGGTAAAATTAATTAGTTCTCTCAAAACACATGGATTTGTTGATGTTACACTTTCATCATGATCACGCAAGGCCAGTCCGAAAGAACCACAGAAACTAATACAGTTTATTACAATATTTAACACATATCTATTGTGCCTAACATCTTCGTTATATTCCGCAATTTACCTTCTATAGGCACTGTCCAATTGTGCATCTTCGTTAACAGTTCCAAAAAGTGTCAATTTCAAACAGCTGACGATTGGTTGGTTGGTTCCTCAGTTTAGGAGCTGCGACAAGGCAGTCATGCAGCCCCCTGTACTTTGGGTGTGTGGATAAACTGTCTGATAACCGGTGTTAATTGTGATGGCTGTATTAGTGAGTGTTATCTGTTTTTAATTCAAGTGAGGACTACAGACATTGAATTTCAAGCAGTTCCTACTTTTGCCGCCAAAGGCCACCGTAAACGACTACTAGTTCAGAACTTGGTTACTACACGCCACCGCAGTCGGCTCCTGGCGACGAACGTTGGAACCTAAGAGCGTTGTTCAAATTTTTAACCTATAATTTAGCTTCACACAGGTGTAATAAGTGGAAGGTTCTTTAACATGCCATAAATCTATGACATGGGACCGCCGGCTTTACATCCCCTCCGAAGGAATGCATACTGAGGGATTTTAACGCTCTTAAAAAATCCGATGACTTCGGCCGGGTTTGAACCCGCGATCTTGGGCATAGAGGCTCAGCATGCTACCAACTACGGCACCGAAGCCGCTCAGCTGAAGATTCATGTTTCTTTATTTTAGGGATTATTTTCCATAACTCCTATTTTGGTCCACGCGAATTCTCCACCAACAAACATGTAAAACAGAATAAAGCGTTTTTAATATTGCATTCACATAACCAATTATTATTGCCTTAAATATCTCCTTTAAACGCCCTCGTATACTTATATTTTGGACAATACTTATCCGGTAATGGTGCACCGAGTGTTTTTACTGTAAGTTTATCGTCATCAGGGAGCTGGAAAAACTGTCTGACTAGCAAATTACTTAGTCTATTCATTTTCACTCACACTCCACAATACAATTAATGTTTCAAACTAAACATTCCGTTAAAATAAAATACTACGGTAACTTACAAGATGCACAGATGATAAATCTGGGTGCTACATCGGAAAGTGGCGCGAAAAGCCAACTAACAAAACACTGAATTTTGCTAGCCAAGAAATTTCGTAGTGAATGCATAGGTCTACTCACAATCAACCAAACAATAATAATAATAATAAAAATGCACAGTTAAGTATCTGCCTGGAACCAAAATACTCAAATCAACTAAGTACAGAACTAATCGCAACCCAAATACCGCAAGAACAAGAGTGGTAAAAGCAAACATAAACCGCTAAAGTACACCAACAATACGTCGCAAAATAGTTCAGCCACTTATCTACTGTACTTATAGCACGGTGGCGTTCTTAGGCTCGCTTCACAGAACAATTGACAAAAATATTAAATGATGTTATGATGAGAAAACATCTAAAAATAATTGGGTGTGAACCAACTAATGTCTCCCTATGAAATTCCGATATTTGTACCGTTGTGGGTGGTATAGCATTCTCTAGTGGTGTGGGAAATAAACTACCCTTCAGGGGCAGATGACCTCGTAGTTCCTCCCCTTAAAACAACAATAACTAACTAACTAAATAACTAACTAACTAAACTACCCTTCGCGGGGTAAGAGAAATCGAGGGTGTTGTCATTTCCAAAGAGTGGTGCAGTCTAACGGGGCCATTTGGAACTGAGTGTTGCCAGGGGGCTGGCAGCTCGTCTGCAACTCCCAGCTACCCATGCTGGTCGGCATGCTATGCACAAGCTTGGCCTCGTCCAGCCTCGTCCTGTACGCCGCGCTGTCTGCTTGGGAGTTGCCACAAGAGAGCTAACCCCCTGGAGTTTGATTTGAAGGCGGCAGCATTTATAGGTACAGTGTGAAGCATTTGGATAAATAATATCAAAATATAGATGAATTTAACACATTTTTGAGTGCATTAGATCTATAAAACTAAAACATTAAAGGAAAAGAAACTACGAATTAGGTGTAAAATTATTGGGAGTTGTGCAACGCTGCAACAATGTCACCAGCCGCCACTGCTGTGTGCATTAGCCCCTTCACTTGCTTTACCTTACCCTCTATAGGTAGAGCGTCATCCCTTTCCTTTTCACATCGCCAATGACAGCATCCACCCACGAGTTTTTAACACTTAGGCCATTGGCTTGTCCCCGATTAGGTTTCGTTAGGTGAGGTTAGTTTAGGTTAGGTTAAGTTAAGCTACAACCGCCATCTTGGAACTTTTTGATCACACCTCGTAGGTTAGATTAAGTTATGCTATGGCCACCATCTTGTTTTTTCGGTTACCCTTTTTAACCGATCAATTAAAGATAGTCTGCTCGGCTACCCTCAGCCAACCTTTCATGTCGAGAGTGTACTGTGGTAAGGCCATGAGTTTCTCTTCCAATTACCTTGTCAGTCACAATACTTGTAACCTGGCCGAAGCCGTCGGATTTTTTAAGAGCGTTAAAAATCCCTCAATATGCCTTCCTTCGGAGGGGAAGTAAAGCCGGCGGTCCCATGTCATAGATTTATGGCATGTTAAAGAACCTTCCACTAATTGCACCAGTGTGAGGCTAAATTGGATAGGTTAAGAATGTAAACAACGCTCTTTGGTTTCTATGTTCGTTGCCAAGAGCCGACTGCGGTGGCGTCTAGGAGTTAAGTTCTGAACTTGGCCTAGTAGTCGTTGACGGTGGCGCTTGGCGGCAAAAGTAGGAACTATTTGAAAAATTCTAAGTTGCAGTACTTAAATTTAAAAAAAAAAACAGATAACACACACTAATACAGTCACCACAATTAACACTGGTTATCAGACAGATTCTACACACACCCAAAGTACACGGGGCTACATGACCGCGTTGTCGCAGCCCCTAAACTTAAGAACCAACCAACCACAATACTTGTAGCCTGTAATCATTCTTTCTCTACCTAGCTATGTTACATCACTCACGGTAAACATCTATGATTATGGGTTCGCGATATATCAAGGGGAAACAGAAGTCCATGACTTAGTTTAGTTTAAAATAAAGCCTCTAAAGTCTTACCTCCCAAAGCCAAGTACACTGGCATATAAATAAAATGACTCCATCGTGTTGGTTGTTTTAAGGGGCCTAACATTTAGGTTATTGGCCAGATCCGTCGTGTAGTTAAGCCCTTCGGCATAATATTTTGGTTAAATCCGAAGTCCTCGGCAAAAGGGGCATGGCAAGCTTTCGTTTGAGCCCACACAAAAGTCTCTAGCGTTATTGGTTCACAAAATACAATGAACGGATGACCTAGCAGTTTGTTAAAACTTGGGTAAATCTATAAAAATAAGCGCGTCATAGCAAAGAGACGAGGCCTACGACTCCTCATATGTACAAATCCAGTGATAAGTTTATAAAATCTCTGGTCGATGACCTTGCCGTTGTGGGTGTTTTGGATAAATTCATGTGTCAAAAAGAAAGGGGTTTCGCACCGCGCAAAAGGACACCCGACATGTCCATGTACGATTATCGGTTCGCGACCCTTCAAGGAAAACAGAAGTCGATGACCTTACAGTTTTGGGTTATTTGAGTAAATGAGTGCGCCATAGGAAAAATGAGGAAAAATACTCTTAAAACGAGTCGTCACATGACCCTCTCCGATAAATAGTTCGCGAAATATTGACTAAAGTAAGGGCGTGGCCACCGTGGTCGGCGACATGCTCATTGCGTTTAGATTCTTGTACTCCCCGTACAATTATATAAATAATACTGTACATTAAATATTAAATAAAATTAAAAAAGTCAATAAATCGAAATTTTAAAAATGTGTAGTTAGCCCCTTTTTCAAAGATTGGAAAATAAATAATAAATTCTAGAGGGGGGCGTCACCCCAAGTCCTAAGACACATCACACGTCCAAGTCCGACCATTGGTTCGCGACATATCGGCGAAAAAACGAACGCCAGGTTTAGTCAGCTTCCAAAAAATTTGGGTGGGTTTAGATTCTTGTCATCCTACTACTGCTACGTTTTTGTCCTAGGGACATGGGACTTGTTTTGGAGGCTAGAGGGGGGTAAAGACCTTTAGTCTAAGTCAAATAGACTACTTTCTAAAATTCATAGTTTCGGAAATATAGCCTACTTTCCAAATTGAACTTTTTGGAAAAATCTAAAAAATATATTATTTTGTTTTAAGGATAAAGGGTATAAAGACCTTTCATTTGAGCCATTGTGCAACGTTCTGCGATTATTAGTTTTGGGAATATAGCCTACTATCTAAAACATTTTTTTTTTCTTTTTTAATATAACGAGATCTCCTTTGGAAAGGGGAGCCGTCACATGACTCCCTCCGATTATGGGTTCCACAAATATCAGCAAAGTCAAGTAGCAAGTTCGTTAGTTGGTTGGGGTGGGGTAGGACCGCCACCATCTCATTACTCCGGTTATCAAACAAGTTCATTCACACACCCAACTACACGGGGCTGATTACCAAGATGCCACAAGCCCCTAAAATGAATCAAACAAAACTCCGCTATACTTTATTTATATACGGTACTTTACTGCTAATGGATGAGAGGGTTGCGGTTGAACGGGATCCCTTAATCGTCGTTTTGCTCTTCTCGTCAATGTGGTAGGTTTAATTTACAAACTGTTCGCAACAATAGTTATTGATAATTTAATAATATTTCCAGGTAAAATAATGTTCATAATGGGAACCCTTAGGGAGATTAATAGGGAAATAATGTCCTGGGAAATAAGATTTGTGCAATCAGCAATTACTTCCTTTCCTCACAGACAAACCCAAGATAGCGGGTTCAAACCCGGCCGAAGCCGTCGGATTTTTTAAGAGCGTTAAAAATCCCTCAGTATGCCTTCCTTCGGAGGGGAAGTAAAGCCGTCGGTCCCATGTCATAGATTTATGGCATGTTAAAGAACCTTCCACTAATTACACCTGTGTGAAGCAAAATTGTATAGGTTAGGAATGTAAACAACGCTCTTAGGTTTCTACGTTCGTTGCCAAGAGCCGACTGCGGTGGCGTCTAGTAGTCTAGTTCTGAATTAGACCTAGTAGTCGTTGACGGTGGCGTTTGGCGGCAAAAGTAGGAAATATTTGAAAAATTCAAAGTTGCAGTCGTTACTTGAATTTAAAAAACAGATACACACACTAATACAGCCATCACATTTAACACCGGTTATCAGACAGATTCTACACACACCCAAAGTACACGGGGCTACATGACCGCGTTGTCGCAGCCCCTAAACTAAGGAACCAACCAACCAAACTGACATTAATAGCAAGGGCTCATCACTCACACAGCCCATCAGCATATCACGGTCCGGCTCCGTGGCTAAATGGTTAGCACGCTAGGCTTTGGCCGGAAGTGCCCCAGGGTTCGATTCCCGGGCCAGTCATCAGGGATTTTAATCTCCTGGGGTTAATTCCCGTGGCTCTGGGACTGGGTGTATCACTTCATCCTTATTACGACGCGCTGGTCGCTCACGGGCGTCAACTAGAAAGACCTGCACTCGGCCTCTCCGTAGGTCACACGAACAAAAAAAAAGCATATCACGACATGTGAAGGTGAGTATATTTGTCCCAATCAGCTTCTTTCTTTCTCTTTTTTTTCTTTTCTGGTGAGGACTAGCGGTAGGGCGGCCCTGAAACCGAGATCACGCTCGTTTGCCGGTTCGAATTCAACCACGGGCATGGATGTGTGTGTTGGTTTTAATTTTAAACTAATTTGAATTCCGCCGGCCCCATGGGGTAGCACGCCTGCCTCGCATCCGGTGTCCCCAGGTTCGATTCCCGGCTCCATCAGGGATTTTAGAAACTGACGTGAGGGCTGGAACGGGGTGCACTCGGCCTCGGGAGGACAAATGAGTAGCTTTCTGACAGCGAGACAATGCCCCGGTTACGAAAACCAGGATTACCGGGCTAGGGGCCAAATGAGCTGACCACGCGTCACCGTATAAATGGCCATGCAACGGTCGCTTGCTAGACCTTTCTTGGGCTGTAGTGCCACGGGGGGAAAAAATATCCAACCTTCTATCATCAGCATAACAAGGCACATAATGTAAAATTAAAACACATTAAATTGGAGCTGGTTGTTTGGCTTATAAAAGGTTAAAGGTCAATATTAAAAATAAATCTTTAACATTTACGTGATGGTTAATAGTTTATCATCTGTTAGTAACTGTATTGCTTGCTCTACAATAGTTTTAATCAGTAACCTACCTATTTCTAAGAATAACGTAGATTGTAGCCTACACAGCTAAGCTAATTCCTGTCACCAGTTTCCCGATCGCTATTTTGTCTTTAGCCCTAGATGAGAAACATGTCAACGACGGGTACAGAATGCAGTTGGTATCTCCAAGGGTAACGGTAACACTGATATAGGAAGAAATTCTTGAGAGATAAGGAGATTGGCCAACAATATTGTAAAGGATCGATAGATCTGAGTTGGCACGAAAAATCGCATACAATCGATTTCTTGTTTACGTCGTAACACAGATCTACCAACATAAAGGTCAAACTTAGTGTGAAAAATATGTGAAATAACTCATTGTCTCTTCGCTGACAAATCGGGAATGCTGCTTTGAAAGTGTGCCGATCACTGTCAACATAGCAGCTGTTATATTTCATCTCTATTTTACGTATATCGGATATTAGGTTGTTTTTTTTTCATAACCTGGTGCAATCCACAGCCTGAAGACACGCCGCACTTCTGTCGTGACATTTTATTAAAATCATTGTGATTATGCGGCCGCTCTTATTTGCCTTCGGTACTACACATTTTAGCAATTTACTAATAGTTCATAAAATATTGATGAATATCGGTCATTATAAGTGTTTAAATCGCATAAAATATCCTATTGTTGCTGGTGTAACATGATTGGTGTATTCAGTAAACTGTTTCGTGCGTAGATGAAGCTCTGCAAATCTTGCGACAATCAAGAATACATGTTTATTAGTTGTGTTGGTTGGTCTTTGTTTCAACATGTTTGATGAGTAATAGTTCCTGCATCATGCAGACTCGGCAAGGTACAAAGGAACAGTCTAACTTGGGAGAACAAAATAAAAAAGATACCACATGCACACGGAGGCGGGTCAAATTGTATATTCTAGGTGACGACGATCAATGGCATGATAAAGGAACCGGTCATGTGTCAACATTGCTAATGGACGATCTCCAGGGCAAAATGTTAATAGTGCGTGATGAATCAGACGGCTCAATTCTTTTGGAATCCAAGATTGAGAAGGAGAGACCTTACGAAAGACAACGTGAGACTCTGATCGTGTGGCCGGAGAATGACGATGTCGACTTGGCTCTCAGTTTTCAAGAAATAGCGGGCTGTGATGATATTTGGAAGGTAATAAGCGAGGTTCAAGAAAAGGATCCTGCCGTGAATTTCACTTCATACGCCCTAAAATTACCTCCATGTGAATTTGGACGTCTTGACGAAATTGCTAAGGTAGTTGTTTACTGTTGGAATAATCCAACATGGAATGAGAAGCTGTCTTCTGCAGTCGAGGAGTGTGGATACATTGAAAAGTTAATTCTTCTTTTCCGCAAGTGTGAAAATGAAAGGAATGTTGAAGGCCTTCACTGCCTATCTGAAATCATAAAAAATATATTCATGCTGAATAAACCCACATTACTTGAAACTTTATTAAGCGAAGAGTCAATATTTGATGTTGTTGGCTGCCTTGAATATAACCCTGGTGCTTCTTCACCTTTAAACTTCAGAGAAAACTTAAGAGAACTTTCCAATTATAAGGTGCCTATTGCCATTGCCAGCCCTGAGCTTTCAGCTAAAATTCTTCAGATCTATCGTGCACAGTATATTCATGACATAGTGCTGTCTGCATTATCACAACAAGATGATAATCATGTGAGTGCCCTATCAAATTTCATTGTGCAGAGCAGGTTGGATATTACAGCAGAGCTACTGCATAATAAGTCATTGCTCGGTGAAGTGTTTGGACAGTTGGAGAAAACTATCACTACTGTTGAGTGTCGTGAACTAATAAGTTTTTTGAAGGCATTTTACGACTTTACATTGCCTTTAATGGCTTCTGTCAGAGATGAGTTTTATGATATCATGTTCAATCTGGGTATCCTTCCAATTATCCAAACTGCTCTGGGTGTGAAGGATTCTTATGTAAAACTAGCAGCCATAGGTATTTTAACAACAGTTGTAGAATACTCCCCAGCCTTTGTTCGTAATTATGTTTTGAAGCAGATTGATTCAAATGATGATGCAGTGCTGATTAATGTTCTGACTGAACATGCTGTAAGTGACTTGGAACATAGTTCATGTTTTGCAAATATTATTAAGGTATTCCTTGATAAAGAATCTATGACACTCCAACAAGCAGATTTAGTAAGGTACTTCTACAAACACAGTGTGCACATACTAGTTTTACCACTGTTGGATAGAACCCGTGAGAGCTCTCCTACAAAGTTTGATGCTCAAGTTGCGGAACTGCTTGATCATATTCTCGAGTTGCTCTCGTTTTTTGTGGAGAATCATAGCTCTCATGTGCGAAATTATATCATTAGGAATAACTTCCTACAGCATGCTCTGGTGCTTACAAAATCTTCTCATACGTTTCTTGTTGTTTCTGCCATCAAATTTATGAGAAAAATTATTGGAATGAAGGATGAGACATATGTCAGCTATATTATTGATGAAAAACTTTTTGAACCAGTGGTAGATGTGCTAATTAATTGTAGGAACAATCTTCTTCATTCTGCTATCCTAGAATTGTTCGAGTTCATTAGAATTGAAGATATAAAGCTATTATGTTTTCATGTTTTAGACAACTATGGACAGTTATTGGATAACATTAAATATGTACGGACTTTTAGTGGTCTCAAGCAAAAATGTACACATTACCAAAAACGGTTGAATGAAAGGATGCCTTATTGGGACCAGCAGAAAATAGAGAGTGCGTGGACTGACGATAATGGTGGTAGTTGTGGTGACAAAGGTAGTGGGGGTAGTAGTAGTGGTGATCAGGAGTCCTTGGTTACTCCTACAAGAAAGGACATCTGTAAGAAATTATTGTTTAAAGATATTTTATCAAAGAATGATAACGGTAACAATTTTGGAAGTCATATTGAGGGTTCAAACTTGGAGACTGATATTCCCTCTTCAAATTCAACTGAACATGATACCCAGTCTGCAGTGCCGAGAAAAGCATTGGTAGACTATGATGGAGATTCTGATGAAGAGGAAGAGGGTGCCACAACTGCTAAGCGTGCTCGAAATTGATCCTAGGCCTATTCTGTACAAAATGCTGGGTATGTATTTCATTAATTCTTTACGAGAGGGTTTCCTTTCACCACACGACATGAAATAAAGGGCAAAACTATTGGCCTGGATAAAGATTATTGATGTGTGACTTCCCCCACTGTGCGTGACAAAAACCAGGGGTGTTACCTATTAGCTAACGCGCTATCAATCCACCATTGGTCTGGACGAAAATATTGGTCTAGGCAAAACCATTGTGAAACCCTCTTGTGAAGTTTTACCTGTATTTAATTTTTAAATGAAGTCTCTTGTAAAATTGGTAATTAGTCTACTAACCTCCATGTAATGACATGCAGTAGCGGATCCAGGCCTAGCGGGGCCCTGGGTGATATGATAAGGAGGGGCCAACAAAAATAGGAAACAAATAATAAATGGAAAATAGTTTTGTAATGATAATAAAATAAAGAATAGTTACAATATTTTGAATACACTACAGTATGCCTGTCTAATTAAAACTCAGCAATTCTTCTAGGTTTGTGCCATGTCTTGTGTGGGGTTTCGCCTAGAGGACACCAAGAGCCCGCCAATGAGCCAGCTTGGTGTCCTAGGCGAAAGAAACCTTCAAGTCCCCTTGAAGAAGATTAGCCTATGTTAACTATGAAATATTAAAATGTTATTTTGCGACTTTTTTCCCGGCTGAAGTCTTCTATTACAGTATTTCAGTGAAATTTAAACTTGCTAAACTGTCACGGGAGGTCATAGCTGAACTGGGGGGAAAAAAATAAATTTGTAAAATCCAAACAACAACCCCTGGCACTATACAGCCCATGACGGGCTAAGGCCGACCAAGCAACCGCTGCCCAGCCATTTGGCCTACAGATATTGGGGTGACGCGTGATCAGCGCGTCGGGTCCCCTCGGCCGTTAATCTTGGTATTTGTGATCGGGGCGCTGTCTCACTGTCAGACAGCTACTCAATTGTCCTCACGATCGAGTGCACCCCGTTCCAACCGTCACGTCAGTTTTAAAATCCCTGATGGAGCCGGGGATCGAACCCGGGGCCTCCGGGAGAGAGGCAGGCGCACTACCCCAACACCACGGGGCCAGCACTGAAAAAAAAACAAAAAATTATAAATTAGTTTGAAAAGTATAATTAATTAATCAATTAAATTTAAAACAATCCATGGCGCGGGGCCCTGGGCGGTCGCCCTTCTCGCCCTCCCCTAGATTCGCCCCAAACAACTCAAACACATAGGCCTATAATATTGCACGATGCATGGAAAATGTAACTAATGAAATGATGATGATGTTAATTCATTTAGGGGCTTTGCGATATCGTGGTCATTAGCCCCATGCACTTGGGTGTGTGTAGAATTTGTCTGATGACCTGTGTTATTGTGGTGACTGTAGTAAAGTGTGTATTTACAATTCAGGTGAGTATTGGGAAGGAGGCGGCCGTGGTCTTAAGTTAGGAACTATCCCTAACAATGTTATTGGTTTTACATCCCTTTTAACAACTGCGGCTTTTAGAGATGCCTAGGTGCCGGAATTTTGCCTCAAAGGGGATCTTTAACATGCCAGTAAATCTACCGACACAGCTCCCCTGCATTTGTGTACCCTCAAATGCCAACTTGCAGGATTCGATCCTGAAAACTTGGGCTCAGCAGGAGATAAAGTAACCGCTGAGCCACGCAGCCAGCCAGGAACCATCCCGGTATTTGCCTGGAGTAGAAGTGGGAAACGACGGATAACAACATCCACGATGGCTGAGATGGGAAACAAACCCAACTCCTCTCAGTTTTGCCTCACGAGGTTGAGTGGACCCCGTTCCAGCCCTCAGACCAGAATTAAATTTCTTGACAAGAGCTGGGAATCGAACCGGGCCTCCACAGTGACAGCCAAGCATGCTAGACACTATGCAACAAGGCGAACTCCAACTCGGCTAATCGACTTTAGAATAACAATACTAGATAGCCTACTTCCCCATAAAACGGATGTTATTCCTATAGTGCTCCTGGTGGCTTGGCAAGTGGAGGCCGAAGAAGTGTTGCACAATTTATTTTGTAGCTTGAAATGTAGGTCTGTAGTATATTGCATAATAATAAGTCCACCAATAGGAAAACTGCACGATTGAACTGTCCTGCATGGTATGGCATGCCTGTATGGCATATACTTTTTTTATGGTCCTGAGGTTCAATAAAGTAATAACTTGATTCATTCTGGAGGAGAACAAGACCATAGAGCCGTAGCCTATAGGCCTAGTATTTCATGTTTCTTTTACTATGAATTATTGTTGACTACCTATATTATGATACAGTTAGTTAGGCTATTGTTGTTTTAAGTGCTCAGGTCATCTGCCCCTCTACTATATTACAGGGTAGGTCTAGAATGGCGGCCGAAAAGAATCCGTGCGCCCGTGGCTGCAACCTCCGTGAGGAGGAAGCAACGCCGCACCTATCAGTTAAGTTTTTCTTTCATTTAAGAGTTACTTTTTAATGAAGTAGTCTGGTTCCCATGATACTGTAATCATTTAGTGATGACAGGGGTGATCCCAATATGTGAGCACACGAGCACCAAAAATTCAAGGCCTAACATTGTGTAAATAATTACAAGTATTATGGTTCATCGTATAGTCTACTTTTGTGTTACGGTAGGCCTACAGGTTTAAGTTTCTGTCTCAGCCGGCTTTGATTGCGAGGGTCAAGCAAGCAGACTGCTAAAATCTTATTCAACTCTCTGTTTTGCTTCTGAAATCCTCATTTTGATAGATTATAGGTCTATCCAATGAAGTTTTTCAGCTATTAGATCATGTTACATGCATAAAATACAAGCAGTCGAGATGTTAATCGAAGACTTACAATGTCAGGTTTCCTGTCGATGTTTTATCCAACTGGGTTCAGAAACTTTCTCTCTGCTTGGCGAATGTAGCCTACTCCCATGTACTGGAGCTATCTGAACAGCACTCTTATCACAAGGCCTGCTGTAGGCAATATCCAAAATATTATAATGTATTAATTCTTTTCTTTCTTTCTTTCTTTATCTATCTATTAGGTCATGTTTTGAACATAGGTACAAGCCATTAAGGTGTTAACCAGGGAGTTAAAATGTCTGGTGCGACCATTTGACCACTGTATGTACACAACACGACCTCAGTCCCTAGAAGTACTGTAGCAATAAATTGAGCTACAAAGCTGAAGCACCATCATTTTTGTAGCCTATATCATACTGTATTTGACCAGCGGGCCTTTATCAACCCATGGATACTGTACCCTAATTTATACCATAGAAAACTATTACCAATCCTTTTTATTGGAATCAATGTAGGCCTATTGGTAGAGTTTGTGGTTTTTAGCATTTGCGATAAAGATGAAAATTGTTAAAACTTTGTAGGTAAGTTATATGCTTTAATGTTTTATGATTTTTTTAAGCAATTCTGATTTAAATGTAGTCATAAAAAGTAAAATTGGTTCAAAATGTGTAATTATACGATAAATACAAAATTATACGATAAACACAAAATAAATGTAAATTTCTTGGATTTATGCCAAACATTTAAAGAAAAACAACACTTTCTTTTTCTTTCATAAAAAAGATACATGTTTTTATTTCCGGGGAAAATACTGCATATGAAATCGTGAAATGAAGAGGAGTGTCAAATTGGAGTTCTCAAGTGCACATGTCTAGGCCATTTGCTTGCCAATCTCATAGTTGGTTCTTCATCCTAATGTAGAGTATTTCCGATTATAAATACGGTAGAAATCTATTGTGGGTCATGTCACAATGTCTTCATTTGTCCTAGCTGATGAAGGGGCAGATTTTCATTAATACTATGCCTCGAAACATGTACTAGTGGTTAAATAAACACAATAAGTATTGACTAGATGGAACACCGTATATTTCAATAGTTTTAAACTGGTTGTTTGTGAGCACAATTAAGTTAAGTGGTAAATTTTCATAATTTTGTTATGTTTATTTGTATGTTAGCTTCTCTATCTCAGCATTCCATAGTATTTTGTTAATAATATGTCGAGCAATATTACAAAATATATTATTGAACTATATTATTTTAATCCTAATTGCTACATATAATATCGGCCTGAAACCTTACTTTTAACCTTCTAGCGCTCGTGCCTTTTGGAATAATGCGCGATCGCGAGGTGATAATTTGACCGCCCATTTATAGTTGTATTTTTTTTGTTTTTTTTGTTTCACTCAGTTTTTTTCTGAATGAATAATGGTCAATATAGTTAAATAACTTGATATACACATATTTAGATGCTTAAAATAACTTTACTTACATTTATTTAAACAAAAAGGTAATGATGAACCCTTAATCATAACAATTTTGAAATAGCATAAGTAAAGTTCACCAGTTGGTCACAGAAATGATCTTGAAAAGAAAAGATAAATATTTAAAAGATAAGGAACTGAAATCCATCTCTAATTTGGGAAATTTAAATCTCTTGCAATAAGCTAAACCATATCGATATCATTGTCCTCCAAACCTTCGTCGCAAATGTTACAGGTTACTTGAAGCGACGAATGATTTATGCACTCATATCTTGTGCATTTGTGGCACATCAAACGAGTTCTGTTGTTCTTTTTAGACCTACAGTAATAGCAAATAGGTACTTTTCCAAGAAAATATACAGTTCTTTAGGAAGGCACCACATTTTATTTAATCAGTCAATCTTTACATTACATTGCACGATCCTTCAAATTGTCGGCCATTAGGTCCATCGCTAAGTTGAAGGTGTATTTTCTCCTTACAGTGGTGTCATCAGGGTGATTTGCTTGGAATATTTTCAATGAATTTATTCCAGCGACATAAGCGAAAAAAAAAAGGTTCCATCGGCCATCTTTGCGTTCTTCTAGAGGTAGAGCATCTGTCTCGAGCTCATCAAGTCTAGAGAGCATCCAGCGTTTAGAAAAGACTGTGGAGCCTTATGGCGACGGTGTTGCTAACTCTAGGCAGAGGTAGCACTGACGTCATACGTTATGTTCACCCGCTTCGAGTACTGCGCTTTCATAAGTTAGCGAGACAACCACAACCCCAGCAGCTACCTGAAATAGAACAAGCCCAGGAAGGAGCAGTTTTGCAGGGGTTAACGGATTGGACCAGTATTAAGGATACTGTATGCGAAGAGAACCAATAACGACATTCATTTCGTTGTGATATGACGCATTACTGATTGACAGATGTCGAGAGCACAACCCTTCCTTCCTTCTCGGATGTATGCAGACGATGTTAACAATTTTTATGTCAGCAATACTGTTGATCGTCACCTCTTTAGTTTTTAGTTAGGTTGTAATTTAGTTTCTTTCAATTTTATTCTCATTGTTTTGTTTAGATTAATATTTGAAATATTGTAGTGAGTTAGCCGTGCGGTTAGGGGCGCGCAGCTGTGAGCTTGCATTCGGGAGGTAGTGGGTTGGAACCCAACTGTCGGCAGCCATGATTCGATCGAACAGAAAATAAAGCAGACACACAACAGTAACACCAATGACGGATAGTGCTTCAGAACTTATGTTGTCGGCGGATCTAAGCACGTGCTCCACTCTGGGCGAGCGTGCAGCACAGGACGAGGCTCTTCTTTCCAGCGTGCTAACCTCGAAAATGTTTAAATTACTAAGACGTAATATAAGCGATACTTGTACGAAATAACAAAGGTAATTGTAGGAAGCTATTATGACGAAAAATATATATGTTCAGAGTTCCTTCATGATAAAAGGTGAGACAACAAAACCAGTGTAGGGGGGATTTCCGTTAAAAGTAAAAGCCCATTAGACCCACAGTCTTTTCTAAATGCAGGATGCTCTATACTATGCCACGCCTCCTTTAGTAGAATTGTAATCCGTCATTTGCAGAGGGTTCGTGGTCAGTCTCGTCAGCAACGTGGACAACAGTAGTACAACCTTCTTTCGTTTAGTGACCACAGAAATCAAGGTTTTATCATCCTGGCATGCAAATTGATACTTTCCAGGAACTAAATGCTTATTTTCTGTCACAAATTCAGGAGGAATCTCCCTTTTATTTCTCCTCAGGGTGCCTACAAATATCAGACCTACTCCCAGCAAGTACTCGGCAAGTGGGTAACTGATTAAATAGTTATCAGTAGTTACGTTCCGATTTGTACATTTTATTGGATCGGTCAATCTTTACATTACATCGAAAGGTTTGTTAGAGGTTACGTAAGGCCCGGGATTTTGCTTTCCACAATATATCTCCACGTTGGGGTGGGGGTTTGCCTGTTCCTCTATCGGGCGCGTCCCAGGTGGCGGATAGGGGGGCTCGCCGGACTTGTCCGGAGGGTTTGAGGGAAATAAAATACCTCTCGCGGACCAAAAACAGGCCCCTTGCCAGGGTTATGGTGAAGCTACGTTAGGCCTAGCAAGCCAGTAGTGGATATGAAACTGCTTTTAAAACGGGAACGGGCCTCGGAAAGGACAGATCTAAAGGAAGCAGACCTGGCTATGGAAATGGACTACGAATCGGAACTTTGAATATAACTTCATTGACGGGAAGAGTGGAGGAGGTTGTGGATATGATGGAGAGGAGAAAACTGGATGTACTCGGACTGGCAGAGACCAGATGGAGAGGGGAAGGAAGAAAAGAACTGAGAAATGGCTTGCAGCTATACTGGATAGGAAATGAGGAGGGGAAGAGAAATGGAGTGGGAATGGTGGTGAGAGAAGGGCTGAGGGAGGAAGTAAAGAAGGTAAGTGATAGAATAATTAGAGCCAGAATCACTGTGAAAGGTAGAAACCTGGACATTCTGCAAGTCTATGCACCACAGGTGGGATGCACAGAAGGCGAGAAGGACGAGTTTGAAGAGGAGTTGCAGAAGCAGTTAGTGGGGAGAGATCTGATAGTCATGGGAGACCTAAATGCCCATGTCGGAACTGATAGAAGAGGTTTTGTGGAAGTGATTGGTGGTGAAGGATGGGGAAACAGGAATAAGGAAGGAGAGAGATTGTTGGAACTGTGCAAGATAAATGGGCTAATGGTTGGAAACACATGGTACAAGAAGAGAGAGAGCCATAAAATTACTTGGTACAGCAGGGATTTGACTAGGAAATCAGTGGTGGACTATATTCTATGCGGGAAGGAGACAAAGAAGAGTATCACGGATATAAGGGTAATACCTTCAGAAGCCCTGGACAGTGACCACCGTCTGCTGGTCGCCAAGGTGAGAGGACTGAAGGAAAAGAGGAGAACTGAGAACCAAGAAAGAAGAATAAGGACATGGAAGCTGAAGGAGGATGGAAATAAGGAGAAGTTCCAGATATTAGTGAGGAACAAATTACCGAAGGATGATCCGAAAACAGGTGAAGAAGAATGGAATAGGTTCAAGGACGTGTTGGTAGAAGCAGCGGAAGTCGTGTGTGGCAGAACTAGTGGAAAGAAAAGGTGGAAGGAAACACCATGGTGGAACCCCAGAACTAAGGAAGCAGTAAAAAAGAAAAATGAAGCATTCAGGAAATGGTTCCAACAGAGGACAGACAGAACAAGAGAAGAATACCAAGAGCGGAAGAAAGAAGCAGGAGAAGTAGTGAAGGAAGAGAAAAAGAAATGGCTGGAGAAATGGACAGAAATGATGGAGGAGGACTGTGATGGCAGTAAGAAAGTGTTGTATGGAATGATAAAGGCAAAGAGAAGAGATACAGGGGAAAATGTCAGAATGGTGGACAGGAATGGAAAGGAGGTCGAAAATATGGAAGAAGTAAAGGTTATCTGGAGAGAATACTTCAAGGAACTCCTAAATCCAACTAAAACCAGCATAGTGGACATTGTGGAGGAAGAAACAGACAGTGACCAAGACATTTCAGAGAAGGAATTGACATGGAAAGAAGTGGAGGAAGCATTAAAGAAGATGAAAGGGGGAAAGGCACCGGGAATAGACGAAGTGAGTGTGGAGATGGTGAGAGCAGCAGGGGTGATAGGAACACAGTGGCTCTTTCGAGTAATGAAAGTGATATGGAGGGAGAAGAAAATACCAGAGGACTGGAAAAGAGGGATAATAATACCCATATTTAAAAAGGGAAGTAGGAAGGAATGCAAGAACTACAGGGGAATTACACTCATGTGCCACTGCGCCAAAATATTTGAGAAGGTACTGGAGAGAAGAATTCGGACAGAAGTTGAAGATGGGCTGAGGGAAGAACAGTATGGATTCAGGCCAGGAAGGTCAACAGTTGACCTCATCTTTGCAGTAAGACAGCTACAAGAACACCATTATGAATATGGGAAAGATCTGGTGATGACCTTCTTGGATATTGAGAAAGCATATGATAGTATTAATAGAAACAAGGTATGGGAAGAAATGAGAGCAAAAGCAGTGACCAAGGAGACAGTGGCAAGAGTGAAAGCAATGTACGAGGGAAGCAAAAGCTGTGTAAAGGTGGGAAGAGAGAGAACGGAATGGTTTCAACTGGAGAGTGGTCTGAAACAGGGAAATGCCCTCTCACCCCTGTTATTTATAGTGGTGATGGATGAAATCATACGAAAAGTGGTAAATAGCATTGGGGAAAGGAAAATGAAGGCAATGTTGTTTGCTGATGACCTTCTGGTATGGGGAGAGGATGAGGAAGAAGTACAAGAGCAATTAGATGAGTGGGAGAAGGTAGTGTTATTATATGGGATGAAGTTCTCAGCACAAAAGAGTGAAGTGGTCATCACAACGAGGAAGAAGAACAGACTGGATAGGGGCATAACACTTGGAGGACAGCAGTTGCAGAAAGTAGAATGCTTCAAGTACTTGGGAAGCATAATTGAAGAAAAGGGAGGCAATAGGATGGAAATAAATGAGAGGGGAAGGTGCGCAGATGGATTTTTCAAGAGTGTTAGGGGGATGATATGGAATAAAGATGTACCACAAAAATGTAAAGGAATCATCTACAAGACCTACTTTGTGCCAATTTTGACATATGGTTCAGAAACATGGGTGATGAAGGAAAGGGACAAGAATAAAATACGAGCAGTGGAGATGAAGTTCCAGAGGAGTAGGGTAGGAGTGACAAGAATGGACAGAGTAAGGAATGAGAGAGTCAGGGGGATGGTAAGAGAGGAACCATTGCAAAATAGAATAGAGCGATCTAGGCTACAATGGTATGGACATGTGAGGAGGATGGAAGAGGAGAGGATACCGAAGAAGATGTTTGGAATGGAAATGACGGGAAGGAGGCCAAGGGGAAGACCAAGGGACAGATGGACAAAAGGAGTTAAGAAGAGTGTGGAGGAAAGAGGAGTGTGCTGGGACACAGTAAATGACGAGAGATGGTGGATGGACAGGAAACGATGGAGAGGCTTATGTTCCAAGCAGACCCGACCAGCGGTTGGAAACTGCTCAAGATGATGATGATGATCTCCACGTTGTAAGTGTAGAACACAACACATACATTTTCAGGCCGTATTTTGCCGGCTTTTTGGCCATGTATTGGATAAACCCGCAACGACCACGGTATGCTATCAGCATTTCATCCACTGTCACAAATTCGCTGGGATTATATGAACGCTGACAGTTGGCAACAAATTTAGTAAATAGTTCCCGTATAGGGGCCAGCTTGTTGTAAGACGAACGTTCAATTCTTGTTTTCACATCATCGAAGCGAAGGCTCCTCAACAGAAATCGAAAACGATTTTCACTGAAATTGGCACACAGAATTGTTATTCTAGTCCCGTTATCAGTGAAAAGTTCTGACAAATTTTTCCATTTTACAGCCATCAAAAACAGAGCACCAAAAAACGCTAATATTTCTGATCTTGTAGTGTCTCTGTAGTCCCTCTCCCGACCTTGAGGATGTTCCACTCTTTTCATAGCCTTAAAAATATTTGTATATTTGTTTGACAATATCATCAATCATGTCCTCACTCATGATTTGAAGAACACATTCCTGTCTAGTTTTGCACTGGCAAGCAAGTCCCCTAGGGCCAGGGAAAATTTTTGTTATGTTTTTTGATTTCGTTTTCGAATTTGCTGTAACAGGTTTATCTACCCACAACGTTTCACCATCTTTTGCAATGAAGTAGCCAACGCTGTCGATGTCATAGTCGTCCTCTTCATCAGGGCTGTCGACGTCCACTTCAGAGTCACTGCTGTGCCTGTCTTCTTCAATTTGTTGTGGCACAAAATTTATGTCATCTAGATGGTCGATTTTGTTTTCTTCTCCATCTTCACCTATGTCCTCTAGATCTTATAGAATTTGTAGAATGTCGTCAGGTTGGCAGTATCAGGCAGATGACCTCGTAGTTCTGCCCCTTGAAACCTCAATAACTAACTATCAGGCCCTAAGAGAAAGACATTTATTTATTTTGTGCGGTAGGTATGTTTTGTTTGAATACGTTTGAGATTTGACATATATATCCTCATGAAGTACACAATTAGTAATTTCTTAAAATACTCTAATAAACTTAAAATATGTACTTACATTTTTGGTTATGACGTTAGAGAAACGCTCGATCTTCTGTTCCACATGCGCTTGCAAGGCGGTTTTGTGGCCGTCCGTGCGACCCTCTGCGACCAGGACTACTTTGACACTGACTTCCTACGAGCTGCGGCGAGTTGAAGGCCAAATGTGAATGGCATCTAGTGACAAGATAGCCAACTAGGGAATACCCTTGGTCCCCCATTGTTTCTTAGAACCGTTTACATATACAGCGTTTTTTTCCAAATTGGCGGCCAATTTGCCGCCGCCGCGAGCGCTAGAAGATTAATCAAAATACTACACAGTGCTAAATCTGAAACCATAGATGTGAAATTTTGTATTTTAAAATGCTAAAAACCACAGACTTATGTATTGGTTATTCCTTGATGTGTGTAGCAAGAAAAGTACTTTCTATGAAGGTTGTTCAAATAAAACATATCGACTTATGTCTAGAAAAGAACACAATATGTATTGGACATACAGTACTGTTTGTAGAAAGTGAAATACCCAGAAGAAATGCTCGGAGACACTCGTAGAACAGGGGTCCGTGTAGGCCTGCGGTACCATACTAAGTGATTGAAATGGCAGAGAGATGGCGTGCACATTGGCCCACCAGTGCCCTCTGTCGTGGGACCGGACAGGTCAGTGTTCGTACAGCTCTGTCGGCGTGGGACCATCATACCAAGTGCATACCTGCCAACTTTTACGGTTTATCCGTAAAATTTACGGAAATTGCAGCATTTTACGAATGAACGGTGTCATTTTATGATTTCGCGGACAAAAATTTGAAACTATAATTAACATTCGATAATCCATCCCACTTCCGTACAATCGATTGTTTGCGTGGGTCGAAGGTAAGTCCACTATAGTCGATAACTCTTTCTTTGATATGATTGAGTACTTTTAACTGTGTGATGTTTGTGTCGTCATTGTAATTGAATTTGAAGCCGGGATAACAGTTCTTCCATGTGAATCTTATGTGTCGACAGGCTCTGCTTCGCAAATTCTTTGTTCCGCTCCATTCGCTCGTTGCGATTTAACCCATATTCTTTGACCACGTGAGTTGTTCATTGTTCCCGAAGTTGGCGTTCCTTGAATGTTTTCGTCTTTTAAGGTTATGGCATATTTTAATGAAGTGTTCGAGTTTTTGTGCTATAACTTCATGCATTGCAGTTTCCTGTATTCCTTGGACTAATTACATTCGTTCCACGTGTGTGTTTTTAATACCATGTGCATATTCTTTTTTCACGAGGTTGGCGTCGTGTACATTTAATGGTTTTAGACTTTATGTGCTTTGACATGTTTTAATGAAGTGTTGGCTCTCTTAAGTGTTTTATGTTATAATTTTATGTGACGTTCAGTGATCCAGGTTCCTTTCGATGTTTTAGTAGATATCGAGAATGAACAAATCCAACAAGAAACAGTACTTCCAGACATTTAAAGAATCATACTCTGTTGTTTTTCCGTGCATACTAAAATCAAGAAAGGGAGAAAAATTTGCCTTTTGCACGGTATGTGGGTGTGATATTAATATTGCACATGGTGGAAAAAACGATTTAAGTAATCATGTGAAGTGCGGTAATCACATAAGTTATGTTAAATCGAAGGAAGATAGCAAGAAACACTTTTTTTGCTAAGTCTGGAAATGTTGACAGTGACGTAATTAGGGCCGAGTGTCTGTTTACTTCCTTTTTGGTGGAACACAATGTGCCCTTAAGTGTGGCTGATCATGCTGGTGCTTTATTTAAGAAGATGTTTCCCCACATCAGAAGTTGCAAAGAAATATAGTTGTGGTCGCACGAAAACGACATGCATTGTAAATAAAATGGCAAAAAATGCATCATCTGAAGATGTTAAGTGCCTTCAGAACGGACCATTTTCTTTGGCAACGGATGGAAGCAATGATACGAATGCCAAGTTGTATCCTATTGTTGTTACATTCTATGACGTTCCGCAGGAAAAGGTAGTGAGCACTGTGCTATCCAACAGAGCGAAACATAGGTAACCTGATGTTATCACAGCTGAGTTCTCATAATATACCAATTGAAAACTGTGTGGCTTTCTGCTCCGACAATGCTCCTGTTATGATAGGACACAAAAATGGGGTTTCAGCAGTTCTGAAGGAAGTTCAACCAGGTATTGCCATCATATGTTGCATTTGCCACCTGATTAATCTAGCAGCTGAAGAAGGTGCTGGAAGATTACCAGTTAAGTGGATGAGATCCTTGTTGATATATTTTATTTCTTAGAGAAGAGTGTAAGGAGAAAAGAACGCCTGCAGAAATTTCAGAACTTGCACAATAAAGAGGCAAAGAAAATTCTGAAGCATGTATGTATTAGGTGGTTATCTTTAGGCAGATGTTTGGATAGACTACTGGACCAGTGGGATCTGCTTCTTTCTTTCTTTCTTTCTTTCTTTCTTTCTTTCTTCCTTCCTTCAAGGAGGAAGTAATATTATGTACCCAAAACATTTCCACAAGCTTGACATCTTTCAGAATACCTAATGTTGAACAAAGTGGATCCAAAGAGTATCAGAAGAAGAGAATTCTTGATTCTGCTACTACACATGCCCCTAAAAGAATAGCATATTCTTCCAAATGTGACAAACCCATCCTAAAAAGTAAGACTTCTGCTACAACTCATGAGGAAAAATTGTTTTTGTTCCTGTTCTCAAACTTGAACAAGGCCTTTTCCACTTTCCTTCATGTGACTATTCCTGTATTTGACAAATTGAATGTTGCCCTTCAGACTTCTTCCCCACAAGTTCACTTGTTATTAGAACTTCTAATGGATTTTCTAAAGCAGCTGCTGTTCACCAAGTTTGTTAAGCCCAAAATTGTCAAAAGCTTCTCATTGCTTGAAGTTGAGTACAACTTGATTCAAAATCAAAGAAGTGATGAGTTAGTTATTGGCATTCAAACTTCGAACATAGTGAATGATCTCCAGGTTACAGATAAATCCCTTTTCTTTTCATCAGTGAGAAATTACTTTTGTACTGTCTGTGACTACATCATCAACAAGTTCCCACTCAAGGATGACGTATTAAAGAATGCTCAAGTTGCTAGGTTAGACAAAATTGAAGATGCACTGTTTTCTTCCATTCGTTTTTTCTTGGAAAAGTTTCCTATCATGTTATGCAAGGAAGAGAATGAAACTACAGATGAGGTGGTGAATGAGCTTCAGAGGCAGTTCACAGCTCTTCAGGTAGATGACACTTTGGCTGCACATCAAGATGCTGCAAGTGATTCCAGTTGGGCACAAATATCAAGAATTCATGGAGCCGATGGACTTCTTAAGTATAACCGAATTTCTAGAGTAATGCTCTCTATTCTCACCATACCCCATAACAATGCAGAATGTGAACGTGTCTTCAGCCATGTGAAGAAAAATAGAACACAGTTCAGATCATCCATGTCCAATGAATCTCTGGAGTCTATTTCTATTTTGAAGACCAGAAGTTCTGATCCCTGTTATGACAAAACATTTTCTCATGACTTTTTGCAGGAAACTAAAAAGGGCACGACCATGACTTTAAAGTCGAACTAGCATGTGATTTGCAGTGTGTATTATATTATTTGGAGCCTCCGTGGCTTAGGCGGCAGCACGCCGGCCTCTCACCGCTGAGTCCGTGGTTCAAATCCCGGTCACTCCATGTGAGATCTGTGCTGGACAGAACGGAGGCAGACAGGTTTTTCTCCGGGTACTCCGGTTTTCCCTGTCAAAATTTCATTCCAGCAACACTCTCCACTTATCATTTCATTTCATCTGTCATTCATTTAATCATTGCCCCAGAGGAGTGCGTCCGGCCTCGGCAGCCAGCACAGTTCATATCCTCGCCGCTAGATAGGGGCTTCATTCATTCCATTCCTGACCCGGTCGGAGACTGGAAGCAGGCTGTGGATTTTCATTTTTTCATTATATTATTTCTTGCCTGTGTTACGTTAAACAAGTTTTATTGTGTAAAGCCTTTTTCAATTATCGTATATCTGCTTAATTTATCAAGGAAGTCCTGTTATATATGCTTTAAACCAATATTCAGCACGCCTGCTGCTGATTAACATGGATTTCTTCTCGATTGTTATGTTCATCTATAAATCATGTAAGTAGATATGATTTCATTGAAGTATCCTGTTTAAAGCATGAATTATTGTATTTTGTAGCCCAGAAGTATTATTATTTTCGTCAAGCCTGGGTATGTCGAAAATCGTTGGATTTTTGGTCGCGCGTTAGGTTTACTGATAGCTCTTTTCAAAAGTTGGCAGGTATGCAAGTGGAAACATGTAAGCAAGTGCAACGATGCCTCGCCGACATCACAGGGTGGACTATCAGCATGTGAGTGCGGTTGAACGGGGCAGAATGCCTGGGCTCCGGGAGACGGGTCTGTCGTTCCAGGACATTGCGGCTCGTACAGAGCACGCTGCATCAACAGTAAGACGTATGTGGATCCAGTGGAGAGAGGAGGGCCGTACATAGCGATGACAGGGTACAGGACGACCCAATGTGACCACAGCGCGAGACGACCACCATCTTCTCCTCATGGTCGTCCTCGGTGTTGGCTCGACGTTGGAGCACTACAAAGGGGGTGGACATGTCTGTGTCGACGGTGCGGCGCCTTCTTTTGAGGGCTGGATGGTAGCACACATGCCACTGCGTCGGTTTCCATTGACTGGGGACCACCGACGCCTCCCACTACAATGGGCACGTGCACGCCGACACTGGCAGGCTGAGTGGCGAAATGTAGCGTTTTCGGACGAGTCCCGCCTCATCCTGTCCTACAGTGATGGCCGCATATGCTCTCCGAGATCATCAAGTTCCAGAAATGTATATAAACTGGGTAAAAATGCTGTACAACAACACCAAAAGCCACGTGCGATGCCCTGCAGGACTGACAGCTTCCCTGTGACAGTTGAGGTCTCCCCTGCTCTTTGTTATCGTCATGAATTCCATAACGCGAGACCTGCAGAAGTGTGTCCCATGGACATTGCTATACGCTGATGATGTGATGGTAGCGGCAGACTCCAGGAAGGATCTTGAAACCCAAGTGCAGACATGGCATGATCGTCTGCAAGGATTTGGTCTTCGTTTGAACATCCACAAGACTGAATACCTCAAAACGATTCCATACCCTGGAACTATAGGTATTAATGGAGCTCCTCTTACCAAGGTAAATACATTCCGATACCTAGGTTCACGATTGCATAGCGACAGTTCTGTGAATGAAGATGTGCGAGCACGAATCAATGAGACTTGGATGCGATTCAGGGATGTCACCGGTGTTCTCTGTGATAAGAAGATGCCTAGCCGCCTAAAATCAAAGGTATACCGCACAATGGTGAGATCAGTTGCATTATATGGTACTGAGTGTTGGCCAGCACCTAGAGGAGCTGAGCACTCACTTCATGTCATGGAAATGCGGATGCTGCGAAGATCTTTAGATATTTCTCTGCTCGACCATATCCCCAACACAACGATTCGACATATAGCAGGTGTGGCTCCAATCAATGAAAAAATGCAGGAATGGAAACTCCGTTGGTATGGACACGTCCGTGCACCACAAAGTTCAGTCATCGGCTCGGCCTACCATCTAACAGTCGATGGCCAGAGACAGAGTGGGAGACCAAAATTGCGGTGGCTGGACACTATTAAAGCAGATTTACGATCAAGAAACTTGAAATCGCAAGTAATGGCGTGCATTGATCCAAAAAGCGGACCCCGTTCCTACGGGATGACGCTAAGAGGAAGAAGAAGAACCTGAAATAAATTATGTATGATTAAGATACTGTATATATATTGTTATGGACTATTGAAGAACAAGAAAACTAAGGGATGAAATATTTCGCTCGTCAAGCGAGCATCATCAGATCCAAATATGCAAGGCAAATAGCTTTACAAATCACCACCATACCCACAGTGACACCCACAGATATTCTCTGCCCTCCAAAAACAAAATACAAGAAAACCTGTCAGAAAGCTTAGTAAGAGTGGTAATTATCTGATAAATATTAAAGCACTAAGCACCCAAAGAAAGAACCATTCATTTTAATATTGCAAAACTTGGAAATGACCATCAGTCTCTCCCCCTAAAGCAATCAATGAAGGTGTGGCTACACCATTTCTAGTGTTTCGAATAACTGCAGTTTGTGTTTTATATAGATTGTAGATCACCTTTCTGTCCCTATCCTATACACAACAGCATATAGATGACAGTTTGAGGGAGTCAACAGATATTCATCCGACCTGCTGAGTTACCTGTCCTACTAATGAACAAGTTTCACTATACCTTCCGTAAAGGATACTGTTTGTAGGTGTAACCACCCTTCCATAGCATCATAGTGGTTCATTATGCTTTGGAAGAGTGGTTTCACCAACAACTAGTGTACTTCTTCATGCAGGGAATGTGAAGTTTTGAAGCCGCTTTTTCAATTGACCGACTGAAAAGTTATAAGGAGTTTAGGGAAACTTGTTCAGTGTTGGGATACATACCTAAACAGTGGAGGTGAACTCCCTCAAACTGTTGTCTGTATGCTGTCATTGTGATATTAAGTTTGTTTCTAGACATCATCTTTCTTTCATTTGATTAACCCTTATACAGATGTGGTCAAATTATTACAATGTTGGTGTTATTGTCTTAAAGACACTCTAGGTACAGTATGTCAATATCTCTAAAGTGGTATAATTATAATTGATACCTGTATACAGGGTGATTCAGCTAAGATGACCACCTCAAAATCTACAGAACCGTTTAAGATATCGTCATACCTTTCGAGATATTAAAGGTTTCCATACTCGTTGGATTTGTAAAATAAGCACATCACTGAACCTGACACTTGATTCTTAGTTGTTCCTGTGGGTGAAATTAGTATAGTCCCATTTAAAAAACGAAAGTTGCTACCGGTTTCTCGGTAAATGCGTATGTGCTGGGAGCTAAATGGACCGTGTTGTACGAGCCCCGTAGTACAAATTAAGAATTTGAAAACAGAATGACTATGTCGTAAACGGTTCCTTAGATATTTGAGGTGGTCATCTTAGCTGAATCACCCTGTATATGTTATTATAGTCCTTAATGTGCTCAGTGAGGGCTGGATCAGGGTGCAGGCTCAGCGTTGTGAGGACAATAGAGTAGCTGTCTGACAGTGAGGCAGCGCCCTGGTCACGGAGACCAAGATTAACGGCTGAGGGGACTCGGCACGCTGACCACGTGTCACCCCATTATCTGCAGGCCAAGAGGCTGGGCAGCGATCGCTTGGTAGGCCTAGGCCCTTCATGGGTGTAGTGTCACAGGGTTTCTTTTTTTATTAATGTGCTGAGTACAGCACATTTTGGGTACATTTACACACAAAAAGAAGAAAACGAATAATTTGAAACAACTGAATTAGGAATTCACCCAAAGTTATGACTCTGCATTAATGATGTTATTTAATCAAATAATCATAAATATTTGTATATAGTCGGTGGTGGACAATTTCTTAATAATTATTGAAATATTTAGTGTTCTGTTATTAGACAGCTTGAGTATATACCGTGATATGTATGTGTCTAGGGGAAATTTTTAGTGTAGTCGATAATGTCACAGATAGCGTGTGGATGTTGATGTTCATTTGTTTGATGATATGACTTGAATTGCCGCCACATTACTCAGCTGTATAGGGTTTCAAATAGTGCGTCGTTACATTTGGATGCAGTCTCATGTGTTCAAGTGCAAGGTTTGGTCGTGAGTTACAAATGTTCATAAATTACTTTTAGTTGTTCAATTTAATTAAAAAGTTGTAATACTCTCTTCTAAAGCCATGGCGAGACAAAGCCATTGGTAGCTACTAGGTTAGACAACAGTCTGAGCAAAACCATTGGTCGCTACTAGGTTAGACACTGGACGAAACCATTGGTCGCTAGTACGTTAGACAACTGTCTGGACGAAACCATTGGCCGCTACTAGGTTAGACCAGTCTGGCCATACTTCTTGTACTACAAGCAAGGGGTTCTGGGGCATAAACCCCAGGTTAGGTTTGTGTTTGTATGTAAAGCCCAATGAGCACAAAGAATTTAACATGTATGCATCATTTAAACCTAAAGTGTCATCCATGACATCCTGGATGGCACCATTTTGTGTCTAGGGGTATTTTGTAGTTTAAGGTATGGTGATCTATACTACTCCCGACATGTGTGTCATCTAATTAACAATAATTTGACATTATGTGAAAATACTGCAATATTCTTCACAAATCAAAGAATTTCCTGCTCACAAGAATTTCACTCAACAAAAAATAGCTGACAGAGATAGGAATCTCACAACCACCAGTAACAATAAGGAAAACATGTAAAAATACCGGTATAGGGGTAAATGCTTCATCAGTGTTTTAAATAGAGAATTAATATTTGAGTGAATGAATAACTTGACCACGTCTGCACAATAACATAATTTATATGTATTAACAATTTATTTTGGGATTGTACACTTTTAATGTGAACCAGTGATGCAAAACCTACTAACTTTCTTTATGCAGCTTCTACTCCCTAAAATATGTTACCGATATATTATTAACTTTCAAGCAACACAGGTTAGATACAGTAAATGTATTGTATTTTGTTTCTTTCTGTTCAAACTAGTTGAAAATACAGTAGGCCTAGTTAAATTTTTTCTGTTAATGATTTTCTGATGGATTGAGAAGTTGGTTTTATTTTTGGCATATAACTTCCTCATATTAGGCCTAATTATAAAAGGTGGAAAAATATATAAGCTTAGGCCAGTCATGTATTGATAGTTAGAATCACTATCCGATCCCATTAAGCTTTCTTGTCTTATGTTATCCTGCTATAAAATATTTCCATTGTTGAGTACCAACAACTTTTTGTTGATGACACCAGATGGAGAAACTTACAGGGTGTATACTACTCTGGAAAACGGGGAATACTCAGGGAATTTTTAGCCTACTTTTCACATTTTGCAAAAATGAGGAAAAAGTAGACTTATGAAATCGGTCTGGGCAAAATAATTGTCTGTGTGTGTGTGTGTGTGTCCCCACCCTATTAACTCCTAAACGGCTGCAGCAATCGAATCCAAATTTGGCATGAGTAAAGATCTATAGCTGAATATCTCAAGCCTATATTTGAAAATGATGACAGTGCTACCAACTGCTGAAAAAAACGCAATTGAAATTTGAGCTCCATGTTGGATATCTTGGAAGGTATGCACACATATAGATAATAATATTTCAATTTAATTTCCAGGAGGCCATGCATGGCAGTGTTGCCAAAATGATTCTAAGCCTGCTGATAGGTCCAATTTTTAAATGCATATAACTTCTACACTATCAATTGGATTTCAACCAAATTTCGTATGTACTATGTGTACATAAACAGATATGGCCAGGGGCGGATCTAGGGGAGGGCGACCGCCCTGGGCCCCGCGGTCTGGGGGGGCCCCGCACCACGGATTTTTGATTTAATTAATTAATTATACTTTTCAAACTAATTTATAATTTATATTCCTTTTTTCGGTGCAGCTATGACCTCTCGGGAAGACTTTAGCCGCGAAAAAAAGTCACAAAGTAATATTTTAATATTTCATAGTTTACATAATCTTCTTCAATGGGACTTAAAGGTTTCATTCATAATATTTAAAAAAAGGACTGTAGTGTATTCAAAATATTGTAACTATTCTTTATTTTATTATTATTACCCAACTATTTTCCATTTGATTTGATATTTTTTTTATTTCCTATTGTTGTGGGCCCCACCTTATCTTATTGCCCAGGGCCCCGCAAGGCCTGGATCCGCTACTGGATATGGCTGAGCGTATTCTTAAAAGCCACCAGGGCTGCCAACTCTTAATAAATGCTCTCAATTTCTTTTATCAAAATACCAGTATATCAGAAAGTATGCAAGCCGACAGCTTTAAACTATGCACACGTATAGTACCTGACATTCTAGATTAATTTGGAGTAACTTATGTACGTCAGTGCTACCAACATGATTCTAAGCCTGCTGATAGGACCAGTTTTTAAATACATGTAACTTCTATACTATCAATTGGATTTCAACCAAATTTCGTATGTGCTATGTGCAACATAGCAGATATGACTATGCTTATTCTTAAGAGCAACCAGGGCTGCCAACTGTTAATAAATGCTGTGTCTATTTTTTACCCTGATATTAATGTATCAGAAAGTATGTATGCCAATAGCTTTAAAATTTGCACACGTATAGTACCTGACATTCTAGATTAATTTGGAGAAACTAATTTACGTCAGTGCTGCCAACACGACTAAGCCTGCTGATAAATCCAATTTTAAAATGCATGTAACTTCTATACTAACAAATGGATTTCATCCAAAATTGGCACAACAAGAGATCATAATATTTCAGATTATTTCTGACCAACACATGCATGACGTTGTTGCCAACATGATTTTACGCGCACTGGTAGATCCAATGTCTAACTGCATGTAACGTCCATGCTATCCATTGGACTTGCACCAAATTTTGTATTCTGTACCTTAAGAGATGGAACTAACAATATATTCAGTCACCAGGGCTGCCAACTGTAGTGCTCTATTAGGCTACATTATACCAGGTACTATATTTCCAACTAATTAGAAATTTCAATATTACCAATTAAATTTAGTCATTATTCTAGATAGGTCTATATAGATTGGCATGAATCTTATACTTACTTACTCCATGGCGCTACAACCCGAGGTGGGTTTTGGCCTCTTGGACAACTGCTCTCCATGTTGGTCTATCCATCGCCTTGCTCCTCCATCCTCTCACTCCCATTGCGACGAGGTCTGCAGTCACACCATCCAACCATCTCTTCTTAGGACGTCCTTTCCTCCTCCTGGAGAATAGCCTCCCTTTCAACATTCTCTTGGGCATCTGGCTCTCCGGCATCCTCTCTATATGTCCCAACCATTGGATTCTCTGTGCCTTTATAAACTTTACGATATCTTGTTTTCCAATCAATTCGTTTAGTTCATGGTTATATCGTATTTTCCATCCATCTTCCTCTCTAACAGGGCCGTATATTCTTCGCAGTATTTTCCTTTCAAAACACTTCACAGTATTTTCATCATCCATAGTTAATGTCCAAGCTTCAGAGCCATATGTCACTACTGGTCTTATCATTGTCTTATATATCTTCATTTTGGTTGTTCGCGATATAAGTTGATTCCTGAGCATCTTGATGTTTGCATAGTATGCTCTGTTTCCAGCCTGTAATCGATCTTTAATACAGTTTGTCATATCACACTGGTTGTTAATAAGTACTCCTAGATACTTAAATTGTGTCCACACCCTCAAATGTCTTATCGCCTATTTTAATATCATGCGGGGCTCTTCTTGTGTTAGATGTGGACATTACCATGCTCTTAGTTTTACTCTCATTCACTAATAACCCAATATTTGTAGCCTCTTTCTCTAATTCTAAATATACTCTTTTCAGTGTATGCTTCTCTCTTGCTATGATCACTACATCATCTGCATAAGCACAGATCTGACTTGATTTGTTAAAAATAGTGTCTCCCTGGTCCACTTTACTGATTGCTTTATGTAGTGCAAGATTAAAGAGTACTGCAGACAATCCATCTCCTTGTTTTACACCCATATTAATTGTTAAGGGTTTACTCAGCTTATTTCCATTTTTCACTCGTGCCCATGTGTTATCTAGTGTCATCCTTATCAGCCGGATTATCTTTCCAGGTATCCTCATTTCTCCCAGTAATTCATATAGTCTTTCTCTACATACACTATCGAAAGCTTGTTTAAAATCTATAAAGAGCATGTGGAGGTCAATATCATGTGCATAAAACTTTTCCATCATCTGCCTAATTACAAAGATTTGATCCGTTGTACTCCGGTTGGGTCTAAAACCACACTGATATTCACTCAGAATTTCTTCTGAAAATATCTTCATTCTTTCTTTCAGGATACCTGATAGGATCTTGTAAATAACATTCAATAGAGTAATTCCTCTGTAATTCTCACATGCTAGTTTATCTCCTTTCTTAAATATAGGACATATTATTCCTCCCCTCCATCCATCTGGCATGTTCTCTTCTTCCCATATTCTTTCCAATAGTTTATGTATTCTATCTTCCAATGCCGCTCCTCCATATTTTATCATTTCTGCTACTATACTGTCTTCCCCTGGTGATTTGTTGTTTTTCATTTTCTTCATTACATTTGCCACTTCAAATCTTGTAGGACTCATAATACTTGCATTCTCATTCTCTGATTCTGTAGGACTCGTAATACTTGCATTCTCATTCTCTGATTCTGATCTAATTACTTCTTGTCTCTCGTTTTGTTGCATATGTTGTTCAATTTCTGGCTCTACACTTTCACTTAGTTCCTTAAAGTGTTCAGACCATCTATCTAACACTTTGTTCTCATCATTCAGTATCATCCCTTGTCTATCCTTGCATCTTCTTTCCCTCGGTTGGAAACCTTTCCCCATTTTACCAATTGCCGCATAGAATTTTCTTACTTCACTTCCCTGGTTTAATTCTTCTATTTCTATAAGTTGCTTCTTTATGTGTTCCTTTTTCTTTCTTCTACATACTTTGTTGGCATTCAACCTCAGTTGCCTATAATGTTCACAGTTGCTTCTTGTTTCTCTCAAGATCATCTTTTCTCTTGCTCTATTCTTCTCTTCTATTGCTTCCCTACACTCTTGATCAAACCATTCATTCCGGGTTTGCTGCCTCTTTCCGATTATTTCTTCTGCAGCCAGTTTAACTACTTCCTCTATTTTCTTACACTCTTCATTGAGATCATCTCTCTCTTTTTCTTCCTCTAATTTCTTTTGTATTTCTCTCTGATATTCCTCCTTAATTCTTTCATCTCCTAGTCTTTCAACGTTTATACTGTTCTTCCAGGTTTCAGATTCTGCTTTCGTTTTAGCCAGCTTTTCTCTAAGTACTGCTTTGACTAGACAGTGATCTGAATCACAATTTGGTCCTCTACAACTCCGCACATCTATAATTGACGATCTTGCATTGATTAACACATGGTCTATTTGATTCACGGTTGTAGAATCAGGAGCCTTCCAAGTACCTAAATGTATTCGTTTATGTGGGAAAACATGTGCTTTTGATCACCATATTGTTCCTGATGGCAAAATGCCCAAGTAGTGTGCCATTCTGGTTACTAACATCATGTAGTGTATGCTCCCCTGCACATCTCATCAATAGATCCTTCCCAATCTTTGCGTTCAAGTCACCCATTATTATCAATGTATCGTATCTCTGTATCTCACCGCATATCTGTTCCAATTGTTCATAGAACTCTTCCTTCTCATCCTCATCTTTCTCTTCAGTTGGTGCATACACTGTCAATATGGATATGTTCCTGAATCTTCCTTTGATGCGCAATTTACAAAATCTTTCATTTATGGCCTCATATTCCATAATACTATCCCTTACTGACTTGGATACCATAAATCCTGTACCATGTTGTCCTGTTCTGCTATTTGGACCACTATACAATAGTGAATATTCCCTTTTATCTATCCTTCCTTGTCCTTGCCATCTTACCTCTTGTAACGCTACAATGTCTAAATTAAATTTAGTTATCTCTTCTCCTATTTCATTCATCTTTCCTGGTCTCAACATCGTTCTTACATTCCACGTCGCAATATACAAATCTCTTTTCCGTAATCCAGGCCGAGGTTGTCTTCTGTTAAATCCGTCCTTCCGAGGCAGTTGTCCTTGTTTCGTAACAGGTTCTTTTTTTATGGTGTGGGGTTGTTAGCCCCACGTCCAACCCCCAACCTGGAGGGCCAGAGTATCCCGTTTAGTCTGGATCACCACCTTCGACCTGTCCGGCTTGGGAGACCCTACCAGTAGCTAAGCTACCGCCGGCATAGCTCTCAGGATCATTTGACCACGCAAGCTCCACCACCGCGTCAAGGTAAGGATACCATTGGTGGAGGCATGGATCTTATATTTTAAGAAAAGTAGGCTCTTTAGTTCGCCACAGAACTTCTTGTTAAATCCTGGAAACCTTAGGGAATTATCAGCATATTTAATGGCACTCAGGGAATTTTAGTTTTACAAGGTCCAACCTTGAATAATTGGAGATTAAGCATTTAAATTTTGAGAGGGGAAAAGTAAATCTGGTGATGATTGTTGTAGATGTATGTTTGTATTGACACTAAATCAGTAAGCTCTCATTTCTTGCAAGATAGAGCACACAATTACATGTGTAGACTGTGTATTTGTATATAAATGTGTAACTGTTAAGGTTTGTGAGAGCATTACTATTGACGAGCTACTTTAATACTTGCAAGTACAATAGTTTTTCTGGATGAAAAGTTTAGGAATTGGCAAAATACAGTACAGGAAAGAAAAAAAAACTTTTTTTTTTGTCATGCTACCCTTTATTGTTCGAGCACTTTTTGAAATGCTCTTTAACCTTCCGGCGGGATCAAGTTATCTTGTAATAAATCAGACTACTGTTATTTAAAGGGCCAGGGAGCTTCAGCATACCTGCCAACTTTCAAAAATAGAAATCCAGAAGATCCCAAAGCGCAAAATTTTAACGCGTACATGCGTCGCAAGGTCTTAAAAATAGCGAGAAAAGACTACAGGGGGAGAGATTACAAACTCTTGGTGATGTGAGACGATCTGATTCATTGTGCCAGTTGCCAAAAATTCTGAAGACTGATGATATCGTTTCTTACTTGAATTCAACACGAAAACACTAAATCGCACAAAAATTTGTCACACAATTGAACGAATACCAGAACTACAGCAAGCACCGCTTAAAACCAAGCTTTCCCGCTTACAAACAGTCGAAGCACAAAGAGTAATATAAATGCAGCGAGACGGGATTATCGATAATCTTTACAGGGTGTCTACTGTAAGGATTTTTAGCTACCTTTTAATTCAAGATACATCTGCGGTCGGCAACGAAAGAAGCTCATCGCGCGGTGAAGGAAAACAACGATGAACTGTGTTTAAAGCAGTGAATAAGATTCACTTATGGTGTCATAAAATTTAGATTAAAATAAATGAAGGATATTTAATATCTAATAAGTAGATTCAGCAAATATGCCGTCTTGTGTACAAGAAGTTGTGATTACCAAGAAGTTGCTCTGATCTTGGCCGTTTGGGGAGATTTTCATTGTCCCCGCGGTAGACCACGAAGAAATATATGCGACGTTACGTGATCGTCACCGAATTATGTCTTCGCAGTCAGGTACGGAGAAATATCGAGACGTTACACGATCGGCGCTGGTCTCAGCCGTTTGACGCAATTCGTAGGTAGTTTTTCAGATAGAACACGGAGAATAATAGCGATTACATAATCGGTCACTTTTAGTCCGACGAGATTTCTATTGTCTTTTGAGGACGGGCATGGAAAAATATGATAAGTTATTATTACGCAATCGGCACCGCTTGCTGTCCATTTGACAATGCGGAGGAATATCGCGATGTATCTCAATCGCTGCCGCTCTCGGTCGTTTTACGAGATTCACGATGTCCTCACGGTTGCACAATGAGAACCTGATATTATGCAATCGGCACCGCATCCGGCCGTTCAACGATTGTCTGCCTGTCTATCTGTCTTGGCAGAATGGCAGAGGCGAGCTCGAGGTTGGGCATGGTTAAAATTCACGAGTAGTTATGGACATGTTGTATGATCGGCGCCGTGTTTCCCGCAGTCCTCGAGGACACAAGTTCGCGGCCGGGCACGGGTTTTATAATTTTACGCAACTGGCGTCGATCATGGCCCGTTTGACGAGATTCCCGCAGTCAAGTCTTGCTGTCAGCCGGCCATCTTGAGGATGTGACTTTGGAGGATGAACGTTCGAAGTAGGTATCGGTTATTATGAATTATTCAGAGAGGATTGCACGAATAATCCGACAAGAGGGCACATTTTCTTTCGAATTCAAATTTTACAAGTTTTTGAGATAAGCGGTTAGATTATATATCCAATGGAACCATAGTTCGAAGGAAAAATAGACATATAACGGAGCTACGAATTAACCACACTTGATGGCGCAAATTCTCTAGACTGATAAATTTTTAAAATATAGTCTATGTATTTCGAAGCATTTTTGCGATAATTTTTTGAACCGGTATCATTTCGCAAGATTGCGACAATAAATTATTTCGTGTTATTTCTGGACTTCAATTTGAGATACACAGATTAAGAGGCCAAGATCATAAATGAGAGGTTTCTGTTGAGTTTTGGAAGTTATCGCGAATAAACGTCTCGCAAAAAGTCAGGGTTCCGATAAATACAGAAAAATATTTTCCACAAAACTAAACTCTTCTTGATGCCGAAAATAAACGTTGAACCAATGTATACAGTACCACTGAAGGTATCTTCAGTATGCATTTCCTTGAGGTCGTGCACGGGGAAATATAGCTTGCGCAATCGGCGCCGCTTGCGTGAAACTCGCTTCATCGCATCTGCGAGCCTAGCGGCGCGTGTTTAAATGATTTTAACAGACCTCGGCGAATTTTCGTTACCTTCAACTATCCAGACATAAGAATTAGCTACTTTTCGTTACCTTTATAAAATTAGCTACTTTTTCGTTACCGGTAGACACCCTGAGCCTTTTCAGTCGATTTTGAATTTAAACACTCGCACCTCGGATTAGGAGCTACTATCGAAAATCAAAACTGAAATGCGACTTGGATGCAGAGAACGGAACAAGGCTAGGGAGTTGAAAATCCGGGAAAAAATATGTTAATCCGGACAACCGAAAAACACCCCCAAAATCCGGAAACCTTCCGGAAAAACCGGAAAACTTGGCAAGTATGCTTCAGTATTCGTAGCTGGCAATAATGGTAACACATTCCACTAGCCAATTGTTGTTTCCCTCTCACATCCAGTCATCAGTTACAGTCAAACCTGACGAGTCTGTTGCAGCAGGGTATTGAAGAGGACATTGATGGTTCAGATGTTGATGACAAAGAAGAGGTGGTTGAAAATAACGAGCATGACAGTGGTTCAGAAGTTTCGGAAGAGGAAGCTGATGAAATGGAGGTTGATGGTGTAGATGAGCACATTAGGTTTTATATTGGATAAGACAATGAAACTATTTGGTGCTCTAAGCCCGTCCGAGCATATTCAAAAGTAGGTACCAGCGAAAAATATTATTTACATTTTTCCTGGCCCAAAAGGGATTTGCAGAAATATTCTGACACCCATTGATACATTTCTCAAATTCATAAGCCTTGACATAATTGATATCATTGTCGACTGCTATAGTTTGTAGTTTGAGTAACAGTTTCGAGTTTACCCTTAGAAATAAATTCTATTGGTGACCATTAAAATTTTCCAGACGTAAATATATTTTTATTCAGGTCAATAGAGAGGGCGACGGGTGATATTACCTCCTTTTCCCTAAAATACGGGGCTGCTTTAGGGGTGGGAAAACAATTTACGGGAGGCAGCCATCAGTGCTGCTAAACACCCGCTCGTGCTAGTTTTCAAAGGCGCGCCCGCCAGAAGGTTAAGTACAAACTCTGTTTTACATATTATGGCTGCTAATGTTACTCGTGGAATTTTCTGATTTATCCTGGAAAAATCGGGGAATTGTCAGGGAAATTTGTTTGTTGGTTTTGGTAGACATCCTGTTGATCTTTCTTTTATCCGGGAGACATGATCACAGGATCAACTGTCCCCAGCAAAATGCTATTAATATATTTTCAGTTGAATTCTTTACAAAGGATGTACAGTGATTCCAACAAGTATTCGTCTACGCGCTGTTTTGCGAATGAAACAGGTCTATAGACAGTGAGAAGCCGAAAATAAACAAAAAACAAATTTAGTTGGATGGCGCATGGGTCAGTACATCATTATTATACAAAACCATAACCGAAAATATATTCTAGGTGATAACAAGGATAGCAAAACGTGAAAGCTCCGTTATTACCAAGTTCAAAAAGTATTCGTCTACAATTGGAATGATTGTTTAAAATCAGAGATCGGGGTGAAACGGCACTCGTGATTCACGCATTCGCTGGTGTTAGCCTTCCGCAACTCACTCAAAACATGTTGTGAATGGCTCTGGAGATGTGCGAGTTGTAAAATGGGTCAGAAAGTTAAAGAGAGAAGCGTAACGGAGAGGAAACTCATCCTGGGCTTGGATAATCAGTGCAAATCGTCCTATGCGATTGCAAAGCTAGTAGGCAGACCTCGATCAACGTTTCAGTCGGTGGTGGATCGCTTCTGCACAACAAAAACATTCAAAAACAAGCCGCAGAGTGGTCGTCCTCGGGCACTGACCGATCAAGACGAGAGATTTATTACGCGATAAATCAAGAAAAATCCGGGTAGCTCGTAAGAAATGTTGGGTGAATGCAATGAATCGCAAGAAACGGCTTGCTTTCGTCAAAGAACATGTATTAAAGGAAGAGGACTTCTGGAATAAGTCATATTTTCGAACGAAAGCAAATACAACATATTTGGGTCAGATGGCAGGCGAATGGTTAGGCGAATGATAAATACGGAGATGCAGCCGCACAACCTTGTGCCCACAGTGAAACACGGTGGGGGTTCCATCATGGTGTGGGAGTGCAGCAGGTGTAGGACAATTACATGTCATAGAAGGAACAATGGATCACAAGATGCACATAAATATTTTAAAGGAAAAGTTGAACACTAGTGACGAAAAATTAGGTCTGCAAGGCACGTACATCTTCCAACAGGACACGATCCGAAGCACACAGCTCTAAATACTAAGCTGTGGCTATAATATAACACCCCAAAACAACTCAATACCCCCCCTCAATCCAAGAGAACATCTGCGGAAAGTGCTGGAAGATAACATCACGAAACGGCCAAACTTTTAAGAAGAACGACTTAAAACAAGCTGTGCAAGACGAATGGAACAAAATTCCATCCTCCACCACGGCTAACTAGGTCCGTTCCATGCGGTGACGATTGCAAGCAGTCATTGCTGCAAAGGGGAACCCTACCAAATATTAATTTCTGTTGTTATGTTCAGTATGGACGAATACTTAATGATCTGGTGAAAAAGTGCATTTTTACGTTTTGCTATATTTGTTATCGCCTAGGATATATTTTCGGTTATGGTTTTGTATAATAATGATGTACTGACCTATGCGCCATCCAACTACGTTTGTTTTTTGTTTATTTTCGGCTTTTCACTGTCTATAGACCGGTTTCATTCGCAAAACAGCACATAGACGAATACTTTTTGGATTCACTGTAAGGCACTAATCTCAGGAAGTTACATGGATTGTGATGAAACAAAGAAAGCTGGCACCACTTTAAAATCAGGGAAGAACTTTAAAAGAAACAACTATAATATTTTTATATTCCATATTATGACACAGTGATCGAGCAGGATGTCAGTTGATGTTGAGACTCATACTAAATGCTTTATTATTTTACGCAAGTAGAACTGACCCAATTTTTGACGGTCTCACATCTGTATTATAACAATACCATACAACATTACTATCGGTTTGCAAATATAAATAGTAAAAAGTATCCTCAAGCTCAATAGCAGCATTTAATGAATGCTCGTTGAGAAAATGAAGATGGCAGAGGAATTCAAGCCATCAAGACAAGACACAGTGAGATAAAATAGAAAAACTGCTCTATGTGAAAGGCAGGCGTTTCATTGAACTCAATACAAAATAATAGCTTTTCAGAACACATTGAGAACATACGTCTACACGAAGCAATTTACAATTTATATAAGGCCCATCAAGTTGGGCTGAAGATTAGGCTATACTGTATACATGATAGACAAGGTGTTCGATTAAGAAAAAGAAAAAAAAAACACTGTAAAGTACTTTCTGTGAAATGTTGAAAAGTGTAATGCCCCGTAATAAGATACAACATTCATTTTTATGAAAAACAAAAATTTCTGCCAAGCCAATTTTACAAGCAAATGGTTAGTATTGTAGATGATGCTTGAAGTAGCCTGCATAGTGTAGTTGATTTTTGGCCTACCAGTATTCTATTGTCAGAGGTTATAAGTAGGATCAAGTTTCTCTAACGTGTGGGTGACTTGATCCCTTTGTTTTTGTTTTGTTTATGTACTTCATTATTTCAGGCAATTGAATTGAATTGAATATTACTGCATATAGATTAGTGTTCCATTTATTTTATACTCTGGCAAGTGTAACTTCTAAAAGAGGTTTTGGCACTCATGCAATTAAGAGCAGAATCACTTTGAACCAGCTAATCAGAAGCAGCTATTCGTATCGAAACATCGAATTCCGGCGGCGATGTTGCCTCTATGAAAACATTCCGAGTGGTTTGGCTATTCGTCCTCGGTAAATACTGCAACCTGTGTGCTTGACATAGCTTTATTTCAGCATACCATGAGAAATTGACACCATCAGTAAATAACTGCACCTCTTCATTCTAGATTAAAATGCCATGTAACCACTGCTTGCAGATTAACAGAATTAATGTTTTTAGGACATGTAGTATCAATACCTCCCTCACCTCTGCCCTTGGCCCAGGGCATCCACTCCATAGTCTAGTCAAGAGATCAACCCATCAGCTCCATTTAGTACATAAGGGACCATCACATTCCTCTCCTTCTGTTTTGTCAATGAATATTATCATCCTTTTGTTACACCATATATTCATTTAGAGCTCAGCAACTCTAACTGAAACCCTGGAAAAAATGAGAACTAAAAGTACTTCCCCCCTGCCCGCTCTGACCAACTCAAGCAAGACCAATATCTGTGCAGAGGGGTGTAGTCCATCGCTGGCCGGGAGCCAATAGATGTGTTGACAAGCGTTCACAGTCCACTCTTTCGCTCAAGCTCGCCCTCTCCTCTGTCACACTGGCTGACAGAGCTAGCGCTGTCACCAGGATCTCACTTCAAGTTGCTGAGCTCTATTAAGAATTGGCTGTGGTTAGAGTTTTTCAATGGTAACCATTTATTTTTGAGCTAAAAACCAATATCCTAACCTTTAACTAATGAATTCAATGTTCAAATGTTTAAGTACATTGTTAATGTGTATAATTTGTGTGTAGTTTGGATATTACATGATGGGGAATATTATATTGTTTGACTATTTCAATTGCATGGAATGTTATTTATAATCTTTCTTTTTTTTATCAACCAATTTGCTATAAAATGCTAACTCCAAAAACTTTCATTGCTACAAAACTCTTTAACTGTGCAGTCTACAATGCTAAACTTTGAATTTCTGGAAGCTACAAATCACGCTCGACTAGCACTTCTCTGTAAATGTATGACGAGAGATTTTCAATGAAATTAAATATTATTTTTCTCATTTACAGAAGGGACTGAACCATATAGCTGTGACCAGACCTGCTCCAAGAACACAGCCAGTGTAAGAATTTGAGAGATTCAATAAAGTACAATGAACATTTATGTCATATGTGATTATTATAACTCATCCCTTTGAGGAATGTAGGGTAATCATGGATATATTACAGCAGCTAGAACGGTGCAAACATGCTAGAGGAAAGGAGATAGCAGTAGCATGTTACCGTACTTAAAATCATATCGTACGTACAATATACAGTAGAATTTTCTTAAGCCTTGCAGTTTTGTATACCGTACTTATGTTTAAAGAGAATCTCAGATTTTCATATTGTTAAGTATAGTTGAAGTAGACCCTATATCATACTCACTTGACATATTCTAGATGCTTCATTTGCTGATCATTATTCAATCATGCAAGGCTAACAAGGTATAGGGGAGGTTGGGGCTAACTGGACCTCAAATTTTCCATTCTTAAAATTGAACACAAATATTTTTTAAATAAAAATGTTCTTTGTGAATATGTACATGGTCACACATAGAAATGTCATTATTTTAGATTTCATGGAATAATAAAAAGAAATTTGAATTCTTTGTTGAACCAGATCCACCTAACCCCAAACTTTAATGGTCGGGTTACCACATGCTCTGTTCACGTAATCTTGAAAATTGCAGGAAAATGGATTGTTATGCATACAGTATTTGATTAAGTAGAGCAATACGAACTGAATTTAATTGCAATAACCATTATTGTGAACTATCAGTTATTCATCTTTTCGGAGGATTTATCTGTTGTTACCTGTGAAATTTACTTCTTAGTTTATTCTAATGAATAATACATTGACACAGTAGAGCCAATCTTGGGAATAAACTTATGATAGAGAAAAAATAATTTCTCTCCTCGATTTTATTATTATTTAGACGGTCTAGTTAACCCCTACCTCCTCTAAGTTTTGCTCATATTTTGGTGTCAAGTTGTATAATATTCTGTACAAACATTTTAAGGGTTCCTTTTTTTTTTTAATAATTCCATTATTATTATTACCGGTATTATTTTGCTTTTCACAAAATTTATTGTGAATTATAACATTTTGAAATTAGTTATAAGGCAAAGTAATTATGAGAAATGAGGGGTTATGTTGATCACTAATTGGTCCCTGTACGTAAGGTTTATTTAAAAAAAAAAAGAACCTTTATTGTACTCAATGTTAGGGGCAGATAACCTCATAGTTCCACCCCTTGAAACCTCAATAACTAAGTACTCAATGTTCATAATTTTAGATTATGACCAGTGAAGTTCATGTGCATGAAGCCATTTCACTGAACTATTTGCAATTATTTTTACAGAATACACCAATGACAATCATTTTTCTCTGTACCAAGGTTGCATGAGGATATGATTGAATGTGAATATTCCTAGGAAATTGTTGGTTCTGGAAAAAAGCATTACACCAGATGGAGATGGCTGTAAAGTTTGTATGAGAATTAGCCAATAAGAAGCCACAGAACTAAAGGAATCTGACCCATGAACACTATTCTGTTGGTTGAATGGGCCGGACATCAAGATTATCTGCAACATTAGATCATTACTTCCATTGAAACTTAAGAGACCTAAGCACTGAGATTGCATTTCTCAGTACTGTGAAAGAAACATCATAACTGATTTTATTTGCTGCAGCTAAGAGGCAGATAATCTCAATGTTCTTCCCCTTAAAACATGAATCGCTGCCAACAGCTAATAAATTGAAATATTTAAAAAATTACATCGACAAGCACTTGGTTCTGGTTGGAGGGTTTGCCTCGTGAAGCAAAACTGAGAAGTGTGTTTGATTCTCACCTCAGCCATCCTAGAAGTGGTTTTCCGAGGTTTCCCACTTCTACTCCAGGTAAATGCTGGGATGATTCCTAACTCAAGGCCATGGCCACCTCCTTCCCAATTCTTGTCTCAATTATAAATATACACAGACACCACAATAATACAGATTATCAGACAAAGTTTTCTCATATTCAAAGTGCATGGGGCCGAAAAAAACACAATGACCAAGCCTCTAAAATGAAACAATAACTAACAACTTAATAAAGCAATAAATCATATCAGTTATTTATCAGTGAAACGGAGCATTAAAAAATCACGGTATTCACAATACAGCCACTCTTAACATGCTATGGTGCTGCGGCATATACAACATTTCCTGTTCGTGCCATTGTACCTGCATTAGCTAGCTCGCATGTGTTGGGGCGCTATCTGCTGGCCAGCTAATGCACACACTGTCCACTAGCAAACCACAATATCAATAATGTGGCTAGTTCAATAATGTGCTGCCCATCTGTAATGTTAAGTATGCATGCACTGTAACCTTAAATAGTAGTACATGAACATCACACCAGTGTGCTTTGTTTAATACCATCTGTACTACACAGGGTGCCGCCAGAAGCCCTTGGTGGTTATAAGAGTACATTGGTGGTATGCAGTCTGGAATTGTGTGTGCTCTACAGTTCATTACCTCATATGTTGTTACGTCCTCAGGGGATGTTGCTGTTACAGGATTACTACCATCCAGTGTGAGTTATTACTTGCAAATTGAAGATGAATGTTTAACTTTTATGCTACTTAATTAGAATTAATATTTCTACTTATGCCTTGAAAGGCATTGCAATTATAAAAATTGTTTCAACAGAGAAAACAATGATTATCTTTATACTAGCTTATCAGAGCATCCTATACAATATAGGCAACTCGAGTGCAATTACTTCCAGAATGCACCTTAAGCTGGATTTAAGAGGGTTAAGTTAAGCAGGCTTTATTGAAACTACTTAATGTGTTTTGAGTGAGAATTGATTACTTAAACTCTTAATTGGAAAGATAGAGGGATGGGGGGAATCTTTATTACGAGGTACAGTATAGCATTTAAGCATAATCTCTACTGTATAGTATTTTATGCTAACCTTCCTTGCTTTCAAGTTCCATGATTCAATGAAAACCTAAGTTCTATTCATACTGGGTCAGATCCCTTTTCTGTAGTTTGGAATTTCATGATGACCAAATGAGGCTTTCAGCCATATACATGGATTATAATCCATTTATGTGTTAAGCAAACATATACCGTAACATGACAATGCACAGCCAGATTTTGAACCTGGAACCTTTCGCTTAAGCTGCCGTTGCTCAACCATTTGCACTACTGTAAACACCCTAGGCACGTACATCAATGTTTTCTCATATTCAAAGTACATGGGACCGAAAAAAACACAATGACGTACATGAAATTTTGAGATCAAAACAAATATAACTTAGGAGTTCAGATGAGGGGAGGGTGTTACCTTATTGGTTAGCCAATGCCCTTATCTCTATCGCACCTTGACAAGAGGGTATAGTGGTGACTTCACTTTCATGCTTATTGTACCAGAGTTACTCTTCAACAGAGAACCCTTGCCCAAGATGGTAGTATATGCAGGTCCATAAGGGAAGACTCAGAATGGCAGTCGACCACCTCGGACCTATGTACATCGGGAACAGGAACCATGACTTTGGATCGTCAGAGCCGGTCAGCCAATCCACTTACGCAATCGGATAAGAAATCCGAAAGAGGGACAAGACGGCTGGGTAATGACATTCCTCGATCAGAGGCGTTCCCAAAGCAATAGTCCAACGGGCACTATCAGAGGAACGAGGATCGAAATCAATTAACGAATTAACGTTGTTTAAATAGTGGACTAAATGGAAATCAACTATGGAATGCAACATGATTTATAAGAAGGTCAAAAACCAAATGGTCAATATATTTATTTAAAAAACACGTCGAAGTTAACCAAGATACAAGCTTTTAAATTATTATACCAACAAATCGTTTTCATATTAAATCTTCAAAAAATAACTACTGTAATATCAAATTTCTATAATCAATGATCAATAAATTGCAAGTGGGGAGGGAGAAAGTGAAGTGTGAATGAAATGGAGGATGTAAATGAATTAGATTAAAGGGGTAACGACTTTATCAGTCAACTTTTATCTTAGACTTTTGGAACTCATACCACCTTTCATCAGTTGACAACTAGAACGGAATTACATTTTCAATGCACCAAAAACAAGGAACTATAATTCTGATTAACCCTATTAAACAGAAAGTGCCCATGTTTTAAATGGAACGATCGCAACACAACTTTAACTCAACAGGGTACCTGCCCGTACAATGTCATTAACGATAATATCATAGTACATTTCTCCCCACCAATTGACTACTGTGATGATAACACAATGTGGTAAAATGTATTCCCGTCAATCCATACATTTTACCATATTGTGTTATAATCTTTTGTCAATACGGGCCATGTCGGAATCAAAAGTACTGTAGATGGAAATACTGTGATGATCGCAGCTAGGAAGATTGCCTTATACAACCCTTGAACTTCAAACTTGGAACTGTCACCAAACCAAAACCCACCCTTAATAAATAGTATGTCACTTCACAAACTCAATAAAACCAACAATACATAAAATCCAACAAACATTACAATTGCCACATTACAAAACTGACGTTACACCACTGCAGGACTTCACGTACTATTCCTTTTAACAAACGCTTTACTAGCGACTGGTTCAACAGAATTACGGCACACCAAAAAGCCATAAATTACATTAAGTTAACACAAACCTAAACTGAGAAAACTGAACTTCAATTATTCTTAAAGGCGAACATTCTATTTGGGAGAAAGCACAAGGTTCTCACCAGTAACATTGATGGTACATGACCACCAAGATCATTTTCCGGAAACTCTGAAATCGATGTCATATCACCAACCATGAAAGAAAACTCGATATACCTCACTTTATAACGGAAGATTCTGTAATCGTTCTCAACTTATGAGCAACAAAACAAACACGACATCTACCAATGAATATAAATCCACATCCCTACTCATCAGTTGATTCCCTGAATAAAAAAATTTACAATCCCGCAAAAATATAAACATAAGCTTGGAATGTGTATGCAAGGCAGGATACGTACTCCTTAAATCAGCCTTAAGCCTAAAACAAAATGCTGGTCAACAAATCCCAATATTGACCCAGCACACACAACAAAACCAAACAATCAACTTGCTCACTCGCCATATGCGACGTGGTCTAACCTCGAAACAACTACCGTACCATATCATAACATGAACAAAATCGAGAAGCCCGGATCTTACACTGAATACAAATTCTTGGCTTTCACCAAAACGTTAAATACACACAGAAAATAAAAATAGCATAATGTGCCCAACTAACCAAAGGAAACACAATTACACATAACCCAAGAACGCACCATCCCCTTAATAAATGAGACAGACTCCCCTACCGCGTGTATATTAAAAATGGCAGGCCCCTGATACAACTTAAAACAATCAGAATTACAACATTAACATTACTGAATTTACATATATGGTAAGTGCGATCGCTCCTTAATTTTTAAAAGACAAGACCTTCTCTGGATATCGCCATCACAACGCACAAAGGAATCTTGAATCTAACAAGCACAGGCAATCAGCAACGGAAAATAGTGAAGGCATATCAAGACTTGAAAAGCAGAAGAAACAGGATCTACAGAGGAAGGATCTTTTATTAAAACTTATCTGTTGGATTCATGCCGATCAAATAGCTGTATCAAACGATACAGATGATCCATTCTCGGAGCTGAGCAAACCGGGTGGTACATTTACATTGAAATCAAATCTACTACTTGTTATTCCCACTTTACAACACAACTTACTTTGTATGAGGCACTATAGTGGTTACTATAGTGAGAATGCAAGGGTAAAATTGTCTAGACCACTGTGTAAGTTTCAAATTTCAGTCAGTAGATGTCAAGGTTTCATATTTCATCGTATTTCTGTATCATAGTTGAAATTGAAATGTAACACTTACGGTCTTTCATAACTGTTCTATTTCATCTCTTCTGTAATTATGGTGTGGCAGTGGGTATGTTTCAACAGGAACAAAATCAATATTCTTGTGCCTCTAAGAGGATATTAGAGGTGGAACAAAATGTCGATGAAAGAATTTTCATTAGTATGAAGTATTTTGAGAATGCTGCAATGTAGTCGATTTACTGGACAGCATTTTATAATGAGTGCAACGGGAGTTAGAATTCTTATTTTAAAATATTTTCAAGTACTTTGATATTTCTATGTTAGGATGTTGAAATGGTGCAACAAAGGAATGTTAAATCCTAATGTTGAGGTACCCTGAATTTTTGTCTTGCTCTTATGGCAACCCTATGTACCATATTATAATGCTACTTATTACAGTAATCTATTTACAAATCATGTGGATAAGAAGAATTTTCAGTTTTTCATAGTTTTGGTTTCAAAAACAATAAGATAAAAACATTTTTGTTTGAATAATATGCATCTTATTTCATTTGAGTTACAGATTTACAACTTACCGTACTTCTCGGTTGTATCAATTCACATTGGATACAAAAAGGGAATAAACTTCTATTTCACAACAATAAAGAAAAATTCATTTTAAAGATTTATATCAAAACTATAATTTATATATATATATATATAAATTTATACATGTATAATATCAAGTACTTTAGTATACCTATCACAAAAGAGAGGTGTGTCTTAAAGGGGGAAAAAAAAAACACTAAACAGAGTACTGACACATGTACACCAAGAACATACCAAACTTCAAAACGAAAGTCCTAGAAATTGCACATTTGCTGTTTTCAGTTCTTCTGAACACTGAGCCAAACATAATTACATTTCAAGTCTCTTACTTGTACTAAGCAAACCATACCAGTATTTTTGATACATTAATCCAATGAGTTTTTCTGCTTGAAATAAAAAAAGGTTTTGACCATGCTGTCAAACTGGGAGATGAACTAATAATATTAAGAAATGTTCCTGTTTGTACACTGCCCATTAGTAAACAGAGGAAGAACAATATCTGAATGGTCCTTCAAATAGTCTTGAAAAAATAATTCAGCTAGTAGATATCATATCAAACTCGTGCAAAATTCAGTCAATGAAGCTGCTAGTAATTAATATTAAGCCATATTAAAAAATTATAAACAGCGGTCATTTCACAATCCCCAAGAAAGGTGGTGAACTGCCCGATAGAAATTGAATATGAATGTTAATCTTTTATGCTATTTAATTAGAATTTATTTTTCTAGTTATTCCTAGTATTCCTAGGCCTTGAAGAGCATTGCTCTTAAGAAAAAAGTTTTAATTGAGGAAACTATGATTATTTTACACTATTGATTAAATTGTAGAAAACAGCAAATAGCACCTGGTATAAGAACATTTTACTGTTGTGATGATTTGTACTTAGCTGCTTGCTTGCTGATGTAGCCTAGTAGCATTTCAATGTTTTATGGACATTACTGACTGCACTTTCGTGATAACTAGATATATAACATGACCTCCAACTAGAAAGAGGAGGAACACATTCTTACTTCTATACTAGTATTTCTAGGGGATGAAAACTACTAATGCTTTAGTTGAGCATTATCAAACAGCAAGGACATGTCTGACACTTATGTTCAGTTTCATAATACAAGTTTTACAGGAGCACGATGAGATTATGTTGAGCAAAGTTGAGTTTCTTTCTAGTTGGCCTAGGTTAGTAGTTAAAAGCACGGCCGACTGAATACGAGCTGCGCTCTATACCGGCCTTGACATTCCCAGTCAGAACCCATGTATAACATGTAATTGGAAAGTTTCTACTCGTTGCCGGTAGAGCGCACTCCCCTCCCATTATAGGCGCGATAAGGAATCAGCTGTACAGTACGTATATTAAATGTGTAATCTCAAGAACCACTGGATGGATTTTGATGCTGCTTTCACCATTCTGTAAAGGTGATCTCGAGGAAGATTTGTGTAGAAAATAATTTATTTATGACCAAAGGGAGCCAAGCAGTAACGATTTCAGTGAAAAGGTAAAAAAAATAGCCTGGCGTCCGTGCGCTTTTTAAGCTTACGCTGGGCGAACCGTTAAAAATATCATTATATTATGAGTGTAAGAATTGTTCAGCGTGAGAAATTCTACAAAAAACGTCCGCGAGAGCATATCTCTATCTTCGATACATCGCCCACTATAAGTGTTTTTAGTTTGGACGGGAGGGGCATTTGGCTTGCACCTCGCCATTCTTAAATTACGTCTGACAGGAATTCCTTGCACATTCATAACTGTTCCCGGGCGAAGCCGGGCGGGTTGCTAGTGACACTATATAATTATTAGCATTATAATTTCCGCATTATCAAAATTAAAATTATATCACAAAATAAAATAGCGTGCTAATAAATCTAAGAGAAATTAGACATACCTTGCACCTTCTTCGGGTACAAGGACACTACTCCAGCACCGTCTCATTAAAAGGAAAGAGAGGATCAAAATTACAGCCGGGAACAAGTAGCAGCTAATCGTGTGTTGTGTTTTGAGCTAAGAGATCTTTCGACAAATTATCAGATACCGTGTGCCTTCTTTTTCACGAAGCAGCTGTCAGGACGGGACCTACATAAACTCCTGCTGGACGTTATTCTCGAGGTTGAACAATGCGGTTTCATAATTATAATAACTGTCTCTGATAATCACAAAACTTACACTACAATGATGAGGCATTTAGGGGGAGGGAATTTGCAACCAATGGTCAATCACCCATACGACGAGTCTAGGAATGTATTCCCTAGTTTTGATCATTGTCACATTCTAAAAAAAAAAAAAAAAAACCATTAGAACGCAGTTTCTGTAACGAGAGATGACTGATGGTACTGGAATAATTTCAAGGAAATACTTGTCATTACTATACACAATGCAAAAGGGGTGAGATCGTCAAACCAGTCAGACACCTCACTAAAAAACACATCGAACCCACTAAATTTAAAAAAATGAATGTTCGGCGTGCCAAGGAAGTGTTCTCGTCAGAAGTTATTGGTGCCATTAGTACACTGAAAGAAAATATAGGCATGCACCCGGAAGCGTACACATTCATGGACGCAGAAGCAACCATTTTTTTTTGAAAAACGTTAATAAATGGTTCGCTATGCATGACGTAAGCATCACATATCATCATATTCAGTCTAGAAATCCAGATAAAGGGCATTTTTCTCATTAAATGTCAGTCGCCTAAACTGGCTAGAGGAATATTTTCTTTCTTACCTTGAAACTTTGAAAGCTGCTAGTAACACTGCTAGAAAGGACTTCCTGAGTTCTGATACTCACGAAGTTACCTATACAATTAATCATGGATTCAGCTGTCCAGTGCATAAGGTATGGGTAGAGGAAAGTCGCCAAATATGGGGAGTTTTTTTTATAGGGCTCACATTAGACATAAGAAGGAACGGAATAATTTTGGTTTTCTCACCAATGTAAACCTCAGGCGATATACTATGTATATTACAAATATGGGCACGTTTGATGTTGTAATACCCTCTGATATTATTGTTAACTTTAAAAGTGCACTTTCCCCGTATTAGGCAACCGGGTTTCGTAATATGGGGAGGTGAGAAACCTCACGGTTTTTATTTATAATAGGTACACTGAATAGTATACCCTACTAATTAAAGCATTAATTCTGACATTTTTTTCGTGTGGCCTCCTGAGAGGCCGAGTGCAGGTCTTTCTAGTCGATGCCCGTCAGGATGAGAGATGGAATGGATGAAGATGAATGAAACTGGGCAAGGATGTGGAAGGAAGCGGCCGTGGGCTGTTAGAAGGTACCGTCCCAGCATTTGCCTGGTGTTGAAAAATGGGAAACCCCGGAAAATAATTTCAAGGACGGCCGACGGTGGGGCTCGAACACACGCGTCTACCGAGTCAGCAGAGAGCTTGGCCCCATGGCCTAACGCTGCGCTTTAGCCAGCGTAGCCACTACTGTCGGTAATTCTGACAATGTAATGAAATCATGAACACAAATAGTACAAAAATACAAAAATGAATATTTTAAGTAAATAACAGTCCTAGTTTCCTGTTGCCGAACTTCCAAACCGTTCAGCAGAAAAATGCATAAACTTTAATGAAAACCGTGTGATTCTGATCGAATTCAACTGTAACGAGGTGCAAGGTATGTCTAATTTCTCTTAGATTTATTAGCACGCTATTTTATTTTGTGATATAATTTGCATTTTGATATTGTGGGAATTATAATGGTAATATAATAGTGTCACTAGCAACCCGCCCCGGCTTCGCCCGGGAACAGTTATGAATGTGCAAGGAATTCCTGTCAGACGTAATTTAAGAATGGCGAGGTGCAAGCCAAATCCCCCTCCCGTCCAAACTAAAAACACTTATAGTGGGCGATGTATCGAAGATAGAGATATGCTCACCCGGACTTTTTTGTACAATGTTTCATGCTGAACAATTCTTACACTCATAGTATATTGATATTTTTAACGGTTTGTCCAGCGTAAGCTTAAAAAGCGCACGGACGTCAAGTTCTTTCTTCGACCTATTCACTGAAATCTAAAATCGTTACTGCTTGGCTCCCTTTGATCATAAATAAATTATTTTCTACAGAAATCTTCCTCGATATTACCTGTACAGAATGGTGAAAGCCGCATCAAAATCCATCCAGTGGTTCTCGAGATTACCCGTGATATCCAAGAATCGGGGACTTTGTTTTACACTAAGTAGAGATAAGTCTTAGTCGTGCAATGCTTGGTCAACAGCGCTGTGTGAGCAGTTGAGTAACTAACACGATTTCATGAAAAAGGTCTCATTGTCTAAGCCGGTATGAGCGCATTCAGTCGGCCGTGTTAATAGTTTGCAACTGCATATGCTTCGTGGTTTAATTAATGTAGGTTGAATCTTTTTACTCTTCAAGTATAGTGAAGGATATGAAGAGTAGAACTACAGTATTAGTATAGTGATTTTCAAATGGGAAGCTCTTTGTCCTCACGCTATCTGTTAAGTGTCATTCAAACGAGAGCTTGCAACTGCTGCATTGTAAAGTGTTGCAAGTTCCAAACTGGATAATAGGACATATTGGTGTAAATATCAAATTGAATACCAGAGTGAGAAATACCAATTTCTGAGGAATTATCATAAAATCTTCCAAAACATACATGGAGCAAATTTTGAAATTTTTGCATGAAATTGGTTAAATGCATGTGTTTTGTCTAATGAATAAATATATATATTTAATATCCCATCCATAACAAAAAGGACCTGATGAGAGAACTGTATGACAGTTTTATGTGTGGAATACCAATGTGTGAACCATTCAGCAATCAAACCATAATATTACAATAATTATATAGAGTGTAATCCTTGGTAGGTTATTATAGTACATGTATTTAATGTTTTCTTTATTATTTTTAACTCACATTCATAATTTTCTAAAGGCAATGCAATGTCGATGCAACCATGTGCCTCTATCATCGGCTTTTAGTTTCATCTCGTGATAGGTTACCACACTGAGACTTCAATGGCCTTACCATGTTCACATTGGCTCCTGTTTGATCAACATTTTAAGTAACATGGGGCGTGATCAGTACTTGGATAAATGACTCCTTAAATACCACGTGGCATTGGGCCTCAAATCCCTTCCTAACTATCCCTGGTGAATATGGTTAGCAGCACATTTGCCTCTTACATAGGAGGCCCTAGGTTCGATCCCTGACTCAGTCAGAAATTTGAAATCTGTTGTGAGGGCTGGAATAAAATGCACTCAACCTGAGTAGCTGCTTGACAAGATAGTAGTGCCCCATGGCCTGAAACCAAGGTGATGCAGCTGAGTGTGTCATCCCCCATAATACATAGACCATAGGTTATGAGTAAGGTGAAAGCCACCCTTGCAAACACATTGTACTCTAGTCCAATCGCAGAGTTAGTTCGTTTTTTCAACAGAGGCCAATGCTCTGTTCAGACTGTTCTCCCCTTTAAAACAATATTAATTAACTACCATATAATATGGCAATATTCTGTTTAATTATACAGTACAACACGGTATGTCTGGAGTCTGGTCATGAAAGCACTGAGGTTGATGTGGGTAAAAATCTCAATAACCCAAGGCATACTATGCAAGGCAAGGAGTGAAATATTTTGCCATTGGTTTCCTGACTGACCCTGTTAGTAACTGCTGGAGGTAAACAATAACACTTGCTCGTTGGGTCACAGGTCATGCTCAGGAGGACTGATATTTCCTTCCTCACTAAGGTCCGATCACATGACACTCGCTGGCAAGGAAGCTGTTCTGATGGCTGGTACAAAATCCTGTATGATTCTGTTCATTCTCGTCAGTACTCCTGCTTGCATGACTGAAGTATTTCACACGTTAGCATTTTGTGCACCAAGTTGTAAGAAAATAAACATGGAGTAGGGTTGTCGTTTGAGGGTAATATTTGCAGTTGATTCGCATTATTAACGCAAAGCGCTCGTGAAATTTGCTTTAAGTAAATTTGAAAACATGCCAGGTACTGAATGAATGCATTCGTATCATTATTTAAGATCTAACTGTAATAATTGGATATTTAACCATACGCATTAATAAGAAGTGCAAAAAAAATCTCGAGTCCGTTGGAAGATTGTGCGAGTTGTATCGTGCCCACTCACTGTTTCTGGGTTCAAGGCTATCCAACTTCGGAAAATTTTACTGCTTTTTAATTATTTTATAATATTCTCCCTACCTCGTACAGCAAGATTTCAACTTAGTTTTGTTCACATGATCTACGAGGACGATAGGGAAAGTTGTTTTTCTCCCGTTTAAATTTCCGTTTTCCTTACACACTGTTTATACATGGTGTCCACAGGCAGGAAAAGTCAGGAATTTTGTTTTTGTTCAGGAAAAAGTGTGAAAAAATGTCGTGAGTCAGGAAAAAATGGCGAAAAGTATTAGGAAGTCAGGAATTTTATATTAACCATACAGTATTTTGTGTTTTAAAGCCATATTTTGATGTTATTAATTAAATTAATCTCTGACGATAAAAAGCTATATCTCACTGGACATTATGGTAAGTTTCCATTTTTTACAGTACATCATAGTAAAAACCTCTTTTACCTATTTTTTGTACACTTTTTTGGCGTTGGTGTAGGGATGTGGTGACCCCATCACTATAGTTTAGGTTATTAAGTACTTTAGTTATATGTTAGTTATTGTTGTTTTAAGGGCCAGAACTTCGAGGTCTTCTGCCCCTCATTAAGTACTGTACTTTGATTTATGTATTATTGCATTATAATTGACTTTATTTTCTATTTTAAATGAATAAAGAGGCGAGCGTAGGGCAAATTCTGCAAATGAAAAAAGATATATACATATTTGCTCAATAAACCTTTTTTCCTATGTTACGATGACTTCGCGAGTCAGGAATTTTGTTGAAAAATGGTCAGGAAAAGTCAGGAAAATTGACAAGGAAAATTCTGTGGACACCATGTTATAACCATGGATGGATGCTATTCGTGATAACTATTAGAATTTTAATAGCTCAGTAATTACCTTAGAATAATAATAATATGACACGCTCTGTATTTACTGTATAGGCTATAGCAAGTGCTTTTCGCACAGACACCGTTTAATGAAAACAGTTTTGTTCTTATGTATTTATTCGTGAGCCTACACAAATAACAAATCCATTTGTTTATGTTGACACTAGGATCTTTTTAGGGGCAGATGACCTCGTAGTTCTGCCCCTTAAAACCTCAATAACTAACTAACTAACTAACTAACTAGGACGAGAAAAGCAATCCGATTGGTTGTTGTACTCAAACTTCCATGCAAACTGCCACGAAAAATAGCACCTATTCAATTCCGTGACTTGTATGGAAGGCAGAACCTAGCAGAGAAGTTACAAATCACACGGTGCTATAGAGCATCCAGCATTTAGAAAAGACTGTAGAGCCTTATGGCGGCAGTGTTGCTAACTCTAGACAGAGTTAGCGCTGACGTCATACGCTATGTTCACCCGCTTCGAGTACTGCGCTTTCATAAGTTAGCGAGACAACACAACCCCAGCAGCTACCCGAAATAGAACACGCTCAGGAAGGAGCAGGTGTTAATGGATTGGACCAGTATTAAGGATACTGTTCGTCAAGTGAACCAATAACGACATTCATTTCGCTGTGATATGACGTATTACTGATTGACAGATGTCGAGAGCACAATCCTTCCTTCCTTCTCGGATGTACTGTATGCTGACAATGTTAACAATTTTTACGTCAGCAATACTGTTGATCATCACCTTCCTTGTTATTAGTTAGGCTATAATTTAATTTCTTGAAATTTTATTCTTGTTGTTTTGTTTAGGTTAATATTTGTAATATTGTAGTGAGTTAGCCGAGCGGTTAGGGGCGCGCAGTTGTGAGGTTGCATTCGGGAGATAGTGGGTTCGAACCGAACTGCTGGCAGCCCTGATTCAATCGAACAGAAAATAAAACAGACACACAACAATAACACCAATGACGGATAGTGCTTCAGAACTTACGTTACGAGCATGCAGCACAGGACGAGGCTCTTCTTTCCAGCGTGCAGACTTCGAAAATGTTTAAATTACTAAGACGTAATATAAACGATACTTGTATGCAATACCAAAGGTAATCAATTGGCAGATAATTGTAGGAAGCTATTATGACGAAAAATATATATGTTCCGAGTTCCTTCATGATAAAAGGTGAGGTAACAAAACAGGGTAGGGGGGGGGGATTCCGTTAAAAGTAAAAGCCCATAAGACCCACAGTCTTTTCTAAACGCTGGATGCTCTATAGATTCGTCTATACCAGAGTGTATACCCTTACTTGTAGAAGCCTCCATGCTAACGTGTGTCATGTGATATGAGCCTATCTCCATGAGTAAAATCTTTCACAGCATCCACTGGCACTAGCTGTGCCCCCAGTTGCCATACCTCAGAAGCTTCCATATTACAGCCATAAATGTGAGACATCAGTGAAAAGCCATAGTTTGCTCTAGACTGTGCCAACAGGCAAATACAAAGGTTGACAAGGTTGTACAGTATAGGCTACAGTCCTGTGGAAATTAATCAAAACAAGATCTTTCTTCTATTTTTCCTCTGCTTACTCTTGGATCTCATGCTTTCTACACATCCTTTGCACTTTTATTCATTAGTAATTAATTTGTGTGGCAATTGTTTCAGGCTAAAAGTGTATCTATTTCAATGTGTCACTTGAGATGTCCTTGGGCGATTTGTGATATCTGTCTTCAATGGATACGACTTCCTGGAAGTGTAGTGCGATTGTACCATTATCTCAGAATACTTCCGTGACACAAAGAGAGTAAGCTACTAATTTTGTGTCAGTGTAGGCACTATAAATAGAATTAATCAGCAGTACAAACAGATTGGCTCAATTTCACTGAAGATAAAATGAAACTGTGGCAGGTAAAAGAAAACTATGCCTTCTGATGAATGTTTTATCCTCATAAGAAGCAATTTAAAACCCCAGGCAGGCTCATTGCTGTGAACTTTATTTGTGAATTGGGGAAAAGGAAGAGTGAATCTGCGCATTTCTAATGTTCATCATAAATTTCTGGCCGCTGAAAGAAGCCTCCAAACCTGTAAAGAAACACCATTTAACAGGATAAATCTGCAGAAAACTTATTGTATGGGCATATAGTCATTAGAATCAGACAATGGAAGAAAGTTTTTCTCTGATAAGAGTAGCAGAGGGTGCAATATGTCCGGCCCCGTGGTGTTGGGGTAGCATGCCTGCCTCTCACCCAGAGGCCCCTTGTTCGATTCCCGGCTCCCTCAGGGATTTTAGAAACTGGCGTGAGGGCTGGAACGGGGTGCACTCAGCCTCGTAAGGATAATTGAGTAGCTGTCTGACAGTGAGGCAGCACCCCAGTCAAGAAAACCAAGATTAACGGCCGGGGGGACCTGATGCGTTGACCACGCATCACCCCAATATCTGCAGGATAAATGGCTAGGAAGCGGTCACTTGGTAGGCCTAGGCCCTTCATGGGCTGTAGTGCCAGGGATTATTATTGTTATTATAGAGGGTGCAATATGTGCACTGAGGGAAGAATGAGGCAATAACTTCAGCACAATTGTAACAGAACATAAAATGTCCCGTGAAGATTTGGGGGTGTTGCAGAAGAGATTTCCAAATGGTCATAGAGTTTTTCAGCAAAATTCAGCTCCTTGCCACACCTCGAACGAAGTGAAGACATTCATCATGGAAACAATATGTGTCTTAAAAAGAGTGGCCTGGGAACTCGCCCTGACATTAATTCTACAGAAAACTTATGAGCTATTTGCATAGGGAGAATTGCAACGCTTCACTACACTACAAAAAAAATGCAATAGAATCTCTAGTTACTTAAAAATATGTACTCATACTCAAAGCTTGTGTTCCTGTTAATTCTCACAGGACTGTAGCACTGATAACCAAGGCAATAGTATATTTTTATGATGTTATTAATAAACATGAAGCAAAGCTTGAACTGTACATTTGCACTGCTTCATGGTGTAGTGGTTAGTGTTGTTGACTAACACCCCATAGGCCAGAGTTTGATTCCTGGCTCTGTCAAATTTAATTCAAGTTTGAGATACTAGAATGGTATTGTTAATATGCAAGTCACCCAAGTGATTCAAATTTAGAAAATTGACACCAGGATACAGTGTTATGCAAGTTTTTATGGAAGAGGTTGGTTCTTTTTTAAAATAATTTTTACCAACTCTAAGTGCAGGCTGAGGTGAAGTTCAGACTCGGAAACTGGTTCTGATGTGAACATACAGAGAAGATACCATAAACATTGACCCAAATGGATACTTAAAGTCACAATGTCACAAGTTGACTATCTCGTGGTGTAGCGGCTAGCGGTCTTGGCTGACTCCCTGGTGCTCTGGGTTCAATTCACGGCTCTGCCAAGAAATTTTAATTTAATTTGAGGGCTGGAAGGTAGTACATTCAGCCTCATGAGGCAAAATTGAGAAGAGGAGGGTTCGATTCACACCTCAATCATCGTGGAAGTGGTTTTCCACGACCCCCCCCCCCCCCCTCACTTCTACTCCAGGCAAATGCTGGGATGGTTCCTAACTTAAGGCTATGGTCTCCTACATCCCAATCCCATTCCCAATTTACAAATAGAGCCATCACAATAACACAGTCTTTCACACAAAATCCACAGGGTTATGTGACCATGACGTCGCAGCCCCTAAAATAAACAATAAATGTCATTAAATTTAAAAGGTTCTTTTTATAAAATCTGAATTTTATTGTCCTATGAAATGTCATGAAGAAAAGAAAATTTTCACATTCATTATGCAATTTTTTTTTGCAGTTTTGAAAAGATTCAGTTCCATGGAAACTATGTTAATTATTCAGTCCACTCTCCTGAACAATATTTTATAAGAAATCAAGCAGTTTTGTATACTGTACCTTTAAATCTTGAGATCATAACTCTTTGCATGAAATTTTTAACAATGGATTTGACCTTTTATTTTGAAAAATCTTACATGCTTTAACCAGGAATCAAGCTCAGCCCGCTTTGGTGAGAGCCAAGCAGTAAGACCACTATGTTATCATGTCCCCACAATATATCACAGTCCATGATTTACTGAAACACTTTTTCTAAAACATATGCCAGTGTGTTTTAATCTTCAACAACACTCAATGGTAATACAAAGTCTAGTTTTCCTGCCAACAGTGATAAATTTGTACTGATATGTTTACATGTCAAACTTGAATTGTATTGAATACTGTCATGTAAATAGGACTTTGTTTTTAATCAAGTTTCAAGATTATTATGGCAAATATCTAAGTCATACAAATGTGTTCTAAGTTCCTTGACCAGACGGTGTTTGTTTGTCCTATTTTTCGGTCTGTGTGTTATCCATGTAATGGCGCTTCGTCACGTTGCATTAAACTATTGAGTTTGACTAAGTGTTTTATTAACATCTGGCGATTTTGACAAGATTAGGAAAAATGGAAAAATTAAAACGGGAACGAGGTTTAGTGCGACGTTTATACACGAAATCATTGAACGTGTTTAAACAGAAATTGGACGTAGATCCGCGCATGCCAGACGACGTAGCAACTGCATTCAAAATTCTAGAGGACAAAGCAACGTGTCTCTTCATGATAGAAGACAATATACGGGATCTATGGTTTACGGCAGGAGATTTCGATGAACAAATTTGTGAAAAGGAGTACGAAGCCGCCGAAGCATATAAAGAAGAATGGATAGCAGCCAAAACCAGGTATGAGAATGTACTTCTTGATCGAGGGAATGTCGTATCAGAAAGTGGAAGTGAAGAAAATTTCTCATCTTCGCATAAAAGGAACTTACGATTACCTAAATTGGAACTGAAGGCGTTTGATGGTAATGTGAGAAATTGGTTAGGTTTCTGGGGGCAGTTTCGCAAGATTAATGATTACGAAACAATTGCTGATGAGGACAAGTTCCAATACTTAATACAAGCAACAGTGCCGGGATCCAGTGCTAGGGAACTTGTTGAGAGCTTTCCCCCTTCAGGCCCTAACTATAGTAAAGCCATCGAACAGCTGAAATCAAGGTTTGCTCGTGATGAACTACTAATAGAGATATACGTTCGCGAATTACTTGGTTTGGTGATGACACATGATCTCATATCTTTAGCAAAACTTTATGACAGATTAGAAACTCAACTTAGAGCCTTAGAGACCCTAGGAGTAACGAGGGAGAAGTATGCTGCCATGTTGTATCCGTTGGTTGAGTCAGCTTGAACTGATGATATCCTAAGAGCATGGGAAAGGGCACGTACGGTAAATAGAGCTAAAATTCATGATCCTAGTGACCGTCTAGCTAATCTGCTGGAGTTCTTGAAACATGAGGTCGAAAGTGAAAAGCGCCTTCAGTTGGCTTGCAGTGGTATTTCTAGTAACAGGGGTGTCGCTAGTGATAGTATTGACAATGCATGGTAAAACAAGCAGATTACCTACTGCAGCGTGCATATATTCAGGGAGTTCTAAACAACAAAGCCCAGATACAAAATGTGTGTGGTGTGATAGAACTTCTCATGCGGGTACTGAGTGCTTTAAAGGAAGAATGATGTCGTTGGATGAGAAAAAGAATTTGCTCAAGAAAAGGAATTGTTGTTTTGTATGTTTAAAAGCTGGTCACGGTGCTAAGAGGTGCCAGAACTTTGTCAAATGTCTTGTCTGTTTTAGGTGCCATGTGACAGTTATGTGTCCAGATTTACCTATCCAGAGTAAGAAAACTGAAAGTGTTGAAGTAGGCCTAAAGAGTGCGGAGTCACAAGCTCTTTTATCACAGAAGTCAGGGTACACTCTGTTGCTAACAGTAATGGTTAATATTGTCCATAATGGTAAGGTTAAACTAGTACGTGCACCTTATGACAGCGGTGCTCAAAGATCCTATATTTCTACAGATGTTGTGAGAGAACTAAATATAAAACCATCTGGGAAGGAAATGTTGAGCCACAGACTTTTTGGGGGAGTTGAAACCAGTCAAAAGCAACACAACCTCTATGATATTATTTTGAGAAGTGTAAATGGTGAATATCAAGGATCAAGTGTATTAGAACAGGGCAAAATTTGTGGTTATTTACCAAGAGTTGAAAGTCAAAACCTGTGCCCCAAACTCAATGAGAAAAGAATAATTCTGTCTGACACAGGGAGGAATCCACCTGATAAAGGATTGCTGATAGGAGCCGACATTTCAGGATCATTCTTAACTGGTTCATGTGTACATTTGGATGATGCTCTGGTAGCAATTGAAACACGATCAGGTTGGACAATTCAGGGCCCCAGAACGACTGCAAATAATTCTCTAGCTGCCATAACCTACAACTGTAACTTGGATTTGTCAGATTTATGGAAGTTATAGGTATTAATGAATCGGAGGCCGTGAAGAAGAAAGAAGATTTGAATACTGATACCCTTCAGTTTTTCAACCAAACTGTGAAGGTTAATGAAGAAAACAGATATGAGGTGTGCTTGCCGTGGAGGGAAGGTCATCCGGAACTCCTGGATAACAAAGCTTTGGCAGAAAAGAGACTTATCGCAGTGTCAAACCGCCTGCGTGCTTCTGGGAAATTAAAAGAATATCATGGAGTGTTTCAAGACTGGCTCCAATCTGGCATCATAGAGATAGTTCCTGAAAATGAAGCTAGAGGGTACTACTTGCCACATAGGGCTGTCATCAAGGCAACTAGTCAGACCACAAAAATACACCCGGTTTTTGATGCTTCAGCTAAGGACCACAAAGGAACATCATTGAATGACTGTGTTTGTAAAGGTCCGAATATAATCGAGTTGGTTCCAAAGCTACTCTTGCAATTCAGGAAATCTGCCATTGGTATTATTGCTGACATCAAGAAGGCATTTTTACAAATAAGCCTAGCATCGAGGGATAGTGATTTCCTAAAATTCCTGTGGTGGAGCAGTGCTGATGCACAAGAAATGATCACATTCAGACATCGACGTGTAGTATTTGGTGTGTCTTCGAGTCCTTTCTTGCTAGGAGCTACCATCAACCATCATCTAAATCAGGCTCCAGAAGACATGAGACAGACAGCAAATATTTTGAAGCAATCGTTCTATGAAGATAATTGCATTACTAGCCTTGAAACTGAAGAATCAGTTAATAAATTTGTTCGGGAATCCACAAGGTTGATGGCATCTAGACAGTTTGATCTTAGAGGGTGGGTAACTGCTCCTTTGTTTGGCAATGTGGTTGAGAAAGGCAAAGAAATTGTTCCAATTTTAGGCATATCATGGGACATTGTAAATGATCTTTTGTTTTGTGATGTCAGTGGACTTAAATTAACTGGAGAATCCATTACGAAGAGAGTTCTGCTGTCTATAACCCAGAGTATATTTGACCCCGTGGGTTATACCAGTCCCACTACACTCATTCCAAAACTGCCCCTGCAACATACGTGGAAATTGAGATGTGGTTGGGATGTTGAATTACCCGAAGAAATAACCCAGCCATTTTCTGAATGGTTAAAACATTTGCATCATTTGGGTAACTGCCTGACTGTCTTTAGAACCCTTCATGGACTATGAAAAGACTTTTCATGTGTTTTGCGATGCCAGTAAATTGTCATTTGCCGCTTGTGTCTTCCTGCGGGTTGGCTGGAAAGGTTTCAGTTCGCCTTGTGGCATGTAAAGCAAGAGTGGCACCCGTAAAACAATTGACAATTCCTAGACTGGAGTTGCTAGCAGCAGTCATAGCATCTCGACTTACCTACCACGTTAAGAAGAGTTTGGATCTTTCAGACTGTAAGACCTACTACTGGAGTGATTCAACGGTTGTGCTAGCATGGTTACAAAGGTAAGGAGATTGGAACACGTTCGTTGGCAACCGAGTACGAGAGATCAAGCTGCATAGCCATCCTACTGACTGGCATAATGTTCCCGGAATTTTGAACCCTGCAGACCTTCCCTCAAGAGGCTGTAAAGCAAAGATATTGAAAGAAAGCCAATGGTGGGAGGGGCTGCCATGGCTAAGGAAAGAACAAAATGAATGGCCCAGGTCCAAAGAATCTCTACCAGCAGAACAAGAAGAAGTAAATACAACCAGGTCAGGAAGAACAATTCGAGTGCCCCACAGACTTGATTTGTGATTGTGAGAAGGTTGCAATTTAATTTGCCTGTAAATTGCAAGGTGGGAGTGTGTTCTAAATTCCTTGACCAGGCGGTGTTTGTTTGTCCTTTTTTTTCGGTCTGTGTGTTATCCATGTAATGGCGCTTCGTCACGTTGCAGTAAACTATTGAGTTTGACTAAGCATTTTTACTAACAAAATGCATATTGAAGTTTCCATGCCCCAGAAGTTTCTTTTTAAAATTACCAGCTATGTAGTTTTGAATGCACATGCACGCTTTCTTTTCCCATTCATCTAGAAGTTAGAATAAACTAAATAAAAACTGATTCAGCACTATGAGCTATAAAACTTTCTCTATATCCATTCCATTTCATTTGAAAAAAAAACGCACAACTACATGTCTTTGTTGTTTTACTATTCGGTACATTTAGCTAATAACTTACTTGCAGGTTTACCAACAAACATTAACACAGATTACTTCAGTTTTTAAACCTTGTTCTATACGAAGAATAAGTTACACAAGTAAATGTGTATTGTATTGTATTAAATACGAAAAAAAAAAAAATGTTCCGAGTTTGGCATGATAAGTACTAACTTAATTTCTAAAACCAATTCACAAGTAGGAACAGTTTCTGTTAACCATGTCTTATCAGCCAGTCTAGCAATGGAATCATTTTACCTGTAAACTTCTTCAAACATCACCAATACATTAGTTCATTATTGATAATTAAGTACCCTTGTAATTACTTTAAAATAGTAACATTCCTCCTTCATTGAAGTCATTTTGTACACTTTCCATTTTAATTTACCGTGCTTCTTAAAAGAGCTACAAAGCGAAACTAAATCTTACTTTTTACACCAAACATTCATATCAAAACTAAGTATTCCATTATAAAACTGTCCACAAAATCCATTTAAAGGTTCGGAGAATATGTCATGAACACGGAGGATCTTGAGGATATGTTTTATTCAGTAGCTGATATCGGGGCCGTATTTAACATTGAGCGCTCATGACCTGCAAATATGTACTCCAAAATAAATACTGTATACAGTACTAGCAGTGACAAGATTTTGGAATGATTAGATTGAGCCCAAGAGGATATCAACCAGACTGTATGAAAGAAACCTTTCTGGAACTCCAGTTATAGAGATTGAAATAAAAGCAGCAGCATAATACAATGTAATGACCATATGACCAAAACTTTTACTTGAGAAATGACCTTTGCTAAAATGGGATATTAGATTTTATCAACACTAGTAAATGATAGGAATGTTCTTGTGGTGATTGTTGTTTTAAGGGGCCGGAACATAGAGGTCATCTGCCCATTGAATATTTCTAACAATGCTGCTGGTAACTCTGAATGTAACAATAATGGATGAGGGAATGCAAGAATTCAAGATACTTTGTCTTGTAGTTATTACCTTGTTTGCAATTTAGTGAGGTAAGACTGCCCTACTGATGACTGACAAGTAAGGAATCTGTCAAACAAAAACTTTTAAAGTATATAATCTCGAATATAATATTCCACTAAGGTCTCAGGGAGGGCAGGGTACAGTTATGTTAAAAGTATAATACATGTCTAATTCCAGGTCATGTATTTGGGAGAAAGGAGCTCTTCAGTAGCACCATAGTTCCTTCAATACTGTGTGAAATCCTGCTGTGAATAGATATGTGCTCTAAGAAGCTCAATTCAGAAATACGACCCCGATTTCAATGAGTTTTAGAGCCTTGTAAATTTTGATAGACCTAGTAAAAGTAAGATCTTATTACATAATTGGAATCAAACTCGCTTTCATTTTGTAAATACTGTATTCTAACTCTTAAGAGCACTGCTATTTAGTAAGCACATTAACTTGGATGCAGATATGTCTGTCTCTGTTGCATATTCTGAAATGTTTAAGATTCAACACACTTATTTAAGCCTACAGGATTACTCTAGGCCATGTTAATAACAAAAATATTTATAGACACATTCAACTTATCACTAATCAGATATGCAGCCAGTCCAACTAACGACTTCAGAACTTGTACATTCTAAACTGCTTATTTGAAAGAACCATATTTGACAATCTGTACACTCATTCATTGCCCAGAAGAATACCATTATAGAGAACAGCAGTGTGCTTTTATAGTGCAGGACAAACCATTGGAAGCCTGAAGGTCAACCGGCTCTCCGCTCCGTTCTCCACCCCGCGCCCGGCGGTGCGCCATGCTATTGCATCGTACACCTAAGTCGCGTGCTGGATGCGAGAACGTACAGGACAACAGCGCACCGACTACCCGTGACCTTCAGGCTTCCAATGGTTTGTCCCGCACTAGAGACAAAACCGATATTGAATAGGGCAGTAACTATAGCCATACAAAGTAATAGTAGCTGGTATAAGTATTGGAATTTGAAACAATAACTTATTAGTCTATTTTAGACATGTGAAACTCTCTACACTATTATCAGACCAATATTCAATATTATTTAGTAGAATTTCTTTGATAATAAGCTGAATGCAATACTCAAATTCAAAAGTTACATCAAACTACTAAACTGAACTTTCAGATCCTTGCTTTCAAGAGGCCAGTAGCCCCACGAATCATACTTTGTCTACAGGAAGATCGTACTCAATGTCTAATAGCATGCTTGCCATTAAACAGTGTAATGAGGAAATTATCACAGTAAAGCTAAACTTCATGAACTGATTTTAGAAATATAGTTTGTGGAGATTACTAAGGAAAGATTTTAACCTTTACACTGCTACGCCCGAGATATCTCGGGTGCGGTAGAGCGTCACGTCCTTGCTGCGCCCGAGATATCTCATCGGCAACTTCATGTGAATAACGTACTTTTAAAAATGTATTCAGGATGGAGGGGTTTGATAGTCTCTCACAATATTAGCAGTTAAAAGGTTAAGAAGTATAACACTATGATGGTAAAAGGCAACAAAATGGGTTATTTTTGAAATTCCAAAGGAAGAATATTTTTTTTAAATGAACCAAAAAGAACTCTGTATACAATGGGAATGTGAGGCTAAATAGGAAAATGAAATAATGATGTAATGATTTATAAAGAGAAATTTAAATAAAACAGTTCAAGATGCTGGAAAAGGGAAATTAAAAAATTTGAATGCGCAGTCAAAAACATTGAGCCAAGTTCTCAATATATTTTTATTCTCTACAAGAACTGATAGGCCGACAAAAAATATAGCCTACTTAAAATTATATTTATTAGGCCCAGTTTAAGCAATGGGAGAAATAAGAACAAGGTGGGGTACTAAGAATGATGCACATCTTGATGGCATGCTTTTATTTAAGAAAGGAGATGAGGTGTATTCCTTTTGGTCCAAATGCTTGGGAGATCTATTGGGAGGAAAGTAAATAACAATTGTGCAGGAAAGCCTCAGAAAATGAACAGTGCAAATCAACTACCATCCAAGGTATTCACCAAGCACTGTAGCACCCCTGAAGAAATGTCCTTCATGTTGCATTATAATTCATATTAATCTCTGCAGAAACAGGGTATAGGCTAATATAAAATTTAAAAAAAATTATACTTTCTGTGAAAAAAGAGAGATGTTTTCTGAAACACTTCCTAATACTGCAAAAAATCAATTACAAATGCATTGTAGAATGTTTTCCAATGTAATAATACAATGTGTATTATAAAATTAGACAATCATGAATTATGTTGTTGAGAAGAAAAACCTATAAATACCCTAATGGAGAGAAACATCGAAGAGGGCATTCTTCTGAGCATGAATATAATTACATCTCATGCCATTTCATTATCATGTTAAATACAGATTCTAGATTTTTAACTATTGAAAGAAGTAGAACCACAGACCATTTCTTCCTTTTAAATACCAACACTTTCTTCATCAGAAAGACTGGAGATTATTAATTGAACGATAGTTACCATGTGACCAGAGTAGTCTTAGCCGGAGAAATGGCTGAAAGAGTCTGAGGTTCTGAATGTATATTTGGATTTGCTGGATCGACAGGGCTCGTTACGGGTTTCATTCCTATGTTCTCACTGCTTGGATTACGGGTCAGATGAGCTCGAAGTGGACGGATTGTTTTCAGTTTCGTTGTACCCCCATAAGAAAAGTTTACTCCTAGACAAGTATCGAGTGGATGGATACGATTCATTGGTGATGTTGGGGTTACATTGCCACTGTCTTCACTTTCCGTAGCATTCACCTTGTTTGTAGTCAGTTCGTATGAGCTTTGTGATGTCTTCAATTTGGACTGAGGTAGAACTGGAGGCATCGAATTAGCTTTCTCTAAGCATTCATTCAAACTGTTTTCCGATCTTGTTGATGGAATATGTACATTACTTAATAGACTGCCATTATTCATGGATACATCTCTTAATGCAGAACGGTTACTATTACTGGGTGATTTTTTTACATCAGAAATATCCAAATTCGAGCCATTTGGGGTACTCAATCTTTGCTGCTGCTGCTGCTGCTGCTGCTGCTGCTTTGTGTGATTGTGAGAACTACTAAAAAAAGAAGACATCCCTGTTAATCTAGATGATAAATTTGGAGAGCTTAGAGCAGATTTGAGAGGATATGGTGTTGCTCTTTTATCTTCTCCATGCAGTGTTTGTTTTGGGTTTCCTATTGACACTGTATTTCCATTAGAAACAGATTTATGGTTACTGTGATTTGGATTGTGATGATCTCCTGCTTCAATTACTCTCAGAGGTACACCTTTCAAACTTGATGAGTCACTTTTCACTGGTTTTGAAAGAAGTTGCTTGTTTGATAAAACACTATTTCTCCTTTGTTCTGCGACAGACAATTGCGTAATTAATCTTCTAATGTCTCCCGGGATTTCAATGTCAGATTTGCTCTCAACAAGGGTGGAAATAAAATTTCCCAAGGCAGCAACACTGACCTCTAAACTTCGAACCTGAGATTCAAGGCGATTGATGGCCACTTGCTGGTGTGATCGAGTTGTTTCAAGCCTTTGGATATTACTGGTAGCAATCTGGAACAAGAACAACTGCATTATAAACTCTGATTTCAATCAATTATATCAAATTGTTTGGTACATTGAAAACAGAACATCAAGTTATGCCAACAGTGATGGTATTAATAAGGTTTTAAATACAGTATTTAAGGTGTCTGAATTATTTGTAGCAAAGAATTAATATTTAGTTGGCAAATTTATAAAATTATTGTCCAGAAATGATTCTAATTGAAGTCAGCATAAGAACTAACTTAAAATGGTGATTAAATGGTATTAATGACTGGTGACCGGCATTTGGTAATACAACTCTTCATAGTGAAGTGGAAAATTTTTTGAAATTCTACTGAGGTGCAATCTTGTTCTTTGAAATAGGCCAACTAAGGACCATGATAATCAAATTTTTCACTTAGCAGCAGGATCCTTCAGAGAGGTGGTCTGTCTCTGGCATCACTGTCTGTTATTTCTGTTCTTGCACATCTTTGGCCACTTATGTTAGCCATGGTGTCTTGATCTTTCTGTTACTTCAATAATAGAGATCCCAGTTGAAACTAGAAAATTTTATTATGATGAATTCCGAAGTATTTTTAAGGACATATAGATTAATTTATAGGAATATACAACACCGACTACTTATATGGACAGTGTGTCATTTATGCAAAACTCTTTATTAAAGCATGACAACGACTATTTTTGTCTTTTCAATTGTTACATGGCAGATTATTGAAAATATATGATTTATGATTCACATACCTTTCTGGGAGTCATTAGAAATTGATTAGAAATTGAATTGTCACTGCTGCACCGGAAATATTTGATTTATTACGTAAATAAATGTTTTTATTTCTTGCTCATTCAACGATGGCAACTATGACACATTGACGTCATATCACGTCCTATCACTGCTGCCAACATGTCTGATACAAAATACACCAGCACTAAAATGGGTGTCTGGACTAAACCGTTGTTCGCTACTTGGTTAGACGACTGTCTGGACAAAATCACTGGTCTGGGCTAAACTATTGGTCGTTATTTGGTTAGACTACTGTGTGGACAAAATCATTGGTCTGGAAAACATTATTGGTCGCTACTTCTGGACGAAAATTACCGATTGCACTACAAGCAAGGTCTGGGGCATAAGCTCCAGGTTAAGTTTGTTTTGTATGTAGAACAGGATTCACCAATTCAATGAAAATTGGCACACTTTCACATTAACTTGACACCGGATGAGAAATAGTACCGAATGCGTGGGGGCTGAGTCAGCTGGAATTTCATCTATTAGTCCAGTGAATAGAGGCTCAAAAAGGGGGTTCACCTTACATCAGATGGGATCATTTTTTATTTTTTGATGTTGTTTAGGACCATTAGGTAGTTATTAATCCAAGTTTCCGTCATCCCTTCCCCCTTGCTTTATCCGCCATCTTGAAAAAACTCTCAGAAATCAGCACTTTTTTCAGTTTTTGGCTTCTAGCTCATTCCCAGCTCATTTTTTAAAGATATGTTTAACTAAGAAATGTAGATTACTAAATTTCCAACAAATTTGATGTGGAAGTATTTTTTTGTAGGACCAAGCGTATTCGATCTCCAAGAAGGCGAAAATTGGCGATTCGGCAAATTTTTCACTTTCACTCCACTTTCCATCGCAAAAACAGGGGGATGACTTGATCACAGCAAAAAGTGTATCAAATGAAAGTTGTGGAGAATTTAATTTCCTTTGAAATTCATGTATCATAAGAAATTTATGCGCAATGGATAGAGGTGGGGGTAATTTAAGAAAACGAGAAGAAATGCGTTTTTTGTGATCCAGCCGTGTTGGTGAAAGTTTTTTGTTTTCATTATATTAAGACCATTTTTTGAACACAGCAGTGCATCTAAATAATATTTGAACCATTTTTTGTATAAATGTAACCACACACGTACACTCACGCACTCGCACACACGCGAAACTTGATTGTAAATAACAAAATAGCCTATATTTCATCAATAAATTGTTTAATGAATAATTGTTTTTTCATTTGTCATATCAAATATTTTGCATATATACATACGGATTCTTTAGGATAAAAAATATTTCTGTGGACCCACTCACACTCTATCACAGGATATGCATAGCAAAATCACCCCAGGTCGACCTTGATGAATACCTCTCTTATGAGCTTGTACCACACCCTATGTCGTCGTTCAACGAGGATGGCATGCGCAAGGGCACACAGTCTGCTTTATATGCAACGTTCACACCCCTGCCAATTGATTTCTAGCTCCCCTCAAATCACCTCACTCTCATCGATGGTGGGCATCTGCTCTATAAAGTTGTGTGGAATCACAGTCTGCTTTATATGCAGCGTTCACACCCCTGCCCATTGATTTCTAGCTCCCCTCAAATCACCTCACTGTCATCGATGGTGGGCATCTGCTCCATAAAGTTGTGTGAAATCGAAATTCGATTTTTGGGCAAATTTGTGCCGATTATATCAAGTACATCCACCAGCATTATGGGACAGTGGTGATGGTCATCTTCGACGGGTTCCCAGACAATCTTTTGATGAGTACCAAGAATGCTGAGAGAGCAAGAAGGCACAAGCTGAACGCCTCAGCAGATGTGATATTTGATGAAGCCACAGTCAACACAACTCGTCAAGACAAATTTATGTCCAATAAAATACGATTTGTTGCCCTCCTTAGAACAACACTTGAAGCGTCCAACGTCGTGAACAAGCAAGCTGAGGATGATGCTGATGTGCTCATTGTAACCACTGCAACATCGATGGCTTCTTCGTACGATGCTGTAATTATTGTGGGGGAAGACATCGATTTATTAGTCATCCTCACTGAGACAGCAAATACGATGAAGAACATATACAGTAGAACCTCGATGCATCGTTTTTCAAGGGGGAGGGGGAAAATGACGATGGATGCGGGAAACGATAAATGCGGGTAACATAAAAAAATTGAGTAAAAAATAAATAAAGTACGGGTACTGTATTTGGACATATTTCTTCATGTAAACTTTATAGAGACATCAAAATATTGCAACCACGATGTACGCGATATGATTTCATATGTCATTTTATCACTTGCTCTTTTTAGTAAAAAAGTCATTAATTGTTTTTTGTTTCGTCAAAGCTTTACGTTTCAGACGAAACAAAGCCTTCTCAACTTGCATAATGTTCTCTTCTTCACGATCACTGATGACATGCGAGTACATGAAGGATTTCATCTTCGCTAAGACGGCATGCGCTTCGGCGAAACTCGGGACGACTTGGGGCTCACGATCGTCTTCTCTTCATCACTCCTCTGCCCCGCGCCATCATCGCACAGCTCGCCAATCTCCGCGGGAGATACTTCCGGTGTTCCGAATGAAAGAATACAGCAGTTCCGAGTGTTCGCGGGTCTCTGACCGGGCAAGCTATTTCAAGGCTAAATGACGTCACGCTATGACGACACCCGCTCAAGACCGTCTAAATGCTTTCATTGCTGTTCTGTGTGATCTAACTTGTTAGCCAAGCATTGCCAAACGCAGCGTAACATTATTGAGATTACGAGAATTGCGTCGTCAGTTAAGTAAAGTTTTAATTACGAACTACAGATAAAATTGTAATCGCCGCACACGACCAAGATACTACACGGAACCACTCAGAATGAAATGAAACAGCACAATGACGGCTTGGCGCTTCGAGCAGAATCGTTGGCGCCTGAAGGCTCGTAGGCGTAGTTATATAGTGTGGTTGCGCGTAAACAATCTGCGCACTGCAGTCCAGCCTATTTGAACTTGCTTCAGCCGAGAAACTTGCTCAAGCCTAGGAACTCCTAATCGTTCGTACCTCGTACATTCTCGCGTAACAGGTTGCCGCTATGCTGCTTCAAATTCAAAAGAACTTTAGCATATATTTTTCTCATAAACGATCAATGCAGGAAAATTGTGGCCAAGGACTAGTGATTTTTTGACGATCCATGCGAAAAAACGATAGTTCGAGGAACGATACATGCGGGGAAATTTAACATTAGTTTATATGGAAAATTTTCGGGACTAAATTAATTGAACGATGCATACGGGAAAACGACAGTTCCGGGAACGATGCATCGAGGTTCTACTGTACCTTAAAAAACCAGTAAGAGGCAATTCACCTGACGTGATGTACTCCCGCTCATCATTTATATGTGACTTCGCCGAGAACCTGCTGCTCATCCACGCCATCAGCGGGTGTGACCTAACGTCAAACATTTATGGGTTCGGAAAAAACAAATTTTGTTCCCTGTTCCGAAGGAATCAATTATTGTTGGAGATAAATGATCGTCTTCATGGACCCAGAAGCCACATTAGAGGATATCTCCAAAGCAGAAGAGCAAATATTCGTCGTCTATGGTGGGGAAATCAACCAATCACTTTCTGACCTCCGTTTGTTGCCACCACGTCAAACTTGAACCTGGAAGAGCTGCCCCCAACCTCTGATGCAGCGCGATATCACTCCTTGAGGGTATACCACCAAGTGATGGCCTGGATGAGCAAGAAGTAAAGACCCAATCATCTTTGGCTGGACAAGAGAAAGCAGGGGCTTGATTCCGACAACAACCACCAGAGATGCTGCTCCTCGTACACTGCTGAAGACTGTATCATGCAGATGTGTCACCGGCTGTTCCGCAGCATGTGGATGCAGAACGGTCTGCATTGCTCCACTTTCTGCAAATTCTGCTGCGGCGGAAAGTCCTGCGACAACAGTCCCTTGATAGTCGCCGACGAGGAAGGGGAAAACGTCGACGACCCGCCCATACCATTCGACGAAGAGTCAGCCCTCCCGACCCGCCTTGTGGAACGTCCCCTGTTACTGTAGCAAAGCCCCACCCCTTCTTTTTTAAGTTTTTATTTTAGTGTGTTCATTATTCTCTAATAATTAATATATAAAACGCATTGCATTGTAATCTATATTTTGCAAATACACACTAACTTTTTTAATGAATGTGTAACGAATTTGTTCTCTCCCATCTATTCATATTTATACAAAAAAAAATGGTTCAAATATTATTAAGATGCACTGCTGTGTTCAAATAATTATTGTAATAAAATGAAAACTTTCACCAACACTTTTCTTAAATTTACCCCCACTCCTACCAATTGCTCGTAAATTTCTTTTAATACATGAATTTCAAAGGAAATTAAATTCTCTACAACTTTCATTCAATATACTTTTTGCTGAGATCAAGTCTTCCCCCTGTTTTTGCGATGGAAAGTGAAAAATTTGCCGAATCGACAATTATCGCCCTTTTTTGCCTTCTCGTAGCTCGAATACGCTTGGTCCTACAAAAAAGACTTCCACATCAAATTTGTTGGATATTTAGTAATCTACATTTTCTTAAGGAAACATATCTTCAAAACAATGAACTGGGAATGAGCTAGAGGCCAAAAACTGAAAAATGTGCAAATTTCTGACAGTTTTTTCAAGATGGCGGACGAAGCAAGGGGGAGGGGTTGACGGAAACTTGGATTAATAACTACCTAATGGTCCTAAACAACATCAAAAAATAAAAAACTATTCCACATCTGATGTAAGGTGAAGTTCGTTTATTCACTGGACTATATATAAGCATGCTCATACAGTACGTGGCATGTCTGGTTGGGTAACATACAGCGGAGGAGTAAACATCTATTAGTACATCATCTCCAGATTTTTTCCCAACTATTAATTCAGGTATTTTGGTTAATTTCAGTACTTAAAGAATTTTTTCCAAAAAAATAGCTGTTGTCTAGTTGTACCAATTCTTTTTATTAACATTAAATTAAAGCCCATATTTGTTACATCTCTGTATTGAACTACCGTACTTTTATAAGATTTTTCATTGAACACCCAAGTGAAATATTAACAACAAAGCTTTGCTTGTAATTACTTTAGTTTCTTTATAACAACAATCCTGAAGAAGGCCATAATATGGCCGAACTGGTACTTTTTATTAATTAATTTATATCAATTTAATTACTATTGACTAAGGTGTAATAAATTTATTAAATAGATAACTCTTAAAATACAGGGAGATTCTTTTGCTGGAGTGGGGCCAGCGGCCAGCTATCAGGTGCCCACGCCTTCCACCAGCCAAGCAAACACGGGCCGCAGATTGCACGCAGGCAGAAACCGTAACAAAGTACATTATTTAATGGTAAATTCACCAGCATATCATGATTAAAGAACTTACCTTTTCATAGAAGATGATGAAAATGTTCTCCTTCAGCTGACAGACAGGCGTTGTACAGTGTAAATAAATTAGCGTTTACACATTTTAATTTCCTACCGTTGTAAGGGATATCTGGTGCTGTATATTGTTCTCTAGCTCCACTAGAGTATGGGCAATTGATCGGTACACTTGGTATTTTAAATTACCACAAAATTAAACATCAAACGGGCTTAGGTCTGTGCTTCGATTAATTACAGTAAACACGCTGGGGGGTACGGGAGTAGCTATATAATATAACTTCCAAAGTTACTGTCTGTCAGCTGAAGGAGAACATTTTCAGCATCTTCTGTGAAAAGGTAAGTTCTAACCTTTAACTGGTGGCATGAGGTCATCCAGATTCCCAAGAAATAAAAATAAAAAAACAACTCTGTGCTTCTTTGATTACATCTTGCAGGAAGCTGTTGATTATGTTACCTTCTGATCTGTTGTGACACTTCACACCCTCGTTGATGAAAGTTTAGTGACTTAATGACTTAAACGACCCTGGTTAGCTCACCTCCACACAATCTGCAGCCCAAGTTCGGTTGGCTGGCAGAAGGCGTGCACTCTTTGTATCTGGCTGCTGGCCCCACTCCAGCAAAAGAATCATACTGTACAACGCCTATGTTAATCCATACGGTAAATAGCGTACATTTCGTAACAATGTAAATGTTATTGCAATTTATTAAATACCAATTGGTATTAATTTAGAGAAATGTTTAAATGGCGCCACACAGTCAGTCTTGGTATGCTGAGGAAAGGTGATTGTAATGTATCTCTTATATTGTGAAAATTAAATAAGCTTATTAATGACAACATAAACACATCCATGCCTGTGGCAGATTGAAACCTGCAGCCAAGCTAGAGTTCCATTTCAAGACCATCCTTTTACCTCTGACAGCATAACTAGGCTACAAATTATTTATGTAACACAAAAGGGTGAGGGGTTAACAGGAAGCCAATAACAGCATAACAATTTGTCACTCCATGATCGGTGTGAAGTGATTGATAGATAACTTGCAACGTTTTAGAGGCTTCACTGAGGTAATCTACACACATTGGAACTGTGTTGCAACATCCATGTAAGGACATGTCACCTCACAATATTCTCAAATCAGCAAGTTCTCACACCTGGTATTGCAATGTTACGAGGATACGGATACCGCAATTTGGTTACTGCTGTATGTAAGGCTTCCTGTTAACCCCTCACCCTTTTGTGTTACATAAATAATTTGTAGCCTAGTTCTATTTTAAGGGTGCCTTCTATTTACATACGAAATTTCATGTCAATCACTCCAGTAGTTTTGATGCCAACCCTAAACAGACAAAAATTAAACGGAGAATATATTTGGTCACTATACACCCCATCCAGGGTAAATACAAAGTTTTAGCTAAAAATTCCAAATGTTATGACAGAAAGCTTACTTTGTGTTAGCACACTGCAACAAAATTTCAATTATTTTGCTTTAAAACTATTGCTGGAAAAGCAATAACAAATTTTCAGTTTTTTTTTTTTTTTTCCAAAGTTAACCAAGCCATTGAACTACTGCTTTCTAGATTGACTGAATATTTTTTAAGCTGCAGATTACAGTCTAAATGCTGAAATTATTACTGACAGTTGTGCATTCCAACATACCTCCAGCTGCTCAGTCAGCACTTGGTTTTCACAAGCCAGGTTCCTGTTGGCCATCTCTAATTTGTGAAGTGCTTCAGTATCTGGTCGGGGTGATGCCATTTCTTCTTGAAGTACATGGTATTCAACTTCATATTCGTGTAACTGCTTAGACACATCCAGTATAAATACCTAAGAATAGAGAGAAAATACTTAAACATAACTCATCTTACAGTATGTATTAACTCTTAGCCTGGCAGGAAAGCCCCAACAATGAAAATATTTCGTATAGATCCTTTGTTGGGTCATACCTGACGAGTTGCTTCAGTTGTAACTCCATTGTCACGGTTTACCTGACTTAATACCAGCAATATTATGCTTTTCCCATCTTCTGGCGACACTGTGTACTACCATTATGCTATATTCTCTTTGAAAGCAAGCCTTATGGAGACCTTACAAGTTTGAAATCAGCAACATAGCTACGTTAGATCATGAGAAACAAATAACAAGATTTTTAGATGAAAGTGACATTGACTGTGTAGTTTACAGTGACCATAAAGTGAAGGGAGGATAATGAGAGACTGTTTTGTCTTCAATACATGCTCAGGAAAGCCTGGATTACATCCTAGCGAGTGCTTTGGGATATCCACAAAATGGTTCATGTCAAAGTACTGTATACTATATTCATACTCAGTGTAATTACCAGGAATTACAGCTACATCCCGAGTGCAAATTACTGAACATTGTCCTGGAATATTGTATTATTTATTATTTACATTTTATGGTATTCATTGGACCACTTTCATTCTCTACAAAGGGGTTTTGATTTTGCGATCAACCCAGTACCGATTCATTTTGTCACATCGCAGCCTTCTTTCTTCGTCTGAAATCACCTTACGTAGGTATTGTTCGTTTATCAGTCTTAGTTTGTAGTGTGCTTTGTTTATCTTTGAGTTTCTTAATTCTATCTGTTTTGTTTTTTAAATCCTCAATAGTAATTTGTAATTCTTTCACATCTTCCATAATTAATCAACTATTATTTTCCTATTAATTCTCTGTACCAATTAAATGTCCAAAGAATTATATGATTTTTTTCGTAATTGTACTCATTACTGGTTCTTTCTCCTTGTAGACTGTTTCTGGTGATATCGTGAATCTCGTCAAACGGTCGAGAATGGCAGCGATTGCGTAAAATTGCATTATTTCTCCGCATCTTACGACGAGGACAATGGTATTCTTGTCAAATGGACAGCAAACGGTGCCCAGTGCGTAACAAGCCGATATTTTCTCCGTTCCCGACTCGAGGGCAGTGGGAAAATCTGCAAACTATCAAGAGTGGCGCGGATTGCGTAAATCCCGTGTTCTTCCGTGAAGACTAAATTTCGTCAAGCGACCACGGGCAGTGCCGATCGTGTTTCATCTTAATTTTTTTCCGTAGTTGAGAGCGAAAACAGAATGTGATGCCGATCATGTGCTCTACCTCGAGGACAAAGGAAATCTTGGCAAACGGTCAAGAGTAGAGCAACCTCTGAGTAATGATTTTTTGTACACAACACGACATAATAACTGAAACAAGTCAGTTGGTATTAAATTATCATTATTTATATTTTATTTTATTTTTAGTTATTTAATTATTATTTATTGTTTATAATTTATCTATTAATTTCTTACTTTATTATTATTATTAATAATAATCTCTTCTTCTTCTTCTTCCTAGCGTTTTCCTGCTGGTGCAGTGTCCGCTATTTTGATCTTGCCTCGCCATTTTGTTCGATCTGGGCATCTTGTGGTCTTAAGTTGAGGGTCTTCATGTCAGCATTTACTGTGTCATGCCAGCGCTGCTTTGGATGGCCACGTGGACATTGCCAGTTAATTTCAAACGAGTGGGTGAAATTGGCAACGGTACGGTACATAATTCTGTATTACAGTATTTATCATTTTAAAAAATTTCAGCTAGTTTTTTTTATTTTTTTATTGTCCATAAAATGTTCTCATTAATTCTTCACGAGAGGGTTTCACAACATGAAATAAAGGGCAAAACTATTGGCCTGGATAAAGATTATTGATGCGTGACTTCCCCCACTGTGCGTGACAAAAACCAGGGGTGTTATCTATTAGCTAACGCGGCCGCGCTATCAATCCATCATTGGTCTGGACGAAAATATTGGTCTAGGCAAAACCATTGTGAAACCCTATTGTGAAGTTTTACCATGTTCTCTTTTTAAATGTGTACAAAATAAAGTACGTTTTAATCAAGCCAATTCATTAATATGTTTAGAATTTTTATGCCAAATAACACCAAAAGGGGGAGATTTTTATTTTTTTATTTACTGAAAAGGAGAGTCCCTATCGATAAGCAATTCAAACTGGAGTTGCTGATTACCCATGGTGAAGAATTTTAATTAACATTGCAGTAGTCGCGCAAAATTTAGTAACATTAGTGGTCGCGCGGATTACTATTGTAATCCATTTTTTTTAATAGATATTTTTAGTACTTTTTTAATTTTTTTTAAATTTATTAGTCTATTATTTATTAGGGCTAAGGGTTTACACGAGACACAATTTTGGGACAAACAATAATGCTATTCAAGATTATAATTTTATATATAACAAAAATACATAGTTAAGCTTATATTTACATATGTTTCCTATGTAGTTGAATATCTTGAAAAAAAAAAAAAAAACTGATACAAATAAAGTTTTTTCATATAATAATATTTAGGATAAGAGTATCAAACACAATATGATTGAATATATGAGGCGCCTAGAATCAAAACCCGCCAAATCCATATTGTATGAAAATTGAGATAAGCATTGTTTCATATGGCTTTTGCTGCGCTGAATTAATTAAAACTATTATTTTGTTACAAAACCCGCTACATCCTACTGTAAAACGAAGTCAAAGTTGAGGCTTAGTTGCAATATCCGCCAAGTCCAACGACAGTTTCACCATTTTTGGTCACAAAACCCGCCACATCCACATCAGCCAATAGGAGCACCCAGATCCGCCATCTTACCTTCCATGATGCTTTGCGAAGTGTGTACTCTTTACCTACGTGCATTAGTCGGAGAATGTACCCCTGCCTGACGTGATTAGAATGGTTTATGATGTTGTACTTTCTGATAATAATTTGTTTTGGATAATTTTGACAAAGAACGAGAAGAACAATAACATTCTGGTCTGGGTGATGTTTTCCACAGAACTGACATTTGCGAACACAAACGTGTCACGAAACCTGATTTTGATATGACTCGTGTAAAGCCAGAAGCCATAAACAGAGGGATTGTCCTTCAGGCACAAGAAGTGAAAGATGTTTCGAGACTGCTTTCGAAGCATTCTGGAGAAAGATGGAGGGAAAATGTAGAGCTGCAGTTTTATTGCAATCTGCAAAGTCGTGGCGAACACGAAGAGAATGAGGATGATTGAGAAACTACTATTGAGGATGAGGTAGAAACAGAAATTGTGCAGCTATAACTTCCAGTAAAGAATGTGATTTAATAGTTGAATGACAATAGTTTTGTCTCTAAAGTCCTGGACCATAGTAATTGAATATTAATTTAATTTGACGCTTTTCCTTATTATTGTTCAGTACTGTAGGCTACAGTATTGCCGGCCCCGTGGTGTTGGGGTAGTGCACCTGCCTCTCACCCGGAGGCCCCGGGTTCGATTCCCGGATCCGTCAGAGATTTTGGAAACTGACGTGAGGGCTGGAACGAAGTGCACTCAGCCTCGTGAGGACAATTGAGTAACTGACAGAGAGGCAGCGCCCCGATCACGAAAACCAAGATTAACGGCCGAGGGGACCCGATGCGCTGGTCATGCGGCACCCCAATATCTGCAGGCCAAATGGCTGGGGATTAGGCTGTAGTGCCAGGGGTTATTTACTGTACAGTATTATTACCCTTTCAGGAATTGATTGCCGGCGGTGGAGATGGGAACTACTCTTTATGTAATTGTGTCACACGTCAGCTTGCTTCGTTGACAGGTACAGTTGCGCGTGTAGGATATGACTCAGCTCCAGTTTTGGATTTAACTGTCCATGGTGACATGAGCTCCAGTGACGCTTATCTGAAGCAATGCAGCGTGACCTACTGTATGTGCAGATTGCACTCTGTCATCGCTGTGTCCTCCGCTTTGCCCCGCAGAGCTCATGCTACAATAAACATAAACGCTGGCACAGCCACACTCAGCGGCAATCAAATCTTGAATGGGTAATATGAGTTTTATTCTTTTTCTGTTTATTCTAATAAAACACAACCGCCCCTTATAACAACAATAACAACAACAACAAAACACAAAAATTATACGATTTATTTTATAACCTATATTTAGTTAACTTTCATTCAAATATTAATTTCTGAATAAAGCTTACGCAGTTTCTACAATCCCTTCGCAACTTCAAATGTATTAGGGCTCTTTGGTATCAAAACCTGCCAAATCCAAATCTTAGTAACAAACCCGACAAATCCGAATTATTGCTTTATATTTTTCTGCATACATTTTTAACTATATCGGGGATCAGCTTCGTATTTCATCACTGTTTATAAAAATAATTTATTCATTTTTTAGTGAAAAAAGTATTTAGTTTTGGGTATAGGTTCGTTTGTGACAGTTTTTGCCACTTTGCCGAAAAAGAGAAGGAATGGATTTGGCGGGTTTTGATTCTAGGCACCTCATATACAGGTTCCTCCTTGTCGCCTTGTTCGTGAAGTTCTAGGTTCCAACGGCTCTAGGTACCATCTTGAAGTTCTGTCTTTTCCAAGTTAAAATTCTCGGTCAAGCCTATCCAGATCAATTTCTTGTCTTCTGTCTTCCTGGTCACTCTCTTCTGAACTGCTTCCGCCACTTTCAGTGTCAGGCCTTTCTTCAATGAAGTCATCTTCTTCATCTCCATGAGATACTCCAAGAACACTTTCATTATCACTCTCAGTTTCTGCAAGCCAGCGGCTTATTTGTTCACTATTTAACTCAGACATTACTCATCGATCAATGTATTCATGATGATCATCATCATCTTGTACAGTTTCCAGCCCCAGGCTGGGTCTGTTTGGAACATAAGCCTCGCCACTTAGTCCTTTCTTCCCACCATCTCTCCGCTGTCACTCTGGTCCAGTCCTCGCCTCTCTTCTTGACACATTCCTCCACTCCTTTCAGCCATCTATCTCTTGGTCTTCCCCTTGGTCGTTTCTTCTGCATCTGCATCTCATGTATCCTCTTGGTAATCTTTTTCTCATCCATTCTCTTTATGTGTCCATACCACCTCAGTCTTGATGTTGTAACGTGTTTTTCGAGGGGTTTTTATGCAACTGGCATAAGTCAGTAGGAAGCCATTCTATATTTATTTACGCGGCAAATTGTTCAGCCAAGAGAATTTTTCATGTTAATTTATTATTATTATTAATTTATTATAATTATTATTAAGGTATTTTCGGAGCATTTTATAAACATTATTAGCATTCAGATAGGTTTTCTATGTCTTAGAAAACGCTATCAAGCAAATTATTACGAACGACAATATCATAGAAAATTATGTGATTGCGGAATTTTACGGAGTTTTCGTCAGTTAGGGTATATCGAGAGACGTGACTCTCTTGGGAATTCAAGTACACGCTTAATCTTGTCGGAAAGCATGATGCAATCCTGGGTCGCAGCGTCCAGGAAAGGCGAATAGTTGGAACGGAAATAGACTTCATCATCGCCGCGCCGTGTGTAATGACCCGGAGGAGGGGAAGATCGCGTGGTGGGTCAGCCAATCAGTGAGGACCACGCAAGCTACAAGTCGGATGAAGAGTGGGGAAACTGCGGGTGCATATATCGTTCGACGCGCCGTGGAACGAGGTCAATCTGTGAAATACTCGACGAGTATGGGTGCGCGTGCGAGTGGCTCCGATGTTCGGTGGAGTTAGCGACTATCTGTATAGAATTTAACGAGTACGGTTGTACGCGGGAATCGCTCCGATGTTCCGTGGATTGGAGGACTAACTTTTGTAAAACTTAACCAGTGCGGTTGTACGAGTGTTTGTGTCCGAGGTACGGACCATAGAATTATCTAATCTACCAGAATCTCATCAAATATCGACGAAGATGTCGACGTCCAGGAGACTGTGGGAAGCTCACAGCATCATCCAGTACGAGGGAAATGTTTCGGCAATTTCCAGTGGTAAGCGCGAATGACGCAGAAATACGCAATCTCTCATTTCTCTTGGTTTTATATTTCATATTTTAGTAACTTCATAGCTTGGGAATAAGAGTAAAATCAATAATTTATCAGACTCCGTTTTCACGTAATTTTCTATCGGTAATATTAAAATCACAACGCTCCTATTTAAATTTTAAAATTATTATTATTAATAATTTTGCTATTCTTGTTTTATATAATAAATTCATTTCTTTTACAATGCAATCTTTGCTTTCAGTAGGTAGCATTAGATATAGACCAATTCCTTCTCCTGATACAATTGTTTGTTGGGTTAATGATCAAATCATACCACGATCTGAGTGAATAGAGTCTTGAAGGTGTTCTGCCAGAGCTAGACGTTGTTAAATACAAATTTAGATTTCAACATTGCATTGAGGTCTTAGCGCCCATTAAAACAACATAGCTTAGGCAAAGGGGAGGCTAGCAATTCTGCTACATTTGTACGCTCAACGTGGAGCAAAGTAAATACCGTTTCACTTCTCATCCCAGCCTAAGCGGACCTGCTACAATGTCTCAATCCTACCTTGCAAGGGCTCCTCTTTCACCATTTCCCTGACCTTTTCATTCCTCACCCTGTCTCTTCTTGTTACTCCGATCCTACTTCGCAGGAACTTCATTTCACCTGCCTGTATTCTGCTTATGTCTCTTTTCTTCATTGTCCACGTTCACAGGTAGCAGGTAGGGACCCTCTTCGGAGGTAGCCCTACCCAGGGAGTGGCGCCCCTGCCTATGTGAGTCCCAGAGCACACTGGCCCGGTGTGTATCATCTGGTAAGGGTCCCAGCTCAGGGTTACGAGTGAAGACCTCAACGGCAGTGAAGGCGGAGAAGATGAACTTCGGTACGGCGGAGCTGGCGGATGGGGCACATGTGTTTAGGCCCAACGGCAAAGCGGGCGGAAGAAGAATCCATCACTTTTATGGTTCCCAACGGTCGTGAAGGCGGAAGAGGCCATGCCAGACGAATTGGCTGTGAAGGCGCACCTCAGTAATATTTTGAGTCTGCGGCAGTTCGTTGCAGTCTCTGTGTCTGGTCTTGCATGTCTCATTTCATATGTGCCGCAGGACGCGACTCCGAGATCATAGTGAGTGGGTCACTTCCTGGCAAGTTGTGATCCACCCTAAACAAATACACGCCAGTGGCAATTCTTCCATCAGTCACTTATTTTCTAAAGTCCAACGGCGATGGGATATGGATGGTGGGGGCAGGTTATGGGTGTAACTGGAAGCCCCTAGTTCGGACCTGCACGTTGGCAGCAGATGTGTGATGGTCGTCTTCCGGAGACTCTGTGACTACTCAGGAATTCGGTCCTGCATCTGTGTTAGGGCAGGCCTATTTAGGATCACCGCTGCCCACCCCACATGGGGAAGGCCCTAGAAAAGGTGGGCTAAACATCGGAAGTCACAATCTTGGTCCGGCTGGGCAACCGCACTCAGCAGGTCACCCCTCATGCGGTCGAAACTCAAAAACAGCAAAGAATCACAAATTGATTATTGGATCATGGAACATCAGAACCTTGCTTGATTTGGACAATAACATTAGACCTGAGAGAAGGTCAGCTCTCGTAACTCATGAGTTATCAAGACTCAACATTGACATTGCTGCTCTCAGTGAAACTAGGCTGTCTTCTGAAGGCAAGATTACTGAATCTGGAACAGGATATACCATCTTCTGGAAAGGAAAGGAGGAGGGTGAATGTCGTATTCATGGTGTAGGCTTCGCTGTGAAGACCAAACTGGTAAATTATCACCAACTTACGCCCATTGCAATCAGCGAAAGGCTCTTGACTCTCCGCATACCACTCTCAGGAGGTTCCTTTATGACACTCATCTCTGCCTATGCTCCTACCTTAGATTCTGATGATGAAGTAAAGGCTCAGTTCTATAATCAGCTAAGTGAAATCATCTCCAAGGTACCATCTGCAGATAAACTCTTGCTCCTCGCTGACTTCAATGCCAGAGTTGGGAAAGATCACAGGCTATGGAATAATGTGATGGGCAAACAGGGACTTGGAAAATGCAATCCCAATGGACTGTTGCTTCTTGGTCTTTGTGCAGAACACAAACTTTTCATTACCAACACGCAGTTCCGGCTACCTGACCGCTTCAAAACCACGTGGATGCATCCTCGTTCCAAACATTGGCACATTCTTGATTATATCATTACCCGGCAATGTGATAAGAAGGACACTCTTATTACCAGAACTGCAAGGAATATAGACGATTGTTGGACAGATCATAAACTTCTCATATGTAAGCTCAGGATATCCATCAGACCTAAACCACCTAGGAACATCAAAAATTTGCCAAGAAAGAAGTTTAATACAACCAAACTTCAGGATGAATCCATGTCCAAACATTTTGGAAACAGGATCGTCACCCAGTTATCAGAAAACCCAGTAACAAATGATATTCAGCAAGAATGGGCCACATTACAGAAGATTATCACACAGTCAGCTGAGGAAACCATTGGTTTTATAGTGCGGAAAAGACAAGACTGGTTTGATGACAACAATGAGGAAATTCTGTCTCTCATCAATGCCAAAAGGAATGCCTATCTTGCCCATCTTCAAGACCCAACTTCCAACACAAAGAGAGATAAACTACTGGAACTCAAGGGTAAATGCCAGACGCAGATAAGGCAGATTAAAAATACTTGGTGGCAACAGAAGGCTCAGGAACTGCAGAGACTATCGGATGCTCGAGACTTGAGGAACTTCTATGCCGTACTCAAGGAAATATATGGACCATCTCGCTCATCATCAGGTACACTGAAAAGCGCTGATAATTCTACTACCTTTACTGATAGTCAAGAAATCTTGGAACACTGGAAGGAGCACTTCTCCAATCTCCTAAATCGTCCATCAGAAGCTGCTGAAGACTTCCTCTGTGATGTGCCGCAACAACCTGAACAACTGTGGTTGGCAGTACCTCCTACTTATCATGAATTCAGTGCAGCTCTCACCCAATTGAAACCCAGAAAAGCACCTGGCCCAGATAACATCCCTCTGGAACTAATTCAAGCCGGAGGTCATTCCCTCAAAACAAGAATTTTCATCCTTATCCTCAGAATATGGGAATCAAGAAAGGTACCTGGTGACCTAAAGAATGCCACTATCGTCACTATCTTTAAAAAGGGTGATCGCAGTGTTTGTGGCAACTACCGTGGTATATCACTGCTATCAATTGTGGGGAAGATTCTTGCAAGAATTCTACTTAACCGCCTCAAGGTTATCTCTGAGAAGATCCTCCCAGAGTCACAATGTGGATTTAGAACTTCCAGAAGCACAATTGACTTGATTTTCTGTGTGAGACACCTACAAGAAAAATGTAGAGAACAACAGAATCCACTCTTCTTAGTCTTTTATGACTTGGAAAAGGCATTTGATTCGGTTCAAAGACCAGCCATGTGGGCAGTGCTGAAGCGGTTTGGTTGCCCTCAGCGTTTTGTAGATCTAATCAAGGCTCTCCATGATGGCATGACAGGTCAGGTTTGCCATCAGAATAAGATGTCCGATGAATTTCCCATTACCCATGGACTGAAACAAGGATGTGTACTGGCTCCAACGCTTTTTGCGCTGTACTTGGCTGCAATGCTTTATGATTCACCCACAAACATCCCAGGTGTGGAGGTCAAGTATCGTTTTGATGGAGGGCTTTTCAACCTAACTCGTCTCCGCTCCTTGAGGAAAACTCAGGTTACTAAGGTTACTAACATGTTGTATGCAGATGATGCTGCGTCACCAACTCTCACACCAGAAGAACTGCAAGAGTCAGTTAATTGTTACAAAAGTGCATGTGATCGCTTTGGTCTTACCATAAATGTCAATAAGACTAAAGTCTTGGCACAACCTTCACCAGGCACACCTCTTCCTCAGTTCAATATCTCCATCTCAAATTTGCCATTAGAACAGGTTGACCACTTCTCGTACCTGGGCAGTACCATCTCTGTGAGCTGTACCTGTGAGCAGGATGTGGATAAGAGAATTGGCGCAGCCCACGCAGCGTATGGACGATTAGCGCACCGGGTCTTCATGAATAAAGATCTGTCTATGAGTACAAAGCTTATGGTGTACAAAGCAGTAGTCATTTCTACGTTGTTGTATGGTTGTGAAACGTGGACCCTTTACCGACGTGATCTTAGGAAGCTTGAGCGTTTCCACCTACAAAAACTTCGATCAATCCTGAGGATTAAATGGGAAGACCGCATTACCAATATTGCTGTTCTGGAAAAGGCTCAAATCAACAGCATAGAATCATCCATAATAGGTCACCAATTTAGATGGATTGGTCATGTCCATCGGATGGATGATGTGAGATTACCTCGTCAAATGCTATATGGTGAGTTATGCTATGGCACCAGACCTCATGGTGGTCCTAAGAGGCGCTACAAGGACCAATTTAAGCAGACCCTGAAATTGACAGGTCTTGATTCACAAACCTGGGACATGCTGGCTGAAGACCGCTCAACTTGGCGCCGTACCATCTCGGATACTGTAAAGACGTTTGAAAGGGATCGACGCACACATGAAGAGGCCAAGCGTCAAGCTAGGAAACTTCGAGCAGCCCAACCGCGTCCTCCTCCAGCAATACTATGTGACTTGTGTGGTCGCTTGTTCCATGCCAGGATTGGACTCTTTAGTCACCGTAAACACATCCACAAACTGGACTGAAGGAAGAAGATTTATACTCGGATTCGAGTTAAAGCCGATGATGATAGTAGCTTCTGTATAAAACTTCCTTGCTTTTTTGTGGGACATCTTTATTCCACACTAAGCTCCTAATGCTTCTCAGAAATGCATCTGCCTGTCTGCCACGTTCCGTAATCTCTTTGTCATTTCTCCCATTTTCCTCCACTATACTTCCCAAGTACTTGAGACTTTCCACCTTCTCAGGCTGTCCACCTCCAAGTGTTATCCCACTCATTGGTCTGTCCTTTTTCGTGGTCGTTAACAGGATCTCACATTTACTGATTGATGATGATGATGATAATTGTTGTTTTAAGGGGCCTAACATCTAGGTTATCGGCCCCTAATGGTTTGGGTGATAGTGAAAAATGAGATGAGGCAAATAAAGGACAGGAGGAAATGAAATGCCCTCAACCCTCGAAGAATGCGGGTTGAGGGACTTGGAAGGAAGGAGGGCCATAAAAGTCAGATAGGAAAGTGAAAGAGGAGAGGGTCCGTCCTACAGGAAATGGATAAAAGGGGGAAAACCGGACCCAGCTCAGGAATCCCTCGGGGTCGCCAACTCCCGAACTCACCAGCTGTGAGACCCTGAGGGTGTAGAAATATCTAGGGTGCACCAAAAGTGGTGGGGCTACTTACACCCTGCCTCCTTGAGGGCCTTGTGCAGAAGGCAGCAGATAACATTAAAAGAAAAAGAAGGCTGACCCCTCACAGATGAGATGAGACAAGGGCCAATTAAGGCGGGAAAGGAAGAGACTCCCTAGGCCTCGGATACCCTAATGCCGTCGGGGTCGGAAGAGAACAAAAGAGTTGACCAAGTGAGGTCGAAAGGAAAGAAGACGGAGAGGAGCCCGGCACAAGTAAGTGGAACCAATGGTGGATTCAGCTGGGGCCCCGTGGTCGCCAACCCACCTCCCACTAAATTTGAGCCCCTGGGGGGGCGATCAATGTATTAATTGCCACTTACTCTTAATGAAAAATATAAAAAAGCACTAAAAACAAGAAACTACTTCAAAAACAAAAAAAGTCGCGCGGATTACTATTGCAATCCAAACATTTTTAAAATTCCACCAAAAATCGATGCGTTTGCTTTGACCGCTGCCACTTGACTGACAGCAGTGTGGGTATGTGACCGGAAGGTAGATGACCGCTCAATGTCATAAGTGTTGCCAATCCTTAGTTGCAGCATAAAATGTACCCCTGGATTACAATAGTAATCCGCGCGACTACTCCAGTGTTAAAAAAAAAGTCACTTCCGATGCAACTCATTAACCAAGCCAGGGTACAGAAAGGTCTGACAGCAGAAACAAAATCTTTCCAACAAAATAGTGTGATCATAAGAGCTTCCATCTCAAGGGATAAGAAATTAACAAACAAAAACTCTTGCAAATGCTCACATGCTAAATCATGTACAAACTGTACATACCCAGTGCTACTGAACTAATGTTGATATTCTGTAATATTACATTCCCTTGCAGCGGAATGAGGTTTTAAATATAGGCTATAGAATACATACCTGCTTCATTACTTTATCAAGCGTAATTTTGTCGATGTTTGGAATGCGATTCTTTAAGTAATCCATTATCTCCTCAAAACTTTCACAAGCTAGCAGGCCCTCTCTATGTTCTCCAAGGAGAGCTAGGGCTACTCGGAAGATAACATCTGGACTCTCGAGGAACATCAAGTCTGAAAAAACAAATAGAACATATTAACTAGCAGGGCTAATGGAGCATTCCCAACACTCACATCCAGGAGAAAACTGTTTCCATGGTCACTTGATACAACAATTGGCAAATTCAGTGAATTCGAAATATTTTTCTTTACCCGGTGAAATCTACTTCCGGCGTGCCGAAAGGGATTTTTTAATTTTAGCACAGAAAATATTCCCTATAAGCCAACAACCGGTCTTAAAAGACGGGATATGACTCTACAATACTTTGGTTTGTTGTGAAAAATATATATTCTTCCCTTTGGACATTTTTTCCTTGTAAGTGGTGTGACAACAAAATGCATAGCAAAGTGAGACGTGCATTAATCCTTGAAGAGTGAATGAACAATGTGAAGCAATGCACAGCAAATACTGTAGATTGCAGCTAAGTCTATTTTTATAATTGCTATGCTACAGTGCTTATGTGTCTTAAAATGCTTATCCCTCTAAGGGAACCAGCACTGTTTTATTAATATATCTTTCGCTGTGCTACCAAGTGAGCCAGGAGCACATAGAACACTTCACGATTATGAATATGCACATAAGATTTTAGTTACAGACCTTTCCTATTTGATCTCCTTCACTTATCCATAAAGACTTTATGGTTTCTCCTTCACTACATTTTTAACACATTTTTTTTCCAAAGTAAAAGTTTGATATGTAGTTTACTGTTTATATATTCTATGAGAAAAATGTATTTTAAAATTAAGTTTGTACTTACCAAACACTCGGGTGACAAATCCTAATGGAAACTGGGAGGCAAAGATTGTGAGAATCCATGGTGCAGCATACAGAGTGGGTGCAATCTCGTGGGCATCAAAGTGGGCATAGAGATCCGGGTGTTGGTCGTGGAGAAGTCGCGACAGTTGGTACAACTGTACTTGCAGCGCCACCATGTCTGGCAGATATTGTCGTCGCAGACCACGGCGAAACATGAGGTGCCGCAGGAGGATGAACGCACTCTCCTCAGACATGTGCAGCAGCAACACGCCAGCAACAAAATTAAGACCTTGGCAGTATCCCACCTCTGGGTCCAGGAGGGAGTAAGCCTTCAGGAGGTTGAATAACGCCAATTGTCCAGGACCAAGGGGAGAAGAGAAATATGTGTGACCAGGGAACGTCCGTCCCAAGTCTACGAGGATGTTGTGAGGGTGTGATGTCAACTGCTTCAGTAAAGTGTCATAAGGTACATTATAGTTGGGGAACTTGGCTGTGTCTGGAGGTGCCGTCTTGAGGCAATACTGTTCAGCCAGGAACTGCCACACGTCACCACGCTTGCTGCGAGGCACACCTGCACACAGGAATATCAAACAAGCTAAATTCATCTTCATTAATTCCAGCTTTTGGCAGCACCTTTCCACTGTATGTACAGTCTAATCCAATAAAGATATCAAAGTTGTTTTGGATTCTTAAATGGCATTAAGGGACTAGTAAAACAATTCTTTTGCTTTTATCTGGGATTATTGGCAACGCAAACATTCATACTTAGTGTTTAAATGGAACAATACTATTTTCTGACACTAACATAATAGTTCAAATTATTATGAATTCAGACATTATTAATTTCTTTATTTAATTAGCGTATGGCTTTAAGCGCAGGGAGTGTCCGAGGACATGTTCGGCTAGCCAGAGTTTGTAGCTACTTCTATGCGGACACCGATGGGGTAAGCTACAAGTACCGTCATGTGTGGATGAGATGAAATGAATGAAGATGAGTGAGCAAGTTCAATTTCAAGTAGTTCCAACTTTGGCTACCAGATGCCACTGACACTAGCGGCAAACGTTGGAACTTTATAGAGGGTTTCTAACTAAATATAACCTGCAAATTTGGCTACACACTACCAATTGTAGTGGCAGGTTCTTTTTCATGCCATAAATCTATGACATGGGCCTGCCAGCTTTACTTCCTCTCCGAAGGAAGGCATACTGAAGGATTTTAACACTCTTAAAAAATCCAGACATATTCATTGAAAAATTGGGAAATCATTTCTTGAAATATCAATAATAGCCTATTCCAAATACCGGTAGTGATTCTACATAATTATGTACAAGTTTTTCAGGCTTGTAGGCCATGGTTTTGACAGGATATTTGGACCAGGGCCTACAAGCCCGAAAAACTTGTACATAATTATGAACGCCGGCCGTGAAAGCCTAAGCAGTGATTCTACAGTTTGAGTGCGTGGCGCAAGGCGACTTGCTTGTTTTGATCTCGTTCACAAATACACATACGTTAGAAACACGTTTTGTAAATACAACATGATAAATCCCTTGGGTTCAAAATGTTTATTGTTGTTACTTCCTATAGGGGTTGAAAGAAACTGGTCATCACCTCCGTGTACTTAAGAATGCACTGAAATTGTTTGATAACCTGAAAAATTAGACACTTTTATAACACAGCATAAACCCTAGTACATGATTTCTATTGTTTCATTTGGGAGCTTAGAAAACATGGGCATAAGCTCTATGCACTTGAGAGTGTATTAAGTTTGTCAGGTCAAGGATTGGGGTAGGAGACTGGGCCTTTAAATAATTCTGAAATTATCTGGAAGGAGTGCGGAAAAATATCATGTTCAGGATAACTATTAATTATCATCATCTTGCACAGTTTCCAGCCACTGGCCAGGACTGTTTGGAAAACAAGCCTCTCCAACGTCTTCTGTCTTCCCACCATCTCTCAGCCTCCACCCTTGTCCAGTCTTCTCCTCTCTTCTTCACGCTCCACCCCCTTCAGCCACCTGTCTCTCGGTCTTCCTCTTGGTCTCTTTCCTTCCCACTTCACCTTGTACATCCTCCTGGGTATCCTTTTCTCCTCCATTCGTTTTACATGTCCATACCATCTAAGTCTAGATTTCTCTATACTGTGCCCGTCAGAGGAGCTATCAGGGTTGCCAACAACCGAAATGACTTCCCCGACACCTCACCTGCCGGACCCATGTGCCGAGAGGATCAGGTGAATTTCTTATAGGCCACAGCGGCACGAGAAACTATGATCCAAGGGATCTGTGGTAACATGGTGGCTAAAAGTCATAGACGGCCCAAGAAAGTACACCTAAGAAAACTAGACTGAGAAAGGAAACAACCAGACTTATGTAAAACTTGTAAAAACATTTATTATAAAATATGCAAGCACCTATCCTAGTTCGGAGGGTTTATATCGGCTAATCCGCAAACTAATAAACAAAGAAAAATAAAGAACAGGACCCTATCTGTAAACTACGGTAAACCCTCGCGAAAGATCTAATTTACAAAGATAAGCAACAACAGCAACGCTAGGAAAATGGTACGAAACGAAACCCTAATTCAAGTTACAAAATTTAAGTTAATAGCAGAATTTACATTTAACAGGGTGGCAAAAACAAATCTAAGTTACGATGATACCATTTCCTCATTTACATTTAACGTTAATCAATTTAGCCAAGTCCTGACAATTAATACAAAATTTACGGCGATGACGTCCGTAAAGCAAAAACAATTACATCAAAAGCTACAGGACAAGCCGTAAAAAAAAATGTTAAATACACTCTTATCAACTAGGTGCTCATCAGCATAAACAAGGTAAACATTGGGATTTACACACATGATAATAAATAAAACACAAGATCAAATTCATCTTATATTCCTGCCTGCACCTTGGATTACTCTTTGTAAACCAGATTCATCTACGTGAGTGTCATTTAGGTTGGCGATGGCGTAGTTAAAACTACGACTTATGTCGCATGAGTGTTGAGCTCCACCAGCTATGAACTAACGGTTAAGCAACAGTTGATCAAAAATAGTGTCATCTGTCCTAGGTTATTTCCATCAGGAAATGTAAAACATCAACAAGGCGTAGGTCAGCAGGTCAAAAATGCATGTGTTTCAAGTTTAAAAGCAGTAAACAATTAGTTATCAGCTTGTTTAGAATAATTATGTGCTTGATTATTATCTGCATAGGTTTAATTCATCGTTGGTTTATGGAGATATTGCTGACATTCCTAGACACCTGGGCTCAGCAGTAGCATCTCGTGCGAGATCAATTATCTGCTGTCACATCGACATAAAAGTCGGAAATACCTTCATCGAGCTCCCATTGCTCGGACAAACAATAACACAAGTTACCAGTGGCTCGCGGCTCACTCGGATAACCTTGGGTAGGTCTGGAAAACACAGTACGAAGTCTGGATATCCGTGCATTACAAGCACTAAATACAAGAATAGCCTCTAACAAGGGTGTCTATTTCTAGCGTCATAAGGAATAAACCTTAAACAGAATATAACTGTACACTCTCTAACAGTGTCAAAAAGTATTCGCTGTAGTAGCGATCAAGCGTGTGGCGTTTGCCAATAATTCATTGTAACATAAAACATCTGATCAATACAAAATGGCTGCCTAGGCCTTGACCTATAAATAAAATACAAAAGCTAACAGTAAATAATGCCAGAAGCATTTGTCAAAGGTCTGAAAAGTCTGTCTCACATATGAGTGTGCTCGGTGCATGTTTGTCACCTGACCGTGACTTACCTAAGCTTGTAACTTGCTGTCACAATTTATTTATTTTATTTATTTATTTATGGTATGGCTTTTAGTGCCGGGAGTGTCCGAGGACATGTTCGGCTAGCCTGAGTCTGTAGCTGCTTCCAGCGGACACCCTAAAGGGTGAGCTACAAGTTCCGTTCAATTTCAAGTAGATATCAATGATACCTAGTGGTGAACGTTGGAACTTAGATAGAGCGTTCTGACGAAATCTAACAATTTTTGCTTTACACAAGTTTAGTCTGTGAAAGGATCTTTTACATGCCATAAATCTATGACATGGGACCGCCGGCTTTACTTCCCTTCCGAAGGAAGGCATACTGAAGGATTTTTAACGCTCTTAAAAAATCCGACGACTTCGGCCGGGTTTGAACCCACTATCTTGGGCATAGCAGTTCAGCATGCTACCGACTACGCCACCTACCTAATGTCTGTCACAATGGGACTGTTATAACAAACACACTCGATTTTACTGAAGGCGGCAGCTCTCTTTACGAAAGTCCTATGAGAAACTGGCCTTGTAAATGATCCCAGTATAACATTATATTCACACAAAATTAATGCGTAAAAGCACGCCATGAAAATATACACATTAAGACGTAACACGTCTTTCCAAGCAAAGAAAAGTAAAAGATAGCAATGTTACTCAATCTGAATGTCTTTGCAATTCACAGATATGTCACTCCATGAATGACTAGTATTTAATAATCAACAAAACATGTGTCTGATCACCTGACACAAACAAATATATAAAAAGGCGCAAAATCTCACATTCGCTGAGTTTGCTAATGATACGTTGAGTACAGGGCTCGATGCTTTCCTGCATACAATTTACTATTCCCTGACTGTGTTCTTCACTGAGAACTGGATGGACTCAAAGCTCATCTGAATGAAATATTGATGGTTACAGTCGACCATCTACTGATACGGTCTAATCCAAAGAAAATCAGTGGCGTGACAAACATTTAAAATAAAAGGGTGTCGTGAAAATGACACTGACCATGACGGCAAATCGTCATGTCAAAGAAAACTATACACAAAAATCACCCATTCCAGGGTTAAAAAAAAGTAGTACAAAAGACTACAGTCACGTTTAGTAAGCGAAAAGACTTGACATCTTTTGTCGTCCTTTAGAATGCACCTGATTGAACAGATTTCAATCCCAGGGTGTCTCACAATCACTGCAAGTGAAAGACAAAAATGAGTGCTAAAAAATACAAAATCCTACCTAATGGCTGTCACGAAAGTTCGGTTGATTCTACAAAACTACTCTATTCTACTCTACCACAAAAAAGAATCGAACAAGAAGGGTGCTTACTGACTCACAAGACTAGGGCATCATCACCTCGCTCTTTCCAACGAACTGAGGGGTACAATTCATCCTCTGGCTTCCGGACAAGGGTTGTCCAAACTAGGCCTCCATCATAGGCCTTATCCATGACCAGGGCCTTGATGCGTCCTCGTCATTGACGTAGTGATATTGTCAGCTTCCCTTCCATTGTGGTAGTGGTCATTCCTCTTGGTTCGGCACGTACATCTCCATCTCGTGCGGTAGTTCAAGATCTTCTGTCATGTTGAAGTTCCTCAGAACGGCTCCTTCACATCATGAGGGTCCTCTTACATCATCCCCATCGAAGATAAGTTGTAAAATATGTTGAACATGTGGTCAGTAGAATGATGTATATTTGGTGATAATATTCACTTGAAAAATATATTCATGGCACTGCTTTTCACTGAAGCTAGTGTAATTTATGGAAATAAACTCACAGATGCTACACGGCGCAGATGTTAGAAAAATTGCCCATGCACTATCTGCTTTTTCACTTTACAGATTCTACAATCACTGAATCTCATGGCATCCAAATAATCCACGGTTAAATTAGCTCGCTTTTGCGGCATAACAATTTTCACAATTTATAACGTTGAAATAGATGAGCCTCCATGGCTTAGGTGGCAGCACGCCGGCCTCTCACCGCTGGGTCCGTGGTTCAAATCCCGGTCACTCCATGTGAGATCTGTGCTGGACAAAACGGAGGCAGACAGGTTTTTGTCCGGGTACTCCGGTTTTCCCTGTCAAATTTCATTCCAGCAACACTCTCCACTATCATTTCATTTCATGTGTCATTCATTTAATCATTGCCCCAGAGGAGTGCATCAGGCCTCGGCAGCCGGCACAGTTCATATCCTTGCCGCTAGATGGGGGCTTCATTCATTCCATTCCTGACCCGGTCGGAGACTGGAAGCAGGCTGTGGATTTTCATTATAACGTTGAAATAGTGCACTTTAACAATTATTGATTCACTGATGATAGCATATTTTGTTGTCCCTCGTGGACATAGAATTTTCATCTAGCACGTGGTGAAAATGTGGTGTTCCACGGCACAAAAATATTCACAGTTTAGATAAATTTGCAGAAATTATTACTGCAGCACACATAGGCTTCAGATTTCACTCGGTCGGCACACAAATAAGTGCTCTTTAATGTACGATGCACTTTGATTAACTACCTCACCTACTGGCGGACTTTTCCCTAGTCTTAACAAGACGGACTATAACACTCGTCCTACAAGGACGGAAAACCATACTCGAGTGCCAAGATCGTTGTTCCTCGTGACTGGATATAGCAAATACTTGAGTCGTTCAGCGACTGATTCCTTCCGGTTTGCGTGTCTGCGATGATATTACCTTATCGTAAAAATAAAATACATTCACCAGAACGTTTAGATTATGCAGAATGACGAAATGCGATGATCTGAGCCTTGTAGAAAGTTGAGACATGTTAATAAGGACTCTGATAAAAATATAGTGGATTTCTTCGAAGTCAAAAGTGCAACCATAATTATCTCCAAGTACTGACTGTGCCACCCTAAAGACTGGCACACGTTTTCGCCCCTGCCTGCCTGCACCCCCGGCAGCCCTTCCTACAAGACTGTACAATAAATCTGCCCGGCTCATATTCAAATGTCCCGCCTGGTGCCTCCCGCCACGTTCCTTCCCGGCAAAGCTTGTGCTCCTGCCAGGCAAAGCTTGAGCTCTTACCAGGCAAAGGTAACCTGAACTGAACATTCTGGAAACTGTTGCTCCCGCCGAGCGAAAAGAGCCAATGGTGTGCTCTGCTGCAACCCGTGTGCATTATGGGTAGACTTTGGTCAGGCTTGCCAATCTAACTCGCGTGCTGGCAAGGCCTGCTTATGGCAGAAATGAACTCCTAGGACGTGTCATGTTGGCAACGTCCGCTTCTGAATATTTCCGCAAGGCGCGCTCGGCTCTGCTTGTCGACCGCTTAACTGTGCTAAAGAGAGCATGTGCTCTTCCCATTAGAACTTCAGCGATGTAACTGACTGGTTTACTTGCGCCAGGCTCTCGGTAGCCTGGCCATGCTTGTTTCACAAGCCTACCATGGACAAAGGTAATGTGTCTACTCTAATTATATAGACAGGGGAACTGACTGATGCTTTATTCAAGTAACCAAGTGATATTGATCTCACAGTGTCGCAGTGAGAAAAACAGTATTTTCAAGATCGTGATTATTAGTCATTTAGGATTTTCTAGTATGTTTCGAACTATAATAAACACAAGGTGCATGGCCGTTGCTGCCTACCTTGGGAACTATTTCGTTTTATAATCCAACTTCATCTTTCTTATTCAGTGAAATTTGTGTACATTTAGTGTGTGATTACTACTAATTATATTGCGTTTCAAACGCCTAGGGTTAGTTGTGTTTAGGTGACAATGTTGCACATTGTCTAGTGGCATGGCCTACAATGGCCAACGCCTGAAGCCCATTGTTGGGCGGTCGTTTGAAGAGTTCCTTGCCGTCTCTGGTTGTGTGCGGACGTCATGTTAGGCTTGTGTATAGCCTTCTAGTTTTTTCACATGTAGTGTTTAATTAGTTGTGTTGGCTTTGACCATTTTAAGGTAATTCCTTGTTTCGATGGAGTGCTGCTCCAAGTATTCCTCATGCCTAGAGGATATTTCAAGTTGTGGAACTTCGTAATTATGATAAATCCTCTTGGCTGTGCATATTTTGCTTCAAGGGAATTTTCTTCCCAGTTTATCTAGGCCTAATGCCTTTCGCTTATTTTCAGCACCCTTGCTGGGGCTTTTCTTTTATATTTCTTGTCTCCAAGAAATATGTTTTGAATATAATTTTCAAACCTATGTCGCCATACATAACCGTTGACGCGCAACCTGGCCACGTGGGTAAATTGTAGGTTAGGAGGGTCTATTTTCTCATGTTTGTTTTTCTTTTGTTTCCACATGCTTGTATATTATTTAATTCAATACATTCCTTTATATTTGTTGTTTTAACCCATGGTTTATTCCTTGGTATTTTTAATTGACTATGTTGCCTGTCTCCCGCCTCTGTACCACGAGGCTCAATTCCACTCCACAAGAATTTTACTTGCCTGGCGTGCTGGTCTTTGGGTGCGTTCTAGGATGATGCATCCCATTAACAAAATGCGTTGCACTGAAAAATAGAGGCTCAGCGGGCTCAATACCATCCGGTAATGGTTCCTCCTTCATTAATTCTCTGGTTCTGTCTATCTTTGTAGCTCCAATACTGCTTCTCAAGAACCTCATCTCACTGGCCTGTATTTTTCTCTTCTCCCTTCCTTTCATAACCCAGGTCTCCGAGGCATACGTCAGGATAGGGACATAGTACGTCCGATATATGATCTTTTTGCTGTTCTGAGGGATGACCTTGCTCCATAACATGCTTCTCACACTCCTCCGGAATGCTTCTGCCTGTCTCCCCCGCTCATTTATTTCTCTATCGTTTCTTCCATTATCTTGTATCAGGCTTCCCAGATACTTGAAACTCTCCACTTTCTTCAGCTGTTCCCCACCAATTGTTATTCCCGTTGTGGTTCTTTCCTTCTTCCTTCTTGTTATCACCATCTCATTCTTATTTATGCTAAATTTCATCCCATATCCTTGTATTATTCCTTCCCACACATCCAACTGTTCCTGTACCTCCTCCTCCTTGTTTCCCCAAATCATCAAATCATCTGCAAACTCCATTGCTTTCATCTTTTCTTCCCCAATTACTTGTGCCACTCGGGTCATTATGTCATCCATCACCACAATGAAAAGTAACGGTGACAGTGCACTTCCTTGTTCAGGCCGTTTCTCTGTTCCAACCAGTCCAATCTCTCTCCTCCCACTTTCACACAGCTCATGCTTCCCTTACACATCTCCTTTATCCTCCTTATAGTCAATTTTTCTACTCCTCTATCCTCCAGGGACTTCAATACTTCGTTTCTGCATACACTGTCATATGCTTTCTCAATGTCCAGGAAGGCCATCAGTAGATCTGTTCCATACTCATAGTGCTGTTCTTGTCACTGCCTTACAGCAAAAATCAAATCCACTGTGGACCTTCCTGCTCTGAAGCCATGTTGTTCTTCCCTCATCCCTCCTTCTATCCTTGTCCTAATTCTCCTTTCCAAAACTTTCTCAAACATCTTTGCACAATGACTCATCAGTGTTATTCACCGATAGTTTCTGCATTCTGTTCTACTACCTTTCTTGAAGATCGGGAAAATTATTCCCTTTTTCCAGTCCTCTGGGGTCTTCCTTTCCTTCCATGCTGTCTTCATCACTCGGTACAACCATTGTATCCCCACCTCTCCTGCTGCTCTCACCATCTCCACACTCAACTCATCCACACCCGGTGCCTTCCCTCCTTTCATCTTCCTCACTGCATCTTCCACTTCTTTCCATGTTAAGTCCTTTTCTGTTTGCAGTCCATCTTCCTCTTCCCCTATTTCTTCCTCCTCGCCGTGGTTTCCATTTGGGTTCAGAAGTTCTTCAAAATATTCTTTCCACATTTTCTTCAGTTCTTCCATATTTTCTATCTCTTGTCCCCTTTTGTTCACCATTCTAACATAATCCGTAGGATCCTTCCGCCTCTTATTTTTACCATCCCATACAGGACCTTTTTTGTACCTTCACTATCCTCCATCATCTTTGTCCACTCTTCCATCCACTTTCTTCTCTCCTCAGCCACTACTCTCTTTGCCTCCTTCTTTCTTTCCAGGTACTCTTCCCTTGTCTCTACCGTCCTATTTTGATACCACTTCCTAAAGGCTCTATTCTTTTCCCTTACTATATCTTTTGTCTTCTCATTCCACATAGCGTTTCCTTCCACCTTTTCTTACTAATTGTCCTCCCACATACTGCTTCTCCTGCACCTACTAGTGTCTTCTTAAAATCTAGCCCATTCCTCTTCCACCCCTCTTTCTTCATCTGTTGGAATTCCTTCCTTTACCATTTTGCAGTACTCGACCCTTCTATCTCCTTCTTTCAGTTTCCATATCCCTATACGTCTTTCCTGGTTCTCAGTCCCTTTCTTCTCCTTAGTCCCTCTCAGGTTCATTACCAGCAATCGATGGTCGCTATCCAAGTTCTCCGATGGTATAACCTTGATGTCCGTGATGCTCTTATTTAATTCTTTCTCATACAGTATATAGTCGACCACCAACTTCCTGGTCAAGTCATCATTGTACCATGTGATTGTGTGGCTCTCTCTTTTCTCAAACCAGGAGTTCCCAACTAGCAGGCTGTTCCTTTGACAAAAGTCCAACAGTCTCTTCCCTTCCTCATTTCTTCTACCCCAACCCTCTGGTCCAAGCACACTCTCATACCCTTCTCTTTCTCTTCCTACATGGGCATTCAGATCCCCCATAATAATCATATTCCTTCCTCCCAGCTGCTTCTGCAATTCCTCTTCAAACTCCTCCTCCTCTTGAGGCGCAGCCTACTTGTGGAGCATACACTTGCACTATTTCTACGGTCTCTCCCCTCAGTGTTACTTTCACTTTCATCATCCTATCACTTACTCTCCTCACTTCTTCTTTTAAACCATCTCGTACTACTACTCCCACTCCATTCCTCTTTCCCTCTTCATTCCCACTCCTGTACAGTCTATAGCCTCTTCTCAGTTCTCTCCTTCCTTCCCCTTTCCACTTTGTTTCTGTCAATCCCAATAAATCCAACTTCCTTCTTTCCATCATATCCACCATTTCCTCCACCTTCCCCGTCAGCGTTCTTATGTTTAAAGTTCCAAATCTTAGTCCATGAACACAGCTAGGTTGTCGTCCATAGTACCCATCCTGTCCGAGGCCTGTTCCCTTCTTGAAAGCAAAAGTCTTATCCCCTACTGGCTTGCTGGGCCTATCGTAGCTTCACCAGAGCCCTGTTAGCCGTCACTTTTCAGGGTTCCTGTAGGACCTTCACAGCTACCGTTTCAGTCCCGGGGCACACAAAGTCCCCATTGTACTTCGCCCCTACAGGCAATCCCCTACTTTGTGCCGTTGCCCGTCTCCCACGATGTGGACGAGGGGTTGCCACCACACAAGCTTATTATAAAAGTGGGAGTGCCTATTGTATTGCTACGTAATTTACACCCACCAAAGGTATGCAATGGGACGCGATTGGTAGTGAAAACTTTGAAAATCTGTTTAATTAAAGCAACTATCTTAACTAGATGTGGTACAGGAGAAACGGTCTTAGTACCCAGAATCCATATGATTCCTTCAGATTTGCCTTATCATTTCAAACGAGTACAATTCCCAGTAAGAGTTTGCTTTGGCACGACTATAAACAAAGCACAGGGTCAGACACTTAGCGTGACTGGAGTTGATCTCAGTGGAGAATGTTCTTCTCATGGACAGCTTTACGTGGCTCTATCGCTTGTTACAACAAACCAAAATCTTTTCGTGTTCACTGCTGGAGGGAAAACGACTAATGTCGTATACAAGGAAATCTTATAAGACCTGTTCCCGGGCGAAGCCGGGGTGAGTTGCTAGTTAATTTAATAAACCTAATGAGAAATGAAAATGAGTAAAATATATACAGGATGAAATGAAGAAACTAGTAAAACAATGAATAAAAAGGATGAAAATATAAAATCTAATGAGGTTCAAGCTAGAATGAACAGAAAAGGTTTGGCCTTTCTTCACAAGTACGAGGGCTGTCTTTTAAGTAAGGGCCTTTTTTTTTTTTTTTAATTAACCGAACATTTTATTTTGAAACCACATTTATTTTTAGGTTTTACATACCTTCCTCTATTTTTCTACATAGTTGCCTTGTTTATTTAGGCACTTGTCATACCCTAAAACTAAGTTCTGAAATCTCTCTCCATAAAAGTTTGCCACCTGCTCTGATAACCAAGAATTCACGGCTATTTTCACTTCTTCATCGCCGGTGAAGCGCTTCCCACCAAGATGACGTTTCAGCTGCGAAAAGAGGTGGAAATCGCTCGGAGCAAGGTCAGGGCTATACGATGGACGATCCAAAACTTCGCACCCAAAAGAGTCAATCAGTTCCCGAGTCCGGGCAGCAGTGTGAGGTCTTGCGTTATCGTGAAGGAGCAAAATTCCCTTTGTCAGCATGCCACATCTTTTGTTCTAAACTGCACCTCGGAGTTTGGTCAAAGTTGCGCAGTAGGCTTCTGCGTTGATCGTCGTTCCTCGTGGCATAAAGTCCACCAGCAAAACACCACGCCTGTCCCAGAACACAGTTGCCATGATCTTGCGCTGTGACGGCGTTTGTTTGGGTTTGACCTTGACAGGAGAGGTTGAGTGTCGCCATTCCATTGACCGTTGGTTGGTTTCAGGGGTGGAATGGGATACCCATGTTTCATCTCCAGTGATGATTCGACTCAACATGTCATCCCCTTCTTGGGCATGACGAGTCAAAAGAATGAGGAAACTGGCCAATCTCTTTCGTTTGTGGTCTTCTGTGAGGAGTCGGGGTACCCATCGAGAGCACAATTTCCTGAACTTTAGGTTTTCAGACACAATTTTATACAGTACAGACCTAGACACTTGAGGAAAATCCATCGATAGAGTGGTTATCGTGAATCTTCGTGTCAATTGCAATCACCAAGTCATCTGTGATCACAGATGGTCGACCTGAGCGTTCTTCTTGAACATTTTCACGGCTACTTTTGAACTCGCGTACCCATTTTCGCACTTTACCTTCCGTCATTGCATTATCGTCATACACCTCACAAAGCTGACTGACTATGAATGTCTGCAGCCGACATGTTTCTTGCACTCATAAAAAGTATCACAGATCGTACCTCACACGCGACGGGCGAATCAATAATCTTGAACACTGAAAAGACGCACAGTTCAGCGTACAGCTGCAACTGACACCTGCTTGTTCGCAAAGGATGCCGGGAGGTAACGCGCAAGCTTGTTGCGGCGTGCACACTAACTACGGGCTTTTAAAAAAAACAGCCTTCGTATTGATTGATGCCTACTTGGAAGACATTGGACAGGAGACAACAGCAAGAGCAGCGTGGATAAAATTAAAGCACATTACAGTAAACCCTTCATTTAGCAGACAAAGCAGTTAAATCACAAATTTAGAAATTAGAACTTTTAATTTGAAATACTTTTTAAAATATTGTTTAAAAACAACGTGATTCTTCTTTCAAAATTCATCGACCCTTTGATTCATTTGCGCTTTGAGATGCGCAGCTCTCTAGCGATAAAAATATCGTCCTTATACTATAATCCATATTTGTGAATTATCGAACGATTGTATTGTCCGCGGAACAACCGGTTCTATTTCAAAAATGGCTTTATGCTGTTCTTGTATCCATGATTATGTCCAAAAAAACGATGTTTTGGGGAAAATCATTTCATAGTTTCATTTAGTTGCACTAATAACAGAAATTCTACACTGTTTTATTTAGTTCTTTTTACAGTAAGAGCAGCATCATGTTTATATTGGTTTATATCGTGCCTGTCACTATTTTCTTGCACTTGTTTATGATGATTACAAATAAGTTTTCAAAAGTATTTTTCATTGTATGTGACATTCTCCAGGAAACCATACCTTAAGTCGGAAAATCTTATTTTTGGTTTATTTTATATTTTGATAGTAGGTAAATTTGCGATCATTTTCGTGAAAACTAGAAGTATTTATCTTAAAAACTGATTATTTTATGAAACATTGAAGTTATAGGACAGAATTTATTGAATGTCGAGAAAATAGATTTGAAAATTTATCATAGTGCTCGGACAATATATTAAATATTTAAGAAAATCTGACTATTTCACCGGATGAAGGAAGATCAGCATTGTGTATTAAAATAATATTTCATAAATATATCAGAGTTTTATTCTCTAGAAAGTATTTTAAATATGTACAAATTGTGGTGTTTGTACACCACACCCAAAACAATTGAACTAAGAGTACTATATTGATGTGCAATTGCAACGATAGTGCATGTATATATTTATTGTGTTTAAGGGTAATATAAAATCATATGTTCATTTTCATCCATTCTTGTAATTAGACGTCGACCCGAGATTTCAAACCGTAAATTTACAACCCCTCCCCCAATAAATATATTTCTTGAGCTCACTTGCGGAAGATTATTTGGAAAGTTTTCCATATTTGAGGTCCGTATTGACGTTTACAACTATCGAATGGGGTTGTTGATTCTCCGCCCAATCAATACAATTTATTACAAAAATTTTCACATTTTTATTATTTCTGGGACATGTTTCGGGCCATACCTGGACCCTTCTTCAGCCTAGATTAATTTCCAAAAACATCCATTAAAAAGACATGCATTAATAATAGAACAACACTCTTAAAATGCAACACCACTGTTATTATGAGTAAAAAGGACTACATCACGAAAACCGAAGATTTTTTGAGCAGTAATAACTTCTCAAAAATCAGCTAAGATCCAACTGCAACCACTCAAAGGAAGCTTAAACAAATTCTTAAAAACACAGTTTTCATCATGAACGACAAGCAAAGCAATAGTTTAATTAATATGAAGCCTGGCATTCCAACCCTCAGAGCTCTTCCCAAAATCCATAAAGATAATATTCCTATTAGACCTATTGTTAATTACAGGAATAGCCCAACTTATCGATTAGCTCAGTTCATTCAAAAATTTCTCCGCTCCCACTACACTTTTAAAGCCAATAAATCCTTTAAAAACTCACTTCATTTTTGTGAAGAAACCAAAAACCTGAACATCAAACCCTCTCATTCGTTCCACACTATAGACATCAAAGATATGTATACTAACATTCCTGTGCAAAGAACAATAGACATCATAGAAAACAACCTAAAAAACAACGAAAAACTGTCAGAAATTGAAATAGACGAGTTCATGGAGATTCTTAGATTCATGCTTAACAACAATTTTTTCAAATTTAATGATAAAATCTACAAGCAAAATCAAGGCCTTGCGATGGGTTCCCCAGCTTCTGGAATTATAGCTAACATATTCATCGATCACATAGAAGCGACTGAAATCTTGAACAAGAACAATGGCATCGATTTTTGGGGTCGTTATGTCGATGACATTTTTGTTGTTCTTGACAAAACCACAATGAACCTGGATCAATTACTTACAAATTTGAATAACATTGATAACAATCTTAAATTCACGGGGGATACTTTTAACAACAATTCGATTAATTACCTAGATCTTAATTTAAGCATTAACGAAGGGAAATTCCAATATAGGGTCTACAGAAAACCCACTCAAACCAGTACAGTAATCAAAAAGAGTTCCAACCACCCACAAAGCCACAAAAGGGCAGCCTTTATAAGCTACGTAAATAGAGCTATTAAAACCCCCATGTCCAAAGAAGATTATCAACATGAAATCGACGTCATTTTCCAAATTGCAGAAGCCAATGGCTATAACCGATCCGAAATTGTAAGTATCATCAATAAACTTAAAAATAGGCCTAATTCTCACCTTACCCCTTTAAATAAAGAAAAATCGCACTTTGCAGTGTTCACATACATCAATCGAAACACATACGATGTAACTAACGTTTTAAAGAAATATAACGTCAAAATCGCTTTCAAAACTAATAATAGTAACCATAAAATTGTTTACAACTCCGGTAAAATTAATATTACGAACAAGTACCAGTCATCGGGAATCTATAAACTTAATTGCCAGGAATGTGGTTCAAATTATCTAGGTCAAACCGGATGTAGCTTCCACACGAGATACCATGAACATGTTAAAGCCACAAAACATAAAAAATTTTCAGCCATGGGAAACCATACAAAAGAAACAGGCCACAAATTCACAAGCATAGAGAAAGACATGGAAATTATTCATTACGTAAAAAAGGGGCTATTATGAATGATCTTGAACAGATTGAAATAGATATCGCACAGAGCTTCAACCCAGGACTTAATCTCAACGAAATTAATTTTGACGCCAATATTTTATTTGAGAATATACATAAATTTTTCCCTAAGACAAGAATACGTAAAAAACCTTTTTCTATTGACGTTCATTCTTCTCAACCCCCCAACATACAACCCACAATTGATTTCCCCCCATAGATTAATTCATCCTAAAGAAGGTGCACGGCCACGCGGAACCGTAAGAATGCCAATGAACCCAGCCTCCCCTCCTTTGTTCCCCTCTCTCCGTATACCGGCAGATGTGTCACATGCGCGACCATGCCCGCTAGGTCCCGCACAACAGCACAACAGTTCGCAGTCAGTAAGCTTCAACACAACATGGGTAAGTCTAAGCCATTCGCTCGTCAATTAGTCAAATAAATCTGCATGTGTTTCTGAGAAAGACGTTTCGCTCATTCTAGCCCCCGCATAGGAAAGGCGGTCCACTAAATTCAGCTTCCGGGCAGGAACGAGCAGCAAACTGTTAGTGCCAATTTACCCTGTAAGTTTAAAGTTTTGATTCCTTAATATTTAATCTTGACCTCAACCTAAGAGCATCTGCCTTTGCTAAAGCTTAAATTATTATCTTTGCAGTTAAGTCACGCATACTACATAATGCGTCAACCATGCTCGGTCCAGGGACAACATATTGAACAGGTGGCAATCTCCACTCAATCACTACACAAGCCAGACGGAATATTTATTTTGGCAAAGGCCAAAGTATGTTAAGCCCCAGACTCGCCAGCATATCTGGGTCACCAAACAGAACTGCATCGGCGTGACTAACAGATAAGTCAGAATCACTCAGCAAAATGGACACTTGTCACCATTAAAAACAACCAGCATGTAATACATTTTAGTTTGTGTATGGCTGACATGAAGAGGTGTTTTATCGTATCAGTGTTTCTTTCTCTCTCCAAATGTGTATTTTAGTGTTGTTTTAATGTATCTAATACCGTTAAGCATTTTAAGAGTGTTGTTCTATTATTAATGCATGTCTTTTTAATGGATGTTTTTGGAAATTAATCTAGGCTGAAGAAGGGCCCAGGTATGGCCCGAAACATGTCCCAGAAATAATAAAAATGTGAAAATTTTTGTAATAAATTGTATTGATTGGGCGGAGAATCAACAACCCCATTCGATACTCACTTGCGGAACTAACAACTGACAATAGATACCGCCCGAACCGTCATAAACCGCTTATGAAGAGGCAGGATGAGTGGAAAGGGAGTCCCAACCAAGACCATCGGTAGCCAGCAGGCTAATTCTAAAAGATGTCAGAACAATGTACCCTACAGCTTTTTAGAATAAATTGTTTTACGACGAGAAAACTGCAACCTTGTGATTTTTAAGGAAGATACCGCTACATGACACCAATATGGAAGTGTGTCACTGGGGGAGAGACCTTCACCCCAATATAGCCACTTGGTGCGTGAAAGAACTTACTTCGGCCAATAAGGATGGAGCGTCACTTTCTGTAGACAATACTTTGATATTGCAATTGGCCGATCCCCTACTGCTGGTGGGAGATATAATTGCCATATATAAGCCGGGACAGAGCTGTATGGACAGGAAGAATATTATTGTGTTTTCACTTGAAAGCACTTCAAATTCTAAACTTGGACCTCACTTGTTGAGATTCAACTACAAAATTTCATAAAGTTCAACTAGTAAACTCAGTGGAGATCTAGCTAGGATATTTCCAGCATTGCGCTGAATATTGGAGACGAGTGAAACCATTCCATTCACTCAGCTAGGCGACAGCATCTGTGCAATTAGTGAGCAGATAGCTTTATCTGGGAGGATTGGTACTTCGAACCATGGAAGACCACGCGAGATGTCTACTTCAGGAATGAGATACCTCCGCCAACATCGCCCATGAAGATCTACAACCCAGTGAGCTCATGCATATTTGTCAATTGCAAGTCGGACGTAAATACTATTAACTTCAATAATTTAAAGAAATAACTTCCCCTTTTTATTTTATCTGTTTGGAAGTTCGCAAGACGTCATTCATCTCATCCTGTTTGTTAATAAATTATTTTTAACTTCTATGACTTTCAGTCAATATTTACCCAATGCTAGACTTCCCAGAGGTCAAGATAATAGAATAATGTGTTTTGCAGCTAGCCTCTGTTGCCCCTCCCCCGAAAGTAAAGAATCTCAATTTAAGAAATATAAATTTATCTCACAACCGTCTGTTGGAGATTGGCGCCCTATTAACCGAGCTATTTACTGCACTCATTTTCTATCACGAGCTATGAAACGTTACCAAATGTCACCCAAGCATGGGGCAAGCTGTGCACTAGCTATGAAACGTTACAACATGGCACTTCAACGTGGAGCTCGAAAGCTATAAAACACCTTAAAGAAATAAATAAAATTAGTAAATTGCATTTGGAAATAAAATTAATTGTTTTTCATAATAATAAAGTATACGTAAAGTGAATCATGGGAGATGAGAACGAGATGATGACGTTACGTAGTGGTAACACAGTTAAAGGTACCGAGGCAGAGGTAGTGGAGAAAGATTTAGCTAGCGGGAGTAACAATGATCAGAGTTGCGGCGAGGTAGACAAGTCGGTTGAATTACAGAATAGTACGATGGGGGGCGCGGACGAACGAGAAAAGAGCAACAAAAGCACAAATGAACAGTACGATGGATTAGAAGATAGATTACGCAAGATGATGGGAGATATGTTCGATGCACTGAATCAAAAATTAAGTCAGAAACTAGATCAAAGTAGTCAGAAATTAAATCAAAGTATTAAAGAAATAAAACATGAGCTAGATCAAAATAAAACAGAAGTTAACCAGAAATTAGATCAAAATAAAACAGAAGTTAACCAGAAATTAGACCAAAATAAACTAGCATTGGAGGCGTTAATAAAACAGAATGAGGAATTCAACCATAGATTGGAATCACAGGATAAAGAGATAGAGGAACAAGCGAAAAAATATGAAAGGAAGATAGAAGTGCAGCATGCAAGCTTTACCGATTTAGTAGTGAAAGGTGAGGAACGTATTAAAGGGGAACTCACCAAGCAAATAGAAGGGCTGGAAAAGAAATATCAGAAACAAAGAGAGGAAATAGGTGAACTAGCATCCAAAGTTATCAAATGTCAGGATACTGTGAAAGAAACAAATTCTACGAATAAGAGCTGCATAGAACGAATAGAAAAAGTGGAAGAACAATATAAAGAAATTAATGAAATCCAGATTACAAAGGAGAAATTGATAGAAGAAAGTAGAGCACAAGACGAGAAACAGTCCGAGGATAGAATAACCACTGTGGCTCAAATAAAAGAAACAGAAGAAAGGTTGAGAAAGGAAATTAGTAGAGAAATAGTAAATGAGCGACAGTATTATGGAGGGATACCAGTCAAGGAAATGGGATTACCGAAGTTCTCACAGCACCAGAACAACCCAATGGAGTTCCTAGCGATAGTTGAGAAGAAATTTGGGAAGAATTTAAGGGAAGGAGTATTAGAATGGGAACAAGTGATGGAGGCCATTTCCAATGCGTTTACGGGTGAGGCTAAATCATGGATCTCAGTTTATAGAGACAACATGAGAAACTTAGCTGAGTTTAGAAATAAATTCACTCAAAAGTACTGGAGTGATAGTATCCAATCTTGGGAATGCGAGAAATTAATGTTTGGGAAGTTTAAAATGTAAGAAGGGATAAGTATGACAGAATACTTCCTTGCAAAAGTAATGATATGCAAACATTTAGATGGAATATTCGAGGACACAGATGTGGTAAGATTGCTATTAAAACACTTTCCTGACAGAGTACGAGAGGCGGCTTGCATGCAACGTACGTCTGGAATAAGAGAGATGGAGGAACTCTAAATTAATTTTGATGAGTTAGGAGGAAACTGGAATCGCAACCAAAACCCGTCAAGAGAGAATCAGCATAATTCTAATAATTTTCAGGGTAATCAGAACCAGTATCAGCCAAGGGGAAATACGAATCAGGGAAACCGTAACCAATACCAGCAAAGAAATAACCAGGTGCAAGAAAATTATCAAGGCAGGAATGAGCAGAGAAGAAATGGATATCAAGGAGCGAATCCAAGAAGTGAAAATAGAAATGGAGCGGAAGCTGAAAATAAGAATGAAGCCAGTACCTCGAGAAATTTAAACGCCTAGAGGACTGTAATGAAAGGTCAGATTATCAGTCTTATCAGCCAGGGTATTTAAGCAATATCATTCAACAAGGGCATTATGACCTGGATATTAGGGACGATTTAACTGTCATAAAATAATTAGCAAACAATGTCCAAGTGACAATTATCCCATTCACGCTCTACTCCTATGGCTATAAGGGTCCTAATAGTTTTCCTTTTTACCACAGGACTGCAGGATTCAAGGAAATCAGTACCCTTTATCTGACTGAAACCTTGAGCTACTAAACGTGCTCTATACCTAAGTACTTCACCTTCTTGGTTTCGTTTAGTTTTATACACCCATTTGGTGCCTATGACAGTCTTGCCACCTGAATCTTCTGCAAGTGTCCACACATTATGTTTTTCCAAGAGGGCAATCTCTTGGTTCATTGCTTCAAACCATTTATCTTTGTCATCTCGTGAGGTGGCTTCTTGAAAAGACACTGGATCGTTATATTCTGACCTCAACATGACAATGCGACATTTGACCTTAACTTCATTACAACACACACACTTACTGGGACGTTTTCTCTCTCTACTCGACCTGCGTAATACTGTGTGTTCAGGCTGTAATGGAGAGTCTATTACGACATCAGAATCTGACAAAGAGGCATCACTATCACTTGTTACAGAATTTTCATTTCCTGATTCGGCTACTTCGTGTTCAAACACGTCACCTCCACAATCTTTCAGCTCGACAAACACTTCTCCAACTGTTCTAGGTTCACAATCTATCTGAGTTACAGGTTTTTCCTGGGCTTTTACAGAAAACGGAAATACATCTTCAACAAATTCTACATTCCTGGATTTAATGACACATTTCTTTTCGATGTCCCATACACGGTAGCCCCTCGAGTCATCGGGGTACCCTAGCATTGCACCAACATTTGCCCTTGGCACTAACTTTTCCACATTACGTTTATGGATCCAAACTTTACAACCAAATGATTTTAACATAAGCAATTCCTGGTCTGACAACTTTCTACTCGTCCACAGTTCAAATGGGATGTTCTTTACAGTTGATGACACACACCTATTCTTTATATAGCAGGCTGTGCTGATGGCTTCCCCCCAAAATTGAACTGGCATGCCTGACTGAATGAGCATGCACCTACTAGTGGTGAGAAGTTGCTGGTTGAGGCGTTCAGCAACGCCATTCTGTTGGGGAGAGTAAGCCATTGTTAACCTACGAACAATACCTTCCTTTTCAAGATAGTTACAAAACTCTGTTCTTAAATACTCTCCACCGTTGTCTGAATGGAAAGATTTCAACTTGGTCCCTTGTGCTGTCTCCATTAGGGCTTTAACCTTGAGAAACTCATTAAATGCATCACTCTTATGCTTAAGAAACCTTACATATGAGAATCTGGTACAATCATCAGTAAATGTAATAAAATATTTGCTACCTCCAATCGATGGGTGCTCTAGCTGGCATACATCAGAGAACACAACATCTAATGGCTTCTGAGATACATGATCTCTTTCATTAAATTTAAGTCTTTTCATTTTACCTTGTTTACAAGTATCACAATCAAGATTCTTTTCTTTGGGTATAAAATCACGATCTGGAATGTTCAGAGCATGTCCAAAACGCTGATGCCATATTCCGCTAGTTACAGCTTTGTTGCTCTTAGCATACACAACCTCCACCTCGTCATTACAAGCAAATTCTTTCCCTTGTTCTACCATAAAATAATCACAATTTACCTCATACATATTTCCAACAGCCTCACCCGTAAGGAATATACCCTCATGATCTGACAATACAACTTTGCTATCTTTAATAGTTACGACTGCACCTTTCCTGTCAAATTGACCTACAGATATTAAATTGTCTTGAAGACCTGGGACATACAACACTCTTTTCAGTTTCAGAAAAGAACCTCCACACTTGTCAGATAGCTTCATAAGCACACTTCCCATACCACATACACTAACTACGGATCCATCAGCTGTGTCTACACTACCAGAAACCTTTGGGGTGTAATCATACAGAATATCCTTATAAGGTGTCAGGTGCTCAGTGGCTCCTGAATCTACATACCACCTGCATACACAATCAGATGCATCATCCTTGCTTTCAGTTGTCACATAAGCCTTTACCTTAACACTACTAGCATTAACCTGAACACATTCGTTTGCCGCCTCATCGTCCTTTACCGTAGCAATAACCTCACGATTCTTAACCTTAACATTTTCCTTGCGTCCATTACTACAATTCCGGGAAGTATGACCTATCTTGGCACAATTAAAACACAAAACTGAACCTTTCTTTCTTGCTTCATGAACTAAATCACAGAACTTCGCAATATGCCCCTGTTCTTGGCACTTGTAGCACATGAATCCACCACTACCTGTTGGCTTGTTGACACTTTTGCTGCTGTTGACGACCCCCTTGGAATTTAAGCGCATGGCTGCCACCATTGCCTTCACGCTTTCACCCTCAGATTCTTCCTTCTTCAGCCTCGCATAAGTCTCCTGTTCTCGCTCCATCTTTAGTTTGTCCAACTTGTTCTTTCTCTCCTCCAACAATAGTTTGGCTCGCACTACCTTTACACTTAAGTTTTCTTCATTGCTTTCCAATGAACGTATCAAATTTTCGTACTCCCGCTTTTCCAGTCCTCTGAGAATAAAAGCAGCTTTGGCCTTATCTGTAAATTTTATACCTACATCGTCCAACCGTGCACACCAAGTGAGCACTTTATCAACAAATGTACGCATGCTAATGTCACTAGTTTTCTTAAAAAGACACAATTCTTCTAACATCGTCACAATTTGAAGGACTCCGGTATCGCAACATGAAGTCAGAAGATTCTGCCATGCTTCCTTAGCTGTCTCCGCTTCTTTGATATCACCTAGGAAAGGGTCGGTGACCAAACCTATGAGCAAGTTTTTCGCGTCTTGATCTTTGCCCAGTTGGGCCTCGGAGTACTCTTCAACGGGTGTATCTTCTACCTCTCCTGTATCGGTCTTTCGTGGGAAACCTTGAACCGCGCCCCACAGACGCCTTGTTTGAAGCAATGCCTTTGTTCGGGTGCTCCACGCTTCCCAATTGTCGTCCTGTAACCTCACTATTGCAACTACTCGCTCGCTGCTTCCCGTAGCTGAATCCATGTTAGTATGTATACTTAAAATAAAGCGTACAAATAGTCCTCACAATAGAAAAATCGTCCACAAAATTCACCAAAAACTATCTTGAATGCACACTTAACTGCCGTCCACATGTGCGCCGCACATATCAACACCTTTTAACAACCGACATTCTCCCATCACAAAGTCCACACATTAACAGCAATAAGCGTTTAACTGGGCTCATAACCTGTCATAAAATAATTAGTAAAAAGATTTTACTAAATACAGTCTTAAACTCCAAATTGATGGGAGAAGAAACAAACACCGACATCCATTGGTCACAACCGGAAACAGACGGTTATATTCAAAAAAGTACATTTGACTTGTACGGTATACAAAAACAAAAGAAGAACACTATGAGAAATACAAAAACAAAAGAAACACACTATGAGAATTTGTGAATGCAAACTCACATTAACATATGATTTAAAGGAGCTTAATAAAGATTCAGATAGTGGAGCATTTCAGCCTATTATAGAAATAGAAGTGTGGGGGGCGTAGAATTAAATTTTGGTGGATTCTTGAAGCCTGAAATCGTGTATCAGTTCAGAGTGGTATGAAACAGTGAGGGAGCAGCAAATAAAAGCTGGTGCTTATAAACTAGGTAAAGACGGTGAACCGCTTATCGATATATAATTATATACTGTGTTAAAATGTGCGTAGTCTGCAGAAGTAAGTATCCTAAGGATATCTGAGAAAGTAATAAGAGAAATGGTAAGTAACCTAATGAAAATACGAACTATTATGACAATCATAATAATAATAATAGCAATGATAATAATAATAATAATAATGTAGAGAATCGTGACTGATATAAGATGAGGTAGTAATGATAAAATTAATGAGTTGAAGTGAGTATTGATATGCAGTAAAGAAATTTCATTTGAGAACAGTGAAGTCATCAGTGACTACAGTTGGATAAATTTAGGAGTGATGGATGGTAAGGCATGGTGTGAAATAACCAACATATGATGGAAATAAGGAAGTATTAAACTATAGGACATCTGGTACTTGGAGATGGATGTGTGTGTAAGTATGTATGTGTGTGTGTAAATTACACGTAAATGACGTGAGTGAGGTAATATATAAGGATGCCAGCGAGGTTTAATGCCGTTGAGCAATGAGGTTTCAGGTTGGTAAGTGGCCAAATGAAGTTATGGTGGAGGAAGGTTTTGGAGAAGTAAGTATGCCAGAGGAGATTAATAACTCTGAGCAGGAGGTTTTTGTGGTGTCTACGTGAATACGTGAAGTACTCGTAGATGTTGGGAGTTTTGAGGAGGTTTTTATGGTGAATACGTGAAGTACTCGTAGATGTTGGGAGTTTTGAGGAGGTTTTTGTGGTGTCTACGTGAATACGAGAAGTACTCTTAGATGTTGAGAGAGTTTTGAAGTATAAAAAGAGCGAATGTATGCACACAAGGAAACAGAGTAATAACTGAGTACAGACAAGAGATGGTCCAAGTTATAGTTTGAAGATCTTAATACGCAAGTTTTAGAACACAGCCAAATATATTGCAACGCTAAATAAATACCTAGTCAAACCACTTGTAAATGTTACTGATGATGAGCGATAGCGAGTTGATGGTATGGAGTGTTGTTATCCGGCACATATAAAAGTAAAACTAATAATAATAATAATAGATGGTTGGCATAATATTTAGAAGTTATTGAAAGGAATTTGTTAAAATTCTAAGTTAATTGAGTTAAAGGTGGTAGGATTCAAGAAAGAGAAAGAGGTAAGTAAAATACGACTAATTCGTGAGAAATGTAAATTGAGTAGCGGTTTACCAGTAGTTTGAGAGAGAAAGCATTGAGAGCTACTGAACTCTGAAGTCATGTCAGAAGCGATGACAGTAATTATATGAGGCGTAGAAGAATTGAGGGTGTTTTTCAAATAATTATGATTAAGATACAGTGTGTGAATATTATTTAGATTTGTGAGTAAGATTGTGTAGGATGGTTATAATAAAAGTGTTACAATAACAGTAATGGTAACGCATTGAAATAATGTAAGGATATATAGGCTGGTAGGCGCGCAGGTAGTTGGTTAGATAGAGTGTACCACTATGTCGCTAAGTTGTCTATTTGATACCATGAAGTTTTGTTAAGAATACATTTTCTGTAAGTAGTGACTACTGGGAAGAGTAATGTTTTTGTTGAAAGATTGTGTTACACAAGGCACAAGACATAATTATCTTATCCTCTGACTTGTAATTGCATTGCAAACACTTTGCGTGAGTATGCTTGTGCAATTATCCGTGTAAAATTCAACCTTCTACTGTTGAAATGCTGTATGCCATAAAGAACGCCCTTCGAGTGAAATAAGTTCAGACAAACTGGATAACAGGAACCATTGAAAGAAATGACATTTTAAATGTATTGTTGATCTGAAGATTTGAGTATATTGTGTATATGTATTTAAGTGTTGTGTAATTGTTTTCAGGGGATGAGTCATTCTCAAAATTGGGAATTTATTCGTCGACTCATGGGGGCGATTGTGGTGTTTGTACACCACACCCAAAACAATTGAACTAAGAGTACTATATTGATGTGCAATTGCAACGATAGTGCATGTATATATTTATTGTGTTTAAGAGTAATATAAAATCATATGTTCATTTTCATCCATTCTTGTAATTAGACGTCGACCCGAGATTTCAAACCGTAAATTTACAACCCCTCCCCCAATAAATATATTTCTTGAGCTCACTTGCGGAACTAACAACTGACAATAGATACCGCCCGAACTGTCATAAACCGCTTATGAAGAGGCAGGAAGAGTGGAAAGGGAGTCCCAACCAAGACCCTCGGTAGCCAGCAGGCTAATTCTAAAAGATGTCAGAATAATGTACCCTACAGCTTTTTAGAATAAATTGTTTTACGACGGGAAACTGCAACCTTGTGATTTTTAAGGAAGATACCGCTACATGACACCAATATGGAAGTGTGTCACTGGGGGAGAGACCTTCACCCCAATATAGCCACTTGGTGCGTGATAAAGAACTTACTTCGGCCAATAAGGATGGAGCGTCACTTTCTGTAGACAATACTTTGATATTGCAATTGGCCGATCCCCTACTGCTGGTGGGAGATATAATTGCCATATATAAGCCGGGACAGAGCTGTATGGACAGGAAGAATATTATTATGTTTTCACTTGAAAGCACTTCAAATTCTAAACTTGGACCTCACTTGTTGAGATTCAACTACAAAATTTCATAAAGTTCAACTAGTAAACTCAGTGGAGATCTAGCTAGGATATTTCCAGCATTGCGCTGAATATCGGAGACGAGTGAAACCATTCCATTCACTCAGCTAGGCGACAGCATCTGTGCAATTAGTGAGCAGATAGCTTTATCAGGGAGGATTGGTACTTCGAACCATGGAAGACCACGCGAGATGTCTACTTCAGGAACGAGATACCTCCGCCAACATCGCCCATGAAGATCTACAACCCAGTGAGCTCATGCATATTTGTCAATTGCAAGTCGGACGTAAATACTATTAACTTCAATAATTTAAAGAAATAACTTCCCCTTTTTATTTTATCTGTTTGGAAGTTTGCAAGACGTCATTCATCTCATCCTGTTTGTTAATAAATTATTTTTAACTTCTATGACTTTCAGTCAATATTTACCCAATGCTAGACTTCCCAGAGGTCAAGATAATAGAATAATGTGTTTTGCAGCTAGCCTCTGTTGCCCCTCCCCCGAAAGTAAAGAATCTCAATTTAAGAAATATAAATTTATCTCACAACCGTCTGTTGGAGATTGGCGCCCTATTAACCGAGCTATTTACTGCACTCATTTTCTATCACGAGCTATGAAACGTTACAACATGTCACCCAAGCATGGGGCAAGCTGTGCACTAGCTATGAAACGTTACAAAATGTTCAAGATAATGAAAGTGAAAGAGAAAATTTTAGTCTTGCAAGACTCAAGTAGGCCTACACAGATGTTCTGTCTTAAGAAGTGCCAACAGTATCAGGAAACAATAATAGTATATGTGATAATGTTAGTAAATAATAATGATAAGAATAATACTTATTTTAGATTTTGCCAAAGGGTATAACAACATTTTTAAAATATCTCGCGAACCAATAATTGTAAAAAGTCGTGCTAGGGTTCTTATTAAAGGGCGTAACACCCTCTTTGCTGTGGATTATTTATATTTTTCAAATTTTGCCAAAGGGCATAACTACACATTTCAAAATTTGGTTTTATGACTATTGTTTTATTAATTTCATTTATTTAACGGTCTGTGTTAAGAAGTGCAAACAAATCAGGAAACATTAATAGTATCTGTGATAATGTTAATAATGATGATGATGATGATGATAATAATAAGAAAAATAAGAATTCAGAACATATTAATGTTGGATATTAAAAACTTTCTGAAACTACACAAACTTAGTTAGTATACAATTCTATAGGAATCTGTCTTGTGTCCTGTAAGCAAACTGAACTGTTGCTCATTTTTGTGGAATGTTTACGTATGTCTTTTCCTTTTGCATACACAATCCTTCGCACTACTTGGGCCAGGTTCAGCGGCTTCAATATTGCCTGGCCGTGGACACAATAGATCCCTTTGTAACCGAACTTTTGTTAGGTTACAGAGACTTATTATTTTTATCAGGTTGCCAGACATGGCTGCTTGTTCGTGGAGCGGCATGGTCAAAAGCTTCCTTGGCATGTGGAGGTTGCCATGGGAATGAGCTGTTTATGGGTGATTTTGAGGCAAGATGGAAGATTGTTGTTGATGTTTTCTTCCAGTCAATGAATGAAATGCTCACATTTGGATAACCATATTATAATTAATAAATATAGTGTGTGAAGATATATGAGTTGTGTGTCTTGTGTATTTGTGGATTCATTTAAAGCAAGTTTATTGCCCCACTACTTGAGATGATAAGTGGTTATGGTAGCCCAACTAGGGGTAAGGGTAGCGCTGCACACCGTGAGAACATGTGTATAAAAAAAATTGAGTAATGAAATTAGCCAAAGTACCTGTTGTAATGGTATCTGGAGATGATAAATTAATAGATGTTGAATCGTCCGCTGTCATAGGCCCACCCAGCCATGCCAAATAGCAACACTACTTATATAGTTGAAATGAAGTCTCTAGAAGACATCTTTCTCACGAAGTCAGGAATGCACACCCCACGCATTTGATACTATCTCGCACCGGGTATACAAAGAAACAAAAGAGCGTCGATAATGTAATATACTATTGCGCCAAACCCAACTCATCAGTCGTACTTTAACCATGGATTGTGTGGCATGTGAAATTACTTCATAACTTCTATCTTATTAATGTTTTACATACAAAATAAAACCTAACCTGGGGCTTACGCCCCAGACCCCCTTGCTTGTGGTACTAGCAGTAATTTTCGGCCAGGCAGTACTTTACGTCTTTACGTGTGAAATGGTGAATGGTGAATTTTGTATGCGACATGTTGGTAACGTTGTCACATTTCCGTCTGTCGAGTGTCCAAGATGGCGTCCGTAGTGAAACGAACACGATAAAAATTCTTTATTTTCGTTAAAAAAAAAACATTATTGAGGTGCGGCACTTGTAGTTGAGATTGTGAAACGACTCCCAACAACTCCAAGAAAGGTATGTAAATCATAAATACTATATTTTCAATAATATACCTCGTTAAAAGTTACGAAAAGGCATGTTCTCACGGCGTGCAGAATTACCGGGGTAAGTTTTATAAATATTACACCTTGTTCTCGCTGTGCAGTACTGTGCAGTACTCTCGAATGTTGTCGAACAGGTATTTCGTCCTTTCGGCAGTCATGCCTTTTACTTCCAACTTCTTACTTTGGTTTGGAGGGAGATTATCTGGATTATCCATATCTCCGCCAGCTTTAGTGCATAACATCAGACAAGCTAGAAAGACACCGGGAATTCCCTGACCTGGTCCGTGCGCTGGCGGTCCAAACACATTAAAATTACCATTTACAAAATATGCAGCCCAGTACATGAATTATTGTAACTATTCATTATCCTGAAGCACGAGCTGGTTAATTCGTATTTTAGCCCAAGAAGACAGTGCAGGAACATCATTGAATAAACCATACCTTGAGTCGCAATGTTTAAATTCCCATCGCGACTTAAGGTATGGTTTTGTTAAATTACACAACCTGTTTCCAAGGTTATTTTGAAGACTTTACCATATCATGATGACACATCCAATGCCCGCATCATCAAGTTCAAAGATCCGGCTAACAGATGGTGCTGAAATCTAAAAATCAACATTTCTCGCCCTTCTCGGCTCTTTGCGGCGTAGCGTAAAATTTTGTCACACGGCTTAAGGTATGGTTTCCTGGAGAGCGTCACATATTAATAATATGATGTTTATATTGCGTTCTCAACCGATTTCTCCTCGTTTTGTAATATTTTTCTATATGATAGAACAGGGTCATAAAGCACAGGGAGGGTAGGGGGGATTGTCCCCCAAGTTTTAGGTGCAAGACAAAATTTTTAAGTAGACCCTCATAGGAATAAAAGTAAAATATCCCGAAACTATTCTATCAATGATTTAATACTACATTAGGCGGAAAATCCGGAGCCATCTTGCCTTGCTTAGTCGTAATTTCTTTATTCTACCGAACAAACAGTCTGTTTTCCCCCTCTCCCATTTCTCGCCGAGGTGCCAACTGAGCGAAGAGCCGAGGCGCTTTGAGCTTTGTCCCCTTACCACGACAATCGGAAAAAGTGCCTTTGCAAACTATCATTTTGTAGTCTCGGTTTAAAACGGAGATAAGAGTGACACAAATCCTACCGGGAAACAACAGCGCTTTTTGAAACAAACATTGTAAATAATACGAAGGGGCAGATGACCTCGCTGTTCCACCCCTTAAAACTCCAATAACTAACTAAAATAACACGACTCTTCCCTCGCACATCTCTCATTTTAAGCACACCCTACGCATGCGCCCTGCGTTGAACCAACAGTTCGAAAAGCAGTGATGCACGTGATGTCAGAGGTTCGACATTATTTGGTGCTATGCTTGTGTCATGTTTAACCAAATCGGTGAAGCTTCAGCATTTCAACAGTTTCTGTCCAAGCTTTGTTGATTACTTCGTTTAAATTTGTGAAGTTTGCACTTTATCATTATGATGACCGTAAATCTTCTCATCGTACCTGCTTCAAGATGTTCAGGAGAAGATGTTTTGCAATGATCTACGATGGAACAAATTAGACAGAAACATTGTTGTCTACTGGTGACCTACTCGTAAATGGTTGACAAGCTATATGACACGTCTTGTTCAAGAGTTTGTAAACAAGACAGATGGCAGTCAGTGTTCTGGTCTTTTGCTAGACGCTGACAAATGTTTTATGTTTTGTATTCATATTCTGATTGTGTTACGTAATTTTATTGGAAATAATGAATAATCATCTTAGTTTTTATTAATATAGCGTTAGGCCTACATTGCCGTGTTATTTCATTTAAGAATCTGGAAATAAAACATCAATACATCTTCATTGGGATGGAAGTTATTTGTGTGTAACGTCTTACATTAATAACCCTAAAGAAGGAGAGGATAAAAATACAGTAGCTTCCTTTTAGATTTGATGCCTAGAATTTTGATATGAGCTTCATTCACCTAAATAAGTTTTTCAGTTGTGTAACATCGTAAAACAGAGCGATTTCCAAAATGTCAACACTATAATATTTTTCATTGATGCCACATAATAATTGAGCAAGCTCACTCACCTTGTCGGATGGCCTGCAGCAGCATCTGAGAGTCGCACCTGGCAGTGATGCGACTTTCCTTGCTCACCAAGAGATCCCACACCTCCATTACCTCACGAACACACGACCCAAATTCGTCGTACTCCAACTTGATACGTTTCACCGTTGCCTCCTCTTGCCGAGCTGCACACATATTAGCAAACGTTGTTCTCAAATACACTGAAAGTTGTCAAGGTTACTGTGGGGACTTGAGGCCTAGGCCAAGGGAGCAGAAGATCAAGGCCATCTACCCAGGAGAGGAAAAGAAAGTGGTAACAGTGGAGATTAAAAAGAGATGGATTATTTCTTTAAATAGTGGACCCATAATTAACAGCTGACCAGGATTACAGTTTTAAAGCAGAATTTTCTTCAACTAATATTCTCCAGTAAATTATTTGGCATTTTGAAAAGGTTTGGAATTAGGTACAGGGATAGGAAGGCGATACACAATCTATACAGCAATCGAACTGCAGTATTACATTTTGAAGAACATGAGATAAATTGATTGATCGTTTATTTAAGGACTAGCAGTAGTGCCCGGCTTCGTCCGGTGGATTTATTTGTTTTATGGATGATAATGAATACTACTACAGAACTGGCACACGATACTTAAACTAACAGAAAAAATATATTTTAAAAATAAACCTTTTTGTGGTGGTGGTAGTGTGGGTGATAAGTAGTACAGTATAATGGACGTAATATTCAGGTCACTTTCTTCTAATGATATTGATAATAATGAATAGGGAAACGGCTTTTTACTAACTACAGTACTGCCACATGTAATATACATACGAATTGAAAAATATGATTCGAAAGAGGAGTAAGTAAAATAAAAAGGGCCTATATCTCATTGGCTGTTAGAAAAGTAGAGACCAATAATGTCGTCTTTTGTCGCATAGCGCCGTAGGAAAATATGCAGAGCACTTTGGAAAACTTCGGCTGTCCCGAGCTCCTGAGGTAGCAATAGTATCATTTATCACCACATAGCGCTCAAGGATAAGGATCGGAATAAATGAAAGTAAATTTGAAAACACCAACGCTTATTGCAGCTGATAACCTCAAGGTACTGCACCAACTCCATCACACTTATACAGAGGCATAATATTTTCATGATGATAACTGTTTTAAGGGGCCTAAGAAATCTTTTTGCACTGATTACTCCCCGTAACTGCCATTTATAAGCAGCGCAAGATGTAACTATTTTCGCTATTCTGCACGAGAACACTGGTAGGGGTGACGTGATGCAACCCACATTGCCAGCCAACAATAGACTTATTAATATGTTCTTACAGTTACACTACTACGGACAATGAATGGTTCTAGGGCCTTAAAACCTGGTTTCCAAGTCCTATTGTCTGTAATCTAAATGTAGGGAATGGAGAGAGTTGTCCAAAATATCAAGGTGGACAGTGTTACCAGCAGGGTTTCAAAGGGTAAGTATGTCAAATTTGGTGCAATTAGGTGAAACGGTGTGGATTTGTGCTCAAGGGCCCAAACGCAGGGAATGGAGTGGTCTGTCCGAAATTTAAGGTGGACAGTGTTACCCACAGGGTTCCAAAGGTAAGTATACAAATTTTGGTTCAGACTGATGAAACGGTGTGGATTTTTTCCAAAAGGCCTAAATGCAGGGAATGGAGTAGTCTGTCCGAAATTTAAAGTGGACAGTGCTACTCGTCGGGTTCTAAAGGGTAAGTATACAAATTTTGGTTCAGATCGGAGAAACGGTGTAGATTTTTGACAAAGGGCCTAAATGCAGGGAATGGAGTGGTCTGTCCAAAATTTAAAGTAGACAGTGTTACCCGCAGGGTTCCGAAGGGTAAGTTTACAAATTTTGTTTCAAATCAGTGAAACGGTGTAGATTTTTGCCAAAGGGCCTAAATACAGGGAATGGAGTGGTCTGTCTGAAATTTAAAGTAGACAGGGTTACCCGCAGGGTTCCAAAGGATAAGTATACAAATTGTGGTTCAGATCTGTGAAACAGTGTAATTTTTTTCACAGGTCCTAAATGCAGGGAATGGACTGGTCTGTCCAAAATTTAAAGTGGACTGTGTTACTCGTCGGGTTCTAAAGGGTAAGTATACAAATTTTTGTTCAGATCGGTGAAATGGTGTAGATTTTTTCCAAAGGGCCTAAATGCAGGGAATGGAGTGGTCTGTCTGAAATTTTAAGTAGACAGGATTACCCGCAGGGTTCCAAAGGTTAAGTATACTAATTTTGGTTCAGATCGGTGAAACGGTGTAGATTTGTATAAGTAACAGACAGACAAACATTGAGCTTTATATATATATATATATAGATTGTATGCATTGGGCTAAGCAGCCCCATTTGCTGCATGAAACCTGCTCTTTTTTACACTAAATAGCATTACATTAAATAACATAACATACAATTTAAGTATTGTTATTTAATGTAATGCATTCTAATGTTATTTAATATGAGTATAATGTATTGTGAGAGAGAGAGATAGATATAGGTGTGAGTTAAGGCTACAATCTATTGCCCTTACTTTTCAATATGTACATTGAACAACCAATGAACAAAATTGGAGAGAATTTCAAAGTAGAAGTAAAGGTTCAAGGTGGAATTATTACAATTCTGTGATTTGCTGATGACATTGTCATCTTAGTCGAGTCACCAAAGGATTTCAAGGATTTGAACGAGATTCTTAATGATATAGACACAGTCTTTAGGAAAGAAATCATGTAAAGCAAGAATAATGGAATGCAGGTGGAAGAAGTCTGATCCTTCTGTTGACATTGAATTGGCTAATGGAAGTAGAAACTTCTGCTCCTTGGGAAGCAAAATAAGCAATGATGAATGAAACAATAAGGTTGTTACAGGCAAGGAAAGTTTCTACAGAAAAGATATCTGTTGACATAAAATATAGATTAAGGCAGGCATGTCAAAGATACGGCCCGCGGGCCATATCCGGCTCCCGGGCCGTAACAATACGGCCCGCGATCGCAATGTGTGACAGACAGAAGAATCATGACTTCACTCGATTCCTCTAGGGAAGTTTTAAAATGCGCACACTACAACATTTATAAGTAATTTCAAGGGCAGCGCATGCCTAGACAAGCGAGAGAGGTAGACAGTAACGCCATCTCTTAGCAACAAGCGGAAATACCACGAAGGCTAGAATCTTCCACGCGCTTTGAGTCTAGACTAGAACCTTCCTTATTGATATAAAAGGAGTGCGTCGGCACGACGCGACGTTAGTCAGTTGAGTCGAGTAATCGAAGCGATACGGTCGGAGAAAGATTTTAGTTAATTTAGTTGTACTGCGACATAGTGATTGTGAAGGTATTGTGCATTTGTTTGTGTCGTGCACAAGCGATATCCATAATTGTTGTGTCGAGTTCCATAATTGTTACGATTTTGGCATAATGTCACAAAAACGTAAAGTTGATAGTGAGTGCAGAGTTTTTCAGTCTAAATGGGAAATTGCATATTTTTTCATAGACTGGAAAGGTAAACCACTGTGTTTGATTTGCAATCAAACAGTTGCTGTTTGTAAGGAGTTTAACTTGAAGAGACACTATGATACGAATCATAAATCAAAATTCGATCGTTTCACTGAAAAAATAAGAATGGACACATTGTCATCTTTAAAATCTAAACTTCAAGGTCAACAATCGATGTTTACTAAAGCTAATACTGAGAGCGAAGATGCCCTGAAATCAAGTTTTATTATTGCATTAGAAATCGCGAAGAGATCAAAACCTTTCACTGATGGTGAGTTTATTAAAGACTGCATGTTGAAAGTGGCCGATGTTTCATTTCCATTTCAAAAGCCAATAATTAAAGATATTTCGCTGTCAAGAAACACTGTTGCTTCAAGAATAAATGATTTATCTCAAAATTTGGTTCTTCAACTGAAGGAGAAAATTAAGGAATTAACAAACTTTTCACTGGCTGTTGACGAGAGCACTGATACTGAGGATACAGCTCAACTTGCTGTTTTTATACGAGGTATTAACAGTAACTTTGAAATAACTGAAGAATTATTAAAGTGCGTCCCATTGACAGGTACTACAAGAGCAAATAATATTTATTCTGCAATTGAGCATTTGATAGCAGAATATGAACTCGACTGGAATATACTTAGCAGCACAACTACGGATGGCGCACCTGCCATGGCTGGCAAACATTCGGGCGTTGTAACTAAGTTAAAACAGAAAACATCAGGGAATTTTGTGGGATTTCACTGTATAATTCATCAGGAATCATTGGCATCCAAACATTTAAAAATGGACCATGTCTTGCAACCTATAATTAAAATAGTAAATTTTATAAGGAGCAGAGGACTAAATCATCGACAGTTCAGGCAGTTTTTACAAGATTTGGACGAAAATTTTTCTGATGTCCCTTATTTCACCGAAGTTCGTTGGCTCAGTAGAGGAGTAGTTTTAGGAAGATTACCGTATTTGCATTACGTGACCCTATTCAAGCTTTCATGTTAGAAAAAGGCAACCCAATTGATTATGACAATGACTGGTGGGTTGATTGTGCCTTTTTAGTAGATGTGAATAAACACTTGACTGATCTGAATGTAAAGTTACAGGGTAAAAATCTGATTGTCACTCAAATGTATTCATGTATTCAAGCCTTTGAAACAAAGTTGAGGCTGTGGGAAAATCAGGTAAAAAATCAAACTTTGGATCATTTCCCTCATTTAAAATCATTTGGCACGGTGAACCAAAATAAATTGGATCAATATTCTCAACTTCTGCAAAATCTGATCACAGAATTCAACAATCGTTTTGAAGACTTCCACAAAATGAATGAAATGGAATTCCCAATTTTCAACAATCCATTCAATTTTGAAGCTTCACAGGCACCAGTTCATTTGCAAATGGAGTTGATAGATCTTCAATCAGACAGTATTTTGAAAGAAAAATTTAAAGAGGTTAACGCTCTTACATTTTATACACAATATTTCAAGAGTTTGGATAACTACCCGCAATTTAAAAAAAGCATGCAGCACGCATTCTGTGCATGTTTGGTAGCAACTACCGGTATTTATGTGAGCAGATGTTTACAGTCATGAAAATAAATAAGAACAAACATCGCACAAGACTTACGAATGAACATCTCCAATCAATTCTTAAAATAATTACAACGAATATGATACCTGGCATCAATGAGCTTGTCAAAAACAAGAAAAGTCAGGTATCTGGATCCTCGAGCTCAAAATAATTACCCTCCTTTATAACTTTGATATGATTTTTAACAACCATATATTATTATATACTATATAATTAAGTAAATAAAATGTTATAATAATTCAGTACATTTTAGGTAGATTTCATTAGAAAGCTAACTATTGCAATGGGTACCATGTTTCAACTTCCGGAAAATTTTGACATATCTTCACGTTTCACATCCCCTAGACCCCAAAACCACCGTCAGTTAAAAAGTTTATATATAATTTATGTATGTATATATACATATATCACTTTCTTGTGGACACGATAACTACCGCAATTTTGCACCAATCAATTTGAATATTTTACATAATATGTATCCCTATAAAATCTAGGTCGAGTTCGTTAATGGAAACAATCGGTCGACGGGGGTGAAAATGGGGGTCTTTTTTCGAAAAAGTGAAATATCGCTATAACTCTCTTAATATTTGAAATATCGAATCCATTCAAAGTTCATACTATGTGTTGAATAAGGCCCAAAAATTTATGTTTGAAGAGTTTTTTGATAGCACCAACCATTGACCAAAGGGGTGGGAAAAAGTGGGTTTTTCGGGAAACATTAATCGTATCTCTCTTAATAGGCACAATTTTAAAACCGTACAAAATGGACAACATTCCCGTAATAATTACCTAAAACTTTTGTCTGAAAGAATTTTTGATATGACCCACCATTACGCCAAGGGATGAGAAAAATGATTTCAGAATTAGAAGAAAATGCCAAGAGCTATCAGAGGTTGCCATGACAACACTACTAAATTGATGAGGGATGAGCCATCAGACGTTGCCATGACAACGCACTTGCACCCGATCACACTCAGCTTTCCATCTGACTAAGTGAGAAGCGGCCTCGGTGACGTAACTGGTAGTATGCTGAACTTCTATGCCTGAGTTCGCGGGTTCAAAGCCGGCCGAAGTCGTCGGATTTTCTAAGAGCAATAAAAATCCCTCAGTATGCTTTCCTTTGGAGGGGAAGATCCAGCGTTCGTTGCGAGTTGCTGGTTGCAGTGGCATCTCGTGGCCAAGTTCAGAGCTAGGTGTCGTTGACGGTAGTATATGGTAGCGACATTAGGAACTACTGCTTGAAATTGACCATCTGTAGTCCTTACCTGAATTACAGACTAATACAGCCATCACAATTCACACTGTTTATCAGACAGATTCTACACTCACCCAAAGTACACGGGGTTACATGACGGCGTTGTCGCAGTCCCTAAACTGAGGAACCAACCAAAATCTCTGCGGGAGATATAATTTTGTGTGAAGAACTAACAGACCGTTACATAGTTACACATCAGTGTCGAAACCTTGCATAAGGACAGTGTGACCACAAGTATAAAAATGTACCCCAAATGACAAGAAGGTTACCGTCCCCATAAGACAATACAATGTTTAAAATATGCATAAAATAACAAAAAACAAAGTTAATTAAGCTCCAATTATAAAATGCTTTCTCGCAATAAATGAGGTCTGATCCTTCTACGAAAACGTGCATATTCTGCCTATTTTCGCCTATCCCCAAGTTTGCCCGATGAAATCTACCTCTGCCTTCCGGCGTGCCGAGAGGACTTTTTTTATTTGAATCTGGCCCGCCTACACATTCTAAATTTAATATATGGCCATCTGCAAAATTGAGTTTGACACCCCTGGATTAAGGTATTAGAAAGTCTTTGTCAGGAGACTGCTGGTGCAGAAGAATAGAGGAGAATAGAAGCATTTGAAATGGTGTGATTCAGGATTAGATGGTTAGACAGAGTAACAAATGTAGAGGTATTAAGACGAGTGGGGAGGCGAGATGTTTCTGGCGAGTTCTAATGAAGAGAAGAGAGAAGTTGGTAAGGCACGTAAGGAGGCACCCAGGAATAGCAAGCTTAGTTATAGAAGGAAGGGTGGAAGTAAAGAAATGTTGAGGATGGCCAAGGTTAGGATATGCTAAAAATTATTGACTCATATGTAGGGCATGGTAGTTATGTAGAGGTACATCTCTTTGCCCAGTATGGGGTGGAATGGAGAACTGCATCACACCAGTCTAAGGACTGAAGACCGAACATTCAAATGTTGTGCTGTACAGGGTCTTTCATATAAAATAAGAGCGCCAAGCAGTGGCTTTGTTAACCGCAGCTGCGGTCACCTTGGCCGAGCTTGTGGCGCGCAAAGGCCCCCTGCTTTAAGCGTGTACAATCCTATATGATGCAGCGGCCTTGCTAGCGTGTGTACAATGTTAGTTAGTTAGTTAGTTAGTCAGTTATTGTTGATGAAACCGAAACCCCTACTTGTGCTTTCTGAGTGATTTATTCGGAGACCGTTCAATATTCTCGCCAATGTTATCTAGCTCATCCTCTGTTAAAACTGTTTGTGTGCGGGCATGTTTTTTATTGAGCACCGAGCCAGTAGTGTCAAACTTATTTGCAATTATGTGAATCTGTGCTAGTGAAGGTGGCACTTCGTCAGGAAATTGCTGAACAAATGCATCACGTACCCGCCGAGCTGACTCGTACTTAAAATAAGTTTTACATCAAAAAATATGATGTAGCAATGATAACTGTCTCACCATGTTAGCACTTGAGGTTTAGACTGGCGATTGAGCACCTGCATGCTATTGCAAGGTCAAGTTTGGTAATGCCAATCTGTTATTTTTTTACAGTCCATCGGAACTTGGAAAAAAAAACCCACCAGCCCTCGTATGTACTATGCGCGCGCTTTCAAGACTACAGCAGGGGGCCATGGCGCGCCACAAGCTCGACGAAGCCGCCGCTTGGCGCTCTTATTTTATATGAAAGACCCAGTATACTGACAAATGGATTACATCATACATACTTCCAATTTATACTACAACATAGAGGAATCAAATGCTAATTGTATAGTTGAATAAAGCACAGTGATTCTGCTATAAGCATTGTTGTTGTTGTTGTTTGAGTCTTCAGTCTTTCGACTGGTTTGATGCAGCTCTCCATGCTTCCCGGTCCTGAGCTAATTGTTTCATCTGTACATAGCTACCACACCCTACATCCGAGGCAATCTGTTTAACATATTCTAACCTTGGTCTACCCCTATTGTTCTCATCCTCGACCCTTCTTTCTATAACTAAGTTTGCTATTCCTGGGTGTCTTAGTCTGTGTCCTACCAACCTGTCTCTTCTCTTCATAAGCAGTTGCCAGAAACATCTCTCCTCTCTCACTCGTCTAATACCTCTTCATTCATAACCCTATCTACCCATCTGATCATCATTCTCCTGTAACACCACATTTCAAACACTTCAATTCTCTTCTTTTCTGCTGCACCAATAGTCCGAGTTTCACTTCCATAGAGCACCACGCTCCAGACAAAGGCTTTCAAAAGTGACTTCCTAATACCTAAATCTATACTCTATGTTATTGTTATCTCTACTAATAGCATTTCCAGCAATATTCATAATCATGGTGTGATAGTGTGAAGATTCAGCTACTTGCTTCTCATCAAGTTCAATCCCCAGTTTATGCATAAGGGAATTTAGAAACAAAAATCATGTCCATTGGTTCCTCCCATGATTTTCGTTTGGACTCAAGAATTCACTTTGTGTACTTTAGATCTAACTATGCTTAATTCACAGCAGATCAGTTTGTGGTCTATTTCATTTAAAAAAAAAAAACAGTATCCTGCAATTCCTTATCAATTTTCGTAGTTGAACGTCAGTAATAACATAAGTCTATTATTGACCTGGTTCCTCTACCCTCCCATGTGTATCTGTGAATCTCCTTATGCTTCAAGAATGAGTTTGCAACAGATAAACCCATGCCAGAACAGAAGTCTAGTAAATATTTCCCCATTGGTGTTCGCTTCCCTACCTTAATCCCACTTACCCATTACCTTCTCATACCCCTCAGTTCTATTTCCTATCCACCCCATCAGTACTACAATATCACATCATTCAGTGCCTCATAAAATCTGTCTACATCCTGATCCGCCCCTTCACATGGAGCGTACACTAACCTGATTTTCTGAAGTTTCCAAATCTATCCACCTTATAAGTTCATTTACGTACCTCACGGAAACTACTGGTATGTTATGCTTTAAGGTTCTCTTGACATACAGCCCTACTCCCCACTTTTCCTGCCTCGTGAGATGTAATACTCATTTTTGTTTTATCATTCTATTTGTAGCATGTGAAGAATGACATTCGAATGCAAGATAAAACACAAGCCATCTGCTTTTGACCTGGTATCTGTACATCCATCTGCAGTAACCCACATCAAGCTGTGGACAACCATATAAGTTTGGGCAGTACGAGGGAAACTATTTCTGTTTTCTCTTCGTGATATCATCAATTATGCGGACAGGAAGTGAGCAAATGCCGGAAGATGGTTTTTTCAATATCAATAAAACATACGTGTCTGCTCGAGAGCCTGAATATTACTAACATCACTGATTTCATCCAAATTTATGGTACATGCAGGACTTAAGAAATAAAAGTGACCGAAGTGGGAGCTCCATATGGCGAAGCGTTTAGAAATTTTTTTAAAAATTTGGTGCGGGTCGGGCGAGACATAAGCCATGTTAGTTAGCGTAGTTTCCAGGCATCCGTTGGCTCTGCGGAAAAAGTACAGAACGGTAATGCGAGGGTTGTTTGCTCAAGTCCCTATGCGGAAACGTTTTGTCTTGTTTTTATCTATAATTTGCACTTGATTTACACTGCAAATAAACCAAAATTATGCTCAATATATTGTATCTCGTAATAGTTGCATAACAGTCATGAAATGGAAAGGCAAAGGAAAATAAATTTCCAGGAAGGGATGGCAATTAAGGCGTACACAAGAGTGTTGTATTTAACATTAGATACATTTATGATTTTGCAGTTGTTGATTTGCACATGCTATAAATGCCATACTTTTTTAGAATTACAGGGTTGTTTTTTATTTTAAAAGCATTAACAATTCCTCAGTATGCCTTCCTTCGGAAGGGAAGTAAAGCAGGCGGTTCGATGTTGTAGATTTATGGCATGATGAAGAACCTTCCACTAATTACACGTGTGTGAAGCTAAATTATAGGTTATATTTGTCTAACGCTCTTAGGTTCCATCGTTCGTCGCCAGGAGCCGACTGCGGTGGCATGTAGTAACAAAGTTCAGAACTAGTTGGTCGTTGACGGTGGCGTTTTGGTAGCAAAAGTTGGAACTACTTGAAAAGCGATTGTCTGCAGTCATTACTTGAATTAAAAACAGATAACACACACTAATACAGCCATCACAACTAACACCGGTTATCATACAGATTCTACACACACACCCAAAGTACACGGGGCTACATGACCGCGTTGTCGCAGCCCCTAAACTGAGGAACCAACCAACCATGGTTGTTTTTAAGTGCTATAGAAAAACAAAAAATCACACTTGGCTAATGCCTCACCTGACCCGCGCCAAAAATGCTATTTTTTTTTTCTATACACTTGGCCATCTGGAGCTCCCACTTCTTACACTTTCATTTCTGTCCAAGCCCTGCACATACCATAAATCTGGACAATATCGGTGATGAAGAGTAGGCGCAGTTACATGTGTCTGAATCGGCTAGCAGGGGATGGGTGACTACCAGCTAGTGCTGCAAACACTTCACACCACCCTAAATAACCTAGCCAGGAAATGTGAAGTATGCTAAAATGTTGCCAACATTAACCTTTACACTGCTATGCCAGAGATATCTCGGGTGCGGTAGAACGTCACGTCCTTGCTGCGCCCAAGATATCTCGTCGGCAACTTCATCTGTATAACATACTTTTAAAAATGTATTCAGCATGGAGGGGTTTGATAGTCTCTCACAATATTAGCAGTGAAAAGGTTAAGGTGGTTGGTTCCTCAGTTTAGGGGCTGCGACAACGCGGTCAGCTAGCCCCCAACATTAAGGTGTCATTTTATCAGAATGTGTTAGTGAATTTAGTCAAGTATAGGGGAAAGTTGGGCAATTGTGTGCAGCGCGTAAGTTTTTCGAGTTGGTAGTACAACTAGCAATTGAGTCCATTGCTATCCTCTGTCATTGTACCTAACAGATAGGGACAATCAGCCTGATGCCAGTTGCTAAGTGATAGCCGTGAGGCATGGATGAAGAAACCATACACCTTGCATGTTATTTTCTGTAGCCAGAAAATAAGAAGGTGAGCCTACAGAGGTGATTGAACGTTAAAAACTAAATGTAGTCTTATATGGCAGTATTTACAGTGTTTTTGCATGTATTTGTTCTTCAATATAATAGATTAATTAAACAGGATTCGGTGAGATACATTTTAAAAGCAGAGTAGGGAAATGGTGCGCAGGGCAAAGAATGGTTGTAAGGGGTTCTTGAAGAGAAATCATGCACTAGCATTGAAACAACCGGAAGGAACAAGCCTAAATAGGACTGCCTCCTTTAATGCTGATGAATGAAGATATTCTATTCTAATATGCAAAACGTGAAGAAAAAGTATACTTTTGAAGACAACAGAATATTTAACGTTGACGATACGGGCATTAAAATAGGCAAAAGAAATGCCCAAAGATTTATGGACTTAAATGGGCAAAATAAAAGGGGGCGAACCATAACAGGTCTTTTCTATACGATTGTAGCCTATTTCTAAATACATTTATTCATTAATCTCATGTAAGTTATTTTTCATGCTTAGGGGAACACCCATTACAATTGGGTACAATCGTGTTGACCAACTGAAAAGCATTAATATAAATTACTAAGATATCACTGAAGAATGGCTCCCAACACGATAATAACCCTAGAGATTATGAGTGTGATTTTTGTTTGACCAAGAAATGAACTTTTTGAAAATTTGAACTTAACTGTAGAATGTTAAGTGTCATTAGTGTTTTTATGTTATTGTAAAAAAACATTCATTAATATACAATGCAAGTTTTAGCCAATTCACATTGTTTTATTATGGCTTGCCAACATTGATCCCATGCACACAATTTCCCAACACATGTGCACGAATACCCTGCAGGTAGGGTACTCTTGCATAAATGCACATTTGCTAGATTTTGAATTATAGTCCACCAAATTAATTTCGCATTAAATTTGTCTCTGCACATGGAATTAGAGTTACTAAGGCTCCCTTATTCATAACTGCCTGTGTGTTGCCTATTATTACATCATCACAAGGGTAATTATTGTGTAAGTGTGCACAATTCCCCCACTCTCCCTTACACATTATAATAACTAATTAAATACCAAATATAAATATTTGGTTCAATATTTGAAGAATTACTACACGCACATTACATAGACATTAAGTTTATGTTCCCAGTAAATGTAGGCCTATATATGTTACTCTGTACAGAGATCTAACTTTAAAGCCACTGCAGTGTGCAAATTAAGATTCTTACAGACAACAAGCGAACAAAACTACTTGTTGTGCTGGCACTTCTGTAAGTTTATGCACAGATTTTGGAATCAAACTGTATGTAGAGCTCACCTCGCAGTCTTGCATTTTCCTTCTCCATGCGAATAAGAAGAAGTTGTTGGTTGATAGCTTTCTTCCACAGAGCTCGTAACTCTGCACGATCCCTCTTGCATGTCTCACTCTTCAAACCATCAATAGAAGAGATCCCATCTGAAACAGTATTGACATCCTGTCATTCCTGTGCCACATACACAATCACATTCAGTCCAGAGAAACTATCGGCCATCTTACCTGGAAGGGACTTGTTGGGCGTGACCACTCTGTTGAAGATAGCCTGTCTCCAAGAGCCAGACTGTCTGGTCACGTCCTGGCTAGCCTCGTGTGGTGATGAATTTTTTGGAGAGTTGCCGACTTTGAAGAAGCTGTAAAATTAAAGAAATTCCAGTTTATGATACTGTAGCTATGCTAGACACTGGGTCCAGGTTATCTCCAGACTTGATCGACAAGTAGGTTCAAACCCTTACCGTTGGGCAGCCCAGTGGTTTCCCATTTCCACATATTCCAGTAATTAGAATGATTTTGGTGTTGACTGACTGAAAGCTACCTCTTAATACACCAAGGGCATTCCTTATCCTTACCATTGTTAACAAGCACTAAGTAGGGCAGTTTAATATTTCTATGCCCAAGATCGCGGGTTCAAACCCGGCCGAAATTGTCGGATTTTTTAACAACATTAAAAATCCTTCCTTCGGAGGGGAAGTAAAGCTGGCGGTACCATGTCATAGATTTATGGCATGTTAAATAACCTTCCACTAATTACACCTGTGTGAAGCTAAATTATATATAGGTTAAACATTTGACTAACGTTCTTAGGTTCCTATGTTAGTCATTAAGAGCCGAGTGCAGTGGCATCTGGTAACTAAGTTCTGAACTAGTTGGTCGTTGACGGTGGCGTTTGGCGGCAAAAGTAGGAACTACTTGAAAAAATTCAATGCCTGCAGTCCTTACTTGAATTAAAACAGATACACACACTAATACAGTCATCACATTAACACCGGTTATCAGACAGATTCTACACACACCCAAAGTACACGGGGCTACATGACCGCGTTGTCGCAGCCCCTAAACTGAGGAACCAACCAGTTTAATATTTGAGCATTTTTTCATATTTGGAAAAATTAATTTTGTTAACTCTTTACCCAGTTTCACATATTTCACGAGGGTATAAAGACGCAAGAGCCATCTACCACACAGAAATTAATATCAACTCATCCCTGGTCCCATAGAAAGGGGAGTAATGAGAGGTAGACATACATGCAATACCGTAACAAAGTCTGTTGGATCTCTTGATAAATGTAGTATTTTTTACATGCTAGAGCAAAATGTGACTTTTCACCAATGTCTCCGGCTACTATTCATAAGCCTCACGCTTAGGAAAGTTTACAGTGGATGTTTAGCTTTCATAGTCATCCCCTAAGGCCAATGCTGCCCTAACATTGCCCATTTAGGTCTTACTAATAGGTCAAAGAAAATAACCAATGTCTGTATGCCTTTTCAGCTTAGGTTGGCTGTACTGGTATCAAAATTTCATCAATACTAATGTGCAGCATAAAACGTTCCAAAAAAAAGTCTGTGACAGCACACATCTATCCTCTGTAAGTGTTTTAAGTTAGAATTTGTTAAAAATTTGTTGCTGACTGCAACATAAAAACAGTTACAGTGGACTGTATAAAGATTCAGTGCGAGTCTTCCCTTGCTTGGGCCGTGTGTCAGCACCACTTGACTAGCATCTACCGTTACACAACAGCGGGACTGCATTAATTTCATTCCCAGCTGGCATGACACCTTAGTTGAGATAGTTGAGACTTGCTGTGAAGTACTGTAGCCTGTCTCGTATCCCTTCAACATGGTTAGGTGTTGAACAAAACATCGAATTTCCCTAGTGAAAACTTATCTTCTCAAGAAGAAGTCTTCCAGTAAATGTGTTCGTACGTTTCAGTGCCGTGCTATTTTTATTGTGGGGGAACCTCAAACAAAAACAATCCGTGTACTCTGGAGAACTACATAACTGCACCGATATGAATTATCAGTCAGGATGAATTACAGAGAGTGTATCAAAACTTCCTTCGTGGGTGCAATGTGTGTTTAGAAAATGAAGGACAGCATTTCTAGCAAATACTCTGAAATTCATGTAAGTAAATATGATAATATATTTAAATAGTGTAAATGTGTTAACCCGTGGGGGTTTGCCTGTTCCTCTATCGGGCGGATAGGGGGGCTCGCCGGACTTGTCCGGAGGGTTTGAGGGAAATAAAATACCTCTCGCGGACCAAACACAGGCCCCTTGCCAGGGTTATGGTGAAGCTACGTTAGGCCTAGCAAGCCAGTAGTGGATATGAAACTGCTTTTAAAACGGGAACGGGCCTCGGAAAGGACAGATCTAAAGGAAACAGACCTGGCTATGGAAATGGACTACGAATTGGAACTTTGAATATAACTACATTGACGGGAAGAGTGGAGGAGATTGTGGATATGATGGAGAGGAGAAAACTGGATGTACTGGGACTGGCAGAGACTAGATGGAGAGGGGAAGGAAGAAAAGAACTGAGAAATGGCTTGCAGCTATACTGGATAGGAAATGAGGAGGGGAAGAGAAATGGAGTGGGAATGGTGGTGAGAGAAGGGCTGAGGGAGGAAGTAAAGAGGGTAAGTGATAGAATAATTAGAGCCAGAATCACTGTGAAAGGTAGAAACCTAGACATTCTGCAAGTCTATGCACCACAGGTGGGATGCACAGAAGGCGAGAAGGACGAGTTTGAAGAGGAGTTGCAGAAGCAGTTAGTGGGGAGAGACCTGATAGTCATGGGAGACCTAAATGCCCATGTCGGAACTGATAGAAGAGGTTTTGAGGAAGTGATTGGTGGTGAAGGATGGGGAAACAGGAATAAGGAAGGAGAGAGATTGTTGGAACTGTGCAAGATAAATGGGCTAATGGTTGGAAACACATGGTACAAGAAGAGAGAGAGCCATAAAATTACTTGGTACAGCAGGGATTTGACTAGGAAATCAGTGGTGGACTACATTCTATGCGGGAAGGAGACAAAGAAGAGTATCACGGATATAAGGGTAATACCTTCAGAAGCCCTGGACAGTGACCACCGTCTGCTGGTCGCCAAGGTGAGAGGACTGAAGGAAAAGAGGAGAACTGAGAACCAAGAAAGAAGAATAAGGACATGGAAGCTGAAGGAGGATGGAAATAAGGAGAAGTTCCAGATATTAGTGAGGAACAAATTACCGAAGGATGATCCGAAAACAGGTGAAGAAGAATGGAATAGGTTCAAGGAAGTGTTGGTAGAAGCAGCGGAAGTCTTATGTGGCAGAACTAGTGGAAAGAAAAGGTGGAAGGAAACACCATGGTAGAACCCCAGAACTAAGGAAGTAGTGAAAAAGAAAAATGAAGCATTCAGGAAATGGTTCCAACAGAGGACAGACAGAACAAGAGAAGAATACCAAGAGCGGAAGAAAGAAGCAGGAGAAGTAGTGAAGGAAGAGAAAAAGAAATGGTTGGAGAAATGGACAGAAATGATGGAGGAGGACTGTTTTGGCAGTAAGAAAGTGTTGTATGGAATGATAAAGGCAAAGAGAAGAGATACAGGGGAAAATGTCAGAATGGTGGACAGGAATGGAAAGGAGGTCGAAAATATGGAAGAAGTAAAGGTTATCTGGAAAGAATACTTCAAGGAACTCCTAAATCCAACTAAAACCAGCGTAGTGGACATTGTGGAGGAAGAAACAGACAGTGACCAAGACATTTCAGAGAAGGAATTGACATGGAAAGAAGTGGAGGAAGCATTAAAGAAGATGAAAGGGGGAAAGGCACCGGGAATAGACGAAGTGAGTGTGGAGATGGTGAGAGCAGCAGGGGTGATAGGAACACAGTGGCTCTTTCGAGTAATGAAAGTGATATGGAGGGAGAAGAAAATACCAGAGGACTGGAAAAGAGGGATAATAATACCCATATTTAAAAAGGGAAGTAGGAAGGAATGCAAGAACTACAGGGGAATTACACTCATGTGCCACTGCGCCAAAATATTTGAGAAGGTACTGGAGAGAAGAATTCGGACAGAAGTTGAAGATGGGCTGAGGGAAGAACAGTATGGATTCAGGCCAGGAAGGTCAACAGTTGACCTCATCTTTGCAGTAAGACAGCTACAAGAACACCATTATGAATATGGGAAAGATCTGGTGATGACCTTCTTGGATATTGAGAAAGCATATGATAGTATTAATAGAAACAAGGTATGGGAAGCAATGAGAGCAAAAGCAGTGAATAAGGAGACAGTGGCAAGAGTGAAAGCAATGTACGAGGGAAGCAAAAGCTGTGTAAAGGTGGGAAGAGAGAGAACGGAATGGTTTCAACTGGAGGGTGATCTGAAACAGGGAAGTGCCCTCTCACCCCTGTTATTTATAGTGGTGATGGATGAAATCACACGAAAAGTGGTAAATAGCATTGGGGAAAGGAAAATGAAGGCAATGTTGTTTGCTGATGACCTTCTGGTATGGGGAGAGGATGAGGAAGAAGTACAAGAGCAATTAGATGAGTGGGAGAAGGTAGTGTTATCATATGGGATGAAGTTCTCAGCACAAAAGAGTGAAGTGGTCATCACAACGAGGAAGAAGAACAGACTGGATATGGGCATAACACTTGGAGGACAGCAGTTGCAGAAAGTAGAATGCTTCAAGTACTTGGGAAGCATAATTGAAGAAAAGGGAGGCAATAGGATGGAAATAAATGAAAGGAAAAAAAGGAAGCTTGTAGTTTAACGTGACCGTTAATCTTGAGATCATGAGCCACGGGACCTCCTTTTTACGTGGAATCCGAACCACAGGACATGGCATTTCACTTCGAAAATCTCACATGCATTAACCGGGAATCGAACCCGGACCGCCTTGGTGAGAGGCATACAGCTAGACCGCTGAGCCACCACGCCCCCAATAAATGAAAGGGGAAGGTGCGCAGATGGATTTTTCAAGAGTGTTAGGGGGATGATATGGAATAAAGATATACCACAAAAATGTAAAGGAATCATCTAAAAGACCTACTTTGTGCCAATTTTGACATATGGTTCAGAAACATGGGTGATGAAGGAAAGGGACAAGAATAAAATACGAGCAGTGGAGATGAAGTTCCAGAGGAGTAGGGTAGGAGTGACAAGAATGGACAGAGTAAGGAATGAGAGAGTCAGAGAGATGGTAAGAGAGGAACCATTGCAAAATAGAATAGAGCGATCTAGGCTACAATGGTATGGACACGTGAGGAGGATGCAAGAGGAGAGGATACCGAAGAAGATGTTTGGAATGGAAATGACGGGAAGGAGGCCAAGGGGAAGACCAAGGGACAGATGGACAAAAGGAGTTAGGAAGAGTGCGGAGGAAAGAGGAGTGTGCTGGGACACAGTAAATGACGAGAGATGGTGGATGGACAGGAAACGATGGAGAGGCTTATGTTCCAAGCAGACCCGACCAGCGGTTGGAAACTGCTCAAGATGATGATGATGAAATGTGTTAACTAGTTGGGCGCTACACGTCTGCTAGTGCCTGTGCTTTGCTCGACACGCTGCTACACTCAGTAGCCCATCCGTCATCCCGTTCTATAAGGTAGGCTCTCACTGTGGATGTATATTGTTGCAGACTTTTTTTCAGCAAGTTTTAATGCTGAACAATAATATTCATATAGATTTGATATAACTTTGAACAGCGTAAGCCAATACAGCACACAGATCTTTTTTTTTCTAACTTTCTTCATTCTCATTTTACAGTCACAATGTTATTTACATCTACGAGATATCATCTTTCATAGCGCTAACTCTAGATTCATAATGCAATATCCAATGTCAGTTATGAATATTTGCGAGTCGGCTAGCGAGCGAGCAGCAAGGGCTAGTGCCAACATTCAAGTGAAGACTTCTGGGCAGAGTAGAAAGAGAATTTAGTGCTTCCGTACGAAGCTGGGGGTGGGCATCTAGTTCTAATTAACTAGCGGACCCGTGCGAGAAATTTCGCATGTTCATGAACAACACTTTCCCCAATAGGTTTATAATAAGAGACTTAAGGAGAAAGGTTGTTATGTTTTTATTTGAACCAAATGATTATAGAACACTATTTATGTTTCAGGCCAAAATGCGAACAGTATTTGCAAATCGCACACTTCTTACAAAAATTGATATTTATGAAATTAGAATTCAATTTGTCACTGCTAATGTCATTTGTGTGGCGAGTCCATTGGTTGACAGCTTAGCCGTAACACTTACCGGTTATTTGATATTTATGAAATAATACGATTTGAGTACTCATTCCTTTAAATTACTGTTTCTGAAATCGATGCAAAATGAATGTTAATATGACATCGATCAGGTGTCACAGCGGCCAAACTGTAAAGTGAACAGCAATTATGGAGCATATCTTCCTGCAGCATCAGTATCTACAAATCGCACACTTTGTATAGTTTTTAAAAGTCACTTTTTAAAGAAATTATAGATATTTATGAAATTAGAGTGCAATGCGTCACTGGTAATGTATATTCTCTTTCATTTGAATGCTCATTTTACACGATCGGTCACTTGTGAGCCGCAGGAGGGATCTATACTACTGAAATAATATATATGATGATGATGATATATAGCTGCCACGTACATATCCGGTTATCCGATACACTCAAAAAATTCAGTAGCGTTGATGGAATGTATCACTATAGTAAATATAATTACATTAATCTAACCACGTCTTTTGTCTTCACATTCAATCTTCAAGTTGTTATCTATAATTCAAGACTTTTACAGATTACTTTCACGACAATAGCTTTTCTACATCAAGATCTTCCCCAACACGATTTCTATGATACAAGGTACTGTACTTCAAATATCAAAAGTGGTTTTTCAACATCAAGAGTTTTTGACTACAAGGCAAGTTTTACAACTTGAAAGACAATTCACCAAGAACCCAGGACATTCTTCACCTTCTGACACTATTTTCTATCGATGTTTTCAGAACTATTAAATCAAATGTTCTACTTGCTGTACTTCGCATGCTAATGTTAATGAAGAACAACTAAAAGTTTGACTACAGATCATTTTTTCTAGAGTTCTTTGAGTACTTTCTCTTATACAGACCATTATGGGGTCCTGAAGGTGGGTTTTCCTTTTGTCAGATTATCTCATTTCTTTAACTGGACTAGTGAGAAGTAAATTCTTGACTGCAAACCCTCCATCAGGCGTGCCTGGCACTAGTTATCTCTACACGTACATGATTAACTTACATGTTCATCATCGGGCTTGGTTTCTGCGGTTGCATTGAAGGACAGATCAAGGTAGGTACAGGTGTAATCAACTGTGACTGTGAGTTTCCAGCAGATAATGTTCCATTTGATTGCAGTTCCTTCTTCAGAGTTTCCCCTTGCAATGATCCCACCGTTGATGAGCGAGGGCGAATACTCCCATTTGATATATCAGATTCTGCCTGCTCCGTTACTGGACTAGGTGCAGGAGACAGGCGCGCTGTGGGACTCTGGCTGCCAGATACCAAGTCCTGAAGAGGTAAGAAATTTAACAACTCTGAGAATGTTTCTAGAACCTTCAGAATCAATATTCACAATGAGCTCAACAAAAACTGATTTTCAACTAATATTCATTTTCTTATGAAGGCCTCAAGTTCTACACTAGTGTCCAAAAGTTAAGCATAATCACTAAACGAGGCCATACCGCCTGATAGGAATGTCAGACAGATTGCTGACCAAACGGAAGCTGAATCAAACACCAAATGTCACAAAACTTGTCCAAAAAAAAAAAAAAACAGTGTCAGAAAGGTTCTGATAGCTAAGGTACACCTTTGACAACAACTAACAAAACTTGGCAATGTCTTCCACAACAAAATATGCTGTTAATAGGGAGTATTGTTATCCCTATCGGCCTCACATGCTTCGCAGCGACGTGGCATGCTCTCTATCAGATGGTCCAAGAGCTCTTGTGGCAGTCGATCCCATTCCTCCGAAAGGGCAATGCGACAGTCATGGAGGGTCCTTGGTGGAGGATGATGTGATGCAATTCGCCTCCCCAATGCATAGGATTCAGATCCGCAGACCTCGCTGGCCAGTCCATGCGATGAATGTCTTCCCCAGCCAGAAATTCATTCACCAGAGCAGCACAGTGCGGTCGGGCATTTTCCTTTTCAAGAAGAAGTCTGGACCAACCGCACCTCTGAAGAGTCGAACATGTGGTCTCAGTACCTCATCCCTGTATCTCCGAGCGTTCACAGTGTTCCTCAGACCACCCATGAAGATGTGCAGGTCCGTACGGCCATTCAACATGATGCCGCCCCACACCATACCGGTCCCATTCCACAATGTTCCTGTGGTTGTATCGGCTACACGGTTCTCTCCAGATTAATGTGCGACGGGAATCATTCTGCAAACTGAAGCGGGATTCATCTGTGAAGAGCACATGCCCCCATTCATTCATGGCCCAGTTTCAACGTCGACGGCTCCACAGTACACGGTACCCGTCTCTATGCCGGAGTGAGTGGGACGCACACCGCTGGACGTCTGGCAAACAGCCCTGCTGTTCTGAGCCTCCGGTACACAGTTTGCCGGGAAACGGCAACCCCTGAGATGGCTGCACGCTCCATCGTCAATTGTCTTGCAGGTGCACTCCGATTTTGTTGGGCGGTTAAGACCAGATATCGCTCCTGCCGTGGCCTACAACTAACATCTCCTGTGTCTCGAAATAGTCTCCAAAGCCTGGAAATGGCACTTTGTGGCACATTCAAGGATACGGCGACTTCGGTCTGTGTCTGGCCTGCTTCCAGGCGGCAGAGGATTCTACCCTGCAAAACGGGGTCCAAATGACATCGTTCTGCCATTATGTTGTCACGTTCACCACGACTATACTCCGCATATTATAACAGGGCAAACATGACTGAGGGAATATGGGGCGCATGCACTGGCTGTGTTTACCTTGCGGATATTCCGCCAGTCAAAGCTTGGTAGTTGCAAAATTCAAAATGAAAATCGTGGTTAGCGGACATAAATTTGAAAGGCGAAACACAAAGTTTGATGTAGGGAAATTGCATGAGGGAGATAAAAGGAAATAATTCCAGACAGAACTAAGAAATCGCTTTGAATGTCTTGCTGTAGATTTAGAATCAGAACCAAGATTAGAGTCTGCTGTAGAATCTGCACCAGAATTGGACTTAAATGTTGAATTGGCATGGGAAAACATTAAGGATGTGTACTTGGAGGTTAGTGAAAAGGTACTTGGACTCTATAATTCTTCTAGGAAGGAATGGATGTCTGATGGTACTTGGAAAAAGATTGAAACAGAAAACATGCAAAGGCAAAGGTCAATACGAGTAAAACAACACAGCAAGAGGTGGCAGCACAGAAGGAATATGCAGAAGCGGATAAGAACGTGAAGAGAAGTGTAAGGAAAGATCACGTACAGTGGGTGGATGAGCAGGCAAGAAAGGCAGAGGATGCATCGGTGAGGGGAGATGCTAAGAACAATACGGTACAGCATCACAAAGAAACTAACAAAGAGAGGTTTTGTCAGGAATAAACCTGTTAGAAGTAGGAGAGGTGAACTACTGACAACCCTAGAACAACGGCTTGAAAGATGGAAGGATCATTTCTCTGAGGTGCTCAATAAAGGTTCAGAACAGATGGTAAACCAACAAGTGGAGCATATAGATCAGGCTGTTCCAGCCGAGCAGCTCTCTCGTGAGCAGCATAGTACTCGCCGCCTTTCGTGAGTAAACCTGTAACATGCAATACAGCTCTGCTGTGGGGGGCTGCCGTCACTTCGCGGTGGATACATCAAGACTGGCAGGAACGCATAGACTTGTGCTATGACCTTCGCCCAGTGACGTATTGGCTCTCACCCCCTGTCCCTCTCCAACTGTGCTCCGAGCATTACTGCTGAGTATTCGCGTGTACGCATACTCAAACTCATGGATTTGGAACAGCCTGATATAGATAGTGACCCTAGAATAAAGCTACCAACATGTACAGAAACAGAAAAAGGCCTTGAAATAGATTAAAAAAATGGAAAAGCTCCAGGTATAGATAATCATCGTCATATTCATCTTCATTTCCCCTTTTCCAGCTGACACCGGGTGGGGGCAAATAAGGTTCCTCTCCACTTTGTTCTGTCGTTCCACCATTTCTCTTCTGACACAGTGTTCCAATACAGGTTCCGTTTTATAATGCTATTCTTCAGCGAGTCCATCCAACGCATTCTTGGTCTTCCCCGTCCTCTCTTCCCTGTCATCCATCGTTCCAGTGCTCGACCTGGTAGCCTTAGTTCATTCATCCATTTGACATGTCCAAACCAGGTATAGATAATATTATACCAGAAATACTTAAAGTAGACATTGGCTCCTCAGCAAAATTGCTACACCCACTATTCAAAAAATATCTGGAATGAGGAGAAGTTACCAGTGGAATGGAAGAACGGCTTGATTGTAAAAATTACAAAAAAAAGGGGATGTTACTAAATGTGATAATTGGAGAGCGATTACGTTGTTGTCGCTACCTAGCAAAGTGCTTTCAAGGATCCTTTTAGACCGAATGAAGGATTCAGTTGAAACATGTCTTAGGAAGGAACAGGCCGGTTTTCACAAGAGTCGCAGTTGTGTTGGTCTCATTAATACTTTGAGAATCATCTTGGAACAAAGTACAGAATGACAAAACACACTATATCTGACTTTTATTGATTTTGAGAAGGCCTTCGACTCTGTTAGTAGAAGAGTTATCTGGCAAACACTCGAGGAATATGTTATACCACGGAAAATTCTAAATCTTATAAAGGACATGTATGAAGGCTATAGATAACAAGTTTTGCATAATGGCGATCTCACCGAACCTATAGACGTGGCATCTAGAGTTCGACAGAGTGTACCGGTAATGAGAAGAGTGAATAGAGATCAAAAAAGAGGGATTCAGTGGGGTTTGCAAGATAGTTTTGCAGATGACATCTGCCTTTTTGCCAAGAGGTTCAAAGATATAAAAGAGAAGCTAGAGCGGTTGAAGGAAGAGGCAGAGTCCGCAGGCTTAGAATAAATACAAATAAGACCAAAGAGATGAGGGTCGACTCACAGATTGATGGAAAATTGTCTACATACAATAACGACATAGAACAGGTAGACTCCTTCCTCTATCTTGGGAGTATTGTCACTGCAACTGGAGGTGCGGAAGAGGACATTAAGAGTCGCATCAGGAAAGCACATGGGGCCTTTGTTCAACTGTATCCCATCTGGAGAAACAGAAACATCTCCAGGAAGACAAAGCTGTGACACAAATGTTATGGTTGTGAAACTTGGAAGGTCACCAAGAAGATTACTGACCAACTGCAAGTCTTCCTGAATCGTTGCTCGAGACACATCATCAGTCGAAGATGGCCGGATGTAATCTCAAATTAAGATCTATGGGAGGAAACCAACCAGCATAAAATGGATATACAAATAAAGGAGAGAAAGTGGCGATGGATAGGTCACACCCTAAGGAAGCCTGCTGGAGCCATTGAGAAGACTGCGCTTGATTGGACCCAGAAGGGTCCCGAAAACGAGGTCGTCCTAAGAAGACCTGGAAGAGAACGATCAAGGAAGAATGCCTGCAAATGGGGAAGACATGGAGTGAGGTGAAGAGGTTGGCCAACAACAGGACCCAATGGAATCATTTCACTGATACCCTTTGCTCCGAGAGGAGCAACAGGAATTAAGTCAAGTAATGCAGTCAAGAGATTCGCCGAAGACTTGCCCTAGGAAGAGCAGCTTTTAAAGGCTTGCATAAGATCTTCAAGTGATCCGATGTTTCTTTGCCTACTAAAATTAGAATGGTTAAGGCACTAGTCTTTCCCATAGCTACATATGGTTGCGAAAGCTGGACCATAAGGAAACGTGACAGGAAGTACATTGATGCTTTTGAGCTCTGGTATTGGAGAAGGATACTGCGTATTACTTGGACAGCCAAGAAGACAAATGTATGGGTGATTCAAAAAAATCAAACCAGATCTGTCTCTTGAAGCATTGATAACACGATTACAGCTGTCATATTTTGGACACATTGAGGCGTTCTGATTCGTTGGAAAAGACAATTATGCTTGGAAAGGTGGAAGGGTCTCGGAGACGAGGACGGCCAGCATTGAGATGGATCGACTCCATCAAATCCAACATGGATATGTCAGTGAAGGATCTGAAGTATATGGCTGAAGACCAAAACATATGGAGACAGTCCATCCATGCAGTAGCTAGGAGTCGACGCCGACTTGATGGCACCTGATCATCATCAATACAGATCGAACACGTAAGGTTGGTAGGTGCATATGTCGTGAGATTTGTGGTCTATTTCCTGTTGCCCTGCTTATTCGTAACTTATGCTTAACTTTTGGACACTAGTGTATATATAAATTCCCCTCCCATTACTAGGCTGGATTAGAAAACACCAGTAACTGTAAGCTCGACACACCAAAACTGGCATTGCCCCTATCCCTTGCCGATCCACAGCAAGTACATTCATCAGGAGTAGCATACACAAGGGTTCTCAATTCAGCAGTTTGTTGCTCTAGCACTTGAACTCGCAATACACTGCTTTAGCAAATCCATTCCAGTGCGTTTCCCTTTTCTTGCACCAAGTGCTAGATACAGTGGCGACTTGTCTTATGCAACTCATGCCCCCATAACAAATCAAAGATTGAAATCCCCCCCGAAAGGAAAAACAAAAATATTTGTTCTTTACCTCAGACTAAAAATATTTAACCTTGGACACTTGGATATGTATCACCATTATATTACCATATCAGCTAACAGTATTGACATTTATACCTTTATATAGATAGAGCTTTTAAGCCATTTTTCTGTTTTGCCTTATTGACAACTGGTATTACAACTTTTCAGTTCATCAACACAATATAATCCCAATTACTGGGACATGCCTAAAAATAACTTGAAAAAATTGCAATGTGATTAAAAGATATATATATGTATATACACAGCGAGGACCATCCCTATAGAATGGGGCTTGTCAAGAGCTGTGCCGCAGACACGTCACAATGACTCACCGTCACATTTATAGCATGTGCGGATTACAACAGCGTGCCGTGAAGCCCTCAATGCTGTCATAGCAATTACAATGTTATATACACAGGTGGCAAGATACCTGAGTTGTGATACAGTAATTAAGACTTGCCGTGAAGTACTGCAGCCTGCCCCTTATCACATCACATGGTTAGGTATGGAACAAAATATCGAATTTTCAAGAAGAAGTTTGCAGTAAATTTGTTCTCAAGTTTCAGCGCTGTAAGACTTTCTTTTACTTGTAGAGGAATATCAAATAAAAGGTATACAGAAACAATCCGCATACTCTGGAGGCTTGCGAGAATGAAATAACTGCTGATACGAAATAATTGTGTGGATGAATTACAGCGAGTGTACGTTGGTGCAATGTGTGTTGAGAAATTGAAGGACAACATTTCCAGCAACTACTCTGAAATTCATGTAAGTAATTATAATTATTAAATACGTTAAAAAGTGTAAATATGTTAAACTAGTTGGGCGTTACACTGCTGCTAACGCCAGTGCCTTTCTCAACACGTGGCATATGCAAGTCTCAGTTCTATAGGGAGGGTCCTCGCTGTGTATTTGTTATGGACTGCAGAAAAGTGTAAATATGTTAAACTAGTTGGGCGTTACACTGCTGCTAACGCCAGTGCCTTTCTCAACACGTGGCATATGCAAGTCTCGGTTCTATAGGGAGGGTCCTCGCTGTGTATTTGTTAGGGACTGCAGAAAAGTGTAAATATGTTGAACTAGTTGGGCGTTACACTGCTGCTAACGCCAGTGCCTTTCTCAACACGTGGCATATGCAAGTCTCAGTTCTATAGGGAGGGTCCTCGCTGTGTATTTGTTAGGGACTGCAGAAAAGTGTAAATATGTTAAACTAGTTGGGCTTTACACTGCTGCTAACGCCAGTGCCTTTCTCAACACGTGGCATATGCAAGTCTGGGTTCTATAGGGAGGATCCTCGCTGTGTATTTGTTATGGACTGCAGAAAAGTGTAAATATGTTAAACTAGTTGGGCATTACACTGCTGCTAACGCCAGTGCCTTTCTCAACACGTGGCATATGCAAGTCTCGGTTCTATAGGGAGGGTCCTCGCTGTGTATTTGTTATGGACTGCAGAAAACTAAAGGATGACATGTTTTCCTCGTCAAGTGAGCAACATCAGATCCAGATACACAAGACAAATACCTACAAAGACACCCACTAACGGCCACTGCCCTCGAAAAAAAAAAACATAACTTTAGATAGTGTGACAACATTGCTGGTAAAAATACTAAAGCAGTAAGCATCCGAAAAAATATATTTTTATATACCAACAATGTTCCAAGACAGAGAAATCAACAAACAGTCTCCCTCCACCAATTAATTCTATGAAGGTGTAGCCAATATTGCTGTGATACACTAAAGCAGTAAGCCCTAAATGTGAACTAATATACAGAAATGACCTACGAATACTCTGCTGAGACAATGGTAAAATGTATCTTTGATATTAGAAATTAAATAAAATTGAATAGTATTCAATTAATAGAAGCACAATGTTTGTCTACTAATAATGTTAATTGTATGTTACAGTTCTAGTTTTTTACCATCATGTTAGTATAGGCAACACAGGAATATATGGCTCTTTTTTCTTTTCTTTTTTCGTAACAATAGCCTGGTTAAAACAGAAGAGTGGGTTGAAGCAAGGAAGTGCACTAGCTCCAATGCTTTCCATCTCTGTGATGGATTAGGTAATGGTAGAAGTGGCAGCACAAATAGGAGAAGAACATGAGAGCAACGATGTTTGCAGACGATCTAATGATATGGGGCAACGGATAGGCAGAGGTACCAGAAAGGTTGAATGTATGGGTTGAGACAGTAAAACAGTTTGGTTTGAAATGTAATGCAAAGAACTGTGAAACGATGGTTACAACGAAAAATAGGGGAACAATAATAACAGATATTATGATAGGAGGAGAAGTACCGGTACTAAAGAAGGTGGATAATTTCAGTATCCGGGGAGTGTAATAGAAGTGGTAGAAATGACAAGGAGATCAGCGAGAGTGGAAAGCAAGCCCATGGATTCCTGCAGAGCATGAGAGGTCTGGTATGGAGCAGGGACATACCCCAGAAGAGCAAACGGGTATTGTATCCAACATATTATGTCCCAATACTCACCTAAGCATCAGAAATATGGGTTATGAAGAAGAGACAAGTGAGCAGGATCCAGGCTTGCGAAATGAAACAGATTAGGAATAACAAGAAGGTATAGAGTAAGAAATGAGAGGGTGAGGAAGAGAATCCCTCACAAGAGATCATAGAGAAGTCAAGAATGAGTTGGTGCAGACATTTTAGGAGAATGCAGGAGGGCAGGATACCTAGGAGGATGCATGAGATGGAAATGGAGGGCGAGAGACCCAGAGATAGGTGGATTGTGGGTGTGAGGGAAGGGGTGCATAGGAGTGGGACAGAGTGAAGAGTGAAAGGTAGTGGGAGGATAGAAAATGATGAGAGTTTGTTCCAAGCAGACCCAGCCAGGGGCTGGAAACTGTACAAGATGATGAGTACCTGACTTACTGTATACCAAAGTAAAATGCAAGATCTCTCTTTGAATTACAATCGAGTCTCACTTATACTTTTTTGGCACTAATACATCAAATTTTCAAGGCACCGAACTTCCTTCATTATAACATTTACCATTTACACGTTTTCTCATTTATAAGTAATTAATTGTTGGTCCCTGTCGAAGTAGATCTTTTATTTATCTCGTTGTATAGAATCATACCTTTTAACTGCATTCTCTGTCTGTAATGACGAGTTGTAAGAACATTATAATAATGTATATAATAATTTTATTAATGCAGCCAATGGCCATGTACTTTTCTTTTCAGAACGGGTCAGGGAAGGGATTATGAAAGGAAATAGGCCGTGGACCTATTGAAAGGAACCGTCCCGGCATTTGCCTGGTAGTGAAAATGGGAAACCACGATAACCATTTTCAAGACGGCCAAGGTGGGATTCGAACCCAAGCTCTCCCGATGTCAGCGAGACACAAGGTAGCGCGTCAGCGCACTCGGCCACCGCGGCCGGTATAACAATAATGTATATCTGATACACTAATGAATGAGGTTAGAGCAATGAAATGTTTCCTGCAACAATCAGAATGTGGCATCATAATCCTGCTTGCCTGTAGTGTGTCACTGGCCCATACCCCGCTTAGGCACTCAATGTCTTTATTCTCAAAAATGATAATTGCCAACCAACGTCTTACGGATTGCCTATCGTATGAAAGCTGAAACAGTTCGGTGTGGAATTAATGTCTTCGGGAGATCACGCTGTTGCCAACTGTGTTCACCCGTGGGAAAGATGTGTTCTTTACCACTAAATGGGCAGAGTAATGCTTAATTCAAAGGGAAGTGGGCATACAGTGAAGGTAATTTCTATTAGCTTTGTTTACTCTATGAAAGAGATTCCAAATTGCTGTGAGGCTTTAACAACTGTACAATAAATTATTATAATAACCCCTGGCACTACAGCCTGTAAAGGGCCTAGGCCTACCAAGCGACCGCTGCCCAGCTATTTGGTCTGCAGATATAGGGGTGACGCGTGATCGGCGCATCAGGTCCCCTCATCCGTTAATCTTGGTTTTCGTGATCGGGGCACTGCCTCACTGTCCGACAGCTACTCAATTGTCCTCACGAGGCTGAGTGCACCCCGTTCCAGCTCTCACGTCAGTTTCTAAAATCACTGACAGAGCCGGGAATCGAACCCGGGGCCTCCGGGTGATAGGTAGGCACGCTACCCCAACACCACGGGGCCGACTGCAATAAATTACTAGATTAGTTTTATTAGGATGTCTCATAAGTAATGTGTTTTTTTTTTAGTTTGGTGTTTTATAAGATAGAATTGGTGTTCTTTGGTTCACCAATGCTATTTAAAGGAGGGCATGACTAGAATTGCGTATATTGCAAGAAGTATCAGTCGTCAGTTGTTGATATACAATCACCAATGGAAAAGTTGGAGGTTAGGGTCCATCTAAAGCACTACTGGAAACATGATTACAAAGCTGCTGCCGCGGCTCGAATAATATGTGTAGTGGAAGAATAAGGTGTCGTTAGTGAACGTGGGGCACAACTAAGGTTCCAACATTTCAACACCAGAGAAGAAAACACTACAGATTTACCACATTCTGGAAGACCTAAACTATGGGATATTGAGAATACATACAGTTTTGGAAGAAAATCCGCAAAGAAGTACTCGTAGACTGTCAGAAGAACTTAGTGCATCAAAAGATACCATGAATCGCCAGATTAAGAAACTTGGAAAATCAAACAGAAGCTGTATGTCTGTACCTCATAAATTACCCCTGAACAGGCTTGACTTAAGAGTGGATATTTGTCGCCAGCTTATTGGTAACCCCATGGATGAAGGACTTATCAGGAGAATTGTCACATGTGATGTATATTGGGTCTATTAACGCAATGCTGACGCCTCGAAACAGTGGCTCAGTCCCCGTCAACCTGCCAAGTCATCGTTAAAAAGGATCGGTTCGGCCCCAAAGTGATGATGTGTGTCTGGTGGAATTTTGAAGGAGTGATTCACTGGGAGTTTGATCCAAACGGGTGTGCAGTCAATGCGGATCATTATTCTCAACAACTGGAACGACTTCATGAAATTTTGAGATTGATATACACAGCATTAATTAACCGAAATAGAGTTCTCTTGCAGCAGGACAATGTAAGACCTCGTACTGCACGAACATCCATGGCAAAAATTCAGGAATTAGGAGGAGTCAAACTGCTACCACATCTAGCATACAGCCCTGATTTTGCGCCTTAAGATAACCATCTTTTACAATCCATGGTCCATTTATTGCATGGAAGGAATTTCGAAAACATTGAAGCTGTGGAAGTGGGTCTCGCCGAATTTTTCGCATCAAAACCCAGAGAATGATACCGTTGCGGGATAAGAAACCTCACTGAAAGATGAATCAAGACCATAGAATATGATAGATAGATAATGCCTTTATTGGTGGCGAAGTTAGGGCTCAAGGCCCTCTCTTACACTTAACCACTAGAAGAGTATACATCTACATGACTTATAATTACAAATACCAATAGCACAAATAATATTAATAGCAATAAGAATAGTGGTAATATGAATAATGGTAGAATCATTGATTTCAAAAATACACAAAGTAAAGTACCCTTAAATGACGTAACTACAGTAATCCGATCATTCATCTCATTCATTCATTCATTCATTCATTCGTTCATTCAACATTTATCCAGGAAGTCAGCGGGATCCACCCAGCAAATACTTGCAGCAAGCCACTTTAAACTTGCGATGAGAGGGATTGTCTCTAATGTTCGCAGGTAGCAAATTCCATGACCTGGACGCAGAGATTATGAACGAGCGGTTGTAAACAGCAGTACGGTTTATAGGTATGGCAAGAGAGGAGCCAGATCTCGTATTGTGGTCATGATAGGACGAGAGGTAAGAAAACGGTGAAACAAGATAGTTAGGGGTATTAGTGGAAAGTATTTTGTGCAGTAGTGATAACATGTGGAGTTCACGACGCTGGTGCACTCGAAGCCACGACAGCTCCTTATAATAGGGTGATATATGATCATCATATCGCAGTCCAAAGATATATCTTACACAGTTGTTGAGGCACCGGTCCAGTTTCTTGTTACTGTCGCAGGTTATTTCAGTCAACACAGTGTCACAGTAGTCAAATATAGGTAGTATCAGAGAGCGAATTAGTTGTACTTTAAGTCGAACAGAGAATACATTACCGAAGCATTTATGTACTTTATTACATGTGCTTATCACCTGTTTAGTCCAATTTAAGATCTCAGTCATAATAATTCCTAAGTTTGTCACTGAAGTAGAGTAGGGTATGATTTTATTGTTTAAAATGATTGGCGAGATGTCACGTTGCTTGAGGGAATATAAGTTTTTACTGGTACCGATAATAATCACTTGAGTTTTATTTGGGTTTATTAATAAACTGTTCTTATAAGCATAGTCACTAAGCTGTTGTAGGTCAGAATTTATTTTAATAATTGCATTATTTATATCACTCGGTTTTGAATGATAGTAGATCTGTACATCATCTGCATACACTTGCAATTTGCAGAAATTAAGGGCTTTTGATATGTCATTTATTTGGATGATAAATAACAGTGGCCCAAGAACCGAACCCTGAGGGACACCGAGGGTCTTACTTTGCCATCCCGAACTCGCATTTCCCACTATCACACGTTGCCGGCGATTTTCGAGGCAAGAGGAAAAGAACCGGAGTGACACACTATTAAAATTTAGTTCTCGAAGTTTCTGCAGTAGCAACTGAGGGTTGACGGTGTCAAAGGCACTACTGAGATCTAATAATGTCAGCACAGTCACGTCCCATTGGTCCATTGCACATCTGATATCATCTGTCACTCGTAGTAAAGCTGTCGCAGTGCTATGCCCCTTTCTGAAGCCGGATTGGAAGGGGTGGAGTAGGGAATGCTTTGTAAGGTATTCAGTAACTTGTGTATGAACCAGACGTTCAAGTAACTTGGATAATGGTGGTAGGATGGATACTGGACGATAATCTGAAGGAGAATCAAACTTGGAGCTCTTAGGGATAGGTCTAATTAGTGCATCTTTCCAAACATCTGGGAACACTCCGTTTGTCAGGCAGTAGTTAAATATATGAGTTAGTATTGGCAGAACAGCTCCCAAGACATCCTTAATCAGTGATATAGGAATGTCATCATTACCTGTGGCATTGGATGAAATAGAGAATATCACACCTTTAACTTCATTCGAGCTGACATTTCTAAAAGAGAATTGCTCAAAAACAGACTGCTGTTGTAACAAGGGTACCGGTATTGAACTTTTAGGGAAGGAGGTAGAGGCTACTTTTGGCCGTGCGAAGTGATCATTTAGAGCCTCTAGCGATATGCTTGGTACTGTGCCCGTTTCTCCAATAGGACAGGCGATCACCCGGCCAACATCCCGGCCCCATCGGAAGAAACGGCCAAGGGAGTGGGTGAAAAAAAACTAGGGCGTGAATCTTGGTTCAAACAAACAAAGAATAAAAGAAATGCTCCAGAGAGCCAGACACAAAGGGTCTAGGGTCGTTTACGGGTTGGGATGGCAAATAAACTGAACCAGGATTCAAAAGCAAACTCCCTAACTTGAATTAACAAACAGATCCCTTATTTGGGGGTGGTAGGATCTAAAACGGAAGAGTTATTGTGTTGATTTAGAAGAAGGTGTCTAAAAGGGGGTAGCTTCCCGTAGTCGGGCAAGCTGACCAGCGTAGAGTGTTGTGTTAGTGTTGGGGCGCTCCTATAAATAACGTAGGAGTGTTTTAGGGGATGGAACTCAATGCAAGGGTCACTGTGCTGGTCGCCCAGCTGTCTGGTTAGATAATCGACTTGTACGTGTCAGCTATATGGCGCGGGCCGCTCCTAGCAGGCAGGCCGGTACGGGAATACGATGATGCTTGCCTTAGCAAGTATCTGGCTACTATAAGTCACGTCTAATAGTGACGGAGGGTTCAGGAAGGGAGTTAGGGCGTAAAGAAGCGTGTAAACAGTAATGCAGGTGTAATGTACTGACCAAGTGTTTATTGGTCAGTAATAGTAAATAGTGAGTCCCTTTTAAGGGATGTAGTGATGTTACAATGTAAGTGTACAATTTGGGGGTAAAGGTTACAAATTATAGGAGATCTGAACACGTCTGACTCACCTGCGGATAACGACGATAGCCTTCGGCCGATGCACTGTAAGACTGGTAATGGATTGAGAGCTTGACCTGATTAAGACGCCTTCTTATACTCTTCGGCGCTATGCTGTCAGCATTGTGATGGCATAGCTGCCCTAGTTAATAGTGTGTCGATGTTTGTAGTAGTTATGCAAGGATTGGGCCAGCTTTCCAGGATTGCAAGCTGTCCTTGCGGTTTTGATAGATGTTGGTCTGGCTTTACAAGGATTGCCAGTTAGGAGATTTAAGTAGATGATGGGGGGATGGTCTCCAAGGGGTGCGTACCCCTGGGGTACTGTACAGAAAAGGAAAGCTCTCGTAAAATCACATCTGCTCGTGCACGTTTTTAAGCGTGTTTCAACCATGCGTCACATTTAAGAATTATTATCTCAAAAACCCGTCATCAGATCGAATCCAAATTTTAACACATTATACACTGGAATGTTGTATAACTGGTTTAATAATTTCAAAATTTTGCGTGTCCAAGAAAAAAAGTTATCATTTTTGTAAGGCAACTTTTTCTCGGCTCGGGGTGGTTGGAAAATGTAGTTCTTGGTTGCGATGTAATCCTCATACATCAAAAAGTTAAGCTGTATGACTGTGAAATATGTAAATTAACTCACTTATTTTATATCGGTTTGTATTTGTAGGCGGAAATAACACATCGTTCACCAGCCACCCTCTCCCAGAAAAGCTGTACAGCGTTGCCGAAATGGAGCCCAACACGCATCATGGCGTGCCTCGCTCGGAAGTGATGGGCTCCATCACAGCAACGCTGTACAGCTCTCCCGGGAGCGGGTAGCTGGTGAACGATGTGTTATTTCCGCCTACAAATACAAACCGATATAAAATAAGTGAGTTAATTTACGTATTTCACAGTCATACAGCTTAACTTTTTGATGTATAAGAATTACATCGGGACCAAGGACTACATTTTCCATCCACCCTGAGCTAAGAAAAAGTTACCTTACAAAAATGATAACTTTTTTTCTTGGACACGCAAAATTTTGAAATTATTAAACCAGTTATACAACATTCCAGTGTATAATGTGTTAAAATTTGGATTCGATCTGATGACGGGTTTTTGAGATAATAATTCTTAAATGTGACGCATGGTTGAAACACGTTTAAAAACGTGCACTTTTTGTGTTCCAACTGCGACAAAAAATATTAAAATATAAACTAAAAATTCCAAACCTACATGAGCTAACGTAAAATAGAACGACGAAAATGATGATGTTATTGGATTTTATGTAGATCTATTGGTTACTTCACAAACAACCTTCAAACTCGAGTACACATAATACTTTGGTCGACAGTAGGGAGCCCAATATGGTAGTTCATTTTCTAATGAATTGTGAATTTTATGGCATCAACCCCGAGTGCATTCACATTAACGTCAAGATACCTTACTTCAAGTCTCATGGTACTTCTGGTTTGGAGGAATAGATTGTCTTCGGCACTGTTTTCCATGTGTCCTGAAGATCCTGGGTTTAATTTCTGGCTCTGCCAATAAATATAATTCTGACCCAAGGACTGAAACGGGGAATACTGAGGTTTGTGAGGATAACTGAGAAGAAGTGGATTTATTCTCATCTCAGCCATTATAATTTTTTTTTTCCCTGACTTCCCACCTCTATCCCAGGCAAACACTATCGTAGTATGGTTCCTAACTTAAAGCCAAAGCCTCCTCAATTCGAGACCCAATTACAAATACGCCCACTAGTACAGAACCCATAATAACTCAGGTCATAAGACAATCCAAACATGCCAAAGTACATGTGGCTGATGACCATGAAATTCGAAGATTTAACAACTACCATACATCTTTTATATCGCAAGCGGTTCTAATTAAATTTTTAATCCATAGTCTGGATCTGATAGCTGAGGTGTTTCTCCTCTTAAAACTACAATATTAGTGTTAACACGTAACCCACACTGAATTCATACATTTCAATAAACTCTACTTTCAGACAGAGTTAAAGAATGCCTTTTGTTCATACAGAATGCTCTAATACAGCAGATAACTGGGGAACAAACCAGTCTTTGCATAAAGCAGTTTTAACCTGCTAGTGAAATAAAAGGCAATATAAGCAGGTAACATAGGTTCACAGGTAATGCCTTAAAAATGGCCATTGTGTTTGACTTATCTCTCATATATGCTACAGCCAGGAGTGGCCACCTGCCAGACGATTTGGATGTGCAACTTCATGCTCATCTCGTCTCTACATAGCCAAGGCCATGAAGTCATGAGTAACCATAAAAACTTACATGGAAAACTGGGAACAGTCGAGGAAATATGATCCAGAGAAAGAGTAGCAATATTGTAATAGCAAAGATGGCATTAATAAGATGCTTGTTAGCAAGATGCACTACGTACATCTTCAATTCAAATTTTAAAAGAACTCATGAATAAGTATTTGATGTTATTAATGCACAATGTAAACAAGTACAGGGAGGCCCTTTAAAAGCTTCGTGATTGAGTACCGAGGATTAGGAGCGTATTCAAGCGGAGACAGTGAGCACAGTGGCCGCAAGGGCCAGCAAAGGTGAGCGGAAGTTATTGGTTCAAATGAGCAGCATGATTACGCCTATAAAAACTAAATGAAACTGAATTTCATCAGCTATATACTGTATGTACTCAGAACAAATAAACCAGTAAATGAAACTAAAATCACTGGCTATATATGTGCTCAGAACAAATAAATAAATAAATCAAACAAATAAACTAGTAAATGATACTGAACTCACCAGTATTTAAAGAAAATGTTGGAAGTGATCTCCTTGAGCTGCAATGCAAGCTTCGCTTCTTACGAGATTTTGGAATTCTCATTGCAGTTCATGAACACTGATGGAACGCACTGTGTTCCTAATTTCGTCCCTCAAATTTTCTGCAGTTTGTGGATTATTCCGTAAACTTTACCTTTAAGATAAGATTTCCCTGTAAGATAACAGTCACATGCACTTAAATCAGGCGAACGAGGGGGCTATAAGCCTTTACTGATTTGATCCATCATGGGACACTTCATGTAACCTAAGCAGAGTATGGTCTGTTGCACTATCCTGCTGAAAATAACAGTATCTCTTCTCTTCTTATGTTAGTTGGGCAAAAAATGGTTCGAGAATATTGTGAATATATCGGTTGGAGGTAACCGTCTCTTCAAAAAGTATTGGACCAATAAATCGTCGGGCACTAACAGCGCACCATACACCCACCTTCACATCATCCAGAAGTCTCGGTTGTAAAATGTGTGGGTTCTCTGTATCCCAGATCCTCTTATTTTGTGAATTGACATATCTGCTCAGATGGAACCACACCTCGTCGCTCATGAAAAGAAAGTTCGGATCCACGATACTGTCGTGGACACCGTTGATTAGCCAATTGCAAAATCTCATTCTTGCAACGAAATCTGCAGGCTGTATGTTATGGGCTGAATAATACTGGTAAGATCGTAAATGTAATCATTTTGTTGCATTACGAGCTGAATTACGTGAAATACAAGTTTCCCGAGCTAATCTTCGAAGCATCTTGCATGGACTCACTTGCAGTCTTGCCTCTTTATTGTCTAATCTCTCCTGTGTGAGAATTGTCCTCCTTCGCTGTTTTTTCTTATCATGTACCACTTATGCCACTTATGAACGAGTAGTTGTGGTAAAGCTTTGATGGTACGGTAAAACCCGGAAACTGTCTCCTGAATTTTCGAAGGCTCCTTTTAACTGGTTTCTTCTTCTTGTACAAATAACATTTGACCGGGAATATTCTCTGGACTATAGTATATTTGATCATTACGATAATAAACCTTACAACACAACTATACACTTTGAAGTCCAATAGTTGGATTATTACTGAACTGCTGTAGGACATTGAGCTTTGAGTTATCGCTTCCGTCAGCAGCTGTCTCACCCGTCAACGCCTGCTATCGACACTTGCCATATGGTCTCACATAGGGAATCCCGCGGACTACAAATGGGGGTTCCCATGGGTCGCGGCCCGAAAAGCGAAGTCTTAAAGAGGATTCCCTGCACTTCAATCCAATTGTCTTTCTTTACCTGAGCTTTTCAGGAGAGAGAGAATTTGCGTGTTTATATAAAGTCTGAATGAATAGTCTGATAGAAATAAAACAAACCTTGCAGAGAGAGGCATTCATTGGAAGACTTAGTTCCCTCATTATTGGCCCAAAGTCATCTCGAGAACCTTTCCTCTTCAACAGCTGGTCAAATGAACTTGTCAGCGACCGTTTAGCTTTCATAAAAATAGTGCTGCCACCTAAATACTGGTTCAAAAATTCATGCCTGTAAATTAAAGAAGGTAAGGATTATTTTATACATAAAACACATATCATAGAATCTGTCACCCAATGGCACCCAGAACATCAGAACTGTTACAAGTAAAACTTAACACCAACCTGTTTTCTGCAGTGTCGTGAACATGTCGTGACTGCTTGCTTTCACAATGAGCTCTTAATAACATCATAAGGAACTCATTCTGTTCCCTCATATTGGAAGTCTCTGCTCCACGGAACTTGGTCAAAATAGTGGATTGTTCTTCTTCTGGGAGTAACTCCAGACGTCGTAAAATAGTGACCATAGTTCGTTTGTCGTTAAGTCCTAAAAGAATATCACCTAAGAGTCAAGCTGAAGAATTATATTGAAAACTTTCCTTTAATTTTGTGTAAAACCATTAGTGTGCTCGGTTGAAATATATTGGAAGGGCCCTACAATAAATCCTCCAGCGACTGGTTGCGCTCCCACGCTTTCCCCTTGAAAACAGTCAGCAAATAGAATTCATTCTTAAAAAGGTGGTTTATTGGCTTTCACGGCCCATGAATTAAAACTCAGCAATGTTTCTAGGTTTATGTCCTGTCTTGTGTGGGGTTTCGCCTAGGAACACCAAGCTGGCTCATCAGCGGGCTCTTGGTGTCCCGGACCCTCACAGGAGTAGTGAATGTGCACTACCTCCCTTCTTATGAAACGCACGTGTGTTTCTTAACTGCGAGAGCTTAAAGCTCACGCAGCCTTTCACCTCCCTAAGAAGGCTTCTAAAAAGATGGTATATTGGCTTTCACAGCCCATGAATTAAAACTCAGCAATTTTTCTAGGTTTAGGCCATGTTTCGCTACTCTTGTGGGGGTTGAATTAATTGAATGAAGAAGAAGATGAGGATATCCAAGAGGAGCCGAAACCAGAGCAGGGAGCATTGGCATCCAACTACAGTCATACACTGAGAGGACGTCGGGGCTGACATAGCCAAACTTTTCAAACAAGACAGCAAATGGAGCAGAAGAATAACAACTTCAGCAATGATAGAAAGTGTTTTAAGTGTGATGTGGGGGCATATCTCTTCAGATTGTCCTCTGATAAAAAATAAGAAATGTTTCAGATGTGGTGATAGTGGGCATATTGCCAGAAACTGCACCGAGAATAGCGAGAAAGATGATGATAATTATAAAAATGAAGGTAGTGGCAAGTCTGTATTGGCTTGCATCAGTGCAGTGAGTTTAGCAGCTATGAAAGTGAGTGAAAATGAGTGGATCTTGGACAATGCATGTACAAATCACATATGTAAAGAAAAGTCTGAGTTCATTACGTTTAAAGCAACAACTGGTTATGTTCATATGGGTAAAGGCAGTGTTCTAGTGAAAGGTGTAGGTACTGTGAGAGTAGAGCTGACACAGAAATGTGATGTTATTCGAGAACTGCATGATACCTTGTATGTCCCTGACTTCAATTATAATCTAATATCTTGTTCTAGATTGGCTAAGAAAGGAATATCTGTTGAGACTTTTGAGGGATTTGCAGAGGGGCCACAGAGGGGAAAAAATATGTTTAAAGGTCTAGAGAAAAATGGACTTATGTATTAGAATCAATGTCAACTAAATCTAAGGCTATGATATCAGTTCCAAATGTTGAGGCCGAAAGTGATGATAGTAATACTACCCATAGTGCAGTTGCATTGGAGGAGTGCAGTGGAGTGGCACAACAGGCTTGGCCATTGGCATCATGAGGGAATAAAAAAAGATTCCTGTGATTGAGGTGAAAAATAAAGCGGATTGTGATGAGTGCATTAGGCAAGACTACTAAGCAGGGTTTCCCTAAAAAAAGTGAAAGACAATCAACTCAACCATTAGAACTAATACATAGTGATGCCATGGGGAAATTTGTAATGTCTGTGGGAGGATCCCAATATTGTAGATTACTACTCGAGATACTCGAGTCAATTTTCTAAAAAGGAAATCTGAAGTGTTCCGGTGTTTCAAGGGCTTAAAAGTATTGGTAGAAAACAACAAGGAAGGGAGAAAGATAATGGCAATTCAGACAGACGGAGGAGGAGAATACATAAGTAAGGAGTTCAATGATTTTTGGAGGGAGAATGGAATCCATCGTAGGAAAACTGTTAAAGAATCACCAGAACAGAACGGAGGGTTAACTTGACTTTAGCTAATGGTGTGAGATGCATGTTGATACAGTCGGGGCTACCAGTAAGTTTTTGGGCAGAAGCCATGAATTATATGTGTATGGTAAAAAATGTATGTCCTTCCAGGTCAACTGACAATTTCATTCCCTTGGCTTTGTAGGAGGGAAGAGATACAGGGTTTGTCCTGAAAGTAGTGAGACCTAGTCGATTAAAAAAAAAGTATTGACAGAAATGATACATACGCTCAATATTCTTCAAAGTAGGACCCTTTTGCAACCACACACCACTGTCAGCGTGATATCCTACCCTCGTACGCTTTCTGGAAGGCGGCAACGGGTATGCTGTCGAGCTCCCTCATTACGGTCTGTTGCAACGCTTCCACGGATCTATGACTATGTCCTTTTAGGGTGGTTTTGAGGTGGGGGAAGAGGAAAAAGTCTGCTAGGGCAATGTCGGGACTGTAGGGTGACTGAGGCAGGGTTGCGATGTTGAGTTGGGCCAGGTACGCCAGCACGTGGAAGGCTGTGTGGCGCGGCGCATTGTCATAATGGAGCCGCCAGGAGTTAGCGATCGCTGGGCGGACACGGACGATGCGTTTTCTCAGCCGTTAAGGACCTCCACGGAAAAACCTTACTCTGCGGTCATTGTCCAAAACATTCTTCACTCTTGTCACATTTTCATCCGCTTTGGTGCTCGACGGTCGTCCTGAACATGCGCCGTCTTCAACTTTCCCCTTCCGAAACAGCTTGTGTCAGTCAAAACAACTCAATCTGCCCATGGCGTTATCACCGTAAGCCGTCTTGATCATATCGTGAGTCTCTTTCCCAGTTTAGCCGAGCCTAACACAAAATTTGATGGCGTAGCGCGCTGTTTCAACAGACGAACCATGACGCAGCGTGACGAGTGCACTTGCAGAGGTTATGGAGACGAGCGATTTACACTCCACTACATCTGGAAACCAACTGTGTGGCTGGCTCCCAGACTTCCTTACACCCCCTTCCACCAACCCCAGGCGGAGAAGCCGCGGGCAGTCTGTCCGGCAGCGCAGGAAAAATCCAGTCCGACTACTTTCAGGACAGACTCTGTATATCTTTCAGTGACTATGAGCTGTTAAAAGCTTTTGGATGTAAAATGTATGAGAAAAGTGGAGGCAAATTTAAGGCTAGAGGAATCGATTGCATTTTGAAAATGGAGTCAACGGTTATAAGGTCTGGATTCCGACAAAAGGAGTGTTTGCTACTGTCCATAATGTTAAATTTAATGAACAATGTTTTCCAAATGCTGAGGGGGTACAGAAAAAGAATGTCATTGAACCCAACATCCCTTACATTACAGTAAATGCTGAGACAAATGTTAAATTTGTAGATGGAGGAGACAAAGAAAGTGTACTAGGGAGTGAAACTGGTATACTCATTGCAAATGAGATGTCAAAACCTATTTTTTCAGAAGAGAGTGATCAGAGTTGGTTTAGAGGCTGGGATGAGGAGGAGCTAGCAGATCATTATGTGCCATTGATTCATGATTTAAATGATGAGGATATTGAAAGTAGTGTTAATGAATCGGTATGACAGGTAGAAGTGAGGTGGAGTGAAAGATTGCGTAAGAACACAGTGTGTAGATATTGTCGGTTATCAATGTTTATCAATGAGTGTAACTGTCAAGATTTAATAGAACCAAAGACTGCAACGGAAGCTTTAAAGAGTAAACATTCTTGTAAATGGTTAGCAGCCATGCAAAATGAGTTAGATCAGTTATCAAAGAAAGATGCTTTTCGTTAGTTGATAGACCAAAAATTACTTGGTGATTGGGACGAAATGGGTTTTCAAAATCAAACAGATATTAGACGGTTTTATTGAGCGTTTCAGAGCTAGATTAGTAGCGAGGGGATTCGCTCAAATCAAAGGGGCAACTTTGACAAGATATTTTCTCCAGTGGTAAAAAAAGAAAACTGTAAGATTACTTTGTGCATTGACAGTGATCAAGGGTTGGGTAATTCACCATGTAGGTGTTCTAACAGCATATCTAAACAGTAAACTGGAGGAAACAATTTATGTTGAACAACCTGAGTGTGTTCTGGAAGGGAATAGAGACAAAGTGTGGAAACTTAAAAAAGAGTCTCTATAGATTAAAACAGAGTGCTAGGGAATGGTATAAAATGATTGATGATACCTTGAAAGAACTAGATTTGAGGAGACTGTATAAAGATAGATGTGGATAAGAATGGAGGACTTGTTGTATCTCTGTATGTTAATGATCCAAGAGTATGGAGCGAAAAAGAGCAAGTTGAACTATTCAAGTTAAAATTGAGTTCAAAGCTAGAAATAAGAGATCTTGGAAGTATGACTCAAGAGAAAGGAAATGTACATATTGATCAAAGAAAGTATATTGATGAGATAATTACTATGTTTAATTTCATGAAAGCTAATCCCAGATCTTCTCCATTGCCAATAAATAGTAATGATAGGACTGAGTCAGCCAATCAACCATTTGATAATGAGAAATATCAAACAGCAGTGGGTAAACTCATGTACTTGTCTACATGTACCAGACCTGACATTAGTTATGCACCAAGTGTAGTTGTCAGTTCAATAAAGACCCAAAGATTAGAAACTGGGATGATGTTACTCATGTGGTGAGATATCTGAAGGGTACCAAAGATCTAAAAATGATCTACCATAAAAATGAACCGAAGATTGAGGTGTATTGCGATGCTGACTACAATAAAGTGGAAGAAGAGAGATTGTCTAGGTCTGGATAAGTTGACTGGCAGGTGGACCAATTTATTGGTTTACCAAAAAAAAAACTGCGACGGCCAAAGCAGAATATTATGCTATGTGTGAGGTAGCGAAAGAAGTACTATGGCTGAGAATGATTCTAATGGAACTAAAATTGTTTGAACTTGTAGAAGGTCCTATGGTAATTTACAGTGATAACCAAAGTGCCATAATGTTTTCAGAAAATGGCCTTGATTCAGAAAATTCAAAACACATAGACATAAGATATTGCTTTGTTGAACAGCTTGTTAAGAGAAAAGAAGTTGTGTTCATGTATGTAAAGTCGGCAGATAACATTGCAGATGTATTTACCAAACCGTTGGGAGGTGTGGGTAAAATGGGGTTGGTTTTAAGTAAAAAGAAATGTGAAGATATTTTTTTTAAATTGTTAAGTTAAGGAGGAGTGTTAAAAGTGTTTATGACTCTAGTAGTAGTAACTAAACAATTTCGACTCGCGTAGTACCAGCACTATATAACACTTTGTGCGAGGTGACTAGAACTTTCTTTGCTTTGTGTGTGATGGAGCGCCATGTCTGTGAGAGAACACTATGTGTGTAATTGTGTTAAGTTCGATAATAAACTAGCCTGAAACGTAAATGAACTGTGTTATACTTACTCGTATATGTACCATACAACAAAAATCATGTCTCAAGGAAGGTTTAATCTTTACGAATGTTTCTCGAACTCAAATACAGCCCTCTAGTAGGAGACCCATGGTTTACAGGAAATAGATAATTTTTTAACAATTTGAGACCTTGCAATCAAATCTGACTAAAACAATCCATGCGATTCTAATTTTTCAAGATATGGTACAACTTGTACACATTTAATAACAAGCCGCTCAAAATTGCTTACACAGAAGCCAACAACCATGTGAAACATAGTTTTCTTCATGTTAAAATTTCCGACATAATAAACTTTAGCAAATCTTTTAGGCTTTTGCCATGTCTGTTGCGGGGCCTCGCCTAGGTGCACCGAGTCAAGCTCATCATGAACATTTGGCGACCCTGCCCAGACCACTGCTAGGGTAGCACATCTTGCACTACATCCCATACTTGTAGCACTTTGCTGTGGGAACCAAGAGCTTTCACAGTTTTTCTCCTCCCTGTAGAGGTTCATTATGAAGTAGTTATAAAATGTCTGACATTTGTCATTTAGGGGTAAACACATTCCCTTAAACTATTGAGGGATTCAACCCACCCATTTGGTAATAATGCTATTCGAAGTCTTGATGGTTAGAGCTCAGCAACTTGAAGTGTGACCCTGCGTGAGCGCTAGCTCCGTCAGCCAGAGTGACAGAATGTACAGCGGGCTTGTAGTTCGCATTTTTTCCGGGGTTTCAGTTGGAGTTGCTGCGCTATAGTTCAAACTCGTGTGAAGAGGTTTTTGGTAATTCACTGTGTCTACTTTTCAAAGGAATCCTTAATTAGAAATATGATTTGAAATAGTTAGGAAAGCTTACCATCAATTTCTGAGCACAGCTTGTGGTACCAAACCATGGGACAGTGTTCACACGAGAACACTGGGATCTTCTCTCGCCTCTGTGCTTCTGAAGTTGCAAGGAATGCTTGTGTTATGGCTGTAAGAAAAGGACATTATTAATAACGTTTAAGTCTTGATGAATGCATCAATGCAATCAAACCAGAGAAACTCACCTCCCACCACATCATCTGCCACAGACTCAGACTGACATTTGAAGACATAACCTATGTAGTTGTCAACATTTGCTTCTCGACAAATGAAACCAAAATGATCAGCATGCTTAATTCCCTGTAACAAGAAAAATGTTCATCATGAAGGCAGCTAATCATGATCATGATGATGATTATCATCATCATTGTCGTCATCTATTATATGTAACAGGCCACAGCAGAAAAACATGGGAATACATTCTTAATTACAATATAAATAGCAAGCATAACATAATATAACATAAGACTACATTGTACTCGTCATAAGAGGAAGAATGATTTCAGCATCTTAAATAATGGTTGCATATATTAGACCAACGATTTCTATCCCTGGCATCTTCCATACTTGCAGGTGGATCCACCTGGTTCAGTGCCAACATAACTCGATCTTTCCATCTTGTTCTTGGTCGACCTCTTGGACGTTTCCCCGTTGGTTGAAAATTGATAACATGGTTCGGGAGAGTACCTTCTGCTCTGATAATGTGTCCCAACCGTTGTAATCTTCTTCTCTCTGTCTGCCTTGTTTATAATGGCGATATAACTCCTCTTTACTCCGTCTTTCCCGACTGTCATTTTCTGGGCAGTATTTTGGGCCAAAAATTTTCCGCAGCATTCTTCTTTCAAATGCACATATATGTTCTTCAAAAGTTCTTGGAGTCGCCTACGTTTCACAACCATACATTAAAACAGGTCATACTAGGGTCATGTATAGATGGATCTTGTTTTCCTGAGCTATCAGATGTGACGTGAAAATCCAAATTATGCTATAGGAAACACGAGTAGCTCTGGCGATCCTTTGTCTTATTTCCTTTTCTATTTCACTTTTGTCTGACAATATTGATCCTAAACATTTGAATGATTCAACTGTCTCAAAGTGCTCTCCAATGTCGATAGCGATCGGAATATTCTGTCGACGTGATATAATCGTGTATTTTGTTTTCCATTCATTAACCACCAACCCCATTTTCTTCGCTTCCAGTAGGAATCTTGATGTATCAGTCGTTGCCTGATCCAAAGTGTTCCCCATGATAACCACTTCATCAAGATTAATTGGAGAATCATCCATTTCACAAGGTCCGTATTGATGTGTACAATAACGATTCTAATGGGGCGGAGACCCCCTCACCCCATTAGAATCGTTAACCACATCATCAGCAAACGCTAGAATTATGTCGGATCCGACCATCTCCATTTCCCTATTCCAGCCAGTTCCACGTTTAACCTTCTCCAATGCTATATTGAAAAGGACTAGGGGTAGAGGATCCCCTCGTCTTAGTCCACTTTGAACGCTAAAGGATTCTGATACTTGATTTGCAAACTTCACCTGGCGACTTGAGTCAGAGTAACAGTTCTTGATCAACCTGATGTATTTCATTGGAATGTCCATCTCTTGCATAGCCGTCCATAATACCATACGGTTTATACTGTCATAAGCCTGACGAAAATCAATAAAGATTAAATGCAATTCCTTGTCAAATTCATAGAATTTCTCCACGAGTTGCCTCAATGTAAAGATGTGGTCGATCGTAGGCCGACCAGATACAAAACCACACTGGTATGAGCCTATAATGTCTCCCAAAAATGGTTTAAGTCAATTCATAAGCAGTGAGGTAAAAAATTTATATCCTTATTTCGAGTGTGGCAATCCCTCGGTAGTTAGAAGGTTGTGTGACATCACCTTTCTTAAAAATGGGGCATATCACGGCTCTTTTCCACTCACTGGAATAACTTCTTTCCTCCAAATATTAACAATTAATTATTGCAGATTTTCCATGATCACTGCTCCACCATACCTAAACTCGGCAGTAATTCCACTTCTTCCCAGAGCTTTGTTGTGCTTTGGAGATTCCACAATATGTCTCATCTCTTCAATAGTTGGCTCAGGTACTTGTATTTCCGCAGTCATCATTGGCGCCTGTGCATTTATAGCATCCATCTCAATATCAAGATTTAGTAACTGATCAAAATGTTTTCTACATAGATTTACCTGTTCTTCAGGAGGTACAATTTCTTCATCTTCGTCCTTTAGTATTTGTGTCTGTTGCTTGTAGATTCCCCTCACAGGGTTAACCATTCTAAAGAAGGATCTTGATGCTTTCTTGGATTCCTCTATTGCCGTCAGTTGTGCCTTACCATGATCCCAGTTCTTCTGTCGGACGAGTCAATCTGTCATACGTCTCACTTCCATACACACTGCATTATTCTCTTCCAATGGATATTTCACCCATTGCAATCCTTTTATTGTTCTGTTTCTCACTGCGACTTGACAATCATTATCAAACGAAGTTTTTGGTTTTTTTGGTTGCTGTCCCAAAACATCATTTGCACTTTATAGAACTGCCCTCTGCAAAACAGAACACTGTCCTTTCACATCTTCTAATGTATTTGATGTAGGAAGGCACTCCTTGATTCTATCTTGATATTCTTCCTTCACAGACGTAAGGGCCAATTTTTCTTTGTCTTGCTTTCGCTTTCGCCATTTGGTAGACAGCTTGAGGCGCAATTTCATTACTGGTAGAAGATGAACTGAATTCATATCCGCTCCGCAGCTAATACACTAAATATTTCTATCTTTAAAATGATGTTGACATCTGAACTCTTACAGATTGACAGCCAGTGGTGTGATTCCCAATAACAATTCACAATAAGTATTTGTGCTCACACATGAGCCAAATGAAGGGCAACAAAATCATAAACATTGCTTGGTTTGGCTACTAGAAGACAATTTATGAAGTAACCACTAAATTCAGGGAGGAGTGTAACCCACAGTAAAGGTCCTTATTACAAAAGAAGTGAGGTTGGTTGGTTCTTAAGTTTAGGGGCTGCGACAACACGGTCATGTAGCCCCGTGTACTTTGGGTGTGTGTAGAATCTGTCTGATAACCGGTGTTAATTGTGATGACTGTATTAATGTGTGTTATCTGTTTTTTAATTTAAGTACAGACTGCAACTTAGAATTTTTCAAATAGTTCCTACTTTTGCCGCCAAGCGCCACCGTCAACGACTACTAGGCCAAGTTCAGAACTTAGCTACTAGACGCCACCGCAGTCGGCTCTTTGCAACGAACGTAGAAACCTAAGAGCGTTGTTTACATTCTTAACCTATCCAATTTAGCTTCACACAGGTGTAATCAGTGGAAGGTTCTTTAACATGCCATAAATCTAGGACATGGGACCGCCGGCTTTACTTCCCCTCCGAAGGAAGGCATACTGAGGGATTTTTAACTCTCTTAAAAAATCCGACGGCTTCGGCCGGGTTTGAACCTGCTATCTTGGGCATAGAAGCTCAGCATGCTACCGACTATGCCAACGAAGCTGCCAGAAGTGAGGTATCCACAACCAAATTGATTGGGATAGTGTGTGGATAGTGAGTAACTTGGCAAGATTGATGATAGCTTCATAGTGCAATAACCTATTTGTCCCAAGATTTGCCAACTCTCGACTGAAAATACCAAGATGGACAGAAAAGTAAAGGACCAGGCTCTGCTGAGTAACATCATGAATGAGGTTCTTCTCGGGAGAAAGCAAATTGCTAAATAGACCATTGGAACTCCCACATTGCCACTAACGTACCTGAGATGGATCTAGGGATTATAAGCGACAAAGACCCAAGAGTGAACATACTCACAGCTGACAAGACAATTATTATCACTCCTCCAGTCACTGTCTTCCACTATGTGGGGGAATAACCAGGAACTGTTTCCGTGATGGAGATGACGAACATGGACAGGCTGATTATGGTAAACTAGGAGCTGGGATTTGTTTGGATTTTGAAGTGTTCAGATTATCTGGCGGGAAGGGGAGGGACATGTAAGACTGTCTCCGAAGGACCCTATGTCACTTAAGATGCTGAATATGCCTTTGAAATGCCAATACAATTGGTAGAAGAGCACATTGCTGCCACACCAACTGACATGATGTTTATGGAAATCTGGAGACCTTAATGGGATTTCCAAGCTCTGGAATGGTCAGCTTCTGCTGCATACCATTGACCAGAAGCTAACAAGAGGCGTTGCTGGAATGCACAGCGATGCACGCAGATCGGCAAAATTCCTGTTAAGGTTGAAAAGTACGAAATACAGAATGAATGGGATATAACATTGAGATCATATGTCCTAAGTTTCTAAGCAATTGCTTTGTGACATTTTCCCAAACTCATCCACCCAATAAATCATGTTTTTGTTAGCAAATTTCTTTTAGGACATCGACAATGGTTTTCGAGTAAGGAATTTAGGAGTATCTTTTATAAGCCTAATTATAAGTTAACCATCAGCCCAAAATTTGCTAATCCAAACAGGGTCCAGTCCCGATTAGATCGGACTAGCGTGATCCAACAGGTTTCTACGGCTGGTTGCTTTTTCTCATCCATGCCCATACCTCTCAGGTAAAGCTAAGAACAGTGCAAAATACTCTTTTTACTCATACAGAGGGTGGGCAACCAGCTAGTACTGTATGATTGTCTTAACATCTGAAGACTCCAGAGCCCAAGAGGCCATATACCTGGCATGGTCTTCCAATTGATGGACACTATAGTAGATACCTCAAGAGCACTGGTAAGTAGGGGCAACAAAGAGGGAACAACAGAAGCAGGCCGTTCTAGCAAGAATTCCATCCTCATCTCACTATGGATGAATGGTGTCCTCCAACATTAATGTGCAATGCTCATTAGGTTCATTGAAGATGACAGTACCTGTATGCAGCTGGCCACATCCTTGAGCTGTTTGTGGAGCAGAATCTGCTTGCGATCGGGGCTAATAAGGTGCAAATCTGTCCGACCCACCTGGAAGAGCATGATGCGGTTGTGATCTGTCTGACCCTAGAACAGTATAAACACCATGTTGATATGTGCTGACTCTCTAGGAATATTTTGGTTCCTGACAGATATTTAATCAAAACCAGATTCACATGTATGTATTCCTAAAATAACCATGAATACTGACCAGCAAACTTCAGAGGGACAGATGGGCAACAGCCTGGGAAGTAATGTTATAGAGTAGTCGAGTCTTACTATTTGGTTATTTCACAACAGAAAATTAATGTGTTGTATATTGGACATTGTTCTGCATTGAAGAGATCAAATTTTGTTGCCTTGTGTCAACAATGAAAATCTTCCACACCTGCCCTGCCATCAGGTTCATTATCACCGGACTTGCTGGAGCTCAGTTTGCTGTATTCCATGGGCAGAAATATGCGTTTTGGATAACATTATGGTTAACTATGATTTTTCGTTTTTGTTGTGCTTGGTGTATTTGTATTGAGCAGAAAATGAATTCTACACTGTCTGGCAAACAAAATACGAAACGGCAAGTGAAAGCTTCCGATGATATAAGAGCTAGCGCTACACTGTGTCTAGTTTTTTATTACGCCATGATAACAACTGTGAACGTGATCTAAGAGATTAATTTAATGATAAAAACAGGGGTTGGTGAAACCAATTACCCTACACAACACTCGTTTCATTAGCAACTGAATTACAGGCAGATTTTTTACATGAAATAGGTCAAAGGCTCAACCTCACACCTCAAATTTGAGATCAGATCATAAAAGGGCCATATAAAATATGACCCCTATTCATTATTTCCATTAGACTGTGAAGGAAAATCTATTGGTAGAATTAAAGTATAAACACATAACTTAACACTAACTGATGTCAGGTGGTTGTTAGGGCTTTGATACAATTTCACAAAATTTTATTCAGTTGGTACTTTATTCAGAGACTGGGGACATCATGGACATCAGCTTTGTATACTTGTGTTATATGGACAATACTGTTGTGCGAGTGGTACTGGATCAACCAGTAGGAGGTGCACATTACATGACTCACATGACAATGGAGGCCACAGATTGTCTTGTAGGAAGCACTGAAATGGGGACAGAACATGGCACTTTATCACTCAATGGACATATCTGAAATAAGCTTTCACAGACAAGTAATTAAACTTCTGTTGTATATGTTGTGGTGTTTTACCCAGGTGTATCACATTGGGCTCCCCTGGTATATACACCTCAGTACATGGCTGACACAGTGAAAACTGAGAAGATTTGCTGGAGAAAGGCACCAATCTAGGGAGGAAATAATGCTGTGGGAACTCTTAGCAAAAGAAGCACTATGGGATGTAGTGCAAGGTTTGCTATCCCACTTCAGCCCACTTTAGTACACCTGAGCAAAACCCTATAGAATACATTGCAAAAACCTACAATACCAGTATTTTCTGGAGTATTGTTATTACCAAATTTGAAATTGCAGAAAAAACAAATCCTCACATTAATTTCTGACAAAGATAGCTTAGAAGCCATTTTTCAGTGTTGCCTTATCAACAATTAATATTATAGCTTTCCCATAGGGCAGTGGTAGCAAAATTAAAAGTAGGAAAGGTCATGAGATTACCAGAAAAAAGGGAAAGAAAGATTAAGGTCTGGGGCAGGTCAACAGGGGAACCCATTTTCATTCTGAGACAGAACATTGAAAAGAGTTGGGAATATGGGAAGGATGTGGTAATGACTTTTATTGATCTAGGAAAGGCCTATGGTAGCATCCCTAGAACGAAAGTTTGGGATAGCCTAACAAATAGGGGGATTTTTAAGGAACTTAAGAGACATGATAAATGCAATGTGCATGGATTGCTACAGTAGTGTGAAGACTTAGAGTCGGGACATCGGAATGGTTTAAAATTGACACTGGACTAAAGCAAGGAAGTGTGTTGTCACCCTTATTGTTCTTAACGGTGATGGACGACATGAAGGTAGCAATGAAAGACTATAGTAGGGCAAAGATGAAGGTAATGTTGTTTGCAGACGATGTTGTGATCTGGGGCGAGGATGAGATGGAGGTACAAGATCAGTTAGACGTAATAAATGAAAAGATTGAGCAATGGGGATTGAAGATAAAGGTGGAGAAGAGTAAAACAGTGGTGATGAGTAGATGTGAGAAAGAAGGAAAAGGAATAATCAAAGTCTGAGATAAGGAATTGGAAGTGGTGAAACACTTCAAATACTTGGGAAGTGAACTGACTGAAGATGGAAGACTAGATTTGGAAATTAGCAGATGAATACAACTCGGGAGTGGTTTTTACCAACAGGTACGAGGGCTAGTATGGAACAAGGATATACCAATTAAGGCTAAAGAAGTTATGTACAAAGCATATTATGTTCTTATAATGAGATATGCAGCGGAAACTTGGACAATGACTAAGAGGGATCAGAGTAGAGTACAGGCAGCTGAGATGAGATTCCTGAGAAGTATGGTCCAGAAAACTAGGAGAGAGAGAGTGAGAAATGAAGATATACGGAAGAACTCTGAGTACAGAAACTAAATGACAAACTGGAGCAAAACAGATTGAGATGGTTTGGACATGTCAAACGGATGAATGAAGTAAGGCTACCAAGACGAGCACTGGAACGACGGATGACAGGGAAGAGAGGACGAGGAAGACCAAGAATGCGCTGGATGGACTCTGTGAAGAAGAGCATTAGAAAACGGAACCTGGATTGGAACACCATGTCAGAAGAGGAATGGTGGAACAACAGAACAAAGTGGAGAGGAACCATATTTGCCACCACCCAGTGTCAGCTGGAAAAGGGAAAATGAAATGATGATGATGATGATGAATATTATAGCTTTCAGTCGATCTACACAAAAAAGCAACAATATTAATTATTAATTTCTGATGCTGTTACAAAGATGATTGTAGCGGGGGTAATTCAGAAGAATTAATAACAACAGTATTATTCACATAAAGCAAGCTATATGAGTTTGATGATACCTATATCTCTAGTCCATAAATAAAAGAAGAAATTAAAATGGGACATTAACTCCTTCCAGGAAGCTTTAACCCTTTAAATAGAAGGTTTTGCTATGAATCTTAGAAAACTAGCTGGATGTGCTGATGGGAAGATCGTATGATAAATACAGTGATTAGTGCAGGAAATATTTTAAAACATCAGCACTTCAAAAACACCACCAAATACATGAGAGCATGCATGAGAGTCTACATTATTTGGTTTAAATGAAGTACCTTTCTCATTGAACATCATTAAAAATGTAATGTTTCACACTCACTGAGTTTGCCTCAGTCTTTCTGAACTCCTGGGCACTTCCTGTGGAGGCTGCTCTGTTCCTCATCGGCTCCAGCAACACCAGCGAGCTAACAATACAAACACAAAATCAATGACACAGTTGAACCTCATTTACACTTCCTCCAGGAAAATACTGGGGTAGTATCTTATTTCAAGTGCAGGGCACCTACCTCACCCCTGTCCCCAATACAGCTACACATAGTACATCATAGATACCGTGCTTAGGTTATCAGGCAAGTTCAACACACACCGAAGTACACCAACCAGTGGAGTAGCCAGAAGCCCTCCCCCCCAAAAAAATCCATAAATTGGTGTGGACATACTGTAAGCCTTCATATTTTCTTATGGCTCGAACAAATTTAGAACCTACAACGAAATGTTAAATACAGTAAATGCGTTGACAAAGAATGTACTAACAATCTCTGCACGGCCAGTCATCATTTCCGTGTCTGCACTGCTTGGAGGAGCTGAAATAACAGGGTAGCAATTAGGATTGTGACATGGGGGGATCTTCCAAGAATAGTAGGTGCCTCAGTACTGGGGATACAACCAGGTGATGACAAAAGTCTACCAAGAAATTAGGAGATTGCCAATTAGCAAAAGACCTCTCTGGTGGGGGCCAATTATAGCTTATCAGTTTACACTATCTAGTCAGCTTTTAATTTCAATTTCCTGGGAATAGCAGTGTTAAAATGTCCCAGACTACAATACTGGCGAAGCGTGGTTGATTGTCGCCACTATCGGGATTTACGGTGGTTGTGTGTCTGCAGGGCCATCGCGAGGGTGGCGTGAGAGGTGCGGTCGCGCCAGGCCCCGCACTTCATGCCATTTTTTATTTTTATTTGTTTTCATAAATGAAAAATAAAATGAAAAAAAGATAGTGTGTTTGATTACGGCCAGCCCAAATTAAAATAAGTCAACAATGTAAAATATGCTGTGTTTGTATGGGGCCCCCCCCCATACATCCAAGTAATAATAATAATAATAATAATAATTGTTTGCTCTCAGGGAGAATATAATTATATAATTCTGTTATTTCCACAGTTGGCAAGAGATTTTTATTTATGTTTAGGTTGGCAGCAGTGACCTAGAGACAGAGAGTGTAGTAGCCATCATGGCTGAATGTGTTTGTGTTTCGGAGCATCAGCTCCTTCGCATATCAAGTGTTGTGTCTTTTGTATCATGTACATTTTTGTAAATACAGTCCACTAGAGTTAAATCGACATTTTCATTTATCCCCTGATGTTTCATCTGGGACACGTATGTCGCATACAGACATATGTTTTGGTCCTACACGGGCAGGATTCCCGCTATATCAACTGAGGCCATGTGGACCCGACAAACGCTAAAACTGCTGTATTTAAGTGAACCAGTGCGAAATACGTATGTAGAGACAATACTAGTACATTATTGTGAACAATGCAGGCTCAATTGTAATGTATTTATCAATGTTTGTCTGTTCGATCTAACTTATTTGAAAACTGAGCACAATGGCTGCCAAATAATGCCAACACTGAACCCATGTGCTATGCCTTCGTGTCGCCTCGGCTAGTGTCGTTTAGCTTCGGTACTGTGTTTGATCGCAGCTGGGCACGTAGCGCTCGCCAGCCTGCATGATTCATGCTTACAACTCAGCTGTTGTATTACAAATTTAATATTTGAATAAGTTAATTCATGCAGCGGGACTTGCAAAATTAATCATGACGAATTATATATTCGTAAAAGCATATCCAGTATTGTGATCGTTTCGGTGTGCAGTTGAAAGCATCAATGTACGCATGTTTGAGGCCATGCGTGAGTTCTTGCGACTTCCATTCAGCAGTGCAGCCTTCGATTCCTGACGGACACAGTTCCATTCAGTAGTGCAGCCTTCGATTCCTGACGGACACAGTTCCATTCAGCAGTGCAGCTTTCGATTCCTGACGGACACAGTTACGTTCAGCAGTGCAGCCTTCGATTCCTGACGGACGCAGTTCCATTCAGCGGTGCAGCCTTAGATTCCTGACGGACGCAGTTTCATTCAGACGTCCTGACTTCGATATCCAACCGTTGGGTGACGACGCAGACTGAAAGAACCTCTACACCAGATAAGTTAACAAAGGCATTTCATAGCAATTCCTTCCCATACCCAGCAATCCTTCCCATGCATGAACCATTTTAAGCATGTCTACTGAATGTGAGATAAAGTCATTGACCAAGCGCAGAGGTGTTCTCCGAGCTTCCCTCACGAGACTCAATACCCAAATTAATGAATTTAATAATGAGACTCCTAATGAAGTATTAAATGTGAAGAATGAACGTTTATTAGCTCTATTACCAGAATTTAATGAAATTCAAAGCAAATTGGAGGATTTGGATGAAAAGAATTCACATGAGCAGGGCCGGTGTGAATTCGAAGATGATTATGATGAACTTAGGGCTAAGCTACAACAGTTACTAAATACCCATTGCACGCATGCCTCATCTGTCTCTAGCAACGGTAAAGAATCTACAAGTAGTAATACAGGTTCGTACAATTTGCCCAAGATACGGTTACCAGAATTTTCAGGTGATGTTACACAATTCATGCATTTCCATGACCTGTTTGATTCATTAATACTGAAGAATCAGTCTTTGGGTAATGTTGAAAGGTTCCATTACTTAATGTCAGCACTGCGTGGCAATGCTCATCAACTCATTCAAAACATTCCTTTACTGCAGATAACTTTGAGCTAGCTTGGGAAACGGTCTGCAAGGGATACCGCAATTCAAAGGTAATAGTAAATGCACATATCAAATTACTGTTATCTCCAGATATCGTCCAAAGGGAATCATCTTCTAGTCTACGCACTCTTTTGAATCAAGTACAGTCCAATTTAAAGGCTGTTGAGTCTTTGAATTTGAATATTCCCCTACATGAAATCATAATAGGTCAAACCATACTTGACAAGTTACCTGAAGCCACACGTAAGCAATGGGAAATGAGCAACAAATCCAAGGAACTATCTACACTTACGGATTTGTTAGAATATCTTGAAAGGCGGGCTCAAACCCTTGAATTAATTGATTTTTCACCTACTAAGGGCCGGTTCTACCACATCCGGGCAAAGGGGCTGATAACTTGCCCGTCGGAATAAATAAGAATTTCCGTTCGACCATCAACGGGTAGCGCTATCGGCGGTATAAACTTCGTCTACCCGGAGTGTAAATTTTCGGGAGCTTCGAGAGGCCGATAAAGCATTACCAGCCAGATTTGAGCCATGCGTAAGGGTTTCTTTGCATCATCTATGCTGTACATAACCTCTTCATAAATTACTAATAATACAATGAGAATCATTTGGTAATTTTGTTGTCACATAATGATATAATACAACAAAAAAAAAAAAACAACCCCTGGCACTATCCAGCCCATGACGGGCTAAGGCCGACCAAGCGACCGCTGCCCAGCCATTTGGCCTGCAGATATTGGGGTGACGCGTGATCAGCGCGTCGGGTCCCCTCGGCCGTTAATCTTGGTATTCGTGATCGGGGCGCTGTCTCACTGTCAGACAGCTACTCAATTGTCCTCACGAGGCTGAGTGCACCCCGTTCCAACCCTCACGTCAGTTTTAAAATCCCTGACGGAGCCGGGGATCGAACCCGGGGCCTCCGGGCGAGAGGCAGGCACACTACCCCAACACCACGGGGCCGGCTAATGATATAATTACAATTATTAATTAATTACAAGGGATGTAACAGTTACTGAGCATATTTTATTTTAAGACAATGGAAGAGCTAATTGACGTCCTGGAAATGTATAACTTTTTTGTCGACGTAAAAGAAGACGCAGTCACACGTCCAAGACGGAACAGAGATCTGCTGGAGCATAATGCAATTTGGTCGAATGAGGAATTCTTCGTCCGGTTCAGGCTGCAAAAGCCAACAGTTTTATATTTGATGCGGTTGATTGGACATGAAATACGATCGCCTAATGATTACCGTACGGAACCATCATAGATTTCAAAATATTATCTCAATTACATGTTTAGGAATACCGTACTGTATGAAGCGCTCATATAATTTAATAAATTCGCACATGTGTGCATGAGAAATACAGAGTGTACAGGACATTATTCAGGTTCTGTACTGTACTATACATTGTCATTGACTTGGTGTTTTGCTTATACAGCATAAGACCTGATATTTGGGGCATTGCATTTTGTAGTTTTCTACGTCACTAAAGCGTTGACAAACAGAACTACGATCTTAGGCTTGTGGTGACGCGTTATACGGTCAATGGCTTTCATCATAAAATATGTGTGACAAAATCATTCCATCCGCCAAACGAAAAGTGTAAATGTGAACTTTGCAACATGACCTATCCAAGATACTTTCTATAGCTGTGCAAGAAGAGTGAAATCTCTCGTAGAATACAGCAAAGAGAACTATCTAATTATGCACAAATGTGCGCATTCCGTTCCATTAATTTTACAGAGTTTACAAACAAACTTGTCGCCTGGAGTGTGATAATTTGATTTGACATACATTTTATGATTGAACCTATGCACTGCAAGCTTTGTCACAACATGTCTGTAGCTCATAGGCCTAAGCCTGTTTTCAGACTGCAAAGTAGCCTATTGCTAGAAACATATTTCACAGGCTATTCCTCCTTGAAAAGCACTGCATGCTTGTCTAGTTTTCGATTATTGAGTTTAGGTATGGTTATTCAGTTGCATTCCTCCGAGAACTGAATCACATGCTAGGTTTATACTGCCCAGAAGTGTCGCGAGAGGTTTTGGTACTAGGCCTATATCTTGTTGAAACCAAAGAACACGTGATATCAACAAACAACGGACAAAAGCGAAACGAAAAGAAACTTAACGCATCTAACGATAGGTGGCTCACTCATCGATTACTCAAATTTAACAAAAATCAGGCTAGCCACCATCTGTATTTTGCTATTAGGTTCCTGGCAGCTGCCCGGAACTTGCACGGAAGTGGTAGAACGCTGCCCAAGATGCACAGAGGTTTACACCAGCAGATAATTTATCACCCGGGTTGCTGCCCGCAACTTTTACCCGGATGTGGTAGAACCGGCCCTAAGGGTCACAGTGATAAGATCAGCAGATTGTATCAAGATAAAACTTCTAAGCATGGTTTCAAGCATGAGAAACAACCATTTACAAGTAGTTCATACATTGCAATTAACAATAATTGTGAAGATGAGGCTAAACACCAAATTGAAGAACTTTGGTCTATTGCAGCAAAAGTAGGACTTCAAATTTCATTTGAAAAGACTGAAATAATGGCATCCTTTGATGTGGAAACACAAGCTATTACATTGATCAACAATAAAGAAATTAAAGTTGTACATAAATTTAAATATTTAGGGGAGATTATAACATGGAATTTGAATGAGAGAGCGTCAATCGAAAATAGAACAACAAAGTTAAGACAAGCGCAATATATTACTTGGTCTAGTTACAAAAAAAAAAAACTCTCCATAAATGCCAAATTACGACATTACGAATCAGTTATTAAACCGGAAGCAATATATGCTTGTGAAACACTTTTCAAGTTAAACACTCGATCAGTTACTGACACATTACAGAAGATTGATAGAAGAATTCTCACAACTATAATTAATAAAAAAACATCAGGTGGATGGTCAATGGCATCTATTACCAAATGAAGTGGTTTATAAAGAAACTGAGTCTATAGTCGATACTATGAGAAAAAGGCAAATTGCTTTTTTTTTGTCATATCTCACGCCTCCCATATACCAGACAATTAAAAGTATTAATTAATTATTTTTTCAAAAGTAAAACAAAGAACTCTTGGTTTATGGAAATTCAAAATGATCTGGATGAACTCGGTTTGACAATGTCACAAATTGCTAACAAAGATGAGAAGAATATCTTGAAAAACAAGAACATCCGACTTCCCTTAAAAACCTTTACCCGCAAAACTTACACCATAAGCGATGCAGAGAGAGCGGCAAGGTCGACTAGAATGAAAATGTTTTGGGAAAAGAAGAAAAATAAGAAGCTGAATCTTTAATATTGTTTTTGAGATATGTATATACTAGTTTTGGTTAAGTGCTCCAATGAGGGCGTCATCATCATCATCATCTTGTACAGTTTCCAGCCCCAGGCTGGGGGTCTGTTTGGAACATAAGCCTCCCCACTTAGTTCTTTCTTCCCACCACCTCTCCGCTGTCACTCTGGTCCAGTCCTCGCCTCTCTTCTTGACACATTCCTCCACTTCTTTCAGCCATCTATCTCTTGGTCTTCCCCTTGGTCGTTTCATCTGCATCTCATGTATCCTCTTGGGAATCTTCTTCTCATCCATTCTCTTTAAGTGTCCATACCACCTCAGTCTTGATGTCTCAATCCTACCTTGCAAGGGCTCCTCTTTCACCATTTCCCTGACCTTTTCATTCCTCACCCTGTCTCTTCTTGTTACTCCGATCCTACTTCGCAGGAACTTCATTTCACCTGCCTGTATTCTGCTTATGTCTCTTTTCTTCATTGTCCACATTTCTGAAGCATAGGTCAGTATCGGGATATAGTAGCTTCTGTATAACACTTCCTTGCTTTTTTGTGGGACATCTCTATTCCACACTAAGCTCCTAATGCTTCTCAGAAATGCTTCTGCCTGTCTGCCACGTTCCGTAATCTCTTTGTCATTTCTCCCATTTTCCTCCACTATACTTATTAGGTACAGCACTCATTTCAGGTTCCGTATTGACCGTGTTTACAGTAAGTAAAACCTGAATTTTCCGCCGAATCAATACTTTACTTATATAGACAATTCTATGGGTACATGTTTCGGAGACCCTACTGTCTCCTTCTTCAGCCCTCTTTTGGTACTACAAACATCGTGACACATTCGAAATCCCCTAATAAAACAACACAAAATACACATCACAAATTACAAAGCCACAACATATTAAAAACTACGAGCTTAAAACACATTAACTAAAATTCAACAACAACCATGAATACAGCATGTAATGCTCCTCGCATTTTCAGTCATTCAGTTCTTGTTAAGTTTATGTCTTTGGACACGTTAAAATACTGTTTATGCACAACCATTCATTTTGTTCACAGTGTCTTCAATCTCTAAAATAAATGTAATCAATCTATGGAGATTCTTGAGTACGTAGGGCTATGTTAAATTGAAAGCATCTAGAATTTGCCTATTGTCGAAGGACACTTACGATTTGAGGTAGAGCATCAAATATTATGGTGTTCCCTCTCTATAATACTTAACAATATGCCGTAGTGAAGCGACTGTTGTTTATGAATAACAGTCAAATTAGATGGCTAGTATAGAATTGAGGACGGTCAATTCAGGGCTTCTTAGATGATGGTAGCTGACGGTCGGCGGCATCGATTAAAAATTTTCTTTACTATTGTTTTGGTCGAGGAACATTATCAAGTTGACACCTCGTCTTATTCGTCATGGAAAGCTGAATAGTTCCAAATATTCGGACATATGTGACCTTGTCAATATCACAACCCTTAAAGAGGTCAACTTCAACTGAACAACGCCTGAGACATGATATGTGACCTTGTGTCCGAATATTTGGAACTATTCAGCTTTCAATGACGAATAAGACGAGATGTCAACGTGATAATGTTCCTCGACCAAAACAATAGTAAAGAAAATTTTTAATCGATGCCGCCGACCGTCAGCTACCATCATCTAAGAAGCCCTGAATTGACCGTCCTCAATTCTATACTAGCCATCTAATTGGACTGTTATTCATAAACAACAGTCGCTTCACTACGGCATATTGTTAAGTATTATAGAGAGGGAACACCATAATATTTGATGCTCTACCTCAAATCATAAGTGTCCTTCGACAATAGGCAAATTCTAGATGCTTTCAATTTAACATAGCCCTACGTACTCAAGAATCTCCATAGATTGATTACATTTATTTTAGAGATTGAAGACACTGAACAAAATGAATGGTTGTGCATAAACAGTATTTTAACGTGTCCAAAGACATAAACATAACAAGAACTGAATGACTGAAAATGCGAGGAGCATTACATGCTGTATTCATGGTTGTTGTTGAATTTTAGTTAATGTGTTTTAAGCTCGTAGTTTTTAATATGTTGTGGCTTTGTAATTTGTGGTGTGTATTTTGTGTTGTTTTATTAGGGGATTTCGAATGTGTCATACGATGTTTGTAGTACCAAAAGAGGGCTGAAGAAGGAGACAGTAGGGTCTCCGAAACATGTACCCATAGAATTGTCTATAAGTAAAGTATTGATTTGGCGGAAAATTCAGGTTTTACTTACTCCACTATACTTCCCAAGTACTTGAGACTTTCCACCTTCTTCAGCTGTCCACCTCCAAGTGTTATCCCACTCATTGGTCTGTCCTTTTTCCTGGTCGTTAACAGGATCTCACATTTACTGATGTTGAACTTCCATCCGTACTCTCCCACTGTTTCTTCCCAAGCCTTCAGTTGCTCCTGAATTTCCTCCTCCTCGTTTCCCCAGACCATGAGATCATCTGCAAACACCATTGCTTTCATCTTATCTTCTCCTATCTTTCCTGCTATCCGTGTCATTACCTCGTCCATAACCACAATAAAGAGAAGGGGTGACAGCGCACTACCCTGTTTCAGGCCACTCATTTGTCTGAACCAGTCTGTTCTTTCCCCTCCAACTTTCACACAACTCACACTTCCACAATACATCTCATTCACTCTGCCTACAGTCTCTTTTTCCACTCCCATGTTTTCCATTGCTTTCCAAACCTTCTCCCTACACACACTATCATAGGCCTTTTCGATGTCCAGGAAGGCCATCAACAGATCCTCTCCAAATTTGTAGTGGTGTTCCTGGAGCTGTCTCACTGAAAATATGAGATCCACAGTTGATCTCCCAGGTCTGAATCCATACTGTTCCTCTCTCAATTTTCTCTCCACTTTGGCTCATATTCTACTTTCTAATATCTTTTCATATATCTTGGCACAGTGAGGTATGAGTGTGACTCCCCTGTAATTTCTGCACTCTTTTCTGCTTCCTTTCTTAAATATTGGGACAATTAATCCTTTCTTCCAATCTTCTGGGGTCATTTTCTCCTTCCATATCACCCTCATCACACGGTACAGCCACTGTTTCCCAACCTCCCCTGCTGCCTTCACCATTTCAACACTCACTTCATCCACACCTGGTGCCCTTCCTCCTTTCATCTTGTCTATAGCCATTTCTAGTTCTCTCCAAGTCAGGTCCTTTTCCATTCCTGTGTTGTCTTCTCCATCTTCCAATACATTGTCTTCCTCCCTATGACCATTTGGATTCAGCAAATCCTCAAAGTACTCTTTCCACACTGTCTTGAGTGTCTCTTTGTTGTGTACCTCATTTCTGTTTTTGTCCATCATTACCACATCCTCTCGCAGACCTCTTCTCTTACTTTTGACCTTCCCATAAAGTACTTTCTTATTTCCTCTGCTGTCTTCCTCCATCATCTCTGTCCACTTTACCATCCACTTCTTCCTCTCCTCTGCGACAATCTTGTTTGTTTCTTTCTTCTTTATCTTATAATCTTCCCTTACCAGATCAGTTCTTTCCTGGAACCACACTCTGAAAGCCTTGATCTTCCTTCCCACAGCTTCTTTTACTCTCTCATTCCACCATGGTATCTCTTTACACCGCTTTCTGTTGCTTGTTCTTCCACATACTGCCACTGCAGCTTCCACCATTGTGTTTTTGAATTGCTTCCATTCCTCTTCCCCTGTTTTAGGATTGTCTGTTGGCATCCTTTCCCTTATTTTCTTCTGGAATTCTTCCTTGACTTCCTTTTCCTTGAGTTTCCATACTTTGATTCTCCTTTCCTGGTACTGAGGGCGTAACATATGTAAATAAATAAATAAATAAATAAATAAATAAATTGTGAAGCCTGCAAGGGGCAACATCCAATCTTCAGATGTGATAAATTTTTAGGTTATGATGTTAATCGTAGATACAACCTAGTTAAGCAGCATAAGCTTTGCTACAACTGTTTGCATGAATCACACGCTATAAGTTCTTGTCCTTCGAAGTCAACATGCAAATCTTGCAACGGTCGTCACAACTCACTGTTGCATTTTGATTCTGGGAATCAGCACTTCAATGCCAACTCGTCTAAACAGTCTCAGCAAGGAGCTATCAGCAGATGCTCAAACCCCGAGTCCAACCAGGTTCACAATGCTCAAGTTCGTGGTAACTCCTCCAGTTATTGCACTATGAAACTCAAACCACAAACTCAAGTTCTACTTTCTACAGCAGTAGTAAAGGTAAAGGATAGTGCTGGTAGGCTACACTTAGCTCGTTGCTTATTGGACAGTGGCAGTCAAAGCAATTTTGTAACTGAGAGTTTGGTTCAAAATTTGGGCTTAAGAAAGGCCAAGAATCTCACACCCATCGAAGGTATTTCTCAGTCCATGTCTGAAGCCAAGTATAGTGTGAGCGTTGAAGTGCAATCTTCCATAAGCAACACACGCCACAATGTTGAATGTCTGGTCCTATCCAAAATTACAAGCGACATACCTAGTCAGCAGGTACCCTATGAAGAGTGGGAGCTCCCTAATGATATTCAGTTAGCAGATCCGAGGTTTTATGCCCCAGCCAAGACAGACATGCTTCTCGGTGCTGATGTATTCTTTAGAATTCTACAGAGGGGACACAGGACAAGACCAGGGAAGTTTCCAGTCCTACAAAACACAGATTTTGGATGGATTGTGTCAGGTTCATATGAATCCACCTCGAGAAAGAGAAACAATGCAGCAGGAACGTTTTTCCTTCGTAATGATGTTCACCTTCATAACCAAGTGCAACGATTTTGGGAGATCGAAGAACTTCACGAGCCAGTCAAGTCGCAAGAAGAGATTGAATGTGAACAGCATTTTTCTGATCATGTGACACGAGATGCATCTGGGAAATACATAGTCAGACTACCATTTAAGCAGGATCCAAGTATATTAGGCAATTCTTTACAAGCAGCAACTAGTAGATTTCAATACCTTGAGCGTAGGCTTAACAATGATACGCAACTGAAGGTAGATTATGACCAGTTTCTCACTGAATACCAGGAACTAGGTCACATGGATATTGTTAATTCTAGTATGGCAACATCGGTAGCATACTACATAGTTTATTCAGTTGAAACTTCCCGTCAGATCAATACAAAAAATATTTGCGCTATTATTGCGCAAATATTTTTTGTATTGATCTGACGGGAAGTTTCAACTGAATAAACTATTCATATACGTCAATACGGACCAGAAATGGCAACTAGTATTCCCATCAGCATACTACATGCCGCACCATCCGGTATTCAAGAAATCCAGCACTACTACAAAAACTAGAGTTGTCTTCGACGCTTCTTGTAAATCGAGATCAGGAAAGTCACTTAATGATATTTTAATGACGGGTCCTACTATTCAACAAGACTTATGTTCGATTGTCGCTAGATTTAGAACTCACGCCATAGGCTTTACAGCTGACATCGAGAAGATGTACAGACAAGTTAAGGTTGATTCCAGAGACAGCAGCCTTCAACGCATCTTTTGGAGAGCTTCTCCTAATGAGCCTATCAAGCAGTACCAACTTCAGACGGTCACATATGGCACATCATCAGCTCCATTTCTAGCAATAAGATGTTTAAGGCAATTGGCATATGATGAGGGACAACAGTATCCGCAGGCAGCATCTGTCCTTCGTGATTTTTATGTAGACGACTGCATTTCAGGAACAAGTAAGGTTGACAATGCATTACTCCTACAACGTGAACTGATCCAATTGTTATCCAAGGGAGGCTTCAAGCTCCGCAAGTGGTGCTCTAATCATCCAGCATTGTTAGAGGCGGTTCCAAAGGACTGCAGAGAGACGCAGCTTCCCCTTCAGATTGATTCTGGAGAAAATATAAAGACTTTAGGTCTACTTTGGCATCCAGCAACAGACAAACTACAGATATCCAGTGGTGTGCAGAAAGAACAAGGAAGTGGATCTCCAGTTACCAAACGCAAGGTGTTATCGATTGTGTCGTCAATTTATGACCCTATTGGGCTAATCAGTCCTATTGTCATCGCATTCAAGATGTTTCTGCAGCAACTATGGCAAGAGAAGATAGGATGGGATGATGAACTTCCAACGGAACTTCTTACAAGATGGCGTATTCTGCATTCTCAAATACCCTTGATTGACAATCTTCTTCTTCTTCTTCCTGGCGTTGTTCCCAATTATTTTTGGGGTCCGCCACTCTGCACCTCGCTCTCCATTTGTTGCGGTTTGCTGCATCTGTAGGACGAAGACCTACGATGCGCATATCGTCGTGTAGGGTATCCATCCAACGCCTTTTTGGTCGTCCTGGAGGTCTTTGACCATCAGGCTCGAGAGCAAGTAACTTGCTTACAATGGACTCTGTATTTGCTCGGGCTACATGCCCGTACCAACGCAACCGAGTCTCCCTCATTTTGGCTGGAATAGGGGCAATTCCAAGAGTATTGCGGACGTCTTCGTTCTTAATATGATCCAGCCGTGTAATTCCCAAGGACCATCTTAGCATCCGCATCTCCATTGAGTGCAAAGCTTGTTCATGTTTCTTTGTATTAGGCCAGCATTCAGCTCCATACAAAGCAACAGGGCGGACGACTGTTACATAGATCTTAGTTTTGAGGCGCAAGGGGATCTTGCGGTCACAGAGAACGCCTGTGACCTGGCGCCACTTCAACCATGCAGCATTCACTCATGCACGGGCATCCGAGACTGTGTCACCATCAGGTCTCACAACGGAGCCAAGGTATCGGAGATGTGAAGCCTTTGGTAGTGGGGTGCCATATACTATGATGGTCCCATCTGTCCGGGAACCACATTCAAGGTACTCAGTCTTAGTGAGGTTGAGCTGTAGTCCAAATTCACAGAGCCTCGCATTCCAGAGGTTGACCAATTGCTCTAGATCATTACGGGTCTCGCTTGCAAGCACGATATCATCGGCGTACAGTAATGTCCATGGTGGTTGCCTCTGCAAATCGGCAGTCACTGTATCCAAGCATAAGATAAACAAGAGTGGAGAAAGTGCAGATCCCTGGTGAACCCCAACTCGAATATCGAACTGTTTGGTGAGTCCAGCAGCACTGCGTACAGAGCTAGTTGTATTATTGTAGAGGAGTTGGACCCAACGCACATAAGCTTCTGGTACGCCATGAGATCGAAGAGAATACCATATAAGCTGATGGGGAACCCGGTCGAATGCTTTCTCCAGATCCAGAAAAGCCATGTGAATTGTCCTTCTTTTCTCCACATACTTTTCTATCAGAAGCCGCATTGCATGGATAGCATCAGTTGTTCCGCGACCTTTCATGAATCCACACTGGTTAGGCGAGATGGTAACAATGCTACGTAAACGAGTGTCAATCACATGTTCTAGAATCTTCATTATGTGGCATAGGAGACGAATAGGACGATAATTGGCACAGATAGTTACATCGCCCTTGCCTTTCCATATTGGTACTGTGACGCTAGTTTGCCAAGCTGACGGGATCTGGTGGCTCGCAAGGCATTTATTAAAGAACTCTGCTAGGAACTCTGCAGAGGCATGACCCAACTGCTTCCATAGCTCTGCAGGAATATCATCAGGGCCTGTTGCCTTGCCATTCTTCATTGCGTGGATCGCAGTATTGACCTCGGCAGGTGTGATAGGTGGAACTGCACCTTGTACAGGTTCGGCTAATGGAATCTGTGGGTGAGGGAACTCCTCATTACAGATAGTATTGAAGTGTTCATGCCATCGTTGAAGGATCTCTGTTGGTTTTGTTAGAAGATGCCCGTGCTTATCCTTGATATGCATGACATGTCCTATGTCAACTGTGGCACCATGACGAGATCTGGCTAGCTTGTAAATATTATTGACCCCAGTAGAGGGTCACTTCAGACGGTCATATATGGCACATCATCAGCTCCATTTCTAGCAATAAGATGCTTAAGGCAATTGGCATATGATGAGGGACAACAGTATCCGCAGGCAGTGATTGATTGACAATATATATATTAACAGATTTGTGCTTCAAGAAAATTGTACTCAGATGCAGTTGTATGGCTTCGCTGATGCATCTACCTTGACACCAGGTCACTTCCTTATAGGCGAACCCCTCACTACTCTTCCCGAACCCGATTTAACATTATGTAAACAGCCTTTGTTAACTAGATATAAGGTTCTTCAACAAAGACTCCAATCCTTTTGGAAGAGATGGTCATCAGATTACCTCACTCATCTGCAGCAGCGCAGCAAATGGACGACCTCCTCCTGCAACGTATCACCAGGCACTGTGGTGATGATACGGGAAGACAATGTTCCCCCACTCCAGTGGCCCCTTGGTGTTATCACAGAAGTGCATGGTGGTAAAGACAATGTGGTAAGAGTGGTTTCAGTGAAGTGCAACAGTGGTATTTTTAAACGACCAGTTTCCAAGGTAGCTCCGCTACCAATTGAGCAGACACATAATTTTGACTGTTAATATGTCAGTGTTTTTAGTTAGTGAATATTTTAGTGTTTCATGTCCTTGTCATTGGAACATTTCAGTGTTTCCATTTCAGATTATTGAAATCCATGTATTTCAAGGTGGGGAGTATGTTTGCTCTCAGGGAGAATATAATTATATAATTGTGTTATTTCCACAGTTGGCAAGAGATTTTTATTTATGTTTAGGTTGGCAGCAGTGACCTAGAGACAGAGAGTGTAGTAGCCATCATGGCTGAATGTGTTTGTGTTTCGGAGCATCAGCTCCTTCGCATATCATGTGTTGTGTCTTTTGTATCATTTACATTTTTGTAAATACAGTCCACTAGAGTTAATTCGACATTTTCATTTATCCCCTGATGTTTCATCTGGGGCACGTATGTCACATACAGACAATAATAATATCGTATGGCCTCGGGTCCGGGTGCAAGCTTTGTAATTTGACACCCAGAGGGTAGCTTGCATGTCGAATTTCGTTGTTCCTTGAATCACTATAGCGCTTTCTAGTAGAGAAGTGAGGAACTTTGTGTTGGCGGAAACTCCCGAGATTAATTTTGTCATTATGAACACGGCCTACTGAATTCAAATGAGTTCTTTGACATGCCAACATCGTATAACATGCGTGTCGTATTTTTGCCGCCTTTCAAAAATCACTTACCCCCGCGGGGTATTAATTACTTGGATCTGGATCGTCTGAATTAAAGTCAGTTTGTTGACAAAACTTGGGTCGGTCCTCGATCTCCCAAACAAAAGTGACGTAGGAGACAAAGGTATGACAACGGTGCTGATGTGAAGGCCAAGTATAAGGGACTGCAGACGCGAGTAAAAAATATTAATAAACGAGCAATGTTCATGGCATGTGTTGCACATAATCTTAACTTACTTTTGGGTGACATGGTTAAATTCAATAAGGTCGCTATGACATTTTTTTTGGTGTAGTTCAGCATCTGTACACATTGTTTGTATCTTCAACGGAAAGGTGGGACATTTTGTGCGAACTATGTCCTGGCCTCCTCACACTAAAATCTTTATCTAGCACGAGATGGGAATGTAGAACTGACAGTGTCAAGCCCATCAGGTACCAGTTAGGCAAAGTAAATGAAGCTCTAGAATAAGTGGCAGAAACTACCAAAGATCCTGTTACCCGGTCAAAGATCCTGTTACCTCATACAAGTTCGTATGAATTTGTTTTAAGCTTCGTTATCTGGAACGATATTTTATTTTCTGTGAACTCAACAAGTAAAACTCTCCAATCTGAGAAGACTACGTTAGATACGGCTTTAACCGAACTTCAGAGCCTAAAGTAATTTTTTTTCAAAATCATCGCAACACTGGCTTTAACAGTGCAATGTCCACCGCTAGAGAAATAATGGAAAATTTGGGCTATGCAAAGAAATTTTCTATTCGTCGTCAAGGCAATCGCAAAATTATCAACAGGTGGAAAAAACCCAAGAACTTCAAAAAGAAGCTGAAAATAAATTTCGGGTAAATTACTTTCTGTATGTCGTAGATACTGCACTGAGCTGCGTAGAAAATAGATTTAACGTGTGAATATGCCATAATAGTAGTATTCTGATAACTGATAATTGAAAATCTGTGCGACAGAGACAAATATAGACACTAACACAGCTGTGAGCTGCCTCAAAACAAAGCAACAAAGGGCAGAATTCAGACAGACATGAACAGACTGAAGATTTTTGTCCTAAGCTAAAAATGAACCCTAAAGTACTTATAATCAGAACAAGTAGTTCCGTGTAGAACTATATAGCCCATTTTCATATATCCTATTGGTCTTCTTTATTAAAAAAAATTCCCGCCTATGAAAAGGATCGCCATGTTGGATTGTTCGGTATATAGGCCATAGAGTTATGTATTATAAGATTAAGATTATTGCGTAGGTTCACTTCAATCGCATGATTAGGACACAAGAAATAAAAACTTAAATTTTAAAATTTCGCACAGCAGCCATCTTGAGGATGTGTAAACAATTGAACTAAATTAGATGTCAGTAGATTATAATTTGTATAAACATTTACTGTTTCATTTCACTGTGCTCGGATGGTTAAATCGCATGAAATATTCATTACAATGCATCAACTTCGCTTGGCTGCCATGTTCGCTTTTTACTTAATAGGTTTTATAAAGTTGCATAGGTAAACTAGTAGTATTACCCATTCAAAATTTGATTGCCGCTGAGCATGGCTGCGCCAGCGTTTCTCGTTTATTGCAGCATGAGCCCTGCGGGGTGAAGCGGAGGACACAGTGATGACGGAGTGCAGTCTCAAGCATCATTGCGTCAGATAGGCATCACAGGAGCTCATGTTACCACGGACAGTTAAACGATGACTGAGGCTACTAGACCTGAGTCATATCCTACTCGCGCAACTGTAGCTGTCAACGAAGCAGTGTGACACAAGTGAACAAAGAATAGTTCCCATCTCGACCGCCGGCAATCAATTTGTGAAAGGTTAATAGTACCCTTTATCACTGCACAAAATTTCAGGGTGAAATCTGATACCGTTGCAGAGATATAGAATGCCAGTGAAATATTTTGCCTGGCCCACATATTGAATTGGTCCAACATATCAAAGGCACGGTCGAGGTAGTAATATGTGCTTACTGAGTTTTATTGAAAACGCTCCGCACAAGCACATGTACACACACACACACATGGACAAAAGGTGATCTCATAAGCCTTTTTTTTTTTCAAAAATTAAAATAGGCTAAAATATATGAACTCCTGCAGTAATAGATGATGACCTAATGGGCTCCCTCCAAACTAAAATCCTGGCTACGCTACTAACACCAACCCCCTCAAATGAATTAACAGAAAGGAAAGTTAAAGACAGGGAAAACACTCTTCCAGGTTTGAGGGGCTTGGAAGGAAGTTGAGCCATGAAAGTCAAATAGGAAAGGGAAAGAGTGGAACTTGTAGAGAAATATTTCTTTGATTTTAAGAAATATACATTTTGCTACTTATTTCTGTTGTCTTTCTATATAGGTTGGTTGGTTGCTTCCTTAGTTTAGGGGCTGCAACAACTCGGTCTTGTAGCCCCATGTACTTTGGGTGTGTGTAGAATTTGTCTGATAACCGGTGTTAATTGTGATGGCTGTATTAGTGTGTTATTCTGTGATTCAGGTAGAAGGACTGCAGACGATTAATTTTTTCAAGTAGTTCCTACTTTTACTACCAAATGCTACCGTCCATGACACATAGCTGCGGACATGGCTACTAAATGCAATCGCAGTCAACACCTGGCGGTGAACATTGGAACTAATATAGCGTTATCAAACTAACCTACAAATTTTAGCTTCCACAAGTTTAGTTAGTGGGAGGTTCTTTTTCATGCCATAAATCTATGACATGGGCCCGCCGGCTTTACTTCCCCTCCGAAGGAAGACATACTGAGGGATTTTTAACACTCTTAAAAAATCCGATGACTTCGGCCGGGTTTGAACCCGCGATCTTGGGCATAGAAGCTCAGCATGCTACCAACTACGCCACCGAAGCCGCTGAAACTATAACCTTGTGAAACATGTTTGCTTCAAATACGTGCTGTACACTTAGTGAACATTGGTCATCATCCGTGTTGACGTTGGGAGGTAGACGAGAGTCAAATATGCCTTTAAGGAGATGAAGAAGGCAGTATCAGCAGCTTACAGAGTTTGAACAGGCCCGTGCAATAGGGGTCCAAGACGTTGGATGTTCTTTCCGCGATATTGCACAATTACTAGGCAGGAATGTATCGTTGTTGACAATAATAATCATGGGAAGGCACTTTCTCAAGAAGACTGGGGTCCAGCCACACATGTGGTGGATTGTACTGTATCTGCAGCAGCCATTAAAGCTTCAGCGAACTGTAACAAATTAATCGCTTCTGGAACTGCTCTGAGCCAGACGTCTTTTAGCGTTCATGCCACTAACTCCGAATCACTGCCATCTGCGACTTCAGTGGTGTCAAGCTAGAGACGAGTGAAGAACGAGTGGAGATCTGTTATGTTTTCTGATGAGAGCCATTTCTGTCTTGGTGCCAGAGATGGCTGTATATTGGTAAGGAAGCCAGGTGAGCTCTTGGAACCAATCTGGCTACGGCATTGGCACACTGTCCCTACACCAGGAGCAATTTCCTATGGCTGCAGGAGTGCTATCGTTATTATCCCAAGAACCTTGACAGCACATTTGTATGTCAGACTGGTGGTTGAACCGATTGTGCTATCATTCATTCGCGGTATTCAAGGGGTGTTATCCAACAGGATAACGCTTATCCTCATACCACTGCTGTCACCCAATGTACTCTACAGAGTGCCAACCAGTTGCCTTGGCCTGCAAGATCACCAGACCTTTCGACTATTGAGCACGTATGGACATTATGGGACGACAAATCCAGCGTCATCCAATACCAACATCAACTGTTGCAGATTTGACTGACCAAGTGGATCAGGTGTGGAACTCCATCCCATAAAATGACATACGGCACCTCTACAAAACACAATGCATGCACGTTTGTATGCTTGTGCTAGTGTTTCCCGTGAATCTCTATTCGCAATATTTATTTTAACTCTTCTCTTGTTGTTCCTCCCTTATCCTATGTAAATGTACATTTAGCATCCCCCTAATATATACTGTAAGTAATGTAATCATTGCTCGATTCTCACTAATTGCCATCTTGTGTACATATGTAATGTGGTTTCCCATTTTCACCACCAGGCAAATGCCGGGACGGTTCCTTTCAATAGGTCCACGGCCGATTTTCTTTCAATATCCCTTCCCTGACCCGTCCTGAAAAGAAAAGTATATGGCCATTGGCTGCATTAATAAAATTATTATATGTAAATATAACCCAGTGTATATATATTGGGGGCTCTGACGCATCCCGAATGCAAAGTGGGGCTCTTTTCAGAGACTCCCTTCAGTGTACTGTAAATATAGTGTAAGGCACTGATAAATAAATATGAAATTAAATGAAATTGCATTAAAAATCGTGGTGACTACAGTGGTTATTGATGTACCACCATGTCACATATCTTCTCGCACATACTTGAACTTGTGACCTAGAAACTTAAATCAAATAAATATGTGACAAACAATTACGTAGTCTAAATTACATTCCTTTAAACTAATGTCATTTTGGTGTTGGAATTTCATTTTCCGCCAGTGTATAAAAGGTATGGGAGTGCAAATGCTTCCCACTGACACTATAGTTAAGTATTGTTACCCCTGCCCTTCAGTACAATGCCACCAGTGACGTGATCTACCCAAGACTGTCCTAACCTCACACTTTATCAGAATATAAATTAGTGGATTACATTTAACTGAGGTAAATTATAATGTAAAAACCTCAGTGCTATGAAAATATGCCAAGTAAGTGTGAAAAGTGTATGTAAGGTTCGACAGCATTTTATGTTGCATGGGAGAATGACGTACCTCTGCTTGGTCCAAGCTGATTCTGCAGTCGGACTGTGAGACCTGGAGTCACCATTCACAAGCTTTGGCTGCCCGACTGGTGCTTCTTGGGAGCCAACAATGTTCAGAGTTTCCACAGAGCCACCCAACTTGTTCATCCCACCGAGAACATTCTGCTTGTTGGACGGAATCAGAGTACTGGGCGACAGAACAGTAGGAGTAGAAACATTTTCCGTCAATCCCATTTCGTTGGAACACGTTGAATCCTGAATTGGGGAACATATACAACTTTCTCATTTTTTAAAGTGGAAAGCACTCAAATGATTTATACAAAAATGTAAAAGCATGCTGAGTGAACTGCTATGAACAATATGTAGAATATAAGGAAATATTACTAAGGAAATTTAAGTACCCCTTATGAACTATAAATAAAAACATAACAAACCTCGTGGCACCACAGCCTTTTAGGGCCTTGGCCTACTTAGCAACCGCTACCCAGCCATTTGGCCTGCATATTGCGAGGTGATGCATGGTCAGTGTGTCATGTACCCTCGGCCGTTAATCTTGGTTTCCCTGATCGGACTGTTGCCTTACTTCAGACAGCTACTCAATTATCCACATTAGGCTGAGTGCACCCCACTCTAGCTTTCACATCAGTTTCTTAACTCCCTGACGGAGCTGGGAATCGAACCTAGGGCCTCCACACGAGGGGCAGGCACGCTACCGCAACACTACGGGGCCAGTATGAAGTATAAATGTTGCTTATAAAATTTAGAAGGTCCATGCAATGATCACCAGATGAGTGGTAAATACAAGCAACACAAGAGGTTTTCAATTCACCACTAGGTTTGCTTGTAGCTTTACCATAATATCAATGTTTCTGTCTTTCCTTAAAGTAAATGAAGATCCTAATGTAATTTATTTGAAATCAATAGGGTCTGACAGACCTCCTTCCACCCTTTATGAAGAGAGGCATTGCATTACGCAGATTAAGAATAGCTCTCACTCAAACCTAATGAAAAAAGAGGACCTTTGAATTGGCAGCTGTGGAGCCATCTTCACCGTGGCTCCCTAACCAAGTGTGTGGATATTGCATCTCATACTAGCCTGTGTGCTGTTCTTATTTATGGACTCTTCAATAGTTTCTGAATTGACAAAATAATTGTGTGTGTATGCAGAAAAAAAAAAGGAGTCAGTTCCCAGATATATTTCAGTTTAAACTGGAAACTCACAAATCCTTAAATCTATTTAGCATTCATGTATTCGTATTTTTCAGACTTGAAACTAAATGCAGACCGAGTCAAAGGTATGCAAGTTAATTAAGTCGATTTTTCTAGCATACAGTATTTTCTAATTTAAATTGTAGGTTCCTATTTTGATGTCCCTTTTTCTGCACAATGAACCAACTAATAATTGCGGCCCAGAAAGGTTGCTTACGCAATACATGACAACAAAGTCCATACATGCACACACAGTACATTTGTTTTTGAATTAAATAAAATATTGATTTTTTTAAATTATTCATCTAATTTACTTTAAATTTTGAATGTAGTGTTATGAGGGGCATACCTGGGATCCTCGGCGGCTGTTCTCCTCCTCCTTGCCCAAGGTGATGATGATGCTGCTATGTGGCGGCTCACTGCTTGCATCTGCTGGAATGGTGGTGCCCTTAACAACTCTCCCCTTCCCTTTCTCTAGTTCATGAAGACGAAACTTCTCTAATGCATCATCAATGAAGGAATCTGGAACCTTCTTGTGAGACACCTTTATTTTTCCAATATACAAGACCTGGAATGAGAAACAAGTCAGATGATATGGGGGAAGAATTCAATGAATACTTTCAATACCATGCTGGGTAGTACTAACCTTTATCTCATTAAACTGGCACCAAATTACTCAAATCAACATTCCTCTCCCCTCAAAACCAATGTAGAAACTGTATTTGAAAAGTATTTCACTCAACCTTATGGAGATTTCTCTCAGGTTAGTTTGCTATGTGGACACATTATGAGAAGGAATGATGGAAACACCCTTAATGGTCACTTTTTCAATATTTCTTACTTATGTTATTGGAGTTATTTGTAGTTGCAATCTACGACAAGAATATTGAGTAATTGAGGTGTATAAATGCAAATATCAACATTACCGCATTTGTTAATTTTCAGGAAACAGGAAGAATATTTATCTGAAAAATCCTGCACACTTTGTTAATCATCTTTATAGGTGTTCCTTCATATAATCTCATGATTCCTAACCAAGAACAATGTTTAGTTTCCTAGAAAAATGTAGTTAAATATAAGAAATTTTAAGGTTTGCTTTTTAACCATATTCATGAGAGTATGTTTCAAACATATACACCATTTAAAAACAATCAAATGAAAACTAATCTATAGGGTGTCCCATTAGTCACACCAAAGGGAAAATAAAATCTTCACTGGGAATATAAAATGTTATCATGCATACCATCTCATCCTTTTACTGTGGACATTGTACCTATATTTAGGCGTATGTACACCATCAACATTTGAATTTAGTGAAATCATAAAGGATAATGGAGACTGCAGAAAAAAGGCCTCCCATAAGGAAGTGTGTTGGCTCCAATCCTGTTCAATATATACACGAATATATAGCCCCCAGTAGCAGGAGCTTCTTGTATGCTGATGACCTCGCTCTAGCCACCCAGAGCACAGATTTTGAATCAGTGGAGAACACCCTTACGAATGCCCTAGAAGATATTTCCAGATACTACAACAGAAACCAGCTTACACCAAACCACTCAAAGACACAAGTGTGTGCTTTTCATTTGAAGAACAGGGAAGCTATTTGCAAGTTAAAAATAGTATGGTCGGGAGTCGAACTGGAACACTGTAAAATAACTAGGAGTGACACTTGACAGATCTCTTACTTTCAAGAAGTCGAAAGTTTCCACCAGGCCACCACTAGCCGGAACACAGTAGGGTAGTCAACCTGAAACGATCCGAACCTCTGCAATGGCTCTATGCTTTTATGCGGCAGAGTATGCCTGTCCTGTTTAGTATAAATCAACACATGCCAAACAGGTGGATGTAGCCCTTAACGACACCTGCAGAATTATAACTCCAGTTGAGTGGCTTTACCACCTCGCAGAAATAGCACCACCTACTGTTCAAACAAGGAAAGAAAGACAGTGGAGCACGAAAGAACCCATCCTTTGTATGGGCATGAACCACATCCGCAACGACTGAAGTCAAGGATGAGTTTCCTTAGAACATCGAAGGAACTTGGAACCACTGCTGAAAAAGCTAGGTTGCAACTGTGGAGGGTTACGACCACCTTCCACCTGGTTGGAAAAGAGTCGCTAAATCCTTACCCCCTGGCTATGACGAGGAATGGACAACTTGGAAGTCCCTGAATGGACTGAGATCTGGAGTTGGCAGATCAAAGGCTAATTTGGCAAGATGACCAAGATAATATTCAATGTGACTGTGGATAACACCAGACTGTTCAACATATGCTTCAATGTCGACTATGTCCAGCCTCCTGTACAGAAGACAATCTTCATCAAGGAACAGAAGTGGTCAAGTTTTGGGCAAAAATAATATAACTGTGTAAAATATGTATTGTTTCTGATACAAGAATAATGATAAGGATAATTAGTGTAACTCATTTTTGAGCAAGAGTTGAATAGTTTACAGCACAAGCTTCCCCCAGCAGGTGATCCGAAGCTTCACAGGTTTGTATCGCCTAGTGCTGTATAAAGAGAAGTAAAATATACTTTAAACCCTGAATAACGAACACTCGAAAAGACTGTTTGTGAAGACTAAAATTGTAAATGACTCATAAAATAAATTAACTGATTGCTCTACATCGTACGAAATACTAACGCTTCGTACCTGCAGTTGACGGGTTTGCGTTTGAAGGGTAACAAAACTAGCTTCGGGAGACTGTCGAAAGGGGTTAGTGTGTCGGACCTTGTCTGGCGAACACCCGTGCAATATCCCAATTTGCACCCAGTACATTGTTCTGCTTAGAACTTAGGGTGACAAAAATAAACATTAAAACATCTGATAAGAGAAATAAACTATCAGCCAGAATTCAAATTCTAAAAAAAATAAGTTAAAAACTACAGGGTTTTTGGCCTTTTTAGTCATGCAGTCAGCTCCAATTTAATTTTTACATGTGTTACATGTCTTGGCGCATGTTTTATGCAAGGATTGGTCTTGTTCAGTCATTGGAAACACATTCACAAGCTGGGTTAAAATGCTCTTCTTATGCACGAAGAAGTTATGTGTACTCGGAATAGAGTTACAGCCAACGACAACGTGTCTTGGGGGAAGATAATTGTAATGTATATAGAAATTGAATGGGCTTACAATTTAAGACATAACACATTCATGCCTGTGGCCAGATTTAAACCAGCAGCCAAGCTCGAGTGCAGTTTCAAGGCCAACCAATTACCGCTGTCACATGCCAGCATGAAACATCCTCACTCCACAATTGGTGTGAGGTGATACGATTACTTGAGACTTGTTACAGGCTCCATTGTGATACAGTACATGTATTAAATTTGTAACACATATATAATTTGCAGCCTAGTTTTATTTTAAGGCTGTCTTCTACTTTCATTCCTTCGCTCCAGTAGTTTTGGCGCCAACCCATAACAAACGTACTTTATTTATAAAGATAGGATTACCAGATCAACTTTTGTCTATCTGTTTGTGCTCATGTCGATCAGACGGTCAATCTGTCTGTCTGTGAGTCTGGCCTTTTGATTAAGCTCAGGGCTGCTTGGTCCATGGCTATTGGAGGGCTGTAAATTTTGGACTTTTTTTTGTATGAGTTTCATTGGATAGTTGAGGAGAGGGGAACTTTTTGTTTAAGCTTGAGAGCTCTTGGTGGTTCGTCACTAATCTTTTCGGCTGTGGACTTTATGAGGTGGAAGAGTTTGGTAGGGGTTAGAGGCGACAGGGGTTTTTCAATTAAGCTAGGAAGCTCTTGGTGGAGTCAATGGTGGTTGAAAAGGATCAATGTTTGGGATCCTTTAGTTATTTTCAGATTTGGTGGGGTAGGTTGGAGGTTAAGGTTATGGGAGATTAATGAACAAATTTGAGAGCTCTTTCTGGCTCAGTCAGTGACAGTTGGAGAGGGTTTGATATAGTCTGTTTTTGGTTGGGGGTAAGGGAAGGGGTGGCATTTTTATTTAGCCCAGGTGCTCTTGATGGTTCAGTCAGTGGTGGCTGGAAAGGATGGAATTTGGGTCTTTTCTTATTTCCAGTTTTGGTGATATAAGTCGGGGCTTAGGAATGCAGGGGATTTTTGACAAGAGCTCTTGGTGGCTAAGTCAGTAGCAGTTGGAGGGGTCAAAGTTTGTTATTTCTCTTTGTGGTGTGCTTTGGTTGATGGGTTAGAGGAAGTGGCTTTCAGGTTAAGCTCATGAATTTGTGGTGGACCAATCACTAACAATTGGATGGGGATCAAAATTAGGCTTATTTTATTGATTTCTGCTTTTGGGTGGGATCTGGTGGGGTTTCAGGGAGGGGAGATCTTAGATTAGGCTGGGGAACTCTTGGTGGCTCAGTCAGTGGCAGTTGGGGGTTAAAATTTGGTCGCCAACATGTTTATTTTCTGTTTTTGGGTGGTGTTTGGTTGAGGGTTAAGGAGAGGGGGGCATTTTAAACTAAGTACGGGAGCTCTTGAAACCTCAGTCAGTGGCGGCTGGGTATCCTTTTGTATTTTCTATTTTGGGTGTGGAATGGTAGGTGGGTAGCGGAAAGCGGATTTTTGATTAGGCTCGTGAGTACTTGGTAACTCAGTCAGTGGCTGTTAGTTAAAGTTAAGATGTCCTACTGTTGCTTTCCGTTTAGGGTGGGGTTTAGTGGGAGGGGGATTTTGATTAAGTTCGAAATCTGTGTGGTTGTCAGTGGCGGTTCGCTGGATTTGGGGTGATGTAAGGTGCATGGTGGTGTTATTTACAAATTCTGAAAATGTTCACTGAGCCTTTAAAAAGTAAACTTATTTGAGTAAAAATGAATTTATCATGAAATAGTTTGTTGAATTTGGGGTGATGTTAGGTGTGTGCTGATGTTATGTTTCAATCTTTAAAATCATTTTCGTTCTGCCCCTTCCGAGGTCAAGATAACAGTCGCGCTAGTTGGAGAAATCCCCATGGCTTAGGCAGTAAGATCAGGGTGATTCCATAAGTTAGCCAATAAGTGAGTGACGAGGGAAACAAAGTAAGATGTAACGTAAGTGGTCATGTTCAGACATGAGCAAGTTATTCAGGTTCGAGCCCGATGGCAGCCAGATTTTTAACTTTTACGCTTCAAATTAAGACTTATCCAAAAGCCTCCATCCCTAATCCCATCCAAAATTGCAAATAACAAAGAACCTCCACACGTAGACCCCGCTCCCCAACCACCACTTGCTAAGCCACCTAGAACTCCTGAGCTTCATAAAAAATCCCCCTCCCTCCAACCACACCCTAGTCAAAAACACAAAAAAGGAATCTTCAACTTCTGACACTCTCCAACCGTCACTGACTGAGTCATCAAAAGCTCCCAAGATTGATGAAAAATTTCCCGTTTCTAAACCTCCAGCTATACCTCACAATAAAAAAATAAATAAAAAAGGACTCGCCTACTTTGACACCCTCCAATTGCACTGACTGAGCTACCAAGCGCTTCTGAGCTTAAAACAAAATCTACCTCCTACTGCATTCCCAAACAAGCCCCATCCAAAAAATAAAAAAAGACCCCTTACCTTGATCGCTCTCCAACTACCACTGTCTAAACTGCCCGAGTTTCCGAGCTTAAAACCAGAATATCCCTCCCTCTAATCCCCCAACCATACTCCACCACAAAAATAAAATAGGGGCCCAAAGTTTGAGCTTCCTCCAACCACCACTGTCTGTGCCACCAAGAGCTCCTGAACTTAATAAAAATTCCCCCTTCTTAACCCCCCAAAAATAATAAAGGTGTCCCCAACCTTGACCTTCCTTCATCCACTCTGACATCGTAAGTTCTTTTGCACAGTAATACGGTTTAGACGACAGAAAGGACGCACGGAAGCTCAAATTTGTATTAACACCTAATAAATGCTTCGGAGCATCTTTATCGTGAAGTAATGATGTCTTCAAATCATGTTTGTTGCAGTATCGAAGCTTCGCAGGTTGTATGATCAAATACTTTTGCGATACTTCGGTTATCAACAGCCCTGGTCTAGAGGGTTATCTGGAGACCAGAGACCCAAATTTTAGCGTTGACAGCGGGCATCCCGAGTGTGGTTTTCCCCCGGGGTTTTCCACACTCATTCCAGGCAAATGCCAGAATGATATTTTAAAAAAAGTCGTGTCGGTCAACGCGTACCAACCGGCTAACAAAAGTCTTGGCTTGCGCTTGATCCTTATCCCCTTACAAGTGTTCTCGCCCAGCAGGGGAGCGGGCTTTATACGGGAGCCACGAGGGAACGGTCAGAATGTCTTTTTTTTTTTAGATTAGATTTTTATTAATCCATTTGATCAATTACATGTATACAATACATTTTTGATATAGGACATGTCAGAATTTACATCTATAAAATAAAAAACAGGTATATATTACTAATACCAAAACTATTTATAACTTATTATAATAACAGATCTTAAGAGATACAATCTTATTGGACAACTATTTACACCTTACTCTATTATCATAATATGAAAACTTAATTCTATAAATACAACAACTTACAGCTAGGTATTACAATTAAAATAGAAAAGTAAAATATAATTATAGATTTCATCGCTCCTATACGCTAAGATATTCAACTACAGAGTAAAAACAATGGCACTGCAGATAAGCATTCAACATTTTATCAAAGGTTTTTTATTTTTGGGGCTAGTTTTATATACTGGGGTAGTTTATTGTATAATTCAACTCCTGTGTGAAAAGTTTCTTTTTGATATATGCTTGTGTGTGTGTGTGAAATATGAATGTTTTGATTTTGTCTTGTGTTATGCCTATGAACATCATTGTTTGTTTTAAGAGAGACATCGTTATTCATTAAATTCTTTTAAAAAAACATAATACTTTCAAAGATATATATGCAGGGCAGTGGGAGAATGTTTAAATCTTTAAACAGAGGTCTACATGATTCTCTAGTGTTTACATTTCCCATAATTCTAGTCGCCCTCTTTTGTATCCTAAACGTGCTTAGTATATCTGGCGACATACCCCAAAATATGACCCCATATCTTAAGTATGAATGGAAATAAGCAAAATAAGTATTTCTTAATGTGTGCATGCAAGTGCAGGTTTTTAAAATACGTAACGCAAAGCACATCGAGCTCAGTTTAGTATTCAGATGTTGTATATGTTTATTCCATTTCAAGTCATGTTGTATCCATAGTCCTAAAAACTTTGTTTCTGATTTATTCTCTATTTGATGACCATTTAATGTTATATTGGGCTTCGCAGGATTCCTAATCTGTATAGTGTGGGAATGTAGACATACTGGTTTTTTATAGTTTATTATGACAAGAGTTTAGTGCTTTTCAGTCGGTCAATCTTATCTAGGTTGGCAACACCTCACATAAACACATCGCTATCACTCCCCACAGCACGTAGGAGCAGGGGGGAGAAAGCAGGGAAAAACCAGTCGTTAAGATAACCACCGCAGTCTACCGCACAGTGAGTTCCAGTGAGCACGAAAACTGCGAGTAGCTGTTGTACGGAAGACAATCAGATAAGTAGTTAGCCAAAAATTTTATAGTTTAACCATAGTTTACAACCATATAATCTCTCTAAAGTACAATCTACGGATAGCTATCACCATTTAGCATTTCACCTAACATATATACTGCATTTAGCATACACTGACAGTTGCAGTACCAATACTGCAACTAAATAATTGTACATATTGTAAATATTTTCACCTGTATTTCAAACATAGATTTTGTAGCCTAAGTGTAATGGATCTGATGATGATCGCTTGACGATCGAAACTGGTCATTCGTGTTGACCGACTGAAAAGCACTAAACTCTTGTTTACTAAGGCAACACTGAAAATACGGCTTCAAACACCACAAAGTTTATTATGAGGTGATTACTTGTGACCATTTGGTTAACTCTTCTGTAACGGAGTCAGCAGACTGCTGTAAGACAGGTTTAGTTTCACCTTTCATTACGAGTGTTGTATCGTATGCAAACAAAATTTCCTTATGTGAATGAACATTCTGTGTTATATCATTGATATATGGAAGAAAGCGTAGTGGGCCCAAAACCGTTCCCTGGGGTACTCCAAATTTAATAATTCCCTCATTGGACAATGTTTCATTAAGTAATTTGGTTCCATCATCCTTGTGTCTCAAGCTTACTATTTGTTTATGCCTTGTTAAGTAAGACTCTATCCATTTATTAGCTAGACCTCTAACACCATATTGATTTAGTTTGGTAAGGAGGATTTTATGGTCAACAACATCAAATGCTTTCGATAAATCCAAGAATAGGCCAGTTACATGTTCCTTATTGTCAATTAATTTCAGTATACTATTACTACATTCATAAATTGCTGTCTGTGTAGATCTTTCGGTTCTGAATCCATGTTGTGAGTTTGATAGTATTTTATTTTTTTCTATAAAACTTATCAGTCTCTTATACATGATTTTTTCCACAATTTTTGCAATACCAGTTGGTAAGGTAATAGGGCGATAGTTATCTAATTCATATTTTGAACCGTTTTTGTGCACTGGATTTACTTTTGATAACTTCAAAATATCCGGGTAAGTTCCCGAGAGAATTGAACTGTTTATTAAGTGCGTAAGTGAATTTATTATATTTTCTGCACATTTCTTTAAAATTGCATCAGGGATGCCATCAGCATCAATACCAGCACCGAATTTATTTTTTACCTCTTTTATAACTATTCTTACCTCTTCACTTGTGACATGATTTATAAATTAAGAATCATTGCATTTATTTATTTTATTATTAGAATTTAGTGTATTTACCTGCGATTTATTTAATACTAGCTGAAGTACCCGTGCTTCGCTACGCGTCATAATTAAATTACAATGTGAAGGTGACAGTGTTAAAACAAGGTATAGGCGAGGTGCTGTGCAGAGGGAGATTAAGGATGGAATATTTTGTCCAACTACACCGCTCGGCGTTGACCGTGTTTTATAGCACAAATTTAGGTTTTACTCGCTAACCGTTGGAGATACCTTTCGGATAGAAAATGTAATTTTTAACCTCGTATATACCATCAAAAGTTTGCTATTTCTTAGCGTTCTCTTTGTATTTGAAATGGAAATATGAAAGTTTTAAACCAAAGGGTGTAGTGAAGTCACTAAAATGGTCGCCATCTTTAAATAGTACAAAGTATTGAAATCAAAAGTAACCTATATGTTAACCAGGTAAATCAGCTACTTCCATGTAAAATTCATGTAAATCGGACCAGTGGTACTTGCGTGATTGAGTAATACATAGACGCACATCATCTCATTTTTAGCCTCGCTTCGCTCGCGTCATAGTCGTGTCATATTGTTATTCAATGAAATGCAGGTTTAACCCCATTAACACCCCTTTAGAACCTGAATATCCAAAAATCCCTCCTTGGTAGACGTTTTCGACACACAACAAACATATCCCCAAAATATCATTCTTCTGACTTTAATTGTTTGGGTTGGTCGATGAGAGTGAACATCCAAAAATCCTTCATTAGGGGACGTTTTTCTTCCAGAATTTCACCCCTCCCCATAGGCCCCTTAAATTGGATTTATGAAAAAACGGTCGAACACATATTTATTTTATTTATTTATTTATTTATTTATTTATTTATTTATTTATTTTTAAGCTGATTGATTTCCTCCGAGTTTCAAACTCCTCGCTTATGTCGTTTAAGAGATACACGGTCCGTTAGGAATCTTTCAACCCCCACTTTTCATCCCTTTCACCTCATAATATACACTACATCGAAAAACCATTAAACATGTGTCAGCTTATTTTTAATGATTAGTATATATGCCAAGTATCACATCCCCAAATGAAACCACTCGTGAGATATGGTTATTCAATGAAATACACGTTTACCCCCCTTAACACCTATTTAGAACCTGAATATTCTAAACTCTTTCCTTAGTGGACGTTTTCGACATACAACGAACATATCCCCAAAATGTCATGTTTCAAACTTTAATAATTTTGGCTGGGCTATGATGAGTGAGTGAGTCAGTCAGGACATTTCCTTTCATTTATTTTTGATAATTTCACCCCTCCCCATGAACCCCTTAAATTGGATTTATGAAACAAACGGTCGAACACCTATTTACTTATTTAAAGCTGTTTTCCCCCTGAGTTTGATGAGTGAGTAAGAGAGTCAATCAGTTAGGACACTTTCTTTCCTGTTTTTTTCCCCCCAGAATTTCACCTCTCACCAAGGGTCCCTTAAATTGGATTTATGAAAAAAACAGTCGAACACCTATTTACTTGTATTTTAAGCTGTTCTTTTCCCGCCGAATTTCAAACTTCTCGCCTATGTCCTTTAAGAGATACACGCTCCGTCAAGAATCCCTCAACCCCCAATTTTCACCCCTATCACCTCATAATATACACCACATCGATAAACCCTTAGACATATGTCTGATTATTTTTAATGATTAGTTTATATACCGAATATCACATCCCCTAAGAAACAACTCATGATATATCGTTATTCAATGAAATGCACGTTTACCCCCTTAACATCTCTTTAAAACCCGAATAAACAAAAATCATTCCTTAGTTGACGTTTTCGACATACAGCGAACATATTCCCAAAATTTCATTTTTCCAACTTTAATAGTTTTCGCTGGGCGTGATGAGTGAGTGAGTCAGACAGGACATTTTCTTTCAATTATTTTTACCAGAATTTCACCCCTCCCCATGGGCCCCTTAAATTGGATTGATGAAAAAACGCTTGAACACCTATTAACTTATTTTTAAAGCTGTCTTTTTCCCCTGAGTTTGTTGAGTGAGTTAGTCAGTTAGGACACTTTCTCTCCTTTTTTCCCCCAGAATTTCACCCCACTCCATTGGCCCCTTAAATTAATTTATGAAAAAACGGTCGAACAACGATTTACTTATCTTTTTAGCTGATGATTTTTCGCTGCGTTTCAAATTTCTCGCCTATGTCGTTTAAGAGATAGGCCTACACGCTCCGTTAGGAATCCTTCAACCCCCACTTTTCACCCCTTTCACCTCATAATAATACACCAAATCGAAAGACCCTTAGACACATGTCTGCGTATTTTTAATGATTAGTTTATATGCCGAGTATCACATCCACAAATGAAACGACTCGTGAGATATTGTTATTCAATGAAATTCAGGTTTAACCCCCCTTAAGACCCCTTTAGAGCCTGAATATCCAAAAATCCTCCCTTAGTGTACGGTTTTGACATACAACGAACATATCCCCAAAATGCCATGTTTCCAACTTCAATATTTTTGGCTGGGCGATGATGAGTGAGTGAATGAGTCAGGACATTTTCTTTCATTTTTTTCCCTTCAGAATTTCACCCCTCCCGATGAACCCCTTCAATTTGATTGATAAAAAAACTGTCGATTAGCTATTTACTTACTTTAAAGCAGTTTTCCCCCTGAGTTTGATGAGTGAGTCAGTCAGTCAATCAGTTAGGACATTTTCTTTCCTGTCCCCCCCCCCCCCCACAGAATGTCACCCCTCCCCATGGGCCTCTTAAATTGGATTTATAAAAAAAAAACGGTCAAACACATATTTACTTATTTTTATGCTGATTTTTTTCCGCTGAGTTTCAAACTCCTCGCCTATGTCGTTTAAGACATACACGCTCCGTTAGGAATCTTTCAATCCCTACTTTTCACCCCTTTCACCTCATAATATACTCCACATCGAAAAACCCTCAGACACGTGTCTTACTTTTTAATGATGAGTTTATATGCCGTGTATCACATCCCCCAATGAAACCAATCGGGAGATATTGTTATTCAATGAAATGCAGGTTTAACCCCATTAAGACCCCTTTAGAACCTGAATATCCGAAGATCCTCCCTTAGTAGACTGTTTTGAAATACAATGAACATATCCCCAAACTGTCATGTTTCTAACTTCAATCATTTTGGCTGGGCGATGATGAGTGAGTGAGTGAGTGAGTGAGTGAGTCAGGACATTTTCTTTCAATTTTCTTTTTTCAGAATTTCACCCCTCCCCATGAACCCCTTAAATTTGATTTATGAAAAAAACTGTCGAACAGCTATTTACTTACTTTAAAGCAGTTTTTCCCCCTGAGTTTGATGAGTGAGTGAGTCAGTCAATCAGTTAGGACACTTTCTTTCCTGTTTCTCCCCTCCCCCCCCCTCCAGAATTTCACCCCACCCCATGGGCCCCTTAAATTGGATTTATGATGAAACGGTCAAACACATATTTACTTATTTTTATGCTGATTTTTTCCCGCTGAGTTTCAAACTCCTCGCCTATGTCGTTTAAGAGATACACGCTCCGTTAGGAATCTTTCAATCCCCACTTTTCACCCCTTTCATCTCATAATATACACCACATCGAAAAACCCTCCGACTCGTGTCTTCTTATTTTTAATGATGAGTTTATGTGCCGAGTATCACATCCCCCAATGAAACCAATCGGGAGATATTGCTGTTCAATGAAATGCAGGTCTACCCCCTTAACACCCCTTTAGAACCAGAATATCCAAAAATCCTCTCTTAGTGGGCATTTGCGGCCCTTGGGGAAGCTGCATACCAAATTTCATTCCAATCCGTTTGATGGTTTCTGAGATTTCGTGATGAATGAATGAGTGAGTGAGTGGTATTTGACAAATATATAGTAGAAGATAGTGTCAAGTCTTTGTTATGCTAAACTCGGTTGACAGTGCTGTGTGAGAAGTTGAGTAACTAACGTGATTTCAAGTAAAGATCCTCATTTTCTATACCGGTAGTGCAGAGCGCAAATGGCATCCAGTCGGCCGTGTCTCGACTTGAGCTATGTTGCCATGGAAACTATCCGCCTTGCCATTCCTTCATGAGTATATTTTATGATTTGATTAGCATGTGCTGGAGTGCAAAAGGGTCGAAATCAGAAGAATGAGAAAGACTATCGTAAATTCATGTAGCCAGCGGTTCCTTCTGGGTCCTAAACTATGTGTATGCAAAATTTGGTTGAGATTGGTGGAACGGTGTAGATTTGTATACGGAACAGATCCACATACCCACATACATACAGACGTTCACTTTTATATATTAGATAGATTTTTGTGGAATCACATTAAAAGTGTTTGCTATTTCCTCTGGATAATTAATCACTTTATTATTTCTGGTCAGTGTAATGTTCCTTTGTATTTTAGCAGATTTTCCAGTTTCTTTCTTTATCACGGACCACATAGCCCTGTCGACATGCGACCTTCATAATTACTTGGGTGGAACTTAGGGGCAGGATTTTGGGGATGAAAGCTTTGCGACTGGGTACCCGTTGACTGGCATGACTATGCCTACCATTTCAAATACTAAAAGGCCTAGTTGCCTTCAGAAGTAAAGAGCCTGAAGTCCATTAAGTCATAATTCTGATACAAGCCTGGCTGGCACGTGGCCCTGATTACTGACAGTGTGGAAGAAAGAGAACCGCTCATCATACCGGTAGTTATTACAAGTAGTTTTGGTTGGTGTTCGGCAAAAGGCTTTCTACTCATGAAGCCAAGTTTTACTCCGATATTAGACCCTAGTTACAGTCTTTACAGTAAAATACTGTAGATCATTAGAGAAATTTCACACACATCCAATATACAGGAATAATGACTAATATGTAGCCTACTAAGACTAAGAACTAATTTTAATGTGTCTCACAGCTAGCAATCTCGATTATTATTATTATTATTCAATATTATTATTATTATTATTATTATTATTATTACATATTTATTCCTCCACATCAGCGGGTACAAATCAACATATCGTCGGCGTGTTTGCAAGAAGATATGACAACTTCTTTTAGGGTGGTATATTGAGAAAAGAGCAGACTATAGAACATGTCCCCAAGATGACGACATTCTGCATGATAATTGTATAAGACGTGATCGAAACGTGGAATATGGAATTGGCCTCGTCCAAAAAGATTAGCCAGTCGCACAAGGTTCTCCAGTTATTAAGCGGAGGGGCCGCAGCAATGTGTGAGCTGGCTTCGAAGATGTATTATTAATTAATTAGGCTGCTGAGGTAGGAGGGAGTGAGTATAGCTTGGCGGCAACTCGGGGTGATGGGATTTGCTTGACTTGGATGGTACAGTATGTTAGGTGGGAAGGCAAGAATTGCTTGGTAAGCGAAGTGGCTTTGAACATCAATGGGTAACAGTTACAGGGGATTGTTGTTTAAACGTGGGAGCAGGAGGGATTATCGGTAGGGAAGACTTGATGGTAGCGACGTTTTAGTAGCTTGATGGAAGGTGGGTCATCAACTTCATCGATTACGTGAAGTTCGTGGCGGGTGGAAAGATGATGATCACCCTGGTCTTTGATTACCGGGGTCCATTGCTTATTGATTTCAAGGAACCTTGTGTTTCCATCACCGGGGAACGGTATTGCGCAACACTAGAGAAATTACGACGTAAAATTAAGGCGAAACGTCCGCGAAAACTGCGGCAAGGGGTTTTGCTTTGTTGTTGTTGGTTTTTTTTTAGTCGTGAAAGGCCGGGAGCAGATCTTTCTAGTCGGCGACCTGCGCGCCGGAAGAGATGAAATGAATGAAATTTGGCAAGGTTGTGGAAGGAAGCGCCCGTGGCCTGTCAGAAGGCACTGTCCCAGCATTTGCCTGGATTTGAAAATGGAAAACCACGGAAAACCATTTCAAGGACGGCCAACGTTGGGGCTCGAACCCACGTCTACCGAGTCAGCAGAGAGCTGCGCTTTTAGCGAGCGTAGTCACCGCTCTCGGTGGTGCTGCTGCTTCATGACAACGCATGTCTCCATACCGCAAAGGTCGTAACGCAGAAGGTACGCCAACTCAAGTGTGAGACACTCGAGCAACCGCCCTATAGTCCTGATCTCTCCCCATGCGATTATCACGCCTTCGGTCCCTTAAAAAAGTTCTTGAAGGGTCTACGCTTCTTGTCGGACGAGGATGTGCAGCAGGCGGTTACGGAGTTCTTCACGCAGTAGGACTCACTGTCTTACCACACGGGGATATTCAACCTGGTGCGTGAGTGGGATGAGCGGCTCAATGCTCACGGCGATTTTGCCTGATTTGTGTACAGATTCTAGATTGTATGGTCATCAATCGGAAACTTTTTGATCACGTCTTATAGACCAGGATGTATTCCCGGTTGTTAGCCAATGAAATGGCTATCTGGTGTTCGCAGAGGCCTAAATTTATTATTATTATTATTATTATTATTATTATTATTATTATTATTATTGCACCTCTTAAGGGTGTGCGATCCTTCAACAACCTATTTGAATAAAATATAATAACATAGCCCACTGTACACATTTTGAACCACTGTTCAGTCTCTGCTTCACCACGATCGCACATGCCATGTTTTGCCCTGAATATAGCCTAATCGACAATAATTCTGTGAATATTTTTAATTTCTGTGCTTCATTATAGTCATCCAATCCATCCCCTCTCCTCCCCTTTCATTGTAGTTACTTCGCGATTGTAAAGACGGGTTCACTTTGTAATAATGGAGCCAAGATCAGACGAGGAAGCCTAGGACTGATCGAGATGAATCTCACAGCTCTGCGTTGCATGCGTTGGACCCGTTTTCTCACAAAAACTGTCATTTGTCGGAAACTTTGAATTACAGGGTGGCGCACGAAATGTGTCACCATTTGTTTCGTACATAATTTATGAGTCGCACTAGATATCCCGTTCAGCAGTTGCAGTGGAGCTTGGAGAAACAACTGAGTTATGAAATGACGCGTTATTCACGATACCGTCGCCAGGAGATTTGCAACATGGCCGAGAATGGAAGACGAACAACGCAGCAGCGATCAGCAGTTGTGCTAAGTTTTTCATGAAACGGAAGGTCCTGTTGCGACTCAGAGTCGGTTTCGACAACAGTTTACGACACGGTGGGCTCCTTGCGAGAGAACCATTCGCAGGCTGTATGATCAATTTGTACGGGAAGGATCAATATTGGAAGCGAAGCGACTTCGGCCTAAGCAGCAGTGCAACTGGGCATATCCAGACGCTCCCTTCAACGGATTCTTGAAAGTGATGTACCCGTACAAGATGACCTCTGCACAGAAGCTCACGGGAGAACACAAGCGGCAGAGACTTACTGTTTGCTCGCTGGGTGGAGGGTAGGGAACAAAATCTCAACAACGTTTGGTTTTCAGACGAGGCGCACTTTCATTTGGACGGTGTGGTTAACAAACAAAATTTACGCTATTGGGCTACTGAAAATCCACAAGTGCTTCATGAATGACAACATCATGCTCCGAGAATTACAGTGTGGGCCGCAATTTCCAGCCACGGACTTATTGGACCTTTGATCTTCGAAGAAACTGTGATCAATGAGCGATATTTGAGCATGCTCGGCAAAAACTTGGTTCCACAGCTTCTTGCTACTGCGTTGCCCTTCAACACGCAGTGGTTCATGCAAGATGGAGCAAAGCCACATACCGGTACTGCAAACATTGTGTTGGATTTCTTGAACGAGCGTTTCGACATGCGGGTCATTTCACTCAGATTTCCGGATCATTTCAATGACGGACAATTTAGCCCCCCCAATAGTCCAGACCTCAACCCATGTGACTTCCTTCTTTGGGGGTACATAAAGGGGAAAAAATCCCGAAACGTCCACATGTTTTAATGGAGCTTAGACACCTTATTCTTCAAGCTTGCAGTGGAATCATGGAAGATATGTGCCGCATAGTTATCGTTAACATGAGTGTTCGTTTGAAGGAAATTAGAAATCAAAATGGTGGACATATTGAGCATGTGCTGCGTTAGAATAAATCTCCACAGAGTGTACGCCATGGTAGTATATGTTCCTGAGTTTGTCTTGACAGTAAAGCTTTTATTCAGAAACAAACTGGTGACACATTTCGTGCGCCACCCTGTATGTTATTCTGACCAATGATGAGCAGAGCATACCTCGAAGAAGTGCGAGTTGCTGGGAGAGATGTCTGCAGAGAGCGATGTGAGAGCAGCAGCACTGCTCAGGGAGCGTCCCGGAGCCGAGTAGGAGCCATCATCCTTGGACTGGTCGCGCATCGCGTTGAACAGCTCCACCACCTGCAACATACAATATTCCGCATGTTCAACTCGCCTCAATTGTTTAACGTTTCAAACATACCAAATTGTTATTCTTCGTAATTGAAATATTATGCAGGGTTATAGAAGGGTTTGGGACAATTTGGTCATTAGCCCCGTATATTTGTGACTGGATTGGAGTAGGTGCCCCTGGACTTGAAGTAAGGTACATATAGGTTTTTTGCTTGCAGAAATTTGGAAACCTTAGGGGTAAGTCTATACCAACTTCGATATTTATAATGGAATGTAACCGTTTTATGCCACTAGCAGCAAAGTTCTAATTATTATTTCTTCGAACACAAACGGGCAATTATTTTTTGAAATATCAAAAATATTTCTAACAGTGATTATAGCACCTCACATCGCGGCTGGTGGGGTGCATCAGCTAGAGCAAGCTACATGGTGTGCTTGTTTTGATTGTAGACGCACAAGAATGTTACATAAATCGGTGCTTCATTCAGGAATCTTTATATAAAAAGGAAAGTACAAACATTCCTGAACGTACTGTTACCATCCTCCTGTAGGAGTCAAGTTCACCATTTTTACCAGGCCGTTCCTTCCCTTTTCTTTTTAATTTAGTACCGGTAATGTTTTAATTTGTCTCTTATAAAAATCAGCACTGATTGTTGGTGGCGGTAAGGGGGTAGAACATCAAGGTCATCTACCCTAGGACAATATTATGGGTAGTCAAAACACAACAACTTGTTCAGTGAGCGAAGTTCAGCCGTTTGGCCTACAGATTGCGTGGTCAGCGCGTCGGATACCCTCTTGGTTTTCCAGACCGGGCGCTGCCTCACTGTCAGACAGCTACTCAATTGCCCTCACGAGCCCTCACGTTAGTCAGGGACAGAGCCGGAAACCGCGCACCCAAACACCACGAGACACCGACCACAAAAACACCGCCCTGTGCAAAACGCTAGAAACAGACAAAATCCACTCGCTCCTAAGAACATGTGCCTGATTTGGCAATGATAACAAGCACATACGAGTCAACACGGCCGGCGTCGGCTTGCGCTAAGCTCCGTCTGAAATACGTGCTATAAGGTACTACAATCATTATTGACATTTCAAAAAATAATGGCGGATTTTTGAGTGAATTATACGCCTGAATTTGCAATAAATAAACTACTTTAATAGTGGAAGAAATAATAATAATAACAATGTATCGATATCGTCCTTATAATGCTACGTAAAAACGCAGTGTAGACTAGTCTATTATTTTACTAGTCCTAAACACAATTTAAGAATCTGAAAACAAAATGTCGACATCTCTGGTGTTAAGTCGTTGGTGAATAAACCTGCAGATAGTGCCGTGGTTACCTAGATATTTCTTGTTTGTAGTTGTTGTATTCATTCGCTTTCCAAGTTTTTACATTAAGTAGCCTATCGTGTGTATTTTCATGTCTCTCAGTTACGGTAATTGTTATTTTGCTCACTGGAAAATGGCCATCTAATTACAACTAAACACTGATAAACCTACTGCTCGAGTCTAAGCTGCGTGAACCTGAGAGGAATGTGCATCGCGGACTATCAGTAGTGGTGTTGATGAGTGATGAGGTTTCTCGGTCCGTGCATAGTACAGAACCAAATACATTGGTCGGTGACTCAATCAGTCATTACTAATACCACAGTGGTTTGAGAAACGGCCGAATGTTAGCAGTATTGGAATAGAAAGGAATACCATATATCACGGTGGGCTGTTGACAGATCCTGCTCGTGACGCCCGACCCTTCCCTGCTCTTTCTCTCACCCCGCAAGTTCAAAGAGCTTGGACTCGAGCAGTACAGTACACCGCATTGTGGAATTTTATCCTTATTGAAGCAATCTATCTACCGTATATTTTACGACGCACTCTTACTTAGCACAACAAAGAGAATACAAGAAAATATAGGTGACGGGTACTCATCAGAATGATTTTAATATAGACTACATCCCTGCTAAGGGTTCATTTGACGAAAATTGAACTCATTTCCTCACGTATCGCTTCGATTTTTGAACTATATATGTATTGAGCAGATCTGGAACCTCAAGGCCATACTACACATCCGACGATGCAGGAATACTACAGTCACATTTGTGGATTTCAAAAAGGCTTACGATTCGGTTGACAAACATTGTTTAACATACTAGAAGAATTATGAGTTGACAGGAAGACCAGGGCCATCATCCAGGAAACATTATTGGGAACTACCTCAAAAGTGAAATTCATGGGAGAAATCTCAAACTCTTTTGTAATTCATACCGGAGTCCGACAAGGGGATGGTTTATCACCACTCTTGTTCAACATTGTACTGGACAAAGTCATCAGAGAACGGGAAAAGCATGTGAAAGGTATCCAAATTGGAAAGGAGAAAGGGAAAAGAGTCACTGTGAAACACTTGGCCTTTGCAGATGATCTGGCCATCTTAACAAACAACAAGGATGAAGCCATATTAGCGCTAAACAAACTACATGAAATCTCCAGTAAAACGGGACTTTATATTTCCTACCGAATCAACAGGAAACATCACCTTGCGAACGCGAAATGGAAAGATATATCAGGTCACTCACTTCAAATATATCGTATAAGCCATCCAACCCACAGGATTGAACACAATTTCTAATGCCGAGAGAATAGTAAAACTGCGGAAGGCGTACAAGCTGACATGGAATCATTACAAAAAAAGAGCAGTCCAATGTCTCGCAATGCAAAACTGCGCCATTACAACACAGTTTGTTTTGCCTGAAGTCTTGAACGCGGCAAAAACCACAGTATTTAGGGGTACGCGGCGGGCCATCCTTCTACTCGATCCACATGCGCAGTGAGCTTCGTGCCGTGACTACTGTGTGAGTTATTTACGGTGCGAGTATTTGAACTCCACAAACAATTGCATCTTTTCTTTACCGAGCACAATTCTAATTTATCATCAGTACTCAATGACTTTGGTAAATGGAAAATTGCCGAGAATCCTTTCTGCAACTGTGCAGATGTGCCTCAGACCATCAGTCACATCGCTATGGATTGCCCACTCCGAAGGTTGAATGGTCCAATGAAGGAGATTCATCAAGCTGGTGATGAAGCTTTAGAATGGTTAGAGAAATTAGATATCCAGCTCTAACAAAACTGAAGCTACTTGCAGATCAAGGTCTCAATCTGTATATATTTGTACTGTAGATACTGTAGAATGTAAATAATTTTATATTGCATCTTCATGCCATACGATATATATTGGCCTATTTAAGTGATATTTTTGAAAAACTGAACATTGGGAATAAGTGTATGCAAGGTAGTGTTTCTGCTATGTTCTATGAATGAAATGAAAACTAACGCAATGATTGCAAAAATCACCCTTTGGGAAAAGGAACTGAAAAACAACAACTATATTTTGTTTTATTAAGACAGCCTGCGTGGCTTAGGCGGCAGCACGCCGGCCTCTCACCGCTGGGTCCGTGGTTCAAATCCCGGTCACTCCATGTGAGATCTGTGCTGGACAAAACGGAGGCAGACAGGTTTTTTCTCCGGGTACTCCGGTTTTCCCTGTCAACATTATCATTCCAGCAACACTCTCCACTATTATTTCATTTCATCTGTCATTCATTTGATCATTGCCCCAGAGGAGTGCGTCAGGCCTCGGCAACCGGCACAGTTCATATCCTCGCCGCTAGATGGGGGCTTCATTCATTCCATTCCTGACCCGGTCGGAGACTGGAAGCAGGCTGTGGATTTTCATTTTCATTTCCTTATATAATTACAAAGGTTAAACCATACTAACTAAATACCTTTAAAATTTTTAATAACCTTTATTACTACCTAAGAAAGGTTAGTAGGGGGTACGCAGGATGTTTAATTTTTTTCAAGGGGTACGATGGTTGAAAAAGGTTGAGAACCCCTGATCTAGGTTATCGGCCCCTAATGGTCTGAGTGATAAGCCAAAATGACAATTAAATTGAAACCAGAACGAAAATTAAGTGAGGCTGAAAATACTGACGAAATGTAACTCAGATTGAAACGAATCACAAAATGGAGAGTGGTAATACTTACAAAAGGGAATGTAGAAGGAAAATAGGCTACTCATAAATTGAACAGATTGAAAAATACGCACAAAATGTAGTTTAGGTTCAAAATACGTACAAAATGCAATTATTGAAATTCAAATTACTTACAAAATGCAAATGAGATTGAAAATACGCACAAAATGCAATTTAGGTTCAAAATATTAACAAAATTCAATTGAAATTGAAAATGCACAATGCAATTAAGATTAAAAAATTCGCATTTCAGATCCAAAATACTCACAAAGTGCAATTGAAATTTAAAACGCTTACAAAATGCAATTGAAATTGAAAATTCTCACAAAATGTATGGTAGGTTCAAACTACTCATTTGGATGGATAATACTTAAAAAATGCAATTCAGAATCAAAATACTTACAAAATGACCATCATACAAAATGCAATTTATATTGAAAATACTTGCAAAAAGCGGTTTTGGTTGAAAATAATTACAAAATGCAATTGAAATTCAAAATACTCACAAAAGTACCAGCCCCTATATTGAAAGACTTACTAAAAAGCAATTTAGATTGTCAATCGTTCCAAAATGCAACGTAGATTGAAAATACCTACAAAATGGGGTGTAGATGAGAAGAATTCGCTAAAGGGAATTTAGATACACGGGGACGGGAGCCAGTTAACAAAAACAGTGCGGAAATCTTAAAGAGTAAAGGAAATAATATAATGAAAAGAAACCAAGAGGTCTGACCCCTCGAAGAAAGAGGGATCAGGAAAGATGAAACAAGGGCCAATTAAGGCGAGAAAGTGAAAGACTCCCTAGACTCGGATACCTTAATTACGTCGGGGTCGGAAAAGAACAAGAGTTGACCAAGGGAGGGCGACAGGAAAGACGACGGAGAGGAGCCCGGCACAAGTAAGTGGAAGCAATGCCAGACTCAGCTGGGCTCCCGTGGTCGCCAACCCACGTCCCACTAGAAGTGAGCCCCTGGGGGGGATGAGAGAAGGGTCAATGGAGGCAGGAAAGGAAGAGACTCCCTAGGCCTCGGATACCCTAATACCGTCGGGGTCAGAAGAAAACATGAGTTGGCCAAGAGAGGTCGACAGGAAAGAAGACTGAGACGATCCCGGCACAAGTGGAAGCAATGCCGGACTCAGCTGGGGTCCCGTGGTCGCCAACCCGCGTCCAACGAGTAGTGAGCCGCTGGGGTAACATGATATTGAGAAACAGGAACGAAATATACTTAGGAAAATCCATGGCGCTGTTTTCCGTTCTGGAATTTGGGTCAGGAGACCAACAAAGGAACTTTATGAAAATACAGACACCATTATAGATAAATTTAGGAAGAGACGTCTGCAGTTCTATGGACACATATATAGGATGGATGAGAACAGACTCACTAAGACGATTTTCAATATCGTGAATGCAAGTAAATTAAAGACCAGTTGGATAAAAGAAGTACATGAAGACATGGAATTACTTATAATCTCTGAAGACGACATTAGGGACAGGGAACAATTTAGAAATAAAATCAGAAACGCGAAAATTGTACAAGTCTCAAGGAAGGACACATCAGGAAAAAGAAATGGACAGAGGGAAGGAAGAAAAAGCACAGTGAACTAATTAAGAGGTTTTGGGAAGAAAAGAAGAGAGGAAGATGAAGTGAAGCTGTGATTGGCTCAAGTTCACACGCTCTCTTGAAGGGGAATAATAATATATATATATATACCTACGCATATATATAATTTAGGTACGGTCAATTGGTTACATATAAAAGGTTCAAATAACATATCAACCAATAACAAATCTTCATAACTTATATAAGCCTTCTATCTTAATAACGAGCCCGGAAAATAATTTAATTTTATATAGTTCTAATTGTAACAAAACTTCACAATCGACTGAAAATTCATAGAATTATTACATGTGTTTCAGTATCAGTACTAACGACCAAAGTTCTTCAATTAACCACATCAAGTAGCATTGCGTATTACCTTTCAATAGCTTTACAAATAAGTTGCAGTATTTGAAGTAGGAAATGAGACCGCAGCAGGCTTCCCCTCCAGTTCGCCTGTTCTTCTACATACAGTAGTATGTACAGCTAGCGATGATCTTGAACATTATACATACTTGATCGTATATCAAGTTAGTTGGCAATTTTACGTGGCTACTTGTTTCTATTAGAGGCTTGGACATCGTGGTCATTTCGGCCTCGTGTGCGCGTGTCTTGTAACCTGTGTTATTGTGATGTTTGTACAATTGTGTATGCACTAGGTTAAGGTTGGGAAGGAGACGGCCATGTCCTTAAGTTACGAATCATCCTGGCTTTTAATTTACCTTGAGTAGAAGTGGGAAACCATGAAAAACACAGGATGGCTGAAGTAGAAATCAAACCAGCTTCTTTTCAGTTTTGCCTCACAAGGCTGAGTGAACCCCGTTCCAACCCTCAGGCCTGATTTAAATGTCTTGACAAAGCCGGAAATCGACTCAAGACCTCAGTCAAGAATGTTAACCACTACACTACGAGGTGGTCACGTGGCCAGTGATCGTAAGCCAAGGACAAATAGTTTTACATTAAATAAGAACTACAGGGGTGTGAATTTTAACGAATCTTACATGCATCGAGGATTCAACCCGCTGTCGCGTTGGTAGGAAACAAGCTATCTAAAGTGTACTTACTCCATTTCTCTGAAGCGACATGAATTCAACTTTACGCAGCACGTTAACGGACATTAGGACTGAGTTTTCAAACTTCTATATTTCAAAACAGAATTATCTGATAATTTGACAGCTAGAAATTAGCATGCACACCAAATTTCATGAAGATATAAATATTTGTCATAAAATTTTTATGAAAAAAAAAACCCATCTTGGACACGCATTAGCATTGCAAATAAAATATCAGTATTTTGATATTACATACGCACAAAGATTTTTGACAACGGTATAGGAAGATAGGAACTACATATTTGAAGTAACTTCGGAGATTGACCTATAATGTTTTTAATAGTATAAATAATAGTTCATATAGACCTATATAAATTCTTGAGCATTTTTTACCTGCACTTATTTTTATTTTTGCATCAAAACAATAAAATCTAAAGTTTTACTCTGTAACTTCCTTCAGGGTCTAATTATGAACAAAAAAGGAGAATCGCATTCAATGCAGACAAAATGTGAAGCATAGTGCAGTCAACTTCTTTGTACTAAGTTATCTGTTATAGATTTTTATTAATTCCATTTGATCAAATACATGCATTCAATACATTTTTGGTATATGAAAATGGTTGCCCAGAACATTCGGAACGGGAGGGGGAGATCGAAAAATTATCCTTATTATGGTCCAAAGAATGTTTTTTCCACCACAAAGCTGGATTTTGACAGATGATAACATACAAATGCCCCATAAAGGTAGAGTTCCCAAGAGAATGTACCGTACCTTGAGCCTCTTGGCCCTGTGGTGTCTCACCACGATCCTCGCAGTCATCTCGAGCAATGGCTGGATGCGCACTGGCGCTCTGATTACATTCGCGACATATGGTGGGTAAACAGTTTCGTTTGATCGCTAGCCTATAACCTCTGGGATTGTCTAACTACCAACAAGGGCACACGTGCTGGGCTCTCATGTGCACAGCCAATTCTGACCATCATCAACTACCATACACGCGTCGCCTCTGCACTTTCTACGAATGTATACATTAGTCATCTATTACAACTTCATTATTTTAGACCATAAGTTTCCATAGATGTCTGTGCTGACTTTAAATGCAATGCAGGTGGTTATTGGTGTGGGACTAAGGTAATATACAGGGTCTTTCATATAAAGTAAGAACGCCAAGCGGCGGGTTTGTTATCCGCTAGTGTGGTGGCCTTGACCGTGCTTGTGGCGAGCCGTGGTCCCCTGTTCTAAGCGTGTGTACAATCTTCTATGAAATATTACCTTATAAAAGTTGCTGGAAGTTTCGTCCTTCCTGGGTTATAAAGGCATTGTATATGGTAACCACATTTTGGCTGACGCGAGTGAGTTATGCCACTGTATTTTTTCTGATTTTTTATTTTGTGTTTTTTATTGAGCACTGAACCAGTAGTGTCAAAGTTATTTACAATTACGTGAATCTGTGCTAGTGAAGGTGGCACTTCATCAGGAAATTGCTGATCAAATGCATTACGTACCCGCCGAGCCGAATCGTAATTAAAATCAATTTTGCATACAAAAATAAGATGTTGCAATGATAACTGTCTCAACATGTTAGCAGCTGTGGTTCAGACTGGCGACTGACAACACCTGCACGCTTATTGCAAGGTCAAGTTTGTACTATGCGCGCGCTTTCAATAATACAGCAGGGGGCCGTGGTGCATCACAAGCTCGGCCAAGCCGGCTTCAGCAGCGAATGACGAAACCGCCGCTCGCCGTTCTTAATTTATATGAAAGACCCTGTATAAGAAGCGGAGTCGGGATATTACGAACAAAATTCTAATGAAATTAAATATTATGTTTGTTAAAACAGACAAAGTCGGATCCAGAAAGGGGGCTGTTTTACCACAACCAAAACTGACGGCAATCATCCCTCAAATTTAGAAGAGAACGAACTAAATTCAATGTATTGTTTGAGTCTTCAGTCTTTTGACTGATTTGTTGCAGCTTTTCATGCTTCCCTGTCCTGAGCTAACCGTTTCATCTCTACATAGCTACCACAACCTACATCCGAAGGAATCTGTTTAACATATTCTAACCTTGGTCTACCCCTACAGTTCTTGTCCTCGACCCTTCCTTCCATAACTAAGCTTGCTATTCCTGGGTGCCTTAATAAGGGTCCTACCAACCTATCCCTTCTCTTCATTAGCAGTCACCAGAAACATCTCTCCTCTCCCACTCGTCTTAATACCTCATTGTTTGTTACCCTATATACCCACCTGATCATCATTCTCTCGTAACACCACATTTCAAACGCTTCAATTCTCCTCTTCTCTGCTGCTCCAACAGTCCAAGTTTCACTTCCATAGAGTGCCACGCTCCACACAAAGGCCTTCAAAAATGACTTCCCAATACCTAAATCTATATTCGATGTCAACAGATTCCTTTTCTTCAGAAATGGTTTCCTTGCCTGAGCCAACCTACTTTTTATATCCTCTTTGCTTCGTCCATCACTGGTTATCTTTTTTACTAAGTAACAGAAGTCTCCTATTTCCTTTAGCTTGTCACCTGCCAATTTGATGTCCATAGAGGTTTCTGATTCAATGCGTCTGCATTCCAATATTTTTGTTTTACATTTATTGATTTTCATCATGAATTATTTCCTCAAGACGGAGTCCATGCCATTCAAAAACTCATTCAAATCCTCTGGCGTGTCGGCCAAGATGACGATGTCATCATAAATCTCAGAGCTGAAATTATTTCTCCTGGAATCTTCACTTCCACATTAAATTTTTCTCCAATTTCCTTCATTGCTTGTTCAATGTAAAGATTGAAAAGTATGGGTGATAAGTTGCAGCCTTGCCTCACACCTTTCTGAATACCAGCTTCTCTCTCATGCCCTTCAGCTCGATTGACTGCTGTCTGGTTTCTGTCTAGATTGTAGATCACCCTCCTATCCCTGTACTTTATTCCAATCGTTTTCAAAACGTCAAACAATTTAGCCCAATCAACGTTATCAAAAGCCTTTTCTAAATCTACAAATGCCATGAACGTTCTCTTATTCTAGCTTCCAAAATCAGCCTAAGACTTAGTACAGCTTCCCTTGTTCCTACATTTCTCCTGAAACCAAACTGGTCTTCACCCAACTCCGTTTCTATCTGGCTTTCCATTCTCTTGTAAATTATTCTAGACAGGATCTTTGAAGCATGAGTAATCAAGCTGATTGTACGGTAATCTCCACATTTGTCAGCTCCTACTTTCTTTGGTATAGGGATGATAACATCCTTCTTGAAATCAGAGGGTACCTCACCTGTCTCATAAATCCTACACACCATGTGAAATAACCTGACCAGACCAGCATCACCTACGCAGCGTAGCAACTCAATCGGTATATCATCTATGCCTGGTGCTTTGTTCCTGCTTAAGTCTTCCAATGCTCTGTCAAATTCTGATCTCAATATTAAAATCTCCTCCCGCATCCTCATCAATTTACTCTTCCCTTCCATTACATGATTCTCTATCTCCTTTCCCTTATACAAACTCTCTATGTAAGCTTTCCATCTCTCAACCTTTTCTTCCATATCTGATAGAGGCTCATCTGTGTCTTTAATATTACAGCACTTAGTCCTCTTTTCCCAAAAAGTATTCTTAATCCTTCGATAAGCTGTATCTACTTTTCCTAATTTCAGACATTTTTCTATACCTGCACATTTCTCTTTCAAACATTCTTCTTTCGCTTCCTTGCACTTTTTGTTAACCTCATTTCTCAGACGTCTGTATTCTGCTTTCCCCTTTTCATCTCTTGCATTCTTGTGTTTCCGCCTTTCATCCATTAATTCTAGTATATCCTGAGTGATCCACGGTTTTCTACCTATTCTTTCTTTCCTAACAATGTTTTCCTCTGCCGATTTTTTGTTATTTCATTCATCAAAAGTTCCCATTCGTCTGCAATTGAAGTTTGTTTAGGGTTTTTCATTAGTCCTTCCTTTATACTCTTCTTGAATCTTGCGTTTACATCCTTCTCTTTCAGTCTGTCTATTGCCCACCTTTTCGACTTATCTTCAGTTTCTTCAATTTTAATCTGTATTTCATAACAACCAGATTGTGGTCAGAATTTATGTCAGCACCGGGAAATGTTTTGCAATCCAAAATCTGGTTTCGAAATCTCTGCTTGACCATAATGAAGTCGATTTGGTAACGCCCTGTATCTCCTGGTCTCATCCATGTGTATATTCTTCTATTGTGGTTATTGAATAATGACCAACTCATGCTCGGTGCAGAATTCCATCAGCCTATTTCCTCGATCATTCCTTTCACCTAATCCAAAATCTCCTACTATCTTTCCTTTCCTTCCTTTTCCTACCACAGCATTCTAATCTCCCACAACTATAACATTTTCATCACCCTTGACATACGGTACCTCAAAATTGCAGATAGTCGCCTACTTTCCTACGAAGTTTGCCGATATCTCTCGAACGCAAGGTGGGATTTGGACCTGTGACGTGTCAAATCGCTTGTCTCGATGCTCTATATATGCTAGTAATAGGTTACAGTTTTGAGAATGAGGGAAACAGGCTTTTTGGGGGTAAAACCATGATTTTAGACATTTTCCTATATTTCACGAATGCATGGTCGGATTTGGTCCTATGACGTGTCAAATGGCTTTTCTCGAAACCCTCTTTATTTTGGTAATAGGTTCAAGTTTTTGAGAATGAGGGAAACAGAATGTTTTGGGGTAAAACCATGATTTTAAATTTTTTGCAATATCTGCGAACCAATCATGATAGAGGCGTGTACGAGGGGTCCAAGGACTCGGGGTGACGTCCTCTTTGCTATGGACCACTCGTTATATTTTTAAAAAAATTGGAAACTCGATTTTGGGGTAAACACGTGTTTTTTGTGTTTTTGACTGATATTTCACGAACCAATAACGCTAGAGACGTGTACGAGGTGTCCTAGGACTCTGGCTAACGCCCCCCTTTCAAATGTGGTAGATTTTTTTTCCAAAAAATAATTCACAAAGGGCCTAACGCCATACATGATGAAAAAACTTTTTCTTTTTCTTTACTTGTTTATAATGTCCATGAAGCGTGGTGGTTGAGAGAGACGATACGGCTGGGTGTGTGTGTGTTTCAACGAACCTGTCGCTAACCACAAGGACCATGCTTAATAGATCAATCGCAATTTCGGTGGGTCGGTGTATGACAGAGCAAGCATTCGTTTTTTTTTTCACACGTTTTACCCTCGAAGGGGATCTCTAACGTGTACGCGGTGATGAGAACTTGGTTCTATGTTGGTCGAAGCGAGTACAGAAAACAAACTTGCAGACGAGCAGGAGGTGAATGTCATTTGAGCTTATTGGAAGGCGTTGATCTGACTTGACAATAGGAGCAATGGAAAAATGACCATAACGCTTGAAGGTGAAATAATCTGACCATCGTGGTGGCAGGGAAGAGTGAAAGGCATGTGAACATGTGTGAAACCACATGAACGCTAAACCAGTGACATCCTGTCTTGCTTCGTACGTGACAAAATGCAAGTCCATGTGAAATTTGATCTACCACAGGTGTTCGCCTGGGACGTTAGCTGTCCACGAGCGCGATAACTGTTAACAAGTGACATCCTGTTTTGCTTCGTACGTGACAAAATACAAGTTGACGTGAAATTTGATCTGCCACAGGTGTTCACCTTGGACGTTAGCTGTCCACGTGCCTGATAACAGAATCTTCAAAGCGTGGGAATCGCTGAATCAGTAAAAAGTATGATGCAACTTGTGGGAATGATGTCACAACCAATAGATAGGCAAGAGCTGCGAACAGCAGTGGTGGGAGGTGGAGGGGGGGTGGGGAGGGGGGGAGGGGTAATGTATGAGAGAACACAGGTGGAAAGGGAAAGACAAACATGTATGAACATGCACGAAGCGCGGAGCGCTGTACACACAGAGCTATAGGAGGTGTACAACATGTGTGAATAAAAAGTACACAGGTTCACACAACATGTAATTTATTGATCCATGAATTAAACGTCGAGTTAAACCCTAACCATTTGACGTAGAGTTTATTTCCTTTTTGTTTCAACACTTTTTCCACAAGATAATGCTTAGGAAATGCTGTTTTCTGAAGTTCATGGAGATAAAATCTACCTTTTATGGGTTGATGGTTGAGGTCCTCGAGTAAATAGGTGACTGGAGTGTCCAAGTTGACTTGACGAATTCGAAATAGTTCAGTCCCCCACTGAGGCGTGTAGCCCTTATTGAAGGCAAACTTAAATTTGCTCACACGAACAAAATCCCCAATGTTCAGTCGGTGACGTTTAGGATCGGCTGTTATTATGGGGTTAAACAGTTTATCCAATCGCTGAATATTTTTAGTCACGAGGCGTGGCTTGGTCCCAATCGTTCTATGTTTGGTGTCATTGTAACGTGATACTAGCTCGGGTAACATGTCCAACCAGCGATACGTGCCCTAAGCGGTAAACGCTTTCCACATATGGGTTTTCTAAGTTCGGTTGAACCGCTCGACCACACTGGCTTTGAGATTTCTGTACGTGGTGTAATGGTGAATATCCTTAGATTTGAGAAAACTGGAGAAATCCTTGTTGAAAAATTATTTCCCCTGGTCAGTTTGTAGCAACTGAGGTTGACGTTTAGAGTGTTGAATAATATGTTGAAAGGCCTTGGTAACTAGTGGACCAGACTTGTGACGCACAGGTTCAACAAAGGCCATTTTGGAATAGACATCTATTTTACAATAGGTAGCGCACGAGTAGTTTCTACAAATGAGTTACGGCGCACGAGTCGATTCAACAAAGTTCCGTTTGCGTTCATATACCATTCATTCGATTGCGATTGAACTTCAATTGTTTGGTTTTCAAATGCAGTGGTAGATAGTCGTTATTTTGTAAAACATTCTTACTTGCAGTAGTAATAAGACTATGGTTCCGCTAACACATAGATAGACTGTATTATTTCCATGGTCAAGCACTCACATTAAGATCATTTACAAAATCATAAAATGAAAAATAAAAAATCTTGTTTTGGAAATATCGTTTTTCAACATACACAAAATAAATATATAAAAAATTTGTAAACAGCAAAATGGAAAATCCATGGTCAAGCACTCACATTAAGATCATTTACAAAATCATAAAATGAAAAATAAAAAATCTTGTTTTGGAAATATCGATTTTTTTCAGCATACACAAAATAAATATATAAAAAAATTGTAAACAGCAAAATGGAAAATCCATGTTTCCATATAGACAAAATTTAAAAACCTTAAACGGACATTTAAGAAAATATATGCAAATGGGAAATTGACAAATGTGTAAATATGAAAATGGAAAAATCCATGTTTCCATATCATGAAATTGAAAAACATCAAACTGTCATTTAAAAAATGCAAATGGAAAATTGACAAATTGCAATGTGTGAAATGTGAAATTGAACAAATGGCTATCATTATTTAAAAAAAAGAACATTGCGCTCTATGGTTAAAGTGTGAATCAAACCCTCTCTACTTATTTGGACCACCGAGACTGAGTAGACTAGTTTTAGTTGTCATACCACTTTTAAAAGTTTGTGTTAAATCTAGGAATTGAACCCAAGAGTGTGGTAGCTATATAGATATGAGACGTTTCGCTAGGGGCAGGGAGGCATGGAGATCTGCATCAAACCAGTCAAAAGACTGACGACTCAAACAACAACATGTAGAGCTCACCAAAATAATGTTGTGTAACGGTAAATGTTAGTCAACGAACAGTAATGCATTACTAAAACCCATGACACGATACCTAAGAGCTTTTCTAAAATTATTTTAAAATGCCTTTAACCCTATATTAAACACCCAGTTCACAAGACTCATAACTGCAATGTTATGGTCAAACAAAACAAAATCTATATTTCAAAACAAACAAGTGGTTTAGTCTATGTATACTGGAAAAAGTTTTATAAACACTCAAGTCCACAAAAATAATTAAATTAGTAACAGTTAGGTTGACCGAGTGGTTATGGTGTTTGACTTAAGTTCAAATTTTCTGTACAAGAAAGCAAGGGTTCGAATCCCTTACCTGATATAACTATTGCCTCAACATGGCTTGACCACACTGTATTATTGTGTACTCGGTACACAAACCATAAATAGAGTGTATTGTTTAAGGTCACTCTCTTTGCGAACATAGTCAGAGACTGTTGATGGTTAACAATTGCATTAATAGTGGGACATAGGGATAGCAATTAAGAAAAACAGACAATACCCATACACTATTTTTATTTATTTAATGTAAGTACTTGTACAATAGTCATATACAAACTACAACTCTCTTTTGTCTATTACTATCTAGTCCTTTTCGATCCACTTGCATATCAAGGGCAGATGACTTTGTAGTTCAGCCCCTTAAAACAACAACAACACTACTTCTTGCATAGTCTGTGATGTTGATGACTCTTGAGACGTGGAAGATGGATACAACATAACTTTTACAACAGGGGTTAAACGTTGCTCAACAAACAATGCACTATTTTGAGTAGCAACATCTTTCTTTTGTACTAACTTGTTAGCATTCTGATGATTTTTTGTCAACACCATCAGTGTTTTGTCTGGAGCACTACATTGATGATCACTCACACTTAAAACCACACCATTTCTACTTTACATATTGCCTCGACATCTTGTTGACCTCTGTTTTGAGCATCGCCAGAATATTATTCCTTTTACATTTTGTCGTCTATAGTTATAAGAGTAGCCTTTATAGAGTGCACGTTGTTTACCTCGGTTAGTTGTAGTAAGTTCCATAGTAGTTAACTAACCTGTTAGTATGATTTGCACACTACAAAGGTTATCTCTGTTCTGGTAATAGAATTATTTAGCGTTGGCTTTTATATTTAATATGTACAGTTTAAAGTGATAGAAAAATGGTAGAAACGTGGTAGCAAAGTGGTAGACAATTGGTAACATAGTGGTAGAAAAGTGGTAGAAAAGTGGCAGAAAAGTAGTAGAAAAGTGGTGGCAAAGTGGTAGAAAAGTGGTAGCAAACTAGAAAAGTGGTAGAAAAGTGGCAGAAAAGTAGTAGAAAAGTGGTAGAAAAGTGGTAGCAAACTAGAAAAGTGGTAGCAAAGTGGTAGAAAATATTACATGTATTGTTAAGAAATAGTTTAAGTGGTCCGGTCCAAAGGGATCAGCCAAAAGGACCTGTCCACAGGGACCCGTCAAAAATGACTGCATTCAAAAAGGGCCCGTCCAAAAGGGGATAGTCAACAGGGACCAGTCCAAAGGGACAAATCAACAGAGATCAATGAAAAGGGGGAAGCGCGTCATGTAAGTCGTTGCGCGCCGCTGCCGTAGGAATATAAGTGTTTATCAGCAGTCTCCGGCAATGTTCGGGAGAGTGACCTTGAAAAGTAGCTGAAACTCGGTAGTCGCAAGCATAGCTTGACCCGTTTCTTACCTATATGACAAGGTTAGGTTAGGTAAATTTAGGTTATGTTAGGTGAGCTGAGGTTAAGTCTTAAAATATTCCCTCTCTTATGTGGTCAAAGCCGATTCACCCTGAACAGTCAGCCAAAACTTTAAATATGTATATATCATTACATAAAGAATTAAAGCAAACTTAATTAATTATGAATGGCGTTTTTTGTTACTGTTCAATGTAGACAGAATATATGCATTAAATAATAGAATCAACACAAAATGTTTTGATTGTTGACTCGTGTTATTGATAAATTGGTTTAATGTTAGGGGCAGTGTACACTATCCATGTCGATAATTTATATAGGCTAGAAGGATGGTGTTGCAAACTTCTGATGTGTATTTCCAAATTTCCTGCATAGTCTATTTCATAGAATTTTCCTGTAACTTAAAAGTTCATGCTGATTTTGTCTTTGTGTGTTTGACATTGTAACTACAATGGTTGATTGGATATTCTTTGTCAACTTTCAAATCATGTAATTCAAATCAGATATGTTGGAATTTTTGTTCATGTGTGAAGCTATCAAGTACCGATACCTAATTGGGTTACACAACTGTTTCATAATGAAAATCTTGATCTCTGATTCATTGGAGAACTGTTTATGCTTGTCTGAACCAAGACTAACTGACCACTCACTGCTAAGTATTAGAAATTACATTTACTCAAATCACATTCTGGTAAAAGAGATCATGACTACTATAAACTGCTACCACTCTTCCACCACTTTGCTAACACATTTATACCATTTGACTCTCACTTTTGCTCTTACTTTAAACTGCACATACTACAAACAATCATTTTTATTATCGAGTTAACTTTACTAGAGATTAGTTTATGCTTAACAGTTGACATGGAAGTATCAACGACTAGCTATGGTAAGCCATGTGCTTACTATAAAGGATATGCATATATTGTAAAAAGAACTAATAAAAATGGAACTGTTATTTGGTGCTGTTCGAAACAACGATCTAAAACGTGTCGAGGAATGATTTAAGACAAAAGGCTCCAACATACTTATTTCAATCGATCATCATTGTAAATCTCAAAATAATACTCATTTAAATGGACAAAATACTCTAACCAAGGTAAAAAAAGCAAGACCAAGAAAAAAATAGTGTGGCTCAAGATAGTGCTTTGTTTGTTAAAGAGCATTTATTATCTCCTGAAAAAGACATGTTAGGACAGTCGTTAACGTCTAAGAAACCTCTAACACTATCAAAGACAACACAAACTATGCCAAAGGTTGTTGCATTGCAAGATGAACAAAAAGGATTAGATAGTAATAGTGATGATGATTATATTGATGATAATTATATTTATGATGATAACCATGATGATGATGATGATTATGATGATAATGATGATGATGATGATGATGGTTTACACCCAAAAAAATCATTTGTTAAATTTGTTTACTGGAACAATCCCAGTAAGCTAATCCAGCGGCTTCAGTACTTGCATACCTGTAAACAGGCTAGTCATACTAAATATGAGGAAGAACTTTTGGATATAGAAAATGAGCTTCGTGATGCTAAAATTATAGTGTAATGAATCCATGTAACCACTTAAACTATTTCTTAACAATACATGTAATATTTTCTACCACTTTGCTACCCCTTTTCTAGTTTGCTACCACTTTTCTACCACTTTTCTACTACTTTTCTGCCACTTTTCTACCACTTTTCTAGTTTGCTACCACTTTTCTACCACTTTGCCACCACTTTTCTACTACTTTTCTGCCACTTTTCTACCACTTTTCTACCACTTTTCTACCACTATGTTACCAATTGTCTACCACTTTGCTACCACGTTTCTACCATTTTTCTATCACTTTAAACTGTACATATTAAATATAAAAGCCAACGCTAAATAATTCTATTACCAGAACAGAGATAACCTTTGTAGTGTGCAAATCATACTAACAGGTTAGTTAACTACTATGGAACTTACTACAACTAACCGAGGTAAACAACGTGCACTCTATAAAGGCTACTCTTATAACTATAGACGACAAAATGTAAAAGGAATAATATTCTGGCGATGCTCAAAACAGAGGTCAACAAGATGTCGAGGCAATATGAAAAGTAGAAATGGTGTGGATTTAAGTGTGAGTGATCATCAATGTAGTGCTCCAGACAAAACACTGATGGTGTTGACAAAAAATCATCAGAATGCTAACAAGTTAGTACAAAAGAAAGATGTTGCTACTCAAAATAGTGCATTGTTTGTTGAGCAACGTTTAACCCCTGTTGTAAAAGTTATGTTGTATCTATCTTCCACGTCTCAAGAGTCATCAACATCACAGACTATGCAAGAAGTAGTGTTGTTGTTGTTTTAAGGGGCTGAACTACAAAGTCATCTGCCCTTGATATGCAAGTGGATCGAAAAGGACTAGATAGTAATAGACAAAAGAGAGTTGTAGTTTGTATATAACTATTGTACAAGTACTTACATTAAATAAATAAAAATAGTGTATGGGTATTGTCTGTTTTTCTTAATTGCTATCCCTATGTCCCACTATTAATGCAATTGTTAACCATCAACAGTCTCTGACTATGTTCGCAAAGAGAGTGACCTTAAACAATACACTCTATTTATGGTTTGTGTACCGAGTACACAATAATAGAGTGTGGTCAAGCCATGTTGAGGCAATAGTTATATCAGGTAAGGGATTCGAACCCTTGCTTTCTTGTTCAGAAAATTTGAACTTAAGTCAAACACCATAACCACTCGGTCAACCTGACTGTTACTAATTTAATTATTTTTGTGGACTTGAGTGTTTATAAAACTTTTTCCAGTATACATTGACTAAACCACTTGTTTGTTTTGAAATATAGATTTTGTTTTGTTTGACCATAACATTGCAGTTATGAGTCTTGTGAACTGGGTGTTTAATATAGGGTAAAAGGCATTTTAAAATAATTTTAGAAAAGCTCTTAGGTATCGTGTCATGGGTTTTAGTAATGCATTACTGTTCGTTGACTAACATTTACCGTTACACAACATTATTTTGGTGAGCTCTACATGTTGTTGTTTGAGTCGTCAGTCTTTTGACTGGTTTGATGCAGATCTCCATGCCTCCCTGCCCCGAGCGAAACGTCTCATATCTATATAGCTACCACACTCTACATTCAAGGCTATCTGTTTAACATATTATAACCTTGGATCTCCCCTACAAGCTCTTGGGTTCAATTCCTAGATTTAACACAAACTTTTAAAAGTGGTATGACAACTAAAACTAGTCTACTCAGTCTCGGTGGTCCAAATAAGTAGAGAGGGTTTGATTCACACTTTAACCATAGAGCGCAATGTTCTTTTTTTTTTAATAATGATAGCCATTTGTTCAATTTCACATTTCACACATTGCAATTTGTCAATTTTCCATTTGCATTTTTTTAAATGACAGTTTGATGTTTTTCAATTTCATGATATGGAAACATGGATTTTTCCATTTTCATATTTACACATTTGTCAATTTCCCATTTGCATATATTTTCTTAAATGTCCGTTTAAGGTTTTTAAATTTTGTCTATATGGAAACATGGATTTTCCATTTTGCTGTTTACAAATTTTTTATATATTTATTTTGTGTATGTTGAAAAAAATCGATATTTCCAAAACAAGATTTTTTATTTTTCATTTTATGATTTTGTAAATGATCTTAATGTGAGTGCTTGACCATGGATTTTCCATTTTGCTGTTTACAAATTTTTTATATATTTATTTTGTGTATGTTGAAAAACGATATTTCCAAAACAAGATTTTTTTATTTTTCATTTTATGATTTTGTAAATGATCTTAATGTGAGTGCTTGACCATGGAAATAATACAGTCTATCTATGTGTTAGCGGAACCATAGAGTCTTATTACTACTGCAAGTTAGAATGTTTTACAAAATAACGACTATCTACCACTGCATTTGAAAACCAAACAATTGAAGTTCAATCGCAATCGAATGAATGGTATATGAACGCAAACGGAACTTTGTTGAATCGACTCGTGCGCCGTAACTCATTTGTAGAAACTACTCGTGCGCTACCTATTGTAAAATAGATGTCTATTCCAAAATGGCCTTTGTTGAACCTGTGCGTCACAAGTCTGGTCCACTAGTTACCAAGGCCTTTCAACATATTATTCAACACTCTAAACGTCAACCTCAGTTGCTACAAACTGACCAGGGGAAATAATTTTTCAACAAGGATTTCTCCAGTTTTCTCAAATCTAAGGATATTCACCATTACACCACGTACAGAAATCTCAAAGCCAGTGTGGTCGAGCGGTTCAACCGAACTTAGAAAACCCATATGTGGAAAGCGTTTACCGCTCAGGGCACGTATCGCTGGTTGGACATGTTACCAGAGCTAGTATCACGTTACAATGACACCAAACATAGAACGATTGGGACCAAGCCACGCCTCGTGACTAAAAATATTCAGCGATTGGATAAACTGTTTAACCCCATAATAACAGCCGATCCTAAACGTCACCGACTGAACATTGGGGATTTTGTTCGTGTGAGCAAATTTAAGTTTGCCTTCAATAAGGGCTACACGCCTCAGTGGGGGACTGAACTATTTCGAATTCGTCAAGTCAACTTGGACACTCCAGTCACCTATTTACTCGAGGACCTCAACCATCAACCCATAAAAGGTAGATTTTATCTCCATGAACTTCAGAAAACAGCATTTCCTAAGCATTATCTTGTGGAAAAAGTGTTGAAACAAAAAGGAAATAAACTCTACGTCAAATGGTTAGGGTTTAACTCGACGTTTAATTCAAGGATCAATAAATTACATGTTGTGTGAACCTGTGTACTTTTTATTCACACATGTTGTACACCTCCTATAGCTCTGTGTGTACAGCGCTCCGCGCTTCGTGCATGTTCATACATGTTTGTCTTTCCCTTTCCACCTGTGTTCTCTCATACATTACCCCTCCCCCCCCCTCCTCACCCCCCCTCCACCTCCCACCACTGCTGTTCGCAGCTCTTGCCTATCTATTGGTTGTGACATCATTCCCACAAGTTGCATCATACTTTTTACTGATTCAGCGATTCCCACGCTTTGAAGATTCTGTTATCAGGCACGTGGACAGCTAACGTCCAAGGTGAACACCTGTGGCAGATCAAATTTCACGTCAACTTGCATTTTGTCACGTACGAAGCAAAACAGGATGTCACTTGTTAACAGTTATCGCGCACGTGGACAGCTAACGTCCCAGGCGAACACCTGTGGTAGATCAAATTTCACATGGACTTGCATTTTGTCACGTACGAAGCAAGACAGGATGTCACTGGTTTAGCGTTCATGTGGTTTCACACATGTTCACATGCCTTTCACTCTTCCCTGCCACCACGATGGTCAGATTATTTCACCTTCAAGCGTTATGGTCATTTTTCCATTGCTCCTATTGTCAAGTCAGATCAACGCCTTCCAATAAGCTCAAATGACATTCACCTCCTGCTCGTCTGCAAGTTTGTTTTCTGTACTCGCTTCGACCAACATAGAACCAAGTTCTCATCACCGCTTACACGTTAGAGATCCCCTTCGAGGGTAAAATGTGTGAAAAAAAAAACGAAAGCTCGCTCTGTCATACACCGACCCACCGAAATTGCGATTGATCTATTAAGCATGGTCCTTGTGGTTAGCGACAGGTTCGTTGAAACACACACACACCCAGCCGTATCGTCTGTCTCAACCACCACGCTTCATGGACATTATAAACAAGTAAAGAAAAAGAAAAGGTTTTTTCAACATGTATGGCGTTAGGCCCTTTGTGAATTATTTTTTGGAAAAAAAATCTACCACATTTGAAAGGGGGGCGTTAGCCAGAGTCCTAGGACACCTCGTACACGTCTCTAGCGTTATTGGTTCGTGAAATATCAGTCAAAAACACAAAAAACACGTGTTTACCCCAAAATCGAGTTTCCAATTTTTTTAAAAATATAACGAGTGGTCCATAGCAAAGAGGACGTCACCCCGAGTCCTTGGACCCCTCGTACACGCCTCTATCATGATTGGTTCGCGAAATATTGCAAAAAATTTAAAATCATGGTTTTACCCCAAAACATTCTGTTTCCCTCATTCTCAAAAACTTTAACCTATTACCAAAATAAAGAGGGTTTCGAGAAAAGCCATTTGACACGTCATAGGACCAAATCCGACCATGCATTCGTGAAATATAGGAAAAAGTCTAAAATCATGGTTTTACCCTCAAAAAGCCTGTTTCCCTCATTCTCAAAACTTTAACCTATTAATAGCATATATAGAGCATCGAGACAAGCGATTTGACACGTCACACGTCCAAATCCCACCTTGCGTTCGAGAGATATCGGCAAACTTCGTAGGAAAGTAGGCGACTATCTGGTTCTCTCCTCACCACCAAAACCTCTTCTTATCAATCATTTTTTTCATAAAAGCTCGCCCTCTTACAAAAATCCCAAGTGCGCATGCGTAAAAAACAAAAACAAAAATGTTCATCCATAGCGGCATCCCGTAAAACGCATGCGCTATATGGGCAACAACGTTTAAGTTCATTTTAGCAGCGCACCTTATACATGTCGCATTTGAAAACAGACTTTCACTAAAAAAATTACAATTTCACCCCCTAGTAGGGGTAGGTTTTATTTAGGGATTGAAATGAATGGTCCATTGGAAAGAGGGCGTCAGCCCGAGTCCAACGACACCTCATTTGTCAAAATCGGACCATGCGTTTGAGAAATATTGACTTTGCCCCTGAATGTATTGCGGGTTAGTATGTGACGTCAGAGGGAGAGGTGGGGGGGGGGGGGGGGGCAGAACTCTCATCACTCCCCTACTCTTCTACTAACATCTAAATACTAAAATTCTGCTAACGAAACAATACTCTAGTTCTACTAATAACAAAATACTACCACTTAAACATTCACCAGGCACACTCATATGGACCCTAGCACACCGCAGGCTAATGAAACAATGAACTACGGTATATCTAATAAACAATGTAACTCTCACCAGATACACTCACATGGACCCTCCCCCACCACAAGCCAATGAAACAATGAACTAGCACTAAGAAACAATGTAAATGTCACCAGACACACTCATATGGACCCTCACACACCACAGGCTAATGAAACAATGAACTAGCAGTAATAAACAATGTTGTTTTAAGGGGCGAAACAACTAGGTCATCTGCCCCTATAATAGAGAAGATTGTATGATGATCCACTCTATTGTTCATCAACAGTTGTCCTCTCCGGTTTTCAATAACATGATTAGATATGCGTGGTTTGCTTCGAAACTTTGCGATGAAATAGAAATCTTCATGAACGTGAATAAAGTTTGTTTTCCAATCGATGTATTGAAAAAAAATTGCGAATGCAAAAATGCAGCTTGAACGGTGTGAGAGATGCCGCGAAAATTACTGTTTTCTCTGTTTTTATGATGCTTATCACTGTGGCTGGCGTTCAATTACACCCGATGTATAGAATAAACGAATACAGCTCGAATAATGAAGCATTCAATTTCCTAACCCACATTATCCAGTTCCGTCCCAACAATTTTGTTTGTTTTAGATTTACAAAGTAATTTTAATTGATTATAGTTAAAAATTGATATACATAATGTAGAGTTATTTTCAAATAGGAGATAATTAGAAATGAGACATGCGTTTTTTCATTGAAAATTATAAATACATATCTGTGAATTACTACAGACTTGATGCTTTTTATATTTCAATCACATTAGTAGTATATGAATTGAAAGAAAGAAAATATAGCACCCGAAGTGAGACTCGAACTAGCGTCCCGGCGATTACTAGGCCAGAACGTTACCGGGTGAGCCACGCGTCCTGCTCGAACTCGGTAACATCTTTACTGGATATGAAGCGTTCGGCAAACTTGGAAGTCGATTTTCTCGAGAATTTACGAATATGGCATCGAACGGCTTGGAGAAATTATTGTTCGAGGTCTGAACGTTACGTACCCGAAGCAGGAAAAATTACAAAAATCCGATTGCCGTAGGGTCCCTTTATCAGTGCTTGTTATTGACAACGCATCATACAACACGCAGAAAGAAAAGGCCCCAACATCAAATTCTAATAAGGATACAATGAAAAACTGGTTGCGGGTTAATAAAATCCCTTTTAACGATTCAATGCTGAAAGTTCCCCTTTATGAACTTATTAAAGTCCATAAGCCGCGACACAAAACCTACATAATAGATGAAATAATGGCCGCTAGTGGACACACTGTATTGAGACTGCCTCCATACCATGCAGATCTAAATCCCATAGAACTCGTCTGGTCTAAAGTAAACCACCTTAAAAATTAATGATGTCTAACGCCTTTGCGAACAGAGGTTTTCAGAGTTTCAGGAAAGTAATTGGATTAGCGTTTGTGATCACGTAGAGAAAATAGAAAATGTATTATAAACGAGAGGGAATAATAGAGGAGAGAATAGAATCGCTCGTAAGAACTAGTGCAAACAATGACAGCAGCAGTGGCAGTGAAAGTAAATCTGATGAAAGTGATAGTGATAGTGAAATGTCTGGAATCGAACCATTAGATGATTAATGACTACCCGTTGATTACTTTTAAAGTGAAGATTGAAGATGCATTGCCATTTACTTGGTTAATTATTATATTTATAATAATTAATAATTATAATTAATAATGGTTGATAGAAGGAAGCCTTTAGTTTCGCGTGACCATTAATCTTGCGATCATGAGCCACGGGACCTTCCTTTTACGTGGAATCCGAACCACAGGACATGGCATTTCACTTCGAAAATCTCACATGCATTGACCGGGAATCGAATCCGGCTCATCTTGGAGAGGCCTACAGCTTGACCACTGCGCCACCACGCCCCCTAATAATGGTTGAATAATAATAGCACACTGTATAACAACAACAAAAAACAACGTACCTGGAAGGCGTTGTCCGATTGTAAGGAAAGTACGTACGCAAAGACATTCGGACCGAACATGCAACTGATTGAAGCTCCGTGTCCAATGAATGAATAGCGGAAGCTCCCGCGCTTCCGAACTGCGCATGCATCAGGTGGATATAAGGCGCGATTCTGAAGCGTATGCTCAAACAAGACCGACTACAATATATTGTATAACAACAATATATTGTAGTCGGTCTTGGCTCAACGTAGCTGTTGTATTTGACTGCGATATCTGAACGTCGGCTGCAAGAATGCCACGCCGAAGGATTCGTGCTCATTACGAGCAGATGTCAGAGTTTGTAAGAGGTCGTGCGATCGGATAGAAAGAAGCTGGTTGGTCGAATCGAGCTGTCGCTGGACATTTGGGTCGAAGTGATGCGGCGATCAATCGATGCTGACAAGCGTGGGTCAGCAACGGCAGGCATCAGAGTCAGGACGGCAGTGGTCGACCGAGGTCCACAACTGCACGGGCAGACAGAGCGATTGTCAGAACAGCTGGCACAGCACCGGAGTCGTCGTTATCAGTAGGTAATAAAGAGCGGTTCTGGCACAGGGGCTAATGGGCAAGATGGCCGCCGCGCGCAATCACTCTATGTTATTCTTATGGAGGTGTCATTCAGAGCTGGCACAGGGGCTATTGGGCAAAATGGCCGCCACGGCCTGAGACCGTGGATTACGTCACAGGGAGAGGTCGGCCGTGTAGTTGTCAAATGGAATATTTATTATTATTATTATTATTATTAGGTAATTGTTAATTGATCATGTATAATCAAGACCAGCCTTATATTGTCCACTTCTTGGTGTAGTGGCTAGCATTCTTGGAGGTCATTCCTGAGGTTCGAATCCCGGCTCTGCCAAGAAATTTAATTTCTGGTCTCATGAGTGGAACGGGGTACACTCAGCCTTGTGAGGCAAAACTGACAAGATCTGGCTTTTGATTCATACCTCAACAATTCTGCCTAACCCAACTTCACCTAACCTAACCTAACCTAACTTCAAAGTCAAAGCAAATATGTAAGCAAATGTGAAAGCACACATAATAAACTAAGTTATAACCTAACCTAACTTCACCTAACCTAACCTCACCTAACCTGTCCTAACCTAACCTAACGTAACCTACCTAATTTAAAATTGCAACCAAAAAAAAATTAGCAAAAAGTATGAGAAAAAAGTAAGAGCAAATGTAAGAACACAAATAATAAACTTAGTTATAACCTAACCACACCTAACCTAACCTAACCTAACCTAACCTAACATAACCAAACTTCAAAGTGAGAGCAAAAATGTAAGAGCAAATGAGAGAGCACAAATAATAAACTTAGTTATAACCTAACCTAACCTAACCCACAGAAACCTCATTTTAAGATTTTAGATTTTACGTTTTAACATTTTAGATTTTTGATTTTTTCATTTTACATTTTTTAGATTTTACATTTTACATTTTTGATTTTTTGTATTTTAGATGTTAGTTTTTTTTAGATTTTACATTTTAAATTTAAGATTTTTTGATTTTAGATTTTACTTTTTACATTTTCCGAAAAGAGTAAACTACTAGGTCACATACCTAACCTCACCAAACCTAACTTTGCCAAACCTAACTTAAGCTAATTCAAAGGCTAATGCACATACACAAAGTATATAAGGGTACAAGCAACTATCCTTATGCTAGTTTTATAGGTTACTGTACAATATGATAACTACCCCAACCGTTTTTTTTTTCATTTTTTTGTTTACACATATGACAATTTTCCAATTTCCCATTTTCATTTTTTTTAATGTTAGTTTTAAGTTTTTCAATTTCATAACATGGAAACATGGATTTTGCATTATGTTGTTTACACATTTATCAATTTCACAATTTCCCATTTACAGTTCTTAAAATGTCAGTTTAAAGTTTTTCAATTTCATGATATAGAAACATGGATTTTCCAATTTGTTGTTTACACATTTGTCAATTTACCAAATTCCCATTTACAGTTTTTAAAATTTCAGTTTAATGGTTTTTTTTATTTTGTCAATATGGAAACATGGATTTTCTAATTTGTGTGTTTTACATGTTCATTTTGCATTAGGAGTGGAGAGAGGTGGGTAGTAATAGAAAATGTACAAGCAGTTTCCATACGGTACAATATTTTTTTATTTTAAATACATGTACACTATTTACACATAATACATTTTTATATATATTCCTTATTGTTATAAATTGTACACTTGTTTTTATTTTGTTTTCTATTTTATTTATTTTTGATTATGAATGCCATTTCTTATTTTGTTTTTTTTATTTTTGTAGTGCTATTGTTTTATTTCCTAAATTGTTTTGTTTTATGTATTTGCTAGTTGCAGGCAGAAGATTTTGATATTCATAACTTAACTCTTTAAGCATGGTTAATGATTGAGTAATGACCATAGGCATGTGTACCTATACCATCAGCATCAATCACTCTTTTATCATCACCAGGACACAAAGCAATTTTGTTTAGTCTTATAGATGATATGTCATGTTGTTTAGAAGCGATAATGTTCATGGGTATTCTTTTTACATTGTTTTTCATGACACAATCCTTATAATCTTGAAAGCTTATACAATTTTTGACAACACCTCTGTTAATACCTTGAATCTTTTTGATTTCTTTACCATTTATGTCTAATGCGTACATTTTAGCTCTAAGTCCAACAAATGCTTTTATAATTTGTCCACAAGCCTCGTCTTTAAATTTCCCCAACGTTTTCTTGTTTGATGTAGAGTAACATATGTGATTAGTAGGATAATCTGATGTGTCCAGGTGTTGTAGGAAATCCAACTTGTCTTGATATACATCTGGGGTGTTAACCAAATATATGAACGAGTCGGTATCCATATACATGAGTTTAAGATTGTTCATTCCATAATAGGGTAGCAGGACATCATAGTGGTGGGAATACATTAGAGTTTTTGAAATATCCAGTATACACATTCCAATATATATAGGCTTATTGAATACAATGTTACGTTTAGACATGTGGAAAGCAGCTAGGTTAGGGCCATAAATTGTTCTGTCGATAAATGTCGGCTTTGCTATTAGCTTTTCTGCCTGTTTGCTGTCAGTCACAAGACGTATGTCTATTCTTTTACGGATATTTTCCATTGTTTTCCCAAAAATGGCATTGTTGAATAATTTGTACAGATTTTTCTCAAAATCATTTTTGGCTTGTTTTCGAAGGTTGTTATTAAAATCAACGTATGCCTTTAACCAAGGTCTTTGTTTAAACTTTAACACACGATGAATTTTTATCAATTTTATTCCATGATCTAAAGCCTGTTTTAATGCCATGTAGTGAACAACATATCGCCTTCGATTTCCAAGATGAGGAATTCGTTTTTTTCAGAGACGAATCCTTAGGTTGTGTACACTCTGGTAGGAAAGGTAAATCGTTGTGTAGATCATGAAGGTCAGATGGGTAATCAACATCAACGTCTAGAATGTATCCCACAGGATCGTCTTTCTTTAGTTTTTCTAGATCAACAGTATCTGGAGAAACCCACTGAAATCCACCATAAGGAAGGGAGTGACACATAGCCCACCCGTATTGGTTGTTGGCATCATCATAGGTAATAAACTGCGATGGTTTCTCAGAATCATAGGTTTCCATGTATTTATTGTTAGCTTCAGCATACCGATGAGACACCTGGCATATGCCTCCACGTATTCCAGACTCGATTAAAAGAATCTGATCGTAATCCTGTAGCAATTCCAGTTCAATGCCTGTGTAAAGGAGCATTGCCTCGAAACTTAAACCAGGCGAAGTAAAAAAGTGTGCAGCATCCACTCGGTGTGTTTCTAGTGTTTTGTTTCTAAAGGTTTCAAAGCTGTCTGCAAGAAGGAGTACATCTGAAGTTAGGTAGAGGTCACTATATTCCCCTAGAGTTTTAATGTTGAACTGATTCCAGACACTTTTGGCATGTTCATAGTCTTCTTGACTAACATCTTCTTGACTTAATTTGTTAAAGAATGCCTCTTTTGGAGGTAAACACGTTTCACTTAACTTTTCCCATGAGTCAATGTAGTCATAACAAAATACCCCTTTACGAGTCATGAGCATTGCATTTTCTTTTCCAAAGTACTTGTCTGTTTCAGGGTATGATGTTAAGTTGGAAACTAAGTTTTCCAAACTACTCGGCATTAACCGAAACGTATCCACAAATCTAAGCTTAACATTTCCTACATATTTGGTAAAGGAAATGTACTTTTCTTTGGAGTTAGCGATAACATCCACTCTCTCAGTAGTACATCCCAATTGCTTTACAATGAAATTTGCGTCGTAGCCACTCATATTATGTAGAAACACAGGAACGGGGTTTCGTGTTTTACACCTCAAATTACAGTTATTGTGAGCACTTCCACGGGATTCCCCTGTAATATGGCAGTGGTCTCGAACTTTCCAGTCCTGTTGGGTAAATGGTTTTTGACACAAATAACAGGTTTCAGAACATTGGAACTCTGCTTCTTGAGCCTGAGTTAAGGCCTTTGGAACATTTAAGCTGTAAAGTCTATCAATTTCATTAGCTATTGAGATCAAACAGTCCATAAACTTTCCTGCAGCGTCAGGTCCACGATAAATAACAGGTTGGCTTGAAAGGTTTGTCTTTATGTGTTCCACAGCAGGTGAGGGTTTAACGTATATACCAAAGCTCATAGGAACATGACTCTGGTATGGCACTGTATAACTTGCTTTAGGATTGGGTAAACATGTTTGATAGGGTAAGAGTATACTTTCAAAATCTGCATAGATAACGTAAGGTATTCTCAGCATTTTTTCAACGTTTAAAAATTTGACAATGGGGTTTTTAATAGGCATTTCAACCCTAGCAATGTCATGCTGGACACACAAAGCTCTATGTTCTTTCAATTTTTCCATTCCTTGTTGACCATATCGATTATCAAAGTGTGTAAAACACCGTTTACACGTATATATTTTATGTTCATAGCGGGTAATCTGATGTCTTACTAGTTTATCAAAATCTTTGATAAAGACGTAGTGGTTCTGGCCGGATGATGAACTTAGCAGAAGGAGGTCGCGATGGTCTTGCATCTCTTGATCCACAACCTTTAGAGGGAACAATTTGTTGTCTTGTTCCAATCCAAATACATTAATGGATATATCGTTGGCTTTTTCAAATTTGGGAATGTCAACTAGCGATGTAGGAAACGATATTACAGAAAAATCATACTTGTTGTCCAGGTCCTTGTATTTACTAATGCGATGAGCATTCTTTTTAACCAGTTTTGCTAAAATGGCATACATAAAACACTTTTCATCATTCAAATTTTCAGGATTAATGCAGGCTTTTCTTGCTTGTATAGCTGCTGGTAATGGAATATATGTGCTTCCACGCAAGGGATTGTACTTATTTATTTTCAATCGTACTCCTTCCACTGCTAACAAAGCCCAATTACTGCCTTTTAGCTCAGATTCCTCCATTTCCGTAGTTAACTTTGTAAATTGTGTTTCCAAGAAACTACTTAAGTCCGTTTCCAAAAATAGGGCCTGATTTCGTGTTTTAAATGCACGATCTGTAATTTCATTGGTAGATGTATGAATGAATCTACATTCAGCCACAAGATTAACTTTTATCGACTTGTGCATTGCTAGTTCTTTCTGCATAGCTTGTATTATTTGCTGTTTGGACTCTTTAAGGTATGAATTTAAATCCTTGCACGTATCGCAACGAATGAAATAGGATTTAAGTCGACCTCCAAAAGATGTCTCATATTCAATAAGTCCATTTTTATCAGGGACCAATGACAGTAGGTAATGTTTTGTAGGCTCTGCTTTTTGTCTTTTAGCTGCCGACACAACATTACAACATTCTTCATGACGACGTCCATTGTAGGCATTGTTGAATGTACTACCACAGGTCTTGCACTCATGAAATTCACCACACGATACTTCATGTCGCTTCCTATGATAGTCTCGAAGAAAAGTCTTTCCACACTCTTTACACATATAGCTAGGAATGGCTTCTTCCATTATGATTGTTGATTTCTGCAAACAGCTGCTTACTGCGTATCACAGGGCTAGAGGTTGGTCGGTGAGACGGTCTTTCACGATGTGAACACCGTGAGAGGTAGTAGTCAACTGGTGATATTCTTGTTAAGGGTCCACTAACATACCCCTAGTCTAGACCAACAGCTCTTTACAGCGTATGACAAGGCTGTAGACTGGACAGTGAGACGGTCTTTCACGATGTGAACACTGTAACAAGTAGTAGTCAACTGATTATATACTTGCTAAGGGTTCTCTAATATACAATAGTCAAGACCAACAGCTACTTACTGTGTAGTACAAGGCTGTACAATAGTTGTTTTGACAGTCTTTCACGATGTGGTCACTGTGAATGGTGGTAGTCAACTGATGATATTCTTGATAAGGGTCTCTAATGTACCCCTGGTTAAGGGTAACAGCTGCTCACTGCTTATGACAAAGCTAAAGACTGGTTGCTTCAACGGTCTTTCACAATGTAAACACTGTGACAGGTAGTAGTCAACTGAAAATATTCTTATGGCCTACTCAAGGTTATCAGGTACTTACTGCATATCAAAAGGCTGTACACTCATGTGTGTTAGGCACTCTTTCTTGCTAAGGACCCCAATATTCCCTACACAAGGCTATACATGTTAGTTCTAAACACTTAGTGATTAATTGTATATTCAATTTTTGTACAAAGCTTATACAAGCACGTTTTTATGAGGTAAAACTTTGTTAAATAGCTGCATGCGACACACAAAGTATGTTGCCGCTATCTAGCGGTGACTATGAGAACTACTTGAACAACCAGCATGCTACCTAGCGCTCCATTTCAACACTCGCTCACTGAACGACCAGCATGCTATCTAGCGGTCGATAGCAATACTCCTCAACTACCAGCCTGCTATCTATCGGTCAATATGACAACTCACTCAACTACCAACATGCTACATGGCTTTTTGGTCAGTTTTTTGTTGGCTTTTTTTGGTCAGTTTCTGTTGGCTTTTATTGGCTTTTGTAGGCTTTTTTGTTGGCTTTTGTTGGCTTTTGTATTAGCTCTTTCATATTTGCTCTTGCTTGTGGGGGCTTATTATTTGGTCTTGGAAAGTATGTCAGTCCTTTTTTTATGGCTGCAAAATGCTTACAGCCATGTTTGTAAGCAGCAACAACAACAACACACAATATTCCAAAACAATCCAAAGTACTCTAAGGTTTATCAATGACTCTCAACTCTTACACTTACCTCTATCCCATGCCTAGTCAAAAATAGTGTATTTTTCAAATTTTTCAAAAAATATTTGGAAAGTAGGCTATACCATTAAACTAAAAATCCTAAAAAGACATATGTTAACTCCAACACCTACCTCTATACCATTCTTAGTCCAAAAATAGTGTATTTTTAAATTTTCCAAAAACATATTTCCAAAATGGGTTATATTTCCAAAATTAAAAAGTTTACAAAAATGTTTGTTTGACAGAAATGAATGGCCTTTACCCCCTCTACCACGGTACCAAGTCCCAGGTCTCTAGGACAACAAAAATACAATTTTGAAAATGGGCTTTATTTCCAAAATTAAGAATTTTACAAACAAGTTTGTCTAACGTAAATCAATGGTCTTTACCCCTTCTATTCCCATACCAAGTCTCAGGTCACTAGGTCAAGAAAATAAAATTTTTAAAAAATGGTCACTATTTTGGAAACTAGGAATTCTACAAAAAAGTTTGTTTAACATAAATGAAAGGTCTCTATCCCCTCTACCGGTAAACCAAGTTACAGGTCTGTAGGACAAAAATGAAAAACGTTCAACTGGGAAAGTAGGCGATTTTTCATAAAACCAAACATTCTAAAAAGTGTTCTATGGGCTTAAAATAATGGCCTCTATGTCCTTTATTTTTTATAATAAAACTTTATTATTTTTTACATTTTTTTGAAAAAAGTTCAATTTTGAAATTTTTATATTTTGGAAACTAGAAAGTTTACAAAAATGTTTGTTTGACGTAAATGACTGCCCCTGACCCCATCTACTACCAAAATAAATTTCAATTCGCTAGGACAAAAAACAACAGTAGTGGAGTGATGATGGTTCTAAATAGTGTCATGGCCGCCGCGTGAGTCCACGCGACGACCATGACACTGGTTAGAAGCACCACCACTCCACTACTGTTTTTTTTGTCCTAGCGAATTGAAATTTATTTTGGTAGTAGATGGGGTCAGGGGCAGTCATTTACGTCAAACAAACATTTTTGTAAACTTTCTAGTTTCCAAAATATAAAAATTTCAAAATTGAACTTTTTTCAAAAAAATGTAAAAAATAAAAAAGTTTTATTATAAAAAATAAAGGACATAGAGGCCATTATTTTAAGCCCATAGAACACTTTTTAGAATGTTTGGTTTTATGAAAAATCGCCTACTTTCCCAGTTGAACGTTTTTCATTTTTGTCCTACAGACCTGTAACTTGGTTTACCGGTAGAGGGGATAGAGACCTTTCATTTATGTTAAACAAACTTTTTTGTAGAATTCCTAGTTTCCAAAATAGTGACCATTTTTTAAAAATTTTATTTTCTTGACCTAGTGACCTGAGACTTGGTATGGGAATAGAAGGGGTAAAGACCATTGATTTACGTTAGACAAACTTGTTTGTAAAATTCTTAATTTTGGAAATAAAGCCCATTTTCAAAATTGTATTTTTGTTGTCCTAGAGACCTGGGACTTGGTACCGTGGTAGAGGGGGTAAAGGCCATTCATTTCTGTCAAACAAACATTTTTGTAAACTTTTTAATTTTGGAAATATAACCCATTTTGGAAATATGTTTTTGGAAAATTTAAAAATACACTATTTTTGGACTAAGAATGGTATAGAGGTAGGTGTTGGAGTTAACATATGTCTTTTTAGGATTGTTAGTTTAATGGTATAGCCTACTTTCCAAATATTTTTTGAAAAATTTGAAAAATACACTATTTTTGACTAGGCATGGGATAGAGGTAAGTGTAAGAGTTGAGAGTCATTGATAAACCTTAGAGTACTTTGGATTGTTTTGGAATATTGTGTGTTGTTGTTGTTGCTGCTTACAAACATGGCTGTAAGCATTTTGCAGCCATAAAAAAAGGACTGACATACTTTCCAAGACCAAATAATAAGCCCCCACAAGCAAGAGCAAATATGAAAGAGCTAATACAAAAGCCAACAAAAGCCAACAAAAGCCAACAAAAAAGCCTACAAAAGCCAACAAAAGCCAATAAAAGCCAACAGAAACTGACCAAAAAAAGCCAACAAAAAACTGACCAAAAAAGCCATGTAGCATGTTGGTAGTTGAGTGAGTTGTCATATTGACCGATAGATAGCAGGCTGGTAGTTGAGGAGTATTGCTATCGACCGCTAGATAGCATGCTGGTCGTTCAGTGAGCGAGTGTTGAAATGGAGCGCTAGGTAGCATGCTGGTTGTTCAAGTAGTTCTCATAGTCACCGCTAGATAGCGGCAACATACTTTGTGTGTCGCATGCAGCTATTTAACAAAGTTTTACCTCATAAAAACGTGCTTGTATAAGCTTTGTACAAAAATTGAATATACAATTAATCACTAAGTGTTTAGAACTAACATGTATAGCCTTGTGTAGGGAATATTGGGGTCCTTAGCAAGAAAGAGTGCCTAACACACATGAGTGTACAGCCTTTTGATATGCAGTAAGTACCTGATAACCTTGAGTAGGCCATAAGAATATTTTCAGTTGACTACTACCTGTCACAGTGTTTACATTGTGAAAGACCGTTGAAGCAACCAGTCTTTAGCTTTGTCATAAGCAGTGAGCAGCTGTTACCCTTAACCAGGGGTACATTAGAGACCCTTATCAAGAATATCATCAGTTGACTACCACCATTCACAGTGACCACATCGTGAAAGACTGTCAAAACAACTATTGTACAGCCTTGTACTACACAGTAAGTAGCTGTTGGTCTTGACTATTGTATATTAGAGAACCCTTAGCAAGTATATAATCAGTTGACTACTACTTGTTACAGTGTTCACATCGTGAAAGACCGTCTCACTGTCCAGTCTACAGCCTTGTCATACGCTGTAAAGAGCTGTTGGTCTAGACTAGGGGTATATTAGTGGACCCTTAACAAGAATATCACCAGTTGACTACTACCTCTCACGGTGTTCACATCGTGAAAGACCGTCTCACCGACCAACCTCTAGCCCTGTGATACGCAGTAAGCAGCTGTTTGCAGAAATCAACAATCATAATGGAAGAAGCCATTCCTAGCTATATGTGTAAAGAGTGTGGAAAGACTTTTCTTCGAGACTATCATAGGAAGCGACATGAAGTATCGTGTGGTGAATTTCATGAGTGCAAGACCTGTGGTAGTACATTCAACAATGCCTACAATGGACGTCGTCATGAAGAATGTTGTAATGTTGTGTCGGCAGCTAAAAGACAAAAAGCAGAGCCTACAAAACATTACCTACTGTCATTGGTCCCTGATAAAAATGGACTTATTGAATATGAGACATCTTTTGGAGGTCGACTTAAATCCTATTTCATTCGTTGCGATACGTGCAAGGATTTAAATTCATACCTTAAAGAGTCCAAACAGCAAATAATACAAGCTATGCAGAAAGAACTAGCAATGCACAAGTCGATAAAAGTTAATCTTGTGGCTGAATGTAGATTCATTCATACATCTACCAATGAAATTACAGATCGTGCATTTAAAACACGAAATCAGGCCCTATTTTTGGAAACGGACTTAAGTAGTTTCTTGGAAACACAATTTACAAAGTTAACTACGGAAATGGAGGAATCTGAGCTAAAAGGCAGTAATTGGGCTTTGTTAGCAGTGGAAGGAGTACGATTGAAAATAAATAAGTACAATCCCTTGCGTGGAAGCACATATATTCCATTACCAGCAGCTATACAAGCAAGAAAAGCCTGCATTAATCCTGAAAATTTGAATGATGAAAAGTGTTTTATGTATGCCATTTTAGCAAAACTGGTTAAAAAGAATGCTCATCGCATTAGTAAATACAAGGACCTGGACAACAAGTATGATTTTTCTGTAATATCGTTTCCTACATCGCTAGTTGACATTCCCAAATTTGAAAAAGCCAACGATATATCCATTAATGTATTTGGATTGGAACAAGACAACAAATTGTTCCCTCTAAAGGTTGTGGATCAAGAGATGCAAGACCATCGCGACCTCCTTCTGCTAAGTTCATCATCCGGCCAGAACCACTACGTCTTTATCAAAGATTTTGATAAACTAGTAAGACATCAGATTACCCGCTATGAACATAAAATATATACGTGTAAACGGTGTTTTACACACTTTGATAATCGATATGGTCAACAAGGAATGGAAAAATTGAAAGAACATAGAGCTTTGTGTGTCCAGCATGACATTGCTAGGGTTGAAATGCCTATTAAAAACCCCATTGTCAAATTTTTAAACGTTGAAAAAATGCTGAGAATACCTTACGTTATCTATGCAGATTTTGAAAGTATACTCTTACCCTATCAAACATGTTTACCCAATCCTAAAGCAAGTTATACAGTGCCATACCAGAGTCATGTTCCTATGAGCTTTGGTATATACGTTAAACCCTCACCTGCTGTGGAACACATAAAGACAAACCTTTCAAGCCAACCTGTTATTTATCGTGGACCTGACGCTGCAGGAAAGTTTATGGACTGTTTGATCTCAATAGCTAATGAAATTGATAGACTTTACAGCTTAAATGTTCCAAAGGCCTTAACTCAGGCTCAAGAAGCAGAGTTCCAATGTTCTGAAACCTGTTATTTGTGTCAAAAACCATTTACCCAACAGGACTGGAAAGTTCGAGACCACTGCCATATTACAGGGGAATCCCGTGGAAGTGCTCACAATAACTGTAATTTGAGGTGTAAAACACGAAACCCCGTTCCTGTGTTTCTACATAATATGAGTGGCTACGACGCAAATTTCATTGTAAAGCAATTGGGATGTACTACTGAGAGAGTGGATGTTATCGCTAACTCCAAAGAAAAGTACATTTCCTTTACCAAATATGTAGGAAATGTTAAGCTTAGATTTGTGGATACGTTTCGGTTAATGCCGAGTAGTTTGGAAAACTTAGTTTCCAACTTAACATCATACCCTGAAACAGACAAGTACTTTGGAAAAGAAAATGCAATGCTCATGACTCGTAAAGGGGTATTTTGTTATGACTACATTGACTCATGGGAAAAGTTAAGTGAAACGTGTTTACCTCCAAAAGAGGCATTCTTTAACAAATTAAGTCAAGAAGATGTTAGTCAAGAAGACTATGAACATGCCAAAAGTGTCTGGAATCAGTTCAACATTAAAACTCTAGGGGAATATAGTGACCTCTACCTAACTTCAGATGTACTCCTTCTTGCAGACAGCTTTGAAACCTTTAGAAACAAAACACTAGAAACACACCGAGTGGATGCTGCACACTTTTTTACTTCGCCTGGTTTAAGTTTCGAGGCAATGCTCCTTTACACAGGCATTGAACTGGAATTGCTACAGGATTACGATCAGATTCTTTTAATCGAGTCTGGAATACGTGGAGGCATATGCCAGGTGTCTCATCGGTATGCTGAAGCTAACAATAAATACATGGAAACCTATGATTCTGAGAAACCATCGCAGTTTATTACCTATGATGATGCCAACAACCAATACGGGTGGGCTATGTGTCACTCCCTTCCTTATGGTGGATTTCAGTGGGTTTCTCCAGATACTGTTGATCTAGAAAAACTAAAGAAAGACGATCCTGTGGGATACATTCTAGACGTTGATGTTGATTACCCATCTGACCTTCATGATCTACACAACGATTTACCTTTCCTACCAGAGTGTACACAACCTAAGGATTCGTCTCTGAAAAAACGAATTCCTCATCTTGGAAATCGAAGGCGATATGTTGTTCACTACATGGCATTAAAACAGGCTTTAGATCATGGAATAAAATTGATAAAAATTCATCGTGTGTTAAAGTTTAAACAAAGACCTTGGTTAAAGGCATACGTTGATTTTAATAACAACCTTCGAAAACAAGCCAAAAATGATTTTGAGAAAAATCTGTACAAATTATTCAACAATGCCATTTTTGGGAAAACAATGGAAAATATCCGTAAAAGAATAGACATACGTCTTGTGACTGACAGCAAACAGGCAGAAAAGCTAATAGCAAAGCCGACATTTATCGACAGAACAATTTATGGCCCTAACCTAGCTGCTTTCCACATGTCTAAACGTAACATTGTATTCAATAAGCCTATATATATTGGAATGTGTATACTGGATATTTCAAAAACTCTAATGTATTCCCACCACTATGATGTCCTGCTACCCTATTATGGAATGAACAATCTTAAACTCATGTATATGGATACCGACTCGTTCATATATTTGGTTAACACCCCAGATGTATATCAAGACAAGTTGGATTTCCTACAACACCTGGACACATCAGATTATCCTACTAATCACATATGTTACTCTACATCAAACAAGAAAACGTTGGGGAAATTTAAAGACGAGGCTTGTGGACAAATTATAAAAGCATTTGTTGGACTTAGAGCTAAAATGTACGCATTAGACATAAATGGTAAAGAAATCAAAAAGATTCAAGGTATTAACAGAGGTGTTGTCAAAAATTGTATAAGCTTTCAAGATTATAAGGATTGTGTCATGAAAAACAATGTAAAAAGAATACCCATGAACATTATCGCTTCTAAACAACATGACATATCATCTATAAGACTAAACAAAATTGCTTTGTGTCCTGGTGATGATAAAAGAGTGATTGATGCTGATGGTATAGGTACACATGCCTATGGTCATTACTCAATCATTAACCATGCTTAAAGAGTTAAGTTATGAATATCAAAATCTTCTGCCTGCAACTAGCAAATACATAAAACAAAACAATTTAGGAAATAAAACAATAGCACTACAAAAATAAAAAAAAACAAAATAAGAAATGGCATTCATAATCAAAAATAAATAAAATAGAAAACAAAATAAAAACAAGTGTACAATTTATAACAATAAGGAATATATATAAAAATGTATTATGTGTAAATAGTGTACATGTATTTAAAATAAAAAAATATTGTACCGTATGGAAACTGCTTGTACATTTTCTATTACTACCCACCTCTCTCCACTCCTAATGCAAAATGAACATGTAAAACACACAAATTGGAAAATCCATGTTTCCATATTGACAAAATAAAAAAAACCATTAAACTGAAATTTTAAAAACTGTAAATGGGAATTTGGTAAATTGACAAATGTGTAAACAACAAATTGGAAAATCCATGTTTCTATATCATGAAATTGAAAAACTTTAAACTGACATTTTAAGAACTGTAAATGGGAAATTGTGAAATTGATAAATGTGTAAACAACATAATGCAAAATCCATGTTTCCATGTTATGAAATTGAAAAACTTAAAACTAACATTAAAAAAAATGAAAATGGGAAATTGGAAAATTGTCATATGTGTAAACAAAAAAATGAAAAAAAAAACGGTTGGGGTAGTTATCATATTGTACAGTAACCTATAAAACTAGCATAAGGATAGTTGCTTGTACCCTTATATACTTTGTGTATGTGCATTAGCCTTTGAATTAGCTTAAGTTAGGTTTGGCAAAGTTAGGTTTGGTGAGGTTAGGTATGTGACCTAGTAGTTTACTCTTTTCGGAAAATGTAAAAAGTAAAATCTAAAATCAAAAAATCTTAAATTTAAAATGTAAAATCTAAAAAAAACTAACATCTAAAATACAAAAAATCAAAAATGTAAAATGTAAAATCTAAAAAATGTAAAATGAAAAAATCAAAAATCTAAAATGTTAAAACATAAAATCTAAAATCTTAAAATGAGGTTTCTGTGGGTTAGGTTAGGTTAGGTTATAACTAAGTTTATTATTTGTGCTCTCTCATTTGCTCTTACATTTTTGCTCTCACTTTGAAGTTTGGTTATGTTAGGTTAGGTTAGGTTAGGTTAGGTTAGGTTAGGTGTGGTTAGGTTATAACTAAGTTTATTATTTGTGTTCTTACATTTGCTCTTACTTTTTTCTCATACTTTTTGCTAATTTTTTTTTGGTTGCAATTTTAAATTAGGTAGGTTACGTTAGGTTAGGTTAGGACAGGTTAGGTGAGGTTAGGTTAGGTGAAGTTAGGTTAGGTTATAACTTAGTTTATTATGTGTGCTTTCACATTTGCTTACATATTTGCTTTGACTTTGAAGTTAGGTTAGGTTAGGTTAGGTGAAGTTGGGTTAGGCAGAATTGTTGAGGTATGAATCAAAAGCCAGATCTTGTCAGTTTTGCCTCACAAGGCTGAGTGTACCCCGTTCCACTCATGAGACCAGAAATTAAATTTCTTGGCAGAGCCGGGATTCGAACCTCAGGAATGACCTCCAAGAATGCTAGCCACTACACCAAGAAGTGGACAATATAAGGCTGGTCTTGATTATACATGATCAATTAACAATTACCTAATAATAATAATAATAATAATAAATATTCCATTTGACAACTACACGGCCGACCTCTCCCTGTGACGTAATCCACGGTCTCAGGCCGTGGCGGCCATTTTGCCCAATAGCCCCTGTGCCAGCTCTGAATGACACCTCCATAAGAATAACATAGAGTGATTGCGCGCGGCGGCCATCTTGCCCATTAGCCCCTGTGCCAGAACCGCTCTTTATTACCTACTGTTATCAACGATCCAGCGTGTGACCCGCACACATGTGTCCACCATGACCATCAACAGACGCCTGGGCGACAAGAATTTGCACTCGCACCGCCCTCTACACCGCTTACCACTCACCCCTATTCACCGTCAAGTCAGATTACAGTGGTGCCGCGCTCGAGCAACATGGAACTGCGCTGACTGGGAAGTTTAGTCTTTAGTGACGAGTCCCGTTTCCAACGGTGCTCTGACGACAACCGCAGACGTGTTTGGAAACGTCCAGGCCAGCGTGGAGATCCTGCCTTGACTATCGCACGCCACACAGCCCCACAACAGGAGGTGATGGTATGGGGTGCCATCTCCTTTGATAGCCGGACTCCTCTGGTAGTCATTCCTGGCACACTGACAGCACAGCGGCCGGTTGTGTTACCGTTCCTTCAGCGATACCCAGGCCTTACTTTCCAACAGGATAATGCCCGGCCGCACACGGCACGTGTTGCTATGGACTGTCTTCAAGCTTGCTCTATCCTTCCTTGGCCAACTCGGTCGCCTGATCTCTCTCCCATAGAGCACATTTGGGACGTCATGGGAAGGCGATTGCGAACATCCCTGAATGACGCCGATTTAGCCAAACAGTTGAAGACCATTTGGCACGAAATTCCGCAGGACACCATCCGGGAACTTTATCAGTCCATGCCACGTCGAATGACAGCTTGCTTCCAGGCCAGGGGTGGACCAACATCTTATTGACGTCCTCACTTTGTAACGCTCGAACTCTGCAAAAAATCAATAGATTGTTGTTCTTCACGTTTGATAGTTTGCTTTTCTATGTCTGTTCCTCACATCCACCGATTTTTATCGCCATCGGACAATTCCTTCCTGGTGCGTAGTTTTTTTTTTTTTTTTTTTTTTGTTATACAGTGTACATAGTTGTTTCCAGATCGCAAATAGGAGCTTCCGTTCAAGAGGAAACAGAAAAAAGAAATTGCCTCACTTCGGTGCTGCTACGTGGTGTCAGAATTACAACCTAAAAATCGGGACATTTAGCCTTAAGGTCTGGCTACTATATAACTGCCCAAAAGTGCAGTCTCCTCCCCAATCACCCAACTTAAACCCTATCGAGAATCTGTGGGATTATCTGGAAAGAGCTGTTACGAGATAAATTACAGGAAGAATGAAAAAAAACTCGTTGGACTTCACTAAAAAATAGTAATCAGCACGCCAAATCGACTGCGTTAGGTCCTGAAACAAAGAGGACACGCTACTGTCTACTGACAATTGTCCATTGTTGTACACTCTCTTTAATTTAGCATTTCATGGCACAGTGTCCGAATATGTTTGTTGTAGCAAAATCGTCGCTATTTACGTTGAAAGTGCAATCGCAAGTTACTTAATGTAGCCTATATAAAACAGAAGTGAGCCTGTCGTTGTGTCATTTACATACTGTATACGTCTTACTTGGGTCATTGTGATTTTCTTCGTACCTATGTATTGTATGCTCAAAACAGTCATACATAGTACAATATTCACCATGTCGGAATATTTCTGTGACTGTGTATAGATGTCTGCAAGGAATATAGTACGGGAGAGAACCGACAGCCACAGTATATGAGGCTGCACCTCGCTCTTGTTCTATGCTATATATATCCTCAATGCCAACCAATACATTTAATTTTCTCCACGGCCGCAATATTTCACGGTAAAATTAGCAAATGGGCTCGCTGACTGAAGGTCAAGAAAACTGCATCCAGCTGTAGGCAAGCTGTGTAAGCAGTGTTTTAGTTACAACCAGCATTTCAGCCCGGCGCAGCGTTGCCCGTATTAGGAGAGGATCTGGCCTAACAGTCCGTTGAAGTCATGTTTAATACTCCCTGTGCCGTAAATCCCCCCCTCAGCAATGTTTTCGAATAAATGCATCCCTTGGTATGCCATGAAAAAATAATATAATCTTTCCCAAATGTTCACTATTTTCGGAACGGCCGTTTTGAAGCCCCTTCTCGCAGTCGTCGTCTGAATTTCCGAGCATAAAACAATAGTTACGTTGTGCCCTGGACAGAATATTACTGTGATATCTCTATAAACTGCATGGGAATTCGTAGTAGAAGGCACCACTAAGTTACAAATGCATTGTGATACAAAGAGTTATTGTTGATTCTTTAGGGGCTTTGCTGCATCGTGGTGATGTAACCTCATGTACTTGGGTGTGTGTATAGAATTTGACTGACAACCTGTGACGTCTGTACTAGTGTAAGTATTTGTAATTGAGTTTGGATTTGGGCCATGGCCGTAAGTAAGTACCATTCCATCATTTGCCTTGATTAGAAGTAGGGAAACCAACTTCCAGGATGTCTGAGGTAGAAATCGAACCGCCTCTTCTCAGCTTTGTCTCACGAGGCTAAGTATACCCCGTTCCAGTCCTCAGACCAGAATTAAATTTATTGGCAGAGTCGGGAATCGAACCCGGACCTCCGCGGTGACTACGGAACGGGGCGGTCAATGTGATACAAGGTGGCGAGGGGATTAAGAGCAAACCCCCAATCCGGTAGTAAGGCAATAGCTCATCTCAGAAATGTATGTATTTATCGTATGGCTTTTAGTGCCGGGAGAGTCCGAGGACATGTTCGGCTCGCCTGAGTCTGTAGCTGCTTCCAGCGGACACCGCTAGGGTGAGCTACAAGTTCCGTTCAATTTCAAGCAGTTCCAACTTTCGCTACCAGATATCAATGATACCTAGTGGTGAACTTTTATAGAGCGTTCCGACGAAATATATCATAACAATTTTGCTTCACACAAGTTTAGTCTGTGGAAGGATCTTTTACATGTCATAAATCTATGAAATGGGACCGCCGGCTTTACTTCCCCTCCGAAGGACGGCATACTGATTGAACGCTCGAGACGGCCGCAAATCACGCAGCACTCCCGCGATAAGGCACATCCTTCTTACAGACCTGTATTCATGTTCAATCGCTACAGAAGAACAAAAGTTTGCTTCGTTTTCTTGGTAACTAGCGTAAGTGCAGGAAAACGATGAGTCACAATTTAGTTTGTGCAGTTCACAACAAGAGTGTGAAAAGCAGTATTTCCATTTCTGAAATATTTGATGATAATGTTAGCTTGACGAACGGAACTCGGTCATCCAATTTAGGCCCTTGAAGTGTTTTATTTAAAGTATAGATAATTCATGTATATTATTTCATTTAATTTCAGGCACTAGGAAATGAATTGTAACTCCTCGCCCAACCTAATTTGGGCACACTGGTGTAGACCGACTGAAAAGCCTCAACTAATACATTACTCTTAGCCAGTAATAAAAAAAAAAGCTTTTAATGTTTCAATTAAATTTTGTGACGCATGTATATTTTGTTCATTGCTTAGAAATGTATAGTTTTTGTTCAACTAGCCTATAATAATAATAATAATAATAATAATAATAATAATAATTGAATCTAGGTTGGTTGGTAATTTATTTTAGGGGATTTGGAACATCTTGGTCATCAACCCCGTGTAGTTGGGAGTGTGCTGAATGTAACTGATAACCTGTATTTATGTGATGACTGTAGTAGTGTGTATTAGGGACAGGGATGAGGTAGGCGCCCCGGATATCTCTTCTCTCTATATATAAAATGAAAGTTTGTCTGTTTTTTCTGAATTTCCACGGAAATTTGCTATATTTGCGCGTTTCAGGCTGTTTTATGACGGATGCGCGCAAAAATAATTTTTTTGTCTGTCTGTCTGTCTGTCTGTCTGTCGACAACTTCTACGAGTCCTTATAACTTGAGAACGGCTGGGTGGATCAACGTAAAATTTGATACAGATATCCATCAGAGGCACCACACTAATCATTGATGTAACTCTTCTCCGTACCTCTCATAAAAGGGGCCCTACCCCCTTAAAATACACGCTGAAATAGGCGTAGAAGGGTGAAACAAAGCTCATTTTCAGCCCCTCAATGTGAGAAACGAAACTCAGGGGCCCTAAAAGGACCCCGAAAACCACATTTTAAGGCCCTAAAACCAACATTTTTCGAGATATTCCCAAAAAATTAATTTCACTTAATAAATTAATGAAGGAATGCATGCCGGTATCTATGGCAACAGAATCTCAGAGGTCCATCTATTTCTGTAAGACGCAATACAATTCCATTTATTACATTACTGTGAAGGTTTGCAAACGGCAATAAGGTTATAACGGATCCAAATTAAGCTGAAATATTCATCAATACATATAATGCGCTTAAGGGGTCAAGGGGTAATCTAGAATTTTTTAACGCGATTTACACGTGGTATGGTCCGGAAGGTCTATTATATCCCTATCCCTATTTTGTTATATTATTATTATTAGTAGTAGTATTATTCTTTTAATTATTATCATTATTATGGCGTACAACGAAGAGACAAAGCTCATTTTCAAACCCTTGGGGTCAGAAACAAAACTCGGGGCCCCTCAAGAGCCGTAAAGGGTCCCCGAAAACTATATTTTAAGGCTCTAAACCCAACAGTTTCTTAGATATTCCCAGAAAACGAATTTCTTTTAATAAACTAAAGAAGGAATGCAAGCCACTAACCATGACAACAGTATCTCAAGAGGTGGCATCCAACTTTCCATCTATTTCTGGAATAAGTAATGCCACTCCATTTATTACATTTCTGTGAAAGGTTGCAAATGGAGTACCCAAGATTTTTTTTTCACACGACTTACACGTGCGATATGTCGTACAGAAGGTCTATTATATCTCCAAACATCAACATTTTCAAAAATTCCTGTAGAAATAGTAGACTGTTTTTTTTGTGCTGATTTTAGGAATTTGGGCCATTGGAGGCTAAAAACACTGAATTTTCATGCACCACAAGCCTTTATAATTTATAAAAGGGGTCTTCCTGTAGTTGGGCACTTGACACAACGGTTAGGGTCAGTTCGTATGTGACGTGTATTGCGATTCTTCTACGAAGTTTTCAATTTTATTTTCACGCCAGGAAGAACACGTTAGGTAAATTCAGTTTGAGAGCACATTTTAACTAATAATTTTTCTTTGCCAACAAACAGGTTCCAAGCCCCTAAACATTGCAACAGTAGCTCAATTGATAACATCTGGTTATTAATACCGAAGACCGTTCGAAGAATGGGTACTTCTGCTAGTTGAAGTATATATCGCGGTATTCTCTGGAGGGGGTATGGAAAAACCTGAAGAAAAATTTACACTCAGGATAGCCGGTGTCAGCGCCGGGATTCGAACCTGCGATCTCCAGACTTGCTACAGCTGCTCGCGCGGTCTAGGTGCACGATTTAACGAGCAGGGTTAGACCGCGGTGTGAATTCATTAGGCACGGTGGTATGTCTGTACGAGTATAATGCAGTAATCTTCTTTATGATTAACAAGAAGAACCACACAACGCAAACACAGAGAGTATCATTTGCTTACTGTGCCAGGAATCGGCCAGAAAAGTTATTCCGTGAATCATACCACGAAATCTTCGGATCAGAGACAGACAACGTTATCAGCACGATGTGGTAGATGGTACGTAGGCCCCTACTTGAGACCAACATGCTGTGCCATGCTCCGCGGTCTCGATGAAATCAGGATCTTTTATTTCGGTTTCTATCAGTTGCCAAGGTCCTGCCTTCATTCTTATAAGAGTACAAGCTTACTCAGTGGATCAATGGCAGACTTATGATCCCAAGTTTGCCGGTCCGATTACCACCTGAAGGAGTTTCATTTTTGAAGGGCGAGAAATTCCTCGCATCAGCTACAGGTTGCTCAATACGTTTAGGCTTCTCTGCCCTGTCCATCGACAATACAGGGTGTACCAAATTAATATCGGGGTTTTAAGGCGTTGTAGTATGTATTACAGTTAACTTAGGATTATAAATAATACATCAAATGAAAGAGCAACTCAAAACAGTTTGTCTTACATGTGTTCGTACTTGTGCGCAAGCACATGCACTGGTTCCTCCGTCTACCGTTAGAAGCGCTAGTAGTCAAGTTGGCGACTAGGGAGCAGAAAGTTCTTTGTGTTTTACAGTTTGCAAGGACTGAATCTGCAGTTACAGTGCAACGTGCGTTCCGTATTACAGAGCTCGTTTCGCGTGGCCTCCACGTTCACCCAATCTGACTCCATGCGATTTTTACCTTTGGGGGTCCGTAAAGGATCATGTTGTGTAGGCCTATGTGCCTCCACTACCAGCTGACCTAACCGACTTAAGAAACAGGATTGAAGCAGTTGTTGCAACAATTACTCCAGATACACTGAGCAAGGTTTGTGACGAACTCGGCTATCGACTCGATGTGTGCCGTGTGACGAATGGTGCTCACATTCAACACTTGTAGGGCAAACTGTTTGAGTTGCTATTTCATTTGATGTATTATTTATAATATTGTAAGTTAACTGTAATAAATACTACTAAGCCTTAAAACCCCTATATTCATTTTGATACACCCTGCATAATACCTACATGAGGTAACTGAAGCCATATAAATAGTATTATTCGACGGGGCCAACCTCTTCTTTCCTCAGTAATGGGGCTGATGACCCAAATGGTGTCGGCCTCAAACTGAAATGTGAATTTCTTTCTGCCGCTGGGAGCGCACTCACAGCCTTCTGTGTGTATATACAGTTCGTTTCCAAGGACGTATTTTGTTGTGTCCCCTTAGTAAAAACGGGCGTGTCCCAGTCCACTTGATGCCGACATCTTCACCTGCTATTGGTTAACCTCCGGCGACAAGTGACGCACACACATTCCTTCAAATTAGTGGCGTGTTGTGTAACGGGAGAACTACGTCACCACGTGGCGACCAATCACTGATATCTCGAGGCCCTGGGTTCGCAGCCATGGACCAGATTTTCGTACCCGTCGTTGATGGGCTTGTGCTGTAGTTGCAACAGTAAGTACTGCTCGGGTCCAAGCTCTGTGAACTTGCGGGGTGAGGGGAAGGGTCAGGCGAGAAGAGAAAGACAGCCAGCCGTGATATGAGGTATTACTTTCTATTCCAATACTGCTAACATACGGCCGTTGCTCAAACCACTGTGATGTTGCAAATGAATGAGTGAGTCACCGACCAATTTATTTGGTTCTGTTAATACGCACGTACCGGGAAACCTCATCACTCGTCACCATCACTTCTCATAGTCCGCGATCCACATTCCTCTCAGGTTCACGCAGCTTAGACCCGAGCAGTAGTTTACTCATTGACCTGAACAGTTGCAAGACTGGTAACATCAGACCTTGTTTGACCAGTGCCCGTGTGGTTTTATAATATTTGCTACACACATTGTCTGCTTTGAATTGGGTACTGTTTACGAAGAGAGGTTAGGCATTAAAGGTAGAACATGTTCATAATGTAATTCTAATGACTTTTGTACTCTACATTTTCCAATTAAACGGAACGCTTTTAAGAAAAGGGCGAAAAACGATCAAGGGCTCCTCTTAAACACCCCATCCTTTTAAAACGACAGTACAGTATGTAAACAAGTAGTTCCGCAACGAAATGAAGAGCCTATCTTTTTCTTAAAATTGAAGATTCAATCCTTATTCATCTAATTAGACCTGCTAAGAATGGTGGTAGTGGAGACATTATAAGATTTGCCTGAAGGAGCAAAACAGCATGTTCGAAATTGTTTCCTTACATGGATTCTGAGATATTGATAGTCTATGGCTCAAGTGCCCAGGGTGAGTTATTAGGTAATTGGTAGGACTGAGAATGTACACAAGGATCTCTTATGGCACACACTGTAACTACAAAATGTGGTAGAAATCCACTAAATGTTATGGAAGCTACATGCAGTTCAACAAGGAAGACATAACCGTACGTAAAATTATTTTGATAACACTGATATATACACGTGTTGCTCAACATTAAGACATTGTAGTGTAAAGAGTTTCCAATTGCTTATATGAACATATTCTACGATTTTGAGTCTAGGGATCAAATGTTTTCAGAATGTTACTAGGCAGTTGATACGTCTTGTGGACTCGTTAAATAGGCATATTTATGTCTGCTAAGATATCTACATTGAACGTGGAAAATTAGGTATAAATCCATAAATAAGTATGGTAGTTGCATGCAAATGAACATTATACTCATTCATAGTTCTATGTTTGTAGCACTAACTTTGACGATTTAATCTTAATTTATCTAAAACATGATGAACTTATACTGAGCTAAGTTGAAGATTTTTCCGTACACCTATTCCGAGATATTGACTCTAGGATTTACAAGTCTTGAGCTAATACACAGTTGGTAACCCGGGTAACTCGTATAATAAGCACAGTTCTAAAGTTTAAAAAAAAAAACTAGCTCACCTTAGAATAGGTACACTGCTGGATCAAGGACTGGACGAGGAAGAGAATTAGCCGATTTGATGGAGAGGAGAAAGATTAAAATTATGTGTGTACAGGAAACTCGGTGGAAAGGAAACAAAGCAAAAGAGCTTGACAATGGTTACAAAATACTGTACAGTGGAACAAACAAGCTAGGAAGGAATGGTGTGGGAATCATTCTATTAAAAAAGTGTGAAGTCCTGCCTGGTGAGCGTTAACAGGAGAAACGACCCAATAATGAGTATTAAACTCGAGGGTATATTTAACAACGTATGTGTGTATGCCCCCCAGGTTGGTTGTGATGAGGAAGAGAAGGTCTCTTTCTGGAGTGATCTGGAAGAGGAAATCAATAGCTTGCCAGCTGAAGAGAGAGTGTACTTTGGGTGTATGTAGAATCTGTCTGATAACCGGTGCTAATTGTGATAACTATTAGTGTGTGTTATCTGTTAGGTAGATTTCATTAGAAAGCTAACTATTGCAATGGGTACCATGTTTCGACTTCCGGAAAATTTCGACACATTTTCACATCCCCCAGACCCCAAAACCACCGTCAGTAATTTTGCACCAATCACTTTGAATTTTTTACCATATATGTATACCTATAAAATCTCGGTCGAGTTGTTATTGGGCTAAATCGGTCGAAGGGGGTGAAAATTGGGGGGGGGGGGCGTTTTTCGAAAAAGTGAAATATTGCTATAACTCTCTTAATATGTGAAATTTCGAATCCGTTCAAAGTTTATACTATGTGTCGGATAAAGCCCGAAAATTTATGTTTGAAGAGTTTTTTTTATAGCACCAACCATTGACCAAAGGGGTTGGAAAAAGTGTTTCTTTCGGGAAACATTAATCATATCTCTCTTAATAGGCACAATATCAAAACCGTACAAAATGGACAATATTCCCCTAATAATTACCTAAAACTTTTGTCTGAAAGAATTTTTGATATGACCCACCATTACGCCAAGGGATGAGAAAAATGATTTCGGTATTATAAGAAAATGCCAAGTGCTATCAGAGGTTGCCATGGCAACACTACTAAATTGATGAGGGATGAGCCATCTGACGTTGCCATGACAACGCACTTGCTCGAAATCAGATTCAGATTTCCATCTGACTAAGTGTGAAGCGGCTTCGGTGACGTAACTGGTAGCATGCTGAACTTCTATGCCCAAGGTCGCGGGGATTTTAACGCTCTTAAAAAATCCGACAACTTTGGCCGGGTTTGAACTCGCGACCTTGGGCATGCTGCCAACTACGCCCCCGAAGCCGCTGGCGAAAGAAATGCGGAAGGTGAGAGAGTGGTAAATTTTGCACTGGGAGCAGACTTAGCTATTATGTAACACTTCTTTAACAAATGTGACCAGCAACTGATAACACACAGTATAATAGTGGAGGATTATATTATGTGTAGAAGACATCATCTTAAGGAAGTGCAGGAGAACATGTAGTCCCACAACACAAAGTGTCAGTTGTAGATTATCAGTATGTTAGCAGCAAGCCACACAGAGAAAAGAATACAGTGCCAAAAATCAAATGGAACGAGAAATAGGGGCAGACCCAGAAGAAGATGGGCTGACAATATCCGAGAAGACCTGAAGGAGAAGAGTTAGAGGAAGATGATATGTGGGACAAGAAAAAGTAGAAAGGAACGGCCAGAAACATCGACCCTGTTTGTAGCGGGATAAGATGAAGAATAATAATAATAAGAAGTAGTTCTAAATCATACATAGCACATTTAAAAAATCTGGATAAAATCCATTCTTTAGTACGGAAGTCACATGCAGTTAAACATAGAAAGTAGCTTACTGTATCAACTCGCGTAGAATCGTGTTGGGTATACTGTCATCCAAGAGTTACTCAAAATTAATCTGCAATTTTATTCTATACCTGTGTAATACTGTATGTATAACTGTTGGCATGTATACTTTGATATATTTTGTCCAATAGATAGTATGGAGTTAAATATTGCACCAATCAGCAAGCCTAGAATTGTGTTGGCAACCCTGTCGTATGTGGGCTGCTCAAAATTAATTTGAAATGTATGTGCAAATTTTGAAAGAAATCCACTTGATAGTATGGAAGTTAAACATTGGATTTATCAAGTTGATAGCACTGTCGTATATGGGCTATTGAAAATGAATATGGAATATTGTGTTCTACGAGGGCAGATCGGAAAGTAACGCACAATCATTTTTTTTCCCAAAATGTTTAATTGGAAACAAAAGCAATCAAATCACAAATTAACTTACATCTTTGACCTACTTTTCTACATAGTCACCAACTGTCTCAACACATTTCTGCCATCGGGGTACTTGTTTCAATATGCCCTGTTCATAGAAGTCTGTTTGGTTGGAGTATAGCCATCTGCGGACTGCTGATTTCACTTCCGTCTGTCGCGAAGTGTTGGCCGGCCAGAAATTTCGTCATGGTACGAAACAGATGAACGTCCGGACTGTATAGTGATTGTTGGTGCACCCCCTACCCAAATTGGGCGATTTTCTCACGAACAGGAGCAGAAACATGGGGGCGGGCATTGTCATGAAGAAGTTTGACACCGTCAGCATTTATTTATTTATTTATTTATTTATTCATTTATTTAGCGTTTGGCTTTTAATGTCGGGAGTGTCCGAGGACATGTTCGGCTTGCCAGAGGCTGTAGCTGCTTCAATGCGGACAACCATGGGGTGAGCTACGGTATAAGTTCCGTTCAATTTCAAGTAGTTCCAAATTTCGCTACCAGATGTCACTGACACCTAGTGGTGAACGTTGGAAATTTGATAGAGCGTTTCAACGAAATCTAATCTGCAAATTTAGCTTCACACAAGTTTAATTAGTGGAAGGATATTTTGCATGCCATAAATCTATGACATGGGACCGCCGGCTTTACTTCCCCTACGAATAAAGGCATACTGAAGGATTTTAACGCTCTTAAAAATCCGACGACTTCGGCCGGGTTTGAAACCGCTATCTTGGGCATAGAAGTTCAGCATGCTACCGACTACGCCACCGAAGCCGCGTCAACATTAATGTTGTGGCGTTTGTCACGAAGAGCACGACGCAACTTAACCAGAGTTTTAATGTAGACTGCAGTCTACCAATGACACACCACACGTATCCCAGAACGTTGTCACAAGCACTTTCCAAGCAGATTGAGTCACTTTTCGTACTGGGGGACCAGCATGTTTTCACTCCATAGAGGCATGCTTGGTTTCGGGCGTGCAGTGCTACGCCCACGACTCATCACCAGTAACGATTCCTTTCAGAAAGTCATATCCTTCTGCGCCGTAACGCGTTAAGTGATCTAAGCTTGTCATTATTTGGTGGTCTTAGTGGTTGTCTGGCAGTTTCTTAGGCACCCAGTGAGCACTAACTTTACGGAATTTCAACGTGTGATGAACAATGTCGTGCACCGTACCATAGGATATGTTGAAAGTCTGCGATAAGGATCGCAGGTGTACACGTCGCGTCGGTCTTGCTGCCTCAATGGCTCGGATATTCTGCGGATTTGCAGCTATTACCGGCCCTCTTGGAAGAATGCACACCACCTGGAGACATTGCTACGGTCCATACAGTCGTCCCCATACTCGCCACGCATGTCCCTGTGAATTTCACTCAGATTATGCCCTTTGGCCCACAAATATCGAACTACACTTCGCTGCTCTTCACAAGTTGACGACAGTAACATGCGCGCCTTCTTTGTTTCGTCGAGTTCATATTGCAATTGTTATTATCCAGAAGTTGGTAGCACTGACGTTATTTACAAATATGGTATTGAGATATCCTGATATAGATCTTTTACTCATACAGAGTTTGGTTTCGATAACTGCAGCCGTTTAGGAGTTGATGGAGGACGGGTACGGGACCCACACACAGGACAGACAGGACATTGTCTACACATCCGCCCGGGTGATCTCATAAGTCTACTTTTTTTAAAAAATCACGTTTGAAAAATGTGAAAAGCAGGCTAATAATTTGTAGCTTAGATGTATTATGGGGAAGTATTCTATTTAAATAGAAATTTTCATCCCACTCACACAACAAATGACAAATATACCTCACTCGAGATAAATACAAACAAAACTTGCTTTTTTTCTTTAGTAGATATGTGTTGTGCTCTCTAACTTGAGGAGCAGAGAAACCTCGATAATCCACCCCTTAAATTAGCAATTACCACTACGATTCTTTCTTTCTACTTCTTAGACGTTGCGTTGATGTTTACATCTTTCTGCACCCTACTTGGGCGTCAACAGCTTTGTTTTTGGTCCAGTTTTCATTGCATTACCAATCCCCATACAACCGCTTGCAAGATACAGGTGATACTGCAAACATTTCAAGAATTATACTTTATGTTGAGAAATCTAACATAAAATTTATGTTACATTGCTTCAATCAGAGGTTTTGCGACATCGTGATCATGCAGCCCCGTGTATTTGTGTGCGTATGGATTTGTAATTGGAACTAGAATTTGGGCACGATGCGCCCGTGGACCTTTTAATTACTATCCCAACATTTACCTGGATTAGAAGTTGGAAACCACGGAAAACCACTTCTAGGATGGTTAAGGTGGGAATCGAACCCATCTCTTCTCACAAAGTTCTGCCTCACAAGGCAGAGTGTACCCTGTTCCAGCCCTCAGACCAGAATGAAACGTCTTGATTTGATTTATTTCCATGGCTACACTTAGCTTAAGAGCTCTCTTACAGTAGCGCCCTACATACAATAGGATTAGGGCTTATAAAAAATAAAACATTTCGCTAATATTCGCAATACAAAAGTAATAATAATATTAATGGAAAAAATATATACAAAAGAGTGAATACAGACACAGTATCAGTCTGAAAAACAAACACCATATACAAGAAAAAATATTAACGTAAGTAGGTTGTCAGCCATTATCCTATAACATAATGCAGTAATCAGATGTGAGAGGTATACTGCTCCAAAAAGCAGGATGAAGAACGACTTTTGAGAGCAGCAGTGCTTGCAATGTTGATGAACTTACACACATCAAAAAAAGTTTTGCATCACCTCGGTTCCCAGATCTCCGGCATATAGACGTTGACTGTGTATATTGTATCCAAGATACAGTCCCTTTGACTGTTCATAGATGTCACTAAAACTGCTCAAAGATGTAAACAACCATGCATGAGCAGGGCCTATTAGACGGAGGGGGTACGACAGCCGATCAGTTCCAGTCATTCCACCAGGACGAAGGTACGCTGCTCATGTTGTCTGTAGTTCTACCATGCCTAGAAGGTCAATACCGCAGTTCGATCGCGTCCGCATTGTTACTTTGTGTCAAGAAGGGCTCTCAACAAGGGAAGTTTCCAGGCGTCTCAGAGTGAACCAAAGCGATGTTGTTCGGACATGGAGGAGGTACAGAGATACAGGAACTGTCGATGACAGGCCTCGCTCAGGCCGCCCAAGGGCTACTACTGTAGTGGATGACCGCTACTTACGGATTGCCGCTCGGAGGAACCCTGACAGCAATGCCACCATGTTGAATAATGCGTTTCGTTCAGCCACAGGACGTCGTGTTTCAACTCAAACTGTGCGCAATAGGCTGCATGATGCGCAACTTCACTCCCGACGTCCATGGCGAGGTCCAGCTTTGCAACCCCGACACCATGCAGCGCGGTACAGATGGGCCCAACAACATGCTGAATGGACCCCACGGAATTGGCATCACGTTCTCTTCACCGATGAGTGTCGCATATGCCTTCAACCAGACAATCGTCGGAGACGTGTTTGGAGGCACCCTGGTCAGGCTGAACGTCTTAGACACACTGTCCAGCGAGTGCAGCAAGGTGGTGGTTCCCTGATGTTTTGGGGTGGCATTATGTGGGGCCGACGTACGCCACTGGTGGTCATGGAAGGCTCCGAAACGGCTTTACGATACCTGAATGACATCCTCCGACCCATAGTGCAACCATATCGGCAGAATATTGGAGAGGCATTTGTCTTCATGGACGACAATTCTCGACCTCATCGTGCACATCTTGTGAATGCGTTCCTTCAAGATAACGACATCGCTCGACTACAGTGGCCAGCATGTTCGCCAGACATGAACCCTATCGAACATGCCTGGGATATGTTGAAAAGGGCTGTTTATGGACGTCTTGACCCACCAACCACTCTGAGAGATTTACGCCGAATTGTCGTTGAGGAGTGGGACAATTTGGACCAACAGTGTCTTGATGAACTTGTGGATAGTATGCCACGGCGAATACAGGCATGCATCAATGCAAGAGGACGTGCTACTGGGTATTAGAGGCAGTGGTGTGTACTGCAATCTGGACCACAAATGCTGAAAGTCTAGCTGTATGATGGAACAACATGCAATGTGTGGGTCTCATGAGCAATAAAACGAGCTGAAATGTTGTTTGTGTTGATCTCTATTCCCTTTGTATTTAACGGTTCCGGAACTCTTGGAACCGAGGTGATGCAAAACTTTTTTTGATGTGTGTATATAAATCTAAGGTGTTAAAAGAGGCGTGAGGCGGTGCACACAAAAGATTTATTGAACTTATGAACTTTATGCTCTTCATGGTTCGGTGGATAGGAATCTGGAGTGTTAATTTTGTGTACCTATTTTTTCGATTATGAACAGAATGCATTGGTTTAAAGGCATTGTAGAGATAACGGGGTCTTGGTATGATAGTAATATTTTATGTGTCAGAATGGCAACGGATGCCTGCGCTCGTGGAGTTTCAGCCATTACAGCTGCACGTATATGGTGTGATATGTACTGAATAGATGCATTCTGGACTGTTTGTAGTTTGATATAAGGTGTTTCTGGTAAATCAATGTATACAGCAGAGACATAATCAATTATTGGAAAAAACGAGAGTTTGGACGAAGAGTTTACGTTTGTTAGGAGGGGTATAAGAAACAGTTATTTTCAGGAGATACATAGTTGATACAACCTTCTTTACCACATTAGACGTATGCTCTGCCCACGATAGTGTTCTATCAAATATCACTCCGTGATTATTGACAGTATTGCTATATTTAATATTATTATCTAGTACCGGTATCTCGATGGGTGGTAGTGAATTGAAATCTGCTGAATTTAGAAGTTTTGGATATCCAATGGATATTATAGATATGTTCAAATGAAGATTTATGATTTATGACCCATTCACAAAGCCTGTCGATATCTTCATTGAACAGATTTATATGATTTCATGCAGTGTTAGGCGTGAGGTTAAAATAAGATTGGAGGTCATCAGCGTATGTATGAACAGAACTATTTCGGAATGCATTAAAAATATCGTTTATGTACATCGAGAAGTATATTAGACCTAAGACAGATCCATGAGGTACTCCACTTTCTACCGATTTCCAGTCCGAAGAAGAGCCATCTGCGAGGACCACTCTCTGTGAACGCCTGGAAAGGTTAGGAATGTAAACAACGCTCTTAGGTTTCTACGTTCGTTGCCAAGAGCCGACTGCGGTGGCGTCTAGTAGTTAAGTTCTGAACTTGGCCTAGTAGTCGTTGACGGTGGCGCTTGGCGGCAAAAGTAGGAACTATTTGAAAAATTCTAGGTTGCAGTACTTAAATTAAAAAACAAAACAGATAACACACACTAATACAGTCATCACAATTAACACCGATTATCAGACAGATTCTACTTACACCCAAAGTACACGGGGCTACATGCGTTGTCGCAGCCCCTAAACTTAAAAACCAACCAACCAAACCCAGATTGAAATAGGTAGTCACATACTTCTTCATGAACTTTTTTCTCAAGGGCTTTACTAAGGGCACAAAGGATATTTATCGGTTTAAAGTCACTACAACTAGTGGATTTTTTCTTTTTGGCACCGGACGTATGTTAGCACACTTCCAAAGAGACGGATATTCTCCACTCTGTATAGAGAAATTAAATAGTTGGACAATTGGGAGTGGAAATACCTCAAGACAGTTAGAGATAAGAGAAATTGGGATGCTATTATGGCCTCTTACTTTTGTACGAATTGACTTGGATGGCTTTCACAAGTCACTGCGCCACGAGGCGGACTCATGAATGTTATATTACAGTGGCTATCAATTTGTTCTTTATCCTAAAAAGTTTAAGAAAAATGTGGAGTTAGTGGGATAACTTAAGTGATAGTCCTTTTAACTACTTTGCTCTCCGAAGGCATTTTATCATCTGGTCAGCACGATCTAATGTTGGAGAATTTGGCGCGCGCCAACGCTGGGAGAGACTAGCGCTGTTTTCACCTTGAGTTCCACTATGTTTGTTTGCAGACTCATCTCGGGGATATTTACCTCACTTTGACCTTGCATTTCTCAATATTCTCTTTTGCGTATTATTAAATACGGATAACGACTCCGATCAGAACACCGCAAGTAGGCTCATCGTAATCATCGCGAGGAAAATAGTTCATGACAGAATAGGGGAATGTGTGTGGGGTTACTTATAAATATAACTCTTTTAAACGCCAGGTTTCCTTCGATTCTAGGCAGTGATCTTTATTTGATAAAATTGTTGTTATAGTACAGATTACCAAAACGACGAGAGTGGCAGAGCGCTAGCTTATAAAGGTTGCTCTATTACAAACACTATCAAAGAAACTGCACATGGCACCTTCACCTTTACATAACTGTCAAATTATCGGGCTCCTAGTCTCTGTTTCAAACTTTCGGATGAAGCTCTAGAAAGAAATAACACGGAAAGTTGTAAACTTTGAATTGTGAGATCGCAAGGGATAACTCGTCTTTGAGAAAATCACTCCAATCACAGATTCTGAACCTCCCACATGAGAAGTACCCGACGAGATGGTTCGTCAACTGATAAATAACAAACGCTTCGCACAGAAAAAAAACAGACAATATTATTATTGAAGATATCTGGATCACTGAAAAGAGCCCTAAAGACTGGAAATTAGCAGTAATTTACCCATCTACAAGAAGGGGAATGAAATTAACAAAATTTAACAGAGATACATTTCCACGCCTACACAATTCTTGGACCTTGGACCACAAACGGACAACAAACAAATCATTAAATGGCAAATATCAGGCAAAATTCAGAAAAGATAAATTCTCAATCTCAAAACCATCTTACTAATCCGTGGTCACCTCCATTGAGTTCAAAAAGCATATGATGTTATACACGGATAGTTTTCAATTCAGTAGACGAATTCGAAGTGACAGAAAAACAAGAGAATTGATCAGACGAACATTAACTGACAACACTTCAAAAGTGAATTCTTTGGAATGCCTGAAACTTTAATATTAATATATAGTTTTGTATTTGAGAAAGTAATGAATACTTTGGGGCAAAGAAATAACGACCAAGTTACTACGGCAGACTACTAAGAAACAAAATGTCTTGTCTTTGCCGATTCTGTCAAATAACAAGCAGGCAACTATTGAAAAACTCCAGGAAATTGCTGCCAAATCGTACTCCAAACCTCATGCGAAAAACTCAGTACATGGAAGGACCCGCTCGGTATCCATACGACAACACAATTCAGCAAAATGTTTCGAACACCTACATTCTAGTCTTTTGGAGAAATCTTGCAACCTGTAGGATCAAGTCGTGAAGCAATACAATCAGAGACTTTCTAAATTACAAAACGCCTATAGAATCACATGGAACAGATAACAAGATCAAAGTTGAATTATAACTGTTGATTCATTTAGGGCAGGGGCGGCCAGTCTTTGCACGCTCGGCGTGCCAGCTATGCTGCGTCGAACGCCGGCAGGCTAGCTTCTGCCTCTCTTGGCTGGGCTGCCTACCCTGACTGCCGGCGCATTGCGTCGGACCGAGTCAAGTTGGGATCGCCATCGCACCGGACGTATTAACTGTTCGTCCAATGCGTTGGTTGTCGACACATGTATATTGTGTTTGGCGCATTTTTCCAATTTCGGTCACATTTTTCCCCCTAGTTTTCAATCTGTTTTCATATTAACAATATGCTCATTGTTTTAAAAACAATCAACCAGAGGCTCTTTCGCAGGTTATTGTCAGACATCAGAGCGCGACATCGTGATTTTGTAAGTTTCAATGCAGATACAAACATTTTGCAGACATACGTTGCTCCAATCATTGATGACACTTGTGCGGTCTGCCTGTGCAATTTCGGATATTCTTGCTGTAGTAATTTTGAATAGATGTCGTTGATTCATTTAGGGGCTGTGCGACACCGTGGTCATGTAGTCCCGTGTACTTGTGTGTGTGTGAAATTTGTATGATAACCTGTGTTAATGTGATAGTGTATTAGTGTGTGTATTTGTAATTCAAATGAGGATTGGGAATGAGGCGTCCGTGGCCTTAAGTTAGGAACCATCCTGGCATTCGCCTGGAGTAGAAGTGGGAAACCACGGAAAACCATTTCCAAGATGACCAAGATGGGAATCAAACCCGCCTCTTCTCACTTTTTCCGCACGAGGCTGAGTATACCCCATTCCAGCCCTCAGACCAGAATTAAATTTCTTGGCAGAGCTGGGAATCGAACCCGGGCCTCCGCGGTGGCTGCCAAGAGTGCTAGCCACTACGCAACGAGGCAGACATTTTGAATAGAATCAGGCAGATTTTTCACAGAGTTGACAATATCCTTAAGTCGAGTGCTACATTGCAAATGGCTTCACGAACTAATAAAAAGCAGATCAAAGTTTTCTAAGTTCTTGAAATCTGCTAGAAGGAAAAACAAGTAGTTCCGTGAAGAACTATACAGCCTATTTTCATATATCCTACTTATGTTAACTCCCACTATCAGCATATAAAATTTCAGTTCGATTGCTGTAATAGATTCGTAGATATTGAGAACCGACTAAATATTTCGGATGGTCGCCATGTTGGATTTTATATATGTAGGTCGTAAAGTTATGTACTGTTACATGAAGATTATTGTGTACATGTAGCATTCAAACTTCAATCGCATGATTAGGACACAAGAAGTAAAAACGAGATTTTAAAATTTCGCACAGCTGCCATCATCTGGTTATGGAAACAATTGAAATAAAGTAGATGCCAGTGGGTTAACATTAACTGCAACAACTATAGTGGTATATCTTTGTTATCATGCCTTGGAAAGCTTATTGCTCGTATTTTGGCGAATCGTATTCTATCCCTGGTGGAGAAAATACTCCCAGAGAGCCAATGTGGTTTCAGGCCTTCTCGAGGAACTGCAGATATGATATTCACTGTTCGTCAGCTTCAGGAGAAATGTAGAGAGCAAAATAGACCTCTTTATATTGCCTTTATAGACCTCAGTAAGTCATTTGACATGGTAAACCGTGAAGCCTTGTGGAAGATTTTAGCATTGTATGGTTTTCCACTGAAATGTATTACCATCTTAAGACTACTCCACACTGATATGAAGGCAAATGTCATTGGTAACGACTCTATTGGAGAACCATTTCATATAAATACCGGTGTTAAACAACGCTGTGTGATTGCCCCTACATTGTTTTCTCTGTACGTTGCCACTGTCATGCAGTTAGTCAAAGATGATCTTCCTACAGGCATACAGATAACTTACAGGATGGATGGGAAGATCTTTAATTTGAGCCGTCTAAAGGCAAGGACTCGAACATCTCCTGCTGCATTGGTTGAGTTACAGTACGCTGATGATAATGCAGTAGTAGCTCAATCAGAGGACGAACTTAGGAACATCCTGAATGCTTTTTCTTCAGCATACAAAAAGATTGGGCTGAAACTTAACACCAGTAAAACCCAAGTCCTCTACCAACCAGCCCCTGGACAAGGACAAAGAAACATCAATGTCACCATCGACGGAGCGAAGCTTCAAGAAGTTAACACCTTTTCTTATCTTGGCAGCACCCTGTCATCAAGTGCAAATATAGATTCCGAAATCCAACACAGGATTAACCGTGCTGGGGCATCCTTTGCAAGATTGAGGTCGAGTTTTTGACAACCATGATATCAATGCTGCAACGAAGATCCTTGTGTACAATTCGGTTGTAGTTCCCACCTTACTTCACGGATCTGAATCCTGGACATGCTACAGACGTCATTTTAAAAAGCTGGAGCAATATCACCAGCGTTGTTTGAGGAGAATTCTTCGTGTGACATGGCAAGACAAACGCACAAACACCAGCATTCTCGAAGAAGCACAGACTACCAGTGTTGAAGCCATGCTTTTAAAACGTCAGCTGCGATGGACAGGACACGTAATCCGCATGCCCAATAATCGCATTCCCAAGCAAGTGTTTTGCTCTGAACTAACTGAGGGCAAGCGCTGTGTGTGAGGTCCGAGGTAGCGATTCAAAGACGTACTAAAGGCTAATATGCAAATGTGCCATATTGATATCAACAACTGGGAGACCTTAGCTCTTGATCGCTCATCCTGGAGATCAATTGTTCATCGTGGTGCGATACTTTTTGAAGAAAACCGCCGACGTATGATAGAAGATCGGAGGCAGCGCAGAAAGAACAGAGTGTTCATTAGAAGACAGGGAATGAATGCGGATGTCTCACCTGGACCTGATACTACCTGTCAACACTGCGGGAAACTGTGTCTCTCCCGCATTGGGCTTTTTAGTCACCTCCGGACTCATCGATGAAGAGTCATTCAGCATTGGAAGGCCAACCTACTCGAGACGAGTGTTTGCTATCATCATCAAGGCTTTACTGTACCAAGTTTCACTACACTCGGATGGTTAAATTGCGAGAAACGTTCATGTGAATATTTATACTTCGCGTCGCCGCCATGTTTGATTTGTGATCACCAGGTTATTTAAAGTCCTATAGGCGAACCTAAGTTCATAGCCCCTATGAACATTAAAAAAAATCAGTTTGATTGTTATAATAGATTCGTAGATATTCAGAGCCGTCTAAATATTTCGGATATTTTGGATTGTTAAATGTATAGGCCAAAGAGTCATGTACCATTAAAGGAAAATTATTGCGTAGGTTTATTATTCAAACTTTCACTTCGATCGCATCATTACGACACAAGAAATAAACACTTAATTTCAAAATTCGCACAGCCGCCATCTTGTGGTTATGTAAACATTTGAACTAAATTAGATACCAGTGCATTACAATGTGTATAAACATTTGCTGTACCAGATTTCATTGCGTTTGGAACATTAAATCGCGAGAAAGGTCTATTTAAAATTTTCAAATTCGCTTGGCCGCCATGTTCGTTTTGTAGTTAACCGGTTTTTGAAAGTCTTATAGATGAACTTCCAGTAGTGCCCTTTATCTCCGTACAAAATTTCAGGGTGATACCGCTAATAGTTTCAGAGATATAGAATGCCGGTGAAATATTTCGCACATCCGCCATCTTGTGGTTATGTAAACAATTGAACGAAGTTAGATGTCGGTGCATTACAATGTGTATAAACATATACTGTACCAAGTTTTATTGCGCTTGGTTGGTTAAATCGCGAGCAACGTCTATTTAAAATTCGCAAATTCGCGTGGCCGCCATGTTGGTTTTGTAGTTACCAGTTTTTCAAAAGTTACATAGGTGAACTTCCAGTAGTTCCCTTTATCACCGTAATAAATTCCAGGGTGATATCGGGAATAGTTTCAGAGATATTGAATGGTGGCGAAATAATTCGCACAGCCGCCATGTTGGATTGGTGAGACGTAACAAAATTTGAAGGGCACGGTCGGGGTCGCCCGGAATAGTGCTATGAACTTACTGAGTGTCATTGAAATCGCTCCAGCCGTTTAGATTTTATTAGGGACACACACACACACACACACACACACACACACCTCACACACACACACACGGACAAAAGGTGATCTCATAAGCCTATTTTTCAAAATTGAAAATAGGCTAAAAACAGCCATATAACGCTACATATCGCTGCGATCAAATAATGTCAAGTAACACTACAACTAGCAATATAAGGGACACCGGTGCGCAACAATTTGACGTTCGACACAGTGAAGGGTTGAAGGCAGTACGAGATGAAGTGAGACGGGAATGCGAGAGAGACAGTCACATAATCTTTCTCCACTATCGCTGCAAGGCCGTACGCGCCTGAAACACGCCGGCGTGCCAGCGCGCCCAGCGTACTGTTTCGCCACCTCTGATTTAGGGGCTTTTCGACATCGTGGTCATGTAGCCCCGTGTACTTGAGAGAGTATGTGGAATCTTTGATGGCATGTTCTAATAACATATAACATCAATGAGTGATCCGTTCCAAATTATAAAAAAGGCAGGAAGCTTGTAGTTTAACGTGACCGTTAATCTTGAGATCATGAGCCACGGGACCTCCTTTTAACGTGGAATCCGAACCACAGGACATGGCATTTCACATCGAAAATCTCACATGCATTGACCGGGAATCGAACCCGGTCCTCCTTGGTGAGAGGCCAACAGCTTGACCGCTGAGCCACCACGCCCCCCGTTCCAAATTATAAAAGACATCGAAAATCAAGAGAGGAAAATCCAAAAGAAAATATTCGGTCAAGTTTGCAAAGAGGAATTCCGATGAAAATGAAATCACATGAGTTAAATCTGCATTCTTACAGAATCTTTCAAATAAGGGCGATTGAAATTCTACGGTCATGTTTTCCAATTATCAATGTAGATTGATTCCTGCAAAGAATGCAGGGGATCCAGGTTCGAATCCAAACGATGGTCTCACATTCAAGTCTTACGGTACTGAACATACTGTATATGATCGTTCTAAGGGGAGTTAGTCTCAGAAGTAATTTCTATGATTCTAACTAGAAAACTGGTCGGCAAGACTCGCTCCGAAACGGCAAGTTTTAATAATAGCCTAGTAATAATAAAATACCGTATTTAATATCCCTTTTAACTGCTGCGGCTTTATAGACACCGCGTCGAGGCCGCAGAAGTTCGTCCCGAAGAGGATTTTAACGGACCAGTAAAACCACTGACATTGGTCTCATGTAAGCCGACTGCACCGGGATTCGATCCTTCAGGCTTGCCGCTGCGCTACGCAACCGTTCCGGAAAGTTTATGAAGCATTAACTCCGCTGTTGGAGATTTTCATGTTACACAAGAAACTCTTCGTAGCTTTGCGCCTCCCCGATAGCTATGTCCAGGCAGTCATTACGCACCAGCTCGCCGACAACTGGCGTACAGCTGAACATCAACACTGCAATGTAAACAGTGTACTACTAAATATAAGTCGAGAAAAACTCGTGCACCAAGCGCCCCAATTACTGAGACCTACATGCGCAGTATCTTCCTGTAGTTCATCAGAAGAGCACTATTATCACGCAGCGTTATACTGTATATGTCGAAACTAAGCACATTATAAGAAGGGCAGGATGTTTCACGATGATGGCGGAAGGAAATATCCCTTATTTTGCCATCTTTGGCTGGTAACTCGTTATATTTTTAGATAAATTAAGGACAGTAGTTACTAATTTGATGAGTCGTAGCTCATTTTAATGCATACAGTCATTAACTGTCCAGCTGCAGATTAAAATCCGGCAGGGGCATGGATGTAGGTGTGAAGTCCTAATGACTTATCTGGCTTTGATTACCAGTAGCTGACGGATTCATCGAATAAAATATGTCAGTTTCTGAGGACATGACCCCGTCATGTGACAGAAAAATGGAGGACAACATCTAGGCCATGACCCCGTCATGTGGCAGAAAAATGGAGGACAACAATAACATAGCCTAGTTACTAACGTCGGAATCTATAGCAAGGAATCACTGTTAAGAAAAACCAATTCAATTAGATAGCAATAAACATAAAATAGTCCCTACTCAAGGCCCGAGACAGAGTTTGTGTAGCGTGCGCAAGAACTCACTCCACGGTCCGCGCCAAGTGAATTATAGATATCTTGCGACTTCTTATAAGCTGTATAGAACTGCGCAGTGACATCTTCACGTAAGGAAGGTATCCGTAACACCTGACAATATTCTCAGAATAGCGGAAGGAAGCGATTCTACTCGGCCTTGTCATGTCATGTCATGAACTGGATATAGATTGCGCATTTGCCTTACAGGGGGATCTGAGGCTTCCTCGCCCCTTTGTGCTATACGTACAAATCATTTGTTATAATAGGGGCCCTTCTTATGCCATTCGCTCCAGTAGTCTTGACGCAACCCTTAACAGTTATGTTGTAAATTCGTATTAAGGACTTGGGGCATCTTCGGTCATCAGTCCCGTATACTTAGTTGAGTGTTGATAACTGTGGTTACTGTAGCTATAACTGTTAGGGTCGGGAATGGGATTTGAAATATGATACTATCCCAGCATTTCCCTGGAGTCAGGATTGCCGCTGGGATTTAACTTGCTGCAGCTCCAGATCACAGTCGTGGTATGTAGGCCTCGTCGCAGGGCACGAACATTAAACCGAGGGTACATTACACACCTCATCCGGGATGAATACAAAGTACTAGCCGAAAATTCAAAATTACAATCATTTTTCACCATCATAACAAGACACATAGTGAAGTTTGGAGCTGGCTGCATGACTTTAAAATAATGAACAAATACATTTTAACTTCCCTTTTGCGTTCTGGCAGATAATTTATTTCTCTCAACAACGGTTTAATGTGTATTGCTGTCATCCCAGCTGTTCAGTGCCTAATGCTAAGCAGAACAATGTACAATATGAAATCACATGGGTGCTGGCCAACGAAGGTCCGGCAGCCTGGCCACAGTGAAGTCTCCCCCACAGCAGAAACGTGGGTGAGAAGAGCTAATGAAAATAGTTTCTTACAAAACGTATTTGTACAATACATTATAGACAATTGACAGAGTTCGATACGGTCACATATTTTTAAGTTTTTTTATTTATTCTTTTTATTGTACTTGGCCATACATTTCAGGGAATATTATTGAGCGTTAAAAGTGAGTTATTGGGTCAACAACATTCGCCCCTGAAGTTATAAGTATCCTACAATCAGGGAAGCTGTACACCATTGGATGAGGTAGAACAGTAATTTGAGTGTCAAACTAACGCAGATAGTAGTGGGAGCTGGACGGGTCTAATTCGTTCCATTTTCCGCCACATCGCGCTGTTGTCGGCTGGCGCTAATGTCGCTCCGTAGCGCTGATAGTGAGCCCCTAGAGGGCTTGGGAAGGAAGGAATGGTCGTAGGACGACGTGCGAGGTATCCTATTTTTCAGCACGTTGCCCTCCTTAAAATGGCGAATTTTTGAAAATGAGGGAAACTGAATGTTATGGGTAAAAAATGTTTTGTAGATTTTTCGTTATATCTTGGAAAGGAATGGTGGTAGGACGACGTGCGAGAAATATTTCTTTTCTTTAACATGGCGCATGAAGATGGGTAAAATTTTTGAAAATGAGGCAAACGGATTTTAAAAAATAAGTTTTTTAGCCTTTTTTTTGTTTCGTTACGTTTTGAAAGCTAATGTTTTAGCATGTGTGTGTGTTGAATTTGTCTGATAACCTGTGTTACTGTGATGGCTGTATTAGTGTGTGTAGTTGTCATTGAGATGGGGATTGGGCACCCCAGACCATCACCCCTTGTTGTGGGGCTGTGTGGCGTGCGATAGTCAAGGCAGGATCCCCACGTTGGCCTGGACGTCTCCAAACACGTCTGCGATTGTCGTCGGGGCACCGTTGGAAACGGGACACGTCACTAAAGACTATGTCCCCAGTCAGCGCAGTTTCACGTTGCTCGAGCGCGGCACCACTGTAATGTGACTTGACGGTGAACAGGCGTGAGTGGTAAGCGACGTAACGGGCGGCGCGAGCGCAAATTCCTGTCGCTCAGACGTCTGTTGATGGGCATGGTGGACACATGTGTGCGGGTCATACGCTGGATCGTTGATAACGACGACTCCGGTGCTGTGACAGCTGTTCTGACAATCGCTCTGTCTGCCCGTGCTGTTGTGGCCCTCGGTCGACCACTGCCGTCCTGACGCTAATGCCTGCCGTTGCTGACCAACGCTTGCCAGCATCGCCTGATCGCCGCATCACTTCTACCCAAATGTCTAGCGACAGCTTGATTCGACCAACCAGCTTCTTTCAATCCGATCGCACGACCTCTTTCAAACTCTGACATCTGCCTTAATGAGCACGAATCCTTCGGCGTGGCATTCTTACAGCCGACGTTCAGATATCGCAGTGAAATGCAACAGCTACTTTGAGCATACGCTTCAGAATCGCGCCTTATATCCACCTGATGCATGCGCAGTTCGGATGCGCGGGAGCTTCCGCTATTCATGCATTGGACACGAAGCTTTAATCAGTTGCATGTTCGGTCCGAATATCTTTGCATACGTAATTTCCTTACAATCGGACAACGCCTTCCCAGTGCGTCTGTTTTGTTTTTGTTTGTTTGTTCGTTCTACAGTGTACATTCTCCCATTTGGAGAAGCACTTTCTTTCTCATTATCTTAATAATCTTCAAACATAATGTGAAGTAAACTGACGTGAAAATGTGCAATATTTAGAGATGACGAGTGTTGGGCTGTGGCACAACGTTAGCTGACATAAGGAATAAACACAAGTCGAGTTTCTCATTGTACAGAACTGAAAATGATGTAGCCTACCGTACTGTAATTCTTGATGACTTTTACAACTTCTTTTTCCTAACAACAACAACTCACTCAGTTACATGCAAGGAAAATGGTAGTACACAGTTTCTATTGCTTCAATTACCCGACTACTAAACCAGAAACTGGTTATGGCGATGGTGGCGCGTCACATGGCAAGAACGAAAAAAGTGGATGCTCTATATAATCTATATGGTTCTTCACCTGAGGTATCCTATTTTTCAGCGCGTCAGTGCCTCAATACATTGCTCCTTGCCCGGAGACGCCTCAGACTTACCTCGATTCCTCTTTCTACTGCTTGTTCTTAGTAACTACAGATGCCCGATCCTAACAAATGAGTCAGAGCTTGCTTACGGATCGTCTGCGGTGATTGGTCCGTATCTTGTGGCAGCCAAGTCATTTCCATAAGCTGACCAATAACGAAGTGTTTTCTAGCGAATGTTTAATCAGAGTTCAACGTTATGATCGGGCGCAGAGTACAAGGCATAGGAAGTAGACAGCGTATCTGGCGCATTCAGAGTCAAACCGATCAGCAAGTAGTGTCAGGTGTTGGTTGATGGTCAACTTTGCTCCTACAGAATTTGGAATGGAACCCATGCACTGCCAATCGCATCATTATTTGCCACAGTTCTAGTTGGGCACATCCACTGAACTGTCGCCGTAACGTCCATGAGTGTCAGCTCTCTGTAACTAGTCGACTATTGTACCATGACGAATTTGCGGTAGAGTAATATTGGTTACTCATTGAACTATCAGTGCAGCATCATGAATCAACACGACGTGGTACACGTGAGAAAGTAGGCCAAGGTTATCGCTGGTTCTGGGGGGTCAACATGGCTCAACGCCAGACACACCGTCTGTTTACAGTAACTCAACCTTCGCGCACTATTTGAAGAACGCGCAATAAACACGCGTATTTATATAATAACATGACTATTAGTGGCAGGTACTCATTGCAGCCCTGCTCTTCCCTAGTCCCTATACACCAGGCAGCCCCTCCAATGTGGACTAGCGGTCAGCACGAGTATTAAAAGGATGACATGTTTCCCTCGTCAAGTGAGCACCGCCAGATAGTCGACACATGTAAAGACACGCCCTGGACACGCTGTGCCACAGAAATCGAACGATATGTGTATATCGACCTCTCTTTATGTAGTGGTTTTAGAGACACGAGCTGTCAGAATTTTGCACTAGAAGAGTCCCTCGCATTCAAAAGCCCTTAATCCCTGTCCCGCGATTGGACATTGGGCGCTGAACCCCACAGATAGTACCCATGGTATGAAGTATGTGTGTTACTCATTTTGGAGCTGTACGCATATGAATATAGCAATTTCCTGATGTGCCAGTTGCTATCTCGCGAAGAGTGTCGTCATTTGCATTTGTCTGATGGTACAGACTAGAGGAAAATGTGTTTTCACCGATGTCTCAGTCTACTGTTTACGAGAAGGACAAAATCGTGAGGTGCGAGATCCGTTGGTTTTGGGGTAGCGCGCCTGCCTCATTTGGACGCCCCGGCTTCTTCAGGGACTTTAGAAACTGACGTGAGGGATGGAACGGGGTGCACTCAACCTCGTGAGAACATTTGAGTAGCTGTCTGACAGTGTGGCAGCGCCCCGGTCACGGAGACCAAGATTAACGGCCGAGGGGACCCGACGCGCTGACCACGCGCCAGCCCTCAATCTGACACCAATTGGCTAACAAGCGGTCGCTTGTTAGGCCTAGGCCCTTCATGGACTGTAGCGCCACGGGGTTTGTTATTATTAATTTTATTATTACTACTGCGAGATGCGTGACTCTGCAACAGTCTTGTTCATAGCCATGATCCTATAGGCTAGGTAGTCCACCAAGCAAGGCTGTTGTGCGACACGACGCGACGGCTGCAACTTTCGTGGCTAGGCTTGCACGTTCGTTATCTGAGCCGTTAACATTTTTGTTTATCTTTACGATATTGCTATTTATTTCTCAAAACACATTCACGTTTCACTCATGAAGCCCTTCCTGAGATTTAAGTACAGTGGACTGGCGTCAGACATACGTGAATGGTTTACTTTCAGGCCCCAACCCTATCGAAGCAATGTTGCCGTAGACGCGCAACGAGGTGTAAAAGTAGGCAGGAGAATGCAAGGAAAATTTAAACATCCAGTAGTCTATTGTTTGGGATTATTGTTATTTTACACAAAAAATATATAGCCTATTTTCATATATCCTACTTAGGCCTATGTTAATTGCCTCTATCAACATACAAATTTTCAGTTTGATTGCTGTGATAGATTCATAGATATTGTGAACCGTCTAAATATTTCGGATGGTCACCATGTTGGATTTTTATATATAGGTCTTAGAGTTATGTACTATTACAAGGAGATTACTGTGTGGGTATATTATTCAAACTTCAATCGCATGGTTAGGACACAAGAAATAAAAACGAGATTTTAAAATTTCGCTTAGCCACCATCTTGTGATTTTGAAAATAATTGAAATGAATTAGATGCCAGTGGATTAAAATTTGTATAAGCATATACCGTACCAAGTTTCACTGCGCTCGGATGGTTAAATCGCGAGAAACGTCCATTTGAATATTTAAATTTCGCGTCGCCACCATGTTGGATTTGTGCTCACCATGTTATTGAACGTCCCATAGGTGAACTTATGTTTATAGCCTCTACCAACATACAAAATTTGAGTTTGATTGCTGTCATAGATTAATAGATATTGAGAACCGTCTAAATATTTCGGATGGTCGCCATGTTGGATTTTAATATATGTAGGCCATAGAGGTATGTACTATTAGATGATGATTATTGTGTAGGTTCATTATTCACAAGAAATAAAAACTTACTTTTAAAATTTTGCACAGCCGCCATCTTGAGGCTATGCAAATAATATTGAACTGAATTAGATGTCAGTGCATTGCAATTTTTATAGTCATTTGCTGTACCAAGTTTCACTGCGTTCGGATGGTTAAATCGCGAGAAAAGTCTTTCAAAATGCTTCAACTACGCTTGGCCGCCATGTTAGTTTTGTAGTTAACAGGTTTTTGAAAGTCACATAGGTGAACTTCCAGTAGTGCCCTTTATCACCGTAAAACATTTCAGGGTGATTTGAGTTTTAGTTTCGGAGATATAGAATGCCGGTGAAATATTTTGCACAGCCGCCATGTTGGATTGGTGAGACGTAATAAAATTTTAAGGGCACGTTCGGAGTCGGCCGAAATAGTACTACGACCTTACCGAGATCATTGAAGTCGCTCCAGCCATTTAGAAGCTATTAGGGGGGGGGGAGGCACACACACACACACACACACGGGAAAAATGTGATCTCATAAGCCCATTTTTTTCCCATAAATGAAAATAGGCTAATAAAACAATGCTGCACAGGCCTATTAATTATTATTTTATTATTAGCCTATATCGTTGGCTATCATCCGCCATCTTTGCTATCATCTTATTCCACTACTCTGATCCTAGCCAAATGCGTCCAGAACTGAAAGGTGTGGGCAGTGGGACCTGGCGCATTGCACCAGAGCGAAGAAAAATGAATGATGGGGTATTACCGGAATGAAATCGGCAGGGGAAACAGGAGGTAACATGTCCAGCACAAATTTTACATGCACAGACACAGATTTGAACTCGGTAATCAGCTGTGAAAATCGACGTTTAGCTGCCAGAGCCACGCCAATATCTTAAGGAAATCAGGAGTACTACGAATTACAGCTATCCATAACCACTGAAGATCTAGTTCTCTCCACAAAACGTGAACAATTATACGTCACACATCTAGAAATCGTATTATTTGTGACGGTGGACAATGTGCTATGCTAGGGTATGTTTTATTAACTTCCTTGTGCGTCAGACCCTTATTTTTGCTATTTCAATGGAGGAGATGATAAGGATCAATGGATTTTCATGTGGCAGATGGTTTCTAGACTGATTGCCCATCCTGACGCAACCTCATGACTTGAGTTGATGAGAGATAAAATTAATGAAGATGAATCTAAGAAACAAGTTGGAAGGAAGCTGTTGTGACCATTAAAAGGTATCATGTCGGTATGTGTCTGGAGTTAGTATTGCGAAACACCACGGACGGCCAGTCATCTACCGAGTCCGAAAGCAGCTTCGGTCCATGGCCTTGCAAATGCGTGTGTCGGTCGATACGTTCTTTTCTAAACTGTTACAAGGTGTTCATACCACCACGAAATACGACCACTGCTTTAACCAGAGATATACAACTATATCCACAATTCAGCAAGTTTTGTTTTTACTCAAGGGACGTAGGTACACGCTGAGTTGAGCATTACTTCTGCTTCACTTAATGGAGCTGTGGTCCTCCCGTCTTCATGTACGAACTCCCTTCGTAAATGTTTCTTTCTTCCGATCCGGACGATCAACGGAGTTCCACCATGTTTGTTTGCAGACTCATATCGGTGATGTTTACCACACTTTGACCTTGCATTGCTCAATATTTTCCTTTTGCGTATTATTAAATACTAATAAAGACTCCGCACAGAACATCGCAAGTAGACTCCTCCTCATCATCGCGAGGAAAACTGTTCATGACAGAATAGGGCAGTGTTTGTGGTGTTATAAATATAACTCTTTATAAACCCCATGTTTCCTTCGATTCTAGGCAGTGAAAATTAGTGATTAAATTGTTGTTATAGTACCGATGCGATTACCAAAACGACGAGAGCTAATAAAGGTTGTTCTATACAAATACTTTCAAAGAAACTGCACATGGCGCCTTAACAGAACTTTCAAATTATCAGGCTCATAGTCTCTGTTTTAAACCCTTGGTTGAGGCTCTGGAAAGAAATAACAAGGAAAGTTGTAAACTCATAGAAAATCACGCCTTAGACCTTTTGATTTGTGAATATCGCAAAGAAGAACTCGACTTTGAGAATCTCCCACATTAAAAGTACTGCTATATCTCTAGTAGCCAAGCTCAGAATAGCTATTAAGAGTCAATATGGCTTACTGGGCTTCATATTGTTCGCAAGGCCAGGAGGCTACTCGCTGCTAAGTCACGAAAACGCTCTCCCTGTCTATCTGTAGCAGCCAAGCTAAGAGTCAATATGGCTTACTTGTCCTCACTAGGGCTGGGATTTTTAGGTAAATAAATATTTTTTTATGTAAATACATATTTTAAGATTTTTTTTCTATAAATACATAAATTCATGCTTTTCACTTATTAACAAATAACAAGACATAATAATACATCGTTTTAAAATCAGTTTAATAGATCTTTCAGTTTATTGCAGTTTTGTTTTATGTTACTTCAACGGGGAAGAATCTGCAGAGCGTATGTCAGCTTGCAACTGTATTATTCCTAATTTGTCGCCCCGTGCCACTCACTGTGGAAGCCGGGGATTTCCTTGTCCATAGCCATATTGCACCACGAGCTAGACCTCCCCCTCCCTCTGCTACCTGGAACCAGTGTCACATGCAGTTCATTTCTGGCACTGGGAAGTGTAAGGCAGTTTTATGATGCCTAAAGTAAAAACAACTACAAGTTATCGTCTGTTGCAGAATTTAAAGATAATTTTACTTATGATGGGGGCGTTCTGTTCTGCCAACCATGTGAGAAAGCAATCAAGTATGAACAGCGATGCTAAGTTACACAACGCCTCAATGGGAAGAAACATATTATTCTAATATTGCCGCAGTTTCGCGCCTTCCGAATAAGTGTTTCGCGATAATCGTCGGTCATTTGTGATGGACAACCTGAAGATTTATTTCGTTGTGTATTGTAATGCTTCAGCTGTCAGTGAGACATAGCATAAATTACATTCGTGAGTACTGCATATTGTTTATATTCACATTAATAAACTAAATTATAATTAAATATTTTTACTTTTTGTCACATATTTCAGGTATTTTTAATACATAAAATATAAACATTTTCTTGATTTTTAGCACGTGAAAATCCGAGCCTTAGCCTAGTCCTCACTTTGTTCGCACAACCGTAAAGCTACTCGTCGCTAGGTAACAAACACCCTCTGCATCTGTAGTAGCCAAGCTAATTAGAGCCAATATGGTTTACTTGTCCTCACATTGTTCGCACGGCTGGTAGGCAACTCGTCGCTAGGTAACGAACACCATCTCCGTCTGTAGAGCGGCTTCGGTGGCGTAGTTGGTAGCATGCTGAGCTTCTATGCCCAAGATCGCGGGCTCAAACCCGGCCGAAGTCGTAGGATTTTTTAAGAACGTTAAAAATCCTTCAGTATGCCTTCCTTCGGATGGAAAGTAAAGCCGGCGGGCCGAACCTTCCACTAACTACAATTGTGTGAAGCTAAATTTGTAGATTAGATTTGATTAACGCTGTATTAGTTCCAACGTTCGCCGCCAGGTGCCGGTTTCGGTGGCATCTAGTAGCCGAATTCACGGCTAGGTGTCACTGACGATAGCATCTTGTAACAAAAGTAGGAACTACTTGAAATTGATCGTCTGCAGTCCTTATCTGAATTGCAGATAACACACACTAATACAGCCATCACAATTAACGCCGGTTATCAGACAGATTCTACACACAACCACATGACCGTGTTGTCGCAGCCCCTAAACTGAGGAACCAATAAATCTATATATCTGTAGTAGCCAAGATATGAGTGAATTTGGCTTACTTGTCCTCACATCGTTCGCACGGCCGTGAAGCTACTTATCGTTAGGTACAGTTCACGCTTCGGTTTTTGGCCGGAGAGCCCCGATAGTGCATATTGCGTACCTCACACGTACAATTGATACGCGAGTTGATTTCTGCGCAACTGAAAACTCACAGTATCAATTGCACATGTCGGAGGTTCGCCACCTGTCCTCTGTACGACTGTGAAACCGGGACCGACCAAAAACCGTGGCGTGAACTGTAACGAACACCCTCTCTCCTATCTGTAGTAGCTAGACGAATATAAACCCTGAAGGCATGTACTTGACATACGTAATCTAGAAAATGACTCCTATGTCACACTGTGGTTCTACAGCCCATTGATGACCTTCGCATACCAACAGACCGCTACCCAGCAATAGATGTTATTGTTGTTAATATTGTTGTTAAGGGGCTTAGGACGTCCATGGTCTTCAGCCCCCTGTACTTGGGTGTGTGCTGAATCTATTTGGTAACCTGTGTTTCTGTGTTGACTGTAGTATTGTGTGTAGCTGTAATTATTAGGTAGGGATAGGGATCGAGCCTCGGGGTTTACAATAAGGTAGGCTACTATCTCGGTATGTGCCTGGAGGGAGTGAGGAAAATTCCAGTGAAAAACCACACTCTGGAAAACAACTGTCAGCACTGGGATTCGAATCAGTGACCTCCGGATTTGCTGCAACTCCCTGCTGCGGCCGTGGTATGCGATTGAACGGACATGCTATGTCATGAGGTTATTCAGCAATAACGCCTGCAGAATGCGGAATGAAGCACGGCCAGCTCGACGTGTTCTTTCGGCCATCGATCTTGGCATTCTTGACCAAGGCCGCTGCCTCTCAGATCGGACACCTATCCAACTGTCTTCATAAGGCTGAGTGCACCCCGTTACAGCCCTCACTTTAGTTATAAAATCACTGGAGGTGCCTTGAATCGAATACGGGAGCTACTCGCACGCTACTCTAAACTTTGGGGCCAGTAATATTTCAGATCAGACACGTCTTATTATTGTACACTGCATATTTTAAAACGTTTGTTTGTTTATTTTCTGGGGTGACATAAAGAAAGGATGAAAGAAAGAAAGAAAGAAAGAAAGAAAGAAAGAAAGAAAGAAAGGCATAACCAGCATTCCTTTGAGCTTCCAAGGGTAGTACCGAAAGACGTGAGAATGTTATAATGTTGATGCTAAATGTTAGAATAACATGGCTACTAAATTTCTTACTTCCTTATAAATGGCATACATTCTATCATCCGTTGTATACTCTCTTGACGACCAATCAGCACTAGCTTTAATTCATCCTCAGTTTTGTAATTTTGGAAGGTGGACAAAACGAAATTCAGCTAAAAGTTAATACCTAGATTAGCAACCACAAGGGAAAATAACAATATCTACTGCATATATTTTAGCAACCTATCCCTAATTATTAGAATGAATTCCTGAAAACCAAAGAAAGACTGAGGAGGTGTCACTAGTCATGAGGCACGCCATGAGCAACGTTTTCATGTCCTCAAGTACAAAATATGATGAGAAGTAATGAGCATAATTGAATAGCAATTGGTTAAGTTTTCAAACCTATAGTAAAGCCATCATTATTTCCGACTTGACGTTTCAGTGTTACCCTAGAGTTATCTAGCGGTCAAAAGGAAAATCACTTTAACTAGCCAATCACAGCCAGCCATTCAAATCGATATATCAGGACAAATTGAGTTTCGTTCGCGATGTCGCGATTTAGCGAACGAAACTCTAGCGTAACATAAACGTCGAATCGGAAGTAATGATGGCTTTACTATAAATACGTGTGCATTTCAGTAAATATGATGAATGGCAGCTCTTCAACTTGTGGAGATCGAAGCTGTTGGAGAAGATTAAGTTATATCTTCGGAGTGTATGATGCAAAGCAGCAAGGCTTCCTTCAATGCAATGTAATTATATACAAACTAAGGACTGACAGCAGACAAAACATGTACAGAGCTGTAAGGTTTTCCCGTCGTTTTAATACAAACTGTGCCGGAAGGTCAGTTAAAATAGAAAGCGCATTAGAAGCTGCTGTAACTTTTGCTATCGAGCTCACAATTATACATGAGAAGCAATACAGAATGACATTTGACCAAAAAAGATCACTCAGGGCTGTCAAATACATTAGTTTAGGTCCAATATGCTTCCAAACTTTACCAATTGAAATATGCATATTCATCAGCGGCCGAGTGTATGATGCCACGATTAAGTGCAGGCGGAAGAGCAATGAGGTACATAGTAACATGCACTTAGCAAGTTATCATTAACATTGTAATAAAATCTGATGGACTCGCTCCTGACTGTCAAACAGAAAATGATGATACTCACTTTGGCGCCATCGCTGCGCGAATGGTAGGGGCTGCTGGATGTGATAGGAACTGTAATCATCTCTCAGAAGAAAAACGTCCACATAATCCAAGAGAGTAATTTCAAGTTACGCTCACACTTGAAGAACAATAACTGTTTGCACACAGTGGTGCGGACTGTGCGCTGGCCACTCGTGTTCTGGCAGCGGCGAGCTAGTGCTGCAAGGGGCAGTCTAAATTTACCGCAGCCATCATAGACAGTCACTAACCTGGGAACTTCATCACATGAGATGAGCGCGTGTCACAACTTGTCAGTCATTGTGCCCCTGGACCATCATGGTCACTCGTCTTCCATACAGTAAGTTAACCCGAGGTACTACATACGGCACTCATGTACGTACTGTAGTTTCACGTAAGACCTTCGAAGACTGGCAACATGTAGTGTGTACGACGACCCATGACACTAATTGCTTGAAGATGGTGTGTTGAGGATCTCGTGAGATAATGGGCCCCAGTTGAATCCAATCGAATATTTATGGGACGTCTAGTCACACACAACACTCCGCACCTGGAAATACCAGGAAGCTATGTACTGTATATACCCCAACCTGTATCCACAGTCTTCTGTCCGTTTGAGTTACATATACCACATCGAATTTCTGTCCTTCACCTACCTAGATACCTTTCACATTACTTTGCCATTCGAGTACTAACCCTGTCGCTGAATACCATGCATCAGCATAGCTCATGGTTGTTAAGTTTGATATCAAGCTGAACCCGACAATAACGAATTTCAGGAACCATGACCAGTCTATTCTACACCAATACATCGCTCTACAACAACTACCAGTAAATGCCAATATTTTTGACTCTCACAACATTTTACCGCCCAGAATAACCTCGAGAAACATTCCGAAATTTGCGAAATTCGTAACAACATCCGAAAGAGAAAAAAGGATGAAGAATGGACTATAAATGCGTCTTCATCATGACATTTTTATCTCCAGACTGAAGTGCCTGACAGATGTAAAATGGGCCTGAAAACATCAACTGCCGGGGACTGCAGAAACGAAAGAGACCGTCGCCCAGACTGCTCATGCGCTATCAAGTAGTCTACTTCCAGTTTCTTAATTTTTTTGAAGTACCAATAATGATGAGAGGAATACAATAATTGCTTTTCAGTCGGTCAACACATTGGGCGGGGAGTAATATGCATCTACTCACACCTGCCAACCTGGAATAAATACACTTTACGAAGGGTGGGGGGTCAATGTTAAACCTACTGATAAGCAATTCAGGTAAGTTATCACTAAGTCTCCGTTATACCAGCCCAAGAGTTGAAGAGGCGAGATTTAGCAAACGAGACTGTGCCAATGCTATTTCTATCACTCAAAAGTACGTAAACACATGAATGGAATGGACCCACTCTCTCCTTGATTTCACGCCAATTGAGAATAATATTTGGCAGCTGTGATGTTTACTTTTTGAGTAGAGCTAAACGCAGAGATTGTATACTTACGGAGTCCTACTGGGAACACAACACAGCGCGATTAGTTGGAGAATAATTTAAGATTCGGATCGAGTCCTGATATTTATAACAGTTTGGCAAAATTGATGGCTAGTCTGACCGGACTCGAATGGATGTACTAGTGTGTCAGAAAATAGACATGGTTCAACGAATTAACTTACTTTAAAACTAACAATCAGTAGTAACTTACTGCACTCTGCTTGGAGTTGAAGATTGGTCTACCGAGGCGCAGTCTTGAATCAATCAGTGTAAGAATAGTGAACTACTAATTGAATTCCTTAGAACAATGGCTCCCGCCAGCTCTCCGATTCACAGTCCATTGTGAAAGGTTGCAGAGCTTCTGCTGCTCACCATGAACGTGAAACCGTAATGAAGATTCAGGGAGAACGACGACATGAAACCCTAATAAGATATGTCCAATTGGTTTTAAGCTGAACAAAACATCCGAGGGCTAAGTTTATGAATGTTAGTACATGGCTATCTTTGACTGTCGGAGAGAGTAAACGATGAGCAGTAGCATAAGCATTGAATAACTCATGGCTCTTCAGCATACGAAGTTGCAGCTAAGGGGTGTGTAGGCTACCCGTAGGATGTGAACCAAAAACTACAAAGGAAACCTCATCGAAAACTCTCAGGAAATGGAGTAAGTTGAACATCTACAGGGAGTCCGGGAATGTTCTCCGCAGTGGCTACGTGCAGCTGCGAGGTAGCGTCATCAGTTTAGTTGGCAGCATGGTGTCCTTAATAGGGTGAAGTTCACATGTGTGGGCTGCGGGCTGTCGAATTCGTCAGTGTGTATAGTTAGATTATTGGAAGAGTGCAACAGTATGTTATGAATTGCTGTGGTGAGTATAAAGTTTACTGTTTGTTTGTTATGATACAGGCGAAAGACGTTCTGCCAACGTAACTGGTGACGTAATCTCTCGCAGCAGCTTGTAGGTACTGCGGAGAACATTCCCGGACTCCCTATATAAGCTTCATTACTTCCAGTTATTAAGGAATTTGAAACCATTCCAGTGATCAGTTGCTCACGTGAGCGCACATTCTGTACACCGAACTCTCACAAATACTACGCAAACACAACACAGGTTAGAAGCTGTCAGTGTTAAACATGTTATTGTTTTCTCTATTAATCCTAATTAAGTTATGGACAATTTTAAGGACATGGTTCCCTTTGAGAGGTGCATTCTTCTATAAAACTAACAGTCAAGTTTCAACTGGTTATTAGTTTTAAAGCATATGTTAAATGGTTTATTTTTTGTAAATTATCGTGCACCTTCACAAATTACTTAAACTCTAAAAAATAATTAACATTTCTCTGATTTTGAACTCATTCAAACCCCAATAATAAGAGTACTGGGGACGTAAAAGTGAGAGGGTGGAGGTTGAACTACCCGTATGAGACATTCTAGTTCTAGCCCAACTATCCGAATCGGAGCTAACCAGCTGAGTAAGTTGAAAGAGATCGTAGGTGACACTACTCTCTGTGTGGCGTGAGTGCCAGAGTTCGTTTACTTCTTTTTGGTAGTTTTCTTGGGGAAGTAGTCCTATTGAGGCATTGGACATATCCATCCACCGCTACCACGTGTATTGCAGCCATGCTGTCAGAACATCCATTTTGTTTGTCATATCAGATAAATGTCAAAGAGAAATATTAATAAAAATGTTCATTCATCTGATCATAAATGTGGTAAAGTTGAATAAAACAACGGCTACCGGTACCCAGTTCCGAATAGCATTGGATAGAGCATTTTCTATAGCCATGGAATTAGGTAAGAATGGACATCACAAAATAATATCAGAGGGCTAATATAATTCTTAGTGGTTCTCTTTCATGGAGTTTCAAGGGTCTGAATTTCTTCTTCCGAATGTATGCCTACTTTTATGCACTATCGCCATACCACGTGAAAATAATTTACCTGTCTACTGTTCTTAATGAAATGTTCTGGAGTTCTACTGCCTTTTTTTAAATATATATAAGTTAGAACACTTCACAATATTACCTAGGAATACTCAAATTCTTAGTCCCGCAATATTGTTTAAGTTTGATTGTGACGATTCAAGAGAGGATTTGTGGATGATCCAGCAAGCTCCATAAATATCTATAAATTCATGACCGTATAAAAAACTAAAGTGAACAGTTAACAGCCACCCCTCAATAGAGGAAAGCAATATAAAAAATAGCAAGTAGTTCCGTGACGAACTATAGAGCCTATTTTTCTTAAAATGTAAGATTCTGCCCAATGATTTATCTATATATAGTGCGTCTCTACCTTAAAAGACAGTACGCATTAAATATGCTAGATCTGCTGCATATACAAAGTTCTGCAAGGCAGGGCACATGATGTAATATAACTCGTATACAGGCGTGCTTTTACGCAAAACTCTGGAAATTTCCAAAATATTTGTTTGTTGTATATAATTGTACCTCATGCCTTGAAGCGAAAGACGGTACAATATTTAGATTGATATACCGAAGCTCAAGAGCGCGATTTTAATGCACACATTATAATGAAATAAAAATTCACAGCCTGCTTCCAGTCTCCGACCGGGTCAGGAATGGAATGAATGAAGCCCCCATCTAGCGGCGAGGATATGGACTGTGCCGGCTGCCGAGGCCTGACGCACTCCTCTGGGGCAATGATTAAATGAATGACAGATGAAATGAAATGATAGTGGAGAGTGTTGCTGGAATGAAATTGTGACAGGGAAAACCGGAGTACCCGGAGAAAAACCTGTCTTCCTCCGTTTTGTCCAGCACAGATCTCACATGGAGTGACCGGGATTTGAACCACGGACCCAGCGGTGAGAGGCCGGCGTGCTGCCGCCTAAGCCAGGGAGGCTTAATGCACACATTATAATAATTTATCATTTTCAATTATTCAATTATTCATGAATATGATAAGGTCTTTTTCCCGAATATCATAGGTTATAATAAATTATAATATGACATAATAATAATATATTGTGGTCCACGTAATTTACCCAATTTTTTTGTGGTCAAGTGGGGGTATGCAGCCGAAATTAAATTATTCATTTCTTGTTTCTTGAACGAGACGTTGTTCAATTTTATATAGTTCTTCACTTGCACCCATACCATTTCGATGGGATTAAGTTCGCTGTGGTGTGGTAAGGTGACAAGCAAGAACATATTTATCTGCTGTGATAGCCTACATTGTCTATTACTAGGCTAGATCCTTCGGGAACATTGAGCAACAATATTGCTCGGCGAGCCACTTTTCATATACTTCACCTGTCATTTTGTCGTGTCTGTCGACCGTGTTCTTTTTGGCACAGAAACGTTAACTCTGCACCATTAACGAACCCTTGTTAATTCCCGGGACGAACAAAGGCAAACTACGGAAACCACTTCGAGGATGGCTGAGGTAGGAATCGAACCCGCCTCTTCTCAGTTTTGTCTCATGGAGTTGAGTACACCCCGTTCCAGCCCTCAGACCTGAATTATATTTCTTGGCAGAGCCGGGATTCAAACCCGGGCCTCCACGGTGACAGCACAGTGACAGCCAAGAACGCAACGAGGCGGACAATTTATAAAGAACACAATATCCACTTCATTTCATAGTTATACTTCACATCATCACCTACTCTCCTTCAAACGTAGTCGGGGGAGATAGCCTGCGGGCCACATTGGTAAACAAAGTTCCGGTGCGTCAGCGCTGAGCGGGAGGACTAAGCGAAGTGCTATAACTTATGAATGCTACCTAATATTGAGCTCTGGTTTGTTTTAAAACCTATTTCAGACATTAATGAACATTTCTTCTCGCTAGCTAACTTTTATGTGACACCATCCCAGATTTTTCAAGAAACATTTAAGAAAAAAATCATAACTTTCTTATTATGAAAATTACTGCCCTGAGAAGTAGGGTATCATCTACCAACATCAGGCAATCTAAATATAAATTCTTGATCTGTTGCGATCATTAGTTCATTATCTATGGCGTGATAAGTTTTATAAATGCAAAAATATAGATTCGCGCTAAAAGATCGTAATTGTGAAAATTGGGCCATGTGTTAATTATTTATGGCTTTTATTTTTACACCACCATAAAGAGCGGGAAATTCTCTATAATACCACACAAACATTTTCTTAGATTTGTCACTTTCAATTATTGGGAAATGGCAACATCGCCGGGGTAGAAGAGGACGAACCTAATTGCAGGACATATGAGTGCGAGTGAGAGGCAAATACTACATTTAATTCCATACTGTATTTTAAGGCAGAGACGCACTATAGACCTATCTAGAAACTAAGTTGGTAACTGGTATTTATGGTTTGTTCGAAATATACCTGAAATATTGTAGCCTAATAGAGCACTACAGTTGTTGGAAATAGGTCCCTTCCTTGGGTTCTGGGATACAGAGAGTCTACGACTCAAATGCTCAGAGAGAGTTATGAAGTAGCCGGCAGGTCTGCTGCCACTGAAAATTCACACAAATACTGTATATTCCTTACAGCATACATACGATATATAAAATGTGTTACTTATCAAATAAATGTTGTGGACGTTAGATGCAGTTTAAACATTGGACATATCAGCACGCGTGGAATTATGTTGGCAACACTGTCATTTATTAAAAAATAGTTGCTTAATAGCATTTTCCCCGTTACTAATTTGCTTGATTTGAACGCCAATAGTGGATTACATTGATGTGGTAAAACAAAATGAACTATCGCTATAACAAGCCGGCGCTCGTCGTGTGGTAGCACACCTCGTCCCTTAAAACTAATGCAATATTCATGAAAAGTTAACAGTATACAGTTATATCCCTAGAGACAGAGTTTGGGAAGTCCTAAAACAAAAAATAATACAAATGATAAAAGCTACGTACAGTAATTGTTGCAGCTGTGACAAGACTCAAGTAGGTAAAACAGGATGGTTCGAAACTGAACATGGATCAAAACAAGGGAATGTACTCTCACCATTGCTATTTACAGTATACTGGTGATGGATGATACTAATAAGGCAACAAAGGAAGCGTACACAGGTACAAGAATTAACATAATCCTATTTGCTGATGATGTTCTGATTTGGGGAGAAGATGAGAATGGGGGTCCAAGAACAGCTGGATGTACTGAAAGAAAATAGTATTGAGAAATGGAAAATGAAAATAAGGGTAGAGGAAAGTAAGACAATGGTAATGACAAGCGGAAAGAAAGGAGAAGGGATTGTTAAAATTGGTGATGTAGACCTGGAAGTAGTAGAGTACCGGTACTTCAAATATTTAGGAAGTGAATGGATGGAAAATGCAAAATTGGATATGGAGATCAACAAGAGAATACAATGTGGGAGTGTTTTCAATCATTAGGTTCGGAGTTTGATTCGGGATAAAGACATACCACTCAAATCTAAAGAAGTGATGTACACGACCTATAATAATGACGTATGGAGCAGGAGGAGAGATGAAATTAGAATACAGGTCTGTCTGTTAGGTAGTCAGCCCGAAGACTGGTTGGATCCTCAGAAAGTACCGCCGTTAGGTTATGTGGGTCGATACCCACAAAAACCCAAGGCAGCGCTATATTAAGGCGTACTAGGCAAGATGAGGAGTGAGGTAGTTTGCCATTGCTTTCCTCACTGAGTCAGAACAGCAGCACTAACCCTATGTGTCAACACACACACACACACACACACACACACACACACACACACACACACACACACACACACACACACACACACACACACACACACACACACACACACACACACACACACACACACACACACACACACACACACACACACACACACACACACACACACACACACACACACACACACACACACACACACACACACACACACACACACACACACACACACACACACACACACACACACACACACACACACACACACACACACACACACACACACACACACACACACACACACACACACACACACACACACACACACACACACACACACACACACACACACACACACACACACACACACACACACACACACACACACACACACACACACACACACACACACACACACACACACACACACACACACACACACACACACACACACACACACACACACACACACACACACACACACACACACACACACACACACACACACACACACACACACACACACACACACACACACACACACACACACACACACACACACACACACACACACACACACACACACACACACACACACACACACACACACACACACACACACACACACACACACACACACACACACACACACACACACACACACACACACACACACACACACACACACACACACACACACACACACACTAGAGCAGCTTCTTCTTTCCTAATGATCTACCCCTCATAGTTCATGCTATCACCACTGTTCACCACTACTCGCAGCCAACTTGCAATTCGTCCACCAAGCGCACACTTCAATAGCAAACACAACACTATGAGTAGAACCTTTCACAGCATCCACAGGCACTGACTGTGCCCTGAATGTCATTACTAAGCACCGCCCATACCTCAGTAGCTTCCATATACTCACAGCCATGAGTGAGACAGAGACATCGGTGGAAAGCCACATTTTACTATAGCCTGTGCCAACAGACAAATGTAAGTGTAATGCATTCATCATGAGATGGCAAACAGACGTAGAATACCGGCAGCCGAAATGAAATTCCTGAGAAGACTAGGAGAGATAGAGTGAGAAATGAAGACATTCGAAAGGAAGTGAATGTACAGAAGCTGAATGATAAGCTGGAGCAGAACAGATCGAGATGGTATGGACATGTGAGAAGGATGAATGATGAAAGAATGCCGACCCAAGCTAGAAAACGGAAATTGACGATGATGAACAACAATAATAATATTAAGGTATCGAATTACCGATGTTTATCTTCACATGCTTCAAGTTAGCTGAGGAACTGCGATTGCTCCGAGTTATTTTTCCACCGGTGCACACTTCACATCCGATTTTAAGAAATTTAAAGAATTCCGGGTATGACGACCTACTAGAAGGCACAACACGAGACACACACACACACGTTTTAACTTCAATCCCACCAGAGAAGTAATCCCGTACCTCAAGGATAATTTTAACAAGACATTTGGCGTACGGTACGTCATAAATATAGCAGAGGTTCCCCTCCCCAAAGTTTTTAAACTGGTCGGAAGTAAGTAATAAAATGTTGCATTGTGTTCTAGGGATTCTAGTAGCAATTGTGTTTCTCAGAATTGGCCACAGAAATACTCTATGTCCGAAATATAGCTGCTACAGGAGCTATTTGGCACGTTTTATACCGACAGTGGTTCATAAACTCTGATTGCGGGTTGGGCCTAATCTCTTACAGATGCCGTAAATGCATCACAGAAGATTGTGAGAAGTTTTCTATTCTCAATCCTCCAAGTAAATGATTTACACAGAGACATGTCTGAATTATTGCGACTCAAAGAGCATTTGGAACATTTATGGCTCCAGTGCGGGCGTCCGTTAAGGGAACAGATAGGCGCAGGTACTCGAACATTTCAAATCCACATTGGGAAGTTGTCGGTTCTGTTCCCACGTGCTACTGACAACTGATTGCTCCATCTTGTTAAAGTGACGAGCATTTCCGTTACTCTTAAAAGTAACGCAGTTAACCTCTCGTTACCGTAAAAACTAACTGTTACTAGTAACGGCGTTATACGCCAAACATTCGCTCTTATATTCTGATTCTACCTTGTTCTCAATATTCTTAACTATTCTCAATAAGAAGCTACTACACCTTTTGTTTGTTTCTTTATCATTAACTGGTAAACGCTTAGATGATAAAATAACTCCAGAATGTGTCATGTTAAACGATTCGTTTCGAAATAACTAGAGCCGTAATCAAACAAACACAAAATCGACATATTCGTACAAACAACATCGAAACCTCTTGCACACACGCCTTCGACGGCCTTCAACCATCTGGTCGGTTGACACCTCGTTCGTCTCATGGAGGTACAACTCTTACGAGGAGAGAAATAACTCACTTGCATTGTATTAGGTTCAGTAGTCGGTCCCGAGTAAAAGTTAGGACCATAATTGAGTTGCAATGTAGTTAGGACCCTCTGAATGTAAGGTACAGATTCTAAACGTCCGCTCCGCCTCACCACAACCGCTTGATTTCTGGGCGCTAAGAACTTTACAGCAGAGCAAGAAGGTTGTGTTCGTAATGGCGGCGATTCCACAACCAATTGTGCGGCGGTACAGAATGGCAGCCAGATCGCAACGAAGAACGGGAGCTCCTGAACGTCATGATTGGTAAGAATCATCATTTGTTACTCGTGAACTAATGTACCCATGTTTATATTTATATTACAAAAAACAAAAGCGCAAGGTGTATGCTTGTTGATATAATTTGGTTTCGTTGCAGATATCATTGGGAACTGCACGAAGAAATAGGTGCTAGATGTAGAAGATAGTGGACTGAGTCTTTGCGGGAAGATGTCGACTACGATAATGAGGCTGTCCATGCGCGATGCACCCCAAGTAGCTCCACTGGTCCAATGGGACAGGGATGTAAAGACGAGGAAGTCAGTGGCGAAGAAAATTACTTTGAATGTGGAAAATCGTCAGATAACGAAATGCTTTATGAAAAAAGCTGTCATATTTTGGAAAATCGGAAAGAAGGGAAATCTGTCTTTTAGTACCGTAAAAAAGTCTTTTTTTTAACGGAACTTCTACGGTTGGAGTAAATAAATTGAAAACTGAGCTACGCGTCGACAGATGCTTACAAAAGTCAACAAAGTATTAACGATCGGTGGACATAAAGTGTGCAATACTCACCAGAGCGACTTTAATCTAGGAATCACAACCGATGGATCTTTTGCGAAAAACGGAACGATAATCGTCGACACAGTCATGCAGTCAGTCAGTAACACGACGCACAGCTACACAATGATGTCAACGGCATCTGCAAATAGGTCCTAGCTATCGCTTCTGTTTGTAGTTTTAGGTGGCAGTGACGCATTGATCAAGCTATTTGTCTCTCACGAAGGCGGGCCCCGAGTTTGATTCTCGTCAATGTATGAGAAAGCTTCGAAGTGAAATGTCACGTCCTGTGGTTCGTATTCCAAGTTAAGGAAAAGGTTCCATGAGTCATGATCGCGACATTGATGGACACGTAAAACTACGAGTTTCGTTCCTTTGCTTGTTTGTAGTTTTAAGAGCCGACCGAGACATTTTGCCCACGAGCCAAGCAAAATATGTTTCATGCGGACAATATTGTGGCAGTAGTATCGTCGTTTGGAAATGTCAACAGACATGTTTGCTAAAAACCTGCAATGTGACAGTAGAGCAGTTTCAATTGCAGACTCGTTTTCCGGCCACAGAAGCTTGTCCACGTATGAATAACCGGAGTTTCCATACTGACAATATCCCCAGGGGGAACAAGACACTGTCAAGCTTTGTATTTACTTGACTTCCGTATATTCTAAGGTTTATCCGCAAGTTTACCAACTCTTGCACGACTTTTGGAACGTCGATGTGAAATTCGGTCAGCGCAGTAACATCATCCAAATGCTGCAGTTTCTTTATAGGCAGTTATGTGCACCAGTGTTTTGTCCGGTCTCCCAGTACGCTTGGTATTGAAGCGGGTACACCAATGACCGGCCAGAATCCTTTGAACATCCAGTGAAATACTGTTTTGCAACCAACGTGCTTTGTTCATTGTGTCAACGTATCCGATTTTTAACCTGCAGCTGGTGCCAGAGACAGCTTTGATTTGATCATTTTTATGTTGCGATTAAGAAATGCTTTGGAAATTAATGCGTGTGTCATTCGTAAAGTTGTGTTGTTTGGGTCTTCAGACTTTTGACTGGTTTGGTACAGCTCTCCATGCTTACCTGTACCGAGCTAATCATTTCATCTCTACATAGCTACCACACCATCTGAGGCAATCTGGTTAACATATTCTAACCTTGGTCTACCCCTAAAGTTCTTGTCCTCGACCCTTCCATCCATAACTAACTTTCCTATTCTTGGGTGTCTTAGTATGCGTCCTACCAACCCATCTATTCTCTCATTAGCAGTCGCCAGAAACATCTCTCCTCTCTCAATCGTTTTAATACCTCCTCATTTGTGACCATACCTACCCATCTGATCATCATTCTCCTATAACACCACATTTCAAACGCTTCTATTCTTCTCTTTTATGCTGCTCCAACAGTCTAAGTTTCACTTCCATAGAGTGCCACGCTCCAGAAAAAGGCTTTCAAAAAGGACTTCCTAATACCTAAATCTACACTGGTGTCCAAATTTAAAACAACAAACTGCTATATCTCCGTCCTGAGGCTAATTCACAATATAATCAGACAAACTGTCAACAAATGTCCGTACAATCGTGTTCTGCACGGAGGATGGCATTCCTGTCATCGTACAACCATGCCTTCTATGACTTCAGCACACATGTCAAACGGGGTGGTGTTTACTGGGTAGTTCCACATCAACAATTGCTGTGTACACATGCACAGAAGGTGCAGTATGGCACAGAGAATACGCCTCGAAGACCCTCTGCGGTGGAGGGCCATAGGAAGAATGGAAGGAAAGTAATGTGGCCCGATGGCTTAATGTGAAACGTTCTGTTGTGGCTAGGATGTGGCGACAGTTTGTAGAGACCGAAAATGTATCCCGAAGACCAGAGCAGGGCCACGTGTGCATCAGAACGACAGGACCGTTATTTGGCTGTGAGGGCACGACGGTACCGCCGTAGTACTGCACGGTAACTGGCATCTGACCTCTCAGCATCCACTGGAACAGTTGTATCGTGGCAAACAGTGTACAGAAGGCTCCGGCACAGTGGCCTTTATTGTCGGAGACCTGCTGTATGTGTATCCCTGACGCGTCTGTACAGAATAGAACGTCTAGAGTGGAGTAGTAAACATGCCAACTGGACGGTCGAACAGTGGACCAATGTTCTCTTCACAGACGAGTCCCGAGAGATTGATTCTCAACGGATTCGCATCGGAAGAGAACCTGGAACACGATTTCAGGACCCAAATATTGTGGAAAGAGACAGATATCGAGGAGGATCCCTAATGGTGTGGGCAGGGATTATGTTGACTACTCGAACACCTCTTCAGGAAATTGTACGAGTCAATCGGCATGATTTAACTGTTGTCAGGTATCGTGACGAGATCTTGGGACCTCATGTTCGGTTGTTGCGAGGTGCTGTGGCCCAGACTTCGTACTGATGGATGATAATGCCCGATACTGATGGATGATAATGCCTATTTCATGGAGCACAGGTGGTTGCTGTTTTCTTGGAAACGGAAGATATTGCACGCATTTGTGGCCTGCTCGCTCTCCTAATTCAATCACATAGAGCATGTCTGGGACGCACTAGGGAGACGAATTGCATCACGTCAGCATCCACCAACCACTCCAACCACTCTCCAAGACTTGCGAGCTGCTCTGCGGGAAGAATGGGCGTTGTTGCTTCAACATGAGATTGATGACCTCATTCGCAGCATGACCCGCCGTTGTCAGGGCTGTATTGCTGCCAGAGGTGGTCACACCCCTTTACTGAGCACATTAATCAGTTGTCGACATGTGTGTGAAAATCCACGAAGTTGGAAATATCACCTACTTATACTATTTTGTGGCAAAATAAACGCAACTCTGCAACATTTCCATTTGTTGCTTTAATTTTGGACACCAGTGTAGTCGATGTGAACAGATTCCTTTTCTGTACAAATGCTTTCCTTGCCTGTGCCAACCTACTTTGTATATCCTCTTTGCTTTGTCCATCACCGGTTATTTTGCTTCCTAAGTAACATAAGTCTCGTATTTCCTTTAGCTTTTGACCAGCCAATTCGACGTCCATAGGGGTTTCTGATTTATTTCGGCCTCATGCCAATATTTTTGTTTTACATATGTTAATTTTCATCATAAATTCTTTCCTCATGAAGTAGCCTAGTGTAATTTAGTTATTTATGTCGTTGTTACACGTTATTTTACTTGCATTGTCACGTATAAGTGAAGTAAACTTGCTGGAATTGAGTTATTTTTTAAAATATGATTTGCGTGGTTAAATGGTGAGTCGAAAATCATTACGTTCACATCATATAAAATGGTTAAGTGTCTTCAAGGCACATATATTGAACGTATACATGCGCGTGGTTGACGTACAACTTATTTACATCATTTACCTTTTTTCGCTTAAATTAACACTGAGCACACCTGAGCCACCCTCCGCAACCCTCGATGTCACTATTAGTCCAATCGACAGGTTGGAAAAAGTGGGGTTAGGTGGAAAAAGGTCGGAATTTAATGAAACTTTGGGATGTTGTTGAGGGATGGCTAAATTACATTTTCTTAAGGTTTGGACCTCGAGGACCCTGTGCTAAAAGAGGAGGGGTGTAAAAACTGCAAAATTTTCGACCTTCCTCCGGTTGTTCCTCAATAACTGTTTTCCCTTACGTCCTACCGAAAAAGCATCCTCATACGTGTTTGTAGAACGTTAAATTTCCTACAGTTTTGACTAATCAAACATGTTTGTATGTTAATTCTTTACCGAGATATGACGCTTCGAAATTATGTCATTTTTCAAAAATCGCTAAAAATGCCCAAAAATGCAGAATTCCACCTTATTTCTTATGTTATACCAAATTATGATGAAATGTTGTTGTAATTATGGTTCCTGGTTACAATCACCAAATTTGGAAACCCCCACCCACATCCCCACCCCCTTCCCCCACTCAACCCCAATTCTCAAAAGCTAATTTTCTTCTCTGATGAAAGCCACATCATGTTGTTATTGATATTAGTTACTTTTCGGATCGAACCCCCCCCCCCCATCCCACTACATAATTATCCCAGGGCAGGTAAAAAAGACGTAGCCTAGTCCTTTCGTGGAGAATTAATGTAATTAATAATATTAAGGTATTATTATTGAAAGGTACTCATATATACATGTACATATCATAGTAGGTACTCATTTGTACTCATTACAGTTTCTGTCGGGATTTCTTAGCCATTGGTTCTGCTTCTAAGTGCTCGTCGACCTCCTGAGTGATCAGGCTATTAATGACGTCATTGCCATCGTCGTCGTATTCGTCGACTATGTCTGCTGAGTCCCTCGTTCTAATCAGTTGCGGGGGCTTTTTCGCAGGAGTGGCCTGTGCAGTGCTTGCACATTGCTGAGCACCTAAGACCTGCTTTCTTGCAGCTGCAAGCTCCAGTGCTACAGCCTTTGCTGCACTTGCAGGAAACAATCTGGAGGATGTTATCCGGTGCAGCATTTCTGGTTGTGGGGATTGGTAGTAAATTCGCGGGGTTAGGCTCCAGCCTCAAACTAACGGGAGAAGTTCATTACCTAACCACGCCTGTACTTGCTGGTAAGTGCGTAGGGAGTGGTACTTGGCAGAGTCCCTGGTTAGTGGTAGACGGGCTAATTGCAATTTAGCCTTCGTCAATGATCGTGCGAATAATCAGTGGCGCATTCATTTCGATGTTGATGACACGAAAGGCGGATGCAAGCATCGAAGTGAAGCAGGCATATGAGGACGCCGACGTGATGATCGTCAACACCACCATATCCAAGGCCAGCGAATTCGACAGCGTCATCATTGCTGCTGAAGATTTGGACATACTTATTCTGTTAACAGCATTAGGTATGTCCACAAAGAACACCTATCTTCACGAAAGTGGAAAAAGCAGTGGTCCCAGTGTCCTCTACTCGCTAAGTTCCTGCTCCATCCCCCCCCCCCCAGAACATACTTTTCCTCCACGCAGTGAGTGGTTGTGATACCACGTCAGCACCGCATGGATTGGGGAAGAACAAAATTTGCAGCACCTACATGAAGAATACCTCTCTGCAGCAGTGGCTCCGTTTCTCACACCAATCGCTAGTCCTCAGCAGATCAGCGACGCTGGAGAAAAGTTCCTGGTAGCAGTTTATGGAGTCGACATTGACAATGACAACATCGACGACCTGCGGTCCAGATTATTCACACGATCAGTGACGAAGGCTAAATTGCAATTAGCCCGCCTACCACCAACAAGGGACTCTGCCAAGTACCACTTCCTACGCACTTACCAGCAAGTACAGGCGTGGTTAGGTAATGAACTTCTCCCATTAGTTTGAGGCTGGAGCCTAACCCCACGAAGGGGCCCACAACCAGAAATGCTGAGCCGGATAACATCCTCCAGATTGTTTCCTGCATGTGCAGCAAAGGCTGTAGCACCGGAGCTTGCAACTGCAAGAAAGCAGGTCTTAGGTGCTCAGCAATGTGCAAGCCCTGCACAGGCCATTCCTGCGAAAATGCCCCCGCAACTGATTTGAACGTGGAGGACTCACCAGACATAGTCGACGAATACGACGACGGAGAGGACGTCATTAATAGCCTGATCACTCAGGAGGTCGACGAGCACTTAGAAGCAGAACCAATGGCTAAGAAATCCCGACAGGAACTGTCATGAGTACAAATGAGTACCTACTATGATATGTACCTTTCAATAATAATATCTCTATTCCTTATAATCTATGCCTTGTGAATACCTCAATATTATTAATTACATTAATTCTTTTCACGAAAGGACTAAGTCTTTTTTTAACCTGCCCTGGGATAAATATGTAATGGGAGGGGAGGGGGCGGACGATCCGAAAAGTAACTAATATCAATAACAACATGATGTGAATATGGTTGGCTTTCATCAGAGAAGAAAATTAGCTTTTGTGAATTGGGGTTGAGTGGGGGAAGGGCAGAGCGGGTGTGGGGTGCGGGTGGGTGGGGGTGGGGTGGGGTTTTCCAAAGTTGGTGATTGTAACCAGGAACGATAATTACAACAACATTGCATCATAATTTGGGTATAACAAAAGAAATAAGGTGGAATTCTGCATTTTTGAGCATTTTTTTTGCGAATTTTGAAAAATGACATTTTGTACGAAGCGACATATCTCGGAAACGAATTGACATACAAACATGTTTGAAAAGTGAAAATTGTAGGAAATTTAACGTTCTACAAAAACGTATAAGGATGCTTTTGCGGTAGGACGTAATGGAAAACAGTTATTGAGGAACAACCGGAGGAAGGTCGAAAATTTTGCAGTTTTTACCCCCCTCCTCTTTTAGCACAGGGTCCTCGAGGTCCAAAACTTGAGAAAATGTTAATTAGCCATCCTTCAACAACATCCCAAAGTTTCATTACATTCCGACCTTTTTCTATCTGAAACTACCTGTCGACTGGGCTATATATAGTTCATGGCGCTAGGAAGTCAAGTGGAGCGAGTGCACGTTCAGAATCTGTACATTCCGTACTCTGCAATACACTTTTAATTTGCAGGCCATGTCCTGGCACCCAGCTTGGCACATAGAGCACGTTCGTCAAACTCTGAGAAGTGTGATAAAGTGTCAGAGAGCAGTCCGATTCGGAAATAGCGTGGTCACGTGCAGTAACACTGGCAGACGTCCTAGCAACACCTTCACTACCTAAAATACAACCTCCAGAGACAATGAAGATATAGGAACATGAACTATGGGGCTAAATCCAGAAGGTGGCTGGTGACCAGCCATAGGAAATGGAGTGGGTTTGCACGCGCAGTTACGTTATGTGTGTGTTCTTAACAATGCCTAAATTCGAGGTACTAACTAAACGGTCATCATTCACGCGAGAGTGTGCTTGCTACCTGACATTCTCTGCTATTGTGGTGTCTGTCCTGTAAGAGAGAAAGGTACCTTGATACCCGCGATGGATAACATGTGTACTACTCTCCTTAACCACGCCAAATAATCCAATAATATTGTTACGTGCCACCTCTAGTGGCAAGTTCGTTAACTGGATTACGGTGGGTGAAAGCACAACACAAGTATTCCTTTAAAGAAATGTTAGGTTTATTGCAGGTCTAAGCAAGTTACAGTACACCGCACAATAAACAGATACAAGCAATTAGTATCTCACTCTAGTTCCTCTCTGACTGGGAACACTTCCCTTTCACTCTCTCGAGCAGCTGTCCGTTCACTAATTAGGATGACCTGTGTCTAGCCAGTCTGGCACTCACCGAAATACCTGTCCACTCCCGTGATTACACAAACTACCGTTAGGCTACTTACGAGTCTGCTGCACACTGCTTCGCTGTCCGCTGGCTAGGGAAACAGCCCCCTGTGTTTTCGCAATTCACAACCATATCTCTGTCGCACTAGGTAGATACACACTCCTTAAAACTCAGTCCCTCTGTATGATTCACGCTGCCTCGCTGTCTGGAGAATCAGCCTCGCTAGGGTTACGTAACTTCGCACGTCACGTCGCCGCACTTCTGTCGCTCAGATAAAAGCACGCACTAGCTCAAAAACACATTCCACCTCGCTGGCCAGGTCGCTCTTATATAGCAGGCTGGTGACTCAATGAATGCTTCTAGACCCGTCCAGGATTCACGGCTTCTCGAGATTTCCATCACTGGCTGGGCCACGAATATTCTGGACCATCCCTTTGTCCTCGCAGCCCGTTGCGTAAGGCGCAGGTAATACACAGAGGCAGAGCATAGCCGGGGGCAGCTGTGACTCACGCGGCGAGGCGACGAAACAAACTCATAGCCGTAACACCATCATCACACTGGTGTAGCGGCTAGCATTCTTGTTTGTCAAACAGGAGTTCTAGGTTCGATTCCAGGCTCAGCCAAGAAATTCAATTCTGGTCTGAGGGCTGGAGCGGAGCACACTCAGCCTCGTGAGGAAAAACTGAGGAGATATGGTTTGTGTGTACCTAAGCCATGTAGAAGCGGTTTCCACCTCTACTCGAGGTAAATGGGAGGATGGTTCCTCCACGTCCTTACCTCAATTACACTACTACAGACCCACAACACCCAACTACATGGGGTTAAATGACCACGAACTTTTCATGTGAAACAACAACCAATAATATCGATTCGTTCGTCATTAAGGCGAAACGCTTCCAATATTCTTGTCTGTGGGCCGATATTGAAAGCGAGAGGTATTGCGTGCCGCGTGAATGTTGATATTAAGCCAGCAAGTCACAGCTTCAGACATGGGAAGTAAGCCTGACGCGAAATGTTACTTAATTTACATAATGTGAGTAGTTGACAGTGTCAAAGCACGCAAGGGGGTAAACGAACTGCTGTAGCTACAAGCCACTACCTCAGAGGTGCCAGCCGCTTCATTTCAGGGACGCAGGATTTTCTTTTGTATTGATTTCAGCCACTAGCTTAGCGGTTCTTAAAAATTCGTGGTGCAATTATTTTGAAGATAAGGCAAGTATTCTGGACTGCGACTTCTATCACTGGTCTCGATTTCTGAATCATCGTACAGCTCCATTTTAAATGAACTATAACTATGCTAGTGGTTGAAAGAAGTTGAGGTATATTTAAAACAAAGTTGAATCCCTATCCCAGGAATTAAAACGTTGCGAGAAAGGTTGCATGTTGATTGTCCCGAAATGCTGAGCTATGGCTAAAATCAATTCAACAATACTGAGTCTCTGTATGAAGCTCGCTCCATGCAGCTAGCACCTTTGAGGTGGTGGGATTGTTCGTTAATCCTTGCCCTGATTACCATACATCTAGGTGAAAACATAATCCATATTTTCAACAGATAACAACAGTAATATTCGTATGGCCTCAACTAAATGTTCGCAGATCCTTCGAATTGGAACAGTTTGAGCGATTTTCTTGCACTGCTACCTAGCAGGGAAACTGGAAATTTGTTGTGGGCACGAGACCGAGATTTAATTAACTCAACATGATAGGAGATATCTTTATGAGCCGGCATCGTAATATTCGGAGTGATTTTTCTCACCCTTCAAAATTCGATCTACTTCACGCGGGGATCGAACCCACGATCTTGTTATCAGGAGACGGACCACTGATTCACAAGGAAACAAGATCAGAACATACTTGAGGACAAATTGGGTCACTTTATCCTCAAATTTGTCCCAACGCATGTAAGGTTTAGAACTAAGATTTCACAACCCCATTTTCAGAGAAACATCCAACCGCAGTCACACCATATCACAATTATGATGATTTGAATGTGTAAGTCAAGTTTATAGCAACATATAAAATATACTTATACCTAAACTTAACACCCAGCAAAACAAAAGGACAACGTAACATTTATAGTAATGCTATATACTAACTGAGCATTGACACGTTACACAAGTTTAAAAAAAAAACTTTTGTAATTTAATCATTGTAAATACCCCGTACCTTATCACAGCCTAGGCGAACAGGATCTGATGATCATCGCGTGACCATCAAACATGTCAACCAATTAATTACCCCTCACCCCTTGTTTGTGTGTTAATTAAGTGATAATTAATTCATGTAATATTTGTTTCATGTGTTGACCGACTGAAAAGCATCCATTCTAGTAGATTAGGCAACACTGAAAAAAGGTTTCTAATACTATAAAATAATCGAGGAGGTTACTACCACAAAGAAACACACTGTATGCATCTTGAAGAGCCTCGTGTGCTATACAGAAGAAGGAACTAACAAAATGGATGAATTCCTGAACTACAATCAATTTCACTGAACTTACCTCCAAGAAACTAGAATTAATATGAGGATAGGATACTACTCGATGTGAAATACATTTGTGTCCAAAAGTTAAGCATAAGTTAAGAATAAGCAGGGCAACAGGAAATAGACGCACGACATTATGCACCTATCAACCTTACGTGTTCGCTCTGTATAGGAAAGGGGTAAGTTCCCTGCTTTGACTGCCGGCGTAACCGCAAGGTAAACACAGCCAGTGCCTGCGCCCCATATTCCCTCAGTCGTGTTTGCCCTGCTATAGTGTGCGGAGTATATCCTCGTGGTGAGTGTGACAACATAATGGCACAACGACGCCATTTTGACCCCGTTTTGCATGGTAGAATACTCGGCCGCCTGGAACCAGACACAGACCGAAGTCGCCGTATCCTGGTATGTGCCACAAAGTGTCATTTCCAGGCTTTGGAGACGATTTCGAGACACAGGAGATGTTAGTCGTAGGCCATTACCAGGTCGACCAAGAGTAACCACCCCACAGCAGGACCGATATCTGGCCTTAACCGCCAGACGAAATCGGAGTGCGCCTGCAAGACATTATTGTCGGCGGAGCTTGCAGCCGTCTCAAGGGTTGCCGTTTCCCGGCAAACTGTGTACCGGGGGCTCAGAACAGCAGGGCTCTTTGCCAGACGTCCAGAGGTGTGCGTCCCGCTCACTCCTGCACAGAGACGGGCCCGTGTACTGTGGAGACGTCAACGTCGAAACTGGACCATGAATAATTGGGGGCATGTGCTATTCACAGATGAATTCCGCTTCAGTTTGCAGAACGATTCCCGTCGCACATTAATCTGGAGAGAACCGGGTAGCCGATACAACCACAGGAACATCGTGGAACGGACCAGTATGGTGGTGGTGGCTTCATGGTGTTGGGCGGCATCATGTTGAATGGCCGTACGGACCTGCACATCTTCATGGGTGGTCCGAGAAACACTGTGAACGCTCGGAGATACACTGATGAGGCACTAAGACCACATGTTCGACTCTTCAGAGGTGCGGTTGGTCCAGACTTCCTCCTAATGGACGATAATGCCCGACCACACAAAGCTGCTCTGGTGGATGAATTTCTGTCTGGGGAAGACATTCATCGCATGGACTGGCCAGCGAGGTCTGCGGATCTGAATCCTATATAACATGCCTGGGATGCATTGGGAAGGCAAATTGCATCCCGTCAGCCTCCGCCAAGGACCCTCCAAGACCTTCGCATTGCCCTTTCGGAGAAATGGGATCGACTGCCACAAGAGCTCTTGGACCATCTGATAGAGAGCATGCCACGTCACTGCGAAGCATGTGTGGCCGTTAGAGGTAACCATACACCCTATTAACAGCATATTTTGTTGTAGAAGACATTGCCAAGTTTTGTCAGTTATTGTCAAACTGACAATGCACCTATCAGAACCTTTCTGACACTGTTTTTTGGACAAGTTGTGAGACGGTGTGTGATTCAGCTTCCGTTTGATCAGTAATCCGTCTGACATTGCTATCAGGCGGTATGGCCTCGTTTAGTGATTATGCTTCAACTTTGGACACTCATGTAGTTATAAGACCAAGAAAGCGAACATTTATTTATATCTATTTTATACATTGTGAAATAAGTTACTACACAGGTAACAGAATGGTATTCTGACAATGAGAATCGGATTGAGGCTGTCTTTGTTCACAACGTTTCAATCATTTGCAGCTACACGTAATCATGTGAACGTCACGCCTGGCATATAAAATACTGTGTAATTTGAGAGCTCAGTGTCATACACGATTGCGTAAAACTGATCAATCAAACCAGTATTGTCCATTCACAATCACATCTGTTTGGACACCTGTCAACTTTGTTATCTTTCACACGGTTCTGAATATTTGTAGATCTTGCTCTAAACGGGTTAGAACTCCCACAATTTTGATCATTGCTCTTGGAACCCATTAGCTATATACGATCAGTGCGTCCTCTCCGCAAAGATCTGTTAGAACCCAAAATATCGAAATAGCCCAGAGAGCAATCGATAGGATCTTGTAGGAAAAATCTGCCAAGAGAGAAGTTAGATTAGATCGCATTAGACCCAAATCTGCTATTTCTACCGCGATTGTCACCGACAGCCGTGGCTCAGCTGTCTAAAGCGCAGCGTTACGTCATGGGACCAAGCTCTCTGCTGACTCGGTAGACGCGTGGGTTCGAGCCCCACCGTCGGCCGTCCTTGAAATGGTTTTCCGTGGTTTCCCCATTTTCAACACCAGGCAAATGCTGGGACGGTACCTTCTGATAGGCCACGGCCGCTTCCTTCCACATCCTTGCCCAGTTTCATTCAACTTCATCCCGACGCGCAGGTCGCCCACGGGCGTCGAATAGAAAGACCTGCACTCGGCCTCTGAGGAGGCCACACGACAACAACAAAAAACGCGATTGTAAGACAAACAGATGGACGGAAGACGCATGAAGTCTTATACTGGATTTCTTCTGTAAACGTCCTAAAGGCAGACCTCATATCAGATGTGTCGATGAGATCTGGGAATTTGCAGAGAGCAAGTGAATACAACTGCTAAGAATCGTTAACTGTGGTAGAGGATTGATTGTAGCTGATGATGGTGGTGGTGGTGATTGTGCTTTAGTAAGTTACCAACGTAGGCTACACAGCAGAAAGGTTGGTTGGTTGGTTCTTAAGTTTAGGGGCTGCGACAACGCGGTCATGTAGCCCCGTGTACCATGGGTGTGTGTAGAATCTGTCTGATAACCGGTGTTAATTGTGATGACTGTATTAGTGTGTGATATCTGTTTTTTAATTTATGTACAGACTGCAACTTAGAATTTTTCAAATAGTTCCTACTTTTGCCGCCAAGCGTCACCGTCAACGACTACTAGGCCAAGTTCAGAACTTAGCTACTAGACGCCACCGCAGTCGGCTCTTGGCAACGAACGTAGAAACCTAAGAGCATTGTTTACATTCTTAACCTATCCAATTTAGCTTCACACTGGTGTAACTAGTGGAAGGTTCTTTAACATGCCATAAATCTATAACATGGCACCGCCGGCTTTACTTCTCCTCCGAAGGAAGGCATACTGAGGGATTTTTAACACTTAAAAATTCCGACGGCTTCGGCCGGGTTTGAACCCGCTTTCTTGGGGATAGAAGCTCAGCATGCCACCGAAGCCGCCAACACAGATCGATCTCTACAACATTTTTGCCCCTTGCCCTTCGTTAATTTTCGCTGTTTCTGTTGCTGCATATGAGGGGCTTGGACATCGTGGTCATTCAGCCACGTGTACTTGAGTGTGTATATGCCGGGTGATAATATTGTCTCATACGCGTGTTATCAGGAAGGTCGATATTTCTCTGCTAGCATCCCGTATGCTACTAATGCACTGCAAGCATATCCTGCAAACTGAACACTATTATTTTACCCTAGATGTGACTACAGACTAATCTAACCCACCTCTTCTCAGTTTTGCCTCACGAGGCTGAGTGTGCCCCATTCCAGCCCTCAGACCAGAATTTCTTGGCAGAGCAGGAAATCGAACCCGGACGTCTGGGGGTGACAGCCAAGAATGTTGGCCGATACACCAGGACGACGACATGCTAATTATAATCGTGTCGTCACCTTCGATGAGGCAACCCGAGTATGTTGTTTTATGGAACACATCTATCCCCGTGGCCCTGGCGACGTAGCCATGCATCATGGTCACGATGAGGAACTGCAGCAAGTCCAGAAATCCCGGCGCTGACAACGGCTAATTCTAAGTGTCTTTCCCACAGGTTTTCCCCACAGATAAATACCGCGATAGCACCCCGGCACACCTACCCCATTCCAACCCTAAACATTACAGCTACACATCCTAATTACAGTCACCACAGAAACACAGAAAATCAGACAAATTGGACACACACTCAAGTATACGGGGACGATGACCTGAGTGTCTCAGGCCCCTAAAATAGATTAACAATAACAATACACCCTTGGTAAAATCAGTTAATCCACTATCTGATCCAAATGAAAGTTTGGTACGAGAAGGTGAGCAAGAAATCTGACTCTTCCCCTACCTCGTATTGTACGTGGAATTCAAGTTTGTTGGTTTAGGAAGCCATTCGAACTTGTACAAGGACACTGTCTGACCATGACACTCGTACAGAGATGACAATCATCCCAGTACAATGTCGTCCTTGGTGAACCCATCGATCACAATACCGCATTGCGTGCCCACAACATGCAGCATGATGGCATAAGCAGGGTTCGATCGAACGACTCCAAAACATGTTATACAGCTGGACATGGGTGCTACAGGTTATCTCACAGCTCCCACATGAAGGCAACGACCAACACTACTTCCATACACATTCGAAGTATATGGGCCTGATGACCAAGATATCTCAAGCCCTCAAATAAAAACAACAGCGGTTAGGGCGAAAATTTCTATAACATACTATGTAACTTTACTTCATGACTTCACGCCGGTTGTGTGTCACAAAGGGTCTTCTATGCCCGACGTTGCTGGATCGAATCCTAGCACAGTCGCGTGTCAATAGCTTTACTGACACATTAAATATCTCCTTCTATACAAAATCCACGGTGGTTAAAAGGTGATAAACTGCATGACAACAATGTTGCTCCAAATTCACCTGGATGGTAAGAAGGATCCACCGCCAACACACTTTATTTTGGGGTATGCACGTGACGGACGCCTGCAGACGGCCTGGCTGTGCCCTCACACTTGCGCACCTCAGTCTCCAAGAAGAACGATGACGTACAGAGTTCTTTCACTGCTGCCGGAGGAAAGTCATTTTAATTTATAATTAGGATGTACATTTCCTAAACCAGTTTAAAGAACATATCGCCTACTCTCTCCTAAATGTATGGGTATAGTTATAACTCTTTGTTCTTATGAAGGAGTATAATTGCATATTGGTTGTAGTAGCTTGTTGAAATACAACGTGGTGTACTATACGTTGATTGATTGTTGTTTGAAGGGGGCGGAACAGTAAGGTCATCTACCCCTGTATTGTACGTCATACTGTGCTTAAGATTTTCCTTATTTCCAATCATTACAATACTTCCTGAAACTATTAACTCAATGTGGTACTTTAGTTGACCCGTGTTAAATATGTATAACTTGTATTTTTAAATTTGTTTTTTATTATATTTCTTGTTTTAGCATTACCCATACACATTTTCTAATGAGAAATAAATACGAATTACACAGCACGTTTCATTGCAAGTTTCCACAGCAAAACAACAAAGGGGCTAGTTCATTGGCTAAGGATTGCTACACCCATCTCTTGACAAAAAAAAAACAACTAATAGTAATAAAAAGAATACTATTTGGTTTACGTTCAGAATATATGTTGGTTGTAGTGGACTCTACCACGGATCAATGAATGGAAATCGCTGTGGTAGCGTGTTGAAATATGTGGTATTTTCAGTTTTTTTTTGTTGCAAAAAATCGAAGTAGGCTAAAAATACGACCTTTGGTGGTGGTTGTTTCATTTGAGGGGTAATTTAGTCCCGTGTACTTTGTGTGTTATTGTGATGATATTAGCGTGAGTGTTTGTAAGTCAGGTGAGGTACAATTCCCGTATTTGTCTGGAGTAGAAGTAGGATGGTTGAGGTGGGAATGGAACCCATCTCTTCTCAGTTCGGCCTCGCGAGGCTGAGTGTACGCCGTTGCAGCCCTCAGACCAGCAGAGCCATGAACGCTAGCCGCTGCGCCGCGAGCTGGTCCCTGGTGTTGGACATGTTTTTAGCTTATGCTACAAGCGCACTAATCATCAAAAAAAACTTTCTTCGGCTTTTCCCAATTACTTGGGGTCGCCGTCGTCAACCAGGCTCATTTTAGTTTTGGCCGGATGGCTTTCCGGACGCCACGTGATTTTTCAGGTGAAAATTCCACCCCACTGTCACCGGGATTCAAACCCCAGCCGTCAGGGCGAAAGACGAGCAACTAAGCTACTGCGCCATCTCACTCCCCACACTGATCATCAATGAAGATGAGGAAGAAGAAAATTATATTTGCGAGATGATTATTGTTGCTCTAAGGGGACGAACGGCGAGGTAATCTGCCCCAATCTTTGTAAGACTAAGAAAGTTTAAAAGAAACAGGTAGTTCCGTGAAGAACTAAATAGCCTATTTTCATTATCCTACTTGCCTTTATCAACATACAAAATTTCAGAGAAACTGCTGTCATAGATTAGTAGAACCACTGCCTTCGTAATGTACAGGCCGTACTGTAGCTCCGGTGACGTCACCCAAAGAGGCGGTCAGCTAGCGCAATGCGAGCAAACATCGTAGTTAAGTGATGCAATTTGTATTTTAATTAAGAAATATTGACGAATGTTGCATTAATATAACAAATGAAAACCTTAACACCGTGATCTTTCGGAATATAGTAAATAAGGCCGACGTGATAAAAACAGTCAAAGCATAACGATTGTCTTGCTTGTGAGCCCACCTAACAAATCTTATTATGAATTAACAAAAGCATGGGAACAACGAACGTACAAAAAAATAAAATATATAATAATATTGTTACGGCTGTAAGTTTGTGTCATCACTCGCCGCATGAGTCACAACTGCCCCATGGCTGGGCTTTGCCCTGCCTCCTGTATTGCGCGCGCCTTATGCCACAGGGCTACTAGGACAAAGGGATAGTCCAGAATCTTCGTGACTGGACCAGCGTTGGAAACCTCGAGAAGCCGTGGACCCTGGATGGATCTAGAAGGATTTATTGAGTCACCGGCCTGCTATATAAGAGTGACCCGTGAAGCGGTTGTTGTTGTCTTTTACGAGGTAGTGCGAGCGATTATCTTGTGCGACAGAAGTGTGGTGACGAAGTGCTGTGCGAGTTACGAAATCCTTGACATTGTTTCTCCCAGCTTGTGAACAGCGTACATCAAGTGCTCGTAAGTAACTGTATTTGTTGTACCTGAGGAAGAGGGGCAGGTAGCTTCTGTCAAGGCCACCGGACTCATTAGGACGGATTAACTTCTGTGGTCTGTTGACAAGTGGAAGGGCCAAGAGCGCTCAAGGAAAAGTCTTGAGGAAACTGGAGTAAGGCTCCTAATTGCTTGTATTTGCTGATTAGTGTAATTTTCTGGCCACAATAAAGTTAATTATTTCATTAAGCAGAAATTGGTGTTGTGCTTTGTACCCCCACCGTAATCCAGTTAACAAAAGTGCCACTAGGGGGTGGCACGTAACAACTGGTGTCAGAAGCCGGATTACGAACTCAAGCACAACACCTGACGGTCCTGGTTTCAAAACCCGAGCAGGTCATTTTCTCTAATTTTCCTGTGAGTGCATGCCCTTTACAAGACAAACAACTAAAATGGAGCAGAAATTGGCAGCATTGCTAGAAAAGTTAACTGGCATGGAAGACGGCCAGAAGAAATTAGCCAAGGACCTGAAGGATGACCTGAAGAAGATGGAAGACGGCCAGAAGAAGATGGAAGACGGCCAGAAGAAATTAGCCAAGGACCTGAAGGATGACCTGAAGAAGATGGAAGACGGCCAGAAGAAGTTAGCCGAGGACCTAACTGTCAAACTAGAAGACGGCTAGAAGAAGTTAGCCGAGGACCTGAAGAAATTAGAACTGGGTCTGCGTGAGGAAGTCACGGCAGTGGAAAAGAAGTTCGACGCCTTACAAGTGGAAGTTGCCGAGCTGCGCCAACGCCCACTGATGGGGGTGGAGGAGAAATTCAACGTCTTACAAAAGGAAGTTGCCGAGCTGCGCCAACGCCCACTGACGGGGGTGGAGGAGAAATTCAACGCCTTGCAAGTGGAAGTTGCCGAGCTGTGCCAACGACCGCTGATGGGGGTGGAGGAGAAATTCAACGCCTTACAAGTGGAAGTTGCCAAGCTGTGCCAACGCCCGCTGATGGGGGTGGAGGAGAAATTCAACGCCTTACAAAAGGAAGTTGCCGAGCTGCGCCAACGCCCACTGACGGGGGTGGAGGAGAAATTCAACGCTCTACGAGAGGAATTTGCCGAGCTGCGCCAACGCCCGCCCACCGTTACACCGGGAATATCAGGAACGGGACATAGCAGAGTGACGCCCCCCAACCTTCGACGGAAAGGTCCCGTGGAGCACCTACTTACGTCAGTTCGAGGCGGCCTGTTCCATAAATAACTGGAACAACACAGAAAAGGCTACAGCTCTCATTGTAGCGCTGAGAGGTGACGCCCTTAACGTCCTTCAGGCCATCCCGACTGGATCCCAGGACTACGCTGCACTGATCGCCCATATGGAGTCCCGATATGGAGATAGCCATCTTCAGCAGGCCTACCAGATGCAGCTCCGGACCCGGGTACAGAAGAACGCGGAAACCCTGCAGGAGTTCGAGATGGACATCGCACGCCTCGTAAGGCTCGCCTACCCAACAGCGCCGGCCAACTTTCTGGAGCAGATAGCGACGCAGACTTTCACCGACGGGCTACGGGACTCGGACACTCAACAGGCGCTGCGTCTCGCGCGCAATAAGACCCTGGCAGATGCGCTGAGCCACGCACTTGAGTTCGAGACGGCAAAGCAGGTATCTAGAATGCGCGCGCGGGTGCGTCAAGTGGACGTCGACGAACCAGTAAAAACCAACGAGACCAAGCCCCTGGCCGACGAGTTGATGGAGGCGCTAAGCCGTTTCTTCAAGAATCGCAGTACCACCAACAAAAACGTAGCCGAAGGACATCCGGAGAGGCGGCCCGGAAGAGGACTACCGACCTGCTGGACCTGCCGTAAGAGAGGCCACCTGAGCAAGGACTGCGGTGATCGCCGCCGCCAAGGGTTTCCGTCGGGACAGTCAGTCGAAGGGAAACCGCGCGGCCCAGGAAAGCAAGTATCAGCCAGCCTAGGGGGGCAAAGGTTGGCTTGTGACAGTCGTCAAGCCCCGGCAGTCCAAGTTCGTGTGACGCAGTTACGGAGGGATAATAGCAGCCTGATGGTCGACGGAGTCGTCAACGGAGAGAGCTGGCCCATGCTAATCGACACGGGAGCATCGAGGACCATCGTCAGTCCCACCGTGATCCCGAAGTGGAGAGTGCAACCCACACAAAGGAACCTCCAGCTAATAACCGCGACCGGAGAGACCGCACCGGTACGTGGCGAAGCATCACTGGAGTTCGTAATTGGTCGACGGGCGATAAAGCATCCAGTGCTTGTGGCTGACGTGTCAAGTGAAGTGATCATCGGACTGGACTTCCTGGACCACAACAACATCATCTTGGATCTGAGTACCAACACTCTGCACTTCGGAGGTGAGGAACTTGCTTTACAACCAGCACACGAGGCCGTAGCCGCACGACGAGTAAGGCTGAGAGAGGACGTCATCGTTCCCGCCAGGACGGAAGTCAGCGCTGCCGTAACTGTCGACGGAACAGCTGAGGGAGTGGCGGCTTTCATCGAGCCAAAATATGAGTACATCCAGACAAAAGGATTGCTAGTTGCCAAGACCCTCATCAACACGACGCCTCGGCCGTACGTCCGCCTGTCCAACCTGAACGACTACGACATTACGGTTAACCGGGACACCAACCTAGGAGTCTGCGAGCCCGTTACCTGGATTGCCCGCATCACAGATACGACAGACGGACACCTGCAGACGGACAACCGAGGAAGACGCACACTGCCAGAAGAACTACAGAAGCTGTACCAAGGATCCCAGGACCATTTAGACGAGGAGCAATCACGCCAACTTCAGGACCTGCTACGCGAATTCCAGGATGTCTTCTCCGTGGGGAGCAAAGACTTCGGCAGGACAAGCTTGGTCCAGCACAGAATCGACGTTGGGGACAGCGCACCGATTAGGGCCCCATTCCGACGTGTCCCGCTCGCCAAGCAAGCCGAAGTCGACCGGATGGTAGAAGAGATGAAGGATCAAGGGGTGATCGAGAGATCACATAGTCCTTGGAGTTCTCCGGTCGTGCTTGTGAAGAAGAAGGACGGTTCCACCAGGTTCTGCGTGGACTACAGGCGGGTGAACGACGTCACGAAGAAGGACAGCTACCCTCTACCCCGGATCGACGACACGCTGGACACCATATCAGGATCAAGTTGGTTCTCCACCTTGGATTTGAAGAGTGGCTACTGGCAGGTGGAGGTCCACCCTAAGGACCGCGAGAAAACTGCGTTCTCTGTGGGCAGCGGGCTCTGGCAGTTCACCGTCATGCCATTCGGTCTGTGCAACGCCCCTGCGACCTTCGAAAGGCTAATGGAGTCCATTCTGAGGGGACTACACTGGAAGACCTGCCTGGTCTACCTAGACGACGTCATCGTTCTGGGGAGGAGCTTCGAGGAGCACTACAGCAACCTGAAGGAGATCTTGCTGAAGCTACGGGCTGCCCAGCTGAAGTTGAGCCCCAAGAAGTGTCAGCTCTTCCAGAATCGGGTCCAGTACCTTGGGCATATCGCCTCCGAGGAAGGGGTGCGCACCGACCCAGAGAAGACCGCAGCTGTGAGGGAGTGGCCAGTTCCGAAGGACAAGTCCCAACTACGAAGCTTCCTGGGACTCTGCACTTATTACCGTCGCTTCGTGAGAGGATTCGCCGACATCGCCAAACCTTTACATCGACTGACTGAGAAGGACCAACTCTTCACGTGGACAGCAGAATGCCACAGTGCCTTCGAACAACTCAAGCAGGCTCTGTGCACCGCGCCTATTCTGGCCTACCCCAGACCTGGAACAAGGTTCATCGTCGATACCGATGCCAGCGACTTTGGCATAGGGGGAATCCTGTCGCAAGTAGTGGACGGCGAGGAGAGAGTAGTGGCCTACTTCAGCAAGGCCTTGTCAAAGCCAGAAAGGAACTACTGCGTCACCAGGAAGGAGCTGCTCGCCATCGTGAAGACCATTGAACACTTCCACAAGTATCTGTACGGGCAAGAATTTCTCATCAGGACCGACCATGCATCCCTGCGGTGGCTCCTGAACTTCAAGCAGCCCGAGGGTCAACTCGCGCGGTGGTTAGAGAGGCTTCAACAGTACAACTTTGAGATTCAGCACAGGAAAGGCCAACTGCATTCTAACGCCGACGCTCTGTCACGAAGACCGTGCCCCGAAGACTGCACCTTCTGTACTAGGAGGGAGGAGAACACCGGGATACAGTGCCGAAGGACTACCGTGGAACTTCAAGGGAGCTGGAGCCGCGAATCTTTCACGCGGGCACAAGCAGAAGATGATGACCTGGGACTGATAGCCGAATGGAAGAGGGCCTGTGTCCCCAGACCCGGATGGAACATTGTGAGTGACTGCAGCCCAAAGTTTAAGTCCTACTGGGCGCAGTGGGACTCGCTGATTGTAAGGGATGGCCTCATCTGCCGTACCTGGGAGAGCACCGACGGGAAGACATCTCGGGAACAAGTCGTCGTTCCAAAGGCTATGACGGAGGAAGTCCTGAAGGAAGTTCATGGAGGATCATCTGGTGGACACCTAGGGATAAAGAAGACCCTGGAGAAGCTGAGAGAGCGGTTCTACTGGATCGGATGCCGAACAGACGTGGAGAACCACTGCGCGAGGTGCCACGATTGCGCAGCCAGCAAGGGCCCAGGACGAAGACGACGGGGTCCACTGAAGACCTACAACGTGGGCGGCCCCATGGAGAGAGTGGCCATCGATGTTGCAGGGCCATTCCCATTAAGCGAGGCAGGGAACCGCTACATATTGGTCGTCAGCGACTACTTCACCAAATGGCCGGAGGCGTATGCGCTCCCTAACCAGGAAGCCGCGACGATTGCAGAGACCCTGGTGAAGAAATTCGTCAGCCGGTACGGAGTACCCCTGGAGCTGCACTCCGACCAAGGGAGGAACTTCGAGTCGCAGGTGTTCCAGAACCTATGCCAGCTGCTGGGGATCCGGAAGACAAGGACAACGCCGCTACACCCTCAGTCCGACGGGATGGTAGAGCGATTCAATCGCACCGTCGAGAACCATCTCCGAATAGTCGTCAGCGAGCACCAGAGGGATTGGGACAAGCATCTTCCACTATTTCTCCTGGCCTACCGCGCCGCCGTGCATGAAGCCACCGGGTGCACACCAGCCCGGGCCATGTTTGGGAGGGAGCTCCGTCTACCTGTCGATCTTGCCTTCGGCCGACCTGGGAATGATCCGATCCCGGTAAGCCAGTATTGTCAAGAACTGGTCGACCAACTGGAGGACGTACACGCGTTCGCGAGGAGGAAACTGCGGATCGAGACCGACCGAATGAAGACCCGATACGACCAGCAGACGGATGCCGGCGGATTCCACGAGGACGACCTGGTCTGGCTCTTCAACCCATTACGGAAGAAAGGCCTGTCATCCAAACTGCAGAAGTCCTGGGAGGGCCCGTACCGAGTCGTTAAACGGATCAACGATGTCGTCTACAGGATCCAGCGGAGCCCGAGGGCGAAGATGAAGATCGTGCATCGAGATCGCCTGGCAGCCTACGGAGGGACACAGACGGACCAATGATTGATCGGGACGATCAGCCTTTTTAGGAAGGGGGTGGTGTTACGGCTGTAAGTTTGTGTCATCACTCGCCGCATGAGTCACAACTGCCCCAGGGCTGGGCTGGGCCCTGCCTCCTGTATTGCGCGCGCCTTATGCAACAGGGCTACTAGGACAAAGGGATAGTCCAGAATCTTCGTGACTGGACCAGCGCTGGAAACCTCGAGAAGCCGTGGACCCTGGATGGATCTAGAAGGATTTATTGAGTCACCGGCCTGCTATATAAGAGTGACCCGTGAAGCGGTTGTTGTTGTGTTTTACGAGGTAGTGCGAGCGATTATCTTGTGCGACAGAAGTGTGGTGACGAAGTGCTGTGCGAGTTACGAAATCCTTGACATTGTTTCTCCCAGCTTGTGAACAGCGTACATCAAGTGCTCGTAAGTAACTGTATTTGTTGTACCTGAGGAAGAGGGGCAGGTAGCTTCTGTCAAGGCCACCGGACTCATTAGGACGGATTAACTTCTGTGGTCTGTTGACAAGTGGAAGGGCCAAGAGCGCTCAAGGAAAAGTCTTGAGGAAACTGGAGTAAGGCTCCTAATTGCTTGTATTTGCTGATTAGTGTAATTTTCTGGCCACAATAAAGTTAATTATTTCATTAAGCAGAAATTGGTGTTGTGCTTTGTACCCCCACCGTAATCCAGTTAACAAAAGTGCCACTAGGGGGTGGCACGTAACAATATATTTAGATGTCCAATAAATACGGTAGCTTTCCTGGTTTTCTTCTTGGAACTTCCGGCATTATCCTTCCAAGATCGTTTTGAGCCACTTTCTTCCACACAAATATTTGTTTGAATTTTACTATACTTATTTAGGAATATGTTTGCCCAAATGGTAACACACCGGCCAGCAAGATATGCTAATGTTTTTCCACATTCACATACAATTGCAGAGGAACTAAGTTGTATTTATTATAGTACCAGATGATTAAACACAGATTTTGGGTCATCGGAATATAAAAATAACATTTTGTGACTATCAGAAACAAGAACTTCAAAAATGTTATATGCCTGAATTCCAATTTCAAGTGAGAAACTAGATAGATACTTCAACCCTCCTCGATTTAAATGGTTTAAATAACTCACTTCAGGGGGGTAATTCACAAGCTAAGTCTGAAGCTGTAATTAAAGTTGACTTACACATCCAACATTTACATCTGAGAGAGACTTTAAAGCTAACGTAGCCAGCTAGAAATATTATTTTTAAACTACATTTAGTTCTACAATTTAAGCTGTCTTTTGATCTTCAACAAAAATGTTTATCTACGCAGATTACATGATCCTTGGATCAACAGACTTTGAAGACTTACAAGATTCAATTGACAACCTCACAATATGGGCTAACAACAATGAATTCTCCATAAACTTGGAAAAATAGAACTAATGGTTTTCAGAAAAGGGGGTCGTCTCGCAGTAGACGATTGTATCCATCTACAGGACAATATTCTGCAAATTACTAATGCCTTCCAATATTTAGGAGTAACACTTCAGACAACAGCCAAATCCTTTCGGATACACGTGAAAGAGAGAGCGGCTGCTGCTATCATAGCAATACATGACTTACAAATCACTAACGACAGCTATGAAACTATTTGAGGCTAAAGTATTACCCATCCTCACATACGGGATACATATAATTTGGAATTATCACAGCTACAGCGACCTTCAAACTATAGAAAGTGTGAAAGCAAGGTTCCTAAAAGCAGCACTAGGTATTTCGAAATTTGCTCGATCTAAATTTGCATATGAGTTAGCGCACGAAACTTTCCTCGTGGAAGACCTACGCACTAAACTCTTACTTCCAGCTACCCGAAAAGAATCACAAGTAAAGCAAAATAGACAACAGAAAAGGAATGATATACCGACAGAATTTTACGCAACTAACGCGATGCTCAACCGGAATTGGACTGGACCAAACGTCGCGATACGCAGCGCAGTGATGAGACTGGCGATACATGGATACCACCATAAATTTTGCAACAGGACCGACTTTCACGACCCATCATCAGAATACGTATGCAAATTGTGTAACAAATCGTGCTCACGATACCATTTTGGTGAATGTTCCAAAATAACAAAATCACTGTTGGAGTACAGCAGAGATCAGATCTAATTAGCAATGTATTAATAGTAATCATGTGATTTTTTTTCCTAAAGAAATTAAGTTGTATTTATGGCCATTGGCTGCATTAAACTATTATTATTAATCTTACTTAGCTTCAGGGGAAAAAGGCAGCTTATTCTCAATATTCCCTACCCAAAGAACACTACAAATTCAGGCTCAGATACTATCCTTTTAATAAAATTACTTGTAAGCTTGTTCTGCATCACATAAAACTCACTACTATAAATCAGAACAACAACAACAACAACAACAACAACAACAAAGGCAAAAGCAGGACTCACCATCAGCACGGGTTGCTCTGATTTCTCTCACAATTTGATCTTCAAGAAAATGAATGATGCATACTCCCGTATTAATAGTAACTGATAAATTTTCCTCTTCCATAGATTAACTCTTTCTTCGTCGGAAGGAAATGAAAATATTGGTGTGTTGGATTTGCATCCTGGCACACAGCAACTTTTTGGCATAGTGACACTTGCTTGTTTTCACACACACACTTCTACACACAACACATTGTATTTACACAAAACAGTGCTATACAGTAACTATTCAATTATTATATACAACAAGGATTAATATATCCTATGAATTAACTCAACTCTCCACGTGGAGATAGAATACCTAACCTAAACGGCATAGGCTCTCTGTTTCAATTAGAGTTATTTATGTGCATCTTGATGTGATAAATTACGATAATTTAGAAGAAAAAAGAGGCATTTAACATACTTAAAAATAAATAACTGACTCTCAACAACCCCAATTATTCGCATAAAGCTTCCAATAACTTCGCATTACACTCACAAATACAACTCGTAACATTCGCCTTAATCGATCAGCTGATTGCCTTCGCGCGCTTCCTACAGTACGGCCTGTTGCATTACGAAGGCAGTGGTAGAACCGTCTAAATATTTCGGATGGTCGCCATGTTGGATTGTATACATATACGCCATAAAGTTATGTACTATTAGATGGCGATTATTGCGTGGACTTCGATCGCATGAGTAGGACACAAGAAATAAAAACTTAATTTTAAAATTTCGCACAGTCGCCATCTTAAGGTTATGTTAACAATTGAACAATATTAGATGTCAGTGCATTACAATGTGTATAAACATTTGCTGTACCATGTTTCACTGCGCTCGAATGGTTTGGTCGCCCTGTCCGATGTGTACTTAACATATTTTGAAAATAAGTTAGGTGAACTTCTGCCCTTTATGACCGTACAAAACTTCAGGGTGATATCAGTAATAATTTGGAAGATATAGAATGCCGGTGAAATATTACGCACAGCCGCCATGTTGGATTGGTGAGATGTAATAAAATTTGAAGGGCACGGTCGGAGTCAGACAAAATAGTACTATGACATTATCGAGTTTCATTGAAATCATTCCAGCCGTTTTATTTTTATCAAATTATTTGTAAGGATATCCATGTTATTGAATGAACACTGAAGAGATATCATCGTACTAACATTTAAATAGAAGGGTGGCGTAGTTGGTAGCATGCTGAACTGCTATGCCCAAGATAGCGGGTTCAAACCCGGCCGAAGTCGTCGGATTTTTTAAGAGCGTTAAAAATCCTTCAGTATGCCTTCCTTCGGAGGGGAAGTAAAGCCGGCGGTTCCATGTCATAGATTTATGGCATGTAAAATATCCTTCCACAGACTAAACTTGTATGGAGCTAAATATCTAGGTTAGATTTCGTTGGAACGCTCTATCAAAGTCCCAACGTTCACCACTAGGTAACATTGATTATTATTATTATTAGCGTATGGCAAGGAAATTATATACATAATATATACAATATATACACAATAACAAAAAAACATTGATTCACGTCAGGCATTAGAGTTATCCATTATAGGTGAATGTCCAACTTTTGAACCCACTGCAGTGCCTCCGCTGTTGGTGATACAAAGTCTCAGGGGCGGCTGGCTCTAACGGGCCAGTGGGCCCGGGCCCCCCTTACCATGAACCTCCATTATTAATTCATTTTTAAGCCTTAACGCTCGAAATACTGGCCGAGTTGTGCGCTCCTCACTATGAAAATGCACCAGCATGTTTGAATAACGCGCCACATATCTTGTCACGTAATTCGCCTTGCTGCTGGCTGCTTGGGGCCCAGGCCTTACTGGGCCCAAGACTCCATTCACTACGAACAAGGACAGGTCCATTGCGCGTGCGCGCAGACGCTGTTCTAACGTCGGCTATGGGCCCAGATATTGCGAGCCCTCGGTTACAAGGAAGAATAACAAATGGAGCAGTTGTATGGGCTCTGGAGAGAACGTTGGAATGCTGAACTGCTACGTTTGCCTCGAACTTACATCATCTATGGCCGTACCCTGCCCCTTACCTCCCCTTTCTGCCGATGCTGTTTGAAATGATTCGCATGACGACCACTAGATAGCGGCAGTTATCGGAGGCAAACAGGACACCACTCTGTTGTCATTAGTTCCAAGGTTACGCAAAGAGGTCTCTTTAGGAATTCTGTGACGAGCGTTACCAATTAAATAATTTTGTTTTTCACCTAGGCCTAGAGTTTTTGACAAATGTCTTAGTGATAGGCTATTATACATTTGGAATTAAATAGCGATTTAGAGGGATATTTAAATTATATTAAATGTAGAACATAACATTTTCCCTAATGAGACAAAATTTAACGGTTATTGACAAACACCTAGCGTGCTAGCGAGTAGCGATGCTGTGTATGTTGAATTTGGTAACATTGTCCACAAACATTTGTGACGATAAGCGTTGAAATAGGGAGTACATTAAGCAATGAATACGGTGGATTATTTAATAAAAGTGCCCTTTTCTTCTCATTCACTCGAAGATAAAATAAAGATTAAGGAATTAGGGAGACCGACGCCAGTTCTAAAAGTAGAACAATGTGCAAAGATAAACGGCGGGAGAGAGTGAGGAAGTTCAGTCCTTAATCGTACAACAAAAATGATTGGCTATGTGGTTGTGAAGTTAGAGATTCGTTCTTTTGCTTTCCATGTTTGTTATTTGGAGGGGAATCCTCTTGGACTAAAAATGGTGTGACAGATTTGAAACATTTAGTGGACAAATTACGAAAACACGATTGTTCTGCCGACCATAAGGACAACGTAATGAATCTTGCTGTGCTTGGGAAAGCAAACATTTTAAATCAACTGAGCACTGCTTACAGGCTTCAAGTTCAGCTTCACAATGAAAAGGTAAGAGAGAACAGATATGTGCTATCTCTTCTTATTAACTGTGTCCGATTCTGTGGGGATTATGAACTTGCACTCCGTGGGCATTGTGAATCAGTGACGTCATCTAACCCTGGAATTTTTCGTGGACTTGTGGATTTTAGTGCAGAGCTTAATGAATCATTGAAGACTCACTTAGAAAAAGCAAGCGTTTTTAAGGGAACTTCCAAAACTGTACAGAATGAATTACTAGATTGCATGCTTCAAGTATGCCATGACCACATATTGAAGAGATAAGAAATGCCGATTATGTAGCTATTATAGCAGATGAGACAAATGACGTTTCCAACACATTTCAAATGGTGCTCCTTTATCGGTACCTGATAAGTGGCAAGATCGAGGAGAGATTTTGGCGTTTTTTGAATCCTCCTGAACATAATGCAGAGTCGCTCACCTCTTGTATTTTGAAGGAAATTGACATTCATTTAAAGGACCCTCCACATAAGCTAATATCTCAGAGCTATGATGGAGCCTCTGTGATGAGTGGTAACGACCGAGGTGTACAAGCCCGAGTTAGAGAACAATATTCATTGCCATGTCCAACGCAGCCTCCATCAACCTCAGTGTCCGTATATTTTTTTCGAATCTGTCAGGAATATGCACTTTTTTTCCCATTCACCACAAAGAACAAAGATACTGGATGAAGTCGTAGGCCAGCGTCTTCCAAGAGTAGCTCCAACCAGGTGGAATTTTAATTCAAGGGCAGTGAATACAGTTTTCGAACACCGGGTTGATCTAATAGCTTGCATGGAGGAAATTGAAAATCGGAATGAGATCAGGCAACCATCAACTATTTCTCAGGCGAGTGGGCTTAAGTACATCTTGTCTGATGGTACGTTTGTGTACTGGCTGTCATTTTTTCATAAGATCATGCCACATGTCGACATTTTGTATTGTCAACTCCCGAAGCGATCTATCGACCCAGTGCAAGTACAGGAAGATCTGAAACGTTTCGAAAGACAGGTTCAAAAGGTCCGAGAAAATGTAGAAGAGGTGCACGTGAACGAAGGCGATGGAGTGAGCAGAAAGAGGAAGCATGAAGACCGTTCACCCAATCGAGTTCGTGAAGCAAAGGAAGTTTGCGATGTCATCATCAGCCAAGCTATGGAACGATTCTCCTTCACTAGGCATCTTAGGGCATCTAACCTTTTCAACGTAGAAAAGTTCCGAGATTACAATGCCATTTTCCCTTCAAAAGACTTAAGAATCGCAGTTGAATCCTTCCCGTTTCTGAACGAGAAGCAGCTCAAAACTGAACTTGAACTCATTTATAGGAGAGAGGAATTTAGAGCTGTGTCCGGAGCTATTTCATTCCTGGGGTACATAATGAACGCGAATCTCGCTAGATTATTTGAAGAAACAGTTAAACTTCTTAAAATACTTGTAACCATGCCAATGTCAACATCGGAAGCAGAGAGATGTTTCTCGACTCTGAAACGCATAAAAACGTTTTTGCGCAACACAATGCTCCAGGATAGATTGTCTGCTTTAGCCATGCTTTCAATTGAACGGAATCTCATAATGGACATTCCTGATTTTAACAACAAAGTTATAGACAAGTTTGTTCAACTGAAAGACAGAAGAATGGATTTTTCTTTCCGGGTAGTTTAAGCTTTCAAGCAACAGCTCAACATTAGATTGAACAAGATGTATGTAGATTATTTTTGTGAATAATGAAAACCTGTACAGGAACCACGAAATGAGCCTGTGTTCGTATTTAGGACTAACTATGTTACTACTCGACATCAACTTAAGTGAGATTTTTTAAATTTGTAAATAACTAGTGCGGTAATATATGAATAATAATTTGCAGAAGTCTGTTTTCTTGCAGACAACGTATTCGTACTATCCTTTAATTGACTTCATTTTGAATATGCGTAAGTGTAATACAATCATGAACTACACAGCACAACAGTGATCATTTTCCATGAACAGTTTCACCCGATTTACGGTATATGACATCAGTGGTACAACTGCAGCAACGTCTGTCAGGAGATAAAAAGGTATAGACATATCCCTTTTCGTAATTGTTACTGTGCATGATAATTTATTTTGTGTGCCCTCCCAAGCTCTAAGACCACCAGCCGCCGCTGCAAAGTCTTCCAATCTACCTGGATAAGCCCGTAGTTGACACTCGCTTAAAATGTGGGGAATGGTCTGGCGAGGGGCTCCACAATCACATTCTGGAGAAGGTACAAAGTTCCACTTATAGAGGGAATCCCTGCACCTTCCATGACCTGTCCTGATCCTGTTCAGTCTGGACCAAGTTGCACGCGGTAGTTGGAATCCGTTAGTAATTTTTTCACCTCTGAAGATGTTATGTAGGGGCAAGTCAGTGGAGTTATTCCAGCGGCCTTTCCATTCCTCCAAAGCATCGAAGTTGGTGGATGTCTTCAGAGCTGCATCACAAAGAGGTGGATGTCGTGATTTCAATCTTTGGAGACTATGAGCTGGTATGTCGCCTAGAACAGGTAGCAGAGGATTCTTGCAGATCTTGTTGTACTCTCGAACAAGAGCACGGGATCTTCGTAAGTCAGGTGGCATTATACCAGACAATAGTGGGAGCCAGCGGACTGGAGTTGGTCTGATGGTGCCAGATATAAGACGCATGCTGGTATTCAATTGTGGGTCAATATACTTCGTATACGGGCTATTAAGCCACACTGGAGCACAGTAGTCGGCAGTAGAGAAAACCAGTGCTAAGGCTGAAAAGCGCAGGATGTTCGCAGCAGATCCCCAAGTAGTACCAGTTAGCTTCTGAATAATATTGTTTCGGGTTTTCAGTTTCTTCGACAAGTTCAAAAGATGTAACATTGAAATCTGGTGGCGACAGTTGGAACTACTTGAAATTGAACGGAACTTGTAGCTCACCCTCTGGGTGTCCGCTGAAGCAGCTACAGCCTTTGGCGAGCCGAACGTGTCCTCGGACACTCCCGGCACTAAAACCATACGATAAATACATATAAATTTGAATAGAATTTGTATGTATTGGCGGAGCATTTTAATTAGTAACTAGTTGAAACCCGTCAATACATGACGGTCAATAAGAAAATATTTACTAAGAATGTTCTTATAATACGTTCTTTGTACAATTATTTTTTGGCACTATTGAAACTTTAAGGGCGTCAAAAGATTGCACTCTAGACATTGCAACATACTGCTGGCCATGATTGAAAGCTTGATGGGGCAAATTGAGACCTATACGTTCCAGAGTTCCCCCTTGAGCTTTATTGATTGTGATCAAGTATGACAAGCGAATCGGAAAATGTTGCCTCTTAAAAGAAAATGATTGTTTTATCCGATGGTGTTAAATCAAGTCGAAG